>CM066329.1:131602344-133054844 GCA_033807585.1 Hydrophis major | reverse complement strand
CCAAGGTAACCCTTCTATTGTGATTCTGATACTTAGCATATCAAAGCTTTACGGTCACCAAGTAAGATACAGCCCCTCCCTCATCGGTCTAGCCAGAATAACTTATCCAATCTTGTTCACAAATTTCACTGAGGTGAGACTTCCTAATGAGCTGCAGTTTGTTCTTCTCTTCTCTTCTCTCCCTTTGTGAGATGTTGAAAGCCATTATATAAACCACTTATGGAAAATAATTGGCAAGCAGAAACATTAAACTAGTATCAACTAAGTTTGAAATCTGGGGGAGATAATTTGGCTTATAAGCATAAAAAGCAAGGTTGCCTGCTGTTTGTTGGCCCACTCCAATGACACTTTCTTCAATGGAGACAGAAAAATCCCAACCAGTTGTTGATCCAGCTGTTTCGATGGGACCATTTGGCTTCTTCTGAGGATGGCAGTTCAGTTCAAAATCAGATGCGAGATGTATAAAGAACATTTTAAATTCCCAAGTCAGCATCTGAAATTGAGCCAAAAGAAAGAAATGTCTGTTCTGAGTTTCTTGTCATAAGGAGATCAATAGTAAAACTTTAAAAATTATGCATAATGAAAAAGGTGCTTGAAAGAAAATGTGATGCAATATAAAAAGATAATGAACTTGAGAAAATATTGAGAAAAGGATATCAAAGCATGAGACAAAGCAGATGTTGTCAGCCTGTGAAAAATAATTGATTTGGTATTGTTGTGAATGTATAAAGTTTTAATAAAGCGTGAGCTTGGAGTAAAGTGAATGGTTCTGGCCCTGCACTTCTGATTGGTTGTTAAATGGCCGGATCGGATTGGCCTGCTCCGGGGAATCCGATTGGCCCTTAACAGAGAGTTCCTATTGGCTATTGGTTAATAGTTACTGGGGTTTGCCTATATAAGGCCGGTTAAAACTACTATAGAGGCCAGAAGTCACTATGTAAATAAAGAGCTGAAGTTCAACGTTCAGAGGCTTGTCTCCATTCTTTCTCGCCCATGCTCCAAACATAACACTGGCGACGAGGATGGGATGTGGAGACATTTGAACCAACGAATCTTCAAAGAACACCGAGCACGTGACAGACGACGCTACACAATGGAACCATGTCCAGCATTGTCATACCACCCGCTCCGTTCGATCCAGTACAGGAGGACTGGGAGTCCTACATGGATCGCTTCCAAATGTTCTTAGAAACCAACAACTTAAAGGACTCCACACCAGGAAAGAAACGGGCGGTGTTCCTAAAGCATTGCGGTTCAACCATATTTAAGATGGCTAAAGCACTAGCAAAATCCCGAGAAGTGAAGGCGATGGATTGGGACGACCTCGGACCTCTCCAATGAGATCACTATGCACCGACCGTGCCTACGCTCATGAGACGGCACGAGTTTTATCAGAGGAGCCAGCGAAAGGGAGAAAGCGTGGCCGACTTCATAGCAGACCTCTGAAATTTGGGAGGCCTCTGCGGGTTCACTGATTTAGAAGAAGCACTAAGAGATCGCATAGTTCTGGGACTAGATGCACCAGGTGTTCAAAGCAAGCTGATGGCGAAAGGCGACATCAGCCTTGCCGATGCCATCGCTGATGCTACTGCAGCAGAAGCAACCAGGAAGTCGGCTGCACAACTACGCCGAAACCACGCTCCAGTACCACCACCAACAAGCGACATTTTATCCAGGTGAGAAGGGCAGCTTGCAACGACGCACCACGAGGACCTCTCTTCGTCATCAGACAGCGACGAAGGGGTCCATCGACTGCGGTCCGACCGGGACCACCACCCGAAGCCTTTACGCCCTTGCGCTGGCTGTGGGGCCAACCATGCCAGGTCCGAATGCAAATTCTGCGACATGCTCTGCCATGAGTACGGGAAGTGAGGCCACACCGGACGGGTCTGCCGAAGCTTACCAGGACCCGGCCAGGCCTCAAAAGGGACTAACTATCACCAATCGACAGGAAACCGTCCTGTATGGCGAGAGCCAGTAAAACACTCCTACAGAAATCGAGTTTTGCAGAGAGAAGAGGCTCACCATACCATCACTATCGGTCACGCCTCAGCTTTAGACACCAAGAAAATACAAGTCACAGTAGCCATCGAGAACCAGCCTTGCCACATGGAAGTCGACTCAGGATCGTCCCTCTCGATGGTGTCCTGGAAGACCCTTCAACAACTCATCCCCACGATTCAACGCCAAGACCTCCGCTTCCAAAGACTCATCCTCAAGGACTACCAAGGGAATCGAATCCCCGTCTTTGGTTCCTGCCGAGTCCGAGTCTCCTTCAAGAAGCACACAGCGTACTTACCACTAACTGTCATTGATAGAGACAGGCCTAGCCTACTAGGCCTCCAATGGTTTGTGCCATTCGGCATTGAAGTGGCCGGCATAAACCAAGTCAGCGGAAGTGACTGGGAGGGAGACCTCATCCATGAGTTCAGGGACATCTTCGCGGACATCTTAGACGAGTACAAGGGGATCCCTATTTCATTCAGTCTAGACTCAAAGATAGTTCCCATCCGATTTAAGCCCCATCGAGTTCCGTTTGCCTTAAAGTCGAAAATCGATGAACAACTCGACAAACTGATAGCTCAGGGGGTGTTAGAGCCCATCGATCCCTCCCCCTGGGAAACCCCAATCATAACACCCATTAAGCCAGACGGGTCAATCCGAATTTGTGGGGACTACCGGGCCACTTTGAACCACGCCCTACAGCAGAACGCATATCCAGTGCCGGTGGTGCAGCATCTCCTCCACTCCCTGAGGGGCGGAAAAGTCTTCGCTAAATTAGACAGCTCAGGCATATCAGCAACTACCTGTTGATGAAAAGACGGCACTGGCACAAACGATTGAGACGCACCGAGGTGCCTTTAAATGTACCCGGCTTCAATTCGGAGTTAGTGTAGCCCCGGGGATTTTTCAGAGCCTTATGGAAAGGTTATTACAAGGAATTAAGGGTGTGGTCCCCTATTTTGATGATGTATTAATTGCGGCCCCTACAAAAAAAATCTTACAGGACTGGTTAAAATTAGTCCTAAAAAAATTCCAAGAGGCTGGTCTTAAAGTAAAGAAAAACAAATGTAAATTGTGTACTGACAGTGTTGAGTTTTTAGAGTACCTAATTGATAGCCAGGGTATTCACCCTACTGAAAGTAAACTAAGGGCAATAAAAAATGCTCCCAGGCCACGAAACAAGGCCGATCTCCAGGCGTTCCTAGGCCTCATCAATTTTTATAATGTATTTTTACCACATAAAGCAACGGTCGCTGAACCGTTACACTGGTTGTTAGATAAGAAAGCAAATTGGTTTTGGGGTCACCGAGAAGAACAGGCGTTCCGCAACGTGAAAAAACTACTCACTTCTGACTCTGTACTCATGCAGTATAACGAGACTTTACCGTTAGATATAACATGTGATGCTTCACCTTTCGGAGTGGGCGCCATCTTGAGCCATGTACTGCCTAATGGAAACGAAGCCCCTGTTGCATATTTTTCAAAGACACTTTCAAAAACTGAGCGAAATTATGGACAAATCGATAAAAAAGCCCTCGCAATTGTGTCAGCCGTTAAAAGATTCCACGAGTACGTGTATGGCCAGGCTTTTACTATCATGACTGACCACAAACCATTATTGGGGATAATAGCCGGAGATAAGCCGACTCCCTACATATTATCCCCTAGGATGACTCGATGGTCAGAATTCTTAGCTGCTTATAACTATCGGCTGCAATACCGCCTGGGGAAAGCCATTCCCCACGCCGACGCATTGAGCCAAGCACCGCTTTCAGAAACTCTCGACGATCCTGCACCAACGGTAACCATGTTGCAAATTGAGGCACTCAACTCGCCGCCATTAACCGCCCAAGATATCGTGAGAAAAACCAAATGCGACCCCACCTTCGCGCGAGTCCTAAGCTGGGTACAACGCGGATGGCCATTGGACCAATTAGCAGATGACTTCACACCATTCAAGACTCGACAAACCGAGTTGTTCTCCCAAAAAGGCTGTGTCATCTGGGGCGATAGAGTTGTTATCCCAGAACAACACCAGAAAGCGCTTCTGAGAACCTTGCACAATGGCCACCCCGGCATCATGCAAATGAAAGCCCTTGCGCGAAGCTACACATGGTGGCTGGGCATTGACAAGCAAATCGAACATTGGGTTAAAGCTTGTCCAAAATGCCAGGAAGTGAGCAACACCCCACCTAAAGCCATTCCTACTAAATGGGAGACACCACGTGGACCCTGGTCCTGAATTCACTTGGACTTCACGGGGCCGACCAAAGGCCACACCTTTCTGCTTACTGTCAACGCCTATTCAAATTGGCTCGAGATTCATCGCATGACAACTACAACCTCCGAGGCGGTTATCAAAACCTTGGAAAGACTATTTGCAACCCACGGACTACCAGACGTCCTGGTATCCGATAACAGGCCCCAATTTACAGCACTGTCATTCGAGCAGTACC
The DNA here is from genome assembly GCA_033807585.1 of Hydrophis major. Classification (NCBI taxonomy): domain Eukaryota; kingdom Metazoa; phylum Chordata; class Lepidosauria; order Squamata; family Elapidae; genus Hydrophis; species Hydrophis major. The sequence continues at coordinate 133,050,384 of CM066329.1, read as the reverse complement.
TCACTGACCGCGGCATCCGACATGCACTCACCTTGCCTGTGCACCCTGCGACCAATGGCAAAGCAGAACGCATGGTATAATTTGTGAAGAAAACCTTACAGAAGGTAGACTATGACAACATTGATGACAAGATCAATCGAATCCTTTCTTTACAACACATCACACCACATAGCATCACCAACAAAACTCCCGTCGAACTGCTAATGGGACGAAAACTCCACTCCCACCTTGACCAGTTACACCCAGCTTACGAACCGGAAAAACCACTAGGATCCAGCGGCCGCTGTCGTGCCTTCCAGGTAGGAGATTTGGTATACGCTAAAAACCTATCGGGCAACCCATTGTGGGTGGAGGCGACAGTAGTTCGTGTAACTGGCCCAAGATCCTACCTTGTACAATGCCTTGACGATAGACTATGGAAACGCCATATCGATCAATTACGATCGCGGCTTCCGGCGGGCAGTCCTGAACTCCCCTATGACCAGACTGAGGGGGAAAAGTACGGAAGAAAATGAATTCCAAGAAGAAGAAAATTCATTCGAAGTGAACGACGGTATAATAGAGACTCAGGAAGTGGAACCAGAGAGGGAAACAGTTGAACCTCAGGGAATTACAGAGAACATGGGCAACAACGGGGAAATGAACTCTGAACCAGAAACAGCCCCACTGCCAAACAACGATCTACCTCAGCGTGATTACAGCCAAATGACACAGCAAAAATCAAAGAGACTAATAAAACAACCATCCTACATAAAGGACTATGTAACTGCACCCTGCAAACAGAAACCAGGGGGAAGGGGTGTTGTGAATGTATAAAGTTTTAATAAAGCGTGAGCTTGGAGTAAAGTGCAGGGTTCTGGCCCTGTACTTCTGATTGGTTGTTAAACGGCCGGATCGGATTGGCCCGCTCCGGGGAATCCGATTGGCCCTTAACAGAGAGTTCCTCTTGGTTATGAGAGCTAGCGCTCCTCGTTGGTTATTGGTTAATAGTTACTGGGGTTTGCCTATATAAGGCGGGTTAAAACTACTATAGAGGCCAGAAGTCACTATGTAAATAAAGAGCTGAAGTTCACCATTCAGAGGCTTGTCTCCATTCTTTCTCACCCATGCTCCAAACATAACAGGTATCATTCCAAACCTTGTGTTTTGGGTTAGCATATTTTGAAATTCAGTGTCCTTAAACTCCATCTAATGATCAAAGGCAGGTATCAAAACAGCAGCTAGCATGGCATACAAGCCCAGCCTATTCATGATGGTCATTTGTTATTGAAAGCTTTTACACAGAACAGGGCTATTATACTGCAGGCTTCACAGAAGAAGGAAAAGAAAGAACCTTGCCATATTAATTCAGAAAATTATGTAAAGAAAGCTTTGACCACATGGGAGGAAAATCATATTTTGGAAATATATAATTTGTATACTGCCTTTATACCTGTTAAAATGCCATTTGATCAATTCTGTGCTTTAGATATTTATTAATTTATTTAATCGATTTATATAGCCACCCAATTCACAAACAAGTGACTCTGGACAGCATGCAGCAGAACTATAACTACATTAAGAAATATAAAAACCAAATTACAACAAAGAATAATAGATGAAGGGATGTTCATCAGCAGAGCCACCTATTACATGTTTACATGTCCCCTGGGATCCCCAGGCCTGGTAGCATAACCAAGTCTTAAGAGACCTCTGGAAGCTCAACAGTGACAAAGCCAATTTCACCTCAGGGAGAAGAGGATTCCACAACCCAGGTGACACAGCAGAAACGGTCCCCTGCCTAGGGCCCACCAAATAGCAATAGCACTTAGACTTATATACCACTTTACAATGCTTTACAGCTCTCTCTAAGCAGTTTACAGAGTCAGAATATTACCCTTAACGATCTTTACCCACCTCAGAAGGATGGAAGGCTGAGACTGGTAAGATTTGAACTATCAAATTGCAGGCACCTGGCAGTCAGCAGAAGTAACCTGCAGTTCTACACTCTAACCACTGCACCACTGTAGCTCTCTGGGCAACAGAATGAAATGTAATGGAATTTTTATTGACCAAGTGTGATTGAACACACAAGGAATTTGCCTTGGTGCAAATGCTTTCAGTGTACATAAAAGAAAAGATACATTCATCAAGAGTCATAAGGTGCAACACTTCATAATAGTCATAGGTACAGTAAGCAATCAAACCATACTAGGAAACGGGCAATATAAATCATTAGGATACAAGCAACAAAGTTACAGTTATACAGTCATAAGTGGGAGGGGATGGGCGATAAGGAGTAATGAGAAGATTAATAGTAATAGTAATGCAGACTTTGTAAATAGTTGGACAGTGTTGACAGAACCTATAACATGCCCTCCTTGCTGGATCTGGTAGGACAGGCAGATAAAACCTTCATGTCTTCCAAAGGTGTATCCATCTGAGTTCCATATAATAGACATGATAAGAGATTTATGGAGGTTATGCTTAAGAACTGAAGCACCTTTAATTTTCAGGGTTTGTATCTGTATATATCACTTCATAATAAAAATGTAGATTACCCATTAGCAATTAGTTAGCTTTTTTAATGAAATAAATCTTTCCAGGATTTCTTTCTTAGAAGGATTTAGCTACACCCTTAGCATTGCTGGAGGTTTTTAACACAACTGGATCAATGAAATCCAAAAAGGACAACTGAGACAGATAGGCATGGAATCGTATACATAAAAGGTTTGACTTCTATTTAGTTAAAGATGTATGAAGAATCTCTTGAAAAAGAGTCTCCCCTTATTATTTTAGGAGGATTATTTAATGAATACCTTGAAGATCGATAGGATCTTTCAAAGTGTATGAATCATTAAATGTGAATTTGACTATAACTTTAGCACATAGATTACAGAGGATATTATCATCAATAATTCTACCTGCACAATCTGGTGTTATGAAAGGACATAAAACTCCCTAAAACCTTAACATTTCCCTTGCCCAATCATGAAATAGTTCTAATAGCTTTGTTGGCTACAAACAAAAAAGAAGCTGATATGGTATATTTTTTTTTAAATAAATTATTAAAAAAATATTTCCTTTGAGGTTATTTCTTGGATAAGAATGTATTATTCTAGTCTTTCTACTCAAGTAATTACACACAGGTTTATTTCTCCTCAAATAGGATATATCATTGAAATTTATTTATGGTGTCTTTATTTGCTGTTACATATTAATTTGATGTTGGAAACATTACAATGTTGTGATACTCAAGGTGGCTAGAACTCAACAAAAGATGTTATAGTATGCTATTGATATTTAGGAAAAATTTTACAGTTATTGATTTTCTCTACTAATTTTGTACAAATAGTGCAAAATATTCTGGTTATACAATAAATTTGAATAAATCTAGTATTTTGCCAATTGGCCACATAATTTTTAAGGAAACAGGTAAACCATGGTGAATGGGGTATTTAGGTTAGGGGATAATTATTTCCAGTAAATTAACTTTGTTAGTGGAGTTGAATATTATATAACAGATTTGTGGTGGTATTAATAGGCAGAAATAGGAAAAGGAAATATTGTGAGCCTGTGGGAAAGAATAAATGCTGTAAGTATTTATTTCTTTTCCTATTTATTTACTATATTGGCCAACCATCCCAATCTTATGACTTTGAATGTTGTACAATCACATAAAAAAACAAAAATAATGCATTCTTAAAAGCAAGAATCAATTCAAAATACTATAAAATGTACATGTATAGAAGAATTCACTGGGGGTGAAAGTTGGTTCAAAAAAAGAAAGTTTTAATAATCTTCCTGAATACAAGAAGACAGAATACCATCAAAACCTCTGAGGATAATACATTTTGCAATTGCTTCCAAAATAAAATAATGTCATGTTTGAGAGATGCCATTTTAAGAGGGATGTCTAGGTTTATTGCACTGGAATATTTTAAATAAGTGAATTTGAAAGAGTCTCTCTTTCAAAGCTGAAATTCACATAGGATGGGAGCGTTAACAATACCTGATTTTCAGTCATACCATGGGCCACATATGGTTATTAGTCACTAAAATTAAAATTATATTCAATGCATATTGTTATAGCTCACACTATAAAGCTATTTGGATTTGTTAAAATTTGGCAAGCATTGTGGTTTTAAGTATTGTGTGAACTTTCCTTGATGTTTAATATTTAAGTCAATTTGTTGTTTTTAAGTGAAGTAGTTTTCAAATTGCATGTGAAGGTACATTATGTGTCCCAGGATAATGTTGCAGGATCCAAGCTTTCAGGCTCATGCTGGAACCCATCTTCAAGGGACTTTTCTCTCTCCAGAATGGGTGCATTGGGTGCCCTGAGAGGGAGAGGTTCCCTGAAGATGGGCTGTAGCATGAGTCCAAAAATTTGGAAGAATAAACCTTTGGTCCCAGCAACTGACTCAGATTATATCCTGTAATTTTGATATTTGTTCAGAGTTTTGTAGTGTAAATTCAGTGCCAGAAAAGTAAACACAGATGACTGAGGCTTCATTTAACTTCTTTAAAAACATATAAAGTAAATTTTACAATACCAGTCATAGATTTCTCCAACATGGAGCAAACTCAAACAGAAGCAGACATGTTACAGATTCAGAGCAGAACAGTAACTCAGGAGCTCGGAAACAGATATCAGTTTCACTTTAGTTCAGCAGGCAAACAAGATGCACAGCAGAGGAGAGAAGCAGTTTCATTTTCAATAGACAGACTCAGAGCTTAACATAGCTTCAGAGCTGCAGAGCTTAATATAGAGCCATGCCTAGGCTACTTCTAGTTTCAGTTTCCAAACAGTCCTCATTGGCTGACTTAGTTACTATGCCTATTTATTGGCTGACCTTGTTACCATGTTCTATTCCAGTTCATGAATATACTCTGACAACATTGCTCTATTTTTGTATATTATTCAATTGTCTGATTTATTTGCTTCTTGTATCATGGGTTTTTTAAAATTTATAGTCACATGTTTTGTTTTTGTTTTTTCTCTATTTCATCATTTGTATTAAAAAAAATTAAAAGTTTCATTCCAAAAATTCATATCTTTGGTTGTTTAAGGCTCCATTGAAAAGAGAATATAGACAAACTGAAACAATACCTACCAGCATGTAGTTTAATTTTGAACTGGCCAGACTATCAAGTAATTTTTGCAAAATTTTTATCAAAGATTTTGAAGTTTCTACTTGGCTCCAAATCCTATCCATAGTACAATATCAAGCATTGGATTTGCAAACAGTATAATGTAACTTTCAAAATGATGGTTGATGATGATAATGATGCTATCCATTCAATTGTGTCTGATTCTCTGGACCAGTTTTCTCTGCATGTTTTGATCATGTAGGTCTTCTTTCAATTGTTTTATGCTCTGGCTGGTCTTGTGTCAGCTTTGATGGTGTCCAGCCACTGTCTTTTTTGGCATACTTGTTTTCTTTTACCACTAACCATTCCAAGCAATCCTGCCTTTTCCAATGAGAAACTCACAACATGGCCAAAATAAGTAAGCTGGAATGTTGTGATTTTGCCTTCCAACGTATGGTTTTATACATTCCATTACTTGCTTGTTTGTCACTTTTTGATGTCCTTGGAATGCATAGGAGCCTTCTCCAACATCACAGCTCAAATGAATTGATTTTACTTCTAATTTTTTCATGGTCCAACTTTCCCAACTTTTGTAGGTAGCTAAGTGAAACACAATAGCATGGAATAATGTTAGGGAAAGCTATTAGTAGATAGTGCCTAGAAAGCTGGTTTATACTGGGAAAAAGAGCTGAGTTTGAATGTGTCTCTATGACCACTTACTCCCACCAATGACCAATCATTTAAATATATTGTTTTTGTTTCACAGCATTTTGTTTATATTGTTGCAAGCCATGTTATAGTTTATATCATGAGAGATAGTACATCAAATATTTAAACTGAACATTTACAAATATTAAAATTGAATAACATCCAATAAACCTTTCCTCTGTGGCCTTCTCATAGAAAACCAGAGATTAACACTGGCTGAACACAGAAGGCTAGAAAAGATAACCAATATTTTGGGGACCTCGCTTGTACTTAACCTTTAACTGAAATTCTCGAATCTGTCTGAAAACAAAGGCATGGTTGGACTGAATTTTTTAAAAAACCATTTATATCCTGTGCATTCCCTGAATCAACCACCATCTGTCATTGTTTCCCACTAATATTCCATTATGTTTTCCTCAGTGTTCACAAAATATCCTATTTTTTATTTGTTTTAATATAAAATAACTAGCATTTAAGGTGTGACATTATCTTAATCCATAGTAATAACAAGATTTCTGCCTGTAAAGGACTAGAATCTTGGAACACTGTGTCCAGACACAGCTTTTGATGATACTTTGCTGGCCTTTTCGCTACCTGTTGCCGGTGAGCACAGTTCATGGAGATGGATGAATGCTACTCGTTGCTGACAGGTTTCTTCTGGAACCCTTTCATATATTCTGGCCATGGTAGCTAAATGTCAGGTCTTCCTGGTGTATGTATTTATCGTACAATGTTTTATGAGTATATTTTCCACCATTTAATCTGAAATCGTATCCATTTCTAAGTTTTAGTATTCACATAATTTATGCAACTCCCTAGGTACATTAACAGGTGCATCTAGAGTTTTATTAAATGCTAATATTCTGTGTCCAGATATAAACAGTTTCATCACCACATTTCTAGGTAGAATATTTATCCAAAGCAGATTCAGCTTGTGAAGAGATAGATTCTTCTTTGTCTTAGCTCCCTAGCAGTGCAGTACTGTAGTCTCTGAACAACATTTTCTTCCTTGTCAAATTTCACACACTTAAGTTGCCCATCCACAGCTTGTATTCTCTATATGGGACATCTGCATTTATATTCAGAAGCTGAGGAGAAGCAAGACCAGATTGAGTCATGGCTCATTTTATCATCTATTTATTTATTTATTTATTTAATGCTGCCCAGTTCAAAACAACAGTAAAACTACAAAACCATGAAAACTATATATCAAAAGCCCAGTGCCTCAGCCATTCTGCCCAAGTACCTCACAAACACTCACAGACTCCTCCCATGTAGCCCAGTGCCTGGGTAAATAGTCAGGTTTTAAAGCCTTCTAAAAGGCTGGAGGATAGGGCTGCAGGATTGCCAGGGGAGGATGTCTCAATAAGTAGAGATAGCCACAGAAAAGGCACATTTCCTAAATCCCAGCAGATGCATTATGTCAGGGAAGGGACTTGGAGCACACCCACCCTATCTGATCCAATGGGACAGGCAGAAGAGACAGACACAAGGGCCCTGTGCCTTCTAAGGCTTCAAAGATAATAGCCAGCATTTTGCATTGCATCCAGAAGGAAAATGGGAGTACAGCTCATGCAAAACAGGTGTAATTTGGTCAAACTAGTTGTACTGCATGTGCCCAACACTGCTAGGCTGCTGCGTTCTGGAACAGGCAGTAATGTTCCAGGGCCCCACCTTTGTTGTCAGTTCTTTATGATTTTCCTCAGAGAATTCTCAACACAGATTGCAAAGAGAGTCATCCATATAAATTCTTTATTGCACAACGGTTTTAGATTAGCACTGTCACTCTTCTCCATTTTGTTTTTCTCTCACCCAACTTGTCCTGAATCCTTCCTTTTCCTATTAGTTATACAGTGATATCGCCTGAGAGTATTACACTACATATACATCTAAAAGAAAGCTTTAAATATTTCTGTTCTTTGGTATTTGGTCTGAGAAAAGTAAAACAACTGTATTTGAAAGATATGACAAATTAAAGATATGCTTTTTCTTACCAAACATAAAGTGATACTGTTATTTTTTCCTTGTCACATGCATTTTTATTTCAAATAACTGAGAAAGTTTATTTTACAATTTTGAGAATATCAGTTTCCATGTATTAGCAGGTTCCATTTATTATGTGACTTATTTGATGGCTAAATGACTTTGTACAAGAATTTATTTAAACAATTCAAGCATAATATATTCAAGCATAATATTCCTCCTTTTAAAATGTCGGAAAGACATAACATCATACCTTTCACTTATGTGGATTAGGGTCTGGGTAACTTATTTGGGGATTTGAGGAAGTAAAATATTTTTTCCCGTTTGCTATTTTTACTTGATTAATTTAGTTTCAGCTTGACTGTTGATTATCCAGTAGAGAAGCTAATTCTCAGACCATTGTGGATTCTGTTAATATTTTACCGGAAGAATAAAATATATATTTGATATAAAATTTCTCACAAAGCATTGTTTAAAAGCACTCCCTCTCACAAGTAAAAAAATATAGCTGCAAAGCAATGCAGAAGTAATTGGAGCGCTCCTAATCTGAGGACGTTATTAACTCCTTTCTATAAGGTTTTTTCCCCCTGATCAATATCCACACATTCGCATCTACACATATACACAGCTGTCTTCTTTCTTGCCAGAAAAAATACACTGCCTTGTGTTTTCCAATATAACAAAAACAACAGAGAGCAAATTTAAACGGAGAAATAGACCACGGGGAAAGGGTCAATAATCTTTTCCTCCACTGATATTCTGATTAGATTTTTTTTGGACTGACAATGAAAATATTTCTGACTTAAAATAATTGTAAGAGGCTTCCATACATTTGTCCTGGGTTAACTCCAAGCAACTCTAAAGCAGCATTTTATATCTGAGTTTCAATACTTTTGTATAACTTTATAAAGTAAGCTAGAAATAGCAACATAATGTTTGGCACTCTGTAGAAAGAGAGCAGTGCTGGAAACTTAATTGGTCCAAGTACTATTTGTTGAACAGCTTCCTGAAAAACTGCATTATCTTCAAGTATATGGATCTGTTTTGGTTTTCTTACTGACATTTAGCAGGGTGTTAATTCTATTTTTATAATTATGTTTGCAGATTTGTGTCATTTTTTTATCTTGGTATTACAATTGGTTGTATTTTGTTTCAGTTGCCTTGAACTTATATTCAATGAAAACATGAATTATTTTAAAAGATCTGAAAAAAATAACACTACTTTCTCTATGCAGAAATAGAACAATCACTTGCTGGCTGGATTTAATAGTAAATAATAGTAGCAGCAATAATAATAAGTAATTTTACCCCCCCAAAAAAATATTTTACATACATTGTTAGAAACAACCATCCTATCCTTGGTTAGGACTTAAATTATTATCTTTCCATCACTCTTAGATTGTGAATCTAACTGTTGATTTCCCACACATAATAGTAATATTAAAATAAAAATAATGATAACTTTAATTTCTGTGTAAAATACTCAAGCAGTTGTTGCTTGGCCCACTTCTCACTATGGCCTTTCCCCACTTGCATTTTACCACAGCCAAACCTGCCCTGAGAATTTATTTTTCTACCATGTTCTCATAACATTGCCTTGAGCTCCTCCTCAACCCATGGGTAAGAGTTGAAATCTTATTGACTGCCTAGATAAGTTCATGCAATTTTCTTGATAACATTTTTCAGAATGCTTTCTACTCAAGGCTAAGCATGGATAACTGGCCCCAAATCACCCAAGATATGGTTAGAATTCACAGTGTTCCAGTTACAGTACTAGCCATATCCTGAATCATGATACCAAAGTGATTGCCATAAGTTATCCTTAATCTGATTATGTCCAAGGCAACCTTAATATGTACACAGTTTAATAAATTTTGTCACCCATTTACCTTGCAGAGAATTCAAACCACTATCAGGGATAGGGCAGAGAAGTGATAGAGGCAAGGGAGGGATTTGGCAATGGAGACAGCCAATGTCATGCTGGCTTCTTTTGTAAAATTGGGTGAATAAAATTTCAAGTCAGCAGTGGAGAAAGACACTGTCATCCATCTGGACTAGTTGGTAAAGAATGCCAGGTTGTTGCCTGATTGAAGGTGACCAATCAATTATGACCTCTCCCCTCCTTTCACAAGTCTCTTCTTCACTGCACTTGAACAACAGAAAAGGGTCTTGGAAGAGGCAATGACATGTTGCATTTTCCATAGTACTGCAGTTAAGAAAATAGCTACCAAGGCAGGAACCCTCAAAGGGCTTGAAGAAACCAGCCAAATATTCAGTGACTTTTTAAAAGTAGAGGATAAAACCTAGAATGCAAATCCAAAAGATGATGTATAGTGCAGTAGATAATAGAGATGATAGAGATGCATCAATGCATGCATGCAGTAATAGAGTGATAGAGTGACATGAAGATAGAATCAAAGAATCATAGACAGATATTATGTGTATGTGTATGCACACACAATGTCTTCAATTACCATATCCCATGAGGATAAACTACATCTCAAGATCAAGCTTAAGTAATGGCTAGGAGAAGTATTTGAAACCCTGCTAATTGTCAATCAAGTCACCAATGCCTTGCTCAAGTATCAAAACAAAGTTGTGACTTAGAGGGACCAGTCAGATGAGACCATAAATGATCAGTCCAGAGGGTAGGACACATCATATTGTTCTATACCCATCCCATCACAAGACTCAGGAGTTTTTACTGGAGCACCTCCTGCAGCAGCAACATCACTCTGACATTGAACCCTCACCTCTACCTGTGACAAATATGATGGGAAACTTGACAAATTTATCTTTCTTGTTCAGTGTGAATTATACATCTCCCTAATACCTGAAGGTTTCCCACAGAGCAATCTCAGGAAGCTTTTATAATTGATATAACAACAGAAAGAGCTACAAAACAGGCAATCCCTTTTCTGATGCAGAACAACCTGATTTGGATGGCTATGCTTATTTTGTGACATGCCCAAAGGCTAATTGTGATGATCTAGTCAAGCAAGTGACTGCCAACTGTAAAATTGGTCACTGACAGGGTAAGCATTTGATGAAGGAATATGCCACTGACTTTCATATGTTAGCTCAGGAACTGGAGTGGAATAAAAGAGGCACATTCATTCATCTGGGCACCTCACAGACTTTGTCAACAATAATCAAAATCTGTTTGAGTACTTTTGGAAGAGTCAAGAAACTGGCAAACTGCAGGAAGAAAAGAAAGATCCCATTGTTTTCTTTCTTTCCCTCTTTTCCCCTTCTATGTACATATCAGGGGTTTGGCCCCATGCAATAGCCATCAGAGCTCTGCCATCAACACACACAAGGTCTAGGTCTATATTAGAGAAAACTACAACACTTCAGCATGAATACTTTACCAACACCTCCTTCCTTACAAAGCACTGATTATGTCATTACGGAGAAGATAGAATTAGGTGAACAGATGCCATACATGCTCCAGATCTGGCCTGTCAGGAAACAAGACCAATGGCTCAGAGGTTGCGCCCAGACAATAAGAATTAAGTTCCACCTAGAACTACACATCAGTTCTGAAATACAACTGTTTCTAGGGCAACAACTTCGCTGAAACAGCCATCATAGTCTATTTGTTCAGTTTTTCTGTGATGGTTGCAATTATTGATTGCTAGCTCTGATGTTCAAGACTTACCACAGAATGTACTGGACCTCTTCAACTTCCCATTTGTAATCAGCAGCAGTCCCTATAACTTTGTTTAGTGTCTTTATTAGATTTTCCAGTAGTCTTGGGAAAGAGACTGGCTTCAAGTTAGCATTCTGTATACTATATTAATCAGGACAAGATAAGATCAGCTTGGATTTTTCTGACCTTCAAGATTCACACACACACACACACACACACACACTGCTCACCATTCCTCAGCAAGTACATCTTCCTGTTTTGTCTTCCAAATATGCAGACTACACTGGTATATTTGAAAAGAAGGAAGTGTCCTTCATCAGTTCTGAAAAAATGTAATCAGTTCTTCATAAAGCTTGGATGCCTGCAAAACATGACTATCCGATGCCACCTGAAGAGCTAACATGCCTGAGGAAATGACAACATACAAGAAAGTTTTTATCCAGCCAGCCTCCTCCATTGCCAATACTCCTACCCACTTGGTGAAGAAGAAAGTTGGATCCCTGTGCACATGGCCCATGATTCCTGATTCTGCAATTCTGTAACCATTTAGGATCACAATTCTTTCCTCCCTCATTGCTGAATGTTTGGAAGAGCTGCAGAAGGCATACAGTTTTCCCCACTGGATCTCAAATCAATGCAATGGGAGTTGCAGTGGGTCATGAATAGCCAAATGCTTATAAATGATTGTGAGAAAGCTGGGGATAAATCAACTGAAAGATTATCTTTAAAAAGGTAACTCAGCCCTGGTGATGAATATTCTGGGAAAAAGCATTTCAGAGAGATCCTGCCTTAATTCAAAATAACTGAGGCTGGGAAAGACGTCTTGCAGTTTCCAAGATTTGGTATCTGCCCCCAGCCTAAGCCTAGCCTCAAAAATCCCTTACTGAAATCTGCATTGTTCATATTTTCATGGGTTTTCCATTCACAGGGACTTGATATGCCCTGTGATATTCATTTATTTTCATTATCATTTTCATTTCATTTTCAGGATGTTTCTGTATGCAATAATTACATTCAAATTAATGTCCAACCCTTTGGTCTTCATATAATTTATAAATTGTATTTTTAAAAACATAATTTATGGATCATATTTTCAGAATTTTTTAAAGCAGAACTGTAGTTGTGTAAATGTGCCAATTTTGTGTAAAATTGACTGATTTCATTGAAAGACCCTGTTTTTCATGCTGATCAGGGAGTTTTTCACAACTGAAACCTTTACACTAAGCTAGAGCTGTGTATTTTAATCTTGCTGTACTAGATTATTGAGCATATCCTTAAAAGGATATCCAGATGGATTTACATAAATACAATTTGTTCTGTCCTGGAACTTCCCCTCCCAATAACATCAGGGACATAAATCATAAAAATTTCCGGACTTTCCCAATTTTTACTGTAATTGTTTCCCCTAATTTTGCTGCATCATCCACAGCATAAGACAGTCTTATCATCTAGTATAACATAACTTATGGGAAATGTATCTCCTCATATCAATGAATGGTTTTGTGGCTGCTAAAAGCAACAGCTGGACTTCTTTCTTACAAACAAATTCATAAGCAACTCATTTCTTACAAGTTGCATCTGAAGATGCTGGAGGTATAACATTAGAATAGTGTTTCCAAAAGCTACTTTAGCTTCAGAATATTTTCAGTCAATTCTATTGAATCAATTGAATGATTTAAATTCTAGATGTTCATCATCTGGAGGGGGAATAGAGATAGCTGAGGTTTGTAGCCAAAACAAAATACTTTCTCCTGGGAACCAAGGACAACTGGACGACACCTTGATTGGACCATGTGACTGTTTGTGAAAGGGGGGAACTTTTACTTCTAAGTAGATGAAAACTGCAGGAACATTCAGAGTCGGTTTTCACCAGCCTGTGCCAATATGATATCTCCAATAAAACTGTTGTTTGAGGAATCTACCTGCCTCAGAGTTCGGTTCATTATGGGTGTATTACTTGGAACCCTGATAGGGTGTTTTATCTAAGATGAAATGATAAGTAGCTAGGGGACTTCCAGATAGGAAACTGGAGAAACCTTGTGTGATATTCTTCATACCTAGCAAATGAACAAATTTATTCAATAAATACATATCCACGATTTTAGTTAGTAGACTTCCCCAAGTAAGTGTGTGTGTATAACAATTGTAGCAAAATATGAGTTTTGACAATACCTCTGTAAAAATGACTGAGTCACTTTTGGACAGGAGTATGTACTAAATAATCGAGTGCATGCATGATTTCTTTGCTATTGTTACTATTACTGTATGTAAGAATTGATAGGTATTTTCTGAACCACTATATCGCAGTTATAACTACTCCAGAGGTGCAGGAGGAATTTTGCTTTGAGAAGGTGTTTTGTGCAAAATCAGCAAAGCTGGCTGATCTCATCAAAATCTCAACTAATAAATGCTCTGTCTTACATATTGGCAAAAAAAAAATTAGAAAATAAAATACAAGCGAAATAGTCAAGACCTTGTTGAGGATCCAAACTCTGTCAAGGACCTTGGAGTGCTCATCTCTAATGATCTAAGTGCTAGACCCCACTATAACCACATAGCCAAAAAGGCATTAAGAGTTGTTAATCTAATCCTACGTAGCTTCTTCTCTGATAATACCACACTACTAACTAGAGCATACAAAACATTTGCTGGACCTATACTTGAATACAGCTCATCAGTCTGGAACTCATATCATGTATCTGATATAAACCCAGTTGAAAAAGTCCAGAAATATTTCACAAGAAAAGTTCTCCGCTCCCCTACTCATTGCAGAATACCTTATCCCACCAGACTTGAAACTCTAGACCTAAAAAACCTAGAACTATGCCACCTTTGGTCCAATCTAAATATAGTATATAAAATCATACATTGCAATGTCCTACTTGTAAATGAATACTTCAGCTTCAACCATAACAACAGAAGAGCAAACAATAATACAAACTCAAGGTTAATCGCACCAAACTTGATTGCAGGAAATACGACTTCAGCAACAGAGTGGTCAATGTTTGAAATACTCTACCTGACTCTGTGGTTTCTTCCCCAAACCCCAAAAACTTTAACCTTAGACTGTCTACTATTGACCTCACCCCCTTCCTAAGAGGCCTGTAGGGGGCGTGCATAAGTGCACCAATCGTACCTACCATCCCTGTCCTATTGTTTCTTTTTATTTTTCTTGTAAGTATCTATCCCATGTATTCAAAACTATGTTTATTCTTATTCCTGTATCTTGTAAGCGACTGACAAATCAAACAAATAAAATAAATAAATAAATAAAACCATTCCTGTCAGTCCAAGTCCTTGACCCAGCAATTCCATTTGCCAGAAGAGGCTTTTGTCCATGTAGCTACTTACCTTGTAACAACACAAAGTGAGCAGCATGGCCACTTCACTTTTAACCTTAGACTTTGGAGGTGGGCAGTATGGCTTTGCAAAGTAGTTTCAAAAGGAACTACTTCACACAAACTTTCATCAAAGCAAAGCACCTCTTGAAAACTGTTTCATCCGATAAGTCCCTACCACTCTTGACACAATCTTGTAATCTTACTAACTATCTGCAAAATGGAAAGCTTTTTCTCTTAATAGTTATTCTGCAGATCTCAACTTTGCATTGGGAGATGAGTGGCTGGGCAGATCCCAATGAACTGGAGATTGTCGAAGAATTCTGGCTGTTGTTGCTTAGTAATTGTAGTAGCTGGATATGTTAATGGCACAAGATACTTTCAGGCGATTAGCCTTTCCATCTTCAGATCATTCTGATTCCATCATAAAATGCAGCTTGAAGCTTATCCGGACTGTTTTGACCGTTTTCTTCTTCGTTTTTTTTTCAACACATGCAATAGCCCAGAAGAACTGATCAAGGGTAAAAATGACAAGAGTTAATTAAGAATGAACCAGCTATTAGCAAAATGTCAGACTGCTTGGTTTGGAGAGTGAAAGCTTGTCAATTTCAAAGAAAGCAACGGAAAAGGAATTCCCAATCCATTAAACTGTGTGGATATTTTTGAGATTTTATTTTTATTTTATTTTTTTTGCAAACCTTGAACCAGCATTGTTTGATTCCCCAGAAAGGTTTGTCTCATGCCAAATTAGGATCCCAGCTTTAATGGAAACAGAGTGCATATTCCCGGGAGCAAAAGGGGAATTTTGAAGCGAGGAAGGAGAGAACGTAAACCATCTTTAGCATTAGAGAAAGGTTGCAGCAATAGAATGCATGTTCAACATAAAGACATTTCCATTCCAGACAATTACTATCCCATTTCCAATATTTCCTTTGTGAATAAAGTCATAACAAGACAGTCTTGGAACAAATACATTACCTTCAGTCAAGCTTTAGACAGTTTCTGTCAAGTTTCAGACAGCTGTGTAGTATAGAAACAGTACTTGTCACACTTGATGGTGCAGCCATCCTAGTGTTCCTTGACCACAGTATCATTCTGGATCAGCTGCAGAATGGTAAGCACCGTCCTACAGTGGTTTCATTTTTTCATTGGTAGTCAATTTATAGACTGTGCTGACAAGAAGAGTTCCTGCAGACAGCTCCCGCTGAGGAGTGCCTCAGGGCTTGATGCTCTCCTTTCCGTTCTAACCTCTACATGAAACTAAGTATTCTTATACCTGGATGAGGTGATCCTCAGTACACTGTTGATACCCAGCTTTATATCGTAATCCTGGCTGACCAAGTGAAGCTGCCAATGGACTGACCCCATCTCTGGAAGCTTTTCAGGTCTGGATGGAATCAAACAAACCATGATTCAATCCTGACAAGACTGAGTGGCTGCGATGGTTGCCAATGTGCTTCCGGATGCAATTCAAGGTGCTGATTGTTACCTATACAGTCCTTCATGGCATAGGGCAATGATGAGGAACCTTTTGGGCTCAATGTGTCAAAAATCCAGAAAAATGCCTATCTTGACTCTGTTAACATGTCTCCCTACCCCCACCTCTCCCAGACAAAAGAAGTTTCCTCTCCAGCCTCTTTTCTCCACTTTTCCAGTCATTCCCCTTTGTACCACCTCGAAGTTGTGTGAGAGGCCCTGCTCTCACATGGCCTCTGGAGCCTCAGAATAACACTTGAGAACACTCGTGCAATTTTCAGATGCCTCGTTAGCTGTGTGAAAGCAAGGCCCTTTTACATAACTTCCAAAGAGTCTGGAGATCTGGCTTGTCACCAAAAATGACATGGTATATCACCTGTGATAGGAATGTCATGCATTTGCCATCACTGGCATAGGGCCTGGATATCTGGGCATAGCATCTCTCTAATTATTTCTTTCTACCCAATACATTTGAGCAAAGTGGGTGTGCTCCAGACTAAGCATTGTCATCTTATAGGGTGTGACCACTCTCCTCCAGGACAGCAGCCTCTTTCTGAGATTCTGAAATGCCCTAAAGATCTGGCTTTGGTCTCAGGCCTGGGGTTAATATCCTGAGCTGCAGGTTAGGTATCTGATTTTCTTCTACATTACATGGGACCCAAGATGTAACACCCCATGTCTTCTAATCAACTTCTGTAGGGTTTTTACAACTTACAATCTGCATGTTTTTTGCCTGTTGTTGCACAGATCCATAGTGCTGGGAAATAGGAGTCAAGAAACCACTGATAATCCGTTATGGAAACAAGGAAGAAGATCATAACAACTAATCTCCTAATTGGAAACTTTTTATTCTGATAAAGTAGGCTACCTGCGAGCAGTGTCTTCACCCAGGGGCAATCCATACCCCTTCATAATCCGGATGACAAATTCATAAGCAAAAGTAGTTATTCATGCACAGGTTGCTTTATGGCATCATCCTTGCTGAGGCGTGGATATCCAACAATAGAGCTCTGATCTGCAAGTATTGTGTGATGCCCTCTTCATCCACACACAAACATTACAATTCCATGTACAGTAATCAGAGACTAGTTCCCCTGAACACCCTGTGGAAATGGTTTCAGAACAAAAATGCAGAGCCTACAGCTGCAAATGTCAGTGTATGCAGTTAAAACTTGGCTTTCCTAAATGTGTACTCATTAATGTTATTTATAACGTCCTTACTCCCCATAATGGGTATTTCCTTGAAAATCTACACATAACTCAACTTTAGTTGCCTAATTATTGAAATATCCATAGTTTCTAATGCTGAACTTTCAGTTTGAACTTCATAAACTCTGAAAACTACTTGTCTGAATTGGGGGAAAAGGCCTTTTCTTCTTTAATATATTTAGTAAATCTGTATGTGCGTATTTAACCTGTAATATTGCAGAAGAATATAATCCACCAGGAGGACTTCTGGCCCAAAAGTATTACAGATAGAACTTGTTTAGTGAGTGCCTCCTTTAGTAGCTATTTGCAGTTACAATGCTGATTTTGAGATCAGCCCTTGTAGATGTGTGAAACAAAGGAAAGTTGAAAAT
This sequence comes from Hydrophis major, assembly GCA_033807585.1. Classification (NCBI taxonomy): domain Eukaryota; kingdom Metazoa; phylum Chordata; class Lepidosauria; order Squamata; family Elapidae; genus Hydrophis; species Hydrophis major. The sequence goes on along the minus strand of CM066329.1, from coordinate 133,032,574 downwards.
AAGATCATAATCACCGTCAGTTTCACTTAGTCACTGAGTTGCCAGCCCCAATTGTGATCGCTAAACAAGGACTATCTATACTTAGAACTATTGGGGCTGCTAGATCTAGGTTGCAAAAGAGGCTCTGAACAGCCTCTAAATTGAAACAAATGACGATGTTGCAGTCTAGAGATGATCAGGTTATAGTACAGATAACATCTAAGAGACTACAGGTAGTCCTCAAATTACAACCACAACTGAGCCCAAAATTTATGTTGCTAAGTGAGAAATTTGTTAAGTGAGTTTTGCCCCATTTTATGACTTTTCTTGCCACATTTGTTCATTGAATCACCGCAGTTGTTAAATTAGTAACACGGCTGTTAAATGAATCTGATTTCCCTATTGACTTTGCTTATCAGGAGGTTGCAAAAGGAGATTCCTTGACCCTGAGACACTGCAACCGTCATAAATGTGAGTCGGTTGTCAAGCATCCAAATATAAATCACGTGACCATGGGGATGCTGCACTGGTCATAAGTGTGAAAAATGATCATCAGTCCCTTTTAAACAGAGCCGTTGAAACTTTGAACAGTCATCAAATGAAGTATTATAAGTTGAGGACTACCTGGATTGCATGAATCGGTTGGCCATTTGAGGCAATAGGTGCACCATTGGAAGATGAAAAGTCAGGTTAGGAACAGATTCTCCTGGAGAAAATCTATCTATCTGGTCAAATAAGAGTTGATACCAACTTGATGGCAAATAATCAATCAATAAATGCATGTGTAGATACTGCAGAAAAAGAAAAGTATAGGGTTAATCTGGAAGAACCCTTTGATATTGCTTAATTTTCTATTTCCAAGCTTGGAAAAGGTGTGAGCTCCAGGGAACTTTGGGATCTATTATAATTACATTGGACTGTTCACTCCCACATCAGACAAGAGAAAGATCATGAGGAGCCTCTTCTCTTGATACAGCTGGAGCTGAAGTGGCCCAAGTTAGTCAGAAATAGATAAACCCACTAATCCCCTCATAACTGATAATATTTATATGCACCCTTTTCTTCAAAGAATTTCAAGATGACATTCTTCTTTTCAGCCCTCTTATCTTGAGGATCTGGCTCAGTGACTCCAAAGCTTAAGGCAAATTAAATTGATGTCTCCCAAATCTAGCAATGTAATCCAGCATCCAGACAGTTTCCTGGTATTCCAGTCAGGAGTTTATTAGTAAAAAATTATGAGAACTGTATTCCAAAATATCTTGAACACACCAAACTGAGTATTGTTCTGGTTACCGTACAAATTGTTTCAATCTTGTCCTGAGACTAGCTAATAAAAATGGAAATACACACACACACACCAAAAAAACCCACATATGCACAAAGCACCACAAGGGGGGGGGGGAAGAGCCAGTAACCAAATTTTATGATGAGAGGTTTGGAAAAATAATAAATGAACAGGATTTCTAGCATTCTCATTATAACAAAGTTCCTATATACAGTATTTATTTACATCTACAGACCCCTCATATCCTGGACATAAATTGTTTCAACTTCTGCCCTAAAAATGATGCTATGGAGCACTGCACAGCAGAACAACTAGACACAAGAACAGTTCTTTCCCAAATGCCATCACTCTGCTAAACAACTAATTCCCACAACACTGTTAAATTATTTACTAAGACTGTATTACTATTATTCTTCTCATCCTTCCTAGTACCTATCTCTTCCCACTTATGACTATAACCGTGTTGCTTGTGTCTTTACAATTTATATTGTTTTATTTGTTTCCTAGTATGATTTGATTGCTTAATAGTAACCTATGACTATCACTAAGTGTTGTATCTGACGAATGTATTTTATCTTTTCTTAATGTACACTGAGCATATGCACCAAATTCTTTATGTGTCCAATCACACTTGGCCAATAAAGAATTCTATTCTATTTCCACTTGCATTAAACAAACAAAAACTCTAAACTTGCCTATGAAGACCTATAATTGGACAGGAAATATCTCATTAAAATCAATGGATATTTCATAATGTTATACTTTTCCTAAAATCATACTCAAATATAATGTATCTATCCACCACCATTGTAGAAATTGGAAACATTTTAGGATTGTGGTATACATTCCTTCTCTACTTTTCTCTCCGTCTTTTGTCTTAACAGAACTGTTTAATTTTCTTCTTTAATTCACAACATGTTTCTTTGCATTGATGAAATAATGCCAATTTCCTTTTGGAGACTGTGGAAAATCTATTAAATGTTCTGGTTATTAAGCCAAAACATGTCATTTTTAAAAAAAAATAGTGCATTCTGCTTTTGTTTGAATCTTGTTATACATCCCCTTCTTATTTATTAAAAACATTCTAGCTACATAAGACTTTTTGCTATTTGCTAGGAAGCCAAAACAAAGAATTTCTGGCCACAAATATTTCTACTCCGAAGATAAGCCAAGTTTTTCCAGTTAAGACTGTTGTGCAAGGTTGCTTTTTATGGGCCACATACATGGGAATAAAATCAGCCACAAATGATAATGACAATATTGCTAATAATTGGTAATTAATAAATTCCATATAGCATTTCTAGGATGATGCTAGACACAACATCAAAGCATGACAAGTGTTTCCTATCATATTATCAGAAGATTGCATAAAGGCATAGCTAAGGGATAAGAGTCAGATTCTGAAGGACAGTTAAATTTAGCATGGGAAATACAGCCCAGTTCCATTTTTCAACAGACCAGGCTCATTGTGGACATGCCATATCTTGGATAAGGGGTGTCAAACTCGCATCGTCACAGTGGCATCATGTGACGTATCACGACTTTTTCCCATTCACTAAACCGGGCGCGGGCATGGCCAGCGCATGACGCATCCAGCCCATGGGCCGGGAGTTTGACAGCCCTGCCTTGGATGGATTACTACATTTATTTATTTATTTTTTGCCTAGGCATCTCATTTCAAACTGTAGCTAAAATAGGACTCACTGCCATTGTGAATTTAAAAAAAAAAAAAAACCCTTCTCAAACGCAGCCAAATTGTCCTATACAATTTCTTTAACAGCGTGACATTTAACATTTAGTAAGAGAATGTGGACTTTCTTCCTATCTTTGTAGAAGATTTTGTAAAACGTTGTAAATAGACCCTGGCCACGAGGTAATGGGCTTATATGCAAAGTTTGGAAGGAGGAAAAGTGTTGGAAAGCTCTTTTGGTAACTAGGTAACTAGCTAAGAGAATTTCCTGCTCCAACATCTGATGTGACAGAAAATCATAGGTTATTCAGTTTGTATTTGTCATTAAAGAGTTTGGTTTAAGTCTGCTTACATGTTCTTGTATCACGTAACTGTATTACATTTCATAAAAGCTAACATGGTAATCTCCTTCCACTGTGTAAAAAGCACTGCTGCATAGCAAAGAAAGCAACAAGGAGACAACACTTTTTATTTGATATAATTGCAAAACAACTCCCCCCCCCCCTTGCAAGAAGCAATGTTTTGGACACAATTGAAATCAATTATAGCTATGAGACATTTCCAGAACTGGAGATTTTAACGATGGATACTAATATGATTTAGCAGTGAGCTTTGGCAGATGCATTCAGAACTATAATGCCATCAACAGGATGAATCTGTTGCTTCCAACCTTCAATACTTTCCCAATAGCCTATGCAACAGGATTTAAAATTTTCAAAGGAATTATTAAATATATCATTGATAAAATAAGTTGATCTGAGCTACAAAAACACAAATGTCATATCAGAGCTGGAAGAAGATACAGAAAAGTACTATTTTGCTGTCATCTCAGGGTGATTTGGATTTTTGCAGCCCACGCCTAGTAGCCCTCATCCCAGGCATTCTCCTGAATGCTACCAACCATCCTTGAGATGACAGACAAGTACAATACTTTCCAGAACCCAATTACTATCCTATCTCAATTGTCTCTATTCTCATTCACTGCTTAGGGCAGCCAACACTGTTCTAATTATACATGTATAGTTCATGAAATAGAAAAACACTGGCTGATTCCTCTGTCTCTGCTGCCCTCCTTCTTTTGCACAGGGAAAATAACATCTGCCAGTTGGATTGCAAGAAGAATACAGCAAGTATTGTTTTGTTGTAAACAAAGTAAAATAAATAAATAAGGAAACCATTCAGAATCACAAGGGCAGCTGAGTCACCAGCAGCTTTCTCACCTCAGATTTTTCTCCTCTTTTCTCCTTTCTTTATATTATATAAACAGCAAATGTCAGTTTCCTGATTCTTCTATACTCTTGAAGGAGACAAAGCGGCAGAGGTGTTTTCATTTCTCCCTTAACTGGCACAGGCCAAAGAACTAAAGCACGTGGATCCTTTAAGCTGAGCAATCCAGTGCAAATTATTATCATGTTTAGATCATTGGCGCAATGTGACTGCATCTGGCTATTTCAGGAGACAAGAGTGGCAGATCAGGGACTGCCCAAAACAAACTGAAAGCCGAATAAACATTGCCTTGATCACTTTAACAACTGGTCACCTCACCTGACTTCACAATCTGACGAAATGGGTGCGAAGTATATGACGGTTTATATCTAAGGCTATCCTTAGATAATGTTAGGATAAAGGAGAATGCACAACTTGATACTGATATAGCTAAGTATCCTTGCAGGCTGTTCCAAGTACAGCTAGCTTTTGCTATAGATCAATGCTGATTTTGTCAATGCCAATGATGTTCAAGTGGTGCTCTAATTGTTTTCAGATTGCACCCAAGGCACTTATTAAAATGATTATTATTTGTTATTATTCTTTTACCAAGACATGGCACAAATCAGAAAAGCACAGTAATTAGAAAATTCATCCAATAAAATTAGATCATAACTTATCAGCCAAACCAATAAACAAATACTAACCTGAAAGCAAACCAAATACAACAATCATATATTTACAACAATGCCCTACAATACAACTGAGAAAGTATACATCCATCACTATATTAAAACAGGTATGAATCTAGGTCATGTCAAGATTAATGAGAAATAAGACGGAATAGCCAAGCCCTACACTAATCCTCGAATCAAATAAAAAGGTCTTTAAGCCCCTTTTAAAGGCCATCAAACTTTCAGAGACAAGAGGAAAAAAAAACTGGTTCCAGAGCCATGGAGCCAGGAATAACAGCTCAACACACACACACACACACACACCTTCCTTACCCAATGTTTGAGGAAAGTGCCAGGTCTTCATAACCCTCTAGGAATCTAAAAGGGTAGGAGTCCCTCTGATCTTTAATGAGGGGCTGTTCCAAAGGATTGTGGTGGCCACCAAAAAGGCATGACACCATCAGATGGCGACATTTAAGGGAGGGGGTCCTGGAGTGTATCCACTCTTAGAGTATATGACAACTATGAATCTGGAGGGATGGGCTGATATCCTCAGGGAGAAGCAGTCCTGCAAATAATTTGCTTGAAAGAAGTATCATAAGCTCAGAAAGGTTAAATACTGAAAGAAGAGAGATTTTGTATGTAGCATGTTCTGGCATAATTGCTACTTGACACAGCCAAGCACCATTTTTTAACATGCTCATTTTGCAGCAAATATATGGAAGTTGGAAGGACATTTAAGCATAAATTTATGCTGCTATAAATCTCTTTAAGAGTTATTTTTCTGTAAATCAATATTTTCTTTTTTTTTAACTTCGACAGTATGATTTGGAAGTGGAATAAGAAAGTGTTGTAATTTGTATACAGCAGAGGGGAGAAATTGATGGATCTCTATTTTTACAGCATTTACAGTTTACAGTGCTGTGAAAATGTAAAAGTATATTACATTGATTAAAAGTATAGTATTACTACTTTTAATACTATAATAAAGTTTATCTTAAAAAACATTTTGAGTGAAGGCATTCATTTTTCAAAACGATGTTATTCAGAAACATTGTTTGAAGACTTAAGAAGAAATCAGTATTATGTAAAACATTATGAAAAGAGACTTTAAATTGAACAGAAAACTACTACAGGTCCCCCAGGTCAACAAGGACCACACTAGGTGTGACTGGAAATTTATTGACGAGCTACAGGATTCAGGACTGTTGGCTAAGCAATCAGGGCTAGCAACTGAGGAAAGAAAAGTTATTTACCAATTACAAATATACACCACTCGAACACCATCGGCATTGACATCACCATTGATCAACTGCAAAAGGCAGCTTTACATGGAATAGCTTACATCCTGCAACAGCACCTTTAACAACATTTAACAACATCTGCCTTGTCCAGGTCCTTGGGAAACACTTGATAGGTGTACAAAAATGCCAAATCCAATCTAAACAACTGACTGAATGTTGAATAATTATAGTGAGATGGGCTACTTTAAGAAATAGCAAAGCGGTTCTGGGTTTATGCTTAAATGAGATCTGTGAATCATATGTTCTAATTGTCCAAAGTAAGTACAGCCTGACTTACCACTCACAAATATAAATGGGCATGAAACTTCTTTCTTCCCTATGAAAGATCTTCTAAAGATCTTCATATGCACTTTACCTAAAGTTCTCCAGCTGTGGGATTGTAACAAATTAGATTGCTCTCTATAAAACGTTTGAATCAAGAGATTTAAGATTTACCAGATCGCTCCATTAGAGGGCAGCGAAACTCATTCTTCAACTGGTATCACCTGTAACAGAAAAGATTTAAAGGAAGCACAAAAGATTTAAAGGAAGTTCCCCACGCCCAGGGCTCTTGTTTGGAAAACATCTTACTGCAGCTAGAACAAGGCACGCGCTTCAGATGACTCATAATGTTGGCGCTTTTAGAAGAAAGATTACACGGATCACCATACAAAATATAAAACAGTGAAATATTTGCACGTGAACGCAAAATGTATAACTTCGGACGGTTCTCCCCCACTTCCCTCCATAACATACGTCATAACTAAGGAAAGATGTTCGGGCCCATCTCTTTCATTTGGGCTTTCAAAGGGAGTTATGGTTTTGTTTTGACACCGATGTTACGTTGATGTAACTGCTCGTTCATCAACCTGCTGGGTTTTAGTCGAAGGCGAAGGGGGCGGTAATAAGAAAAGCGGTGTGTATAGGGAGGACACCAAACTCCCACCAGTTTCCGGGACGGTATCCCAGAAAACATTGGGAAATGAACCTCATTAAACATAAATGAGATTTCCTCCGAGTCAAACATTTTGAGAAAAAGAGTCCGGCAAATGGGGAGAGGCCACCCAGAGTAGATGAACAGCAGGGGGACAGCAATGCAGGTCAATTTCGTAAACTTTCATTCAAGGCGCTTCTTGGGGTTTTGCTTCTGTTTACCGAGTTTCGGCCGCCAACTCGCAGCGCCGCTGCCGGAAGAAATTCTGGGACTCCTGACGGCGTCATATGACCCAAGGAAAGATGGCCGAAGACGGGCAGAGCGGAGAGGAACTTGCGGCTGGATCGAGAGAAGATTTTGAGGTCGTTGATCGCGCCCAGATCCCCAGCGCCTCTCAGCTGAAAAGCGATGGCAAAGAGAGGGGGAGCCCAGATGCCAGCTGGTCCGCTCCCATCTTCTCCCTGGCCAAGAAAGCCTCGGAAAACTTAGTAGTGAGCTATGGAAACGCTCTGAAGTCTGCAGCCTCGGTAGGACTCATTCCCAAACCACTCAGCAATGACAGCCCAGCAAAACAAAGTATGGCTATGTTTATTGCTTGTCTTTGGTTAAGGTGGTGTGGGGTGTAAAGCGACTAAGTGGCTTTTCTCAAGGTAGAGGAGGGGCTGGGTAAGGAAAACTTTCAGGATGAGTTGACTTTCAGGGTCTGACTAAGAATGTATTCTAGAGAAATGCATTTTCTACAAGAAATGCCCAGGTTCAACAGTCTTGGCCATTTTCCTTTGATATGAAGCTTTTCCTTGTATCCCATCTTCATTTTGTTAAGTTTTCTGCACATGCCTGGAAATAATTTCCACATGTTGAAAAATAAATTCAAGGGCAAATTCTAGAAAACATTTTTAGTTATTTCTAGATATTTCTAACACAGCTTATTGTGAAGTGATCCTTCAATGCTTGACAAAAAGGTAGGGGATTCTGTTTTAGACTCATCCTTTCTCCCTTGGCTCTGGATAACATTTATGACTTGGTTTGTTTTCTTTATATGACAGTACAGTACACTCTCACTTGAATTAAAATATCAAATGAAAAACTGCTGTATATAAATTGTCATTTTATATTGATTTGCTAAATGTTGAAGCCTATCAGATTATAAAAAATGCTGAGATATGTTTGTTGCAAATTACATTGTGTCTAGGCTTACATATCACAGTACATTTCCAAAGAGAAAATTTTAATACACAAACTTAAGTAAAATGAAAAGGAATAAAGTATAAGTTACTAATAGGAGAAACAAAACATGGTGCTGACAAAGATATGGCTTAGCTTAGGCCCTGCACTTTAGTCTATAACCATTAGCAATGATTTAGATTCAAAAAGATTAGAGTATATCAGCCTCCACACAACTTTCATAGGATAAATCCCAGGGACCCCAGGAAAAGGTACAGCTTCTTTGAAAGGAGTTGGGTGTAACATGAACACCCACACACATTTCCAAATCAAATTCTCCTTCAAATGTACATTGCTGCACAGCCCTATCTTTCCATGTGAAAAAATACCAGTCTGGTCAAAAGTGTTCAGGCTTAGATTTCTACATTCATGGAAAAAGATTCATTGTGTTTATTAAGATTCCTATGTAAGCATTATTTAGAGACAATTGGGTGTAGTGGTTAAGGCATCAGGATAGAAACCAAAAGACCATGAATTTTAGTCCTGCCCAAGGCATGAAGCCATCTGGTTGAAGCCAATTACTTTCTCTCAGCCCTAGGGAGGAGATTATGGCAAAGCACTTCTGAAAACCTTTGCCAAGAAAATTGCAAGGACTTATCGTGGCAGTCCGAATAATCCAATGTGTGTGTTTGGAAGGAAAAAAAAGATTTGCTTCAAAATAAGTGTATTAACAACAATCAACTTCAAAAATAAATTTGATAAAACTGATTACCTGCAAGAATTTTAGTATTGTCCTATCAATGCAAATTTTCCAGTGAGATGATTATATAAATATATTTCAAGTCCGAAAGGCATGAGTAGAATAAATTCCATGTATAAATTATGTAGCAGAAATAAAATGTATTAATGACCCAGAGAAATCAGTTGAATGGAATGTAAATTCATATATTTATATTCATCAGAATCTGAGAATTAAAGTAGTATACAATAGACTATTTCAGACGTACCAGTACTTACCAAGATTTAATGGGTATTAATGATTTTAAGTGTATATGTATGAAGCAACAGATTATTGTGTTTATACTTTAGCAAATACGTAGTTGAAAGTATAGGATTACACTAATACCTTATTTTGGCATTGTTGTGTCTAAACTTGCAGGATATCTAGCATTAACTGATTTATGGATATGGGGAAAATTGGCATTAACAATGGTAGCTAAATCGTTTATTCAATTAAGCCAATATTCTGGGTTTGCATGAAACATTAAGTTATAAGCTGATTCCCTTCCCCCCCAGCTGGGTTCATATAACATAAAGTATTAGACTAATTCGAATATTTTGTCTTGAAGAACCAGTTTGGTATAGTGGTTTAAGATACCAAACTAAAAAACCAGGAGACTGAGTCCTGACTTATGCACAAAATCAGCTGGGTATCCTTAGGCCAGTCACTTTCTCTCAAATCTAGGAAACATGCAATAGAAAACAACTTTCCCAAAAATCTTGCCAAGCAAAGTGCAAGTAGTGGCTACACATTTAGCCACTTCTTCACATTTAGCCAATACTTCACATTTATTAGAAATAGAAAAATGTTTTCAAGTAAGAGAAAACAAGATATGCAAAAAATATATACTTCATCTCAACAAATTCTTATTTTTTAAAATTGTGTATCCTCTCTGAAATAGGTTCTTGGTGGAGAATATGATTTAAAAGGCTGTCATTACTTTAATCAGCCACATTTTAAGAAAATACTCAGCAAGTTTTAATACATTAAGATTGATATGCTGTGCACAATGATGCATAAAGTCCAACACCAATGAACATTTATTTGTTTATTTATTTATTGAATTTGAATTGCTGCCTATTCGCCTATGGTGACTCGAGGTGGCTTACAGAATGTAAAACCGTATTTAAAACAAAAAATAAAACTAGCAAAAAGAATCAAATAAATGAAAGTACAATAGAACAAAATCTGGAAAAAAAATTCATCCCCCAACTCTCACCTTCTGCCCCGACAACAGCAGATCACATGAACCATCCTGTTCTGGGTTCCCCAGGCCTGCTGGCAAAACCAGGTCTTTAGTGCCTTCTGAAAGAGTGCTAGAGTGGGGGCCATTCTAATCTCTGCGGGAGGGAACCACCACGGAGAAGGCCCTTCTTCTGGGCTCCATCAGATGTATCTCCCTCAGGGATAGGACCCACAACATTCCCTGCCTCCCTGCTCTGATGTGCCAGGTAGATGTGACCAGCAAGAGGCAGTCCCTCAGATAACCTAATCTCAAGTCATGAAGGGCTTTAAAGGTGACAACCAGCACTTTGAATTGCACCCGGATGCAAATTGGCAACCAATGCAGCTCCTGCAGGAGAGGTGGCACACGTGCATACCAGGGCCTGCACAAAACCATGCGGGCCACTGCATTTTGCACCAACTGGAGCTTCCGGATGCTCAAGGGTAGCCCCATGTAGAGCACATTGCAATAATCAAGATGGGAAGTAACTAGGTCATGAGTGACTGTGAGTAGAGATCATTGATCCAGGAAAGGGTGTAACTGGTGCACAACCTGCAGTTACACAAAAGCCCTCCTGGCCACCACTGCCACCTGCTCTTTGAGCAGGAGTCACAAGTCCAGGAGCACCCCTAGATTATGCATGGGGTCAGTTTGGGGTAGTGCCACCCCTTCCAAGACCAAAGGTGGAAATTCACCCTGAGCCAACCAACTCCAAACCCAGAGCCACTCAGTCTTGCAAGGGTTTAGTTTCAACCAGTTGCTTCCCATCCAGCCCCTAACTGCCTCCAGGCAGTGAGAGGGAAGACACTTAAATTGCTTCTAAACAAAGCAGCAACCATACCCATACTCTAGAATAAACAATATTAAAGTGGGGATTTAGTGTAATATCATGCTATAAATATTTTTAGGGTTAAATCTTCAGTGTATTCAAATTCCTCCTGGAAAAACTAATTTTCTCCCTGTTTTGGTAGTTTTATGTATTTTATTTAAAGTTTTAAAAGTAAATATGACCATATGCAGATTTAACAATTCCAAAAAGCTTGCAAGCTTCTAAAATCAAATTTCTGATTTTTGCTCACCTTTCATTTTGTCCACTGCACAATCCACATGGGTACCAATACATGTGGTACATGATACAACTGACAGAAATGCTACTTCTCACTCATGTTATCAATCTGGCTATACAATCTGCCAGGAAGAACAAATTGATGGCTGTATCCCAGCCACAGCATTGAGACAAAAATCAAAACATGATTGCTAGGTTCGGTCTGAGATGTCTTATAGCGATTATTGTAGTCCAGGTGATCACACTCACCTGTGAGTCCTGCTTGTGAAAGGAATAGTGTTTGTGAGGTGCTTTAATTTAGGCTGCTCAAGGTACTTATGTTGTATTAAACCAGCTTGGTTTTGTTTTGTTTTAATTGGACTTCAACTCCCAGAATTCCCCAGCCAGCATGCTAACCTAGCTAGAGAGATGGTTCATTTTCAGAAAAAGGAGGGGGGAGTAATAGCAATACTGCAAGACACAGCGCAAATATTGGAGTAGAATCCCTCGAGAATGAATCTAATGTAGGGGAAGAGGTGACTCTCCTCCCAACCTGTCTTAGGAAGAGGCCGGCGAGAGGTCCGTCAGAGATGCTCCACTTTGGATTGAGCAGGAGGTGGCACAGAATGGCCCCTTCCAAATCTTACGATTCTGAGATTCTTAGGAGTGTAGGGAAGCGGAACTGAATTCATTTAGAAAATTGATTTTAAACGTTCCCTGAGGAAAAGGGAAGTGACTCTTAATAGGAATAGAAGCTAAAGCCCACCGCTCATTGCACGCGCGCACACACACATACACACCCGGTCGCGTAGGGAGAAAACCTAAAAAAATTCAACCTCCAGAAACAGCAACAACTAAAATGGCGCCTCCGCTTTCTTGTTTATAATGGCTCGGGAGTTCGCTGAGTCAATTTGCCTCCGTGTCCAATGAGAAGCGAGTTTACGGGGTGAGCGTGAACATTTTTCTCCCCTGTCAAAACATAAGAAGGCAAATAAGAGAGCATAGCCAATCCGGGCCCTTGGAATGGTTGATGCGGAATTGTAATTGGCTCGCAGAAAGGGTATAAGAGAGTAGATGTGTTTTGTCCAATGAGAGGTCTTTCTTTGAACGCGGAGGGGGTGGGGGAGTGTTGCTCAGGTAACGCAAGTGCAGGTGAGAAGTCAATGGAGGTGGGAGGAAGGAAATGATAGTTTTGCCTGTGGGAAGGCTGGAGCATACGCGTGATCCACTCCGGGAGGTAGAGACGGGGAATCGCCGCCGGGGAAGCTTTTCAGGGCGGTTGTACGTCTGTAAGTGGGACCTCGGAGAAAACCCATGGAACGAGGAGGCCCATGACTTTGCCTTCTTTGCTATGGAAAACTGCTTCTTTTCCCTATTTTCGGAGGACATTGCAACGCTTGCTTTCTCGTTGTAACGTCTGAAAAAGGCCAAGGATGAATCCTGGGGGTTTCTTCTGTAACCTTGACTATTTTTTATAGCCATGACTGTTTTTTGTACTAACATGCTTACAAAAATTTCTTCCGTCTGTGTTTATAAGCAACCATGATTGCCATTCCTGTAGGGAACATGAAATGGGATGAAAAGAATTCTATTCTAAAATGTTGCACTGCAAACATCCTTCTGGGGAGAGTAGCACAAAAGTACCTGTGTTTGTGTGCTTTTAAGGATTATTGCACTAGATACCAAAACTCAATGGTAGTGACATAGTTCTTACTGTTCACATTTAGGTATGCACACATGTACCTGGGTGTGTTTTACCATATTGATTTAGAGCCCATTATTGTTGGGCATTTCTGCTGCATAAACAGGAACTAAAAACTTTGGGCCTTTTTATGAATAATACCTTATGTATGCTATTCCAGGTGCTGGGTTGTTTTTTTTAGCATGATAGGAAAAGGCATATTTATGTGGATTCACATTTTCAGAATAAGCCTACAGATCTATTACAAGGCTTTGCTTTCTTATACACCTCTGCTTGTCTATATGTGTTTAGCAGCCAGATCCCACACAATGGAAGAGCGTTCCAATCTTGTGAATATGATGAAATTGAGCATTAAAATCTTAATCCAGTCAGCTTTGAGTTTGGGGAGGACTCTTGATTCTGACTTCCCTCCTCTGCAACAGTTCTTTATTGTTTTGGAACATTGTCTCAAGCATGGACTTAAAGGTGAGTTTGCTTCAAATTTGATTTTATGTTTGTATGGTTGAAAGCATAATATTTTTCTTATTTGTTCACTTTATTTTTATTGGTTAAGAATATTTGAAGGACACCAGGCTCTTTATTTTATTTAGCTGTCCCCATTCAACTGAAATAGCCACCGGATATTTACAAAACTTACCTAGAATGGTGTAGTTAATTTCTGTAATTGAACCATGAGAAAATGTATAGAAGCAATGGAAAAAAGAAAAAAAACATATTTAAACATGGATAGCTTGACATATTTACCTATGCAAATATGTCTGAATTAGGGAAACAAAAGTTATATTAAGGTATATATGAAAATAGACATTCCAAGTATGTTTTTGTATATTAAGTTTCTTTAGTATATAGGAAAGTCAGATATATTCACTCAGAATATATCACAGACTTTTTTTACTGTTTGTCTAAAAGTACAGTCCAATTAAGTTACATCTGTAGATATCTGCATTATATGAACTGAAGTAGAATAATATGTTTTTCCTTCCATTCTACCTTTATCTAGCTAAGAAGAGTTTTATTGGGCAGAACAAATCATTTTTGGGGCCTTTAGAATTAGTGGAGAAACTTTGTCCAGAGGCATCAGATTTGGCAACAAGTGTCAGAAATCTGCCAGAATTAAAGTGAGTAGATATATATAATACATTAATTGGGATTGTTTAAAATAATGCATGCTTTTTATCTTTTTAATACTGCTAGTAGTAATAATCAGATGGTCTTTGCTGATCACCAGTTAAAAGCAGTTTGTTTTCACAAGAATTGTAATTCAGAATATTTTTATTTAGAGTAAAACTACTAACCTGTATTACTTTTTGTTTATTGTCTTTCAAAAATCATCTGTGTGAAGTATTAATACTAATGATAGAGTGGCATAATTATTCAACCTAATGAAAAAGCATTAAGTTAAAAATGGACAGACTAAGTTCTTCTGACAGATTATCTTCTGTGAGAAATGGTTGATATGTTTAGCAATTATTGTTCATATTTAACCTGGCAATATTTTGTTTCTCATTCCTTTTCTATGTTGAGCAATTTGACGTATTTAATCAGTGATTTTCCTGTGGGGTTGTAGGACTCCAATCGGAAGAGGCAGAGCTTGGCTTTATCTTGCAGTGATGCAAAAGAAACTGGCAGACTACTTGAAAGTGCTCTTGGATCACAAGTGTCTCTTGAGGTATTTTGGATTTTTCTTCAGGAAGAAAATTTATTACTGTGCAGAAAGAGAAGGAGTTAAATTAGATCAAGAAGTCAGGATCACTCATGCCAGTGAAAAATAGGAACAAGCTATTCCCTCTTCCTGTCACTCTTCTGCAGGCAGAAACGTGTTATTGCAACTGAAACTCCTGGAAAAAGAAGAAACTCTTCCATTTGGGCTAAATCCAGCCCAGTGTTTATATTCAGAATATTAATTGGGATAAGAGACATTTAGTTTAGGGGAAAAAAACTTTTTGAATTTTACTGTGATGACCAGTAAAATATTCCTCTCCAAATCATTATATTTTCCTTTCCTAGTGAATATTACGAGCCTGATGCCTTGATGATGGAAGAAGAAGGAGCTGTGATTGTGGGCCTTTTAGTGGGACTAAATGTCGTTGATGCAAATCTATGTTTAAAAGGAGAAGACTTGGATTCCCAGGTGAAAATGGTCTCCTTTAAACTAAGTCCCAAGTGGCAACTGTAGGCCTGAACCAAGGGTAATCAGGCTGAATTCATATTGTTTTAGATGTTTCTGAAAATGTAATAACTGCATTTACAGCTGGCTTATTTACAGAAGTTCTGTCCCAACATAAAGCCACAAATAAAATAGCAATAATTTGAATCTATGCAAATTGGGTGGCCACTTTTTGGATCTTGTGCTCATCCTCTTCCTCCTACAGAGTTCATATATGCAATTTATTGATCCTTTTTCTTGTTTGGTTGCAGTGAGTGTCATTGGTCATGTCATGTTTTCCTTTTTTGGAACAGTTTTGTTTAGCCAGTGTGCTCTATGGTTGTTACCAGCTTCTCTATTTGCATGGCTCTTTGCACTGGACACTAGTGCTGTCAAAGTACTATATCAAGAAAACAAGTATTTGAGTTCATCTTGGGAAATGACAATCAATGGACTATGTTAATGGCTTGAATCCCTTTGCATTTAATTCCCTTGAGTGTGAAAAGGGTATGAAAAGTACATCACATTGAATTGTATTAGAGACACTATAATTTAATGAAATTTATCTTTCTTGTCAGGTAGCAGTGATTGATTTTTCTCTGTACCTTAAGGATATGCAGTGCATTGATAACGACAAAGGGTATGTATAGTTAAGCTTCTGCTTTTCAAAATTGTACAGCGGAAAACTATCAGAAATGAACTAACTCTAAACTTTCCTAATTACCTTAGAAAGAGAAAAATTGAAACCAGAATAGAAATAGGCAAATTAAAAAGGAGAAAACTATAAAACGCTTTGGCATTTAATGCCTTAGGCACTTGTAATTAATGCCTTAGGCATGAAAGTCAGTTGGGCAACTTTGAGCCAGTCACTCAGCCCAATTCACCTCACAGTATTGTTGTTATAAAGAAAATAAGTGGAGGAATGACTATTAGGTATGTTCAATGCCTTGAATTGTTTATAAAAATAATAAAGGTGGGATAAAAATAAATTATTATACCTACTGATTATGGTGTTCAGGATTTGTACTTGTAGCATGTACAATGAATATATATCTTCTTATACCACAACCATTCTAAACATAAACATAGTACTTGAAAGAGTTGGCTGTTTTGAAAAGACAATGATCTTTCTTTTAATGTCAGAGATGAAGGAATGACTGCTGTGCTTGACCAGAAACATTATGTTGAAGAACTTAATCGACACTTAAGGTATAGTTTGTTGGTTAATACTTTATTCCCCCCATCTTCATATGAAGACCACAATTCTTGCATAAAGGATGTTGTATCAACTTGGAAAAGCTTGCTCTTTTCCTTATTATTCTGTTTTAGTATCTCTAGACCTTATGTCCTCCTTATCTCTAGTTAAAACCCCAAGTTTTGCCTTGGATTAGACCATTTTATTAGTTTGGGGACTCTTAATTGTTTTGAGAAACATATTTTTCTATTTGGGATGAAATGGTTAGAATTATTATACAGCTACTGAGTCTTTTTCATTATAGTTGCACTGTTGGAGATCTTCAGAGCAAGATAGAATGCTTAGAGAAAACAAATTCCAAGCTCCAGGAAGAGGTTTGTGGTCACTGTGACACATTTTCACTTACTTTTTAAATTAAATAGTTCAGACATGTATCTGAAAAAAACCTAGAGAAAAAAGACAGGATACAAATAAAGAAAGTAACTTATAGATTGATTGTAACTTTTAGTTATAGGAACGTGGGAAGCTACTTTTATAACAAGTTATCGGTTCCATCAGGATTTTTAGAAAACAAACACTATGGGTGTAAAAAGTTAGGTCATCGAGCTCCAAACCTATCTTATTGATTATTAAGAACAGAGCAAGTTCATGCTGTCATCTGAAAGGAATAGTGCTTTAATGAAAAAGCATAATAGTAATTAGTTCCTATTTTGGAACAGGAACATAATTACTCAGTTAAATCTTGAAATACAGTCTTGTCAGATATTCATTTGAGGCACTACTGAGTAGCAGATTTTTATGAACAGAGGGATAATATATGAATGTTTCATTTGGGGAAATGTTTCATTTTTTAATCACTCTCCTTCTACCATTGGCCAGCTATCAGCAGCAACAGATCGAATCAAAGCTCTTCAGGAAGAACAGCAGGACCTGCAACAGGAAAACGAATTAATTCGTGAACG
The DNA here is from genome assembly GCA_033807585.1 of Hydrophis major. Taxonomy (NCBI): domain Eukaryota; kingdom Metazoa; phylum Chordata; class Lepidosauria; order Squamata; family Elapidae; genus Hydrophis; species Hydrophis major. The sequence continues at coordinate 133,015,303 of CM066329.1, read as the reverse complement.
CAGTGAAAAGTATGCTGAGGTCAGATACTGAAAAGCCTACATAATCTAAAACTACACAGGAGCCTTAATTGTTTGCTTATTTTTAATGTTACCTATTTATGCACAAAAAAAATGCATAGAACATACATACAATGGAACGAACCTCTGGTCACAACTGTAATCCGTTCCAGGACTACAGTCGCAACTCAATTTGGTTGTGACCGGAAGCCCGGCTGTCTGCGCATGCACAGACAAAAAAAAAATGATGCTGAAGGAGAAATTGCCGTGGTAGGGAAAATCACCATGGCGATTTTCAGGTTTGGTTGGTCATCACCTGAAGATCTGTTCGTGACCAGAAGCAAAACTTCTGAAAATTCTGGTCGTCACCCGATTTGGTCACAAACAGAAGCGTTTGTGACCCGAGGTTCTACTGCATATAAAATCTCTAAGGGTACAAAAAGGTACTCCTATATATGTGACTTGCAACAAGATAATCATTTTGATAAGTAGGTTAGACACAGATTTGTGCTCCGTTATTCCTTTGATAAGAAGAGAAAAATGATAATGCTTTAAATTCGTATCTCTGTACATCTGAAAACAATTGACTCTTCTCTGATTTCCCCTTCCATTAAAAGCCCCATTGGAATGTCCCATGTTATTTGAGCAATGAGAGCCAAGTGCCATAGAGGAATGGAGATAGTGAAGATCTCTAGCAGGATAGCTTGTTTCCTTCTGCAAATTAAAGAAGACTTTTGTTCAGTTGTGGTGTGCTTAAAATATTGGCCTAGGACTAGAGAGACCAAAGATCACCCCTCGCCATGATATCTCTTTGGGGTACTCTAGTCACACTTTTTGAGCCCAACCTATTTCATAGATTAGTTATTATGGGGACAAAGTAAAGGGCATTCTCCATGTAAATTACCTTAAGTTCTTGAAAGAAAGGCAAGATATAAATCTAACAAATGCATCTCATTAAAACTAATACCATTAAGTATACATTGAAATACTATCCATAGTTTAGTTTCCAGCTACTTTCCTCATCCATAGTTCTTCTATATATACTGAGATGCATAACAGCTCCTATAAGAATGGGCTTCCCCATTTATTCTTGCAGAAATCAATTTTCTTTGACATTTTTCCAGGAAAATGAATGGATGAAAATGAGTATTTTGCTTTGTTTCCCCAACTAACTGCAACAGTTTCATAAACTTAACAAAGATCAGTGTCCTTGAGTCTTTAGCATTTGTTGCTCATATTGTTCACAGGGGTAAGATAACTTGTTGATTGCAGTATCCATTGATAATCTTAACCTCTGATTTATATAATAGAAACATTGAGTCTTCAATCTATTAGCAGATTATTCACCCACTTTTTAATGTAGGTAACTAAACTGGACACTAAAGTGGAACTGGAAACTTATAAACAATCACGACAAGGCCTAGATGAAATGTACAGTGATGTCTGGAAGCAATTAAAAGAGGAGAAAAGAATTCGAATGGTGAGAGCTCATAATTTAACAACTGGCAGCAGAAATGTTCAATAGTCCTTAGACTTCCCCTTTAAATTTATTCATATAAAATAAATATATGTTCATCTAAAATAACAATCATTTACAAATATTGATTGATGTAATGATGCAAAAAATGGATTTGTGTAAACCTGGCTTTTTTATTAGGACTGAATATAAGAATAGATTTTTCAGTTGGTTGCAGGAATATACTAGGAAAGGTTAAAAAAGATATGTCCAAAGCTAGGCAGAGATCATTGTTTTGCTTTTCTCTGCAATATTTGTTGTTGTTTGAACATAATACAGAGCCCATAACCAATTATGCCCAGGAAGTACTAGAAAGAGTTGAAGAGTATGAAAAGTCCATATGTATATAAATCCCTTTGAATCCTAGCTAAGGGGATTGGGGGTGGGTGGAATGTACTAGGTAACAAGTAAATATAAAAGATCCTTTTATTTATTTAGTGTAAAACTTCCCTGATTGCCTTGAACTATAGAAGGTAGCCCAATTCAGCACTTCAGGAGGGCACAAAATTGAGCAAGGCTGCCCTAAATAATATATTGAGCTTTCATGATGTACATGAAGTGTTTTATGTATGCAGCTTGTATTGTAATTTTAAGGAGTTGGAAAAAGAATTGGAGCTTCAAACTGCAATGAAAACAGAGATGGAAATTGCCATGAAGCTTCTAGAGAAAGATACTCATGAAAAACAAGATACCTTGGTTGCACTTCGCCAGCAGTTGGAGGAAGTGAAGGCTATCAATTTGCAGATGTTCAATAAATCGCAGGTATTCAAGACTCTCTTTGCTATGGCCGCAAATAGTCCTAAAATCCAGGAGTTAAAGTGTCCAGTCTGTTTGATCAAGTTTGATGCAATGTTCAGTGTTATTTATGAAGCTGAAAATGTGCATATTCTCATCCTATCTTCGCTTCCATTGCTGATTTTAACTTAGACATCCTGATTGTTGTATTCCAAATAGGGAACTACAGCTTAAGATCAATTTACTAATAAAGATGTTAAGTTAGGATAACTCTGGATTTTGTGCCAGAATTCCTTTTCATGGAAATAGCAAGGAATTCTGACTTGGATAATATATGGCCATGTGAGAGGTAAGAAAAAGCATTCAGGCCAAGAATTCATTCCTGGTTTCATAAACTAAAGATTATGAAACCAGGATCATTGTATCTAAACTAGTCTTCAATCTCACCTATAGGATGTCTTCTATTGGCAAACATGGGGGTTCTTCACACATAGCTGAAAAGCAAATAATAGTTCACTTTCTCAAGTTTTTTAGTTGTGATATCCTTATGACAGAAGCAAAAGGAAGTAAATGTGTTTTCCTAACTTGGTTAGTTTACCGACTGGAAAAAATGAAAATTGCAAGAATTAGATCCTTATTCTTGATTTGGCGAATGATTTAGAAGCTTAATGTGGGGATGCCCACATTCAATATCCTTCACTCATCTAGCTAAAACACTACTAGAAGCTTTTATGCAGGTAGCCCTGTCGGGTAGCCCTTCTGATATAAATTAAGTTCCACCCACTGCAGACCATCTGCCAAGCAAAGAAAAGTATGCCCTTCAGCCACGAATTAAGCACTCATTTCTGCACTGCAAAGATAAAGTTATTTTTTATTGTTACAATCTGGGTATAAACGTAGGTTTATTGGATTATTTCTCAGTTTTTTTCCTTTTGAAGTATTGCAGCTAAGACAGTTTTTTGGGTTTTGCCATGAGATTTATTAAGAAAATATGAAAAGAGATGTGAAAAAGGATCTTTCTGAACTGTTATAGCCCTCCAAGCCATAAGAAGTGATTGACTTAGAGTTACCTGATTGAATTTGTTCTTGCTCCAGACTGCAGAGAGTTCTTTACAACAGAAAAAAGAAGCAATATCATCCTTTGAAGGCAAAACAGATCAAATGATGTCTTCTGTGAAACAATTGGAGGACAGGTGATTACTTCCACATATCTGGTCAACGTGTGACCTTAGCGGTTTTGCAGTGTTCTGCATATCAGAGTTCAGACAGGTTGCTTCTAACGATGCATGAATGCCAGTTTTTCACAGTGCCCCTTGAGGCTATCCATTTCCCCCCACAAAGTCTTGGAAAGTCAAACTCATGGCGTCATGTAACATATCGGGACTTTTTTCCCCTTTGCTAAACTGGGCATGGGTGTGGCCAACATGTGACACATCCCGCCCATGGACTGGGAGTTTGACAGCCCTGGCATATTCTGACAAGAAGAAAACCTGGAAAGGTGTTATCAGGCCTATTGTCCTGCTTGCTTGCCTGTCAAATAGAATGGGTAATGGAGAAGTCTTTTAGGCCGACTAGTCTCTATATTGCAGTGATACAGAATTTCATAGATCAGAATGCATGAACAAAGCTGGAGAGGCCAAAATCTTAATTGGATATGATAAAGGTTGATATATGGAAGAGAAGGGAAAAGGGGTCACAGGAAGATGAATCAGTGATCAATTGAGACAAGAAACTGAGACTGAGGGGCTTCCATATCTTATAAAAAAAATATTAATTCAATTTCATATGTTTTCAACAAGGGCATTTATATAGAACTGGCGTTGGGTAATTAATCATAAAAATTTTTGATCGGAGCTGTTGTGGTGAGTTCTTCTGCACTCCTTAGCAATTAATTCCTTGAAGCCACTGCTAGCCTATTTAGAAGCTGCTGACAGAGGTCCTCAAAATTTTAGCATGGTAGAAGCCAAAGGATTACCTCAAATAAAGATATTATCAGAGTCATATGTCAATTTGTTTGCTTCTTTTTCTGGGCAACTTCTTCCTATCAAGAATAACATCTTTCCATGATGCAGGAGGCATGAAATGGCCTTTCATTTGAACATAGGATCTAGTCCCTGATGTTTTAAACTTGTCATTTTGATGTGGTACAAAAAGTAACATTCACAACCATGTCAGTATCCCTCTTTTTCATACTTTAGACTGCAACATGCAGACAAGGCCAAGAAGCTTGCAGAAGAGAAAAATGTCAAATTGAAGCAAGAATTGGGGGGCAAAATTGAGGCTTTGAAGCAGCAACTACTGCAACTGGATAGCAACTGGTACTATTATTTTATATAACCTTAGTTTAAGCTTATGTTCATATTCTTTTGAATAGAAGAAATACATTGTTTACAATTAATGGTTCACAAATTCCACCCACGCTGATAAGTGCACCTGATAAGAAGGAATCTCTGCCCTGTAAAGTTCAGGTCCCCTCCAAATGCAAAAGTGAAATCCTTCTGAAAGGTGGCAGGACCAGAGCTCAGTTCCTGTAACTCTTCAGAGAAGTTCCCCTCCCTTTCTTATGCAGAGTGGAACTCCTCCAAAGAGCTGCAGGAATGAAGCTCAGATCTTAGGGATCTGCTCTCCATTTACACAGTTTACCAGAGGAGTTCCCTCCCCTCAGCAAGCAGCCCTTTGCTCCATGCAGAGCTTAAGATTTCCTTCAGGCTGATGTTCCCTCCTGGCAGACAGCTCTTTCACTCTTAAAAATAAGCTACCTGCCATTATCTCAGCTCTGCAGCAGGCAGCAGCGTACAGCCTTTCCTGCTGGATTCCCCATTGACTTTCAGAGGAAGCCAGCAGAGAAGATTGCAAATAGCAATCACGTGATTGTGGATTGCTTGACAATTGCCATCCAGATCATAATCATGTGATCTCAGGGTGGTGGTACAATGTTTTTTGACAGAAGTACTTTTCAGGTGCCTGTTCCCTGGCTGTCATAATTCCAAACTCATTAAATTGCCCTAAGTTAAAGACTACATGTAATAGGGCAACAGGTTTTGAGTAGAGCAAATCGCCACCCCAAAGTTTTTCCTTTCCTTCACTTAGCAATCCATTTGTTTGACAGTGTGGTTCTTGTTACATTACCAAGTCTCCGTTCTGAGGTATGAGCAATGATTTTTTTGGGAAATATCATTTCTAGAAATCTTATTGCTATGTTTGTGCCTAAGAAATTTGGTGTTTCTTACATCTACTTGGAGATGATGGTGAAGGCGAAAGTTTGTTTAAATTTTGGACAATCTCAAAAGTAATTTTCAGAGGATTTTTCAGAGACTAGGTAAAAATTGTAAATCAATTCTGGTTTCTGATTCCATATATGTATTCAAGAAGTAAGAAGATATTTTGGATTTTGATTCAAAATTCTAGAAATAAATAAAATTTTAGAAGCAATTTTAAAAGGGTTTTGAGAATATGCTTTTGAACTAAAACGAAAGCCAGAATGTCTCTGGACAAGCTCTTTGAAATTCTTGAAGTAGCTTTCTGGAGCTTGGCTATTTTCACAGAACCCCCCCAAAAAAGTCATTTTTTTTAACCTTAGGAAAAGTCCAAATTCCTGCCATTTTTCAAAATTATTCCATAATGCTAATAAGGTAAATTCTTTTGGAAAATAGGTTTTGTTTCCGACTTCGTTGTGCTTTTTTTAAATTTGCACAGTTCAGTTATTGAAAGAGAGTTAAAATCTGAGAAAGAACAGCGACAGAGTCTGCAGCGTGAGTTACACCATGAGAAAGACACTTCAGCTTTGCTGAAAGCTGAACTGCAGCAAGTAGAAGGTTTGAAAAAGGTAAGATTTAGTTTCTTTCAAGAGAGAGAGGGTAAGTTAGGTTTATGATTTCATAGTAACACAATTACTTTCTACCCAGAAATGATGGCCTTTGTTGGTTTACTCCTAAGCCAGGGTCTCAAACTTGATTTCACTGAGGGCTGCCTCAGGGTTGTTTGACCTCGGGGGCCGGGAGGGGGGTATGGTCAGAGGCATGGCCAGCTCAACATCACTCATGGTAGCCCGGGCAGGGCTGGTGGAGTGGGTATCCATTGTCTCTAGCAGAAGAATTTCTCAATGCCTCCTTGTCTTGGGATCAAATGCACTTTTGCTGGTAGTTTGTTCTGCTAGCCCTCTGCCAAAAAAAAACAGCTCAGGAGGGGTGTGCACAGCCCGCCTGGACTGTTTTCAGCTGTGACAGCCTACTACAGCCCTCTGCCAGCAAAAACAGAGGTCGGAAGGCCGCACATAGCCGTCCCGAGTTCTGTTTTCATTGGCAGTGGCACTGCAGACCAGTCCTTCATTGTTTCCAGGGTGGCCCGAGGGCCAGATCTAAGCACCCTGTGGGCCGGATCCAGACCCCGGGCCTTGAGTTTGACACCCCTATTCTAAGGGAATCATTGGCTCCCCTTTCAATCCCCAGAGTAAACGAGTGTGCAATAAAGATGAGAGATTAAAAGAAGGATGGGAGAACTAGAATGGGGAATCACAATATTTTAGAGAAGATGGACATGGTTAAGCCAGCTAGATATTTCGTGAGAAAACGTTCTGCCCTAGAGTGAAAAAAAAGGGGGGATTTTTCTAAGCATAGCGGAATTACATTGAAGGTCAATAGATTACACCATTCCTTTCCATCCTCTCAATGTTTTACAGGACATTTGCTAATTACAATGTAACTGAGACAGTGTTTTTGAACCTCACTAAGATATATAGACATCTCCTCCCAGAATTCCCCACTCAACACATTTATTGGGAAATTCTGGGACCTGAAGGTATAAATTTTTTTACCAAGTTCAAAAAATACTGTTCTAGATGATAGCTTCATGTTTTAAAAAGGTGTACTGCATTTGTGACATTTTGTTGGTAGTACAATAGGCCTTTCTACTTACAAGTTCTCTGGCCCATTGGAGTTTTCGTAATGATAGAAACCACTGTAGTTTTTCATTAATGCAATAGGAGCATAGAATAGGCTTTCCAGTAAAATAGGTGAGAGAAAATAGATTCTCTTTTAGGTTTTAGTAAAATAGGTGAGAGAAAATAGATTCTCTTTTAGGTTTTGTAAAAGACTTCATATAAAATAGGAAAATAGTTAGTTGGATTATAGTGTAGTCCATTTCATTTGTGTGTGTATGTGTGTGCATAGGAATTGCGAAAACTGCAGGAAGAGAAGCAGCAGCTAGAAAAGATCTGTGAAGAACAAGAACAAGCCCTTCAAGAAATGGGGCTTCATCTAAGCCAGTAAGTGTATTTCAATAATTTGTGTTATTAATTGTACCACCATATCTTGCAACTCTTTGGTCAACAGTTATTCGGTACAAGTATTCACCAAATAAACAAATACATTAAGTAATTAAAACTACATAAACAATCCTAGCAACAATGCACGAATGCCCCAAAGCCTCTCATGATAATTTTTAGAAGATTTTTTTTTTCCAATGGAAGCAAATTGTCTCCAGGGTAAGGCCAGAGAGAAAAAGAACCATGGCACGAAGCCTCCTCCCTTCTGAGTAATGGATTGTTACCAGAGAGACCCACCTTAGACAGGATGAATCTTACCTTGCTGCAAGTACCATTTCAAGCAGCAGCTTGAGACTCAGGTCACCAGTAATATGATAACTCTAGAACTATCGAGAGAGAAGTTGAAATTGACACTTAAGTTATTAGCCTTTTGTAATGAATCAGTAAATCTTGTGAGTGAAGCTCTGGCTGTAACTGAAATTATCCTAAATATTGTTATCCTAAATATTGTTTTGAATTTAATGTATTATTGACAAAGAAAATGCAGCTGCAATTGGTGATTGTTAAGGGGCTTTTGTCTGTTGGATTTGGATTTGTCCCTGGTAGATACGTTATTGTGTCAAAGTTAGTGCAACATAATAAAGGATCTAAATTCCTTATCTGAATTTCACCTATACTATCAGTAGCAGTGATGTTTCTTTAGGCAAGTCAATATTTTAATGGGAAGAAAAGTTGTAGTGGTTAATATCAGGCAACTAAAAATATCACTTTTTTCCAGATCAAAACTTAAGATGGAAGATATTAAAGAAGTAAATAAAGCATTAAAGGTACTGTTGATTCAGTGATATATTTAGGTTCATTTAAGAAATGATAACTAACATCTTAGCGTGTAGCATAGGGAATGTCATGGGCAAAATAGTAAAGCTAGAAAAGTATTGACATAGCATCTTTGTATCTTGTTCTTTAAATATTTATGGGTCAACCAACCAATTTCTGGCAAGTTATTGTTAGTATATTCTTTTCCAATATGCAGCACAATCCTGTGCATGTTTATTTTGAAGCAAATTGCCCAACATTCAAATTGTCTTGATCTAATGTACAGCTAAGGGTTGATGTAAGTCTATTTGGGGAGTTAGATATGTAATTTACAGTAACTTTCAAAAGTTTGCCTAGATCTTTTTATTTTATTATGAGCCTATATAAATTCAATTAACCTATTATTTTTAAATATTAGGGCCAATCATGGCTAAAAGATGATGAAGCAACTAACTGCAAGCAGTGTGAGAAGGAGTTCTCCATTTCAAGAAGAAAAGTAATACCACACTCCATTATTTACTATATTTTTATCCTGACAGTTTATCACTGCCTTTTTCCACTGATAAAATAGAACTAAAATCCCAAAGATGCTTTCTAAAATGCTATCAGACTTTTTTCCCTTGAAAATGTTTTGCTTCTCATCCAAGAAGCAGCTTCTTGGAAAAGTGAAACATTTTCAAAGGAAAAAAAAAAGTCAAAGTTGCCTTTTGGAAAGCACCTTTGGGATGACCTGGATCATTGAGAATCTCAATAGAAAGGTTAAGAGGTACCAATGCTTTGTTGCTACTTTCCAGCTGTCTGAATCCTCCCGTTTTGATGAAACCAGTTGTATCTTTTGAAGTCAGCCAAATGGTTCTGTCCTAATGCCCAGTCTGTGGGATTGGATGGAAAGAAGCCATCTCCAACTTATTGCTACCAATACCACATAGTGATGGGTATTTGACTGAATAGTCAGGGATCCAATGTTGGCCTTGAATGCAATTGTACTTCCCCAATCAAGGGTGGTGTATAATCTAGGGGTCTTCTTGGACTCCTTGCTTGAACAGGTAGGAGCAAAGACAAGGCTTTTGTCCAGCTTCATTTGGAACACTAGTTAAATCCCTTTCTAGGTTTAGGAAAGGGAAGCACTCAATTATACCTTGGTCACTTCACAGCTTGAATACTGCAACATGCTTTTCATGAAGCTCCTTCTCCTGGAAACTTCAGCTGGTCCAGGATGCAATATTGCAGGCGGTAATACCCATGTAACTCCACTTTGTGAACTATACTGGTTGTCAGTTTGCTTCTCATTGAGAATTAGTGTTGGTTGTTGTCTAGGGCCTTGGGGAACCTGTCTTCCATAGTATCTACCCAGACAATTCAATCCAGCAACATTGTTTCAGTCTGGATTCCAGGACCCTAGAAACACACTTTCTCCATAGCAATATCTGCCCTACGGAGTAACATTCTCCTAACATTTTAAAGTTCCCACAAACGTTGAAGGAACTTAAAACATGTGGTTCCTTATCTAACCTTTAGCAAGGACACCTCACACTCCTTTTCTTTGTTCCTGAAACATGTCCCTTTGACTCCAGTTCAATCTAAGTCTTTTGTATTTCACAGTTCAGAGAAATCAGCAGCACATTTCTTGTCTGCGGGTCAGAGCCCGGTACTGTATCTTTCTGAATTCTCCATTTTTAAGGCTTCAGAGAAATAGGAGCAGGTTCAAAAAGGGCAATGAGGATTATCAGGACTAAAAATACGAATCTATACATGTATTTGATGACATTTACAAGAATGCCCAATTCTACATCTATTAGTGTTACACAATTAAAAACACACATTCAAATGACATAAAACAGGAGACTTAAATGCAGGACCTGCCACCCACTTTAGCCAAGTGTCTAGGAACATATCCAGAGTGAACAGCAGGATAGGGGACGGTATCCCAGATGACATTGAGAGAACTTTATTTAGAAGACTGAAAGGGGTATGATCAGCATTCCCGGAACATTTTAACTTTAACATGTATTTGGGGGCATTCTGGAGGTAGTCCATTTCCAGTTTAGGTTCCCAGAATATTTTATTTGCAGGCCTACAATGAACAGGAAATGACCAAAGCAGCACTTCAAAACCTTCTAATTCCACTGTTTTTATGAGATTCCCATGCAACTTTTTCAGAGCTGGAGCTCCTTTTGAAATCATGAATATTAGGAATAATAATCTTTTCTGTATTTGCAGCACCATTGTCGAAACTGCGGCCACATCTTTTGTAACACCTGTTCAAGCAATGAACTTGCACTTGCATCATATCCAAAGCCTGTACGAGTTTGTGATACCTGCCATACGTTACTGCTTCAGAGGTGTTCATCAAATTCTTCCTAAAATCTATATTCCAGAATGTTAAGACTAGGGAATGAACCCAACGTGATAGTTTTTTAATATTCTAAATTCTATTAACATAAACGGCACTGTATATTATATTCAAAAAGGAAAAAATTTATAAAAATGGGATACCAAAATCATGGAAACTATTTTTTTATAGATTAAGTGCCAGCAAAATGTCATATTCAAAAATACACAATTTCAGGTACACACACTTGTTTTTAAGCTCAAAAAGTTTATTGTTTGAATGTTAACTTTATACTTCGGGTTTATAGATTTGCTCTGAAACAAAATTAATTTTCTGAATACTTCATGGACCTATCTTCTGTAACAGTTAACCAAAACTTGTTGATCTGTATATAATAAATGAAAACATTATCTTAAAAGTTAAATCTATGGAAGCAATTTTTGAAGAATGTATGCTTAGATGTGCCTTCTAAATCTTTCAAAAGTGAACAGAATAACATACTGTAAGCTATCTTTGATTACGCAATAAAACTGATCCACGCTTGTTATACTTTCCTCCATCACTAATTTTTTGTTATTAACAAAGTATTGCACACTTTTAAGGTGTATTATCTATGAACTTAAAAAGTGTATACTGCAGAAACTAATGGATCTGTCCTTCCAGGATTTCCATAGAAATACGGATTATGACCAAAATTGGGATGAATTATCTTTTGGTGAATGCAGTGGTCGTAGTTAAGCTTGTTTGCCAGTCATTAAGTTAATCACTGTGGCCAACTGAATCATTTGGTTATTAAGCGATTTCAGCTTCTTCCACTGATGTGCTTGTCATAACTATCTGGGGCAGGTTGCAAATGGTGATGTGACACCCCCTCTCCCCCAATGATGCTGCAACATTGTAAATGCATGTCTGCTGCCAAGCATCCCAATTTGATCACCCCGGGGATGCTGCAACAATCATAAGCCACTAAAATTAGTACTTTCATAACTTTGAATAGTCATTAAAATCTATCCGTACCCAATTTTAAATTTATGCATTTTTTTTTTTTACAATTTGGCAGGAACTACATAGCTTTTCAGAGTAACTCTGCAAAGAATAAAAGCTGCACAAACCACACATAGTGAATGTTGTCATGTCTTTGTAGCTTGGAGACTTAGAAAAGAATGGCCATGAAATGAACGCCCTGAAAAAGCGTTTGAGTTTTCAATTACTAATTTGGATCTGTTGAACGGAAAGCACTTTTTAAAAGAGGCAAAATTAAAAAGCATCATTAAAAACATGGTTGCCTAAATATGTTGCATTGGTCTAGTAGAATAGGAATAGGAATCAGTGTAACAAAACTATTCATTTAAGTTGGAATAATTAAACAAAACAATTTGAGGACAAAAAAATTGAGGTATGTTTGAAATTGAGTAAGGCAAAAAGAAAAATATTTAAATGGTGGAAGTAATAACAAGTTTCAGAGGAAAAGCTGGACAAGAAAGACACAATTAAAAAGTTAAGTGATGGTATAGAAAGAACCACAACATGAACAGGAAAGGTAAATAAATTTCATTACTAAGAGGCAAACTGGGATTCCTTCCCTAGATACAGTATACATGTAACATTGGAGATAAAGTATCAGTGACTAATGGCCTTCAAGCAGTTATAAGGCTTTTTTCAGGTACACTCAGTTCAGGCTTGGTATTTCATGTAGCAGTCAAAGAAATCTTTGATTTAAAAGACCTCAGTTGAATACACTTCAGATGCAATGAATACATGCTAGCCTTTGTTAAAACCTAATGCCCAAATAATATTCTTCAGCTCAATCCTGTATTTGTTATTTGGCAAATGTTCTCAATAGACCCACCCACAACTTTTGTAAACAACTGAGTATTACATTTATATATTGCTGATGAGAAATTGATAAAACTAGAAAAATCACATTCAGATTTATCAGACATTGTTCTAACAGATAGCATTCCTTTCCCCATCCTTCAACATTTCTTTCCCCATCCCCAAACATTTAATACATTCTATGGATAGTCCTTGCTTACTAACTATAATTGGGACCAGGAACTCTTGACATCAAATGATGCAATTGTAAGGTACGCTGTCACATAACCATGCCAATTTGTTTATTCTAGGAGTCCCTGTTGCCATTATTATGCTAATCCCAAAGTCCCAGCTTCCCATGGTCATCTGATTCCCATTGACTTTGCTCGTCAGAAGCCAGCAATGAAAATCACAATAGTGATCACATGAGTGTGGGTACTCTATATGGTCACCAATTGGTGGTCCATGGTCCACTGGTGGGCCTTGAGAAAATTTTGGTGGGCCACAGAGAAATCTCATCCCCAGAGCACCCCCAAAAAAACAATTAATCCAGGCTGCGCAGAAACACAAGGCTACGCAGCCCACACGGCCCACACAAGAATCCTCCCCACCCACTCACTGCTTAGGTGGCAAACTTGCCTACTAAATTGCTATTTTTCCTTTTTCCGACCATCATCTGTTCTGCTGTGCTGGGAGATTTAGATTAGCTAGGAAGCAGGAAATGGTTGGATTTCTTGCTTTCTAACTAATCTTTAGATCTTTAGCTCTGCTTTTAAGCAAAGCCAAACCTCCCTTAGGACTGAAGGTTCTATTATTCAGTGCAGACTCATGGCAAGCAAATTTGAGAGACTGAGGTAGCCAATGGCAGATAGATATATCACTGAATGATTCTGTGAGCAACTCAATCTGCTTGCCTGCTTTGCCTGATTTTGGGTAAAAATTGCTTTTTTTATATAAACAAATCAATATTTACATACATGGTGTGTTGTGAGTTAATTTTGAGTTTGCTTGCAAGCAAATTTTATGTGACAGACTGAACTAGCCAACGGCAGATAGATCTCTGAATGAATCTGTGATTCTGTGAGCAACTCAATCTGCCTGCCTGCTTTGCCTGATTTTGGGTAAAAGTTGCTCTTTTTTTATTAAAAAAAAATCTATATATATATAAATATTGATATTTACATACAAGCTATGCCTAGCCAGTCACGTGACCAAGCCACACCCACAAATTAGGCCACATCCACAGAACCTGTTAGTGGTCCCTGGGATTAAAAATTATGAGTTTGGTGGTCCCTGTGGTCCCAAAAGTTGGACCCCTGTTCTATACAACGGCTGTAAGTACAAGGACCTGTCTTAACTACTCATCATTCAGCACCACAATAACTCCGTAACAGTTGGTGAATGAGTAAATGTTAAATGAGTACTCCTACATGTACTTCACAACCTGTGGGAACACCGTATGAAATATTTGTATTTCAAAATGTTGTTCAAAAGTTCCATGTCCTTCATGCACTAAATTTTTTGAACAGAAAATATGTAAGTTTGCATACATCAACTTTTTATACAACATCTCTTACTTTAAAACAGCACAGTATTCATGTATTTTGGTACTCTTAAAGGTCAAGTTAAAAAAAATATGTGGGCAAAAATGTTTTAGAAATAATTATCTGCTTTTCTTAAGCCAGGGCTGTCAAACTCTGGGCACGGGCTAGATATATCACGTGCTGACCATGCCTATGCCCAGTTTAAAGTGGGGGAAAGTCCCGATATGTCACATGACGCACATCGTGAGTTTGACAACCTTGCCTTAAGCTATGCAAAATAATTCATACCCAAGTATATTTCCTATTGATAATCAGTATACAATTATAGTTTTAGTAACATATACTTTTCTATGCAGTTTCATTTTAACTATCATTTATGACTAACTTGACTAAGATACTTTCTTCAGATCTGATCTCAGTGTTATGCTGGTTTAGCAGATTAAAAACTGTTAAAACAAAATGCATATGTAAGAATTGTTGCCAGGAAATATAATGCTTACTTAAATCAAGAGATGTTCCCAGTTTTTAAAAGGAAGTTTTATTTGAACAAGTTTCACTTAGCGCAATACACCTAAAAATAAATCACAACACAATGAAAGATTAAACCAAGGTCTCAGATGTCATCTGAACACTAAGACCAAAATCCTAAAAATAAGCTGTATTGCACCTCACATTTCCCTATTAACTTAAAAAGCGTAAATGTGCCTTACAAGATATTAAAAGAAAAAACTAGAACTAACATGCCAAGGGTTCACTTGAATTTCCAACACAGCTCCTATAACTTGTTTGTACAAAAAGCATGTTCCCGAACATGCACTGAAAACAGTGTTTGGTGTTATGTGGCATAAGAGCAACATTTAACATAATTGAAACAGCTTTAACCTAAATACACTTACTGCTCAAATACATTCCTACAACAAAAACTGGAAAAAGCTGAGTTGTTTAACAGGAACTTTTTTACTGGACTTACACCCTAGATGAATGTTTCAGCATATCCAAAAATACTGAACCTGAATGTTTTAAAATGATCCTGATTTCACTTACAAGTAAAGCATAAATCACAAGCTTGTATTGCAAAACTGTTAAACTTAGTTTTTTGTTTTCTTAAAAAAATTGACAAAAAAAATCAGGTGACAAGTTACATTCCCCAGCCACTACTCATGTTGGACATGTTAGACATTCCAGCCATGCCATTCACCCCCATGGATGCACGATTACCACTGCTGTAGTAGCTGCTGTTCATTGCACTCTGGTTACCTAGAGCAGATAACATATTATACAATTTAGTACAAAAGTGCAGTGCTATTTCTAAGGCAACATGCTCCTCCCAAGTTTCCCCTCTTAGATCGCCTTGCATAATCCTGTACTATTAAAAGACAAACTTCCTTCATGTCATTGTATGTTTTAAGATGTCTATAAAGCCAACTGCAAACAGTTTCCCAGATTTTTGCAAAGCATAGAATAGAATCAAATCCTGGAACAGCTTCATGCCCTCCCTCTACTGCACAAAATAATACACATGACCACTTTACATACCATGAGATGCCAGAACTAGTTTCATGTGGTTTGGATCCAAATCTTGATCACTCGGCATTTGCCAAACTATTTTCAGATTTAAAAAAAAATCTATGCTCAATCAGGGCTCTCCATTGATCTTGCTCCTCTAGATTTTGATGTTCTAAAGCTAAAACCAAATACTTGGACAAACTCAAAATATCTACACTTCTTTGCTGAAGCACGACGACCCTCAAATATATGGCTAAATAATTCAAATACAATTCTAAATAGCCTTCTAAAGAGTAATAAAAATATCTTACCATATCCACTCATGCTGCTTTGACCACCGTAGCCTCCTCCATAACCCCCACTTAACTGCTGGTTAGCTGGACCACCATAACTGGATTGGCTTCCTTTAAAGTTAAGAATATATAAGTTAATTACTATCACTATATTTTATAAAGAGTATGAATTATAGTCCACTAAACAAGAACTGTCATTCATTTGCCCTGAGGACTACATGAAACACAAATCTGTCTTCTTGTAGCTATACTTTGTAAGCTACCCAGAGTCACTGACAGCAAGCTAGGCAGCCATTTAAGCTTTATTAATTAAATAAATACTACTTTGATTCTCTTCCTTAATACTCACGGAAGACCTCTCTAGACCAGCATTCAAATTATTTACTTTTGTGGCTTCTAAATTCATTATTGCTAGCTGGTCAATTTTTAAGGAAAGTTATTTTATTGTTCTTTGATTACATAGTACCATTAGTTTTCAGAAACATTACTTTATCTTCATCTCAAGTGAATTAATTGGCTAAATATTAAGTGGTGTTCGGAAATAAAGAGATTTACATGTTCTGGGGCTTGCATTGCTGAAACACACTGTACTGTATTTGGCACTTGAAATAAGAAAAACAAAATCAACATCTGCTTACATCGCCACTAATTCCTCTGCTTGTAATCTATATCAAAATAGCAAAACAGCAAAAATACAAAACGTAGCGGATCATAGTTCTAATTAAAAGCTCACTTGTTTCATTTCTCTGCAAAACATTTTTGTAGTTGAAAATATGAATTTTAGTTTTCTTAACCTTATTTGGCAAAAAAAAAAAAATCATTCTGCAAAGTGCTATAAAAATAGCACATACCCTTTACACCACATGAAATCACTAAGAATTTCCATAAGCAAATTCAGCATGTGAAATTGTTCTATGCAGTACTAAAAGTATATGCTGAAAATCAAATAGATCTAGGAATTTAATAGGACATTACTAAAATGAATATGCTATAATAGCTGCCAATTCTACCTTTTATCCTAAATTCTTAATTCAAAAAGGAAGTAGCAACATTACTTCTCTTGGGATGGGTGGCAATATAAATTTGATATATACCAACATTCCCCATTATTATTACCACTCTCCAATCTAGAACCATTCTCTGCTCCATTCATAGAGACAATATTTAACTTAATTGTCGGAATGTATATGTAAAAGCTGCATACCTGCCAATGTGTTGGTGTTCCAATCTTGAACTACCCCTTCAGTTTCCTTGACTGTGATTAAAACAAAGTTGAATTTCAGTTTCAAGTAATTTAGAACAGGAACTACATAAAATCAGCCAATTTTGTTAAATATTAGCAGCACTAATGTGAAACTAAATTGTTTACACCTACCCATTGCTCCCATCATTTGACTTCCATATGCACCACCACTTCCTCCAGCTGTAGAATTCAAGAAGAGTTCTACATATCTGTGTTCTGTGAAAACACAAAGACAACAATGCACTGAGCTTACACAAGACCATCAAATTTTCAGTGAAGACCTAAGTAACATTAGGTATTTCAATGCAAATATATTGTTCAATTATTAAGAAATACAATTTATTCCGCTATCTAATATTGATAAAATGGTGTAATGCTGTAAATCAGGGATGTCAAACCTGATCGCATTGCACGCCGTGACATATCGCAATGTTTTTTGCCTTGCGGAGTCAGGGTGGGCGTGGCGTATACCAGCCCAGGCATGGCCTGTGCAGGCTGTCCAGTTTAAACAGGCCTGCTGTAGATCAAACATGCAACTTACGCATATTTGCTTTGTCTTTCGACATTGCAGCAACGGCATCCTCATGAGTAGCAAACTCAACATCCGCCTCTCCAGTGACTCTGCCATCAGGTCCAATTTCAATGTGTACTCTTACCGGATTAAGAGGCGAAAAGAACTAAATAATGAACATCATATGGAAGCTGTCAGTCCATGAAAAATTCTCAAACATTAACAATTACTTTATTGTGATTCAATTAATGGAACAAAATCAAAAAAATGTACTCACATTATAAATATCATTCTCAGTAGCTCTGTACGGTAATCCTCTCATATGTACACAATGACCAGTTGTACTTTGGAAAGTAGAGGATCCATCACCATATCTATGATCTGACATTCCTGCAGAAAGAAGAGTCCACTCTAAATCTTTTGTATGTATACTATGTTTCTTCATTGCCCGTATAAAGAATACTTACCTCTTCCAAACCTATCAGATCCAAAGCCATAGCCATCATTATATCCATTGTAGTCATCATAGCCACCATAGCCTATAAACCATAATTCAACATTTATTGAAATGAACCAAATACTGCACTCATTATAGGCAATTTGTAGAGTAAAAAAAGCTATGCTTCCTTACCTCCACCATAAGCACCACGTCTCATTCTTTCAAAACCACTGCCTCTACCAAGGCTGTTATAGCCTCTTCCCACACCTGGCCGGTCATAAGGACCAGGCCGCTGCATGGCCATTAATTTGCGAGGAGGGTCATAATGAGTGCGCACTTCTGCTCTGCTACTCTTGAAAATTTCAATGTACCTAGAAGGTTTACATACATAAAAATAGTTCAGGTTTTTTTTTTTTATAAACACACAAAATTACAAAAGATAGTACATTTAAAACCCTGCAGCCTTGGAACTGACAATTATAGGCCAGTTTTTCCTAAGAATTATCCAAGGCTAATTTTAAAAAAAATAGTTTGAAGTATGTGCTAATTAAGCTATCCCAACCTTAAGGGTTAATGACAGCAAAGTCAAAATATGCTCTGGAGGGAAACATGTCCACTCAACAGGACCCATGTTTTGCTCATATGGCAATCGAGAGGAGGGCTAAAAAACTAGCCTCCGCCAGAATTTTAACCCATCAATACATTACAACAAGCTTTATGTGCTCACAAAACCTCCTATGCGTTTGCATAGCAAATTAGCATAGGCAAAAAATGCATGCTTTAATTAGTCACAAAATTTAGAATAACCCTTTGTGACATTTTTGAAAATTAATTCTTTTATGTGAAAATTACACAAGAAAATGTTACATCATTGTATAGAACAAGTTTAGTAATCACATTTTCTTATGGTAATAAAAGGCTATGTGTATTTAGAACTAGAGGCATAATTGGTGCTATTAAGGAAATGTAAAGCCATAATCTCTCAACTTCTGTAAATAACTTTAAACTAAATCAGAATTAACAAGATAACGTGAAATAGGGAAGAGCAAAACAAGCACATCAGCCAGTCTGCACATGAATTATAAGAAAGTAATATTTATGAAAACAAAGGAGGTGTTAGAATATAAAAGTATATTGTAAAGTGAGCACTTAAGAAGAGAGAATATGGATTTAACAACAGTTTACCATAAGAAGAGCGACATATCCAACCAACCATCCATCCCCACCTGTGCCCTATTCTTTCCTTGTGTTTCTTTAGAGCCTTTTCAGCTATTTCCTGTGAAGCAAACTGCACGAAGGCCTCCCCCGTACTCCTCCCCTGGAAGTCCACCGGCAATGTTATCCCATTTGGCACGATTTCCAACCCTTCAACCCAAGGACAAATAACCCCAGTAGGGGGTAATATTAACATCACGAGCCCAATCAAGATTTTCTTATAGCTTTAAAAATATACCAGAAGTTATACTTTATATTTAGAATCAGTATACCGTAGTATTAACTCTATAACAGAAACATGTCAATATAAATGCAGCAAATATAACATCCTTAACTTATCCTGCTTGTATACAGCCACATTTCTGCAGCTTTAATAACAATATTCTCTCAAATTCATGCAGGATATGCTAAGAAAAGCAATATTCCATTTTTATATAAACAAATTACAATTTTCAATTAAAATTAAAGCAAAGCAAGAATAATTCTACAAATCAGAATACATAATTCAAAGATAGCTATGTAAAATATTTCACAGTTCTAAAATAACAATTTGTATCATATTATTTCAAGTAACTAAAAATGTAAACATTTTTAAAGGTTTGTAGCAAAATCTTTAGAATAGACATTTTTCAATAAAATCTGAAGTTAATGCAAGTTGATCTCATATTTCAAAATACATTTAAGATTCTTTGGACTACTGGTGCTTTCAGAACATTTAAATGTAAAGCTAATTTTTATATTTCTTTTACTCTTAATTTTTGCTATATAAATGCATGAACTTTTAAGTCAATTTTATACAAACTATAAAGACATTGCAAAACATGAAACCAGTCCTTGTACAAACATAGAAAAATAATTTTATGTATTGATATTTAATTCCAGAGAAAATGTTCAATTTCTTATTTTAGAGTAGATAAATGTAAACAAAGTCTATGTCAAAAAGAAAATTTCAAAATATTAGCTCTGCAAATATATCTTTAGCACATAGCAGAGATTATATCAAATCAAAAATTTAATACAAATGTTTATACTACATATTGTTTTATTCTCACTTCCCCACCCATCTCCCCTCCTCCCACATTGTAAACACTTCATCTGATTAAAACTTCTGAAAAATCTTTGATATTCCTTGATATTTTGATTGATATATTAACATCCAAAGTTGGGCACTAAAATGTTTTCCACTTTCAGCCAATTTAAAAATCAACAGTTTAATTAGACTCAGGTCAATTTTAACAAGCATTTAAAATAATTGTCTTAGAGTTAAACAATTAAAAGTAATAATTTTTCCTCCAATCTATCATCAAACAAGAATTAGGTTTTACTAAATATTTCAAATTATAGTTCAAGTTTTTGTCTTTTTGAACACTTAAAAAAACCATTCAATATTAAAAGTGTAATAAGCATGATCATGGTTTACTTTATTACTAAATTAATACTTGGCATTATTTCAGAACCACTAAATTCTAATCTTTACCCATACTTACAGCTAGGACTTATACCCCACATACCTGAGAAAAACTGAACAATTTCTTCCTTGCTACAACCAAATGGAAGTCCTCTAAGACGTACAAAACCATCATTAGCAGTATCAGGGCTGTTAGGACCAGTATGCTTCAGAACCCAATCCATTTCAACGTTGTTTGACTTGAAGACTGCAAGAGGCACTTAGAATTAATGAATTCTGGAATCTGGCATAAAAAGGCTAATGCACGACAATCATTTGGAGAACAGGATTATATTTATACGCACATAAAAAATACTCATGCATCTAAATTCCACCCAAAATAACTGATCAGTTACTATGTCAATTTAATCCAAACCTTCAACATATCTGTGTCCCATTGTTTCTCTGTCTTTTTTCAATGCCAATTTCACATCTTCTTCTGTTTCCAATTCAACAAATGCTTCTCCACTTGGTCTTCCTTCTCTTGTGTAGATAAAACGGACCCCTGAAGATCCATTTAATATTTTGCATTCTAAGAAAAAGTGAAGTGAGTTAAAAACACAAGGAGTCTTCTAGCAAAAGTCAAATGTATGTAACAATGTTCCTTAAGGCTATTATCCAAACCATAAAACTGGAAACAAAATTAAGCAAAAAATAATTGTCAAATAATTAATTCTAAAATAGGAAGAGGAAAAGATACCATTTAGGCTACATACAGAACAGAAATTAACTAACAATTTAATTCAGTGAGGAAAGGAGATTCTAATTAACAAGGTAATAGGCACAACCCATACAAAGTACATTGTTATCAAGATGCTCAAAACAGGAATTTCCTTCTCACCACGGGAGGTATACTCAGAACCACTACAATCTATTACTTCCCTAAAATTATGTCACCACCCAACATAATGCAATAATTATACAAGGAAAAAAGAATATTTCACATTTTACCGGACCTGAAAAGGAAAACTCACAACCGGAAATACCAAGCTGCTCCGGGAAAAGGAAAGTACGGTTTAGCCAGAACGAGAGCCAGAAAACTTACCGGAGAAAAATCTTTGCACTTCATCTGCGGAGCAGGACCAGGGCAATCCCCGCACTTTTACGACATAACCCTCACCGCCTTCCGTGTTCAACATCATGCTCGATGTGAGGGTAGTCTCAGTTTCGCCTTCTGTTGCTAGGGGCAGACAAAAACGTCGCCACACTGAGTGGGGTAGAAATTTCGCAACCCGGCCCATATAACGCCCCCCAGACTTCGCGTTTGCCCATCTCCGCTTTTCCAATGCCTACCCCACGTACACATGGCGACCGATATCCTCGTCCAGGACACTGGAGACGGTTTGAAGAGTCACTTCACCTCTCCAAACACAGAAAGCCGGGCGGCTGTAGCGGTACGCGCTGCGTTCTTAGGAAATGGCGGCGAAAGAGTAATGCGTTTCCGCTCGGCCAGGCCCTAGTGCCGCTTTCACCTCAAAAAACGCGCTTCGACTGCTGCTAGTAACCTGAAGAGAACAACCGGCTGAAGAGATGGATCCCAAATTCGGAAGTTCTTCGAACTAGTCTGCAACCAACAAATTACTAAACTAAAAGTAAGCTCACCTTCTTCTAAGTCGGCCGCGGCGTGGCTGAAAATGGAGCCCAAAACGCACGCGCGTACATTACCTCCCATAGTGCGCATGCGTCCTGAAGATTGTTTCTTCCCCTTCTCCTCCCCCCTTCTTTAAGCGTCACCCCACCCTCTACAGCACAAATCCGAAAGCGATTTTATTAAGAAGATCCTATTGAATATAATTCGAAATAAAACTTCCCCGGAATTAAACTACAGTCGCCTTCACCTTATTTAAAAAGTATGTGCTCGTTCCTGCAATCATCCTCGTTCCCACTGCGGGGAGCCTACCGGACAGGAGAAAAACCACTCGCACAGCTGAAGACAAAGCCCGCCACGTTTTTATCCTAAACTAAAATTTTGTACTCCGCTGCTCAATTAAGAAACGCATCCACAGCCTTTCATCAAAACTGCGTTTTAGCTTTTCATTTTGACCTCAGCTTAAATCAAGTTTTTGACGCATTTGAGCCAATCGCTAACTTCTCAGAATAGGAAAGTGTCAATTGCGAGACTTCGCAACTACGATCACACAAAATTTTTTAAAAATGGATTCATTAAGCACTCGCAACAAATTTTAGACTTTCAAATACCTTTAACACTGCGCTCAAAACGTAGCCTATACGCCTATATACAGCGTATACAGAAGGCTTTGATCCTCCAGAGAAAAATTGCTAAAAGTACATAGAAACGTGGGGAAAATGGCGGCTCTATAAAACGACACTTCAAGAAATGGGCGGCGACTTGAAGTTGACTCAAATCCGCATCTAAGATACGGTGACGGCTGAGAGGCTAGGAAGCGGGAACCGAAGGCAAAAAGTTCTCTGTAGCCAAAACAAGAGGAGGGTTGGCTTGTGCCGTTACAGAGAGAAGCGGCGAGTAGAAGCGGCATTCTTGAAGTGGTGAAGGCGGCACGAGACACAAAGGCCTTAATCACGTATCCTTCCCGCCAAACTACACTGCCCGAGTCTTAACTCCCTGAACTTCAGCTTTCAAAACCGCTTGAAAAAAAGGCCTCAATTGCATAAAATAGATAAGTAGCTTCGCGCCTTATAATAGTGGTTTATTATCTTCTAGAATCTAGGCCAAACAACAACATATCTATTTATTAGCTAATCCTACAAATGAAGTCCTGCTTAAGCTAGTCCTGCAACATGGGGTCCACTAAATATTTTTCTTGAGAGCCAGATTAATTGACCTGTTAAGATTGAGCATCACAATTCTTCCCCACCTTACCATGACCAAAATAAAACATGCAAGCACTAAATAGCTAGTTCAGATTGGGTGGACTTTTAAAAATGATTTCTAATTATTAACAGGTTACAAATTTACTAAGAAAAAAAAATTATGGAAAAATTTGAAGTGTTTCCAAAATCTTTTTATATTGTAAATTGACCATAAGTGCAAGGATAGGCATTATTAAAATGTATTTGGATCAGAAAAATCTTGAATTCCTGTCATGTCTTCCACCCCAACTTCCATTCAAGCAGCATTGCAATTATAGTATTAACCTCTTGGAAACTGCCAATTCTCAATATCATGGTTATCCCAAAGGTACTTTTTCAAAAGACAACTGGACTTTGTTTTTCCTTGGAGACATTTTGTTTCTCATCCAAGAAAAGCACCTTTGGGACTACAGTTGTTCACTTATTATGGTGAACATTCAAACATCTGAAGTTGAGTATTTTTTTATTTTATTTTTCATTGCACCTCGTACAACAAAATCAAACACCATCTTCAGTGCGTATCATGACCATGAAAATAAACAAACACACATCCTTCACCCTCCACACATGAATGAAACCCCCCACACACACCACATCAATACTGCACTATACAGCAGAATTCAAATAGCTACTGCCCTGGGTTAGAAGCTGTTTTTCAGCCTATTTATTCGTTTTTATGTACTGTCTGCCAGATGGTAATAGTTCAAAAAAAGGGTTCCCAGGATGAGATGGATCTTTGAGAATGTTTTGAACTTTCTTAAGGCAGCAGGAGCTATAAAGCTCTTCCAAAGAGGGGAGAAGGCAACCAGTAACTGAAATGAGAATGGGGCTAAAGATCAATTCCTAAAATTCAAACCAACATGAATTTCAGGATTAGGCATTGCCACACATAAATTGTTCAAGTCTACAGATATAATAATTTAAATGATTTTATGTAGCACCTTAACATTGCACTTATTTTGCTTCATATAACTTAACAGAAACAGGTTTTAATTGTGCTGTATGTATGTTTGCAAGACCCTGCAGTTTTCTTGATAAGGTTTTTCAAAAGTAATTTTTCCATTAGCTCTTTCCTAGAGCTGAGTGGGAATGACTTGTCCCAAGGTCACACAATTGGCTAATTAGAATCATGTTCTCCTTGTTTCTAACTCTGGTACCAAACTGACTCTCTACTTCAGAAAACAGTTTTGCTAAATACCAACATGAAGTCCAATCCATCTGGAAAGCTAGGTTCAGCAAGCACCTTTATTCAGCACCTATTTAGTTCTCACCTTTATTATTTTTATAAATAATTCAAAGCAGCAAACATATCAAACACATCTTCCTCCTCCTATTTTCCCCACAATAACCAACAACCATACTGTGAGGTGGTTGGGCTGAGAGAGAGTGACCTAAAGTAAGCCAGCTGGCTTTCATGGCCAAAGCTTGATTTCAACTCATGGCTCTATCAAAGTTGTGGCTCACAGAATGCATCATACACTCGCCATGCCCATACCCAGTTTAGCAAAGGTGGAAACGGTCATGTCACATGACACGAGTTTGACACCCCTGCACTAGACCAACGATTTACTTGACATGACATAGGGAGAAATCTAAAAAGTATATCTTAATATTACCAGGCATGATATTCCCCTCTGAAAAAAAAATCGGGGCCGGCCAAGAGACCCCCCGCTGCACGCCAAGAAATTGCACACACACCAATGCTACACACCCTTCCTTTCCAGCCGGTCACATGTGGATCAGCTCCAGAGCTGGGCAGCCGCTTCCCTGGGGGCGGGGCCAAGCCCGCCGCCCGGAGAATGCCCGCTGCTTTCCCTCGCCAGGGCCGGGCGGTGGCGTGTTGCACGGAGACTGGTCTGTGGCTGCCCAGCTCCCTTTTCCTGCCGCTCAGCAGCCTTCGCTTGCACCGCCCAGGCTCCGCTCAGGTATCCGGCTGGGGCTGTCAGGAGTTGCTACTGCCGGCACGGCTCCAGTCCCGCATTGCCTTGGGAAGGGAAAGGCAAAACCGGGAGCCGCTGCTGCCGTTGCAAAGTGCCGCCGCGGCTCTTCCTTTTTGCCTTTCCCTTCCCGAGGCAACGCAGGACTGGAGCTGCACCAGCGGTAGCAACTCCTGACTCGGGGCCTCCGAGGGGAGGGGAAGGAGGAGAAGGGGGGGCGATTCCCCAAAAAATCAGAATTCCGATTTTAATCGGAAGAATATCATGTCTGTATTACAATACATATTTGCATTTATTTTATTTAAGGTATGCGTTTGCTCTCAATTCATTTGAATCAGGAGACATCACTGAAACAGTGGCAATTTATCAGGACTGGCTTACTTGGCTATTGAAACAGTTCTGAGTCTGACTTAGAATTTAGACGGAATTATTTATCTCTATACAACTCCTGAGATGATTCCTTCTGCCAAAACTGGTTATGATTTTAAATGTCTTACTGATAACAAATTGAGATTACAGCCATAACATTTAGATAATATAGACTACAATCTGAGGACAACTGAAAGATTTAAGCAAACTTGAAACTTTCAGACTCGCAAGCTCTTTCAAAACTATATACAAACCATAATATATATACACTGGCAGAGATCCCACTGAGGCACAAAGTTAGGATCATATATTCTCTCAATCTAGATGCAGCCACTTCCCAAGTTGAATTAACCACAAAACAAAATAATTGAATATACCGGTATGCATAGCAAGTTTTGATTTTGCCACATATTATATCTACCTGTATTATACATAGATCATAACCATCTTCCAATTTAAAGTTGTTTGGAGAGTGGGAGTAGGATACAAATGCAATATAAAATATATATCCCTAGTCAAGTATTTTGTTTCCCCTTTCTATCACATTAAATTATAATTTGGTGATAATCTTACAGTTTTGAAATTGTATCTTGACCTTCATACAAGTTCCCAATCAAAATCTTGCTATAACATGTTTTCTTAATTCAACTGATAAACATTGAGAATATCTTAATTTTAGGATTAATTTTAGGTATATAGGCACAAAATTGATTATTGCTTACAACAATTGAAGTGCTGACAAATCTAAACCCTAGACTCATCTTTTGATGGTTCTTATGTCAAGATTCCATATACTGTACATATTCACTGTTGCCAGGAAACAACAATGGAGACTCAGTTAAGATATTCTGATGTTGATTTAAACATTTAAAGTAAATATTGCTATTAAAATGGAAATTTCAAATACTTAGCCTAGCTGCAGTTCTAACTGGATGGTGGGGATTTATATTCATTGCAGACAGCTAAACATTTGCATTCTTTTACAGAGGTTGAACCAGTTGGAGGTTTGTCAGTTTCCTCAGGATCACCCAAGTATTAGTGCAAATGAATGTGGAACCTTCTTGGAACTGCTGAAAGGGCTGTGTTCCTGTGATCTGCAGGAATAATTTGTGCTTCAGTTTGAGATGCAGACAACAACAGTCTGTGCCTGTGCTCACCAATGAAGGGACACAGGGCAGAAAGTACAACTCCACAACATAGTTCTTTCAACTGTTCCAAGAAGGCTCCATACCCATTTGCACTACTCAGGTAACCCTGAGGATATAGATAAACCTCCAAGTGGACTTTCTAAAAGAATGCAAATGACCAGCTGCCTACAAGGAATATAAATCCTTCTATTCCCCGCCATCTAATCAGGTGAAGAAGCTTCTTGAATGAAAAGTGAAATATCTTCAAAGAAAAACAAGAATATCCAGTTGCCTCTTGAAAAAGCATATTTGGGACAACCATGACTGAGAATCTCCATAGACAAATATGCTTTATTATTAGGCTCTATGTAAGTAGAAAGATGTAAAATGTGGGGCAGAATTAGAATTCGATGCACTTGAAAGCATTTGCAAAACATTTAGTATATTTTCTATTATCTATTTTTAAAATATAGAAATGCATGAAGTCACTATAGCATAAAGGGAGAGAAGAAAAGGAATTCAACTGGAATATCTGGAAAATTTTCACGTGAAATCTGGCTTTATGAGGACAATGAGGTATACATCTCTTGCTACTTAGACATTTTAATGCTAGAAAAAATAAATTAAAAAATCCTTCAGAGAAGAATGTAATCATGTATTTGAATATTACATATTCAAGGTTAGTTCTCTTTAATGCCAATTTCAAAGGAATATAAATGATATATTACAGTGTCATAAATGCTCATATACTCACGAATCTTTAAAGATTCAAAAACAGATGCATTCAAAGGTTTATAACAGCAGATGTTAGCAACGTCTGGTTGAATTTTAATCAAGCTTCAGTGTATGCAAAATAAGGCTATGACAATTTTAAGAGTAAAGTAAAATACAGACACAAGAAATATTTTCTAATTTTTTGAATGTAACTTTCTGAAAATTACAAATTCTATGAATGTTTATAAAGAACAAGAGTAATATGTAGAAAAACATTTTTAAAGAGTTTAGGGAAAAATTCCAGTATCATGAAACTGAGATAAATACTACTATACTCAGACATGAAAAAAGTATTTACTCATCTGAGACAGTGCAATCCTAATTATTAGTTGAAAAAAATTAATTGAACTCAGGTGAAATACAATCTGATGTTCTTTTGGGGAATGGATTGACAACCTGCAAGGCATACCCATTTTGGTCTTAGATGTTAATGAAAATTTCAGAAACGATGCAATAAAACAAGAATACCAGTTAGAACAAGTAAGCATTATTTCTCCTTAATTTACAGTGTCATTTTTAAACTCATTACTAAGGGCTCAGTTCATAACTTTGTAATGTATACCTATTCTTGGAATAATTTATCATGCCATGTTAAAATACATCTCATTTTGGAGC
This sequence comes from Hydrophis major, assembly GCA_033807585.1. Classification (NCBI taxonomy): domain Eukaryota; kingdom Metazoa; phylum Chordata; class Lepidosauria; order Squamata; family Elapidae; genus Hydrophis; species Hydrophis major. The sequence goes on along the minus strand of CM066329.1, from coordinate 132,986,977 downwards.
AGAATGATACATGAATAACCATAATAAATCACTTTGTATTTTATAGGCAACGAAACTTCAAATATCTCAAGGCATTCCATCCTTTTCATTTTATAGCATTACTAGCAAATTCTTTTATAATCTGCACTATATTTTTATTATATTCTAAATTTTCATGCGAGTACTTTACCTATCTCCATTTCAAGAGACTTATTTATAAATGTATCTATATGACCAACAGTAAGCAGATGCTTTTAGAGTTTTTTGGAATTTGATGCAATTTGAAATGTTTGCAAATAGGTCCAAAGTGGAGGAAACCATCTTATGTCTTCGAAACAGTTTCTTTTACATAGAGATATATTAACAAACTTAAACTTTTATTGCAAATATAGAATGCAATATTAAAAGTATATTACTGGACATTTAAGAGCAATAGTTTCTACTTCTCTTGTGAGTGTAGTACAGAAACAAAACAAAAGCATACTTATTAAATATGAGACCAGTTAACCAACTAATGAAGACATGGAACACTCTTTTGAATAGATTTTCTTATCTGACAATCAAACCAACTTTCAACTGGCTACTGACTACACAAACAAAATTCTATCCTCAATATTCCCATTAATAAGCTTCATTATCTTGGCTTGAGTACCTTTGTTTTCACAGATCAAGGCTTTTTTGACTGCTTAGCAAATGAAGATATTGTTTGGAGAACACACTAAGAAAACTATTATTTATCTAATGAGTATGAGTAGTTTACTCATACTGATAATAGATCTCAACATGCACAATATTTTCAGTGAACAAATCCAATTGCTATCATTTTATATGTATTTAAATTTCAATAAAGATTTGTTAAGTACATCTTTACCTTTTTCATTAGGGCCAATCTAACAAATTTGCTTTGAAACTAATGCCACAAGTATGCTGTCAGCCATATTAATTCTATATTCAGTTTGTCATGGGCAAGTTGAGGAAGACAATTTCTCAGAAGGAAAAACTGTACTAATCCAGTATACCATTAAAGCATATTTAATCTAAATTCACAGATTTGCTCAATAACAATTGTGGTTTATTGTTGATTTAGAATATATGTACTTGTCCATTAAGGCTTAATGTTATGCCCAAACAAGACTGTTGTGGTTTATATAAAGAACCAAAGTTAAAATCCTAACCTGTCAAGAGATTCTTACAACTGATTAATGGCAGCTCACTACACTAATTTTAAGAGGCCAGCACAGTTCTTCCTTAGCTAACTGAAGGATAATACATTTTTAGCCTCCACTATAGCATTCTTAATCCTTAAGACAATGGACACTTTCACAAGATGCATTAAGATAACTTATTAAATTACCCCAAAATCGTACTTTGTAGTGCTTTCAAAGACATACTTTAGAGTTAAAATAGGAGACTAATACTAATTAGCAGTTGAAGTATTGTAATTCTCATTTAGAATTTGATAAATGTTGATTAATGTAATTGAAATAGAGCTTGATTCTATTTCTGAGGTGGGGAACTATGGCCCTTTTATAACTTATGGATTTCAACTCATGGGTGGTTCAGGAATTCTGGGAGCTGAAGTGCACAAGTCATAAAAGAGCCATAATTCCCCATCCCTGCTCTATTAAGAGCTTTAAAATAAAGGACCCCTTCTTGATATTAATTTGTACATTTTCTTACACAAGAATCTCGTTTTCCACAACAATCAGCTTTAATGGCAACGTGGTTGCTCTGAAGACCATCTGCTGGGAGCCTAGTGGGCTACCTTATACAGCTGGTTGACCTCGATAGTCCAGTAGTAGAGCATTGCTTGTAAGGGAGTCCCATAATTCCGACTAAGCCATTACTACCATTACAGGGCCTAATTACGAACAGGGAAGTTCCGGAGGAGCTGAATATTTCTTTGGGCGATACGATACATGAGAAGACAGCTCAAAACAGATTTCGACCAAAGGGCGTTACATTGCGCAGTGGGACCAGAGCGAGATCCGTTCGCTCCGTTTTGTTATTGCCGTCGGTCACGTGTCCCGCTGACTTCCATTTCGGGGATTTCCAACCTAACCACCATTGCCAGTCTTCCCTCTATCCAGAGTTCCTTTACCTCCTCTTTTTACTACAATCCGGCAGAGAACAGAAGGCTGTATCAAGCCTAGCCGCCACTTCCTCGCTGCAGCCAGTCAGTCGAGACCGCAGCGCGCCTTGAGGAAACACCCACGACAATGGCGGAGGCAGGACGTGGTCAAAAGAAAGGGCGGGGGAAGGGAAGGAATAGGCGCTCAGGATAATTGGGAGGGAAGCCCCCCCCCGCCCCTTGCGCTTTCTTTAAAAAGCCACGCGGGGCAATTTACCGACGCAGGAAGGGAATCCCTTTCGCCGGCCTCATGTTTGAGGAAATCAGGCATCCGACCTTAGTGTGGAAGCGAGGCCCCTCCCCGATCTGCGCCAACGCACGAAAACCCGCAGCAACGGCCTCAACCGTCGCTAGGCCGCAGATTCCTCCCTCCCTCCACTGCTCAACGGCGCCCTCTCACCAAGGCCGGGGATTTCTGGGCCAGTCTCCTCGGTGTGACACGGATCCATCGCTTTTTCTCGTTGTCTCTTTTCTGCTTTGCGGCCCGGGACGATCAAGAATGATGCGAAGGGCGTCGAATAAATCAGTCAAGTGGGATACTAAAACAATACCCGGAAGGTATGGAGAGGGTAAATCAACGACGCCGCTACCGCGGCTTGCTGGGAAAGTCTCGGTTTCGACCGCCAAAATCCCCCCCCCCAAACCTCCGAAAGCCGCCCCCGAGCGCCCTTCTCCCCGCCACTCACCGAGCGTCCGCGCGGCTGCTCTCCGCCTTTATAAATAACTCGTTCCCCCACTTGTAGACTTGTGACATCAGATTAAATAACCCCTCCCCATGTCCGTCCTCTGCAGCCAACCAATCGTCTGGTTACAGAGGCACCATTTTTCACCCCCTCTTTCTTTAAAGTCCCAGGGTCTTTGTATTTGGGCGCTGGAAAACAAGGGGGCGAATGATTTGTTTTCAAAAGGCCGCGACAGATCTCTAGGAGGCTCTCCGGACCGGAAAAGAAATCTGACTAAATTCCAAAAGGCTGCCGTGCAAATAAACATATTGAGGATGAAACTACGAGCTTTGATTCTTCATATTTTCCTGGAAAATCCATATTCAAAAAAATATTCTTTGTCAGTGCTGTCCTATCTTCTCTGGTGGATACCTTTAGTCTGCTTCTTTAGTCTGCTTGCAAAGACTTTCTTCACTCAGGCTTAAGGGGTCCAGAGTAGATCCATCTGGATCCCCATTGCTATATTTTTCTTGCCTTTTTCCAATATACTATTTAAAACATGCTCATAAGTCACATAAGATACTTGCAGTTGATTTGCTGTCAAGACAATATATACAAGACTGTATTGTTCTTGTTTTGTGACTGCCTATAAAAGTAATAACTGTCGTGTCCGCGAAAAAAGGTTCTGAGTCGGTGACTTATCATTAACAGCTCTTTATTTCAATCATTGAACCGAACCGGCAAAAGGCAAAAAGCCTCCGGCTTTTATACCTTTTGCCGCGGCAGCCGCGGCCAATGGCAGCGATTCAAGTCTCCCGCTCTTGGTTTGAACCAATCGCGGGAGACTTCAATCGGGCCAATCGGCGCGGCTTGCCTGGCCAATCAGAAATCCCTGCGCCTTAGCCAATCAAGGCGTAGGGATTTCGAGTAGTCCATTTTAATACATAACACCCCTCCCCTCTTGGTACGGTCTTTCACGTGGTGTAATCACGCAGGTAGGCGGGGCTCCGTCGGGTCCTAGTTGACCTGCGCAGCTCACTTCCTTGTTGTAACTCGGCCGGAGCGGTCATCTTTTTGGCTGCTCCTGGCTCTGTGAGAACCGGCTGGATGGTCGGGCCGGTTCTCTCGCCGTGGCTCCCGCCTGGGCCTACCGGGTCGGTTGAGTCACGGATTTTGCCGCTCCCGCTTGGCTTCTCCGAGTCGGTAGAGTTGGCTGGACGGCTCTTCTCCGGATGGGACTCGCGGGGGCTGCGTTCTGGTGAGTTTTTGAATTTAATTTTTTCCTGCGTTTCTCTTATCGGGTATTCCCTCCCCCCTTGGTTCGTGTCTTGGGGGTTGAGGGTAGTCTTTGCTCGCGACCGGAGTTGGTCGATGTGTCGTTTCCAGGCTCGCCCATCGATGGTTTGGAGCCGGTACGACCGTGGGCCCGTGATTTGAGTTATGACGGCTGGGATCCATAGGGGGTCCCCCGTCATGTTTTTTGCGTAAACCCAGTCGCCTGGTTCGAAGGTTCGGTACCTGGAGCTTGAGTCTGGGGGTCGCTCCGGGTTGTAGGTGGGGTGCAGACGATCGAGTGGGGACCTCAGCTTCCTGCCCATCAGGAGCTCTGCAGGGCTTTTGTTGGTCGTGGTATTGGGTGTGATGTGCTGTATGAAAAGCAGTTTATTGATTTTTTCGTTGATCTCTTCGTGGTCCATTTTCCGGAGGGTCTTTTTTGTAAACTGGACCATCCGTTCCGCCCTACCATTCGCCGCCGGATGCGCCGGTGCTGTCAATGCGTGGCGGATACCTTTCTCGGCCAGGAAACGTTCGAATTCGATGGATGTGAATTGGGGCCCATTGTCTGAGACAACGACGTCTGGGAGGCCATGTGTGGCGAACAGTTTACACAACTCTTTAATGACAGCCTCTGTGGTGGTGGATTTCATGTCAGCCACCTCTAACCAGTTTGAGTATGCATCTACTGTGATTAGAAAAGTGTGTCCATTTGTGGGGCCGGCAAAGTCTAAGTGGATTCTGGACCAGGGTCCCCGTGGTATTTCCCAGTCTCGGATGGGTGCTGTGGGTGGGCTGGACCTGGTTTCCTGGCACCGGTGGCATTTGGCGACCCATGCTTCAATTTGTTTATCCATCCCTGGCCACCAAGCGTAACTCCTGGCCAGGGCTTTTGTCCTGACGATGCCAGGATGCCCCTCATGCAACATCTCTAGGACCCTGTTTTGCAATTTGCACGGAATTACCACCCGATCTCCCCACAGGATGCAACCCCTTAACAGTGAAAGTTCAGTCTGGCGCTGCCGGAATTTTTTAAAAGTCTCGTCAATGTCTTTTTCCGGCCAACCTTTTTCTAACCAATGTAAGACTTGCGCCAATTGTTTGTCCCTAATGGTTTCTCTGGCAATATCAGACGCGGTTATGGGCAGGCTCTCGATACTCAGGGTGTTTGTTGTTGGTGCGGGGTCAGGTTCAGAGTCCGGCAAGGGCGAGCGGCTTAAAGCGTCCGCGTGCGAGATTTTCTTACCTGGCTTGTGTAATAGTTCGTAGCTGTAGGCTGCCAGGAATTCAGACCATCTAGTCATGCGTGGTGACAAGATGTTTGGCGTAGCCCGGTTTCCAGCGAGGATGCCCAGCAGTGGCTTATGGTCAGTGATTATTTTGAAAGGGCGGCCGTACAGGTACTCGTGGAAATGCTTTATGGCGGCAACTATAGCCAAAGCTTCTTTGTCCAGCTGGCTATAGTTCCGTTCCGGTTTTGTCAGTGTTCTGGAAAAAAATGCAATAGGCGCTTCTCTCTGGTCTGGGAGGGTATGGCTGAGGACAGCGCCGACGCCGTAGGGCGATGCGTCGCAAGTGACAGCTAAGGGCAAAGTCTCACTGAACTGCATTAGGACGGCGTCGGAGGTGAGGAGGTCTTTGGTTTTCTGAAAAGCGGCCTGTTCTCGGCTCCCCCAAGTCCATGCTGCCTTCTTATCTAGGAATCTATGCAAGGGCTCCGCCGCCGTTGCCTTCTGAGGTAGGAAGACATTATAAAAATTTAGTAAGCCTAGGAATGCTTGTAGTTCTGTTTTGGACTTCGGGGTGGGGGCTTCCTTGATGGCTTTAACTTTTTTAGTTGTAGGGTGGATGCCCTGTCTGTCTAGGAGGTAACCCAGAAATTCTATTTGTTTTGTACAAAGTTGGCATTTTTCGCGTTTGACTTTAAGTCCTGTTTCTTTAAATTTTGTTAAGACTTGTCTTAAACGGTTCTCTAATTCGGCTTCGTTTGGCGCCGCTATTAATACGTCATCGAAATAGGGCACCACCCCCTTGATGCCCTGTAGTAAACGTTCCATCAGGCTCTGGAAAATGCCTGGTGCCACGCTGACTCCAAATTGGAGTCTGTTACACTTGAAAGCCCCCCGGTGTGTTACAATTGTCTGGGCTTCTGCCGTTTCTTCGTCCACAGGCAATTGCTGGTATGCCTGGGCGAGGTCGAGCTTGGCAAAAAATTTTCCCCCTCCTAATGAGTGCAGTAAATGTTGCACTATAGGCACTGGGTAGGCGCTTTGCTGTAGCGCGCTGTTTAGGGTGGCCTTGTAGTCCCCGCAAATTCTCACGGACCCGTCTGGCTTTACTGGGGTCACTATCGGGGTCTCCCATCTGGCGTGGTCTATCGGTTTTAATACCCCTTGTTTGACGAGTTTGTTGATCTGCTCGTCAATTTTTGGTTTTAAAGCAAAGGGCACCCTCCTAGGTTTAAGCCGCTTGGGGGAAACCCTTGGGTCTAAGTCAAATGAAATAGGGGGCCCCTTGTACTTGCCCAATCCTCCATCGAAGACTTCCTGGAACTCCTGGACTAGCCGCTGTTCCCAGGCTTCAATGGAGACTTGGTTGACACCTGTCAGTGCGATGTTTAGCGGGGCGAACCATTGCAGTCCCAACAGGCTCGGGCGGTTACGATCGACTATTGTGAGTGGTAGTTGTTCGGTGTGGCCTTTGTAGGTTATGTTAAAGTTCTTGGTGCCCACTACTGGAACGCGATTACCTTGGTAGTCTTTTATGATGATTCTCTGGGCGGCCACGTCTTTTCTTTGCAGAGTAGGCACTAGTTTTTTTATTTCGTGCCATGCAATCATGGAAAGGTAGGACCCGGAGTCCACTTCCATTTTGCATGGCCGGCCTTCGATGTGGACTTCTACGTGGACCTTTCTGGCGCCGTCGGAGATGGCGTGGCCGATTGTCACCGTCTGGTGGGTTTCTTCTTTCCGCCGACCGTCGCCGCTTCTTTGGGGTCGTTGCTTCTGGTCCCATCTGCCTGTTGGCTGGCGCTCTCTGGCTCTGGGCGGGGAGTTCTCTCTCCTTCTATCCTGCTGTTCCCATTTTGGCGGGCTGCGGGTCTTTTTTTGGCGGCAAACTCGGGCGATGTGGCCCCTTCGGTCACAATGCCTACAGACAGCGTCGAAGAAACGGCATTCCGACCTGGGGTGGTCGCCGCCGCACCCGGCGCAATTAGTCCTCGACCTACGACTATACTGGCCCCGTTGGTTTCCGCGTCCCGTCTGCACGCGATGTATGTCCTCCTCATCATCTGACGTGCTGGAGGTTGACTGGTAGTCGCCGTAGTGTGCGGTCGCTTCGTTTCGTGCGTCGGCCGACCTCGCGGGGTTGTTGTTTGCGCTCTTTGCCTCGGACCTTCGCATGGTGTCTGCTGACGTGCGGGTTGCTTCTGCGGCTGCGGCTGCGGTGAGGGCGTCGGCCAGGCTGATGTCGCCTTTGGCCATAAGTCGGCTCTGGAGTGTCGGATCCCATAGTCCGAGCACGAAACGGTCTCTTATGAGACTGTTCAATCCTTCGAACTCACAGAGTCCGCCTAGGCGCCTTAATTCAGCGACGAAGTCGCTCAGCTTTTCGTCTGGTCTCTGGCTTCTTCGGTAAAATTCATTTCGCCGTATTAGGATGGGGACCTCGGGGGCGTAATGGCGCCTCAATATGGGTTCGAGGGCGTCCCAATCCATGGCAGTCGCGTCTGCCGGTTTGGCCAATGCCTTGGCCATCTGGAAAACCTCTGGTCCACAATGCGTCAGGAAGACGGCGCGCTTTAGCGGGCCCGGGGCGTCCTTCATGCCGGCGCATTCTAGGTACATACGGAATCTGTCTGAGTATGATTCCCAGTCTTCGGCGGCAGGGTTGAAGGGGGCGGGCGGTGCTATTTTCGCCATTATGTTGTCGCTAGTTCGTTTATGGACACGGGGTTCGGTTCAGGGGCGAGATCCCATCCTCGTCGCCAGTGTCGTGTCCGCGAAAAAAGGTTCTGAGTCGGTGACTTATCATTAACAGCTCTTTATTTCAATCATTGAACCGAACCGGCAAAAGGCAAAAAGCCTCCGGCTTTTATACCTTTTGCCGCGGCAGCCGCGGCCAATGGCAGCAATTCAAGTCTCCCGCTCTTGGTTTGAACCAATCGCGGGAGACTTCAATCGGGCCAATCGGCGCGGCTTGCCTGGCCAATCAGAAATCCCTGCGCCTTAGCCAATCAAGGCGTAGGGATTTCGAGTAGTCCATTTTAATACATAACAATAACCATGGCTGGATGAAGGCTATTTTGGTAGAGCCCAAAGGGACTCTTAATTTTTTTTTTCAATTAAAGTTGTAATGATCAATAAAATATTGGAAAATTTAAAAACTACACAAGAGCACAATACTGAGCATATAAAGCACAGAAACAAAACTAATGTGTAAATGTAAGATAGGCTTCAGATACAGAAGGATCTTGATAGATTTGAGCATTGGGCCTTATCTAACAATGAAATTCAATGGTGAAAAGGGGTTCTACTGTAAGGAAGTTAGCACCCACCCCTCTCCTAAAAAATTGAAATATCCAAGGAAATATTAAAAAGGCAGAATGTTTCCCCTAAAAAGAGTAAAAACTCAGAAGCAGAAACTCACCTCAGAAGTAGAAGCTCACCCCACCTTTGTTAATAGGTAGACCATTAAGGCCTGGGCCAGAATACTTTACATAACAAAGATCTCCAGGTAAAGCTATAGCAATTGCCCAAAGCCCTTTTCATTATATCATCATCCAGCAAGGCTAAAGCAAGCTTGGAATTCAGGACAGCCTACAGAGTTGCCCCTACATGGACCCATGGGTGTCTGACAACCAATTAGAATACAAGCTCAAATTCAAATCTCGGTATAAAACCATGCACTCTCAGCATCTCAACCCTTCCTTTTCCTTCACCTTGAAGCATGTGACCATCCTTTTCACTTTGGAGCTCCAAGCAATGTGGTCCTGTCCACCATTAAACCATCTTTCCAAACAGCCTCCATGTTTCCAGTGTCTTTTTCCCCACTTGGAACTGAACTGCGGTATCTGCCATCCCGCATTAGATGGGCGCCTCATGAAAGGGAGCAAGGGAGAGAGAAACGACACAAAACGAGGTTTCCTCGGGATGAGCGCGCGCCAAATGCCTCGGCACTGGCTCTTTTATTATGCTTTTTCACAGGGGGGTGAAATTCTTCAAAGCCCAGGGTAAACAAGACATTCATGAATTATAATAGCTTAGGTCAGCAGGAAATACATAAGATTTATAATAGCTCAGGTTAGTAAAGACAACAGGGTATCAGAAAGCGTAATTTATAGCAATTCAGGTCAATTGGAACATCATTTTGTATTGACAGCTGTTTAAACTCCTCTTCTCTTTTGCATGCCTGGCAAAGATCAGGAGTCTAATGTTTACATGAGAAAGATACAATGCAGACAGGAGTCTAATGTTTACACAAGAAAGCTAAATCGTTACAATGCTAGGATGGTACAGAATTGCACTGATACAAAGTTGCAAATCACATGAATGATTCATAGTTACAACACTGAACCCAGAAGGATATTTCTTCCAACACTACATTTAGGCAAGAAAAACCAGGTGCACAGGTATAGGATAATGGTACCTGGTTCAATAATAGTAACTGTGAGAAGAATCTTGGAGTCCTAGTGGACAATCATTTAAATATGAGCCAGCAGTGTGTTGCAGCTACTAAAAAAGCCATTGCAGTTGTATGGTTCCATTAACAGAAGGATAGAATCAAGATCACATAAAGTGTTAATACCACTTTATAATGTCTTGGTAAGACCACACTTACTGCATCTAGTTTTGATTGCCACCATGTAAAAAAGATGCTGAGATTCTAGGAAGAGTTCAGAGAAGAGAAGAGCAACAAAGATGATTAGGGAATTGGAGGCTAAAAAGAATGGTTGATAGAGTTGGTATGTCTAGTTTAATGAAAAGGACTAGGGGTGACATGAAAGCAGTGTTCCCATATCTAAGAGGCTGCCACAAAGAACCACTGCCATTTTTAAATAAGTAACAGAGTTGTTAAGTGCATCTGGCTTCCCTATTGACTTTGCTTGTCAGAAGGTCACAAGGATTGAGCCCATGAGCCCATGACAATGCAACTGTCATAAATACGAGCTAGTTGCCAAGCATTTGAATTTTGATCACATGATCATGGGGATGTTGCAACAGTCAAAAGTCTCTTTTTTCAGTGCCATAACTTGAGTACTAAGCAAGTGGTTGTAAGTCAAGGACTAATTGCAGAAGCTTCCTACAGATTTCTTCCTTTGAATCTTCCTTTGCAGATAATACCATATAACTGTTAGAATCAGGTTTATGCAAACTGGCTACAATATTAAATGCTTGCATATGTTACAGCCAGCTTGTCAAGGCACAAAACAAGATATACAGTATACTGTGTATATACAGACACACACGCACAATGGGAGTTCAGCTGAAGAAACATCTTCATTTGTATGAATATCAGTATGCTTGATTACAATATACTACCAGTACATGATAGTTTAATCTCCAGCACCCTGAATTCAAGGAAATCGGGTTACAGTTAATAAACAAGATTGTTTTTCTGCCAAAGAACCAGGGAAGCCTCTGACTGTAAGGGTGGATAGTGCCAGTTTACAGGGACAAATGGAGGCTGTAATTTGGTGTGATCAAGTTATCTGTGCACAAGCACGCAACTAGCAAACCGCAGTGCAGAGGGGAATAAATGGGACATTGCTGCATTTTCTTCAAGACTGCTCTAATTGCATTGCTGTCTGATAGCAGATACCAGATTCTTAGGAAGAGAAAGGTGACAGTCACGCAACAGAATAGCTGACTTCTAGCAGTGGCCCATGAAACAGTTTGCTAGGTGACACTGCCAGCTGCTGCTGTTAGTCTACTGTACACCACAGGAAATTCCTATTTCTGTGTATCTGCTAGGAATTAATAGCAAAAACAGTTGTGGAAGTCATGCTGGAAAGTTGCTTCTGGGACAGATCCTTACATCGAAAGCAAAGAATATCCAAGAAGCATTTGCTGCTCATTGTGAGTCTAGCAATCATCAGAACTGAATATATAAAGGCAGAGTTTCCTTTCTCCCCAACACCTCAATGAGTCAAAACACAGTAAACATACTCAAAGTCATTGCAATTTTTTTTTTTTTTTGCAAGATTGTATTAAGTCTGGATGTCAGTACTTCAGGAATACAATTAGGTCCAGGGATGGAATTCTATCGGTTCGCGCCGGTTCAGTAGAACTGGTTGTTAAGGTTCCTGGTAGAATGAAAGAAAGAAAGAAAGAAAGAAAGAAAGAAAGAAAGAAAGAAAGAAAGAAAAAGGGAGAGAAAGAGAGCAAGAAAGAGCAAGAAAGAAAGAGGAAGGGAGAAAGAGCAAAAAAGGAGAGGAAGAAAGAGGATGAAAGGAAGGGAGAAAAGAAAGAAAGAAAGAGAAAGGGAGAGAGAAAGGAAGAAAGAGCAAGAAAGGGAGAGAAAGAAAGAAAGAAAGAAAAGAAAGAAAGAAGGGGGGGAGAGAAAACTCTGTGCTATTATTTTTAATTGTTCCATTATTTATCATATATTAATATTTTATACTGCCCCTCCACCTAGAGTGATTTTACTGCCTTTCTTTTGCCCAGGTATTTTTCAGGGTTTACAATACATGCATTCAATGCCTATAGTCCAGAGTATAAATACATGTGTGTTGAAAGGCACTTTGGAGGTCTTCTATTCCAACCTTCTGCTCAGGCAGGAAAACTGAGGATGCCAAACTCTGAGTAGAGGTCCTGGGAAAGGTGCCAGAATAACAGAATAACACTTAGAAGGAACCTTGGGGGGAACCCTATACCATTTCAGAGAAACGGCTGTTCAATCTGTTTTCTTTTTTTTTTTTTTGTAAAAAATTTTATTTGAGTTTTCACAAAACATAATACAAATAAAACATCTTTTTTTTTTTTTAGAATAGCATGGTCCCGGGTTATCACTTCTCCATACAGACACAAACTCAATTTCATATTCATCTTTGTATTCTATTCCATATCTTATTACTATTTTAGCATTTTCTCAGTGATTTTTCCTTTCCCTAAGTTTTCTCAACCTTGCTTTTAATCATCTCAATCCTTTTTAAATTCAATTATATATCTTTTTCTAAGTTTCAATATCTTTCAAATCATTATATTTATATTTTTGTCTGTCCTGTTTCAATTTCATATTTTCTTTTCTCTTTAAACAAATTTTCCCCTGTAGTTACTGATTGGAGTATGACACGTTTGTATCTTTCAGTTTTTGTCCATTCAAATCTTATTTAAACTTCAATTTATACCTTTACAATTATAACATTCAATATCTAATCTCTATTTTATAACACGTACATTTTGCCAATCAAATTCTGCTTGGTATATTCTTAAAATGCACACTAAGTTCTTAAAGAAAAATTATATATATAACAATAGTAGATAAAATACTTATTCTATTCCAATTCAGCTCAACCATTAATGTTAATTACAATCTTCCATTAATATAAATTAATATCATTAACATTTCTTTTCAATTAAATATCATACTTCCTTAGGAACACTTATAATATTTCCATAATTTTTTTTCATATTTCTTTCATATTTCTCTTCACTTAAATTTTTATAAATCTTTATATCTTTTATAATTTTTTATAAATAACAATTAAAATGTTCCCATCCTTTCCTAATTTCATTCTCTCATTCTCTTTATTTCATTTATTAACAAACATTCCATTCCATTACAGTAAGTATTTTATCTATCACTTTAATCACACTTGTTTCTATATTCATTCTATTTCTAATATAACAATGCTATTTTATATACCCTTGCAGAATCCTCTCTTTCAATTAAATTTTCACCATTGTCTCTAGGTCTTCTAAATAGGCTTATACCTTTAATCCTTGTACATTTTCCCTTTTTTTCTATATCCTGTTTCTGTCCTTTATAACTTCTTTTCCTTTCCTTCTTCCCCCTCTTCTTCTCCCTCCCCTTTTTGATCCCTTGTCTCTCTAATTCTAATTCTCTCTTCTGTAATCCTGTTTCTTCCTAATATTGTAATTGCTTTTCAAACTGTTCTCTTTTTTTGGTTGTTTTTTCAAATCTTAAATTTAATCTTTCCCCCCTTTCTTTTTTCCCCTCCACATAGAATTACTTGGTCATTTAAGTTGGCTTCTTCTTTGTCCTGTCCTTCTTGTTCTAGATGTCAGACAGCTTTTTTTTTCCAATTAAACATGTAATGATCAACAAAATATTGGAAATTTTTAAAACTGCACAGGAGCACAACACTGAAAATACAAATATTACAGAACAGAAAACAGGAGATACACACACAGAGAGTACATACACACAATGGGAGTGTACCTAAAAAGACATCTGCATTTGTATATATATATTACTATGCTTGGTTACAGTACACTAAAGCACACCTCTACAGTACATGATGTTGATGATGAACCTCAGGTTAATCTCCAGCACCTTGAGTTAAAAGAATCAGGTCACAGACAATAAAATTGCTTTTTCTGCCAAAGAACCAGGGAAGCCACTGGCTGTAAGGGTGGATAATGCCAGTTTACATGGACAAATGGAGGCTGTAATTTGGTGCGATCAAGTTATCTATGTACAATCACATAACTAGCTAGCTGCAGTCCAGAGTGAAATAAGCAAGACACTGCTGCATTTTCTTCAAGACTGCTGCTCTAATTGCATTGCTGTCTGATAGCAGATGTCGGATTCTTAGGAAGATAAAGGTGACAGTCACACAACAGAATAGCTGACTTCTAGCAGTGGCCCATGAAGCAGTTTGCTAGGTGACACTGCCAGCCGCTGCTGTTAGTCTACTGTAGACCATGGGAAATTCCCATTCATATATATCTGCTAGGAAATAAGAGTAGAAACAGTTGAATTGGTTGTCAGGTTCCAATTAATGTACCCATTGCAAACAGAACTCCGAGGCAATCCATTTCTTTAAAGAACAGGTTCATTCAGATACATCATCTTGGCACAAACTGGTGGAAAGTCAGTCCTGAAGATTCCCATCCTTTCTACCTCATTAAAAGTTTTTAATTTCTCCAAAACAATATATCACACTGTCCAGTTGGGATAATGGCTGGATGCTTGGCGACTTCTCTCCTCCTCCTCTGGCCAGCCAGCTGTTAGAATGTATCTGACTCATAAGAGAGCTATGTTGTTTTGGCTGAAAACTCCATCCACCTCTACTCTCCCCCTTCAATTCCAAACTGTGGCAACCTGAATCCATGTGAGGATTACCCATGATAGAAACAAAATCCCCACCAAAAAGGGACCAGGCACAGCCAGCTCAGATTCAGGCTTGACATCAGTATCCTGGAAGTCATGCTGAAGAGCTGTTTCTGGGCCAGGTACTCACATCAGCAACAAAGACTATCCAAGAAGCAATTGCTGCTGATTGTGAGTCTAGCCATAATCAGAATTAAATATAAAAGCAGGGTTTCCTCGCTCCCCTATACCTCAGTGAGTCAAAACACATTAAACACAATCAAAGCCATTCACAAAATTATTTTTTGCAAGACTGTATTAAGTGTCTGGATGTCAGTACTTCAGAAATACAATTATTTTAGGTCTTATATCTAAGCTGTTTATTAAGTTCGAAGCATCAGCACCTTGTTATTTGACTTTTTCATATTTGAATGCCAAGTAGTAGTATCCAGCTTTTTTTCTACTAAGTGTAGCCGTGCTGTGGTTTCTGTCAGCATGTCCATAAGCAGTTCAAGCTGCAGCTTCAAGTAATTGTTCTCTTCCAGTAAGGATTTGTTTGCTTTCTTCAGGGCCTTGTTGGGTGATTCCTTATCTGGAGAGGGGAATAACTGTAATAAGGGCATCTGTTGGGGGATATTCTCATTTTGCCACTCTCCATTGTGGAAGACAAATTTTGCTTTGTTCAGCTGAGCACATGGATTGGCATAGTCCATTCCAAGTTCAGCTTGTCGGGTTTTGTAGTCCAATAAATAGAAGGTGGATAATGAAGATGCTTGGCGAAGTGTTGGCCTTCTCGGATAGAATCTACGAGAAAAATGATCAGCCCAGTAATCACGTACATCCTGTAGAATGTTAGAAATGGTTTCCATGACAAGGAGAATTAGAGATGAAGGATACCAGTAAGAAATCTACAGAAGAAAGTTCTGGAATAGAAAACCAATATGTCCAAAGTTAAAGAGAGGAGTGGGATATTATATAGCTTAATTAGATCAGAAATGAAGTTGGCTAGATGTATAAATTCATACTTTCTTTATTTAAAATGATACTTACCATTTCCTATAGTGGTTTATAAATTTAGAAGCATACAATATATAACACAATATTACATTGTTGAAAGTCAGTCAGATTCATCAAGCGAGCCATCCATCTTTAAAAGCCCAGGTAAAAAGAAAAAAATGCATGCTGAAATCAGGGATGGTATATAAAGGAAATATATATCACCTAAAAAGAAATCAAGAAGGAATATATATCTTCTTAAAGCTATACTGTAGATGCTAAGCAAGCATTCCTAAAATGTGACCTTCCCAATGATATTAAATTGCATGTCCCAACACTCCTCAATATTGGCCAGATCTGCTGGAAGTGGTTTAACCATGCATTCATTTGCTATTGGTGGAGAAGATTCGGATTAGATTGTGTATATTCAGTTTGCTGCCAGATGATATGAACAGCCAATTTCAAAGCCTTCTTATTGTCCTTGTTGGGTTGGAAAGTCTCTAAATAATCAATAAAATTAAAACTGTCTTCTGACAGTATTTCAATCACAGAACTGGTTTCTGTTCTTAGTAAACATTCTGTTTGAAAGAATGGTGGAAATAACTTCTGCAAGCTTCTCTGGGAACAGTTTCATATTGGGGATGCCAAACCAAGGAAAACTGTACCCCAGATAAAATGTCACCTTGTCTCACACCATCAAAAAGGCCACTCATGATCTGACAGGATTGTGTAGAAAAACAGTCTTCAGATTATTGAAATAAGAAAAGGATCTCTCATAGTTATATATATATATGGTAATATTTTCATTGTGATCATCCATCCTCATTTAAGCTTGGATGAAATGACAACATGTTGGAATTTGAGGCAAGAGCCTTTTCTATCATCATATCTACCCATTGGAATATCATTTCCCCAGTTTAATATCATTTGCTTATCTTATATTCTTCTTTGTCCAATCTCTATTGGAGTGTAATAGCATCATGACAATAATCTAATTATACTATGATTGTTTCAGCAAACCATAGGATATTGAAACATGAAAAAGAGTAGACATATAACAGGTGTACCTTTGGTGTCCTTCAGATCTGTTGAATTATAGCTTAAGAAGGGTCATGATGATGGAAATTCTGGGAGTTGTAGTCCACATCTGCATCAGGGTAGTGAAAATTGTCCTGGCCAATAGTTTCTAAATGAGATAAAGAAAAATGAGTTTGGCCTGGATGTGTAGGCCATTAGTCTCAATATTCCAGAAACTTGATTATTTGCTTGATTCTCCTCTTCTTTTCCTTTCTCCAGTATTTTAAATCCTAACATTAACTCTTGGTATTGGTGATCTTTCGCACAAGTAGAAGAATAGATCATCTTTCTCAAAGAGTTGCCTCACAAGGAACTTGATATATCACACTGCTATCACAATGAATGGTAATATAGTTAAATAAGGGCCCTCCCTTCCCCCATTGTTGAGGGCTTTGGAAGAAAGCATATGGAGACAGATTGTAGACACTATTAGCCATTAAAGCAGGCAAAATGTTCTTCCTGTTCTCAGAAACTGTGCTCACCAGATAGTATTTTGTTGTAGCTATTCAAGTTCTTGTTTCAGCTAAAACCTCAGGCATGAACAGGTTTGACAGTAGAGATAATCTATTCCTTTTAAGTGTATTCACATATGTATGTACACTCTCACTGAAATTATGTCTCACATCATATTGTTAACTTACCTAATGTCACTATGTGACTTGCAATGTCTCACAATTGCTGTTCCTGTTTTATCCAATCATATTTTTGCATGCAATAAATACTTAAATGAAGATGGTTTGTTTTATGACTGTCAAATGACACTTCAATGTTTAGCTGGTTACATTAATTGGTATTAATTAACCGGCTACCTAGTTTGTATTGTGAAAGTTGATACAAGTTACATGTATCAAGTGCACATGCCAAATGGCCTATTAACAAGCAACATGTTTATAAGTTAAACAATTTTACCTCCTATTTCAGCTTCTTCCACCCGAAAAAAACTATTTTTATTTAGACTTTTAAAGTCATTGATATAAACTGAATTTCAATGTAGTACATTAATACAATTTCCTGGTTTCACACAGCACATTGTACAAAATTAAACAATACATTTTAGCCAAATATTGTATATTAGGTGATGCAAGTCTTACAGTACAATAGTAACTTTTATACAGGTACCACTGTTCAAAATATGTTGAGAATTCACTGTTCAGAATTCCTGTGCAGGAATGGCAATTATACCAAAACTTAAATATGTATAAAATAAGCACAGTGGCTATCTGCAAATTATGTTAATGATTGCACAATCCTGAGTAGTTTATCTAGGCTTTCAAATAGAAAATGGACCTAATTCAATTGCCATTTGTAAACTGCTAATTCTGAAATATATAATTAGGAAGTACACTTGTGAAATAAAGATACACATTTTGCCTGTTAACGCTATAAAAATTGTTTTTGGCAATAAGACATGTCTAGCAAGTTGAAAAATAATTAAATATCACTTTGCAATACATAATAAGTGATAAATTTGTTTTGAAATCTGGTGACATACCCAGACATATTTATGTAGGCTTTTCACAACAATTCAGGGTGGTTTTCCATTGCTTTATTTCATACTTTTCTTTTTTAACAGACAGTACTCAACTTCCCATATTCTCATCCAAATAACCAGATAATGTTTAGCTTTCTCATTTAAGTGCTGCCACCTAGCAAATCATAAGACATAATGCAGTACTAAATATGTAAAACCAGAGTGCCCAATGAAATCAAGACACTGCATTGGGACTGTCAAAATAAAAAATAGATTAATTATTATTAATCCAGTCTAGAATATTATGAACAAAAATATACAATAAAAATAATATCCCATCTACCTAGATAACAAATCAATTCATTTTTCTATTCTGCATTTTATTTAACATTTTGCATAACATCTGTAGTTATATAACATAACCATATAGTTATGTAGTCACATAGCCTCTGTAGTTACAAAAACCTTTGGCAGGTTAATGCTGGCCCACCTGAAAATCATCACGGATCCGCTGCTAGACCCCATACAATTTGCTTTCTGTGCAAATAGATCAGCAGATGATGCTGTTAACATGGCACTGCACTATATCTTAAAAGATTTTGAATCCCTAAGGATCTATGCAAAGGTTCTTGTTAGATCTGGGGTGGATCAGTTCGAAGGAGACACAAGACCATCTTAGTGAGTTCAGCTCTTTATTTAGGATAAGAACAGTCTGAATAATACAAGCCGCGGCAGCCCTTCATATAGGGCTGGCTAGCGGCTCAGCGGCCAATGGCAGTGCTTTGAATCTCCCATGATCGGCGCAGCCAATCGCGGTAGATCCTTAGCGTTCCAATCACGGCCGGGGTTTCGACCAATCAGGTCGCTATCCGTCCGGACCAATCAGTTGTGAGGGTTTGGAGTATGCTAATACAGCACACCCCTCCCCTTTTGGTTTCGTCTGTTGGTGCGTTGTGATGTAGTCGCGTAGGTAGGCGGGTCTTCGCACTTGCCTAGCTGACTTGTGCGGTTCAGTTCTAGTGTGGTCTTCGACCGGTTCGGAGGGTTTCTCTGTCGCTCCGGTTCCTTGGGATGGAACCGCCTGGAAGGGTGAGCCGGGCCTTTCTTGGCAGCTCCCTCCCGGTCTACCCGGGCTGGTTGAGCTGCTGTTCCTGTTGTTCCCGCTGGATCTTTCCGTGCTGGTTGAACTGGCTTGGCTGCTCCCTCCAGGTGAAGATTCTGGGGATTCGTATCCTGTTGGTCCTGTGTTTACTGGTGAGTAGGACCGGTTTCTTTGTAGTTTGTTTGTTCTGAGTGGGGGGTGTTCTGCTTGCGCTAGGATGTTCCCTTTGGCTCTTTCTTTAACGCTTGCCGTTTCCCCCCCCACTTCTAGTTTCTTGTTCGGGTGTCTAGTTGGTAGTGATGGCTATTCTTAACCTTAGTTGGTTGATGTGCCATTTCCAACTTTTCCCGTCGCTTGTTTCTAACCGGTATGATAGGGGGCCAGTTATCTGGGTGATTGTTGCTGGTACCCAGAGTGGTTCTCCTGAGAGGTTTTTGGTGTATACTGTGTCCCCTATGTTAAATTTTCTGTGTTTGCTGGAGGAACCTGGGTGGTTTTCTGGGTTATATGTTGGGTGCATTCTATCTAGTGTTGATCGTAGTTTTCTGCCCATCATTAGTTCTGCCAGGCTTCTATTTGTGGTTGCGCTGGGTGTAATGTGTTGAATGAGAAGCATGTTATTGATTTTGTCCTGTATGTTGGCTGTTTCTATTTTTTGGATGGCTTTCTTCGTGTATTGGACCATGCGTTCTGCCCGCCCGTTCGCCGCCGAATTTGCCGGTGCGGTTAATGCACGCTGTATGCCTTGGCCTGCCAGAAATTGTTCAAATGCTAGTGCAGTGAACTGAGGCCCGTTGTCTGACACTATTACATCTGGCAGGCCGTGCATGGCAAAGAGTTTACTCAGTTTCTTTATTACCGCCTCCGTTGTGGTGGACTTCATAGTGCTTACCTCCAGCCAGTTGGAGTAAGCATCTGCTGTGATAAGGTACATGTGTCCCTTGGTTGGCCCCGCAAAGTCTATGTGAATCCTAGACCATGGGCCTCTTGGTGTTTCCCATTCTTGGGTTGTGGCGGCGGGAGGATTGGGTCTGGATTCTTGGCATTGTTTGCATTTGGCAACCCAGGTTTCAATCTGTTTGTCCATTCCTGGCCACCAAGTGTAGCTTCTGGCCAGGCTATTCATCTTGACCATCCCTGGGTGCCCCTCATGCAACATCCCCAATACCCTTTCTTGTAATGTTTCCGGGATTACCACTCTGTCCCCCCAAAGTATGCAGCCCTTCTCGGTAAAGAGTTCAGTCTGTCTGTTTCGGAAGGATCTGAAAAGTTCGTCCTTGTCCCCTTCCAGCCACCCTTTTCCAACCCAGCTCAAGACTCGCGCCAGCCGCTTGTCTTTATTTGTTTCTCTGGCAATGTCTGGCGCGGTCACGAGTGGGTTGGATATTGTCTCTATTTGGAGTACCTCTGTTGTGGATGCTGGATCGTCTTCCTGGTCAGGTAGTGGTGAGCGACTCAGGGCATCTGCGTGGGCCGGTGTATCAGCTGGTAATTGTATGCTGCTAGGAATTCGGACCACCTTGTCATTCTTGGCGATAGAATGTTTGGTGTGGCCCTGTTTCCTGCCAGGATTCCTAGCAGTGGCTTGTGATCCGTAATGATTGAAAAAGTCCTACCGTAAAGGTATTCGTGAAATTTCTTGATGCTGGCAACGACTGTTAGGGCCTCTTTGTCGAGCTGGCTGTAGTTCCGCTCTGGCTTTGAAAGTGTCCTTGATGAGAAGGTGATGGGTGCTTCCCTCCCATCTAGTAGCTGATGGCTGAGGATGGCGCCGATCCCAAATGGTGATGCATCGCATGTTACCTTTAATGGCAGGGTCTTGCTGTACTGGATTAGTACCGCGTCAGATGTTAGCAGGTTCTTTGTGTTGGTGAAGGCGCTCTCCTCCCATGCTCCCCAAGTCCAGGTTGCTGTTTTATCTAACAGCCTATGCAATATACGGTTGCCTTTTGAGGTAGGAAGACATTGTAAAAGTTTAACAGTCCCAAGAAAGCTTGTAGCTCCGTTTTGTTTTTGGGCCGTGGCGCTTCCCTTATGGCTCTCAGTTTCTTTTCTGTGGGTCCCTTGCTTATCTAGGAGGTACCCTAGAACTTCAACCCTCTCTGCCCATAGTTGGCATTTCCCTTTTTTAACTTTGAGTCCCGAGTCTCTGAATTTCTTTAGTACCTCCCTTAACCGGGCTTCCAGTTTTTCGTTTTTCGTGGCCACTAGCACATCGTCAAAGTAGCGCACCACCCCTTCTATGCCCTGGAGGAGTCTTTCCATGAGGCTTTGGAAGATTCCGGGTGCCACACTGACTCCAAATTGGAGCCAGTTGCAGTGGAAAGCCCCTCGGTGTGTTACAATGGTTTGGGCTTCTGCGGTTGTGGCATCGACCGGCAGTTGCTGGTAGTCTTGTGCCAGGTCGAGTTTTGCAAAAATCCGGCCTCCCCCCAGTGAGTGCAGAAGGTGCTGTACTACTGGGACTGGGTATGCGCTTTGTGGGAGCACGTGGTTTAGGGTGGTCTTGTAGTCACCACAGATTCTCACGGACCCATCTGGCTTGATGGGGGTGACAATCGGGGTCTCCCACTATGTGTGATCGATTGGTTCCAGCACCCCTTGCGTGATGAGCTTATCTAGCTGCTCATCAATTTTGGGCTTGAGTGCAAATGGGACTCGCCTGGGCTTAAGGCGCATTGGCGCGATGCTCGGGTCTATATTGAATGAGATAGGGGACCCCCGGTACTTGCCTAGGCTGTCATCGAAGACTTCCTGGAAGTTCCTCATGAGCGCCGCTTCCCAGTCTGCCTCTCCGATGTGGTGGATGCCGGTTACTTCGATGCCCAGGGGTGCGAACCACTGTAGTCCCAATAGGCTCGGTCGATCTCGGTCGATGATCGTCAGGGGTAGCACTTCTGTGTGGCCCTTGAAGGTGACTTTAAAATGGCCTCTGCCGACCACAGGGATGCGGTTCCCTTGATAGTCTTTGAGGGTTAGTGTTTGGTCTTCTAGCTCGTGGCGGCGGATGGTGGGGACCAGGCGCTTGAGTGTGCGCCATGAGACCATTGAGAGGAAGGACCCGGAGTCCACTTCCATGTCACATGGCTGGTCTTCTATCCCCACGGTCACGTATACCTTCCTGGCGTCGCTTGTGGAGGAATGGCCGATGACAACAGTTTGGTGTGTTTCTTCCCATTGTCTTGTCTCGTGGAGTCGCCTGTTATGACCCTCTCAGCTCCAGTGGTTCTCCGTCTGGCGATCACGGTTTCTGGTGGGGGTGTTCTCCTGCCATCTTGTCGTCTGGGGCTGCCTTCTCGTCGTCGCGGGCTGTACTGTCTTTTATTCTGGCACACCTTGACGATGTGCCCCCATTTCTCGCAATGCCAGCAAATGGCATTGAGGAAACGGCAGTCCGCCTGGGGGTGATCGCCACCACAGCCGGCGCACTGGAACCTCGACTTACGACCTCGTGGTTCCCGCCGCTCCTGCGCTGCTTGAACGCGGTGGATCTCCTCCTCCTCGTCCTCGGTCTCCGAGAAGGAGTCGATGTCACCATGATGTGTGGTTGTGTCTCGATGGTCGGTTTCGGGTCGCTTCTTGGGGGTCGAGTTCGTCTCTCCAGCCACCGGTGGTGGCATGATGCTCGATTGTCGCATCCAAGCCGCTGATTTCTTGGCCGCTTCAGCCGCAGCTGCCTCGGTGAGGGCATCGGTGAGCGAGATGTTGCCCTTTGCCATGATGCGGCTCTGGAAGACGGGGTCTCAGAGTCCTAGGACAACACGGTCTCGCAGGGTCTCATCCAGGTCAGCGAACTCGCACAGGCTGCCCAAGTCTCGTAGTGCCGCCATAAAGTCGCCAAGCCCCTCTCCCTCACGTTGATCCCGCCTGTAGAAATCGTGCCACCGGATAAGGATGGGCATGACAGGGGCGTAGTGGCTTCGCAGTAGGGGCTCGAGGTCGCTCCATTCCATGGTCTTAACGTCCTCTGGTTTGGCCAAGGCTTTGGTCATCTTGAACACTGCAGGCCCACAGTGTGTGAGAAACACGGCTCGTTTCTTGTGGCCATTGGCGTCTTTAAGATTGCTACTCTCAAGGAACATTTGGAACCTATCGGTATAGGATTCCCAGTCCTCGGTAGCAGGGTTGAAGGGTGTGGGTGGCGAGTTGATGCCGGACATGTTGCCTGCTGCCGCGTGCCACTTCGCCACGTGCTGGGGTCTCCTTGTCTCCCGATCCCACCTTCGTCGCCAGTGTTAGATCTGGGGTGGATCGATTCGAAGGAGACGCAAGACCATCTTAGTGAGTTCAACTCTTTATTTAGGATAAGAACAGTCTGAATAATACAAACCGCGGCAGTCCTTCATATAGGGCTGGCTAGCGGCTCAGTGGCCAATGGCAGCGCTTTGAATCTCCCACGATCAGCGCAGCCAATCGCGGTAGATCCTTAGCGCTCCAATCACGGCCGGGATTTCAACCAATCAGGTCGCTGTCCGTCCGGACCAATCAGTTGTGAGGGTTTGGAGTATGCTAATACAGCACAGTTCTTTTTGTAGATTTCAGCTGGAAATTCAATATCATCATTTCAGAAATTCTTCTCTCTAAAGAGACTCACCTATCCATGCCTGAACACATTTGTAGGTGGATTATAAACTTTTTATCTATTAGAAATTTGAGCCTGTCTAAGTAAGACACATACAGGGTCTCTAAAATTATGGAAATGTAGAAAATATTAAAAGGAAGCATATATAAAAATCTAAGAATCTAAAAGAAGGATCGGAGCATTAGTTAGGTGTAGCGGGGCATAAAGGGGAAGACTATATCAAATTAAATACAATTTAATTTAATATGTGAACTAAGTGCTTAAGTCTTATTTATGCACAGGTTCAATCAATTTTTAACACTGTAGCACAGAATCTGACATTATATGTTGTAGCAGTGTTGGTATCTGAAACTAGTAGGGAGATGTAGGATTGTCCTATGTATGACATGACTATATATGAAGTAATTATACTGCAAAACCATTTCTGAAGGGTTGGGAAATATTTGTATAGGCTGAAAAAGCTAATTCTATATTTTTAATCAAAAAGCAACTTTCCTCATAAGGAATTGCAACATACTGCATTAGACTGAAATAATGGAAAACACCATCAGTCTAGAGATATAAATTATTTCAGGAAAGCCTCTAAGCAGCTCACAGTTGTGGACTGTGCTATAATTTATGAGTCTGCTAATTCCTTATTACCCGTGAGAATTGGGACACCTCTCATATAGCTATGTCATGCTACAAGAGCATGACTAAAACCAAATTCATCTAAGGTACTATTTGTATACATATCGGGACCATGAGGCCCTTAATACAGTCACCTATGCTTTGGTCACCTTCTAATTGAACAATTGCAATGCATTCTGTGGGACTACCTTTGAAAATCACTCAAAAGCTGCACCAGGACCAATTATACACCAGCCACGACATGCCCTTGTTGCACTTGTTCTGTGAGATGTGCTATTGCCAGCAAGCTTCCAGATGCAATTCAAGCTGCTGATTATTACATATAAAGCTGTTTGTGGCATAAATCCTGGTTTCCTAAGGGACTACCTATCACCCATTGTTTCTACTCAATCAACATGAACTGAGAGAGTTGGGCATACTCCAGGTCCCTTTATCCCCAGGCTTTGGGTTAGAGTGGGAGAAAGGCTCTTTGCCCATTTTCTTTTTTTAAAAAAAGTGATTATTATTTTTACAGACTGTTGGATAATATAGTAATTTTGTTTTTACTGTATTTTTATTTTTGTAGTATGTAAGCACCCAGTCATGGATGCTTACATCTCATAAATAAAATGTAAAACTACATAACAAGACTATTCTGCCCTCTTCTGTGAAGTGTTCCATGTTTTTTAAAAGAACATTGAAAGCTCTCCTTTTTAAAAATCCTTTTCTATGTATATGTCTATCTGTGATTATGATGATTTTGGTACTCTTATTGGAGTGACCACATATTTTCTCCAGGATGATGTTCTCATCCTTTTTCTTCAGATTTTCCAACAACATACAAGCCTTCATCGCTGCAACTGAGTTCATCCATTTGACTGTTAATTGTCCCGTTTTTCTTTCCTCATACTGTGTCAAAAATATTTAATTTGAGCCTGTCTAAGTAATGTCTAACTGCAGGGTAGATGGAATCATAAAGAAGGACTCCGCTTGCGGGTTGAAACTAAAAGTAACCGACTCTAAAGAGTTTCACATCACTTTAAGAATGAATCGGAACTCTTCATTCAAACATCCCCTTCTCTGACCGACTGCCAATCCGTGGCCACTTCCTCTCTCATAACCCTCCAATGGAAGCACTCCACGAAGGTAGCGTCGTGGGGACATCGCTTCAGAAGAGACGAAAGTTAAGTGACAGCACCAGCTGACCAATGGAATCCAAGAGCGACTCTATGGGCGGGGTTTCCGTGCCCTCTGAATCAATGGGGTAAGGAGTCTCAGCGTTAGAGGCGGGGCTTGTGTTGGGGAGAGAGGAGGCGAGTGGGTTAGCGGCGGCACCGTTCTGAAAGCGACCACGTGATAAAAGACACTTGGGGCGCCTGGAGTTCTTTGCTCGGTGGGAGAGAGGGTAAGGTGAGTTAGGGCTCGCCCGTCTCTGCCAGGAGCCGGACAGGCGTCTTCCTCGCAGGGCCTCGGGCTCCTGCTTGCTTCTCTGTCGTGTGCGGGGAGGGGTGGGGGGCTGGGACTTGCAGCGGCCAAGGCGGGTGTCTTGGCTGAGGGAGGGAAAAAGGCGACGGGTGGAAAAAGAGCCGCCGGTGGCGAGTCGAGAACTCCTGAAGGGATTCCGAGACTTGGGGGGGGGGGGAGTCTGAGAACGGGGTCGAGGGCCTAAGGCCCCTTTGCCCCCGTGAGGCCTAAGAGGAGGAATTGAATGAGGACAGTCATTCCCGTCACTTCTTTCTTTTTCTTCTTTTTTTTCGCTCGACTCAGAAGGAACGGAAGGGCTATGGGTGCGGAGCTCAAGCCTCCTGGAGAGGAGTTGGGTGGGAAGGTCCCCTTCAGTCCTCGGGCCTGTGAGGCCGGTGTGAACTGCTGGTGAGGACCACATGCGTGTAAATGACTTTGCATTTGCAGTCGTGGGTGTGTTACGAATTGCCGCCGTTAAAGGAGAGGAGGTGTCTCTGCAGGCCGAAGGACCCCGTAAAGCGGTTTGGGCAGAGGGAATCCTAAAGTAGGGAGGATATCCGGACACGGATAGCCGTAATGTGTAGGTATTCCCGGGGGTGGGGAGCCCCCCTGAGCCGTTGGAATCTGAAAATATGCGTGATTTTATACGGAAGTTTGCTCTGTCATGAGGTGAAAAGGAGAATGAGTGAATTTGGCCCAGGGCGTGCGCAGTAGACGGGAGCATTTGAGGGAAAGAAGCGGAAAACTGATATTGTATTTTCATGGTATCTTTTATTGTGCCTTGTGAAAATTTTATAATGTGGCGTTGTTTTAGTACTGATATCAAGATCTGTATCAAAAGAGGGTTCTCTGCCTGTGCAGCTCTGAGAAAAGTGGAAAGAAATACGTATTTTTTCCCCAATTTGATGTGAATTGGCCTTTTGCCAGTTAGGACTTAATAACATAAATATATAATTTTCACACAATATGGGTAAATTAAAATTTGGGTCTGTGTTCCAGAGAATCTAGAGGGCCCCAGGGTGAGAAAAGCTGATCTGAAAAACCAATATGATTCCGCAGGTTGAAGGTTAACTTGTAAGTATAGGATATAGATGTTGTAATGAGTTAACAAGCCTTGAACTTCAAAAGGATAATGGTCCCAAGAATGAGGAAATACCTTTGTGTATTTGAAAGTAGCAGCTTATTTAAAATCTGTAAGTCAGGCATATAGTCTTCCATAATTTAATGTGTCATTTTCCTTGTAAGTTTGTCTCAAGTTATAAACACATTTTTACATCAAGTGATGTTTGAGTGCTGTAAAAACTCTTACAGAAATAAATGGAATGTCACTGAATTGGAAAAGATAATTCAGTATATATGAAATATCTATGTAATGTCTTAAATATGATTGGCAGCTTAATTTGGCAAAAGATTTTATAATTACTGTACTGGGTATTGTGTTTCAAAATTACAGAATAGTATACAGGCATTCCTGTTCATGTTGAAAAAATTTTTGTTCATATTTCATCATCATTTAATGTAATCTTTAATTTTATTACATGAATAAATGATTTTTAAAAACAGGCTAAGTGTTTTGAATACAGACAAATGTGTGTCCTAGCAGGTGTTTGGCCCCTTGACTAGGTAAATGCCATATGTTTTTAATAGGTGGAGTTTGTACTTTGTTGTACCCTGTTCAAAATCCATGTCGTATAAATATTTTTTAAAATACTGTATGTAGCAAAATGAACATTTTGTTTATTGGTTAAAGGCACAACTTGTGGGAGGGAAGCATTTAAGTCTTTGAACATCTAGATTTTTCAAAACAAAGTAACAAAATACAGTAAGTGAAATGACTTTTGCATTCCCTCAATCTGTTATTTAGAACAACAGCTCTTGATCATATCAAAAGTTATTATGGCTAAGCTATTGCTTGCTTCCTTGGCAGCCCCAGGAAAGTGCTGCCTGTGTCTGTAGAGATAAAGGCAATCTTCAGAGGACTTGCATGAGTTTTCCAAAGGATATAGATATTTTAATGTTTAAGAAGAAATACTTTTTATGCTAATGGGATCTGCAAAGCAGTTTTTAAAATGACCTAATAGTGATATTTGGTAACTTGCTCACTTGTTTGGGTAGTAGTGTTTGAATGTACTGGTAGCTAAATAATAGGACTGTGCAGTACTTCAGATTGGAAGGCACAAAACTGCTTTTGAAGATATGATGGATATTAATGTATTTCTTTGCAGCCGCTTAAATTAAGACTTGGAGTCACAGGAGAAAAATGGGCTGTTATTAAAGAGTTCCACATAGGCATTATGTTCAAGCCTCTGCACAAATTAATGCATCCTTTAGTTTTCTAGTCCAAAGTGCAGCATAGCTGTGCTAAATATAGACAATATGCCAAAGAATCCTCATCCAATCTCATATCACTTTAATTGTTTACCTTCTGGATTTCAATAACAAATGTGATCTTAAAAGTGGAAGATGTTTAATTATTTGAATATGTTGATACGACAGTGTAATCCTTTATTTTTTTCAAAAAAAAAATCCTCATTTTCACCCCTTTAAAACGGTATAAATTTCTAGTATTGCATTTTACAGCTGGTT
Organism: Hydrophis major; assembly: GCA_033807585.1. NCBI lineage: Eukaryota > Metazoa > Chordata > Lepidosauria > Squamata > Elapidae > Hydrophis > Hydrophis major. Next base: position 132,958,765 of record CM066329.1, on the reverse strand, counting down.
CTCAGGTTACAAAGACGGTTGGAACAGCAATCCGTCACTAAGTGATGCAGTTGTAAACATAACATCAAATGATTGCATTGCTTAGTGATAACAGTCCCAGTTACCATTGTAACCATAGGACTGCATGGATCATTAAGCGGAAAGAGGCTGGAGTCCCAGGCAAGGAGTGCAGGATGTGTGTGGGTGCTGCAGGTTTTTATCATGGGTGAGTGCTGTAGAGTGCAGGTGGGTGCTATGGAACGCAGAAGGGCCATGGGCGGAAGTTGCTGTAGGCAGGGTTTGCTATGGAATTTAAGTTCCTGGGATGTTTTAGGGGGCTACTTCAGGAGTGACTTGTAATCTTCCCATCTGGCGTCCCCATTGAATTTGTGGTAATTCAGCAGGGAAGGTCACAAATGGCAATCATGTGACCAGGGGATACCATTACTGTTGTGTGGTTTATTTGCCAAGTACCCCAATCACATGACCACAGGGATCTGCGATGGCTGGAACTTTGAGGAGCAGTCATAATCTACACTCGTTCAGTGCCGTCATCACTTGAACGCTCATTGAACAAATGTTTGTAATCTAAGGGACTACCTATATGTGAAATACAGTAATCAACTCAATTTCAATAAGAGTTCTTACTCTTTTTCAGTCATGCCAAAGTTTCTACTCTCCTGTTTACTCACACTACCCATAACACAACATTACTCCTAACATTAAACATTTGCATAATATTTCTGTAAGTATTCTCAAAATAGGCAGTTGCTTTGATCTTTTCAATAGCTTTGATCTGTTAACATTTAACACTGATAATTAGGTGATAATTTGAAAAAAATCTTATCTGGTAAAATTCTATTTACAAGTTGCTAAAAGGAGCATTTATTACATATTTTTTAAAGAATGGTTTGTATGGTTTCTGTAAAGCAGGGATGTCAAACTCATATCACGGTGGCGTCACATGATGTATCTGGACTTTTTTCCCCTTCGCTAAACTGGGCGGGGCCAGCACGTGACGCATCCAGACTGGCCTGTGAGTTTGACACCCCTGCTCTAAAGAAGATAAATAGTTTAGAAGACAAAAATGGCAATAACAATGTAAAATTAAGCACCTTTTTACATTTTATTCATTTAAAAAAATTTAAAATGGCAGATAAAAGAAAAGGTGAGAAATGGTATAATGTATGGAAAAAATGAGTAAATAATCAAATCTTACAGTTACTATAAAATTTAAAATTTTGACAGAAAATATGACATTGCTGAACAGCAGGAGCTTCTCTTTGTATGCATATAATTGATAACTTCTTTGAACCCAGTAATGTTTGTACATAAATTACATTACGATTTAAAATATAGTAGGCAATTGAGTAATGTATAACATCTGTGGCTGTATATTTTCAATCCTTCATATCTAGTTGTTTCCCTAAATTATGCTACCTTCCTTAAACAAATTTAAGATTAGAAGGTAGAGTTTTTTGAAAAGATTGAATACTATAAATATATCTATCCAACAATTGTTAACCTCCTAGTATCTTAGGAAAACATCCATGAAAGTATGAAAGCCATGTTACCTATTTTTCTTACATTCAAATGTTATTATCAATCCTTGTCTGGAAAGAATGGGTACCATGGACAATACAAGGTGAAATACCAGCAGCACACCTAATTTGGTGTGTGAATTTTTTGTTACAATAATCAACATTAAAGCAATTTACTGTATCCAAGCCATGGTGCATGCCTTGTATTTGTAAAGGTTGGGTTTAGGATTAAGTAAGTCAAGCAAAAGGTCATAGTCTTGGCAGTCATATTGCATTTTATTGATAAATTTAACACTCTCTTCTTTCTTTGTCATAGATCATGAAGCGAAAGTGCTTGCTATTTGCATTATTACTGATCGCTGGAACATCCAGTCTCCTGGCACATGACAGTCATGATCACAATCATGATCATGATGAAGAAGATGTAATGGATATAGAAGATGACTTGGATAATGGTGCTGAAGAAGATGAATTAAAGCATGAAACCAGTACTCCTCCATTACCTAAGGTTTGATTAAACATTTTTCCAGTTTAAAATATCAGCAAAAGCTACAAAAAAGAAAACCCAGCTTTGTCTTATAAAATTAGAAATAAGTTTGCATTTTTTAGTATTTTATATAAGATTTCATGAAGGATTAGGAAACAGCATGCATAATTTGAGGATTTTCCATGCAATCAAATCATACAACATTGGGTCCCCTCACAGGATGTTGTACAAGTTCTTAATGTGAGATTGAATTATAGCATCTATTCTTAAAAAGATCTCTAATGTCTATTTTCAAACCAAAGGAACATCAGTGTTCCATTATCATTCAAAAGATAGAACTCTCCTTCTGAATCATACATTTAAAGATTGAAGTTATGTGGTGTGTGTGTGTATTTAAATTATTCAGAATACTATCTAACATTTAATTTCTTTCTTCAGGTTACCTATACAGCTCCAGTACCAACAGGAGAAGTTTATTTTGCTGAAAACTTTGATAAAGGAACTTTAGAAGGGTAAGCATTCATCTAAAAAATACTTGTAGATATACATCAGGAAAACTTGAATTAAAAAATATTTTTAAACATTTTTATGAGTCAATCAATTCATAAATCAAACAGATGAAATCAGTGCAACTAAAATACCTGATATAGAGTACATCTGATAACAGTTGAAAAAATGAATCATATAGAAAGAAGAAAAATACATTTATGAAGAAATGACTTGTTGAGTAATATCTTAGTGAAGAGTGACTTTCCAGAGAGAACATTCCAGTCCAGTTACTAAAATGAAAATGGCTCTTATGCATGCATACCAAACTTTTGTCATTATTTGCATAAATAATTTGGTAAATTACTTCTTTAATTATAGGAGATTATAGTCTCTTTTAAGTAACTTGAGTTGAAGTTTGGCAGCACACATTTACTGTATTTTGAAATGTATCAATTGCAATGGCATGAAACCAGAGTGTAATCTTTTCTGCCATAACATCTGCCATCTTATTTAAGGTTTCTTTTTTGTAATTTTTTAGATTTGTTCTTAATTGTTTTATTGTATACCACCCAAATCAAAGTTGTGAGATGAGTAGCTATATAAAATTGAAAAATAAATTCTCCTTTCTCTACAATGCCTTCATATAAACTTTTTAAAAATATTTTAGGTGGTTTCTTTCTAAAGCCAAGAAGGATGATACGGATGATGAGATTGCCAAATATGATGGTTTGTATGACATCTTACTCTTCATATAGGAAGTTTTATTGCAATATGTTTTTTACAGAAATAGTATTTTATTAGAGTGGATTATTCAGTTATATAAGGCTCAATTTGTGATCTGTGCAGCTCTGATACAAATTTATTTCCTTAGTGTAAGCTAAATCAGAGTTCTGTTAAAGCATTTAAACCTAGTCTAGATGTTTATTAGAAAATCTATTTGGTCAATTACCAAAGTATTTGTTTATGTATTTTTTTTGAGGTAGTTTTTCCCCCTAGTAAGACTATTTTTGTCCTACATTTTATATAAAATTATACTAAAAGTGATGGTTATTGCGCTCGGAAAAAATGATTCCATGAAAGTAGAATACAAGCATAATTTTTCACAAGTATCCAGATTAATAATTCCAACAAAATCATCATGTGACTTTATAAAAAGCAGTTATGAACAGATAATTATGCCTAGTTCTTTCATAAATGTATTGATATTCAGTAGCTTCTAATAATACAAAAACCATAATTTTATCAAAGAAAAAGCTACTGTCTGCAAAAGGTATTGCTGGTAAGGTCTTTTATTTTAATTTTTAAAAACAAACATATACATACAAAACATAAAAACATACAACCATCTTCCATTTTATATACATATAACGTGTCAGTTGGTTACATATCTTTTGTGCTATCCTTTTGTAGTCATTTACTCACAATTTATATCAGTCTTCGCATTGTCGAACTAACATATGCTTATATATTTATCAGTTATTAATCATCCATGACTAAACTATTTATTCCATCATTTTATATGAGATGTTCCAAGTTTTATATTAAGGTCTTCTGAAGGAAAAGAGGAGCATTCCGTGCAAGCACATTATGATAACTGTGAAGAGTTTGAAAAATGTTGTGTTTGACATATCTCCATCATATTTGATATGGAAACAAAAGAGCAAAGTTGTTTTGTTTCTGTCTTATTTCTATAGGCAAATGGGAAGTACAGGAAATGAAGGATACTAAACTTCCTGGGGATAAAGGACTTGTGTTGATTTCATGGGCCAAACATCATGCAATTTCAGCCAAACTTAATAAGCCTTTTATCTTTGACACCAAGCCTCTCATTGTACAGTAAGTATGTTTTGCTGTCTTTTTCACTGAACCACCAATACTATACCCAATACATCAACAATAGATAAGAGCTTACAATGTAATTTAGAGCCACGTTGGTCTAGTGGTTAAGTCACCAGGCTAGAAACCAGAAGACTGAGTTCTAGTCCCACCTTAGACATAAAAACTAACGGTGACTTTAGACCAGTCACACTCAATCTAACACCTCACAGAGCTATTGGGGAAAATTGTGGGGAAAATAGGAGGAGAAATAGGGTTAGATATATTTGCCACCTTGTGTTATTTATAAAAATAATAAAGGCGGGATTTAAAAATATCTTAAAATATTTAGTTTTTCATTGTTGGTATATACGTATTATACTATTTTACATGATAGAATTGGAAATTGGGAGAGAGGAAGAGAAAGTAAATGTAATTTTTTTTAGAGAGATACCTAGGAAGGAATTGACAGGAGGGAAGAACAAACGAAAATTTAAGCTTTGATGGTCAAATGTTAATGTAGTGGCGTGTAAAATCATTTCTACTAGGAATTTTAAAAAACAAAACAAAAAGACTCGACTGTAACCTCTTACGTTGCAAACTTAGGTATGAAGTCAACTTCCAAAATGGAATTGAATGTGGTGGTGCATATGTGAAACTGCTTACTAAATTTAATGATTTAAACTTGGTGAGTATTGTTAATCTTCTAATTTTGATATTTTAATGTTTATTTGTTTGGATTACGTTCTAGCAAATTATCTTATTTCTTTAACAAGATGATTGCATGTTAAGTTTACTAAACACTTAAGTATTGTTTATCATAAATCCCATTATTTGAATGATATTCAGGTTACATAGCAATTTTTGTGAAAATTTCTAAGAAATGAAAACTATTGTTCGTTAGTTGGAATATCATTCTTTTTTTATTTGGGCACTTGTGGCTTATTTTGCACTAAAAAGGGCATCCTAATAAAGGGTTCTCTCTTCTCTCCCCCTCTTGTGTTGATTTTAATCTGTTAGCTGAGAGATAGTTGGTAGGCTCAATTAAACTTATAATTAGGTGTTCAGTAAAGTGTAAAATGAAAGCTTTGTTAAAAGTTAATTTATGTTTTGAAGGTTTTCCAATCTATATCTTTCATAGGACCAATTCCATGATAAGACTCCATACACAATCATGTTTGGTCCAGACAAGTGTGGTGAAGATTACAAGTTACACTTCATTTTCCGCCATAAAAATCCAAAGACTGGCCAATATGAGGAGAAACATGCCAAACGCCCTGAGGCAGATTTAAAGAATTTTTTTACTGATAAGAAGACACATCTTTATACGCTTGGTAAAGCAGATACATATTTAGATACTTTTGTGGGTAAAATTGTAATATAGTAATTATTGGATGCAAGAGGGAGCATTTTCAACTATGGTATAGTGAATAAAGAAAGTGACCTTGATGAAAAATGCAAAAAATGTTACTTATGAAAAAAGGAATGAAACAATTTTAATGACTGAGAAACTCAGGCAAAGACCTCTCTGATTCACGGGCATATAAGAAGCATAACACAGTCAGACTTACACAGTTCTGTTATGGCTCATCTCAATAAAGCTAGTTTTTGCCTTCACGGAGAGTTGATTTCCTGCTTTGGTTTATCAGTGGGCCTAACATATGGGCTGTATTGTAGAGAATAACTTTTTTATATTCCCGTGATTCTTACAAAGAACTCTTATTTGGCAAAACTGGTTTTTGATTTGGAGAACTGGGGATTCTAATAGATTACAGGTGATTCTCAATTTATAACCACAATTAAGCCCAATATTTCCATTGCTAAGCAAGGCAGTTGTTAAGTGAGTTTTGCCACAGTTCTTAGCAGACCATTTTATAATCTTTTTTCCACAGTTGTTAAGCAAATCACTGCAATTATTAAGTGAACCATGTGGTCATTAAGCAAATCTGGCTTCCCACATTGACTTTGCTTGTTGGAAACTGGTTGGAAAAGTTAAAATGATGATCACATGACCAGGGGACAGTGTAGCTGTCATAAATACATGCCAGTTGCCAAAAGCCCAAATTTAATCATGCCACCTTGGGGATGTTGCAATGGCCATAAATGTGAAAACTGATCATAACTCAGTTTTAACTTTTAACAGTCACTAAACAACTTGTAAGTCAAGGACTATCTATATATGTTTCCATTAATATTTTACTAGTCTAGGAAACCAAAATGTTGCTTGCTTAAATTTGGGTGGAGTATTTTTTTAATGCTGCATTCTGTTTGTTATAGAGATCCCTTCATAACGCCATATAAATAGGAAGACAGTAGACCAAAAGATAATGGTAGATTTTTGGAGCTCATTTTATCTTTATATTTCTGGATTTTTGTCATAGTCTTGAATCCAGACAACAGCTTTGAAGTTTTGATTGATCAAACTGTTGTAAACAGTGGGAATCTATTATCTGATATGACCCCTCCTGTGAATCCTCCACGTGAGATAGAGGACCCAAATGATCAGAAGCCAGAAGATTGGGATGAGAGAGCTAAGATTCCAGATCCAGATGCTGTTAAACCAGATGATTGGTAAGTACTTGTTGACGACCCTTCTAAAGTGGGCATCTATCCGATTTTGATTATAGAAGGATGAAAGAAGGTGGGACTGGAGCTCATTTTTTGTTGCATAATCTCATCTATAGTAGCTCTGTTCTGCATATATTATGGAACGGGAGGCAATCCCACTGTGTACTAATTGATAGACCTGCTTAATGCTTTCATTAGTGAGATGCACTGAGCCCAGCTTTATCCTGAAATCTGGGAAAGACATGGAGTTTTGGTAGGATGAGAATGTTACGGTTGTGATTTTACATTTTACCATGAATTTTGTCATCAGCACTGTTGTGTTTTCCCTTTGTTCAGGGCATTAGCAAGCAAGCTGAAATTTTTTCAGAAACGTTCTTATATATATATTGCTTTGTAGTCCTTGCTATAGTGAAAGTAAAGGGAATAAAAATACTGAGTGTTGAAGCTAGGGAGTCCTATCAGTTCAATTACTTATTACATTTTTTAAAATTTAAATGTATATGGCTACTAATTGGAAGCAAATAACTGTGGACAGGTCACAAGACAAAATGATAAAACAAATACATATGTAAACAAACATTGTAAATATGGAATTCAAAAATCAAGCTACCTGATAGTTCTTTTCAGTCATAGACTTATATGAGGCTCTAGGTTTTTACAGCTTTCAAGAAGGTCAACAATGTCAAGGCCATCCAATCTCTAGGAGGAGCCTATTCTACAGAGGAGCTGCAACAAAGAAGGAATGTTGTCATCTTGTTGCTACAAGATGACACTGTTTCACTGAAGGAATCTGGAATATAACCACTCTTCCTAGTGTGGGTAGGATCACAGAAATGATTGGAAATAAAGTCCCATGTCTGGTAGGGATTTAGAAGTGATAAATAGCCCTTTGAAATGTAGCTGGAAATCTATTGGAAGCTAGTGTGGCTGGCACGGTAGAGATGCTAATTTGCCAAACCTCAGTGCACCCTGAACTATCTGCTGCTGCATTTTGGACCAGTTGAAGCTTCTGAGTCTTTTAAAGGGCAGCCCTATATAAATATTGCTAATAATCTAGACAGGAAGTGTCGTAAGGCATGAATGATAAGCAGAGCCTGCTGATAATGAATTGCATGTGAGATAGATCTGTGCAAAGGCTGTCCTAGTCACAGCTTTAATTTACTCCTTGAACAATAGTTATGGATTTAGGAAGATCCCCAGATTGCACACCAGATCTATATGAGGGAGTACTATCACTGGAATGGCTACAGAAACAGCCCCAAAACACAGAGACACATTCAGTTTTACTAGAGTTGAGACACATCTATTCAGGAATATCCAATCCACAAGCACCTTTAAATCCTTGTATGTCATCTGTTAAACCAGATGATTGGTAAGTACTTGTTGACAACCCTTCTAAAGTGGGCATTCTAAATGACGACCCTTCTAAAGTGGGTACAGGTACCTCTTGAGACCACAAATGGAACTAGCAATTCAATAAATAAACAAAGCAGTCACTATTTGAAACTGCAACTGTTCTTATGATGAAACTGCAGCTTTCCTTTGCTTTACAGTCCTGTGAAGGTTTGTAATTGTGAGGATTGGTTGCAGTTATTTTTTTCATCACCATTGAATTGCAAACATTTGCTAAAGTACCCGTACAGCTCTTGGCAGAGTTAGGGTGTACAGCTGGGATATTGCCAGCACATTATTCTGGCTTTTCTCTGAAGCAAACATAGTTGACATTTGAAAGGCACACTAAGGACATGCACATAGAATTCTAGCTGCTCTTCAGTTAACCATTCAGTGGTCATTCAAAATTATGATACTTAACATCAGTTCTCAAACTTCTAGTTGTCTTAGCAGCCCTGCAGTTGTATGATCGTGATTTGGGTATTTGGCAACCAGGTTGCACTTAATAATAATTGCAACATCCTACATTATGCAACCTTCCCTGCTGGCTTGCCAGAAGCAAATTCAATAGGAAGCTGGGAAGTCATTCATGTAAGTTGCTTGTATTCTGATAGCTTTTTCCCTCCAAGGAGCCTGGCTATGGCACCCACAATATCCATCAACTTGAGGTGGTCACTTGCACACATATTCTCCCATGGACAGCAGCTACCCATACTCTATCCATGTCTCAGCAGTCACCTGGCACACTTTTCCCTACCATGCAGCAGCCACCTCCAACCTTTTTCATCACTCACTCATACACTCTTCCCTATCTGGCAACAATCAACCCCAATATATTATTCTGTTCCTCAACAGCCAGTCCTATATCTGGAAACACCTACTCCAAGGCTTGTGCAAGAGGGTAAATCAGACACTCACATACCCTTTCCCACCTAACAGCATCCACTCCTGCTGTGCTCTCATTGGACCTTGAGAATAATATGTACATTTGGCAGCAACCATTGCACTTTACCACACCTTCATAATCACATGTTCATACTCCTGGCTGGCTGTGCCATGTCAGGCCATACTTTGACAGCCACCTGCACATTCTCATGCATACTTGCCCGCCTAACAACAATCACTTACTGTCTTACTGTCAAGCAATTTGTCAGCCACCTGGGACTTGAAAGTTCCTGTCAGCTTCCCCCTCTTGGCTTGGCCTGTTGGAACCTGGTTTGCTAGAAATTAGGAGGTCCTTGTTTAACAATGGCAACAGGGAGTGCCAGGATTGCTGTCACTAAATAATGTAGTCATAATGTGACATTGTGCTTTACAATTACATTTAGCCACTGAGGTTAAAGTTAACAATTCCAATTGCTAAGTGAGGACTACCTTCTCTTGATGAGAAAAATTGCAAGTGAGTAAAGAAACACACGATGGGGAATACTTGAGAGGAAGGTGTTAGCTCTGGCTGTTTGCTTAGTGTGCTCTCTACTGCCTCTTAGGAAGCAAAGATAGCCTTCCCTCTGGAACTGATTAAGATCTGGTCACTTTCACATAGTTGCACAAGCTACCAGGTTTTACAGGTAGTTCTCACTTATAAACTAACTGGAATTGGCAACTCCCTTGTTAAGTGAAAATGTCACTAAATAAGAAATGACCACAACCATTTTCTGATTGGAAAAAGATAAGACTAATCAGTTTCAGATTTTATTTGCCTCCTAATCATTTTCCCACTCTTTGAATGCAGGAGTGCCTGCTTACCAACTGGTACACATCAAAAGCAATATGATCACATTGGTAGCCAAGTCTCTATGCATTACATTCTGCTTAAAATACATTCGTGATCCCTCTCCAATCATTGCTCTACAAGGTGCATGGTTGAAGCAAGTGATTTCTCTAATTGGCCTTTTCCTGCTGGTGGTGCAATTGCATTGCTTTCTGTGTGTAGAAAAGCAAATAGCTTACTCTTCCAATTTGTTTCTCTCCAATCTTTGCAAGGGATTAAAAAAAAACCAGGCAGGTGCAGGACAGTATGTACTACTACTAGTAACCACATGACTGAGGGACACTGGGAAGGCTGTAAGTGTTTGTAAATAGCCATCAGATTAATTTTCAGCACATTATAACTTCAAACTGTTACTGAACAATTGATTAGTAAATTAAGACTAATTTAGTTAGGACAACTAATTAATATTGAAAAAGCTAGCATTTTGATTTTAAACCATAACAAACATAAATGATACATTAAATTGTAAATAAAATAACATAATTTTTATTTTTATTTAATTTCTATAGGGATGAGGATGCTCCTGCTAAAATTCCAGATGAAGATGCTGTGAAGCCAGAAGGTTGGTTGGATGATGAGCCAGAATATGTAGCTGATCCTGATGCAGAAAAACCAGAGGATTGGTAAGTTAATACTGATCTCACAGTAAAATATAAATATAAAATATATTTAGCTTTAGGCTATGGTCCTAACTATACTCATGCAGTGGTCATAAGTGTGAGGACTAGTCATAAGTCACTTTTAGTGCTGTTGTAACTTTGAACAGTCACTAAAGGAATGGCTGTAAGGTAAGACTACATGTACACACAAGTTTATAAGAAAATTGAAGAGTAACAAGTGATGTTTTAAAATGGCCAAATCAAAGTCAGCAAATGTCAGAAATTTTGTTCCATGTTGGAGCAATTTACCAGGACAAATGGATCAAAACTAGTCCATAACAAAATGAATGACTGATCACCAATTACTGGAAGAGTTCTGTTGTAGTCGTTGCAGTTAAAGCTGATTTGCAAATAGTTACTAAAGAGAGTAACAGAGTTGGAAGGGACCTTTGAAGGCTATTTAGTCCAATCCCCTCAAGTAGGAGACAACTATTTTTTCATACTCAAAGATCATATTATGGATGATTTAGTTTGTGAAATAAATCAAGCAAACACCTAAGTTACTTGTTAACAAATTTTCTCTATTTCAATAGGAGCCATGAGGTTCTGGTAATAGTAGCAAAGATACACAAGACTGAAAAGGGCAAATGCTTTCTCATAGCATAGGTCAATATGAATTGAATTTCAACTGTATAGCATAGCAGAAAGTTTCTCTCTGATCATATGTCAATAAATGGAAGCACTCCATATAGTACTACTAAATTATTTTACATGATAATTTTTCAGTGATTATGAATATTATGCTAACCTAAATAAAATTCTAATATTTCAACACTGTAATTTATGCTATATTTTTATATTGGATTAATCTATAGCTTTAATTGCTATTGAATGTTTCTCTCACATGCACATACTCTGCATTTTTGAGAAAGAGATAGTCCTAAAGCCAGAGATTCATGTTTCAGGGATGAAGATATGGATGGAGAGTGGGAGGCACCCCAGATTGCAAATCCTAAATGTGAATCAGCTCCTGGCTGTGGTACCTGGCAACGACCCACAATTGACAATCCAAACTATAAAGGCAAATGGAAGCCTGCTATGATTGACAACCCCAACTATCAGGTATATTATTTTAAAAATCTGTTAAGAAATGTGTATGTATTATTTAAATCAATGTTAAATTAGGTATATTGTCAGGTCATTATGCAGAACTAAATTATAACACTTTTTGAAATACAGTTGGGTGAGAACAAGCTTGTGAATTTACATTTACATTAGCCCTGGGCATTGTATGGTCCGCAGGCCACATCCAGCCCTTTGTCTATCTGTATCTGGTCTACAGTGATGCCATGGGCTGCAATAGCAGCCCTTTTCATTTGGCCCTCCATAACAGTCCGAGTTCACCCCTTCAGAAAATTTTACATGAAAAAGCAGAAATAGTCTTGGGGCACCTAAAAAGTTACTATAGCATAAATTTACATGACTATTTCATCCAGTGTGTGAAAGACTGCTCTCTGATGTTAGCATGTTTATTCATATGGTTTGGAAGGTGCAAGGTCGTAGGGAAGTGAACGGAAGAAATATACCATATTTTTTGCACTATAAGTGGGTGGAAATATCTGTGCATTTTATAGAGAGACTGGGGGGGGGGGGGGGTTTGGTGAAGGAGTTGTGTTCTCCACTGCCTCCATTTGCTGTTGTGGAATGCTGGAGCCTTTGCTGCCAAGCAGCTTATCAGTGCTTGGATTGGCCTCCCGGAATACTGCCAATCAGTTGTTCTAGGTGGCGGGGATTGCTGCCGTTCGCTGATCAGCGGCGATAAGCAGCTGTGGTGGCAATCCCTGCTGGCTAGTGTTAGGAATAACAAGGTTACCTAATGTAGTTTGGGTAAAATAATATATATAAACTATGATAGTAAGTTTAAGTGTGTGTTTTACTGAGTGTAAGCTACAAAAGCGTTTATCTCAAATATTTTGCCTGCCTGTCTGACTGCCGTGCAGATTCTGCTAGGGTGGATCCCTAACAGCTAGAACAGTTGATCAGCAGTGTTCCAGGAGGCTGATCCAACCCCTATCAACAGCTCGGCAGTAAAGCTCCAGCATTCCCTGGCAGCGGCTCAGCTCATTTGACGGGTGGTGGGCACAACGGAGCAGAGCCCTGATGAGCCACATGCTGGGGCTGCAATAACGCGTTGAAATTGACCAGCCTGTTTGTTGTTTGCTGCAAGGGTGCAAGCCAGATGAATACCAGATGGATGCTGGGATGCAGAGGCAGATTTCTTTTTTTTTTTTTTCTTGTTTTCCTCTAAAGCTAATGTGCTTCTTATGGTCCGATGCATCTTATAGTGTGAAAAATACAGTAATCAGGGAGCATTCTGTTGTTGAATGTACTCATAAAAAGTAATATTTGCTTACAAGCAACTAGGTGACATCACAATCACTGTACCAATGGTGAGATTATTCACAAGGCTAGAAACCAGGAAGAATTGAGTTCTAGTCCACTCTTAGGCATGGAAGCTGGCTGGATGACTTAGGGCCAGTTTCTCTCTCTCAGCCCAAATAACACCACAGGTTCCTTGTGAGAAAAGTAGCAGAAAAGTGTAATGGGTATTTTCACCGCATTGACTTAAAAAAATAATAAGTGGAATAAAACAAAAATTTAATCTAAAGTGAAGCCATTGTCTCACAATGGAAGAATGGATGGGAAAAGTGATGGGAGTTCGCAGAGATGGCAAAACAAACTACTTTATTTAAAGAAAATAATCTCCGGTTTTGTTTCTATTTAAAACTGCTTCTGGACTTTATGCCTAAAACAGAAAAAAATGAAACTTTGTTTCTGAGTTTTGTTGATTAGATTAATTTGTTGTTATACCTTGTTTCTCCAACAATACGCCCCCCCCCCATAGGAAGACCCAGCATGTTTTCTAGGCATAAAATGAAATTAAGCCCCTCCCCCCAAATTTAGGCCTAGTTTAAAACATGTGAAATTGTGGGGGGAGGCGAGGAGAACTTGCCATTAGGAGTGCCCCGCAGGCAGCCACGCCTCATCATCAGCCGCTCCTAACAGCTAATCATGGTGGAACACGGAGGGCTCCCTTACCCCCACCAAGCGCCTTTGCTGTAGACCCGGGTCAGCAGGCGGGCGTCATCGACGTGGATGTCTGGCAGTGTTTCAGCTGCTTCTCAGGCCTCTGTAGCTTCCACGGTTCCCACCAGTGCTGCCGCCTCTCTTTCCAGCGCCGTCTCCAACAACAGCATCTGAGTCGCTCCTGCTTTCCCCCCGTCCCCGTAAAAACAGGGGAAAAAAACATTTTGAGGTAACTGGGAGTGCTGCGCTCTGCGTTTTGGTTTAATCTCGAGCGGCTGGGTGGGCGTGAGAATAGCCGGGCAAGTGTCTCTGCTGCTGCTACCCTTGGTGCTCCAGCCTCAGACTCTGCAAGTTTGCAAAAGTCCCGGTGCACAGCCCGTTCCTGCATTCCAAGCGTCCAGGCCGAGCTGCAGCTGTCCCTCTCTCACCAGCGCCGTCTCCAATAACAGCAGCAGGAACCATGGAAGCGTTTCAGCTGCTTCTCAGGTGGAGGAACCGCCTTGGTAACTTCCACGGTTCCCGCTGCTGTTATTGGAGACGGCGCTGGAGAGAGAGGGACAGCTGCAGCTCGGCCTGGGCACTTGGAATGCAGGAATGGGCTGTGCACCAGGAGCCCGAGGCTGGAGCACCAAGGGTAGCAGCAACAGAGATGCTCATTCAGCTCTTCTCATTCAGCCACTTGGGATTAAACCAAAACATAGCGCGCAGCGCTCCCAGGTACCTCAAAATGTTTTTTTTCCTGTTGTTACGGGGACGGGGGAAAGACTCAGATGCTGTTGTTGGAGATGGCGCTGGCGAGAGGGGCGCAAGCACCAGTGGGAACTGTGGAAGCTACGGAGGCCTGAGAAACGGCTGAAACGCTGCCAACAGACATCCCCGTCTGCCCGCTGACCCAGGTCTTCAGCACTTGGTAGGGGTAAAGGAGCCCTCCGCGCTCCACCATGATTGGCCGTTAGGAGTGGCTGCTGGCGAGGCATAGCTGCCGGCAGGGCACCCTAGGTGAGGATGCATGGGGGGGGGGAATTAATTCACCCCTGAAAAGACGTCCTAGCTGTTTTTTCGGGGCTCAAAAAAAAAAATAAGACCCAGCCTTATATGAGAAACATGGTAGAAATTCCTAGTTAATTCCTTAACTAAATATGTAAAGCATAATTTTCAGAGTAACTATTTTAAATTCTACTGCATTGAAAAAAGTTAGAAGTCACTGCTTTTTCCTCCCTTGTTTACCGTGCATTCTTTTCCCTTTTTTCCCTTCCCCTGTTCTTTTACTACCTTTGTTTCTGTTTGCATTTGTATAATACATTCCCATACAAAAAATAAAATAAGATGTTGTCTCCATTGAAATCCAGATGTAACTTCTCAATGAGTTGTAATTAATAGACTATAAAGGGCCACAAGATTGTGATGCTACAGAGAATAATTTTAAGTACCTCTATAGAAGCTGCCTTATATCGCAGTAGACTATAACTTATATTTTGTCAATGTCTGCTCAGGCAATGTCTCCCCCAAAATCACTACAGTGTTTTTACAGCCTTCTTCATAATATTTTAATTGAATATTAAGATTTCTATTAATCTGTTCAGTTCAGGAATGTTTGAAGTGTTAATTAAAATGTCTGAGTAATTAAAACTTATATAATTAATTCAGCGATGTCTGTGCATTATTAGGGCATCTGGAAGCCGAGGAAGATTCCAAACCCAGACTTCTTTGAAGACTTACAGCCATTCAAAATGACCCCCTTTAATGCTCTGGGACTTGAATTGTGGTCTATGACTTCAGATATATTCTTTGATAATTTCATCATCTGTACTGAGCGAGCAGTAGCAGATGATTGGGGTAATGATGGATGGGGCCTGAAGAAGGCAGCTGATGGTGCTGCTGAGGTGAGAAAGAATTTTTTTTCTAATCGTGCAGCATAAAATAGAATTAAGAAATTCTTATTTTTTCTTTTCAATTAAACAGATTGATTTGTATTTTCTCTTTGAGGAAAGAGAAACAAAACTATTTGTGGCAAATAGCAGCATAGTATTTATTCAGTTTATTCATGATGTTGGTCAGGTGTTGTTAGTTGGAATGTGCTAACTCATTTTCATTTTTCTTTATTTTTTAATGACTAGGTTTTTTAAAGATTTGTAGCCCTAGATAAAGTACTAGTTTAATACACCAGATATTAGGATCAAAAATATTTTCTCCAAACTTAAGGCAGAAGAAAGCTTTAGCCTATCAGGTGAAACCTGCTAGTCTATTGGCCAATTGATTCAACTGGCTGTGAAAAACTATTGTCAGCAGTAGCTTTACAGATCTTCAGATCTGATTTCTTCAGTCAGGGTGCTCTAGCATTCTTTTCATTAAGTAATTTCAAGAAACTCTAAATGGTGAGATAACTCTCAGATATGCACTCTTAATCTTCTTGAAAAACCCATAGATTGCTCTCATAGAATATATTACAACAGTGCTGAAACTGTTGCAGTAATTAATATTTGGAAATGTTAGTAGTTAAGAGATTTAGAAATTACCTTAATCATCTTAAATATTTAATACACTTTAAAACTGCATAAATAGGGTTAGGGTTCTATAAATAATTTATATGACTTAAAGTAACTTAATGTCACTTAAAGATTTGAGTATGTGCTATAAAAATTGTAAGTATGT
Organism: Hydrophis major; assembly: GCA_033807585.1. NCBI lineage: Eukaryota > Metazoa > Chordata > Lepidosauria > Squamata > Elapidae > Hydrophis > Hydrophis major. The sequence continues at coordinate 132,942,385 of CM066329.1, read as the reverse complement.
GTTAATAATTTGACAGACTTATATCTCTGGCAACTATATTGTTTACTATACCAAATGCATATGCTTATATTTAGATTTAAATTTATCTTGTAGCCTGGTGTTGTGACTCAAATGATGGCTGCTGCTGAAGAACGTCCCTGGCTTTGGATAGTATATATCTTGACAGTGGCTCTGCCTGTTTTTCTCGTCATTCTTTTCTGCTGCTCTGGAAAGGTATGTACGGATGTAGTTGATTTTAAACATTTTGTTTGATAAATTGAGAAAGAAAACAGACCATTTTAGGAGAGCTGAACCTGAAAACCCCTTCAACATCTTATTTCAGACAAAACAGCCAAGTGCTGCAGAGTACAAAAAGACAGATGCTCCTCAACCAGATGTAAATGAAGAAGAGAAGTTGGAGGAGAAAGAAAAAGAAGAAGAGGAGGAAGAAGAAGAAGAAGAGGAAGAGGAAGAATCAAATGAAAAAAAGCCTGGTAAGTAAAAGTGTTCCAAGCTCGGAAATGACTAACTGTTTTGGAAAATTGCCCATCTTCAAAAAAAAAAATATATCTCTTGATTTCTGAGAAAGGGAAGATGAATGTTGCAGTACAGCAAAAGTTCAATTTTAATATATCAGCTGGGGGAAGAACGTATTGATTATTCCCAGTTGTCTGTTATATCATCCATGGTATTACCCATATTCACATAAATGACATAAAATTATAAAAAGATGTCAGGAATTTCGTCTGTTGCACTGAAGTCTGCAAAACTGACACTTCTGTCAGTTTTGGTACTAAAAAATTAGTATCCCAAAATTATGTACTAAAATATTAGTACCTTGTAAAACTTTCTTTAGAAGAGAAGGCCAGGAATGATGGAAATACAGAAAATGTGAGCCAAGAGGAGGAAGCAGAAGAGGAAGAGATAGAGATGGAAGAGGAAGAAGAAAGCAGAGACATTACAGAGGCAAGTATTTAATTACATAAACTTTGTATGAGACAACTGAGATATTATGCCATTAGTATATTTAATAAGTTATCTTCCAACATATTGCCTCCTAAATCTTACAACTTTTCCATGGGAATCAGTAGAGAACAAAAAGTATGCTATAATGAAACAGTAAATATTTATGTACTAACATCACATGTTGGGATGCAAATTTGTTAAGGCAAATGAGCGTTTGTTATTTCCCCCCCCCCCCCCAACACTGTGTCTAACTGCAGGGTTTGAGTCCATATATGCATTATAAATATACTCAACTGCTTGGTATCCAATTCTACAAAATTCTGAAAGCCAACAAAGCCATTGTTATTTTTTTAATTGAATTTAGCTGCTTTGTCAAATGATTCTGGGTGCTTACAAAGAATTAAAAACAAACCATTACAAAGAGAAAAATATGAAAGAATACAGCACGTACACCAACCCTCCCCGTGTGCCCCCCCTCCCCCCCAGTTGTGTGTAAAATGCAATTTCATATTATTGGATAGTTTTATCCAATAAAACCTTTGCCAATGCCTGAGGGAAAACCCAAGTTGGGAACTCAGGTGGTGGGAAGATACTCTTCAAAGAGCAAGTGCAGCAGAGAAGGCAAGTCTTCTTGGCTCTTACAAGATGACATAAGCTGGCTGGTTGGCTTGCTTATTTACTTACTGATTTATTATACTAGTTTCTGTAATTTGCAGACAATCGTGGATTAAATGTTATCTCTGTTCTAAAGTTGATAATTCTAAAAGAAAATATAGGAACAAACAGCAGAAAAAGACCCAGTGGTCCATCGAGTCTGCCCTTTGATTTTTGGGTTGTTTGTTTTTATTTTAATTTATTATTTATTGTTTTTATTTTTGTTGGATGATAGACATATGTATATCTCAGACATGTTTAAAATCAGTTACTAAAGATTGACCCACTACCTCCTCTGGAAGTTGGTTACAAGCTTCCACTACACTTTCTTAGAAAGTAATACTTTCTAACATTATTTTTGAACTTCCCTCCTGTCAGTTTGAGATTATGCCTCTGTGTTCTTGATTTTTGCTTAATATTGAAAATATTGTATTCTAGAACCTTATTCATACCCTTAATATATTTAAATATTTCAATCATCTCTTCCCCTTTCCATTCTGTGCTTCAGGCTGTACATATTACCTGCAATCTGTCTTGATAACGTTTTGTCCCTCAGAATTTGCACTATTTTTTGCTAATTAAAATTTTATTGCTTTCCAAAAACAATACACAGACAAACAAAACATAGAACATGAAAGCATAAAACATCTTTTCTAAAAATTGCTTGATCCCGGTTTAAAACTCTTCGCACAGACACAAATTCAAAAATCATATTCACTTTATATATCATTCCATATCTTATTACCATTTTCAATTTTCTATATAGCTTCTTCCCTCTTTTATCTTTCTTAATTTTATTTTATTTATCTCATCTCAGTTCAATTCATAATACTTATCATTCTTTGTCTGTTCTATTTCCAGCTATCCATTCGTCTTTTCTCTTTAAACAAGCTTCTCCTATACACTGATTGGAGTATGACGCCTTTAACTCTTTCCCCTAGCTTAATAATACTTAATATAACACTTAACTTATATTGGGATTCTGTTTAGTACATTCTAAAATTACACAATGAATTTTATGAGAAAGGAAAAAACACAACAATAACAAAGAAAAAGCATATAAGACCATAATCAATACCATTAAGAAACGAATCATACATATTAATACTCATTTATATCTTAAGCATTTTATTCTAAATACACATATAAAAACACAATCTTATGTACCTTACAGAATCCCTTTTTTCAATTAAATTTACCCATTGTCTCTAAATAAGTTTTGTTTCTTTAAATCTTGCTTCCCACCATTAAGGCTTCTCTTCCCCTCCTTTCTCTCTTGCTTATTCTTCTCCTTGCCCTCTTTAGCCCTTTGTCTCTCCTCCTCCCTTTTCTTCTTCTGCTTTCCCCCTTTCTGTTGTTTTCTAACCTTGTTATCCACCTTTCACCTCATTTTTCTCTTTTTTGGTTGTTTTTTCAAGCCTTAAAATCCCCTTTTTCTTTTCCTCTTTCTCCTCCTCCCCTAATAGAACCATTTGTTCCTCCAAGATGGCTTCTTCTTTGTCCCAGTCATCCTGCTGCGCAGTCAATTTTTCATAAGTGCATACCGCCATTTCTAGGAATTGAAAAAGAGTGCCCAAAGTATCTTTCCCATCTTGTTCTTCTTTTTTATATTTTTGATATTCAATTTTTAGTTCATCCACAAGCGATGCCATCATGAAGAGAATAAATTTTTCCAAAACAACCACCCGAGTGTTTTTAATCAAGAATAATTCCCCAAAGTTCCAAAGTCACCAAAGAATCCAAATAAACTATTTCTTTTAATATTTTTTTCTTTCTTCCATTTCTCTTTCTGGGGTTGCTGTTTAGTCAAAGAGTTCCAATTAAGATATATCTTTTAGAAGCCGTATTAATATTCAAAGCTCTTTAAAATTCTAGGCAATCTCCTTTTTCAAATTCTGCTCCAATTTTTTTTCCTCTCCCTTCCCACTTACAACAACAATTTTCCTTTAAATGTTCAGAAATCCATACCTCCAATGCGGGCTTTCCGATTTCTATTAAGGTTCTATCGCTGTCACGTTCGGAAGGAGAGTGAAAAGAAAAAAAAAGCTTTTCCTTTAATTTACATTCGCCGCTTGACACATTCTGGAAACGATGTTTCTTTAGCAAGTTTCAAATTCCAGGGTACTTTCACTGTTGCTTGTCCCGGTCAGCAAAGATCACTTTCAATTCTTCACAGCTCCTCCTGCACTTTCTTTTTCCGGCTGAGCTCTTCTATGTGGCGGTCATTGCTGACCGCCGCTCAGCTGCCTTTGGAAAAGGGGGTTTCGCTGGCTAGGGAAGAGAGGTGCGATATCTCTCAACCCTGCCAGACCCCCCCCCCCATCTTCACCACCTTCTACGGAGGTGGCTTAGCCCCGAAGCCAAATGGCTCGGGGCATTCGGGCAGTGAACACAGGCAGGAACCGCACACAGTCGCTGCAGACCGGAAATCCCAGAATTTGCACTATTTTTATTGACCATTTCTGGACTTGTTCAATCTTCTCTCTTTTTCTAAGTTAGGTCTTGAGAACTGGACATAATATTCCAAATGGGGACTGACCAAAGCCTTATATAGTAGGGTTAGGGCCTCCTTCATTCTGGTGATCCTCTAACAATACATCCCAGAATTTTGTTTCCCTTTACATTTGTCTGGCCACACTGTTTACTCATTTTTCAGACATCTATAAGTACACCTAAATGTTTTTCTTCTGTTATTCTAACACTGTACCCCAATACTATACTCTGCTAGAGGATTCTTTTTCCCCAAGTTAATGATTTTATCTTTAGAAACACTGAGCTAGAGTTTCCACATTTTTTACCAGTTTTCAGTAATGCCAAATCATTTTCCATGTTACAAAGAACATCAGTTCTATTACACAACTTTGTGTCATCAGCAAAATGAACAAACTTACCAAGCAGTCCTTCACTTACAAACATTTTGAACAGAATAGGAGCTAGGACTGAGCCTTGTGGCACACTCTGTGTGACTGGTTTTTGTTCAGACAGTGCCCCATTAGCAGTCACACACCAGGACCTAATCCGAGTGAACTTCCTATCCACTGAACCACCCAGTGGTTAAACCATAACCTGTACAACTTTTTAATGAGCTCATTACATGAAGTCGCAAATCACGGTAGTAATTCAACTTTGTTACCTTTCCTAACTTTTAACTTCCTACTAATCTTCACAAATTTTATTTATAGCAACTTTTTCCAGTTAGTAATATTTCAAAATGAAGTTACATATAACTGAACAAATTATTAGAAGATTTTTCTAACATTGAACACTTATCAAGTGCAATCTGATATATTCATGGATTTCATTCTCATATGAGCATTATTTGATATTTTTTGAAGTATACATTGTTGACACTAATGTCAAATGTTAAAAATATTAAATCTTAAGGTTTTGTAATGCCATTTACAAAAATAACCCTGAACTTGATTTTTCTGTTATCCTTTATATTAGAGTTGAAACATTTTATTGTTTTAATATTGAAAGAAATAAGCATGTAGGATAATAGTTAAGTTTGATTGACAGCTAAAAAGTCAGGCTTAGGGTTTTAAGAAGTAGCTTGTCTCTATTCAATAGTGCTAACAATTGTTAAAACAAAGTAAACAACATTTACTGATGTACGTTACTCCTGAGATCTCAATAAATTATCTTTGAAAATATTTGCTTATTACTTTTAAAGTTAAATAATCTGAATGAAGCTGGATTATTTATATGTTCTTTTATTTGCAGGAGGAAGAAACTGTGAATAGGTCTCCCAGAAATAGAAAACCAAGAAGAGAATGAAATATCCTAAAAACTTAATCTGATGAATTTTTCTGATATGGTTTTGGGAGAGGACCATGGATACTTTTTTGCTGAAAATAAAAAATCTTCACAATTCACCATCCATAGGTTCCTGTCAAATACTCTGCAGTGAAAAGTGTTTAGCAGTCAAATATTTGCAATTGTGTTTCTAAATAATATTCCTGTAGAAAAAGAATGTGTTTAACACAACCCAGCTATGAATTTCTGGAATGTTACAAAAACTAACATTTTTATTTTGTTTTTAATTAGATGATAGAATTACCAGTCTCAAAACTTTTGGCTTAAATTAATGTATTAATCTATCAATGGGAGTAAAGAGCAACCCTTAAGAAAAATACAAGATGTAAAGTTTTTATAAGTCTTTTCTTTCTTACAAAGATGGAAATTCTTATACAACTCTTATTTCTCATAGTATGATCATGTTAAATGTAGGATAAAGTTAAAATCCATTTGAAGCAATCTTCAAGTGCTCAAACTTTCTTATTAATGAAAAACATGTGGCCATGAAATACTCAGATTGGTCACAGATAGAGCTCAATTAAAACAGTGTTTGCACTAGTCTGAATTTAGGAGCATATTTTAGTGAGACTGGATTGCCTTGTTCATTTAGATTTTGAACTTTTTCTCAATTTGGAATTTGCTTTCAGTTTTTGTGTTTCCCCCCCTCGCCCAGTTTTTTAAAAATGTCCTTCTGTTCCAGCTGTTGCTTCTCCTGTACTGTTTTTTCAGATGTAGCTTAGCTGCTATAGAATATACTTGTTTAGCTCACTGTTAAAATTGTGTTTCTTCTTCTCAGAAGGTAGCACTACTTATTTCTGGGTCCAAACATTGTGAAACAGGACAGTGTTGCTCACCTTCTTATTGTTGCCATCTTATGTACATTTATGCACAGGATAAAAGGCACAGGCAAGCTGATCTTTCAAGTTTTATTTGTGCTGAAAGCAAATGTCAGTATTTGTGGCTGAGGAATAAGCATGTGAAAACTTGGCATATGTAACATTGAATGTCAGTGCTCTTCATGTATCAAAATGTTGTGAATCTAGGGGGTTCCAGATGAATAAATTTTTAAAAACTATGTTGCATTGAGTATCTAGCTATTCAGAAATCTTATGTAGAATACAGAGTGTTTACTTAAGAATAGCATAATCCTCTATATTATATTGAAGTGCATGAGGGAGGAAAGTGAAGAAGAAATATTTTGCCACCTGTTCTTTATTTAAATATATGGCACTGAATTAAAACACTCCCAGTTTCTACTTGGTGGGTAAGAATTTTTCAGAGTAACTAAGATTTTGTACTTTTGTTCAGATATAATTATATACATAGCTTTTTCAAAACAAAACTGAAAATTGTTTTTCAGGTTATTTTGCAGAACCCTCAGTTCTGTTATCTTTCCAAAACAGCAGAATTATCCTCATTTGAAGCTACAGTGCCTGCAGCCTTTGACTTGTATTCCAGCATCATTCCTTGCACATCTGCAGTAGTTGTGCAGGAGTTTTTATTTTTCTCCTTGTGTCCTTTATAAAGAGAGCTTTATAAACTCGGCATCCATTCCACTGGTAGATTCAATTTAATACAATCAGTGGCTTACTTCCATAGTTTGTTTCTGTTGTCTAGTCAGGATGTTTAAATGAAATTATTCCCCCTAGTTTCTTCTGTTTTTTTCTACATCATTGAATTGCAGTGGCTATTTAATACTAGTACTAATTTTAATGTGCTTGGGTTAAATGTTTTTTGATCAACGTCTTCACTTTTTGTGAAACATATATTCCTTTCTCCAGGAATACTGGGAAGAATGAATGCATAAGACCTCTTCAGAATACTCCTTTGTTTGCATGATTTAGTCTTTTTTCATGTTAGTGAAAATGTACTTTTTTAAATGCCCAGGGTAACCTGTGAAGCCTTATTATTAAGACTACTTAGTATTGGGAAAAGATTGTCATCTGCTATTTAAGAATAATAAAGCAAAAAATTAATATAAAAGTCATTTATAATTTCCAAGTAATTTGGCGTGCTGAATTGGTAACTTAATGGATGATTTTTAAAAGACTATGGAAAACCATTCCAATGTAGGAAATACTTTCACACTGACATAGTTGAACTTTTTGTTGGAAAGAAATAGACTTATAATAAACTTTTAGGAAATGTCCTAAAGAATTTTAGAATGAATAAGATATTTGACTACTTTTGTTTGAAAAAGAAAGTGCATTGTAGCCATTTCAAATCAGTCACAGTTCATATGCAACATACGAAGATATAGATGCTTTTAAAAAAATAAAGATCTTAACTAAATGTGTGTTCTCTCTTAGGATACTTACCCCATTTCATATGGGGATGTTATAGTTGACAGGAGAGCTGAACACAGTTAACCATAAATGGCAAAGGATATCCTAGGTCTCCATAATGTGGCCCCAGCTCCCCCGTGATGCTAAATATGGTGCTAAGAATTCATTTCTTTGCACCTCTTTGCCTTCTCTATTATAATTTTCTAAATACCAGTATTGTTTGATGCAGGGTTCAAGTGTTGGTAAACAAGATTGTGACAAGTCCTGATTGTTGTAAAAATCTGAAGATGCAGTATGCATATAAATATATTGGTTAAGTTATAAACAAATGTAAACTTACTTGATCAATAAAGAAACATAGATCACTATCTTTCTACTGTCTAGTCTGCAATATTTTGGGGGGTTGGCTTTCATAATCTAAAGACAGAAGAATTGATAGATCTTCCTTCAGAACTATTACTACTATGTTGTGGAAAAACTGAACAATATCCAAATACAAAGTAATTAAATTGTTTGCATTGCGTTTTAAATGTCCTACTGAGAATATTTTGAATCAGGATTGTTTAAAAGGTATGAATAATACTATATTGAGGTATTGGTTTCAGAGTTAGCATCTTGCTTTTAGAAATCTGAGCTCATGAAATGTGTTAATCTTTCTGAAATGTTCAAAGTACACAAGTTCATATCACTGTTTAGCATATGTCTAGTATACTGTCTAGTATAATATGCACAATTTCAATATGAAAATTGACCACAATAGAAAATATTTTAATTGATACATAGTTAATACACATTTGATTTACACAGCACATATTTCTAAGATATGAGTCATTAATTATAGAAGAAATGGGATAATTATGAGTAGACTTTCTTAGGTTTTAAACTCTGCTGCCAGTAATTATAAATTTGCTTCCTGGATTATTTATGACTTCAAAATTATGCTGTGATAGTTTGGCACAAGTTTGTATGCCAAAATAATTATATTTATTTGGAATATTTTTATGACATAAAATAGTCTTTATTGCAGAAATGTTGTGAAATGTCCCAAGAATGTGGCCTTAAAACTTTAAAAAGTTGTTTGTATGTTAAATATGTAATATACTTTTCCTTAAGGTAACAAATACCAATCTGCTGGCAATAAATTGCTTCATTTGATCCAATAAATCGTTGGATTCATTCTTTTTCCAGCATTAGGTTTAAACACACAAATGTTCACCAAATATATTGTAACATAAATAACAAGTAATATGCTTAAACTATAAACAAGCCTAAAACTTATCAGCAATTTAAAAAGCATAAATTATAGATATGCTGGAAGTTACATAAATGTATGTATCTACCTGTTCAAGAATTACTTATTTCCACTAAGTATGTTTAAAATCTGGTCAATATCTACAAATGTTTACACATTCCAAATACACGTTTGGGCTTTTTTCTCCAAACATCTAAGAGTTTGCATTCTGACCTGATAAAATTTCTTGCTGGTAGCTGGTTTTTGAGGGTGTTGGGTCCATGTACTGGAGCCCTCTGATCCGAACTGCACCATCAAGCAAGAGGAAAAGAAACCGTTTTGAGTGTTTTCAAACGCCCAAGATTGTTGAGAGTTGGGCGGCACTTAATTTATTATTGTCGGGGGAAAGTGTTACTATATTACATAAACAGATTAGTACCCGTAAAAATTTCTGAGTTTTAAGAAGACTCAAACTTAGGTTATTCTTTCATACTATGTTAATCGTTAGTCCGGCAAAGAAAACTTAAATCAGTGCATACTGAATACATGGAATAATTCACTTAAAATGGCAGTTGTCCTTAATTTAAAGGAAAGTCTGGTGAGAATTCAAACTCTTGGTTCGGCCTTTATTGCTCATTTGCATATTTTCAATGTAAATCCCAGTATTTACTTTTAGTATTGCTACACTTATTGCCTAATACGTATGCGAGGGGCAGGCTTATAAATTTCAACTATCCAAGCACAAGCTGCATACGAGGACATTTCTGTCAATCATAAAGTTCCGCCCCTTCTATTTTTCCGGAAAGGTCGTAAGAAAGGGGAGGGAGAGAAACGGAAAGGGAAATCCCCTCCCCCAGCTTTCCCCCCCTCCCTTTTCTTTTCCGTTTTCATCTCCGATTGGCTCTTTGAGCAGTCTGTTAACGCCTACTGCCAGTGAATGTGTGCGCCGTGACGTCTGCCACTACCTAGGAAAGTCCACCCGCTTCGGACTGGGCAGGCTTCCCAAGTGGGGGAGAAAAGGGGTAAAACAATTTCAAGATGGCGGCGGCTGAGGCGCGGATAACAATGGGAAACGGGAGGTTTGGGTGGCTCTGGGCCTGAGCTAGCTTGGGGCAGGGGATTGATATCGCCGGGCCTGCATCGGGAAGGCGGGCTCGGTGGGGTCGGGCGGCAGTGGGGCGCCCACGCCTGGGAAAGGTAGTGGTGACGGCAGAAGAAGAGGGAGAATTGGGCTCCGAAGTGCCCAGTGTCCCTCGCCACCAGCTATGGCGGAGTGAAGAGCCGGCTGCTCCCGGTGCTCTGCTTTTTTCCGCTCGCGGCTCATGGTTCTGCCCCCTTGCCCCATGGCGGAGTTCGTGGTGTCGCAGCACAGCGCGGTGATGGAGCGGCTCCGTCGGCGCATCGAGCTTTGCCGGCGACATCACAGTGCCTGCGAGTCCCGCTACCAGGCCGTGTCCCCGGAGCGCCTGGACCTGGAGCGCCAGCAGACCTTCGCCCTTCACCAACGCTGCTTGCAGGCTAAGGCCAAGCGAGCGGGGAAGCACCGCCAGCCGCCCCTTCCTCCCACCACTGCGCCACCTCCGACGACTCCTTCGCATCCGCCTTCTTCTGCTCAGGCTCCGGGGGCCGGGGGCTCTGCGTCTACCTCCACTTCTTCCGACAGGCCTGGAGTCAATGGCCTGGATGGTGACACCGCGCGCGGTGAACAGCAACAGCACGGTCGTAGCAGCGCTCTCATCGCGGTAAGATCCAGATGGCGGGGCCAGGGGTTTGTTTTAGTTCTCAGACACCCCATCCTCCCTTAAAATAAATGGTGTATTTGGTGTTAGGCGGGTTCTTGTTTGTCAAAATATTAGCATACTTTAGAAAAGTTGCGAAACTTTTACAAAGGAAAATATTATACTCCCGTGTGTATGGTTTTTTTCTTCATTTTAAATTTCAGAACTAGCAGTAACATTGTTCCCATATTCCACTCTCTTACCCCTTTGTAGACGAAGATAATTTAATCACTGTTTGTGCTTGTTTTATCTATGCATATTATCTCTTCACTTTGCTGCTTCAAGCAGTTTTAAAATGGCCCTTGAGATCTTTTAAGAACTTGAAAAATAAACGAAGCAAACATTTGTAGTATTGTACTTATATAAAATTAAACTGAAGCAGATTTATTTTATATAAAGCTGCAAATGAGTGTATTTGCTTTATACATGAATGCAGCATAAGTAGATAACCTCTGTAAGAAGGCAGTTGAATATATATAGTCAGAATTAAGGTGCTTGAAGCTCTGTTCATAGGTATTGTGGGGTGCCTTTTTATGGAATCGTAACAGCAAATAATGAATAATGGCTTTATTTTCTTCACTTAAGTTCAAATCTTTCCTTAAGGATCCCAAAGTGATTCACCTGGGGTTATTTTGGTTTATTTTTAGGACAATATGAACAGTAGGTTTGCCTTAAATTGTATCTGCTCCAAGGCCACTCAGTGACAAATTATTTGAACCTCTTTTTTTTTTTTTTTTTGCACTAGATAGGCTATAAAGTAGGATATATATTACTAGAATCTTTAGAATATAAATGGAAAACAAATGGAATGTCTATGCAGGATTTTCGGGGAAATCTAGTTTCCTTCTTATAGTGTTCTAAACAAATATTTCTATAATATTTTGTAAGAGTAATTGATAAGGCTGTTTATGCCTATTTTTCTCCTAAACTAGGATTTAAAGATGTGTTTGAATTCTTCTGCATCAGCATATATTTATTAACTTTTTTCTGGGTTGCTAGAGGAGCAGCACTATATAATCTGAAACAATTAGGGAGGATTGGTTATGTACAGCAACAATACAATTGTATTGTTATCTCAGACAATATACTTGTTATATTCCATTTTCATTTTGAACTATTTACCTTTGAGTTAGGTATACTAGAAATCTAGCAAATTCTGTGGGGCTTTTTTAAATTTTACAAGAACAAATTATAAAATAATGGTGTTTTAGATACTTAGATGTTCTAACTAAAAATTCATGTGGCGGTGCTTCAGGATCCAAGTCTTCAGCATTTTTTCTAGATGAACATTTAAAGTTTAATATCCATAAATACTGGAGATAGAATATCCAGGCATTTTATTGATCAATATTTTCTCTAAATTTAATCAAATTTATTTTGGAATTGGAGGACTCACGTAACTTCTGTACTGTATTAATATCACAACTCAGATAATTCAGAATACACTGGAAAAGTGGGATGCTGGTAATTTGTTAAAAATGGATTACAAGTAAAATCCTATATTCTTTCTGTCAGAATTGAAGGAAATATGTAAGTAAAGTGGAAATGAGCTGGAATTGCTGTCTGTACTTTTAAAGTATGTAAAATTATCTTTATGTTCCTAACAAAATAGGGGGGAAAAGTTTCCTCTGTCATTTTAAATTGTGATCTTTTCACATGATAATAATCAGTTGTCTGATATATTAGTAATTTCTTTGATTAGAAAGTGGCTGGACAGAGACAGGTCACAATCCAAATGATTGGTCGCATTAATTTTTATTTGTCAGTAAAAGTTATATGGAGTGTCTGTGATCTTTTACTGGCTTGATCAGTTTTTTTCAATGATAGCTTTCTGAATCATTTATATTTTATTGTTGCTTAAAATAGGAAAACAAAACAAAATGTAGCAATACATTTTATAAAGTTAATGTAAGATAATCAGTGTTAAATAGACTAGTCATACCTTCAGAGAAAAACAACTCTTATCTGGTGTTCCTTTAACTGAGATTCATGCATTGAGTAGATTGTTACATTCAGTGGCTTAATGGCCTCTTCCAACCCTATAATTCTATAATCCACACTGGAACAAGCAGACCTATCTAGTTCAGTTATTCTGTGTCACACAATGACCTACCAAATTTATTCAGGAGAGTTTTTTTCTGTATTTTTATTTCTATCTCTACATAAATCGATGATAGATAGATTATTTATAGATTATTTGTTTTAATGTAGTTTGAGAATGCTATGTCCTTTAATACTAAAATTTAGGCTATGAGTAATATTACATATCAGTGTTATTTCATTCATTTTCTATTGTGGTTAAGTGCTGGCCTAGAAACCAGGAGACTGAACTTTAAACCTTCCTTAAGCATGAAAGCCAGCTGAGTCACTTTAGGCCAATCATTCTCTCTCAGCTCCATCTCCTCACAAATTGTTGTTGTGGGGAAGATAAGGGTAGGAGTATTAAATATACGTTTGCTGCCTTGAGTTGACCAAGAGATAGATAGATAGATAGATAGATAGATAGATAGATAGATAGATAGATAGATAGACAGACAATTAGGATAAAATCTATTAATAAATGGTTTTATTAATGTATTAATGAAAAAGGATATCCATAATTGAAAAATCTGACTTAAATTTAAAAGAAATTGGCCTTAAATAATAATATAAAGAAAATATCAGAATTCTCTTTCTTTTAACTGTCAATAACTTTTCAAAATGTTTAATAAAGAATATATTTTCTATATTTTTATTATGTACAGTACATTCAATCCCTGACATGCAAACGGGTTATATCCTGAGAGGCACTTCATAAGTCCATTTTGTTCTCAAGTCAATAAGCGTAAAAAATCGCATAGTTCAAGTTCAATACTCGGTGGTGGTCCAGTATGCTTAGAAGGAAGGTCGTGAGAGGGCAGGGGAGGGTTGGTTTCTGGTACACAGCATAAATATGCAATGTGTCAGAAGCTAGCCCTTTCCTACCTTTCCTCAACTTCTTTTCCCACCTTCTTCCACTTCCACCCAGGGTTTACTGTACCCATCAGGTTTGACTTCAGTGCTGCCATGTGTGGAATGAGAACTGTGCTGCATCTGCCTGCCATTACCAACCTAGGGGCTCCTGGGAGCCAGGAGAGGACAGGAAGGGATTGGTTTCTTGCACACTGCATGTGTATGCTGCGTGTTGGAAGCTGGCCCTTTCCTGCCTTCTCCAACCTCCGAATGTGGACAGGTTAGTTTGAATTGGCAACAATGTACAATTCAAAAATTTATTAGTAATGTCTGTAGTCAGATTTTTTGATAATTTTATATTGAAAGAACAAAGCAAACTATGCTCATGGATAGTCTAATGACAAATAAAATGCCACCCCAATTGAAAATGTCAAACTTGCCTTGAATCCAGAGTTGTCTTTTTACCGCCTAGAGAACCACTACCCATGGCTGGAACTTAGTTCCAATCACTGATAGACCATCTCCTCATTTAGCAATTGCCATGCATAACTTAAATTAGAAACAAAATGGGCAATAAACAAACATAGGACACAAAGAAAGAGAGATGATCACTGGTTGCTGCTATCTCATTTACCTATGCTGCAGTGCCAGTGTTACTGTCATTCCAGTGTACATTGTCAGGTGCACAAAATCTGGTCATCAGTATGTGAATTGACTAGAAAATATTTTTTTATTTTATTAAGTATCATCTTTGTGAATAGTTGCTGAATGAGACAGCTGCTAAACAGAGTATTTCAGATGGATGATTCTTGAATTTTCCAGAGAAGATATGAGACACGTATCTTTTCCCATGATAAACGGATTCTGTTTGTGTTCACATTTGTTTTAGAAAAACTAGTACATTTTTTGCATGCTAATGACTATTGAACATTTTGCATAAAGAATAATGAAAATGTTACTTTGTATATAGCATTTCAAAAATGAACTCTGGATATCCAACTTTTACAGTTTCTTAGGAATAGGAACCATTGTTAGATTACATTATTAGGAAGAAAAATCTATTCTTAACTTGCTTTATATTAGAAATATCAGGAAAAGAGCACTGATGTATTTCTCTCTTCCCATAGTGTTCAGATGGCATCAAGCATACCTGGGAGCAGGTACAGGTAGTCCTCAACTTACAGCTGCAATTGAGCTCAAAATTACAGTTGTAAGTCATTGCCTGTCATTGAGTCACCAAGTGACTACACACAATTTTATGAGATTTTTTTAAGGAAACACTGCAGTTGCTAAGTGAACATGATAGTCTTTAAGCGAATCCATTTTTGCCAGTGGGCATTTTTTTCTGGAAACCAGAAATAAACACTGGTTTCCAACAAAAAAACAAATTATGGTCAGGTGACCCTGCAACAGTGCAGTCAGCTGTAAATGCAGATCAGTTGGCAAGCATCCAAATGCAGTCATGTAACAGCAGAGGGGAAGACTCCCAATGGAACTTCAAAACCGGATCATAAATAGCTCTGGGGAGCCCTGTCTTAACTTTGATCAGTTGCTAAGCTACCAGTTGCAAGTCAAGGACTAACTATATTGCAAAAATAATGGTAACATCCCAGTAGCCAGGTGTCTTTATTGGAAGATACTGTAATTAGATCTTGAGACATGGCTATGTTAATAACAATTTCATCACTGATAAGCCATGTGATATCTGGGGAGGGATAACTGGGGCTTCCAGTTCCATGTAGTATGCCTAGGTCCTAGGATGTGTGCATATTGTGGAGATAAAATGATTTTTTTTACTGCCTGAAATATAGTGTTCTTAATATAGCATATCTGTGTGTGTGTGTGTGTGTCTGAGAGGTTACTTTAATTGATTTGATTTATATCTTTATTATTTTTATACTTTTTTATAAATAACTCAAGGTGGTAAACATAACTGGTTTCTCATAATACTGCTTTCTCTTCCTGTTTTCCCCACAACAATAACCCCATGAGGTGGGCTGTTCTGAGAGAGAATATAACAAGTGAGACAATTTGATTTCTTTTCTAAATATGTTCCATATTTCTCTTATTCTATTCAATGTACTGAGAGAAGGTTTTCCAATTTGTATATATATGGATATTTCCACTCTATGTAATTTCACTATTTTTTCATTCAATATGTAGTTATTTATGAGCTAAGCCTAAAATAGAATAAATGTTTTTTATAGGTTGACAAATAGTATTGATTTCTTTTTGAGAGTTTCCTTTCCTTTGAGATTTTGCTCCATAACAGGTTTTTCTTGTCTTGACACTACTTTGATGGGGCGGTAACTGACTTGTTTAGTAAGCTTTTATAAACTCTTGTTTCAAGAGAGGTATCTTATAACTAGGTTGTGTCAACTTGTGTAGATTACAAATTATGAGTCTTAATGTAAGCACCAAAATTAAAAATGTAATATACAAACCCAAATAGATCATCAAAAATTCACAGTATTCTTGTTAGGGTGGAAAAATACAATTAAAATCCTCTTCATTTCTTTTAAAATTTGTAGTGTAGTTCTTCAGTGCTGAACATAGATTGAATTTGCAACAAAATGTTTCATTATAAAATCTTTTTATTTGAATGAACTGGCTAACAATACCCTCATTCAGTCCCCTTTAGTTTCTTCATTTCTCTAGATTTCTTTGGGTTCTGTGGCTCCTGTTTTTGGTTGTGTTGTGTTCCGTTCTTTCTCCTTTCCTTGTGTGTGCTTTTGAAACATTTAGTTTCTTCCCTATCAGCTGTTAGCTTCCTCTTTCCATAGATTGTGCTGTTTGCTAATAGTATATATTCTTGTGCTGTTGTCATTCAGTCATGAGTTTTTATTTAATTGTGAAATTATTGCATGTGAGTTTTAAATCCAACTTGAACACCTGCATTTTCCCTTCTCATCTAGCTCAGGATTGAATTGTGGAGTTCTTGATCTTTTCTAATCATGATACCTAGTCTAGTAAGTAGACTAGGTAAGTTAGATGTTGATATCTTTATTGTACAGAACTTCACTATATTGTATCCATTTTTGTTTGATCTAATTTGAACTGCTTCACTGGATAATATGTTTCTTCAAAAGTTATGCTTCTTGAAAAACTTTTGGTGATCGTGATAAATCCCTTCAAATCAAACAAATATAATTTCAGAATGACTATCACTAGGAATTTTCAGAAATATGAAATTAACTTTTAATGATTATAATGTACTTAATCACATAATGCTTCTAATGCAGTGCATGAGTTTAGTAGGGCTAAAAGTGTGTTCCTGCTGATTTTCATTTGTATTTAGTGTCTGATGTATCTTGGTGCAGTGTCCAACAATAGTCAGCCAACACTGTTAAATTCTAGTTGCCCTGATACTGTTTTTCTGTTGGGCAAAGTCCTGGTGAAACCTTTCACTAGATTCATCACTGACTGTGTTGAAATTTTCAGGAAAGAAATCCAAGTGTCAATGCAGAATCTTCAATGACATGTTGCACTTAATGGTCTTGTATGCTATAAGTTTATCAACCAATTGAATGTAGTTTGATGCTTTGTAGTTGCCAAGAAAATTCTCGACAATATCCTTGAATGCTTTCCAAGAGATTTTCCCTGGCCCCTAAAACAGATCTTCGAACCACTTCCCATTGATACTGTATCTGATCTATAGACCAACTAAAATGACCTCTTTAACCTTGGCATCAGTTATTCTTGGTGACATCTGTCTCAAATAATAAAAACCTTTACCCCCCCCCCCCCGTTCATTGCTTTCCCAAAATTTTTCATCAGTCCAAATTTTATATGAAGTAGAGGTAAAAAATATCTTAGTTGGGTTGACAAGTGGTTCACGTGCCACATTTTTCTATTCTGAAACCATAATTTTTTTCAGATTGGGCATTTCTTTTTAATGTTATGAGACACTCTTGCCCGGCTGTTCTGTTTGCATATGTAACAACAGTACTTGGTATGTCCAAGTTGCATTCTAGGCAGAAGAGCCACTGCTTTTAGATCTCTACAGATGGTCCAGTTGTTCTTGGTATACTAGATTTGCTTCAGCAATAGTTCATGTTTCATATGTTTCATGTGTGCAGCATAGCTAACATATACTGAAGAATGTGTACATTTTCATTGTGCAAAAACAGAAGATTGCTATAAAACAGAACGTGATAGCTTAAATTACGGGTTATTTTTGTGATTAGCTGCCAAATTCTATAAGATATACCTAAAAATGTTCAGGAAGCAAAATCTTTGTTGTCCAGTGTTATTAATGGCCTATTACCATGCTTTACATAGTTTGCAGTACCCTAACATGGTAAATTAATTGATGCTATTTTTCTCATTTTAAAAAAATGGGTTAAGCAAGAAATAAATATACCATATTTAGGGATAGGTGTGTGTGTGTGTGTGTGTGTGTAATAAGGATAGGACCTTTTACTAAAAAAAATCTCATTGCAAAATAAACAAAAACTCCTAAATTCAAAACACATTTTAATGAATAGGAAGAGCTTACATGTGTTTTGGAATAGGAATTGGCAAATTCTGTTATTTTTAGTAAAAGCTTTTACAGAGAAGACAAATCTCTCAGTCAAGCAGTGCTGTCATCCTTCAAAGTAGGCCAGGTCAGGAGTCAGAAATTGGGACAACCACAGAATACTATTTTATAGAATGTAACAGAATCTTGAAAAATGGTTAAGGTTTCTTTGCCTCCTCTTAAACTGAACAGAATCAAGGCTGGGTTAGCTTTGGTTTCTTTTTCATCCCTTCTTCTTTCCTTGGACTAAGTTGACATTTACTTCTTATATTTTTCTTCAAGATTGCCTCCATACTCTTTTACACGAATTAGCCCATCAGAATCTGTCTCATCTCCCATACACAAAGAAGATACCTACAGATTACTATGTAAACCAACCATTGACTCACTCCCCAGGCTCTCACTTGGCAACTCTTCAGGGTCATCAAACAAGTCTTGCCAGCGCACAGGAAAGCCCTCCCTTCTCTTCCTACTGCATAGTAACCAGTACCATAAAGTCTATTATAGCAATAGCACTTAGACTTATATACTGCTTTATAGTACTTTACAGGCCTCTCAAAGCAGTTTACAGAGTCAGCATACTGCCCCCAACAATTTGGGTCCTCATTTTACCTACCTCTGAAGGATGTTATTATGTTGGAGAGCACAGAGTTCTCTTCATCCTGGGATTTGCTGTCTATTTTTTTAATAAAGTTTTATTGAGTTTTAACAAAACAAATAAAACATCTTATTTGAGTACAGCATGGTTCTGCGTTATCACATTTCCATACAGACACAATTTCATATGCATATTCATCTTATATATTCAGTTTCATATCTTATTACTCTTTTTACAGCTTCTCACTATTTCTCCCTTTACTTCTCTTAATTTTCTTTTATGGTTATCTCATTTTCTTCTTATTCAATTGTATTTCTTTTACCTAAATTTCTATATCATTGTATTTATACTTTCGTCTGTCTTGTTTACAATTTCATACGTTCTCTTCCAACATTCTTAAAAAGCAAAATTCCCTCTATGATTGCCAATCGGAGTGCAACACCTTTAAGTCTTATCATTATTATCATATGAAATCTCATTAAACATTATATTTGTACATTCTAAAATTATAACATTCAAATTTCTATCTATTTTATATCATGTAAATCTCATCATTCAGACTCTGCTTGGTACTTCCCCTTGAAAATGTAAAAAGAAAAATTCTAAAAACATAGCAAAAACTACACACACACATATATATAAACATTAGTAAACAAAGTAGTTATTCAAATTCATTCTAGTACTGGTATGAGCCTTGTAAATCTTTCACATTTCTTTTCCATATTTATCAATCTTTGAGAACAATTGAAATGTTTCCTTCCCTTCATTATTACATTAATTGTTAATAAACATACCATTGGATAGTCATACATTTTTAGCTTATAAATTATTTACTATTAATAAGCAAAATAATTATTCAAATTCATTCTAGTAATTGGTATAAATTTCAAATTATAAATCTTTCACATTTCTTTTCAATATTTTATCAATCTTTAGAAACAATTACAATGTTTCCCTCCCTTCTTGATTATTGCATTAATTATAAATAAACATACCATTACATAACAATACAGTTTTATCTCATAGATTATTTACTTATTTCATTTCTAACTCATTACAATATTCTACTGTCACAACACTATCTTTTGTACCTTTGCAGAATCTTCACTTTTAACTTAATTTAGCCATTGTCTCTGTGTTTTCTAGCTGAGCAAATATCTTTAATCCTAGTACGTTTCTCCTTTTTCATTATGTCCTGCTTTTGTCCCTCATAAGTTCTTTCCTTTTCTAGCTTCCCCCCCTTTTTCTCATGCCTTTTTTTATACCCTTCTCTCTCTAATTTTCCCTTCTGTAGTTTTCTTTTCTGCTTCTCCTTGCTGTTATACTTCTTTTTCAGACTATTTTTCTTTTTGGATTTGATCTCAAACTTTTAACTCCTTTTCCCCCTTTTTACCACACTTTGTGTTATTTGATCATTGAAAATGGCTTCTTCTTCGTCTCAGCCTCCTTCTTGCTCTTGAAGCTTTTCCTTTTGTTTTTCATAGTTCAGGATCTCCATTTCAAAAAATTCAAATACGAAGCCAAAGGATCTTCCTCCCCTTTCTGCATCTTCTTTCTGTTTTTTAAGACTCATCTTCAATTCCTCCAGGAGTGATGCCATTTTAAACACTTTTGAACAACCACCAGATTGACTTTAAGTAAAAATAGAAAAAGAAAAAAAAAACCAATGCCAAAACCTTTTTTAAAAAAAAAAATCACCAAATGATCCCGGACTGCTCCTTCTGGTTTCTTTCCTTTCCTTTTCCTTTCCGCGTGGGTTACTTTATCTTTTAATAAGATTTCAGTTACAATGTATCCTCGGGAGTCTTTTCAAAGTTTCACTGTTAATTCTCTTTATTTTTCCAGGTGGCACTCCATTTTTTCATTATTCCAAGTTCCACCCTTTTACCTTCACTCTTCTTTTTAGGGCTTTAAAATGACCCCGCCCCCCCAAATCTTTATTCTCCTCCATGCTGCGAGAGAGCCCAGGGTGGGTTGACTCCTTCCTATGATGTCATAGCTGAGTCTGTACTAAGATATAAAAGCCAGCCTCTGGGAGAGACCCCAGCTTTTGACTCTGCTTCTTTCAGTCAGTAGCTGTGTCTCTGAAAGCGTTCTGTTAGATAGCAATCACCAGTGATCTTCAGTACTTTTTTCCTCTCTTCAAGCAGCTCCCAGGGATCTGGGCAGCTGCTCTTCCAGGAGTGCCCTGCAACGTTGGGAGCAGCGTTGCTGAGCTCTGTGCAGGCAAGCTGGAGAGCGTCTGCAGACCTCCCCCACGCCTGCAGTTTGGAGGGATCGTAAACACAATCGACAAACTGATAAGAGCTCAAACCAGCTGATCATGTAGCTGGTTGCTGTGTTTTTCCCTGCTGACTTCTCTCTTAGGCTCTCTATAGCCTAAGGAGCGATTCTTCAATCTTGGAGCCTGTTTTCCTGTAGTCAGCAGCCATCTTGGATTCAAGCCTTCCACCATGAGGTGAGTGGCCATTTTGTAAGCCTGGGGGCCATTTATACCCTAAGGGGCTTAATAGAAAAATTTCTAAACAGCTTCTTTCCAACACAAGAGCCTTTGTTTTACAAATGGAGCAAGATAAGGCTCTGGCAGAACTTTCCCCCCCAGTGGAACAGTCTCTTAAACCCAATAGGAGAAAAAGACGTAGACAACGCACCCAATCAGTCCAGAGGGAGGTGGCTGCTAAAATCAAAGCTAAGGCTCTAGCCCCTAAGAAGGCAACTCAGGCTGAATTGAGGGCAGAGAAGCGCAGACATGCAGCTCTAGAGAGGCAGTTCAACAGAACTATTCAGCAGAAGGAAGTGCAACTACAGCATGTTTCAGATGATACTCGTGGGCCCCAACCAAGCCTTCCCAGGGGAGGAGAAGTTATCTATGAGCCTTTCCATCCTCCATCCTGGTCTCCTGAGGCTCTTGCTGTACAGTCAGATCCTCAGGATTTAAGCAGATCTGGGCCTTATTTCCAACAGGCTTCTGTGCCCTATGCTCCTCCCTCCAGGCCCCAAACCTCTCCTCAACCTAGGCCTGAAGCCACCTTCATTCCCACAGCAGCGGGCCTTTGGCCTTCTGCTACCTTTGAGCATAGACCAAGGGATATCCAAGATGTAGTCTCATCAGCCATTAGGCAGGGATTGGCTGAAGGCTTCAAGCAAATTCTTCAACCTCTGGAAAGGGTTCAGGCCCTTCTCCCTTCTAAATATATAAGTTCCTTGCCTCATCATCCTGATTTACACAAGCCTCAGGATCTCAGGGTCCATTCTTCTCTAGCAGAATGGGAAGAGGTTGATGAGGAAGGCCTTCACCATCTGAACACAGTTACTCCTCCCCTTCAGAGTGTGAAGAGGGTGAGATTTTTGACCAAAATCTTTCAGAGGAAGAAGATTCTTGCCCAGAACAGACATCTTCTGCATTGGTCTTCAAACCATTACTCTTCAGACCATTACTCAGCAAGGCCTTGGTCACTGCCAAGCTGTCGCCAGAAGAAGTGGCTCCTGAGCCACAAGGAAATCCCTCTAGCCAAGGCGATTTGCTCTTCTCCAAGCCTGTAGTGCATGCAGAGGTTTTGCCTTCTCCCATTTTGTTCCTGGACATGGTCAAGGAACAGTGTGCTTCTCCTTCGGCAGGTCTTCGCCCATCTTCTCTAGATAAGTGTTTCTACAATGTCAGCGCAGCTCTGGACAATGCCCTGGCAGTGCCTTCTGTTGACATTCCGGTTCTGGCCTCGTTCTCATCTTCTGGCACTCCCATGGAGCCAGAAGATAGCCTGAAACCGGATGATAAACGTTCCAAACAGACCCTCAAGCACAATCACCAGGCTGCTGTTTGGGCTGTTCGGGCTTCAACAGCAGCATCCTTCTTCATCAGGGCATCCATATGGTGGCTGTGCCAACTCCAGAATAGATTGACTGCTTCTGACCTTCAGTCTCACCAAGACCTTAATAAGATTATTGCAGCGGCAGAATTCACTGCAGATGCCACTCTCAATTCCGCCAAATTTGCATCCAAGGCCAGGGCATCTTCTGTAGCAGCAAGAAGATTTTTATGGCTCCGAAATTGGCAGTCGGAGTCACGCCAAAAATGGAAGCTGGCTTCAGTTCATTTCGCAGGTGATAAGCTTTTTGGCGATGCTGTGGAACCTTATCTAAACCAGAGATAAACGTAAAATTCTCTCTTCCTCTGGGAAGAAAGCAGACTATCGCCCTGCTCCTTATTGCCATCCTGCCTTCCAAGTGGAGACCTCATCTTGCTTCCCCCACTCTCACAGGCCATCCTCCCAATGCCAAGTTCAGTGGGTGGAAACATCTGGCAGGCAACAACCTTCTACTGGTAAACGGCCCTTTCGGGGGGAGGGGGTTGTTCCTTCCGTTGCTCTAAGTAATCCCTCGTTCTCCCCACTCATCGGAGGTCGCCTAGCCTTCTTTGCCTCCAAATGGGAGGAGTCAACTACGGACACCTGGGTGCTCAGCACTATTAGGTCAGGGTTACAATTGGACTTCCTAATCCCCCCCCAAAAAATTTTTTTTTGATCTGTCCTGTGTCTCGGGACATCTCTAGGCAAGCCCTCATGAATCAGGCCATTCAGCACCTCCTTGAAACCAGGGCTATTCAACCTGTTCCCCCGTCTCAATGGGGACGTGGGCTTTACTCTTGCCTTTTCATTGTTCCCAAAACCTCGGGGGCAGCAAGCCATCCTTGATCTAAAATTTCCCAACCAATTTGTAAAATACAGGCGATTTAAAATACAGACTCTGCATTCTATTTTGGAGAGCGTTCGGGAGGGCGACTTCCTCACTTCCATTGATCTCACTGAGGCTTACCTCCACATCCCAATTTGGCCTTATCATCGCCAGTTTCTCTGTTTCTGTTATTAGAATATCCATTACCAGTATCGAGCACTTCCCTTCGGCCTCTCATCGGCTCCAAGGGTCTTCACAAAGGTTCTGGCAGCATTGGTGGCATCTCTGTGTTCTATTCCAGTGAGGATCCAATGCTACTTTTGATTCTTTCCTCTTCCATCCTTGTAGCCCATCGGGATCTACAAATTACTCTGTCATGTCTCCATAGCCACGGATTTTCCATCAACACCAAAAAGACCCAGCTCTCTCCTGCAACCAAATTGCAACTCTTGGGAGCAGTCATCAATACCATGTCGTGCCAGGTTTTCCTGTCCCCAGCTCGTGGAAAGAGCCTTGCAGAGATCATCAGCCAGATCCAGCAACATCAAATTGTCCCCCTATCACTGCTGTCCAAACTTCTGGGGAAGATGGTTTCCTGTATTGGCATAGACCCGTGGTGTCGGCTCCACTCCTGAGCCCTCCAATGGTTCCTGCTTCCCTACCAACGAGTAGGAACCAGCCACTCATCCATCAAGGTCCCACTCCTGCCACAAATCCGGAGATCTCTCAATTGGTGGCCTTCCCCATCTATCTGGAGGAGACTCCTGTTCAGGGACCCAGACAGGCTAGTGATAACCACCAATGCCAGCCTCCTGGGTTGGGCTTCCCATATGCAGGGCCAGATAGCTCAGGGCGTTTGGTCCAGATTGGAACAGACCCTTCCCATAAATTGGCTAGAGCTCAGAGCCATTTTTCTGGCTCTCAAGCATTTCAGCCAATCAGTGACTGACTCTCATGGTCTAGTCCTTACGGACAACATGGCCGCAAAAGCTCATGTCATCTGGCAAGGGGGGACGAGGTCCAAAGCTCTCATGAGAAAGGCTCTACGGCTGGGGTTATGGGCAGAGAAACACCTGGTATCGATTTCGGTGGATCACATCTCTGGGGTAGACAACTCCCAAGCCGACTGGCTCAGCAGGAGCCTAGTCAACCAGGCAGAATGGTCCATTCCTCCGTCTTTATTCAGGGATCTTTCCCTCAGATTCGGAACACTGGAGATGGATCTTTTCTCCACTTCTCAAAACACCCAAGTCACCAGATTCATCACCAGGTTTCCTTGCTAGGGAGCAGAGGGGACTTATGCTCTTCAGTGCAGATGGCCCAAGGGTCTCCTTTGTGCCTTTCCCCCGCTTCCCATCATTCAGGCAGTAATTCGGAAGATGTTGGAGGAACGTGCAGAGCTCCTCCTTTTGGCACCCTATTGGCCAAGGAGGCCCTGGTTTGCGGACTTGGTCAACCTATTGGTGGCTTCTCCTTGGAGGATCCCTGCCCATCTAATCTCCCTTCACCAGGGGGCTCTGCTCCATCCAGAGCCCCAGTGGTTCAAGCTGACCGTGTGGCACTTGAATGGCAGCGGCTAGAGGAGGCTGATCTTCTAGAAAGGGTCATCCTCACTATCCTGGCTTCTTGCAAACCTTCTACAAGGCGCATCTATGATGCCACCTGGAAGGCTTTTTCCCGATGGTGCCTCAGGGAGGGTCTTTCTCCTGCTTCAGCCCAGTTGGCAGAAGTTCTTAGCTTCCTTCAGCATGGGTTGGAGAAAGGTTTGGCCCCCAACACCTTATGCAGGCAGGTTGCGGCCCTCTCAGTCCTTTCATGGGGTTCGCTTCCTTCCTTATCCCATCACACTTCAGTCAGGAGGTTTTTGAAAGGGGCTTCCAACCTGCACCCTCTGGTGGTTCACAGGTATCCTTCCTGGGACCTTCATTTGGCCCTTAATGCCCTTACAAAGCCCCCCTTTGAACCTCTTAGAACAGTGTCTCTTCATTTCTGACTCTGAAGGTAGTGTTCCTTGTTGCCATCACTTCTGCCAGGAGGGTTTCTGAGTTTGCTGCTCTTTCCATCAGACAAGACCTTTGTTTCTTTCATGATGAGAGGGTTGTTCTTCGTCTGGACCCCTCATTTATTCCAAAAGTTAACACCTGCTTTCACAGGTCCCAGGACATTGTTTTGCCTGACTTCTGTCCTCTCCCGCACCATGACTTAGAGTGGCAGTGGCACACGCTAGATGTAAGAAGGACTCTTAGAATATACATTAAGCGCACTTCCTCCTTCAGGAAGTCAGAAGCCATGTTTCTTTCCTTTTTCCCTTCTCATTTGGGGCACAAGGCCTCTTCTACTATTAGCAGGTGGGTCAGGTCTTGCACTGAACAGGCCTACAAAGCTGCGGCCCTTCTGGTTCCCCGAAGTCTGATGGTGCACTCTACAAGAAGCACGGCCACTTCTGCTGCCTGGGCAACTCAAGCATCCTTGGAGGAGACTTGTCTCTCCAAGCATCCTTGGAGGAGATTCTGCAGCCACGTGGACATCCCCGTCTCCTTTGATCAGACAGTACCGTCTGGATGCTTTTGCCTCGGTGACTGCAGCCTTCGGCAGACGGGTACTTCAATGAGTGGTTACACAGTCGGTGTGATGAGCCAGACAAGAACCCACCTGTGGACATACAAGCTTTGGTATGTCCCATCCTGGGCTCTCGATGCAGCATGGAGGAGAATGGGCATTGGTAGAAGTTATCGTGAACGCCCTTTCTATCTATGCTGCAAGAGAGCCAGCCCTCCCTTGATTTGTCCGGAGAGGTTAAGACATATTTCTGTATTTATTTTGGGCTTTCAGAGACACCTTTCAGTCTGTCAAGTATCTTCGCCAAAGCTGGGGTCTCTCCTGGGGGCTGGCTTTTATATCTTAGTATAGACTCAGCTATGACATCATAGGAAGGAGTCAACCCATCCTGGGCTCTCTCGCAGCATAGATAGAAAGGGCGTTCACAGTAACTTCTACCAATGCCCATTCTCGCCCACGACCAAACTACTACACTTGGGAGCAGTCATCGACACCACTTTGTGCCAGGTTTTCTGTCTCCAAATCGTGGAAAAAGTCTTGCAGAGATCATCAGCCAGATTCAACAACAACAGACTGTTTCACTGTCAATGCTGTCCAAACTACTGGGGAAGATAGTCTTCTGTATTGGCATCGTCCCGTGGGCATGGCTTCACTCCCAATCGCTCCAATGGCTCCTGCTCCCCTTTCAACGAGCAGGAACCAGCTACTCGTCAATCAAGGTCCTGCTCTCTCAACAGGCCCGATGGTCCCTCAATTGGTGGCTCTCCCCGTCCCTCTGGAAGGGGTTCCAATTCAAGGAACCAGACAGGCTAGTAATCAGCACAGATGCCAGCCTTCTGGGCTGGGACTCCCATATGGATGGTCAGATAGCTCAAGGGGTTTGGTCCAGATCAGACAGCACCCATCCCATAAATTGGTTAGAGCTCAGAGCTATCTCTCTGGCTCTCAAGCATTTCAGAGCCTCAGCGACTGGCTCCCATGTTTTCGTGTTGACGGACAATATGGCCGCAAAGGCACATGTCAACAGACAGGGGGAACAAAAGATCCAAGGCAGTTATGAGGGAGGCAGAACGTTTGGGGTTATGGGCAGAGAAACACCTGTCAATCTCAGTGGATCACGTTTCCCAAAGTCAACAAAGCCGACTGGCTGAGCAGGAGTTTAGTCGACCAGGCATTCCTCCATCTCTATTCAGGGATCTTTCCCTCAGATTTGGAACTCTGGACATGATCTCTTCTCCACTCGTCAAAATGCCCAAGTCAACAGATTCTTCACCAGGTTTCTTTGCCAGGGAGTGGAGGGAACCAATGCTCTTTGTTGCAAATGGCCCGCAGATTTCCTCTATGCCTTTTCCCCTCTTCCCATCATTCCGGCGGTCATACAGAAGCTGTTGGCGGAACGAGTGGAGCTAATTCTCCTGGCACCCTATTGGCCAAGGAGGCCCTGGTTTGCGGATCTGGTCAACCTGTCTGTGGCTTCCCCTTGGAGGATCCCAGCCCATCTCATCTCCCTGCACCAAGGGGCCCTGATCCATCTGGAACCCCGGTGGCTGAAGCTGACCATGTGGCGCTTGAGCGGCAGCAGCTAAGGGAGGCTAATCTCCCAGAGTGGGTTATCCTCACCATCCAGGCATCTCGCAAAACTTCTACGAGGCACCTCAATGATGCCACCTGGAGGGTTTTCTCCCAATGGTGCCTCAAGGAGGGTCTCTCTCCTTCCTCAGCCCAGTTGGCAGAGGTTCTTAGATTCCTTCAGGATGGCTTGGAGAAAGGTTTAGCCCCCAATACCTTACGTCGCCAGGTAGCAGATCTCTCCTCAGTTCTTTCATGGGATTCGCTTCCTTCCTTGTCCCATCACCCCTCGGTCTGGAGATTTTTGAAAAGGGCTTCCAACCTACACCCTTCTGTGATGCACAGGTATCCTTCATGGGACCTTCACTTGGTTCTTAATGCCCTTACAAAGCCCCCTCTTTGAACCCCTTAGAACAGTGTCTCTCCAATTCCTAACTCTAAAGGTAGTTTTCCTCGTTTCTATCAATTCAGCCAGAAGGGTGTCAGAACTGGCCATCCTTTCTATCAGGCAGGATCTTTGCATCTTTCACAATGATAGGGTTGTTCTCCGTCTGGACCCCACCTTTATCCCAAAGGTTAACACTTGGTTCCACCGGTCCCAAGACATTGTGTTACCTGACTTCTGCCCCCTTCCACACCATGACTTAGAGCGCAAATGGCACACTCTAGATGTCAGAAGGGCTCTTAGAATTTACATCAAGTGCACTTTCCTTTTTAGAAAGACAGATGCCATGTTTGTCTCCTTTTCACCTTCTCACTTGGGGAGCAAAGCTTCTTCCCCTACTATTTGCAGGTGGGTCAGGACGTGCATCGCACAAGCCTACAAAGCGGTGGCTCTTCCGGTACCCCGTGGTCTAACAGCACACTCTACCAGAAGTGCAGCCACTTCAGCTGCTTGGGCCACCCAGGCATCCTTGGAAGAGATTTGCAGAGCGGCCACGTGGACATCCCTGTCTCCCTTCATCAGACACTACCGTCTGGATTCCTTTGCCTCGGCGACAGCGGCCTTCGGCAGATGGATTCTTCAGTGAGTGGTTCCACCGTCGGAGTGATTGGCCAGACGAGGACTCGCCCATGGACATGCAAATTTTCGTATGTCCCATCCTGGGCTCTCGCTGCAGCATGGAGGAGAATGGGATTTGGTAAATTTACCTGTGAACGCCCTTTCTATCTATGCTGCGAGAGAGCCCAGCCCCTCCCTTGATTCATCCGGAGATGGTAAGGCATGTTAATGTATTGGATTATTTGCTTTCAGAGACACTTCTTCAGTCTGTCAAGTATCTTCGCCAAAGCTGGAGATTCTCTCGGGGCTGGCTTTTTATATATACAAGTACAGATCCAGCTTAATTATGTCATAAGAAGGAGTCTACCCATCCTGGGCTCTCTCGCAGCATAGATAGAAAGGGCATTCACAGGTAAATTTGCCCATTCACCCCCACTGCTGCTAGCCTACGTCCTGGAGAAGCCCACTCAGACAGTGGTTCCTCTGACATTTCCCTAGTAATCTGTTCTGCCATTCAGTGAGGATTAGCACAGGGCTTCCAACAGCTCTTTCGCCCTCTGGGGGCTGAACAAGATGGGTTCCCCAATCCCGCTTTAGGGGCCCCTCCTAAACTCAGGGAAATCCCTAGACCTCAGGAGGTTGGTAGGCCCCCTACTCAATCTGATTGGGGGGATTATGGGGAAAGGAATTACTCACTCCACTCAGAGCATAGCCACTCTTCCGGGTCAGAGGAGGAAGAGGATGAGATCAGAGATCCATACATGTCTGAGGCAGAAAGTTTCCTCCAGGACCAGCCCCCTCTCAATGGAGGCCTTTAAGCCAGCCTCATTTAAACCCCTATTACAGAAGGCCAATTGACCCCGGAGGAGGTGGCACCTGAACCCCAGAGGGATCCTTCAACCCAAGGGGATGTTCTTTTCCCTAAACCTGTGGTCCACACAGAAGTTCTTCCTTCTCCTCTGTTATTTTTGGACCTTGTTAAAGAACAGTGTGCCACCTCTGCTGCTGGGCCTAGACCTTCATCACACGATGGCTTCTACTTTTGTGGTCCCTTCAGTGGATGCTCCAGTAGTGGCCTCCTTCTCCTCCTCTGGCACCCCCACCAAACCAGAGGACGTGCTCAAGTCTGAGGACAAAAGATCAGAGCAAACGCTCAAATGTAACCATCAGGCCTCTGCTTGCGCTGTCTGAGCATCAACAGCAGTATCATTTTTTACCAGAGCCTCACTCCGCTGGCTGCATCAGTTACAGGAGCGCCTTCCTCCATCTGATTTTAGATCTCACCAAGATCTAAACAAAATTATTGCAACGACTGAATTTACAGTGGATGCCACTCTGAATCCAGAAAAATTCACCTCCAGAGCCATGGCCTCTCATTCACAACTGGACAACTACTTTGGCTCTAGAACTGGCAATCCGAATCACGCCATAAGTGGAAGCTGGGATCAGCTCCTTATGAGGGTGAGAAACTCTTTGTTGAGGCCCTGGATCCATATTTGATTGAGACCAGGGATAAGAGGAAGGCCCTCTCCTCGACAGGTAAGAGGGAGGATTACCACCCAACCCCTTACTTCCGTCCCTCATCTTTTTGGGCCGAACCTTCCCTTCGTTTCTCCCATCATCAGAGGGCCTTCCCTCAACACCAGGAGCAGCACCCTGAGGCAAATAACTGACAACAGCACCAATATAAGTGTAGATAGCCCTTTCAAGGAGGAGGGGGGGTGCCTTCTGAAGCTCCAGGTAAACACTTGTTCCTCCCTCCCATTGGAGGTTGTCTGGCCTTCTTTATCAGCAGATGGGATGAGTCTACATCAGATGCCTGGGTCCTCAATACAATCAGATTGAGTCTGCAGTTAGAATTCCTTTCACCTCCAGAGCATTTTGTGACTTGCCCCATATCAAGGGATAGTGCCGAAAGGGCCCTAATGGAATCGGTCATCGAGCATCTTGTCGATATTAGGCCCATTCAACCAGTTCCTTTGCACCAGCAAGGGCGAGGGTTTTATTCCAGGCTTTTTGTGGTTCTAAAGGCATTTGGGTGGGTGGCGTGCCATCCTAGATCTGAAGTTTTTAATCAGGTTCATCCCATACAGGCGTTTCAAAATGCAGACCTTGCATTCCATCCTAGAGAGTGTTCAGGAGGGCAACCTCCTCTGTTCCATAAACCTTATGGAGGCCTATCTCCACATTCCTACCTAGCATCATCACCGCTAGTTTCTTCATTTTTCCTATCAGTACAGGTATTTCCAGTACTGGCCCTTCCTTTCGGGCTGTCGCCGGCTCCCAGAGTTTTCACCAAAGTACTGGCGGCATTGGTGGCTACTCTTCGGCCGGTTCCTGTCAGACTTCAGTGTTACCTGGATAACATCTTAATCCAGTCCAATCACACCAATCTGCCCTAGAATCTCCCCTTGGCTTATAGACTGCTGGGAAAGATGTTCTCTTGCATTGGTATTGTCCCATGGGCAAGACTGCACTCACTGACTCTTCAGTGGTTCCTGCTCTCCTTTCAATGAGCAGGCACCAGCAACTCTTACTCCACGGTGCAGATCCTCCCACAGGTTCTGTGCTCATTCCATTGGTGGCAGTCTCCGGTGCTTTGGAGGGGGCAGTCATTCAAAGAGATGGACAGATTGCTGATCACAACAGATGTCAACCTCCAAGGCTGGGGGGGGGCATGCTGGACAGCAAGAGGGCCCAGGGACATTGATCATTAGCAGAGGAGTCTTGTCCGATAAACTGGTTGGAACTCAGGGCAATCTTTCTGGCTCTCAAACACTTCCGTTCAAGAGTGACAGGAGGGCATGTACTGGTGATGACAGACAATGTGGCTGCAAAGGCACATGTCAACAGACAGGGGGGAACAAAGTCCAGGGCTTTGATGAGGGAAGCCAAATGCCTAGGGTGTTGGGAAGAGGGGAACCT
Source organism: Hydrophis major (assembly GCA_033807585.1). Classification (NCBI taxonomy): domain Eukaryota; kingdom Metazoa; phylum Chordata; class Lepidosauria; order Squamata; family Elapidae; genus Hydrophis; species Hydrophis major. The sequence continues at coordinate 132,910,919 of CM066329.1, read as the reverse complement.
TCTGTCCATCAGGGCGGATCACATATCCGGGGTCAACAGCTCTCAGGCCAACTGGCTGAGTCGGAGTGTGGTTGACCATGCAGAGTGCAGCCTCCACCCCTCTGTTCAGGGAACTATCCATCAGGTTCAGCACTCCCTCTGTAGACCTGTTTGCATCTCCCCTGAATGCTCAGGTAAGCAGATACTTCACTCAAGGAGTGGAGGGGGCCAAAGCGCTTCAGAGCAGATGGCCACCAGATCTCCTCTACGCCTTCCCCCCTCTTCTGATCATTCCGGCGGTCATTCAGAAGATGTTGGAGAAGGCAGAGCTGATTCTCCTGGCACCTCATTGGCCCAGGAGACCCTGGTTTGCGGATCTGGTGAACCTATCGGTTGCCCACCATTGGATAATCCCGGACCACAGGGTCTCGCTTCTCCAGGGACCCTGGTTCATCCGGAGCCACAATGGTTTCACCTAATTGTGTGGTGCTTGAGTGGCAATACCTGAGAGATTTGAACATCCCAGATTGAGTCATCTTCACTATTCAGGCCTCATGTAAACCTTCCATGACATGCATTTACGATGCCACATGGAAGGTTTTCTGCCAGTGGTACCAGAAGGCGAACTAGATTCCCACCACAGCATCTGTAGCTGATGTTATAATGTTCTTTCAGGACGGATTGGATAAGGGTTTTTCACCCAATACTCTCCACCGCCAGGTTGTGGCTCTATTGACCATTATCCACTGGGATCATTTTTCATCCTTGTCACATCACCCTTCTGTACATAGATTCCTGATAGGAGCCACTAATATCTGCCCACTGGCGATCCGCAGATATACCTCATGGGAGTTACCCAAGCTGCTTGCAGGTGTTAACAGAATCGCCTTTTGAACTCTTCAGATCAGTTTCACTTCAGTTCCTAAGTTATAAGGTAGTTTTTGTAGTCACCATTACCTCAGCTTGGAGGGTGTCTGAGCTTGCAGCTTTATCAATCAGGGAGGATCTTTGTTCCTTCCATGACAACAGGGTGGTCTTGCATTTGGACCCCACCTTTGTCCCTAAAGTTAATCCCTGATTTCATAGGGCCCAAGAAATTGTGCTATGAGATTTCTGCCCTAATCTTACTCATGTAGAACACAAATGGCATAAGCTAGACATTAAAAAGGCTTTACGTATTTACATCAAACGTATGTCCACCGTTGCTTTCCCTTCTCCCTTGCTGCCGCGGCATTTAGAGCAATACCACGGCGTTTGGCGCAGCCATGTGCGGCCAGCCAGGGCTCCTCCCTGCAACCAGAGCCCGGTGGAGACACTTAGCTTCAGGCACTCCTGTTGCCGCCTTCCCTTTGCCTTCGAAGGTAAAGCCAATTATTTTAAAAATGATGCCCTACTACAACAAAGACTCCCCTGCCCGAGGGGGCAGCCCAACCCCACATGGGGAGGCGAATCTCCTGGGGCTGCAGCACAGGATCAGCCCACCTCAGGAAGCGCCCAGCCGCCATCCCTGCCTGGCACCGGGCAGAGCGCGAAGAGCTTCGCCTGGGGCACCCAGCGCAGCTGACAGGCGGACCCTCCTTCCCAGCAGCAGAGCTCTAACCAATGCAGCCTCCCCGCTGGACCCTCTGCTCATCCCGCCAGGGCCGCACCAGAGCCGTGTGGGCTGGGCAGAGCCAGGAAAGCGAGCCGTGGGTGCACGTCTGCTTGCCAAGCAAAGGAGCCGGGCCGACCTGAGCTTGGCTTCCTTCCCAAGTCCCTCCAGTGCAAACCCGAAGGGGCCACTGGGAAAGGCTGCCCGAGGCAGTGATAGTGCCCACCCGTCCGCAGGCAGGGAGGCGAGGTGATGGCAGCGCTGCTTCCCTGGCCGGCGGAGAGAGCCCGAAGCCGCCTGTCCTTTTCACCCCTCGCCCAGCTCGTCCCCATCCCCACGCATTTCCAAATGCGCCGGCAGCTCCAAACGCTGCAGCGGGACGGGCATCAGGCAGAGGCACTGACTCGGTGGGGTTCAGCTCAGGCCGTCACCTTGCCTCCCTGTCCACGGATGGGTGGGCACTATCACTGCCTCGGGCGGCCTCTTGCAGTGGCCTCTTCATGTTCGTGCTGGAGGGACTTGGGAAGGAAGCCAAGCTCAGGTCAGCCTGGCTCTTTTGCTTGGCAGGCAGGCACGCACCCACGGCTTGCTTTCCCAGCTGTGCCCAGCCTGCACGGCTCTGGCACGGCCCTGGCGGAATGAGCGGAGAGTCCAGCAGGGAGGTGCTCGCTGCCTTGTCAAGAGCTCCACCTCCGGGCAGGAGGGCCTGCCCGTCAGCTGCGCTGGGCACCCCAGGCGAAGGTCTTCATGCTCTGCCCGGTGCCAGGCAGGGATGGTGGCTGGGTGCTTCTCCCAGGATGGGCCGATCCTGCACTGCGGCCCCGGGAGGTTCACCTCCCCACATGGGATTGGGCTGCCCTATCAGGCAGGGGAGGCTTTGTCATACCGGTAGTAGGGTGTCGTTTTTAAAAGAATTGGCTTTGCCTTTGAAGGCGAAGGGAAAGCGGCGACAGGAGCTCCTGAAGCCGAGTGTCTCCACCGGGCTCCAGTTGCAGGGGGGAGCCCTGGCTGGCTGCACCAAACACCGCGGTGTTGCTCTAAACACCATGGCAGCACGGGGAGAAGGGAAAGCAATGGTGGCGGAAGGTGTCCCGATACGAAGTGCCCCACAAGCGCCAAAGTCAACGCAGGCGGCTCCATATCCGGGTATGCAACAAAACTACTTCCTAATGGCAAGCCCCCCCGCCATTCCCCCCTCCCCCATTTTGCATGTTTAATATAGGCCTTAATTTGGGGGGAGGGGCTTAATTTGATTTTATGCCGATAAAACATGCTGGTCCTTCCTATTGGTGGAGGCTGTATTGTTGGAGAAACACGATATCAGTATAGGATGGGAGAGGAACAGTTTCAGAAGTCAAATATCAGGGGAGTTCAAATTCAGTGTTTTAGATGAAAAGGCATAAGGTATAAATTTAGTGGAAAGCTACACCAAATCCACAATCACTATCTCAGCACTTTTGAGAGATCCACACCTGGCTCCCTCACAAGAGCATCTGAAGACCTTCACCTGACATGACCCACACCTCTGACCCCTCAAAAGACCCATCACTATATCCTCACCTGACTTGACACTCCCGTCACAAGACCTACTGACCACACCAAACCCTTATAAGCAGAAGAACACCAACACATTAAGTGACATTCACTAAATTCTGCTGAATATGTAACCTAGCCTGGTATCAAAACGTTCATAAGCCAGCCATCAAGCTCGCACTCTCATTATTTCATGTTCTCTGGCATACAGTTGAAACTGCAGTTTATATTCTGCTGTAATCTTGTTTAAATTTGCAAATTATTAATTTGTTGTCTGGTTGTCATATGCAATTCAACATTTGCAAGACATATTAGTAATTATCATCAATGGATCGTTGCCTTTGATGCAGGGCATAGCCCACTAGAGACTACTGTTCTTTTCAGTGACCTTGAAAGTTATCTGGAATGATTTGTAGAAAATCTTCCTGACTGACTCATCATAAATAATTCACGTGGAAAAGTGAAGCTTAGACATTGATCCTGCGCTCCTTCAAACTTCTCTGGCAAACTTCCAGGAAATTGAAGGAGTATTGGTTGGCCTGCAGTCTGTTGAAATACTCTTGAATGAGGCAAACCTTGTCCAATTGCTTTGTTAGTTTTGCACAGTATTGTGCAGATTTGCCATTTGTATATCTAGTCGCAGTTGGCTTACCTAGGGATCTGCTGCTGTCTGCATGATCACAGAGTTCAGTGCCTCTCTGATTAGAGAGCAGTGAAACTTTGAGCCTTTCAAGGTATGCCATGTCAAGAATCAAATCCTCGTTTTACAACTCAGTTGTAATTCACTGCAGAGTGGTTAGGAGCTTGCATAAGAATTTTATTCCTTCCAAGTATGATAACACCATTGTGAAAGTAAAGCAAGTTTTATTTTATTTTTAGGCTTCAGGCTTCATGTATGATTCTAGAAAGGTGCTGCTTTGTATTAATATTTTTTCCATTGGACTCCCTCCCTCAAAAATAAATTTGAGGGAACTTGATATAAAGGCACTATCTTGCAACCTCCCACCAATCATTGCCTTCTGATCGTCACTTCACTATTTAACCTATTAAAATTATTTTGAATTGTCCTATTATTACTATTCCATTGTTTTCTGCCATCTACAAATTCGGTAAGCATTTGCTCTATCTCTTTCACAGTATTAATAAAATATTAATCAAGATATTTCATGTATATAAGAGTGGACTGAATCTTGTGACTATTCAATATCAATAGAAGATAATATTTGTAGGTCAGGATTGAATTGTGGGATCTTTGGTTCTTATTACCTAACTAGGTGATATCATTACTGCTAGTAGGAAGTGGGGCTTGCTTTTATTTTATATATTAGTGGCTTACTAGTGTTGGGAGTAATCTTGGTGATTCCTTGATTGGGCTGTTTACTGTTAGCTTGTTTGGTAGTTCCTTGTTTGGGGTATTGCTTGTTTCTTGATTGTTCGTCTAGTGTTGATCTCTACTCATCTGGGTGTTGATCATTGGTAAGGAGATATTTTGGGATTTTTGTTTCCTTTTCAGCTTTTTGATGGTTTCTTTTCAGTGGTGTGTAGATTTTGCTTACCTCTATGTTCTTGTTGATGGCCAATTTGTCTGAGTGCCAGGCTTCCAATAATTCTCTAGCGTTTTTGGACTTTGGACTTTAGAGCAATACAGCATGAGGGGAGAGCAAAAACAACACACACATTGTTCTGTCTTCATTACAAAAAAGAAAATACAGATGCCTCCTATGATCACTGATGACAAAATAGTTAATGAATTGCAGAAGTGATATGTTCCATGCTTTCCCTTAGTCAGTAGCTTCTTTTGCTGAAGAATCCTTATCACCATTCTATTTAAATCCAATTCTTGAAGTTCAGGAAAAACATTCAGTGATACATAATGTCTTGAAAATCTTGACATTTAACCTTGCACAATTACTTCTCCCAATTTTTGTCCCTGTGCTTTAATTTTCTCAACTACATCCTCCATATTGGTTAATAGCAAGAGCAGATGATTTGTGTTTGTGTACATTTGTGTGGTTCATTCTCCGAAGGAAAAAGTTGTCAAAAAGACAAGTTAGAAATTTCCTAGAAGCTCTCTTCTTGGCAAGGTTGTCTCACAGCAGATGTCAGAATAAAGTTTGGCTTTATCACTTACTGAAGAACTGAATTTTCATACTGGAAATATCCTTTGGGGGGGGGTAGGCAAATAATAGTACAGGTTATTTAACATTCAAAATTATGCTACTTATGAGCCCATTTCAAAATTATGATGGCTGCAGCACGCCTGCAGTTGTTTGCCCTTATGACCCACCACATGGTTGCTGCAGCACCCTCCTGCCTCTCTCCCCCCACTCCACTACATCAGAAGCTTGCAGAATTTGGGCCTTCTCCCCACACACTCATCATACCCCACACTTACCTTCTGAAGCTCTCTAGATCTCATGTTATGGAAAGAAGGGAAGCCATTTGTCCCTAGGCTGTGCTGTAGTGACTGGAACACAGACGCCATTTTGTGGGCAGGACAAAAAGGTGGCATGCAAAGAATAAAGTCATCCTAGCACTCTAGAGAGCCTTAGAACTCTTCAAAATGTAAGTTCTGAGAATGATGTTCTGCCTTAATGGGCTGAGAATCAAACTTAAGCCCTGGCAGGACCTGATGGGAGTGGGAAAAGACCTTTCCGGACTCAAAGCTTAGGAAGTGGAGCACAGGGCATCTTGAGGGTGGGGGAGGCTTTGGGATAGCCAGGGCAGCTGGGCCTGTACTACGCCTTCAATAGCCTCCCCCATCCAAGAGGCACCTCACACTCCCCTTAAAGACCCATAGATTCATTTTATGTTTCACTGGGGAGAGCAGGAATGGGACATTGTTAAGCAATATGTTTCGCCTAACGACTGCTGCAACGTGACCATAATGAGCAGGCTCCATTACAGTCAGATCTCAAGGACTACCTGTATAATAAACCAAAACAGTTTGACTTTATTCTTTTTTCCACTTATTTTAATTCAAATATATAGTTTACAGTAATGGCCCACAACCTTTTGGCACCAAAGACTGGTTCCATGGAGAAAGGTTTTTTTTCTATAATGAGGCTCAAGATCTAGCTTCCCATTCTAATTGAGGCTCAAATTATTACCAGTTTTCTTAAAGTACAACCCATTTTGTAACACCAGTCACCCAGATAACTTGGAAATGGTCCCAGAAATTTTAGAAGAATGTTTGGTGAAAGAAGTGTATATTTCTGCCCACTTTGGAACATGAAAATGAAAATTGGGTACATCGAGTAAAACATAAAAGTGAGTTGAATCTATGGGAGTAGATTATCTCAGAAGTATGTATGATGAAACAGATAAGGTCAAGAATGAATGGGTGATAAAGAAATGTGGATTGAATACAAAAATGTGTGACTGGTATATAAAAAACATAATAGGTCTTATAGTCCCTTGGCAGGAGACCATTCTGAACAAATGGCTGTCCAACCTCTTCTTGAAAATTTCCAGTGATGGAGCACAAAAATGTACATTCATTTGGATTAGTTATACACAAATAATGAGTCTGAAAAACCTCCATCATGTTTGGAGTCGATGCACTTTCTCCAAAAAGAAAAAGGTGAAAATTTTGGACTTTGGGAAGAAATGTCAAAAGAAGTCTGCTCTTCTAAAAGTGGAGCTAATGACCACAGAGGAATGAAAAGCTGGCAAGTAGAATGGCTCTTCAAAATTCCTCTGTGGATAAGGAGAGGACTTGAGATTGCCCACAAGTGTTGCAGACAATTGTTCCTCATGAGGAGATTGCGGGACAAAAATCTGCAATAGTTTTAATGCTCTGGGTGATGAGAGAGCAATCATCTTGCTTGTGGGAATAAACTTTGGCCTGAGCTTGAGCAATGATTAATATAATGCCTTATACATTCATTCCTGTCTAAAGGTCACTAAGATAGGACAAAGAAAAGAGAACAATAAGAACAAATACAAACAAAGAGGCAGCTTAGACAACTGCAAACAAGCCTGTACTATATCTAATTGTTAATCCACAATGTAATTGCTTACTATGCACAAAAATCTCAATAAAAGGAAGCACTGGAATTTTATTCTGGGCTCCCATCCCAAGTACACCAGCCTGTGTCTCATTCTTTCCATGGGAGACCACCACACTTGCTCAAATGGGTGAAGTACCTTCAAATACCTTTAAAAAAAATAGGTTCACATGCCTCTTTTCTAATTATTTTTGGAAATTTCTTTTAGTCAATATGTTTTATAGCACTAGACTATGATGAGTTTTATAGCACAGCTTGATTTTCCTTCTGTCATTAGAGGAAAAAAATGTTTTAAATGCAAGTTTAAAGCCTTAAACAAAATTTTGGAATAAACAGCTAATGAGTTGGGTCCAGATAAATTTAAAATAAGATTTTGAAAATAATTATATTTTCAGTAGGAAAATGCTCTTTTTTTTAATTCTTAAAAAATGGTGTAAGATTTTAAAAACTAGACACTAGAGGGAACTAAAGGTTACAAATTTAAAAAGAACACTTAAATTCAACTTATAATTACAGAATGAAGCTATATATTTTAACATTTGACATATTTTTTGATAATGAACCTACCATAGAAGTGTCTTTTAAAAAGTGTCTGCCTCTGTAGATAAGACTGTGTTTAAAAGACATTGAAGAAGTTTTAATGAACAAGATTCAGACCTACTTGAAAGTGATTTTAAAAATGACAGGCAGCAACAATGATATGAAAAATATGTTACATATAGGACATTCAAAAGAAACTGATGTCTGTTAATAATTAAAAGAGATATACAACATGAACCAAGAGAGTGGCTTGGATAATTTTCCTATATTGGCTTTACAAAAGAGGCTTGTTTAAAAGGCTTTGAAAAATTTTATGATAAGGGATAAGAAAAAGGAAATCAAGTTCTAGAACATTATTTGAAGGGACTAAAGAAGGGACTGTTTAATATAAATGGAAGGAATATAAAGATGGCTTCTTTGATTAAAATATATATGATGTTATCTCTGGTAGTGGTAACCCTTAATGGACTTTTGCTGACATCAGGACAGAAATGACTTGTAGTAGCCCTGGAAATGAAGTTTAGTGAAAAAGTTAGTCAATATTGCCAAAATAATATTTTATTTTGAAAAAAATATTTTTACATGTGCAAACATCCTTCATTTCTCTTGCTGCAGAATGTGCATAATATTTAATCATGTAAGTTAAAATAGTTCCTTGAAAGAAGCATTAATTCATTGTATTTCTGTGAAGATTGCAAGTCTAAAAAACTAGGATATTTATACTGCTAAACAATAAACTAACTTAACTTTATTTTTCTTTCAGCAGCTCCATGAAACTGTAAAAAGGAAACTTGATAATTCACCTCAAAATGGTGAGCAGCCAAATGGCTTTGGAGACATATTTCCTGTGCCCAAGAAATTGTGTCATGATGGTGGTCTTGGTGGGTTGAGTGGCTCCTCCAATGGAATACCTCCTGTTTCTCCTCTACATCAGCCTGACAGCAAACCTTCCAGTGGAGAAAATTTACAGCTTAATGGAAAACATTCCATAAGCCTAGAAGGAATGAGCAAAAAAGACCTGCCAGATTCTAGCCTTCAATTGAATGGAAGCAGTGATGCTGATGACTCATTTGCTATGGTTATTAACAAAGAACTCAAACAAGAACCAGATGATCTCCCTTGTATGATTACGGGACCAGGAAGTTCGATATCACAAAACAATTTGATGTCTGATCTTAACCTTAATGACCAAGAGTGGGAGGAACTAATGAATGAACTAAACAGGTCAATGCCTGATGAGGATATGAAAGACCTATTTACCGAAGACTTTGAGGAAAAGAAAGATGTTGATCCTTCAAATTCAACTGCACAAACTCCTTTACCACAAGATATTATTATAAAGACTGAATTTTCCCCGGCAGACTATGAACAGGAACAGATAGGCTCTCCACAAGTCAGATCTACCTCTACTAGCACATTTATTGGTACATCTTCTGCCCCTGTTACTGCTGTTTCTCCAGCAGTTAGTAATTCTCAGACAATGTTTCAGCCTTTAAATCAGTCCATGTCTGAAAATCCCAACCAGTCAATAATGCAACCAGCAAGCCAGGCCCAAAATGTTCAGAGGCCTCTATCTAATTCATTGTTATCTGGACAAACTACAGGGAGTGCCAAAGAGATGTCATCTGCTAAACAGCTACAGCAAATAGCTGCTAAGCAAAAGAGAGATCAATTGTTGCAGAACCAACAGCAGGTCCATCCATCCAATCAAATTTCTAGCTGGCAGCAGTCGGGACCTTCTCACAGTCCATTGGCTGTCCCATTCACTATGGAAAATCCAACTAGCCCTTCTGTTTACCAGCAAGACTTTAGTAACCAAAAACTCCTGATAACCAATATGCCAAACAAGAGTTCTCCCAGGGCAGGAGGTAATTATCATGGTGGAAATATGCTAAGCCATCAGTCAAGCAACATAAATCAGAATTCTGCATCTAATCAAAACTCTGTGCTAGATTATGGGAATACAAAACCTCTTTCACATTACAAAGAATGTGGGCAAGGAATCACAGTACCCGGACAAAACAAGTCTTCTATGTTAGCATATCTTCAGCAACATCAGCAGCCTACACTGCCTCATATGAGTGATGAGCAGAGTGGGATATTTGTAATGAAGAAGACTGGAAATATTGCTTATAGGCCTTTAGTACCACACAATCAGGTAAGTATTTCTAGCAGCCAACTGGGTATAGTAAATGAGATTTTAAGAGGATAATGGGATTACTAAAATCAACCTTTCACTTAAAAAAACAACATGTTTTATATATCTTGTTCTTTTAAAAAGTTTGAACTTTTCATGTTAACTTAAAGTTACTTAAAATACTTTCTCTGTATGTAGTTTTTCTCCTTTCTGAATTGTTCTTTCAGGATTAGTATACAGTTCAAAACCTGTTAACCAAGATACAATGTATATTAAGGAAATTTCTTTTTTTTCTGATTTTTTTTTTATAAAGATTATTAGTCTTGTAGAAAAACAAACTAAATCTTGGCAGTTGATTATAGTTTTTATTAATTGTAAAAAGCTCAATATATATGCTTTTTATTAATTGTGGAAAAACTCCATAGATATTACCATAATCGTACATGGGTCATTAAATGTTATTGATGAAGTGAACGTTCAAGACCAAATGAAATTTAGGGTAGGGAAACTATTTCTGATTCAACTGCTATGAAATTTAATTAGAGACGTACCTCTTGTCTACCTCCAAGAATGAAGTGCTTGTGGTAATCAAGGAAATGTTGAACAACATATCCATGTTTACCATCTCCTATTGAATGACACACTAACATATTTGTTGTTATTATGCATGTATACTTCTCACATAGAAGTTCTCACTGTTTTCCAATTGCCCTATAATAAGATAACAGATAGGCAATATATAATATTGGTTTCATAATATTTTACTAAATCTGATTAACAAAAGAAGAAATATACACAGAGAGAGACATACTTGATTGCATTAAAATTAAATAGGGAAAGAAAAAGAAGCCTGAAATATTCCACGATGAAACAGCTCCAAAGAGTTTGTTTCAAATTGCTAAAAACATTCCAATTTCTTATCTCTCTGACAACAGTAAGACTGAATCAAATATTGACTGACAATAAATGTTAATAGACCATTTCAGCAAATAAGATACATCTTTCCAGATGCTGTACTTACACTGTAAGGAATGTTGAATGTGACCAAAATGCAGTAAAGGCTAGTAATTTAGACTATATTTTTTCTGACTTACTAAAATAATATTACATGAAAGCTTCAGTCTCCAAATCCATGATGGACAAAGGAGATAATATCTGTAGCCTGACTTGTAATTTTTCTGTCTTGGTCTTTTTCTGTACTTTGCATAAAATTACACAATAGCATAATACGTGTGTAGGTACTTAATTCCTTATTATGACCAACTAACTGTAGATATTCCCTTAAAAGGCCATACAACTATTTTTTTCCTGGTGTGTATCTGTATCCCATGTCAAATTTATAATAGATAGGATTGCCTTGATTTAATTTCTCAATTTTCACATTCAGTATCAATATTCACCGGTGACTTTAATGATGGGAATTAATATATTGTTTTCTTCCCATTATTAATGCCTAATTTTCTCTCCCTTAAGGATGACCTCATAGAAGGCTAAAATCTAAAGATAATGGAGCTTAGTTCTTAGTTTTGATAAGATTTTATTTGTGCTTATTTAATGGATTATGCCAGGTGACTTAAGAGCAAGCTTTGATTCAATATTATGTAGCAAATTCTGGAGGAAAGTAATCAGAATGGCAATTTAAACCTATTCTGACCCAAAAGCATGCCAAAATTTGATGTATTCTTGCCTGAGTATTATTTAATTTATATATTAATATCAGAGTTGGGATTTTTGCTGAATCAGAAATCGATCCACCATCTCTTTCCCATTGTCCCACTACTGTTCTCTGACATGTAATTTTATCCCCAACACTGATTTAGCAGTTGTTTTTATCCTACAATGGATCATCTCATACATTAAAGGGTCAACAATCTAACTGTAGCTATATATCTTCTGTATCTATGCTTCTGTATATTAGAACTGATCCCTGAACAAACAAGTATCCTAATACTTGCAAAATTTCAAATTATAGGGTCAAATTATAGCTTTCACTTGAGCCAGCGATGCAGCTGAATTCTGGAATTCTTTGTTCCAGCCAGAAACAGAAATCAAATTAAATGCCCATTGCTAAATTCGAAAATGAAATCCATCTTTCTCAACATGTAATGGTAATTAATGCATGGTAGATTCTCACAGATACCATTCAAACAAAGTTATTGCTTGAAAGTACATAAAGAAATATCAATAGAAAGAGTTCATAAATAAACATCAGAGTTAAATTATATTTGGCAAATTTCTTTTACTATATAAATATTCAAGAAATGCTAAATCATTTGTTTACCTAATCTTTCATTAATCTTCCATAACCAAGAAATAATTTTTATACTAAGATCAACAAAAGAATCACAGCATAACATAAAAACCAAATATTTAATCATATCAAAATTATTACTAAGCTAATGGAATTAGTCTGATTTACTCTCACTTATACAATAACAAACTCAAATAATGGCAAAATTAAAAGGGAGAACATTGCATTCTTGATATGTACAGTCATAAATTTAACAAAGGCAACCACATAATGTTACCACTAAATTTAGGAGTAGAATAAAACATTCACTCAAAATATTAAAATTTGGGGAGACCCAAGGTGAATCAAGGTCTGCTTCAGAAACCAAGTAGAAATCTTATTTCTCTGTATCCAAAACAATTGATTTTGTCCAAAGTAGTTGTATCAATTAAGAATCTAATATTAATTGTGAACAATTTCTGGCTGAGTTGAATTTTTGGAACCTGTACTGTGTGGGTATTCAAATCTTAACCATATTAATGTACAATTGAAATAGCCAGTTCTCCTGAGAGCTCCGGTCAGTTCTCCGGTCAGATCATCCAGAGAGTGGGAGGTGCTTCAGTCTGCTTTGTTGAAGGCTGAGCTTAATTACTGAGGAACGCTCCGCCCTCCATCACGTGGCTCCCTTGCGTTCCCCAGTTTACGCTCAGCCTTCGTGAGAGTAGGCTGTGTATTTCACCACTCCTTGGCCGATTCAAGAATTCTGATTCTAAGGTTTGCTGATCATTGTTTCTGGTTCTCCTTAGCCTCTAAGCGCACTGGGTAGTGACAAAGCAGGGGAGCGCGTTTTCTTCGCCCCCGGGGAGGCTGTATAGCGGGCGGCTTTCATGCTCCGGCGCTAATACCCCCCCTCAATTTGATCCTCTTCCTGCCGCTTTTCTACACCACATTCGTAGCGGCTTTATTTGATGGCGCTGTAATAGCGCAGCTGGTGTTCCCCCCCACCGTAAACGCCGATCGCCCCAGGAAGGGGCGAAAATCACCTGGCTGCCTCTCTCGGCCCCTAGACATGCCGGAGAGGCTGATTTTGGCCCTGAGCAGCCCATGAGTAAGGGAGCGTGGGCGGCTACCAGTTTGGGCGCCGCCGCATGTCGGGCGCCGCTTTTAGAGGCCTCATTGAGCTGCGAAAGGACTAGCTCTAATTACAGGCCTTCCAGCCTGTGAGAGCTATTAGATAAGCAGGGGAATTGGCAATCTTGTTGGCTTTCCGCAGCACGCTCAGGGCAGCAAATAGCAGCCTATCCCTCCCAGTTGTTGCCTGGGAGCTCCAGCTGCCAGAGGCCTCACTCCAGCCTCAGGCGTTTTATTTGGCATATTCGCAATATTAACAGTAATTTTTGGGGTCACTCCTTCCTGGGAGTCCCAACCAGACCTTGGATTAAATATTTGTAAATAATAATAATAATAGATATCTAAATATATTTAGATATACAATGATAGATAGATAGATAGATAGATAGATAGATAGATAGATAGATAGATAGATATACGTATTTGCATATATATATTTTTGCATCTTAAAAAATAAAAAATGTAAAGCCAACCGCCTTTACATTTGTATTACAGTCCTTTCCTCTACAATGGCAGATGACAATTCTGCTAAAGGCCCTTCTTTGAAGGCCAAATCTAAATCCTACCACCTGCGCAAACAGGCTAAGGAAGCCCCTAAGGAAACTTCCAAAGCTTCTCAGAGGGACGCTCTAAGACGTCATAGGGCACTGGAGAAAGAATTTGACAGGCGATCTAGAGAGACACAACCGGTATTTCCAGCCCCCCCCACCCTCTGCTCCCTCTACCTCAGACACCCCTCCCTCCAGATTGCTCTTCCCTCTCCAGGCGCAGCCCATCCCAAGGACACCAGGTCCCCGGACCAACGACCAGGCAGACACCGGAAGCAACATTTACGCCCACGGCCGCTGGTCTGCGCCAGTAGGAGGTCGCCACAGTTGAGATCCGTGCGCACATGCAGGCATGGATGGAACGGGCTATTCGCCAGGGGATTGCAGAGGGCCTGCAACAGATGTCCAGGTCTGGTCCTCCCTCGATGGCGCCCGAACACGACTCGCCATCAGTCAGGTTCTCGCCTAGATCGGACCCCACTCTTGGTCAGGTACCTTTACAGGAGGGCAGTCCTCTCCCAGAAAGGGATCTGGAGGAGGCCATGGAGGACCTAGATCGGTTCGGGGAGGAGGAGGAATTGGAATGGGGGTCTACGCACCAAGGGGAGCCCCTATCGGAGATAGACCCTATGGAGGGGGACATGTCCGAGGACGAGGGCCTCACACTGGATCAACCCACCTTTGTGGGTCTGTTCAAGCCGCACATGTTTAAATTGCTTCTATTTAAGGCCAGGAACATTTCTGGCCTGGCTGTGCAGTCCCCCTCGGCTCTCCCTTCCCCGGAAGAGGGACAAGAGGACGCCATTTTTAGGCAGCCTGTGGTGGAGGCGTAGGTGATCCCGGCCCCGCCCATTTTTCATGACTTAGTCTCAAACCAGTTAGACTCCACAAGGGCCCCCCCCTGCCCCATCCAGCCAGGACAGCAGGTTCTTTAACCTCGAGTCGAGCTTCTGCAACCTGCTTAACACTCCCGAGGTAGATGAGCCCATCGTTGATTTGGCATCCTCGTCCTCCCCCAGTGACCCCCTGGAGGTCCTGAAGCCCAAGGACAAGAGGTCCGAGCTGGCCTTACGTAGGGCTCACCAAGCGGACACCTGGGCCATTAGATCGGCCACTGCCGCTTCCTTCTTCACCAGGTCTTCGATCCGGTGGCTCCATCAACTGAGGCAGCATGTCCCCCCCTCTAACACAAGGGCTCATCAGGACATAGCAAAATTGACGGCTGCGGCAGAATTCTTGGCCGATGCCACATACCATGTGGTTAAGTTCTCTGCCTGAGCAATATCCTCTCATGTTACAGCTCGCCGCCTGCTCTGGCTCAAGCACTGGCAGGCGGACGTAAAAAACAAGATTAAGCTGGCCACCGCCCCCATAAAAGGGGACAAACTATTCAGCGCCGTCCTGGAGTCATTGCTATCAGAAACCAGAAGCAAGAAAAAATTTCTTTCCCCCCTTTTCCATAGGTCAGAGTCAAGAGCACAGCCCTTTCGGAGAGGTTCTTCACGACCTTTCTACCAGTTTCCTTTCCTGCCCAGGTACCCGAAACCCCCCTCCTTCCGGCTTTTCCAGCCCCAGGATCGAGCCGATCCGGGTGACAGGAACAGGAGGGGTGGCAGCTACAGGGGTTCAGGAGGGAAGCCCTTCCAGCGCAACAGATAGACCCCGTCCACCCCTCCCCATCGGTGGACGCCTCAAGCATTTCGCCGACCAGTGGGACTCCTCCACCTCCGATGCCTGGGTCCGAGAGACCATCAGACTGGGTCTCACACTTGAATTCCAGCGCGCCCCTCCCTGAATTTTTTATGGCATCCCCCCTCCAAGGATCCCACCAAACACAACCTAATGGATTCAGCTATCCGCCATCTCCTCACCATACAGGCCATACAACCTGTACCACCATCCCAGTGGAGGCAGGGGTTTTACTCTCACCTCTTCGTTGTCCCCAAATTCTCAGGGGGATGGAGGGCTATTCTAGACCTGAAACGCCTTAACCGTTACCTGACCTACCGCAGGTTTAAGATGCACACCCTACAATCCATTCTACTAGGCATCAGGCAGGGGGACTGGCTATCCTCTATAGACCTTTCAGAGGTGTACCTTCACATCCCAATCTGGCCCTCCCATTCCAAATTCCTCAGGTTCTGCTACAACCATTGCCACTTCCAATATGTGGCACTTCCCTTTGGATTGGCCTCTGCCCCAAGAACCTTTATTAAGGTCCTTGCGGCCCACCTCAGGGACCTCCCGGTTCGTCTCTACTGTTACCTGGGTGACATCCTCATCCTGTCTCACTCCAGACCCCAAGCAGAAAAGGATATCAGAGCTACTCTTTCTGCCCTCCAAGATCATGGGTTCCTAGTAAACTGGCAGAAGAGCCATCTGTTACCATCTATACGGATCACCCACTTGGGGTCCGTCATTGACTCGGTTCAGGGAAAGGTTTTCCTTTCCTCCGAGAGATTCCGTAGCATCCAGGAAACTGTCAAACATATCAGACGATCAAGAAAGGTAACACTTTTAGAATTGTCTAAATTACTCGGTAAAATGGTCTCATGTATTTCCATTGTTCCCTGGGCCCGTTTACACACTAGATCCCTACAATGGTTTCTGCTCCCGTTCCAAAGGACCGGTAGAAGCAATTCAAAGGCCGCGGTCAAGGTGCCTTCAAGGATCCTAATGTCTCTCCTCTGGTGGACCAGTCCTGCCATCAACAAGGGACACTGCTTCAAAGAACACCAACGCCTCATCCTCACCACAGACGCCAGCCTGTCCGGATGGGGCGCTCAAACCCACTCGCTCTCAACATAGGGCAAATGGTCACAGGTAGAACGCACACGCAGTATAAACTGGTTGGAACTTTGCGCCATCCACCTGGCCCTGCGCAACTTCCTTCCCCACGTACACGGGCGGCATGTCCTGATACTCATGGACAACGTCACTGCCAAGGCTCACATCAACCGACAAGGGGGCACCCAGTCCATAAGTTTGATGAGAGAGGCCGAGCGCCTCTGCCGTTGGGTGGAGCGCAATCTCCTCTCCCTCAAAGCCAAGCACATCTCAGGGGTCTCAAACACCCAAGCAGATTGGCTGAGCAGGACCACAGTGGACCAGTCCGAGTGGCGCATTCACCCATCACTGTTCAGGGAAGCGACCGTGATGTTCGGTCTCCCGTCAGTAGACCTCTTCGCATCCCCGCTCAACACCCAATTCCCCAGGTTTTTCTCGAGGTACCCCTCCCACGGGGCCGAGAATCACAATGCCCTCCGTTGCCCCTGGCCCACAGGGCTTCTATATGCATTCCCTCCGTTGGCCCTCATCCCCAGAGTCATCCAGAAGCTAATCTCCGAGAAAGCAGAGCTGATTTTAGTGGCACCCTACTGGTCCAGGCGCCCATGGTTTGCAGACCTCCGCAACCTATCGGTGGACTCCCCTTGGAAAATCCCCCCGTACAGGATATCCCTTTCCCAGGGGCCCCTCCAACACCCGGACCCTCAGTGGCTCCAGTTAGCCATTTGGAGGTTGAGTGGGAACGTCTAAGGAAGGAGCAGTTCTCTGACCAAGTTATTGATACCATTTTAGCCGCAAGGCGGCCCTCAACAACCCGAATATACAATGCCACTTGGAATAGTTTCTGCAAGTGGTGCCATAATTTCCAGATCAACCCTCTTTCACCCTCCATTGCTCAAGTTTTGGAATTCCTCCAAGAAGGTCTGAGGAAGGGACTTTCTCCGAACACCCTGAGGCGTCAGGTAGCAGCCCTTTCAACTGTGATTATTTGCAACAATCTGGGTACCCTCTCCCTCCACCCTCGCATTAGGGCATTCCTTAGGGGAGCAACTAACTTGTGTCCCCCAACTGTACACATCTGGGACCTCAACAAGGTCCTGGTGTCCCTTACTAAACATCCCTTTGAGCCTCTCAGGGAATCCTCACTCCAGTTCCTAACTTTCAAAGTCGTCTTCCTGGTGGCCATTACTTCGGCTCGCCGAATATCGGAGATAGCCGCCTTGTCGGTGAGGAAGGACCTTTGCATCTTCCATGCCGATCGGGTGGTTCTACGGCCGGACCCTACCTTCTTGCCTAAGGTCAATTCAGCCTTCCACAGGGCACAGGAACTCACACTTCCGAACTTCTGCCCCAATTCCTCGCGGGAAAGGGAGAAGCTTTGGCACACCCTGGATGTAAGACGGGCCCTCTGCATTTACATTAAACGTACCCAGCCCTTTAGGAAGTCCGAATCCCTATTCCTTTCCTTTCAACCTAAATCCTTAGGACACAAAGTCTCCCCGACAACCATCAGCCGCTGGATTAGAGCTAATATTTCCAAAGCTTATTTGTCCCAGGCTCTGCCGGTGCCCAGTGGAATAACGGCACACTCCACCAGAAGTGCAGCCACCTCGGCAGCTTGGGCCACCCAGGCTCCAATTGCTGATATTTGTCGGGCGGCCACCTGGGCCTCCCCATCTCCCTTCATTAGGCATTATAAGATCGACATATTTGCCTCAGCAGAGGCTTTGTTTGGTGGACGAGTTCTCCAGTGAGTCCTCAAGGAACCACAGGGACTTCAGAACCAGACGGAGTCCCTCCCGTAGGACAGCCAAACTTTGGTATGTCCCACTCTCTGGATGATCCGACCGGCTCTCAGGAGAATGGGCGTTGGTCCTTACCTGACACGCCGTTTCTCTGGAGCCGGAAGGATCATCCAGCCCCACCCTTTTAGTTCACCGTCTGGTGGGGTCTTGTTTCGGCCAAGGAACCGCTTAGCATAGTAAGATGAGAGCACGATCTTCTCTTCACTCTCGTCTTCGCGTAAACTGGGGAACGCAAGGGAGCCACGTGATGGAGGACGGAGCATTCCTCAGTAATTAAGCTCAGCCTTCAACAACGCAGACTGAAGCACCTCCCACTCTCTCTGGATGATCCTCCCGGCTCCAGAGAAATGGCGTGTCAGGTAAGGACCAACGCCCATTTTAGGATGGACGTAGTATTATCCTCATTAAAACTAGAGATAGGAGTCTATTTGAAAAGTTTCCGTTATTTATGGTTTTTTTAAAAATCCTATTGAAAGAGTCGATCACGGAAGCTGATCTTTATTGAACTGCCTGTTACAATGAAACCTCTTCAGATTGCCTCTAGGTGGCAGCTCTTCTGTATAAGCCATTTCATACACCTTGGCTCATTTCATTTAGAAACAAAGTTATGCTAGATTATATTTTTTCATGAATCGCTATGTAGTAAGTGGTGAACGCTGAAGAAGTTTTCCTTTATTGTAGTCATTAAAAATGTGGAGATACTGCTTTTCTCAAGTGATGTCCTTATCGCAAAGCCAATATCTGTCTCTGCTTTTATAGGATCAAAATCATTCTTCTGGTGTTCCTCGCATTCCTGTTTCTGTTCCTGTCACTGGTGTAAATGCACAGCCTCCCAATGTTTCCATGGCAGGTAACCATGGCAATGCAGTTTATCTCAACAGTCAGCAGCAAGCAGCTGTAATGAAGCAGCACCAGATGCTACTAGATCATAAGCAACAACAAAAGCAGTTGTTAATAGAACAACATAAACAGTTTCTAATGGGACAGAGGCAACTTCTTGCTGAACAGGTAAAACATATTGTTGTGACAAAGATTGTGCCAATGTAGTGGAATATTCAGTACTTGATTATGTTAAATAATCAGGTTGCATGTTATGTTTACCATGAGAGTAACCTGTTACTACTTACTGCAAATTTTGTAGGATTCCCACTCACCCCTCTAAACACATGCCCTTAATTCAGAAAGGATTAGGAAGGTTGCATTCAGACATCCCTGGAGATAGTTGCTCATTATTGTGGGCTTGCCTTGAAAATTGATCTAAACAGAAAGTCAGGATAATGGCTACAGGATCCCTCTTTCCAAAATTTAGGAATGAGTATGGATCCTTATCTGGCCACAATTGCACATTTCTCCTGATAAAGAAAGTGTTAAGAAACAGAAGAAGAAACTTTAAGAGTGAACAGTTCAAAAACAGCTTAGGACAACCCTAATAAGGGGCAGGAAGGGAAACGATGGAGAAAGGAATGGAATGGGACAGTTCACCACTGACAACTCACCTTTGCCAATTCACTGCTGCCAAGACACCACAGGACAAATCAACACAGCCGATTTGTCGTGGACAGCTCGAGAGATGGCCAGGAGCTTTTGGCCGAAGGGAAAGATGGATGGGGGTGAGCAAAGTGGCAGTCAGGGGTTTCCCCATTTTCACACATACTTACCCTGCTGCCGCTGCACCAAGCTCCTGGCCATTCAGAGTTTGGAACACATGGCGGCAGCATTCAGGCCATTTGGTGGCAGTAGAGGCCAGGTGTGTCCCATTTTCATACATCCTACTACCACTGCCAAAGGGCCCAAATACTGCCACTACCAAACTCCAAGCAGCTCAGTGTAGTGGCAGGGGATATATGTGAAAATAGGAAGCCCCCAGTCACCACTGCTCTGCCCATCCATTCATCCACCCTCCAGTGGGAAACCCCTGGCCATTGCTGCCACCCTGTACTTTGCCAACTTGATCGGTCACCCACCTGCCCAGCTCTCCTTCCAGGGAGAAGCCCCCGACTGCCTCTCTGCTCACTTGTCTGCCCACCCAGTTCTCCTTCCAGATGCTCAAGGCAAGTTGTCCCTGTGGCAAATTGGCTGTGTTGAGTTTTCCTGCGAAAACCTGGTGGCTGGCCGCACCGAATTGTCCTAGACCTGAAATGAATAATTCACTGTCTAGAATGCTGAATAAGATTATTGCAGATGCTTTTATTGTAAAATCTGCTGGTTCTTCCTGATTTTTCAGATGGACAAGGAGAATCATAATCAAAAAAAGCAGATTGATTAAAGTAATAGTTGTTGAGAAAGATTGCCAGTACCTAATTGTAATCCCCACCATCTATCATTGTGTTTAGAAAGAGCAAATACAAAATAATAGGGTATGTAGACAGTTCACAGTACCAGACATTCCAAATGTAGTAAACTACAGTACTAATGCTTCTGTTAAGCCATTTTCTGTGCTTCTGGTATGAAACCAGAAGCTAATAAGTCTCATTTGAACATTGAGTTAAAAAAGAATGTTGGAAGAAGGCAGTGACAAACTACTAATAGAACTGCATGGAGGAAGTTATTCCAAATGAAGCTTGACACAAGGAATGTTTACATTAATTTCTTCACATTAAGTATATTGTCACATTTTTTTTACTCAGAACATTTTCTGATCACTTTTGTTTTTGGTGTTTTAAAGAGCACACATTACATTTGCATATAAAGCATATTTTGTTTTCTAAAATTCGTGTTATATTACAATCAAAGCAGTGGTTAGTTGGTTCAACAGTAGAATGATACATCTGAGGCTTTGTATGGAGAATTCTTACAACCTGGATTTCCATTTTAGGAGAAACAAAGGCATCATCAGGAGCAACAACTCCAAAGGCATTTGACACGACCACCTCCTCAGTACCAAGATCAGACACAAAACGCATATCAACAACAAGTTGGCCAGTTCCCAGGTAAAGGGGGATGTGGGGTTGAAATATGAAGGACTGGGGTGGGCATGAGCTATGTTTAAAATGCTCTTTTGTAATCAAAGTATAGTCTTGTAGTAGTATTTATTAAATACATGTGCTATTATAATGTGTGATTCCTAATGATTGATAATAGCTACAAAGTAGAAATTTAAAGTCTCCACAATAAAATGCAGATTAATTGTTCAAGTTAATAAAATCACTAGATCAATTTCACTAGATCTAAGCCAGCAAGCCCTACAGATTGCTAGAAACTACTATATTGCATGTTGCATATGTAAAATGTTGCATCAAATATTCTAAAAATGTTTAGATTGATTTTTAAAATCACTAATGTTGGTAATCTTATATTACAGGCTCATCTCCATCAATGACAGGGGTAAATAATTTAGGCCAGTCCAACTCCAGCAGTCCACGAATGTTCTCTCAGAATCAGAACATGATTCAGATTGGACCAGGACACAATTCTGTCTCATCAATCAGCAATCAGCAAGATCGAGCAGTTAATCAATATACTGGTCTGCAGACTATTCAGCGAGGTAATTTATACAGCATGGCATCTGGTATGACCCAGATGGTCCAACAACATGCAAATCCAACTGCCAATGGTCAGGCACAGATGCCAAGACAACCCGGTTTGGCTCAGGGCACTGCTCTTCCTGCTGGATATGGACAGAACACGCTAGGAAATCCAGGCATTTCTCACCAACATAATAAAGGAGCGCTAAACGCTACATTATCCAAGCCTCAGATGGCAAGAATGCCAGCAATTGGGGCCCCAAATTCATCCTGGCAGCATCAAGGTATATCAAATATGAACAATCAGGCTCAACGAAATAATAGTTTAGCAATGTTTACTGCCAGCTCCACGTTCCATATGCAGCAGAAGTTGTCCAGTCAGCAGTTTGCCCAAGGAATGCCTCAGGTAAGTCTCAACACCAGCAGGACAATAGCACCCATGAATTCAGCTGTCTCTGGACAGATACTGTCACCGTTAGGGGCCCAGCAGCGGACAAACCCTCCTACTCAACAGCCAGTCCAGTCACAACAGGTCTTGTCAGGCATGAATCAAACTGTCCCAGATCTGACTTTCAGCCAGAATCAGAATCAGCAGCTGTCCAGCAGAAGCAGTCTACATTGTACTCAAGGTTATCCTGTGAGGACAGCTAATCAGGAATTGCCTTTTGCCTACAGTAACCCATCTGGAGGTAATGGACTACAGAACTTAACTGGGGATACAGACCTCATAGACACTTTATTGAAAAACAGGACTTCAGAAGAGTGGATGAATGATTTGGATGAGTTGTTAGGGAATCACTGAAATGAGATTTGTTTGTTTGTTTTCTTCCCTGAGTCATTTTTTTAAATTACAAATTAACTTTGGACCAAATACCTGTGCCATTGAAAACTCGCAGGCTCTAGTGGGAATGTATTGGAGTTGCTTCTTTCTGGGTCTAAGAACATGAAAAAAGATGCACCAGCTTTCTAGGAAAAAAATGTCATTTCTATAGTGTGTCTGGGACACAACATATGCAAACAGTTTGGTGCGTACCCCAAACAGCCCAGCAAAAATGTAACTTTTCCCAGTGTTTTACATTTGAAGACTTAAATGTGAACCCCTGCAGTTTCAGTGCAGAAAGTAAGCCAGCAAGAGATAGGCTTTAAATATTCAGTGTTA
The DNA here is from genome assembly GCA_033807585.1 of Hydrophis major. Taxonomy (NCBI): domain Eukaryota; kingdom Metazoa; phylum Chordata; class Lepidosauria; order Squamata; family Elapidae; genus Hydrophis; species Hydrophis major. Next base: position 132,888,005 of record CM066329.1, on the reverse strand, counting down.
AGGCATTCTTTCCTACAGATAGTGCTGGATAGACTTCTTTATCTTAATTTGGATCTCTAAATTGTAAAAAGTGCCACCTTTATTTTCAAGGAAAGATTGTGTATAGACCTTGTTCTTTTTGGAATCCTCCTTAGTTTAGGGAGGATAATGTTCTAATCAATGTGTGCCAACATTCTTAGCAAACCAGATCCAAGAATTCACAATAACTGATAATGGATTTACTTACTAGAGATCCTTAAATATGACATTTCCAGCAGCAGGTTGCTGTAGATCTAAACTGGGGAACTGGTCTTAATTGGCTTATGGCTTACTGAACAAAGCAATTTGCACTCTGCTATTGGTGGGGAGGGGTTCTTTTTCTTTTTTTAGTTATTTTTTAATTGGAGAAAGACTTAAAATCAAGTGTGTGCACTTTTTTCTATCTCCTTTCCTGCATTCATTAAAGTTGGACTGATCACACCTCATTTTTCTGTTTGATTCAGAGGGCATTTATACTTAGCAGTGTTTTTGTTTCCATGTGAATACTGTACTATGTGGATAGGATGAAACAAGTCTTATGCCTTGGGAGTGATTGACTGAAAATTTTGCAATAATGGCACAGGAAGATGGGGGCACACTATACTTCTTTTAAAAATTTAAAACTTGTGAGACCCTTGGGGGAAATGGTGATTGAAGCTTTTTAGAAATATAAAGATTAATCTCCAATGAAATAAATGCTGCTAATTCATCATGTTCCATGGAGATACTTTCCTGGATGTGTAAAATTAGTTCCTTATATGGCAAGGAAAAGAGAATTATTTTTTAATGTGTTACCAAAAAGAATTTCTGCTTGCCAACAAACCACCTTTTGCCTTAACCTTTAGTTATAAAGGTAATCAGTTTGAAAGTTGTTTTAGATACCTCTCTTTTCCTACTTGGGGGTTTGTTTTGTTCTTTAATGAACAGGGCTACTTACCTCCTGTTATAAGAGATCTTAATTTACTTCATAACATTTGCAACTGAGAATCATAGAATTTCCTTTGCCTCAGATACGTTCAGGAAAGTTTATAGAGAATCTGGGATATTATGGACAGGGGAACAGTGAGATTAAAAAAGATGAACAATAGGAAATTATTTTACTGTATCTGCAGTGTTCCTCTCAAATGTGCACTTTGGAAAACAATCTGCTTTAACACTACTTTTAATTTAATTTTCCCGTTTGTTTCATTGTATATCGTTGCCATCCATGATCAAGAGTAATATGCCTTGCTGAAGAGATGTTTGTGTTTTGGGGGATAATTGATGGGGGGTAATGGTGAAAACTGCATGTTAATGAATGGTTCCACTACTGATATGTCCAAACTGAAGCAAGTTGCATTGAGTGTATATTTTTAAAATGTCATTTTATAATAAGAGTTGCTTAATTTAATAATTAAAATATAGGTGTCACTATATTGTAAGTAAATTAGATTAGAGTTAAATTTACTAATTTTTTCCATAAATCAGCAATTGAGTTACATTTTTCAGTGAATTCAATTCAAAGATTTGATCCAAAATGAATGTTAGCTGGAAAACATTGTAATCTTTGTAGCTGCTTTTTTGACCATGGAAAAATTATTGGGGTCTGGGAAAAAGAGATTTGAAATGGAGATATATTTGTTATATGTTTTGGTAATCTTGCACCAATGTGCCTTCCTTTTGTTTGTGGAAGTACTTGGGACCTCATATTTCGTAATTATTTGAGTTCTTTTTATTTCTTCTTTAGGTGCAGAAAAAAGGTTTATACCATTCTAGCTTAATTTATCAGAGAAAATCTTGGTGAGAAGAAAATGTAACAGACATTTTGTGTTTCAAGTGCTAAAGGCAGATACCTCCTGTCTGTCTTTGTTTCGTTACATAGGGTTTTATCAGCTGTAGCACACACAACTATGTAAAAGCCTCCTATTGCTTTTTAGGTATCCTGGATTACAACTCCCATCATTCCACACACAGTAGTCCTGCTGCTGGACTGATGAGAATTGTAAATCTATAACATTTCAAGAGTGACAAATGCCTTTTGGTGAAATAAATCAACTGGAAGTAATTTTGGATTGACTCTGCTCTTTCAAAATTTAAAAAGAATTTTTAAAAATTCTTAAAATTTAAGTCACGTTATATCTTCAACTTGATTTCAGTTTGTTGTTGCTTTCAGTTGATATGTAACTGTTTTCAGATTTGAACATGTAGCATAATGTTAAAGAGGTAAAAAGTCCCGTGCAGTGATGCTTGAACATGGAAGCTATCTGGGACTAAGTGCAGGGCACTCCCCATCAGTCACTAGTAGCAGTTCATAAATGAATATCTGCACTTGTGCTTTCTATTTGCTGCAGCTTCAGAGCAATAAGACGCCCCCACCCGCCTCAATTTGCCTGGTCTGTTGCCTCAGTTTTATTTATAGGCTGCAGTCCTGGGCTGATGAAAAGGTGTGAAAAAACCATACCTGTCCAAGATTCCTACCCACCCCCACCTTCCTAAACCCCCGCAAAATGGAAAGGGTGCTCAGTTTTTCTATTCTACACATTTTCTTTGTGTAAATAAATGTTTACAGTTTTATATTAAAGACTGAATAAGAGTTAGATCTTCTGAGTGTATATTTTTTACTTTTTATAGATTTTAAAACTATAATTCTTTATATATATGTTGGGGGCGGTTATACATTTTACATTTGTTTAAATGGTGAACAGTTCAGATTTGATGCTAACCCTTTTTTTTTTTTTGACATTGAGATGTATAAAGAGTCCATTAATCCTATTTTTTTTCTTTAACTGCAATTATTGTGGCACACCAAAAACCTTTCACTTCTGTTATGTCATTATTAAAAAAATAAATATTTTGCTAGTGTACTGAACACATTGTTGTGAGGTTTCTTTTATAAATATCCTGAGATGAATATAGTTTCTATTATCTTTGGAACTGGTATGGATTCTTTCTTGATCCTTTCTTTCCTTTATTTCTGCCAGAAGCCAAGGTCCACTTTTTCATTCCAAGGAATACCCTGGCTTATCTGAAACTGAAAGATGCTGCAAGGCCTAATGTAGAGCATTGGCTTAAGGCCGTGATGGCAAACTTGTGGCACGCGTGCCACAGGTGGCACGCAGAGCCCCAGACAAACTTACCTTCACTGCGCATGTGCATGCCTCCCAGCTGATTTTCAGCCTGTTTGAAGCCGTTTTCTCCCTCCTGGAGGCTCAAGGGAAGCCTCTGTCACCTCAGGAGGATAAAAAATGGGCCTTCCAGAAATACTGGAAGTGCCTGTTTTCAGCCTCTGGAGCCTGGGGGAAGCCATTTTCATCCTCTCAGAGGTTTGAGGGAAGGCTCTGAGCTTCGGGAGGCTGATAAATTGGGTTCTTTTATTTAAAACAAGCAAAACATGGTTTTTCGGCCTCCCAAGGCTGCAGAGACTTCCCTCAAGGCTGCAGAGGCTTCCCTCAAGCCTCCAGGAGGGCGAAAACAGCCTCCCCTGGGCTCCAGAGGCTGAAAACAGGCACTTCTGGTATTTCCGGAAGGCCCATTTTTCGGCCTCCCAAGGCTGCAGAGGCTTCCCTTGAGCTTCCAGGAGGGCAAAAACTGCCTCAAATGGGCCAAAAATCAGTTGGGAGGTGCACACATGAGCAGTGCAGGTAAGGGGGTGGGGGTGGTGCATGTGCAGGCGGCAGGGGGCATTGCATTGTGAGTGCCAGTGCACACGCTATTGCATGCATGCGCACTTTTGGCACACCACAACAAAAAGGTTCATCACTGGCTTAAAGGCTTCCATTTGTCGTGTATGCATTTCCATGTCAACATTATGTATATATTTTAAATTGTATTTTTAGTCTTTAACAGAGTGCTAGACAATGATTAATGCCAGTTTTATATAGCTTTGGCCATGAAAATTAATGGAACAGTTTTGGAAAAGCCTTGTCTTTCTTGCTTTTTTTTTTTTTTAATAAAAAAAAACTGTACTTTAGAATGTAAGGGAGGAAACAATCAGAAGATAACTGTAAATGAGAACTGGGCGGTTTTTTGTTTTGTTTTCTCGGAAACAAACTGGCTCTCATTTTAACCTTCAATTAATCTAGAATGCAGCAATTTGTCTTTTAGCTGGCACTCATTGCTATATGCATGTTATACCTGTGCTCTAAACCAGGGGTCTCTAACTGGTAGTCTGTGGACCACTGGTGGTCCGCGAGAAAATTTTGGTAGTCCCCAGAAAAATTGTTTGCATTTTTTATATTGCACTAAATCAGGGGTCCTCAAACTGCAGCCCCTGGGCTGGATACGTGCAATGAACATTTGTTTTGCTGCAGTCTCCCCCTTTGGGTTTTTTTTGTGCGGGTCAAAGGGGGGGCAGAAATTTCAACTTGGGGTCTGCTTCAGCTTCCTGGTGCGGGCTTTGGGCGAAGGCCGGAGGGAAGTGCCACTGGTGGCAAAGAGCCAGCAGGACTGCATCATGGCCTGGAACTGGTTGACCATCTCAGCCCACTGAGCCTCCTGGCCTTGCACTCCCACAGGTCTTCCCTCTGCTTGGAAAGCCTATGCCTGTAGTCCTCAGGTGCTTCTCCTGAGCCCCCTTCTTGGTCAGATCCAATTTGAACTGAGCCAGCTGTTTTGCCAACTGTTTCTTGTGGTGGCTGCTTCCTGTTGGGGCCTGGCCGGCAGGCGAAAAGTAACTAAGAGGGGAAGGGTGAGTAGAGGCCGGTGAGGCGCCCCTCAATGTGAATGACATCGAGTTGGCCATGCCTACCCAGTCATATGATCACCTGGCCATGCCCACCCAGCCAGTCGTTAAGCAGATCATATTAGTGGTCCACGGGATTTAAAATTATGAATTTAGTGGTCCCTGAGGTCAGAAAGGTTGGAGAGCCCTGCTCTAAACTCTGCTGGCTCCCAATGCAATTCAATGTGCTGGCTGTCACCTCTGAAATAAAATCACATGACTTGGCATCAGGGATCTACAGGACTCCCAACCGGAATTGTAAACTCAACCCAGATGTCCTAAAAGAAAGTTGGTCTCCCATTTCTTGAGGTATGGGCTGGAAGAGCTTAGGGACAGCTTCTTGCTAGCAAATGCCTGTATTATGAATATTCCCCCCTCCCTTATAAGTTAGATTGTGCACTCCATTCTGACCTTCTCATTCTGACACTCCTGAAAAATTTGAGTATGCAGTACAGCTTGTACTGTACTTTTATCCATTATTTCCTGTTTCAAGCTGTGGGATAATGTTTTGCATTGGAACAATGAACAATATGTACTACCGTATATACTCGAGTATAAGCCGAGTTTTTCAGCACATTTTTTGTGTTGAAAAAAAACCCCCTCGGCTTATACTCGAGTCAGATTCCCCTCTGAAAAAAAAATGGTGTGGAGCTCCGAAGCTGGGCAGCCGCTTCCCTGCTTCCGTGTTTCCTTTGCAACTTTTAAGCATGGGGGTAATCGGAAGCAGAAAAGTTCTTGCTTGAGGATATATTGTTTTTTCTTTTTTTAACTTTTTTTTGGGGGGAAGACCCACCGCCATGTGAGAATGCTCAGACACGAAATCTATCCAACCGAAAATAAGTGTGTGTGTGGGGGATTTTAACAGAGGGAAGATGTAGGGAGAAGGCAAAAGCGACAGAAGATCCTTCAGGGGAAACTGAGGGGGAGACTCACCCCTTGGTCCAGATGAGCCCCCTTCCCCTTTCTCTAGGCTGAGAAAACAACGCGAGCCGAGGTTGCTTCGGCTCCACTCAGCTTCATTTCCTCAGCTCCAGCTGCTTTCAGTCCACTCGGGAGGAGGGGGAGGAGGAGGTGGGGGCAGCTCACATTGTTTTCTGAGCTCTAGGCTGAGAAAACAACGCGAGCCGAGGTCGCTCCATTCAGCTTCATTTCCTCAGCTCCAGCTGCTTTCAGTCCACTCGGGAGGAGGGGGAGGAGGTGGTGGTTACAGCTCGCGTTGTTTTCTGATAGTGACATCATTTCCCAAATTAATTGATTCACTAACCCAAAAGAAGAAGATGTTGATGACAGTGGGAGGCAGGAGTCACTCTCTCCCTTGCAAGAAAAAAGCAAGAGCCGTTCTTATGATCTCTCCCTCTCTCTCTTTCTCCCCGTAATACAGTCAAGCCCTTTCCAGCACGTGCGCGCGATCCACCCCCGCCGCTTTGCACCTTGCAAATGCAAAAACCCTGGGGTTTTGCATTTGCAAGGTGCAAAGGGGCGGTGGCCGATTGCGCACGCGTGCTGGAAAGGGCTTGACTGTATTACGGGGAGAGAGAGACAGAGGGAGAGATCATAAGAACGGTTGGTTTACAAATTGTTTTGTGCTTCCATTTTGTAGTCTTCAATTACAATTACATTGCATATAATCTCATATTGTCAATCAAAAATTAAATACCTTAGTATCATTATTAATCAATCATTTGACTATACTTTTATTCATTCATGTTTTACAAGATAATCATAATTTACTTGTTTATTTTATAACAGTTCATATTATATATATATATTTTATAACAAACTTTATTAATTTTTTTTAACACACACAAACAAAACATAGGATGTAGTAACATAAAATATCTTTTCTAGAAGAAACAAATGAACCATCTTATTTAAAAAAGAAGATAATTCCAAATTATCACACTTCTATATATATATTTATCTAATCAATTTCATATCTTTTCAAAACTTTTCTTTATTACTCCCTTTCGTTCTATTTAGTCATATTTCTTCTGTCTTAAAAATATATACTCATTGAATATATTTTCATTAGTATTCTTCCACATCCTGTCAGACTTAAACAAACATTACACAAAACATAAATATACATAAAACTTCTTTTTGGAAGGCAGCTTACCCCAAGTTAACTCTTTTTATACAGACATCAATCAAAATTTATACTCAATATACTATCTCATATCTTATTTAACATTCTCTATTTTCCATATATTTTCTCTCTCCTACTCATTCTTTTAATTCTATTTTATTTATTCCATCTCAATTAAATAATTATATTTGCATCTTTGGTCTGTTTTCTTTCAATCACCTACTTATCCTTTCTATCTAATACAATACTTCTCCTGTAAACCCAGATTGAAGTATGACAACTTTTTATCTTCCCCCTAAATAACACTTAAAATAATACATATTTTCCATGCTGATTCTGCTCCGTACATTCAAAGTATTACATTTCAAAATAGTAAAGCAAACAAATAATATTGAGTTTAATAAGTAATAAAACTAAAAACAAGTAAAAAAGAAATATTAAATTTATAATATAGTAAAAGCAATGTTTCATAAGAAATTAAATTCTATTATTAATTCTTAAACAATAAAAATACTATTTCATACTATTATGAAATTAAGAAATTAAACTCTATAATTAAATCATGACTTCGCTTTAATACATTTTTAAATCATATAATATTCTAATTTTCTAACTCAACTTCAAATACTAATGTCTACAATGCATTTTTATGTACTTTTGCAGAATCATTTTTAAAAAAAGATTATCTCACCCCTTATCTCTGAAAAAAAAAACATTTTTTTGCATCTTGTTTAAAGCCTTTATGACTTCTCTTTCCTTTCCCCCTTTCTTTCTTCTCCATTCTAACTTTTTGACACCCCCCCATCTCTCCAATTTCACTCTCTTAATCTTCCCTCTCTGTTGTATTTTTCTTTTCTGTTGCTTTCTGACATCATATCGCTTCTTCATCTCCTTTTTCTTTTTCTTGGTTGCTTTTTTAAGTTCTAAGTTCATCTTTTCCTTGCCCCCTTTCTGCTTTTTAATGGACAAAGTGTGTTTGTCCATTAAAGATGGTTTCTTCTCCTTCATCCCAGCCTTCCTGTTGTATTTCTTGGTAGGTAGAAATCACCATTTCCAAAAAGCGAAAGATAGATCCAAATGAGCCCTTATCTTCGTTTTTCAGTTTTTGAAATTCCATTTGTAGTCCTTCAAAAGATAATGCCATTTTTTCTTTCTTTTTTTAACGCAACCCTAATGTCTTTAGTCCCTTTTTTAAAAAAACAAAATTTCACAAAGATCTCAAAAGTCACAAAGCAAACCAAATCAATTTTAAATTGTTGTTTTTTTTTAAATCCAATGTCCAGAAATCCTTTATCCCTTGGCTTTAAATTTCAAATTGAGTTACCTTCCGTTCACAAGTAGATTTTCCAGGTCTCCGTCTGCTATTTCTATGGGGAGGGAGAGTTAAGAAAAAAAAATTTTTCCCTTAACAGCTTTAACCGCAGCTTTCCAGTCTTCTTTGGGAAACAATGTATCCTCAGGCAATTCAAATAGTTCAGTTTCCAGGGTAATTAAGAGTTGTTATTGTCTCGGCTCAGCCAAATTTTCACTTCCTCCTGCAACCTCCAGCACAAATCTTACCTGGCTGCAGGCTTCTTTGTGACGGCCATCACTGACCGCCGCTCCACCACCTTGGGAAAAAGGGGGTTTTCCGGCTGGGGAGGGGTTCTGCGACACCCCCAAACCCTGTCCGGATCCCCCCTCTCTTCGGCTGCCTCTACAGGGCAGCCATATCCCCCAGACCCATTTGGATTGGGGGCACCTTGGCAGCAAGCACAGCAGGAATTGCAGACAAGCAAATTCCTGCTGCTGCCGAAGCCACGCAAAATCAGAAGTCCCCACATCTTTATATATTTATTATTTTCTAAAAGTCTACATATTTCATTACTGTATTTTATTGTCTAACCATTGATAAAAAAAGATCCCAAATTTTATAAAATTGTTTATCCTCTTGTTCTCTAATTTCAAATGTCAATCTACTCATTTCAGCACATTCCAATATTTTCTTAATGATTTCCTCTTGTGATGGTATTTTCTCATTTTTCCAGTTTTTATCAAATACAATCGTAGCTGCTGTTAATACATTTACAATCAGGTATTTCAAGTCTTTACCATATATTTCAGGTAAAATTCCCAATAAAAATATCTCTGGTTTCAAGTCTATATGGTTTTTTGTCATTTTTTCCAACCACATGTGGATTTTAGTCCAGTATTTTTTAGCATCCGCACAAGTCCACCACATATGGTAAAATGAGCCAGGTGTCTGATGACATTTCCAACATTTTTCGGATTTATTCTTGAACATTCTTGCTATTCTTATCAGGGGGAAATGCCACCTGTAAAACATCTTATACAAATTTTCTTTCAGTTCTGTTGACATTGTCATTTTATAATTTTGAGACCACAATTTTTGCCATTTCTCTAAATCAATCCCATATCCAAAATTCTTCCCCCAAGCAATCATAGTTTCTTTAACTTGTTCTTCTTCTAGTTTAATTTCTAATAAATATCCATACAATTTTTTAATCACCTTTTCATTAGTACCTGTCAAAATCTTATCTAAGTCAGTCAGTTTATCATAGAAATCTTCTGTTTTAGAATCTTTATCATACCTTGAATGTATTTGCACACATGAAAACCAATTCATCTTTATACCTTGTTCCTCTAGTTTTTGCATCAATTTACGTTCATCAATTTACGTTTTCATTCAATATTTCACCATATCTAACTGTTTATTCCTTTTTGTATATTATAGGATATGAAAATGCTTCAATAGTCGATAACCAAACTGGAATTTTCAAATAACATTGTCTTTTAATCTTCTCCCAGTTTAACCACAGAGACTCCCATATATAATGTCTTCTAAAATACCCCTGTGTTTTAGTTCCTTTATACCATAAAAAAGCATGCCAGCCCAACAACAAATCATGTCCTTCCTAGTGTCAACAATCTAGTATTTCTTAGTGTTATCCATTCCTTAACCCGCATCAGATTTGGAGCTTGGTAGTACAATTCCCAGTTAGGCAAACCAAATCCTCCTCTAATTCTAGCATCTTGCAAAAGTTTTAACTTTATTCTCATTTTCTTACCTTGCCATATATATTTCAACACAATTTTATTTAAATCTTCAAAGTAGTCTTTTCCAAGCCTAATTGGAATTGTTTGAAACAAATATAAAATTCTGCGTAATATATTCATTTTGATTGTTGAAATTCTCCCTATTAGTGACAGTTGTAAATTTTCCCATTTCACCAAATCTAGCGCTGTTGTTTAAGTTTAATATAATTATTCTCTTTTAATGTACTACATCTTGCTGTCAAATATATCCCCAAGTACTTAATCTTATTCATGATCTGAATTTTCAAAAGGTCTGCTGCGGTATCTGCTATCCCGCATCAGATGGGCGGCTCATGATAGGGAGCAAAGGAGAAAGAAACGACAGGAGGCGAAGTTCCTTCCTCTGAATAATTGGGACAATGTTGCCACACATAAGCCAATAATGTAGCAATAGGTTTCATTTTTACAGGCGAGCCCTTTAAATTAGCAGAATATTTAGAAGAAGAAGCGACTAACTCCCTCAATTCCTTCAGATGCTGCGTCTGTTGTTGACAAAAGTTTCCACCCATACTTACGAAAGTCGAGACCGTGTTTCAGATCCGATGATGTGCAATTCGCTTCAGGCCTGGCAATGCACAGCTCCCATCGAGCTGATAAGATATGGGCGCGTCGCAACGTATCCCCCTTAGGGAATCACGTCAGGGTCATCAGAATGTGGTATCTGCTATCCCGCATCAGATGGGTGGCTCATGATAGGGAGCGGAGAGAGAAACGACAGGAGGCGAAGTTCCTCGGGATGAGCGCGCCCCAAATGTCTTGGCACACGCTCTTTTATTGTGCTTTTTTACAAGAAAATGATTTCATCAAAGCTCAAGTCAAATAGGATAATTCCATCAGGATGTGCATGTTTACAAAGCTGCATACCAGACAGATCATTTACAATGTGGATAAGCTTTTTAACAACCGTCTAGCTCCTTGTCCCTTGTATGTGCCTTGCAAAGGTCACTGAAGAGACAGAAGTTAATGATTACACATGAATGATACATAGTTGCAAACACATGAATGATATATAGTTGCAATGATACATAGTTACAACAGTCTGCCAGTTCTTCCTTTTGTCTTAATAGCATATTCTTTGTCAAAATCTTTGTCTTATCTTTATTTATTTTCAAACCAGCCACCTTTCCATGTGCCTCTATCTTTTCTATCAATTTTGATGCTGTTTCTAAAGTGTCTTCTAAGATGAAAACCAGATCATCTGCAAATGCTTGCAGCTTAAATTCTTCCTTTTTGATTTTCATTCCTTTTATATTCTTTTCATCTCTAATATTTCTGTTTAGCACTTCCAAAGTTAGCACAAACAACAAAGGTGATAGTGGGCACCCTTGTCTTGTTCCTTTTCTTATATTGATAGAGTCTGTCAGTTCTCCCTATATCATTACCTTTGCCGTTTGCTTATAGTATATAGCTTCTATTGCTTGAATAAATTTTCTAGCAAAACCCATCTGTTCCAACAATAATAACATGAATCACCAATTCATATTATCAAATGCCTTATGTGCATCTAGAAATATCAGAACCATTTGTTTTTCAGGATGTGCCTCGTAGTATTCCAAGGTGTCCAAGATTACTCTCATATTGTCTTTAATTTGTCTCTTTGGCAGAAATCCATTTTGATCAGGATGGATAAAATTATTTAAATATTTTTAAGTCTTTCTGCCAATATTGAAGCAAAGATTTTATAATCTGCATTTAGTAGAGAAATGGGTCTATAGTTCTTAATTTGTAATGGGTCGGCCTCCTCTTTTGGAATAAGTGTAATATAGGCTTCTGACCATGATTTAGGTATCTTCTTCTTTAACATAACTTCATTCATAACTTCTAGCAATGGAAGATTCAACAATTCTTATAATGTTTTATAAAATTCTGCCGGAAGTCCATCTGGGCCTGGTGCCTTTCCATTATTTTGCTTCTTGAGTGCTTCAGTTAACTCCATCATTGTTATATTGCTTTCTAACATTTTTTCAGTCTTTTTAAGTATCTGAGGTAAATTAGCATTCTGTAAGTACTGTTTAACTCTTTCCTCATCAATATTCTCTTGCATATATAATTTCCCATAGAAGTCTCGAATGATTTCCTTCTCTTTGCTACCATGGCAAACTTGGCCTTGGTCATCTATTAATTGCAATATTTTCCTTGATTCTTTCTCCTTTCTCAATTTGTATGCTAGCCATCTACCTGGTTTATTTGCGTCTTCAAAATAGTTCTGTTTAACACCTCTAATTTTCTGTGCTAATTCTTCTTTTTCTATTTGACTCACTTTGTGTTTAATTATATCCATTTTTAGCTTGATGTCCCTTTTCTGTGGCATTTTCTGTAGCTCTTTTTCAAGTCTTTTATGCTCATCCTCTAGGGCCTTAGAGGCTAGTCTTTTCATAGTATTCCTTTTCCTTGTATAGTCTATTAGCAAGCCTCTAACATATGCCTTCATTGTATCCCATAGATTCTGAATTGATGTATCTTCTTTTTTGTTTTCTCTAAAGAAAAAAGCCAATTCTTTCTTTTTCCTCCACTGTGTGAAGTCTTTTTCCTTTAAAATAGTATTATTTAACGTCCATCTAGATCATCTTTTTTGTCCTTTCCATTTAATTGCCATTGGATTGTGATCTGCCCAAGTGCTTGTTTCAATATTTATTTCTTGAATGTTAGTTATTAATTCTGTTGACATCCACATCATATCTTTTCTGGACCATGATAAGTGTCTATTTGAATAGAAGGTGTATTGTTTAGTTTTAGCATTTCTTTCTCTCCCTGTATCTTTTAAGTTTATTTCGTCTACCGTTTTAAAAAAAGATTTAGGGAGAGTCTTCTGTTTTGCTTTATTTATTGTCTACAATTCCATTAAAATCTCCCATCATAACTATATTAGCATAGTCCAGTTCAATTATTTTCATATGTAATTTTTTGTAGAATTATTCTTGTTTGTCATTCGGAGCATAAATTGCAATCAGGAGTGTTTTCATATTATTGTCCATTATTTCCACCATTAGTATTCTTCCATCATCATCGGTATAAATCAATTTTGCTGGGGTGGTCTCTTTAATATATAAAACCACTCCTTTCTTACATTGTATCAAGGAAGTAAATATTTCCCTAATTTTGTTCATAAACAGTATGTGCTATTTCTATTTAGACCATTTGTATAGCCACCCATCTTCTGGACAACATGCAAAAGATGAAAAGCAAAAAACCATAACATAACATGCAAAATAACCCACACCCACATTTAAACTATTCCATTTTCAAACCATAAAAACAAATTCACCACCAGGGCTGGTTCAAACTCCCAACCCAAATACCTGAGGGAACTGCAGCTGGGCCTGGAAAGGGGCTGAAAGGGATCCCCTAAAAGGGGTCCATCCTGGTGCTCCTTGATCTCTTGGTGGCTCTTGAGTAGAGTATCCTTCTGAGCTAGGAATAACTTCCCACCCAAGAACACTTGTCCGTTTCTTTTTTGTATGCATAATGCATGCCAAGGGCCACAGAGAAAGTAGCCACTAAAAGGATGGCATCGCAAAGTGAATCAAACTTTTTTCTTTTTAATCCATTGGAAATTTTAAGGCTTAAAAGCCTACCAATGAAGGAGAATATTTGCAGTTTGAAATGAGGAGTCCTTGGTGCTCCCTGAGCTTGGTCGTTTTCTTGCAGACATTTCCTCACCCAAATTAGGTAATATCAGTGCTAGTAAGGAATGGGGTTTACTCTCAGTTATATATTCTAGCGGCTTGCCCTCTCAGTGTTGGTGGGGATGGTCTTGGAGAACCTTTGGTTGGACTGTTTACCATTAGCTTGTTTGACAATTCCTTGACTGGATATTGTTTCTCTCTTGATTGTTGGTCTGATGTAAATCTTGGTGTTAATTATCTGGGTGTTGATTTCTGGTCAGGGGTTGTTTTGTTCTTTTTGTTCCTTTTTGGCTTCTCTTCTTTTGCACAGTATCCAGACATACATCTACATACTGTGCAAAAGAGATTATTAACAAGCCACAAAGGGAATGAAAAGCCACTAGAATATAAACTCAGAGCAAACACCATTCCTTACTAGCACTGATAATGTTACCTAGTGTGGGTAATGAAACATCTGCAAGAAAACCACCAAGCTCAGAGAGCACCGAGAACCCCTCCCTTAAAAAGATGTAAGGTATTTTATCCCTTGAACCCTCCCCAGTGACACTGCTTGTGCTGAGAAAGCATGACCAGTGTATCAGGTTTTAATTAAAAGGAGTAAAGGAAGAAAGGAACACATGTGAAAAATCCCATGCTATACTGTCAATTTCATGAATTAATAACTATTCCTTGCTTCTCCTTTCAGAAGAAGAGAGTCCATTTAAATATTCATCAAATCCTTGTTAATTATTAACTGCTACAAATTAACCATAGATTGTTTCTTCCAATGTACTCTTAGCTAGAGTTTTTACTTGAAGGAACCATAGCTTGCTCTTCATTTCCTAGAATTCCAACTGACTTCAGATGAAACCAAAAACATTTTAATTCCGATTTTACACTTCTTAGAGAGAAAACTCCGGATAACAACATGTACTATACCTTTTCAGCTATTTTTACACTGACGTTCATTCTGATTCATTTGCCAGCTCAGTGAAACCCACAAATTGTTTCCAAATTGTTTATTTGTGATGGTCTGCAGAGCCTCAGGCACAAAACACATTAGCAACATTTTCAAGGTGAAAGACTTCCTCTGGTAACCAAATACAAGCTGTATCTACTTTACAAGAACAAAGGGACTCTCATTAGAAGCAGATAATTGGCTACAAGTAAGGTGTCCAGCAATTCCGTACTCAGATACATTTGAATCATGGTAAAATAAGCATACATATTAGAAAAATATGTACCACATTTTAAAAAATCTACCCTGCTATGCACTAGGCCGTGCAGAAACTTCTCTATTTTTCTTGACTCCCAAATGACAACATGGACAACTTACATAATTTATGTAACTTGCATTAAAAAATGATGTAAATGGTATAAAGTTTGTAATTATGCAATTAACAAATTATGCAAATAATGTCCACATTTTCACTTGTGGACATTCTTCTTTAGCAGACTTTTTTTTCTCACCTTGTCTATAAAATCAAGATTTTATGGCATTGATCAATTCCATATATAAAGGATATACCTTGAGAAAAATATTTAACAACTGTTACTTTTTGTAGAGCAAAGGCGGTATAATCTATAGTCTCCATGTTATTAAAGAAGAAATAAGTGAGAGGCAGGCATATTTAATATACCTAATTAACATAATGCAGCCCTACCATTCAATCTTTTCTTCTTTCCAGGCAGATAGACACATTCTCAAACTCAATGTGTCAAGTTATTACCACTTTCCAATTTTTGTTTTCTAAAGACACTCTGGTTTGGCTAACAAGAAGGGGATTAAATTCACTGCTTGCATAGAATTTACTGGAGACTATTTAATGCGCAACACAAACTTGAGAACTTTTCTATCCAGCTTCTTGCTAAATATATGCCTTTTTTTGACCTTTCAAGGCAGTCAACTTCGGCCAGCAGTGATGGCTTCTCCATCCAACAAAGGATGGGCTAGAAAGAAGCATAGGATTCAGAAGCTGTCTCATTAAATCATTAAAGATATAGTGCTCAGTTGCATATTAACCAGCATTATATTAAGAAAAACTGAACAAAGAACCTGAAAGGCACTAGGGAAGACTCCGTAATAGTTATCCCTACTGAGGTGTTAAATGAATATTAAATGTTTTTTTCCAAAGTGTTAAAATAATTTTAAGAACAAAGACTCTTTTTTCAAAGCAAGCTGACCCTATGTAAAAAACCAGAACATTTAAATATGTTTTTTCCAAGGGTTATGTAAATTTGAAGACTACTTCTTGCCTGTGCCTTTCAATTACTGATTAAGTGCTCAAACTAGTATCCACAGTTTAATGTGGAAGATTCAACTTCCTTAATAAAAGTTACATTTCACATGGAGCACAGGTATAAGGACCAAAAGCTTTGAGAGAATAAATTGTTTGTAGTATTCCTGGATACACAAAGATGAGCCTTAAATAAAACAGCAGAAATTACAAAAGTAGCATCAGAGGAGACCCCAGTTAAAGTGAGAGGCTAATGTTCCTTTAGACAATTAGGCAATTACCTCACCTCTGCCAATGTATACAAGAGAAGGGGAGGAGGAAGACCAAATTAACTTTGGGAAGTGACACAAGTGAAAATGACCAAAGAGGAAATTAGATCAAGCTGTGTGGAGAAACACCAATGTTTCTCTGTGGTGTTTAACCATCTTCAGGTCATTCATAAAAGAGAGACAGCACTTCTTAGTCATTCTCATGTTCAAATGTGTATATTCTGTCTTTTCATTCCACCCCCGCCATGCCAAACCCACATTTTGAATGGAATTTGCACTTTGAATGGAATTCTACTTTGAATGGAATTTGCATTGCTTTAGCCAGGAAGAATAACAAGGTTAATGTGGGGGAAGAGTGTCCCTTATCATCCCCTTTGCCTGATTCCTTAATTTCCTTTGTGTGATTGGTTGAGCAACTATGTTCCAAAAGATAGCATAGAAATGGACCAGTTTTTGTAATCTGCTCCATAAAAAGGCTACTTATAAGCAATGTTATAAAATGTTCAGATGATCACTTTTCCCAGACATAAAAGGGCGAGTTGCAAGAAACATTTGCTTTTATAAGCCCACAAAGCTTATCTTTTCTCCAAAGAAAAACATAGTTGATGTACTTGTTGGGATCCATTTACAGCACCAGCGAGCAAGGAGTTAACTAACCAGCCCTTTAAAAGAGGAAATGAAGGCATCCATTGTCTAATTACACTGAAAGCACTGCACAATTATAACTAAAAGCAGAGAAGTATCAAGGAGTGTCTGACTTTGAGCTGTTTTACTTTCCTGGTGCCTTTTGAAGATTTAAGATGTTGCACAATATAGCTCTGCTGTCCACTGTTACTGTTTTGGGTGTGCTGGAACAAGGTAAGGGATGCATTCTGCTGTTACAGAAACAAATTGAATGTAGCTGTACACACTGCAAAAAAAAAACCTGGGTTGTTAAGCTATGAGATGCATATTGTATAAGAAATTTAGCAGTAGGTTAGCCAAAGAGCCAATATGATTTGTGATATTCTAGTAAGTCTTTTATAAAGTAAAAAGTAGCTCATGGTTCCTTTCAACTATTTGGAGGGGCAAAAGCCAAAGACTGGGTTATAGAAACAGTGATTGTGTATTGCCAGTAGTAGAGAGGTTTAGTTTGTCTAGTACGAGAACAAAAACTAGAAAAAGAAAATACTTCTCCCAAAATCAAGGGAACATTTTGCTATTAAATGTAACCTTATTCCATAAAGCATCTTCTTGAGTTCAATGGGACACAATTTAAGCAATGGACAAGTCCCAGAAGATAAACCAAACTATTGTACTGTATTCAGTAAGATAAACATAACTTTTTGTGTGAAGTTGAGATGCGAAAGCCATCCTTTGCTTGCAGCCTCTCTCATATTGCAGAATGTTTTTCTGCCACGTGCTCTATTTCTCCCCATTGCCCATTTTATAACTGTCTCACTCCGATGGGACTAGCCTGCCCTACTTGTGCTGGCAGAAGGGGCATGCTGTGGAACCCATCAGTCAACTTCAGCTGGTGGGGGGTCCAGAAGAAGAACCTGTCCTGTTATGGATTTTGCCCTCTGGAACATCATGGTCCCTGAGGCGACATCCCCAACCACCCTTTGGCCTTCTGAAAGGGTATGAAGACCTGGCTGTGCCAAATGACCTGGAGCTCCAATGGGGATGTGGCATTTGGAGATGGCTAATGGGGTAGATAACACCCCAGTCACCCCACCTCCTCCCTTCCTATCCACCTTGGTCAATTTAATTTTAATTGAATTTTGAATTTAATATTTCTATGTATTGCTTTAATGTTTTACACCATAGTTTTATTGAATGGTTATACACTGCTTATAATCACCTTTGGTGGGATGGGCGACATATTTAACAAATAATTTTATGGAATCATAGACTGGAAGAGTTGGAATTTACCTTGGAGATCATCTAGCCCAAGTGCCTTATCAATACCAAAAATCTATTGCCAGGGCATTCCTAGCAGAAAGCTACCTAGTCACCCACCATTTAAATGCCCTGAGGAAAGATATCACCACCTCCCAAAGCAGTCTGTTCTGTTGCCAAACAATTTAACTGTTTAGCATTTATTTTTCCTGCTATCTAGCCAAAATTTACTTCTTTATAGTTTAAATCCACCCTATTCTGTACTCTGAGTACTTCTGTCCCATTTTCTACATAAGAACTTTTCAGTTATTGAATAACTATCAAGTCTTCACACATTCTTCTCTCCTGAAAGATAAACATCCCCAACTGCTCCTCTTGAGTTTTTCTGGCCAGGTTTCTTATTGTCTTGGTTATTCCTCTTCTGGACCCACTCCAGTGAGTCAACTGTTCTTCCTAAGTTGCTGGACCCACAACTGGCCCTAATATTCTTGGGGATGTTTAACAAATGCAGAACCAAAAGGACAAAGAACAACCATTTTTCTATTGCCCTTTCTCATACTTGCCCTGGGCAGATTACAAGGCTGGTGAAAAAGAAAAGATGGAAGTTGTGAGGAGAATATTGGTTTGGGACAAAGTTCCTCAAGTGTGCTGTGTTGGTGCTTTCCCTTCAGGTGGCAACCAAGAGGAGGTAACAAGGAAAGCTGTCCTGAAATATGCTATATGTTTCCTACAATATCTTGGCAGACTTCAAATTCAATACAGCAATTGATCCATGTGTAACAATGTATTTGATATCCTTTGTTTCCCTTCTTCTTGCTTATAACAATATCTTGTCTAACATTTTTTAGTGTAACCTGACTCTGCAAATCACAGTGAACAGCAATTCAAAACATATTAATAAAATGCACCTTTAAATGAAATGTTCATTTTTATTTGGGTTTGAATCTGGGGTGGTTTTAATACTCAAATATTGCACTTTTTTAATGCTATGGTTTTAATTTCCATTTGAGGATTAAAAATGGAAAGAAGTATAGATCATATCACACTATACATTTGTGGAAGGCTGCAAATTACAACTTGTTTTCTGGCTTCTGTTACGGATTTTGATTTCAGCATTTTACTGGAATGTTTTACTGACTGACTTGCTGTTTAGAGGTCACTAAAGGGTTTCTTGCCACTCCCAAATGGTTGGAATGCAATGCTGGTCTTTTAGAATTGCCCCCAGTCTGAGGGAAGAGTGCAGATTTTAAAGGTGTGGAGTCAAAGCTTTGCAATTTGTTCCTACAATTTGAATATTAGCATATGAAGTGGTTAGGTAAAACACAAACACACACTTGGTTTAACATTTCTAGCGATACTTTTGTCAGTATTTTTGTCATGTTTTCTTTAATTTTTACTTGTGTTGATATATAATATTTTTTAAAAAACACATTACATTAACCTTTTAAAATGGCATGTTTGTGGGCTCTAGGGGTGATAAAATGTATTGTTTTATTTATTTCAAGTGTTTCTTAAAGGCTCCACAACTATTAGCTATAAGGCTACATGCAAAAGAAATATGGTCTTTTAAATTTAAAAATATAAAATGAAACATTGAAATAGATGAAATAGACCTTTTTTTTTTAAATACAGCAGAAATAAAGTTAAATAACATCATAGGACAGCAGCAGAAAAGAGAAATGACAGGAGAGGAAAGAGTTTTCAGAGGTGGGGGTGGATGAATTTCCCCACTTGGGAAGGGATGATCTCATTGAAGGTAATCTTCCACTCTTGCTTAACACAAGAGTCTGGGGCTCTAATCTGTCAATCATCTTCCTAGCCATTGAAGAATCTGCCATGTATGTCCCCATAGCCAAAGCAAAAGTGCCTGGTCTAGTGGTGAAAGCACCAGACCAGAAAGTGAGCAATTATGAGTTCTAGTCCCTCTTTAGATGTGAAAGCCAGATGGGTAACTTTGGGCCAGTCTTTCTCACAACCCAATCTACCTCACAGGATTGTTGCGGTAAGGGAAAATAGGAGGAGCAAGTACTAGGTTATTGAGTTATTTGTAAAAATAATAAAGGCAGGATACAAAAAAAAAAACAAAACCATTCCCTTCTTCTGACCCTGTAGTCTCTATTCAGGGTAGAGTTATTGCTACTAGATGGAGATGAGATTTACTGGCCAGATGCCCTTCCTGACACCTATGTGGGAGTTCGCAGCAGATATTTTTTATTCACACCTTAGGAGAGAAACATCTGCTGCTACCTAGGATTGAACCCTCAACCTTTGGAGTTGGAGGCAAGAGTCTTCACCACTAGATCTATAGAAATAAATAGAATAAAATGTACACAAATGTAAAGTAGAATCTTTTTGCAGAAATGTGGGTACTTTGACCACTTGAAGGTAAACTTCTGTCCATTCTATTAATGTTGAAAAGGAAGAAGAAGCCGATAAGAGTCAAATGATGTCTGGGGGTCCTTCTGAGGCTTTCTTGGGTTCTGCTTTTGTGTTTTCAGTGTGAGCAGTGTTTGCTGATACAAATGACTGAGCTGTTTTCCTTCACAAGGAGAAATAACGAGCTTCTCTTTACCTTTTGTTCACCTCCAGCCTATTTTGCCATTCAGGTGATCACCTTTCGGAGGAAGTTCAAAGTCTCTCCTCCCATGATTTCAGGCCCACCAGAATTTGAAAGGATCTTCAGAGCACAGTAAGTTAAATTCTGTTTTTTTAAAAAAGGATATGTGTTGCCTTTGAAATGCATTTAAGAAGAAACAATCAAAGTATTCCCTTTCAAGGTAAATGATGTTATGCAAAGTTCATAAAAGATGGAAAAACTCAAATAAGATGAAATGGGGAGAGGGAGAGAAGAAAGCATAGAACTAGATCTAGTTTATAGTAACATATTTGCTGCAGCTTTTCATGGTTTTCTGACTCGGTGACTTCATGCTTTTTGTTCTTTAAAAGTACTCTTTTTTCTCTTTTATTAGGATTTCATCCACTCCATCCAACTGTGACTTCCTCAGCTTTCTTCCTCTCAATCACTTGACTCTCTCTTCATATATTTCCTCTGTGGTTTGATTTTCATTCGTTCTGTCTGTATGGTCAAGCCACATCAGATTTTTTTTTATTCCAAGGCCTTGCCACTACATTCAACTTTCACTTTTCTCATGAATTTATTTTCAGACTGCAGTTTTGAAATCAACTTTGGGCATTAAAATGTCACCCTTCTAATTCTAGACCAAGGGGAGGATTTTGACAAATATTGGTTATGTGGAGTAATTGGGAGGTCTGGGGAATGCCTCTGGCCTCTTCCTCTATTTTGGTTTCCACAAATGTGTTCAAACTGTGTTAGAGTATTGCACATTCTAAGCAGAATATGCCCGTAACAATTCTCTCTAATGACATAAGATGAAACACAATGTTCAGAAGTTTAGAAGAACAGAGTTTGAAGGGACCTTGGAACTCTTCTAAACTCAAGCAGGAGACCTATTACCATTCCAGACAGGTAGCATTCCAGTCTCTTCTTAAATGTCTCCAGGGATGAAGGACCCACAACTTCTGAAGGCAAACTGTTCCACTGGTTGATTGTTCTCCCTGTTAAGAAGTTTCTTCTTAATTTCAGGTTGCGTCTCTCCTTGATTAGGTTCCACCCAATGTTTCTTGTCTTATCTTCTGGTGACTTTGGTGACTGCTATGATGTCACCCCAGTCCTTCTTTTCACTAGAAAATGTGCTCCTTCCTCATATTTTCGATGAGAGAGCATAATTTCAAAAGCAAAGCTTTAGAGCCAGTCTAGTTGCTAAAGCATCAGGCTAGAAACCAGGAGGCTGTGAGTTCTAATCCTACCCTAACAAGAAGTCTGGCAGGAGACTTTGGACTGGTCACTCTCTTGAAACAAATTTTATTAATTTTAAAGACAAACAAACCATCATCAACCATTGAGTACATAAAGCATCTTTCCATTATACATTTTTACAAGTCGGATAAAACATCATTTTACACAAACACAAATCTATTTTACCTCATTTCCACATGGACACACAAATATCCTTTAACAAATCTCTCATTATTTCCCTACTCTTATTCAATTTCATTATTATTATTACTATTATTTTCCCCATATTTATCCATTTTATAGTCATCATCTTCATTTCTCTCTGACTTGTTTACCATTATTCTCATCTAACATTCCTCCAAGGTTTTATTAATTCTCAAACAAACATAAACACACAAAACACAAAAACATAAAACTTATTTTTAGAAAGTAGCTTGGCCCCAGATTACCTCTCTTTATATGGACTTCAATTAAATTCATGCTCATCTTATATACCATTACCTACCTTATTTACCATTCTATATCTTCTATATAGCTTCTCCCCGCTTTACACTCTTCTTAATTCTATTTTATTTATTTCATTTTAATTTAAATCATTATACTTGTATCTTTTGTCCATTCTTTTCAAATTATCCATTTATCTCATTCCCTATAGTAAAAAAAAAAAGATTTCTCCTGAAATCACTAATCAAAGTATGATGCCTTTCTATCCTCCCCCTAAATTAACATTTAAAATAACTCCTAGTTCCCAATCTAATTCTGCTTAGTACATTCTACCTACTAAATTTTAAAAAGAAGAAAAAATAGTAAATCTAAAATGATTAAATACATAATTAGATAATAAATCTAAATATTAAATCTTATAACATTCCAATTATCTATTTCAAAAACAAATGCTGCAATAATAAGTTTATAATAACATCAACACCAATTTATCTCTATAATTAAACTCAATATTTTAGACATTCCCTTTAATATTTTTTTTAAAGTTTAAAGTCTATCATTACTAAACATTTTAATATTTTAATCTTTTATTAATTCTTATATACCATCTTATGTACCTTGCAGAATCTTCTTTTTGAAAAAAAAAAAAGATTATACATTACCCTTTATCCCTAAAAAAAATTCCCTTTTTCCAATCTTGTTTCATACCTTTGTGGCTTTTTCCCCCCTTTTCCCTTCCTTTCTTAACTCACCTGGCCTTTTTACCCCCCCTTCTCCTAACCTCCGCCTTTTTAGCTTCCCCTCTCTGTTGTATTCTTTTTTCCTTTTGCTTTCTAACATTATGTTGATTTTGCATCTTATTTTTCTCTTCCTTGGGTGTTTTTTAGATCTTAAGTCCTTCATTTTCCTTCCACTCTTTCTCCTTTCTTTCTTGATCAATCTTTTAGATTCATTAAAGATGGCATCTTCTTCTTCTTCTGCTTCCTCCATCTGTTGTTGTGTTTGCTGACAAATAGTAAGTGCCATTTCTAAGAAATGAAAGGCTTCTTCCACAGCGTCCTTGCCTTCTTTCTTTATTTTCCCATATTCCTTTCTAAGTTCATCATCAGGTAAAGCCATTATAAACCTTTTTTTTCTCCACCTCTTCTTCTTCTTCTTAAAACAACCAAAATGTTTCAGAAGTTAAAACAGTTCCCCAAAGTCCCAGAGTCATCAATCAGTCCAAACAGAGCACAAAGTTCTCACTTTCTCTTCCTGGGGTAGTATCAGTTAAAAAAAAAGAAAAGGAGCCCAGTCTGTATTTTAAAGCCTCATTATAATTAATTTCTAATCTCAAAATCTTCAAGGCATCTCCTCCAACAAGATCTTAATATTTTTTTTTGTCCTCTCCCTTCCCACTTGTAACAAAGAGCCAAATTTTAACCTCAAATTCGCCGCTTTGAAAATCTCCTCTGGAAACAAAGTGTTGTTCAAAAAGTCATAGTTTTCAGGATGGTGAATATATCTTAAAGTCCTGGTTCAGCCAAAAAAACCTTTCTCTTCAAAACTTTCTCTCTCTTCCTCCTGCACAATCTTACCCAGCTGCCGGCTTCTTTGTGGCGGCCATTGAAGACTGCCGCTCCACCACCTTGAGAGAAGGGGGTTTTGCCAGCTGGGGAGGGGGTCTGCGATACCCCCCAAACCCCTCTTCAGATACCCCCTATCTTCGGCTGCCTCTACAGGGCAGCCTTAGCCTCCAGACCTGTCGGGATTGGAGGCACCAAGACGGCTAGCGCAACAAGGATCGCGCAGGAACGTGAATCCCTGCCGCTGCCGAAGCCTGGCAAACCGGAAATCCCTGGACTGGTCACTCTCAGCCCAACCTATCTCAAGGGATTTTTGTGGGGAAAAGAGGAGGAGGAGGAAGGAATCTTAGGTATCCTCACTGCCTTAAGTTAATCATAAAAATAATAACAGTGGGATATAAATAAATAATTATTCAAGGCATGTTAAAGCTTGTCATGAGTGGCTAATGGCAGCTGTCCTGCCTAATTTCCACATGGCTGTAACTGTGTTTGGTGAGAAAAGGTAAAACGCATAAAGGTTCTCATAACAAAAAGCTGTTTTGTGATAACTAACTACAGTCTACACATTTCAGGTAAACATCCATCTCCTTTCTAAAGTACCAATGGGAGAGGCTGATTTGCACTGAGAAAAGAGCGAGAGGAATGAGAGCTTTGTTTTCAAGGCTGTGGCTTTTTTTTTTGCTAAAATAACCTGCTTTCCATAGCTTGTTCAAAATAAGGGATGTTCCAGATAACCTGCTCCAACATGGGGCAGCCTTCAAATTTCCTAGCCAGCATGACCTCTGCTGGGAATTCTGGGAGGTGATGCCCACACATCTGGAGGGTGGTCAGGGTGAGAAATACAGCTCCAGACCCATCAAGTCAAATAAAAGTGTCCAGTTCCTTGCATCTGTTGATAAACAGAAGCATTTGTTGTTTGCTATTGTGGGAAGAAAAATCTGGTCCAGTTCCAAACCGGGAGAAAGACACTAGAAATAAAATCGAGGCTGGCTGGTTGGAAAGAAAGGCTTCCAGAAACTTCAGTGACAGCAGCATGTTTCTGGTGTGGCTCACAATGGCTGAGTGAGTGGATGGGTCTTTATAGGATTCTGGGGTTTTGTGAGTGAGATGCTCTAACAGCTTTATACAGTATAGTGAGCCTTGTGTCTTTTACAAGCCTTTTGGCTGGAGGTGTTTTGTTTATGAATAGATTGGCCCAGTCTTTCTGAATAGATACAAAATCTGCATTCCTAAAGGCCAGCCTCTTCAACCTCTTACAAGCTGTTTTCCTATGGCAGGAAAACTGGGGCTGCTCTCTGCCTTTCTTAAGATTTTTCTCCGTTTCTCCTTTGGGGAAATATAATATTCTGCCTCTTTTAATATTCTCTCAAATATTTAACTCTCAAGGTGGGGGGTGGTGCTTCCCACACTATTAGGGGAGGGGGGACTTCCCACACTAGCTTTAAAATCAATGGACTGAATGTTCAAATTACTATCTTCTGATTTTGGCTCTTCCAATGAGAGGTGCACTTACTAATCATCTGTTTGAATTATTGCCACAAAATATTTCTAAGATGACTGGCAGCTCCAAAATGTGGTTTTGGTTGGTTCAAACTGCTGCCAGAGGAAATATATATTCCATTTATACTGAGTGAACTGCACTGACTTCTTGCTGATTTCTTGACATCATTTAACTTGCTATTAATCCTTGCAGTTCATCCTCACTCACAGATCAGCTGATGAAGTTCTGTTTTCATCTTCCTGTTTTGTCATTTGGTTAGGAAGAGCTTTTTCTTGGAAATACTTACACTTTTCAAACTTACCCTCTAGGACAAGTTACTTAAAATTGTTTCACTTTTCTTTGAAGGGAGGAAATGATCAAAAGGTCAGATCAGATCAGGAAATGAAACTCCTTCTATCTGATCTATTGCAGCTCAGGTAATATTAAATAAGGTTGGTAGGAGGCCATACATGGAAGTGAGCAGTTCTGCTTCTTTTATGCCAATGTTGGAACAGAAACCAGCTTCCCTTATTCACCCACAAGATCCTCCATGCTAGACACCATGATCTTACAGACATACTCCCATATAGTGATACCTTATCTACAATTGGAGACTCAATTTTTAGTGCCTTTGACATGCTTTGGAAAATAAACTCTAGAATATGGGATTTTTTAAAAAATAATAGAACCTCCTCCCCCACCATCCCCAACCTGCAACAGCTAGGGAATACCGTCTTCAAATGGGCTACAAACCCTTACTTTGTTATCTTTCCAGCAGCAGACAAAGCTCATTTGGTTTTCCTTCACCTTTTAATTGCCTTGTACGCAGAGTATTTTATTCTTGTGATGCTTCTTTGTAACTATTTTTGTTGCCAAAAGAGACTCTGCTACAGAATGATAAAGTCTAGAACCAATTACAAGCAATTCCTCTTCAAAACTTATCTTTTCTATAAAACCTCTGAGGCAAATCTACAGTTTCTATGTAATTATATCTCAATACTGTAAATATCACATCTTCAGGTTTTTTTAACCTCCATTTCAGTCCAATTTTTTTCCCTTGTCTCTATAATTTAGAATGTAAGCCCACTCTTAAAAGGAGAACCTTTTATTTCTATAATCAAAATGAATTTTCAATTGTTACCACCCACTGGGCATGCAATTCAGCAATAAGGATACAAGCATAGTGGGTTTTTTTAGACTGGAACAAAAAAAAATCTACTTTTCAGAAGTAGGGAAAGAATGCATGGTTGCAAAAATATTGTGGCTGCAAAACTGCATAGAGGAAAGTGTGTCCATGTGTTTGTCTATAGTAGTTTGAGATGAATTTGTGATTGGATGCAGAAATGGGCTAAAATGAACATAGAGGTCCAGAAAATGAGAATCGGAGCAAATCTGACAGATTTATTCAGTCCCAATTATTTTTCCCCATCAGTGGCAATCTGATTGTTTTCTTCTTTATTTTACCAGAGCAAATTGCTCAGAATATTTCCCAATATTTCTGTCCCTGTTATGGGTGGCTGGAATCTTTTCCCATCAAGGTAAGAAATAAAATCCTAATTCAGAATCACTCAACTGCAATGTCCTTTCTGCAAATAAAACTATGGAATAATAAGTGAGAAGCTGGAGAACATTTTAAAAGACCTCCACAGGTTTTTTGTTTTTTATTGTTAATGTTTATCTAATGTAACTGCATTGTAAATAAAGAATTAAGTATTAAATGCTGGTAGCTGGGTAGAGTTTTAATCAAGGCAGGCATCACGCTTGCAGTGGTAGAGATGATGTGCCTTGGGTTTCCCTGGGGTATTTTCTATATCTACTACTTCGCTATCACCTGCACAAAGGCTCCCACTTCTCTTGTTTGCCTCAAAATGCTGTGGGGCATCTATGGCAATCTGATGCTTCCCACTGGTCATCTAAAATGCACCACTTGTAAATGATGTAACAGGCCAATACACATGATTAGAGTTAGTCCTCAACTTACGACCACAATTGAGACCAAAATTGGTTGCTGAGCAAGACATTTGTGAATTTTTTCCCCATTTTACAAACTTTCTTGCCACAGTTGTTAAGGGGATCAGAGAAGTTGTTAAGCTAGTAACATGGTTATTAAGTGAATCTGGATTCCCCATTGACTTTGTCTGTCAGAAGGTCACAAAATGGAACCGCATGATCCCAGGACATTGCAACCGTCATAAATGTGAGTCAGTTGCCATGCACCTGAATTTTGATCATGTGACTATGGGGATGCTGCAATGGTTGTAAGTATGAAAAACAGTCCTGTCACTTTTTTAGTACTATTATAACTTTGAACAGTCACTAAATGAATTGTTGTAAGTTGAGAACTAATTGTATGTGTGAGATACTATTGCTATTGAAGTATGCAGTTATTGTGTCTTGCTATACTCCCAGATTTGTCAGAGGTTTCACGAGAAGTTTGGGAAAAAAAGATCCCATCTGCATCAGGCTGGTGTAAGGAAGAACAAGCACTATATACTATAGGCTCAAGCTACATGGGAAGCCAAGAATTAATGCTATTGCTTCTTCCTAAAAATCTTTACAGTTGTTGTTTTTCTTTCCAAATATGTTTAATGGGAGGGTCTAGGGGTGGGATTCAAAGTTTAACAACCAGTTCTGTAGGTGTGGCTTAGGTGGTAGGCATGGTTTGGTGGTCATGTTATTGGCTGGGCGTGGCCAACTCAATATCACTCACATCGAGGCACGCATCTCCTTGCCTACCTCTCATGACTATGGAGATGCTGCAACAGTCGTAAGTGTGAAAAATGGTCATAAGTCACTTTTTCCAGTGCCATTGTAACTTTGAATGGTCACTCCACACAAGCAAAGTACCAGCAAAGGAGGGGAAAAAAACTCCAGAGAAGTTCCAGAGACAGGAAGTCTAGTCCTGCCAAGAATGTAATAAGGGTTAACGGAGAGGCAGTTTCTGTAAGCAACACCAGAATGTTTTCTTCCTGCCTTCCTTACAGGATTAGGCCAGTTTCTTCTAACAACAAGTTCTCTGAACTGCTTAGAATGTTAACAACTGGTTCTAGTGAATAGGTGAGAACTGGTAGAATCCCACCCCTGGGAGGATCTAGATAATAGTACTCCTTTACATGATTTAATTCCCACAGACCTGGCTACATTAAGTCTGTCAAAGCAAGCAGCAAAGCAATAACATCTTTGGTGTTTTTCTTTCCAAATATGTTTATGATATTGGTTTTGTTAATTGTTTCCCCCCCCCAATTTTTCAGAAAGGTATACTTCCTAGAGTCACTTTAGCAATTGAGACAGTTTACAAAGAAATTAATTAAAAAATAAAGTTGATAAGAGAAATTGTGATTTAAGGTTTCTTTTATTAATTTGTCCTCAGTTGTCACAAAAGATCTTTTTTAGCAGTGACTTTTGCAGAATTTTACTGTATGTTTCATTGTTAAGGCAAGGCCGGTGGGAGTCCCTTTAAACAGTGAAAGTGTCGGCCACCCCAAGTAGCTGGTGGATGAGTATCTAAGCAATTTTGTTTTTTGGCTGGGGAAAAGACAAAACTATCCCCTTCACTGTATATGTGTGTGTGTGTGTGTATATATATAATCATTCAGCTTTGTTCGGGTATTTTCCCACGTCATTGCAGTTGTGCTTTTAAAGTTGTAGCAACGTTTCGGCAGAATCCCATCCGCCATCATCAGGCCCCTGCACAGTGTGATTTGCTGTATTTGTATTCTGCCCTTGAGTTGCCTCAGGAAAAACCTTTTTTTAAGGAAAAAAAAAGCCCTTCCTTTGTTGTATTTCTTATTGAAATTAGTATTTGATAAACTTTCTAAGTACCTGATTACTGCTTTCTCTGTAGTTTTGGCTGCATTCTGTGGACTAATTTACCTGTATGCTCGCTATCAATACTTTAGAGGATATGCACATTCTGCTGAAAGAAGGTGAGGAATCCTTGTGTGAAATACCTCAAGTAGGTCGTCTTTCAGACGAGTAATTTTGTTGATGTTGAAACTAGATTTTGTAGCCTTGAGAGCAACACAGATCCATCTCTGCTTTAGGCTAAAAGCAGATAACACAGTGTAAGATGTTTTCCAGTACAAAAACCATCCCTTGCATAAAACAAATTAGGTGGATTTCCCCCCCTCCCCTAACTTCCTGTCTCCTAATAGCCCCCAGGAATATATTAATTTTATATTTAACCCCATGAGCTCTCAAGGAGTATAGATTTGACAAAGATTAAGCACTTTGTTAATAATTAAGACAAAGAAAACACAGCATCTCGGAACATCTCTTTAATTCCACATCAATGGTGGGGAATTTGGCCGCTTTATGACTTGTGGACTTCAACTTCCTCAGGAATTCTGGGAGTTGAAGTCTACAAGTCATAAAGGGGCCATAATTTCCCACCCTTGTTCTATATCATTTCCCTCTTATGTTTTAAGAAAAGAAAAGAAACTGCCAGAAACTGCCTTTCGTTCTGTGGTAAGTCCTAGAAGATAAGGTGCATTTCTATAATCTAGGTCACGGGTCACCAACCTTTTGGACCTCAGGATCCACCAAACTCATAATTTTAAGACCAGAGACCCTGGGAAAATCCCCCAAAAAGTCATCAAGAAAATTCCCCACCCCATATTTTTACTGATCGATCGTTCTTTATTTGGGATCGCAGGATACTGTCTCCAGCTCCCTTCTCAGAGTGGGTGGGAGAGAGAGAGAGACTTTTGGCTTCATGCAAGGAAAGCAGCAGAAGCAGCAGAAGTCTTTGTTTCTCTCCCCCAAACTCCGCCAGAAATGAGTCTTTGCTGGCGCAGCCTCTTGGAGCAGGATGCCTTGCAGGGTTCCAAAGACTCATTTCTGGTGGAAAGACAGACTTTTACTGCTTTCCTTGCATTCAGCCAAAAGAAGAAGAAAGAAGCAGAAAGAAGCAGTGGCCAGGCCAGGCACATGGGGCAAGTTTCCCCCTCCATCCTTTACTCCCTCCCCTCACTATCTCGTGTTGTTTGCAATGTGATGCAAGCCTTGTTCCCACAGGCCATGTGGGCGGCAAAGCCTTGTGTTCCACGCAGCCTGGATGAATTGCTTTGGGAGGCGCCTTGGGGCTGACATTTCTCTGTGGGCCACCAACATTTTCTCATGGACCACCAGTGGTCCCCAGCCCACTGGTTGATGAGCACTGATCTAGGTAGAATATCCCATGTCTGGTGAATTTGGAAAGACAAATGTTTGGATTTGAGAGGTTATTTTGGGAAAAACAATCAGACAAGGATGTGGGTTCAGTTTGACTGTTACCATCCCACAACACTAGTAGTTGCAAGTCAGTCAGTTGATTTTATTTTTTAAATCTTTCCCCAGTAACGCAGCTCATATTTGCAGGGTTTGTCTCAGTCTATTTACCAAGTTACTATGGAAGTTATTTTTGAGAACACTGGCATTACTGTGGCAAAAGCCAGCCTCAATTAACTCTAGCTGTTTTTTTCTCTCTATTTGCACAGATTGGGCCCCATGTATTTCAGCGCTGCAGTTCTTTTCATTCTTATTGGCTTGTCCATGGTGGGATTACTCATCCATTTTGTGCGACACTTCTGATTTCTCAACAGTGCTTTGAAATCCCTTTCAACTGACAAAATACTCAGTGATTTGCGCCTTAGTTGTCAACTTTCATTTCTCCTTTTTCCCCCCAAATTAAAATAGTTTTGCACACCAGCCTTTTCAAACTATAATTCCATAGAAATGTATTTTCGTTTTCTGTTAATGTTTCCCCATAGTGGTATTGTTATATCTATTTCCTGTGGTAAAAAAAAAAAAAGTTAAGTTGTAACAGATATACTTACAAGGTAAAATTCTGAATAATACATGATATACCATTAGGCTAGTCTGGTGCTTTGAACAAGGAACTGAGGTATCAAGGTTTGGATTTAGTGCTGTTGGAATCAAAGGCTTGTATTAAGATGTTATGCTCACGTTATACTGGAAGACAACCAGAATTAAATTAGTCAAACTAATTTGAAATGGTTGGTTAGGAATCATGGATGAAACTGAGGTTTCTTTTAAAGAATCCTTATTGGGCTTTTCTCAGAAAAGACACATCCAGTTGCAGGAATTGGGTTAGATATGAATAAGCTGATGAAAAGGTTTACTCTTTTATTGTAGTTTTCAGTTATTAAGCTAATTTTGTCTTCATTATAATTCTAATTGTTTTTGCCTCACAGGAGGTTGTTAGTCCAATCCTAGGTAGCGACAGATATTTCTCTCTGTGGGTATAATGAGAAAATATCTGCTGTGAGCTCCACGTAGGCAGTGGGAAGGACATCTGGCCATTTAAATGCTCAGCTCCATTCAGTCGCCCCGACCCAACACGATGAAAGGGATTACAGGGTCATTAAAAGAAAAAGTAAAATCTAATTGTCTTGATTTTATTCTTTTCTCTCTCATTCTCATATTGTTTGAAAAGAGTTAAAAGAGTACCTATAATTCCCAATCTTTTAACTATAGTTCCATCCCACATACTGGGGTGGATCCAATCTGGTGAAGGAAGAGTCAAGTCCTAGGAGACACTATTATGGAGTGACTTGGGGCTTCCTAATCCTCTTTACTACCGTGCGAAGTTGGAAGAAGTCATGGACGTTTGCAATGTGGTGAATATACTGATGAGCCCCACACGTACATCTCCATTTTGGGCAAATTGAAGAAGCAGAAGGTATCCTGTGCAGTGCCTGGAGGCTGTCAGGATTTGGATGCGGAGAAACGGACTCACAATCCATCAAAACATCTGCTAATTTAGAAGCCAATATTTTCTATGTAACATTTTAAAGCTTATTGAAGTTAAACCACAGGGAGAACAGATGGGCAACTTGAGAATCCTCCTGAATTCATGTCTATGGTGATTCTCAGTCATCCAGGTCATGATTGTCTCAAAGGTGCTTTTCAAAAGGCAACTAGACTGGTTTTGTTTTTTCCATGAAGATGTTTCACTTTTCATCCAAGAAGCTTCTTCAGTTCAGAACCAAAGTGAACTGAACTGAAGAACTGAGGAAACTTCTTAGATGAGAAGTGAAACATCTTCAAGGGAGAAAGAAACAAGTCCAGTTGCCTTTTGAAAAGCACCTTTGGGATTCCTGAAGT
Source organism: Hydrophis major (assembly GCA_033807585.1). Classification (NCBI taxonomy): domain Eukaryota; kingdom Metazoa; phylum Chordata; class Lepidosauria; order Squamata; family Elapidae; genus Hydrophis; species Hydrophis major. The sequence goes on along the minus strand of CM066329.1, from coordinate 132,855,701 downwards.
TATAGTACCCTCTAGAGGAGCAGTTAGATGCCATGACTAAGAAAACCTTTGCTTAGCTTAAGCTAATGTGCCAGGTTAATGGAGGTCCCACTGGAAGATTGGCAAGGTAGAAATGAGTAGCAATGTGTGCCAAATTCTATATTTTTATGTAATAGCTGCACAGTGAAATGCATTTCAGTATTTGGCAAACTAGATCAGTTAACTTCAAACTTCAATTGCCCTTAGTGTGGCCTTTCAAGGATAAGAGAAGATAAAAGACAAACTTCTCCTTGTTCTTGGTAAGGATAGGTGGACAATCGGATAAGATACAACATTGTTCTTGGCAGAGATGAACAGACATACTGTATAGAGGTGTGATTATTACCTATGATCTACTGTATATAAACCAATCAGAAGCCCTTGTAGAATGGAACTTTAGAATAGATCTAATCTGGGAGTTAATGTGCATTTGCTGACCTGGAGAAGTTTCCTGACTAACAGCAGAAATGCAAGATTTCTTTGTCTTATATATTAGTATTATGCTCTTTGTAAGTTGTATTTGATCATTTCTTCCTTTGTTTTTCATATTGCCTTGGAATAAAACCTTGATTACCCATATTATGTCCTTATTTACCTTGAATCCAAAAGTAGATGCAGCTCAAACAGAGCAGCCACCTTCCTGCAATAGGATGCATGGGTAACCCTTGAGTTGTAATAGCAGTCAGGACTGGAATACCGATCACTGAGTGATGTGGTTGTGAAAGCAACAGCAATCCCAGTTACTGTCATAACCCAGAGCCTATGTGGGTCATTAAGAGAGTATTCAACTGAAATCCTAGGCAAACAGTGCTGCAGGAGGATTCTGCTGAACATGGGTGAGATGGCAGGCACTTTGGAACATGGGTGGGTGGGTGGATGCTGTGGAATAGAAGATTCCTGGGATCTCATCCTCTGCAGAAGGACTCTTGGGAGAAAAAGGGTGGGGTTGACTTTGGCCTTCCCTGCTGGTTTCTCCTTTGACTCTGCTTGTGGGAAGCTGTCAGGGAAGAATGCAAATGAAGATCACGTGGCTATAGCTCACTAGCAATATTGTAATCATAAATTGGGCACCTGAGTGCTCAGATTGTGATTATATAATTGGGGGGGACTTTGCAGTAGTCGGAACTCCCGATGACTAGACATCAGCGCCATCATAATTAAATTGCTCAGCGCCATCATAATTAAACAGAACTGACATAATCCAAGGACCAGCTTTAGTGAGGACAGCAAGTCATAGTCTGGTCATCTCTTGTTTAAATTACTGTAATTCATTCTATCCAGGGTTGCCCTTGGCTGCTAAGCAAACATCAGCAGGTCTAAACTACAGCAGCCCATATTTATATTGATCAGTCCTATTACTGATAAATCACACCACTGAGTATCTGCTATAAAGGATATAAGCATGCACAAGCCTCTGATTTATCAAATCACTACCTGCCATTTGTATGCTACCTGCCTCTGTTTATATTTTCCCCTTCATATCTATTTGAGGCCCAGAAGGCTTTTGGAAATAAAAGCGATGCTGGAAGATAGCGGCGTATTTTAGGGCATGCCAGTTTCCTATTTCTTTTAATTAAAATAATGTCTTGGAAATATAAAATGTCAACTGAAACAAAAAGACTAGTGAGTGGCCTAAAGATGCCTAAAATTATACTGATATTCCCCCAGTGCTAAGTTGGGAATTGTACTTCTAGATCTTTTTGACAAATTGGAGAAATTGCTAGATTCAGATAAAGTTAACTAAGAGTTTTTAAAAATAGCAAACATGAAGTTGCAGTTCTTCTCACAAAATATGTTCCAGGTCTTTAAAATCTTACCGAATAACTGAAAAATGACCAATATAAAAGAGTTGATAAATTTTGGGCCTGTTAGATTGCTTTGCTTAAATTGGTTGAAAATAGTAACTTTAGTAACTTTCATGTCAGATAAATGTTCTGCAATTCAAGCAGAAAATTTTTCCCACTGCCCAATACAATAGATGAGATGGGCATTCAGTTGGATCCAGCAAGGTTGCTAGTTAAGTAAGATTATGCAAGTTCATGGCCTAGGAAAGATGAAGGTGAATTGTAAATTATAAAAACATTTATTAGGGGAAAAAACACCTATCTTCTAGTTTATAATGGGTATTTTTAAGGAAGTAAAATGCCCAGTTTTGATATGCTAATATTCTTCGTATTGCACAGACACTGGCATGCAGAGAAAATGGCTAAGTTTTGCTTTTAATAGAAGTTTTCCCCCTTGCAAAAATATCTCTTGGCTAGCTATACCTTCATGCAAAAAGACAAATCATTCACATACTTATAATATACCTGCAAAATATTTTCAGTTTGTCAAGAGTTATCTGCTTAAAGAAAATGCAGTAAAACACTTTCTACAGTGTACCTTTATATATATATGTGTGTGTGTGAGAGAGAGAGTCTGTGAGTGTATCTGTATTCACACACACTCTTGAAAAAAACCAAATGTATCCAATAATAAAAAAATACAGCACATGAAAGTAGTATAATGCATTCCAGTGTATAGTTAAAGACATCGGGTTTTTGCTTTAAACTCTAACCCCTATCCTTTGAGAATTGACCAAAAGTTTTCTTCTTTTTTAAAATTCACATCAACCAGTACATTACAGAGAGATGGATTTAAAGGGGTAAACTTTGTACTGATTCCCAAGGCATGAACAGACTGGAGAGTTTAACATGATCTGTATTTATGAAAGAGGCAGGTTCAACCATGGGTGGCTTTTGCACATTGTTGTTTTCTTTTTCTATCCCTGCCGTTTGCCACCTCTGCAATTTTTGAGAAGGGTCCTCCTTTGCATTTTGTTTTCAGGTGTGGACACAGCAAAGGTTACTTGAAAAGTTGGAGGTCAAGTATTATTATATCTTGACTGTTTTCCATAAGTGCTCAACTGTTAAGTTTCCCTTTCGTTCGCTTCACATTCCATAAACCTGCACTTCTAAATGTACCTTTTAATGATACATTCTGGATTAAATGTTCAGGGAGGAAGAAAGAAATATAGGAACAATATGGTTCTTACTCAAGGGAACAAAAAACAAACCTTCTACACTGAAAGTTCATCCCTATGTTTCTATGTTTGTGTTTTAGCTGCAAAGGCAACTGACTGTAAGGTAAGCCAGCAATGGTGCTTCTTGTAGTAGAGTCTCAGCACCTATGTGTGGAAAAATTCTTCTCTTCCTCATTTAAGAATGGTAAGAAAACTCCAAGGTTTTCCCAAATTTCACCACAAGATTTTTCTTCCTGTTCTTGGGGCAGGAGGTGCTCTTTACGGATCTAGCTTCGCTTCATTAGTAGCCCACTCATTCTGATGCATCTTCACTGCCTTAGAAGAATGGAAGAGCTAGAAAACCATTGGATATGTTACTCCCTGTATCTTCAAGATCAGTCTGCTTTTTTCAGGAATATCTGAAAGTACATGAATAACAAAAGAAAGCTGATCAGAATTCAGCCAGTCAGCATTTGGGCTTATAAAGGATCTCTCTTGCAAAAGAGTAAGTTGCATAACAAAACTACTGTCCAAACTACAAGTTATCTCTTTATGTATAATGTGAAAGGATGTCATTGTCTGACAGAGTTCCGTGGTTACTGTAAACCCTAAAATAGATCCAAATACTACTTGTTTACAGAACATGCTGAATCGTAAACTATGATTACAAGCCACAGTGGTTATGTTCATGTAACCACCCAAATGAAACACACAATGGCTTAATATGATGCCCTGGTTTACTTAACTTCTTAAAATATAGTGTGTTGCTGACTTTCCTATAGTTGTTGTTTAAGTTATAGGGGTGGCTTTTAAATTTTATTGTATTAAACTTTATGGTATCGTGACTATAACAACAAAACAATAATAGACTATTCAGAGCAACTTGGTAACCCCAAGTGTTATAATCTTATTACCGATATTATTAGATTCCCAATAGCTGTTGAAAGAATAAAATCTTCTCCAGCTATGTGGGGTTTTTTTTTGCATGCATTCCAGATGCCAATTCCTATCACCCCAGTCAGCTGTCTGGATATAAGGGAACTGGAACATTGCTAGGAACAGTGGGAGGGGAAGCTGCTGTTGAAAGCCAAGTAGCCTCTGATAGCATGGCAGCTGATGAGGCTGCACCTAAGAAATGGTGCACTTCCACTGACCACAAACTACTGGATATAAATGCCACGTGGAGTGAGCAACCAGATTTTTGTCCTTGAAGATAATATTTTTTTCCCGCCATGTTCCTGATTGGCAATTTAATAAGAATCTTCAAAGGTCAAGAAATGAAGGCGGGGGATGTTCTTGTAGACTATAGTAATCATGACTCAATGGCTTCAGTGACTTCATTGGATGAAATGGATCTTAGGACGCTCCTAATCTGGAGCAACAATCTGGAGAGGTTTTCTTGGAAAGCAAAAGAACTTTCTAAAGCAGCAACTGGATTCTTTTTGCGGCAGGTGGTTAGCAGGTGTGTCAATTTCAGGAGCTTCCAAGGCCAGAGACGGGCAGAGGGAGGAAGATGGGAAAAGAACTACCAAACACTGGAGGAAAATGTGGCTGAGGTGCCAAGGCAAAGGGGACAAGAGGCTTCTCCTGGGACACCAGACATCTTGTTCTCCACAGAGGTAGGGACTTGGTGTGTTGTGGTTCTGAACAGGGTCTGCCTACTACTCCTGCCACCCTATGTCTTCACATTGGTGAAAGTAGCTGCCCAGGAAGAAGTAGATCAGAAGTGATTGTGAGTGTGAGCACATTATTTCTACCAGCAGCTTTCCAAAGTAGTGACCTCAATATCATGCTCTCTTTCTGGTTCCAAAGAAGGGTCCCTTTCTCCTCCTGATCAACTCTACAGCACAGGCACCTCCCCTGAGAATCAGAACTCTAGGGATGCTGCTCTCCCAGTCTTTCCATCTTTCAACTTCTGGCTATTGGCAACTGGGACACCACTCCTCTTAATTTGCTCATGACCTACACTTTAAGAATCCCTGGTTTATGGCATTGTATGAGTAAATGTGCCATCTGGTAGACTTTGCTATTAAATCTTTTTTCATAAATTATGCCTGTGACCCTTCCAGGTTGGCTGCATTTTCTAAGATAAGGAAAGATTACATTTAACTGCTTGGAGATTCATATTCATAATCATTTAAAGGCAGAAATAAAATCTATGAATGCACCAACCAGAAACGTTTACCTACAGCTGTGAAGAATGTCTGTGGACAAATGTTATGTACCAGTTCAGTACACAGAGTTAGTTTTCAGTTACTGATGATAATTGGGGCCAGAATTTCCATTGCTAAGTGACGCGGTCATAAAATGCAATATTACCTGACTGCATCATTTAGCTATGACAATCCCAACACTTCCCATTGCTGTTATTAAGCAAGGATTGTGGGGTTTTTAACCAAATCCCAGGCAGCTTACAAGAAGGCTAGCAGTCAGACAGTGGTGGAAGAACAGCGGGGTCAGAAGTTGCTTCTGCCAGCTGAGGGAGGTTGCGAAGAAGAGTGACTTGTTACTTTCCCTGCCACGTTCCCCATTAAATAGCCAGCAAGGAAAGTCACAAATGGCAATCACATGATGCTGCAACCATCATAAGTGCCAGCTGGTTGCCAAACATCCAAATCACATTCATATGACCATGGGGGTGCTGGGATGGTCAGAACTTTGAGGACTGATTGTAAGTCTCCTTTTCTGGAGCTGTCGTAAGTTTGAACAGTGACTAAATAAGTGGTAACCAAGGACTACCTATACACCCTGGAGACAATTGTTCCAAGTACCCACAGCAGCTGAGGCCTCCATGCGACACCACAGCTAACGTTATGCCAGTTCGCAAAACCACCGAATCCCACCCCTGGCTGACCCCTCCCATCCTGCCCCACCCAGGAGTCCCCACCCGGCCCATTCTGGGTGTGAGGTAAGTGCAGAGCTTCCGTGGAGGCTCAGGAAGAGTGAAAAACGGGCCTTCCAGAAGGATGGAAACAGGCCTGGCGGAGGCCGTTTTTGCCCTCTCGGAGGCTTGAGGAAAGTCTCTGGAGCCTGGGGAATGAGAAAATGCTCCTTTCCACCGTGGTGCAGGACGCCGACTAGGCCACGCCCACCCAACAACCAGGCAGAGAACTCATTGCTGAAAGTTGTGAAGCCCACCTCTGGGTAGAGATGCAATTTTAGAGGCTTTGGTGCATGGCTGGAATGAATAAACAATTCCTCCTTATTGTGCAGTCAGGTCAGGCTGCAACTGAAAGGACCCTGTGGGAGAAAACAGTGTTTGTACCCTCCTCATTTAATAGCTTGACCAGAATGGCCAATTACCTCACTCAAGATTATCCACACGGGAGAGTCAGTCTGGATGGAGAGTCGTATTGCTTCCAGAGGGCCAAAGGAAGGGTCCACTTCTCCTTCAGCGATGCCCTTTGAAAACGAGCCTGTGAGCAGACAGACAGCAGGACTTTAGCCAGATATGAACTCTCTATGAACCTGTTCCAGCATAAGTAGCCATTCTTCTATATCACTAGGCAGGTTTTGGCACTTCCATTTCAATCAGTCTTGGGCACAATTTTAATTATGAAGCCACCATCTTCCTCTTTGAAGAAGAACTATATCAACATCTGCAATGGCTGGAGTTGATGTTTCCTTTATTTTGTCATGATGGACTCTTAATACTATGTTCTCTTTTTAAAGAAAATCTAGATCTCAATCAATTGTAATCCAATGAAGAGATTATTATTATTATTATTATTATTATTATTATTATTATTATTATTATTATTAATTACTGTGTTTGCATAGATGCCATAGTATCATGGGTTAGTGTTAACAGAACACACAGCACCCTGTGACATTCCTCAATAGGGATTGCATGTTGTTATGTTAACTCACAAGTCCTGAACATTATCAGCTATATATTGCACTTTAGGCAAAAAGCTCCCCATTGGGCTGGATTACAGCATTCTTTCTATCGGACCTCTTCCTTTCCAATGACTGCCAAACATGTGGCAGTGGAGGTAAATTTGTAGATGTGCTGTACAACTGTGTCTTTTATAAATGCCAAAGGAGGAAATGTTAACTAAGACTTGAATTTCTAGTATACTATATCTCAAGAGAACCTTTGCAAATGACAGATTTCTAGAGGTAAAAAGAACCTGCAAACAAAACAGAAGTTAATCTGACAACATTGTCTACTGTAATTCCCCCCCCCGCCCACCCCCCCAAAAGGCTGTAGGCAATAAAGGCACAGCAAATGTTGTTTACTGCAACGTTTTCGATCAGACAAGTGCTAAGGGATGGGTGACTATGTTTACAAAGCCTTCCTAGTTGCCCGGAAGAGGGCACTGCTTAATCACTTGTCACCATGTTTCCTTTTGTTCCTCAAGGCCCTTTTGTAGAGGTATCTCTCTCTCTCTCTCTCTCTCTCTCACACACACACACACACACACACACAAAGAGAAAATGAGGAGGTAAAAAGGAGTGTTAAAATGGCATCCTTTTAGATACATACTTTAACCAGCATCAATTTGTGTTGTTACTGAGTGAGTGATGTTTGAGCAGAGTTTTATTGGGTACGGTATGGAACATTAAACAATTAAGAGAGAACAAAAAGTGAAGAGCGTAAAGGTGATTACAAATGGAAAGCTTGCATGTAAATGGATTGACAATAATGAAGAAATGGGATAGACTGAGGATGGTAAAGAAGTTACAGGCTCACACAAGAAGACAAAGAACAGTCTGGACCTGGCCTTGGACTCAATTGGGAGGCTGTACAAACACACTGAAGTTCTTGGATTACACTGAAATTGGCAACAGACTGATGGCCAATATGGTGAAAAGACTCTTTACTCCTTAGGAGTAAGCCACAGCTCCTGGGTGCAAGTGCCTGCAGTGCTTGCTAAGCAAAAAGGCTGTTCCAACTAAAGGGCTATGTGGGGGTTGGAGAAGGAGATAGCAGATACAGGAGGATAGCAAAGAGAAGTCTGCAGAGGAAGTGCCTGTTGGAATTACTCCTAATAGGCCTGTATAAACAGACTCCCATCTTTTATGCTGCCCGGTCAGGACTTGGCTCATTTTCCAGGCACAGAATAGAGCTCGTTCCTCATATTGGAAGCCTTACTTAGAGGAAAGGAAGGCGTCAGAGACTTCCCAAGCAAGTAATTGCCTGCATGCCAAAACAACCAGACCCAGGAACTGTTTTTCCCTTGTGCCAGTGCTCTGCTGAACATCTAATTCTCACAGTACTGTTTTATGTCTAAGTATATTTAGACTTAGAATAACTTTATTGTCACTGAATGTTCACTAATTGGCATACATTAAAATGAAATTTCATTGCATACAGCTCTCAAGGGGTCTCCACCTCCAATAAATACCACATAAACATGACAAAATAAATAAAGCATATACCCACATATATGATATGACACAGAGAAACAACACAGTCTAGTTCAGATGTATACATGTTCATGGCAAGAGAAGAAATCTTGTGAGTTTACCAGACGGATGGCATAGGCCATAGGGAACATGTTTCCCTATGTCATACGGTTATAATATTATTATCCTTGCCATCTGCTTTACCACCCTTTTATTGGTATCATTATTATGATTATTATTATCACCCTGTTGCTTTGCATGTACACTGAGAGCTTTTGCACTCAGTGGATACAAGGGAGTGGAGACAAATTCCTTGTGTGTCTAATCTTACCAAATAAACTATTCTAAAATATGCGCACAGGTGAGGTTGGAATGTACATTGATACTGTTGGTGCAAGAGGAGGAGGAGAAGCTTCAAAATGTTGCTGCCAAACCTATTTACTTCCTGGGTTTTGATACTTTATTTTGAGAATTTAATTTTGAGTTTCTGGATTTGAGTTACTGATGCTCCAATGAGTCTTTTTTTTCTCTCTGATAAAACCCCTCAATCTAAGTGCTTAAGGGTCTGGGTAGAAAAAACTATAGTAGGTTTTCTACATTTTTAGAGAATCCAGTCTTTGCTTTCTGTTAATGGGCAGTTCCCTATCTGTCTGTCTACAAGGGTCTCTGCCACAATCAGGAATAACCGAGAGAAGAAGTTTGTGACTGTGGAATTTGAATCCATAAATTGGAATATTCCCAAAATTAAAATACACACAGTAATAAAATCCAGATAAAACCGGGATATATTTCGGGGGCGACTATTTAACCCCCTTGTTCACCCGCGAACAATCAGGAATGATAGATTTCCTCTGGGTTCCTTCTCTTATAGTATGCGATCAGCAAGGACTGCTCTTTTTTCTTTGGAACTGCATTATCTTCTGAAATTCGTTTTGCTCCCTGTGATGTCTTGAATTTCAGCTGCTGCAATGCTCAGGCTAAGGAATAAGGATGCACCTGATCTTACAAGACACCCCAGTGATGATCAAATGTCATGTTCTACAGGTCACTGGATTCAAGGGCCCCTATGTGAGCTTGGGCTGTAAAAGCAAGTTGCTATACTGTTCATCCTGCTGCCCATTGGTGTCCCTTTCTGAACTCCTAGGTCTTATTACTTGGTTGGTGGTAGTATATCACAGCTGTTGGTTCTGAAGGATTTCAATTGTTATGCAATGGAGTAAGGGTAATTTAAGGAGCATGCAGGAATTGATGACCCCTATGGCAACCAGATGCTTGTCTCAGGTGATTTCAAGCAATGCACACAAAATGGTCATATTTAGATCTATGGTTTACTTTGGAACAGTTGGCATGTGATCTCAAAATGAAGGATATTGTGATTACTTGTCTATCATTGTCACAATATTTGCAAATGAGAGCGAGGCTTAGTATTACCTGTGACCTCCACAAGGATAGGGGATTGATTAAGATAGTCCACCCCAAATGTTTAATGTATCTTATTGGTTTTAAGCAGGTTGCTTGCTGACTTCTAGACTATGGCGCTTCTGAGGGTGCTGAATGAGACTGCATCTAAGCAAACTCTGTCTGTTGAATGCAGGGAGCACACTGATATATAGCAGAACTGATAGCTAATTGCCATGGCATAAATCCAAAGGTGAATAAAACTGAGCAGGCATATAACCCCAGGTTCATACCTGTACTGTGTTGATAAAATTGAGGTGTTATTATTTCCCTACATTTATTGCACTGTTAGAATGTTGTATAGCAGCTCTGTTGGTGTCCTTTTCCCTCTAAGGGAAGAACATAGATAAAAGTTGCCTGCAGGCTATATGACGTGTCTGTATAACATTTTGCTGATTAATTTACCAAGTCTGGAGTTCAATGAAGTATCTAGATTAGCATATTAAAGGTCATTTGGGATTCATTTGAGCTTCTGGTTTTTGACAAAAAGGGGGATAGGGCATGCTGTAATATAAGCTCAGCCTCTTGTGAATTGGATTCTTGCTTCACTTTATGCAGCCAGGGTAAGAGACAGATTCATGAAGTGATGAATTGTTTTTTGGGAGTGGAGATGGTATTGACTAAAAGAAGCAGGGGTGCCTCATGGAGAAACCATCTTTCAATCTAAGTATCTCAGACCTCCTTTGCCTGGTCTGCAATCTTCCCTTTTTAGGAAATGTTTTGGAGATGTTGATGTGATGCCTGTTAAAGAGGCTGCTAGATGAAGCCAATTAATCAATCTCTTCTGAACAAGATTCAGTTACGAGTATTGGATGGAAACTGCATCAATCATACCAATGCATGATATTTATCAGGACCTAAATGAGGCAAATACAGTCTTCTTGGTCTTGTTCATCCTCTCAATCATGTTAATGGTCTGTTTCTGGACAACCTGGAAGAGATGCACTGTTTTACAGTGGATCTGATCCTTCTTCCTGGGAAGTTCCAGTTGGTATCACAATGGGATGAGTGGTTGAGCACTTAACTCCTCTTCTGTGGAGTGCCACAAGGTTTAGCTGTCTCGTGCATGCTTTATGACTTATACATTAAAACATTGGGACAAATACAGAGGTGCTATACAGCAGGTTCTGACCAGTTCTGAAAAACCGGTAGCGGAAATTTTGAGCAGTTCAGAGAACCAGCAAATACCACCTCTGACTGGAGATTTTATAGTATCCTTTCCCTGCCACGTCCAACAAGCCATGCCCACAGAACCCATAGTAAAAATTTTTGAATCCCACCACTGGGTCACAGATCATATGTTGATTTGGGCTGAAGAAGTATCAACATGTTGATGACACCCAACTATATCTACATCGCAGACTGAATTAGAAGGGCTGATGAATCTTCACCAGGGATTTAGAGACTGTAAAAGATTGCACTGGAAGAACCAAGTTTAAATATTATGAAATTGGCTGTTGAAAAAACACTGCTTTCCTTTTCTTCCCCTAAAGGCTAGTGGCTTCCCTTAAAGTTCATAATCTGGACGTTTTTCTGGACTCACAATTCCTCCTTGATCAGTAGGTGGACTGATGGTCAGGAGAAACCTAACCAAATTTGGCTGGTGTTCCAGTTGTGACCTTTCCTGGGGCAGAAGATGGTGAAGATACTCACAGGCTCATCATCCTGATGTATGATTACTGCAATATGCTTCACTTAGGTCTCTTTACAACTACTTGTAAACTGCAGCTCGAGACGTGAAGAGTTGGTGCACTATTATAACATTGATTTTGTACTTGCTGCATCGGCTGCCAAAAGATTTCAACAATAAAAAACACTGGCTTTTACTTAAAAAGCTCCATGTGGCGTGTTCCCAGATACCTAGCATTGTTTCATTTGAATCGAATCTGCCCACTATCATTTGCTCACCAGGAAATGACAGATGTGGGATCTCAGGATTAAGATTTTGGGGGTTTGCACTGCCCCCACATTGGATATCTTTAGAAGGACTGTTAAAACTGAACTCTTTTCCTAAGGCTTCTGGGGCCCATTTTTAACAGTTGTGGCACACTTTCTCTTTTCTTAATATCTATGAGTTGTTGAGCTTGTTGTTAAAAAATGATTATTAGAAAATCTGCAGCAAGGTAGCTTATTATTAGACGGATAACTAAGTACATGTTTAGGAGTGTTGCAAGGGTTTATTGTTTGTCTGTTTTACTGTGAGGTACTCAGAATCATTAGATGGGGCAATATACTCAATACTGATAATGAATTCATTTTTTTCTCACTCTAAATGCCAGGGCAATTAATGACAAATGCTAATGAATTCAGAAGAAGCTTATCTTACCTCTTCCTGGCCATCACACTCTGTATTTGTGTCATATGAATAGCAATAAAACCATCTACAGTCGGCAGGGTATTGTTGGACTTGAACCAGCAATTTACCTATCTGTATGTAGCCATCAGACGTCCTGTGGTACTTGAATGCTGTTCCTCTTCCCTCCTGCAGAGCTTCCTTATCTGACTGGAGACTCTGTTCAGGGAAACAGACAATCTTTGCAAAAAGGCAGCTATAAGGATTTAGGAAGCCTGCTGTGTATACAGTGTGAAATGCCTTGACAATAAATCACCAGGCAATACTTATGGCTTTGGAGAAAGAGAGCATTATTCTAACAGTCAGTGTCAGAAGAACTTTTTATGCCTTTCAAGGACTCATAAAAGACGACTGAAGGATACAGAATAAGGATCAGACTTGAAAACCTTTTTCTCTGTTATAGGCTATGCAATTTATGTTGAGAATAATGAAGCAGACTTGCTTTGAGGTTTGCAATGTAGTCTCGGGACATTAGAATTTAGATTCTGATTATGCTCTGCAACCCCAGATAGATAACTGGCTACAAAATAAGAATCTGCCTTATACTCCTAACAATCTATGATGCCTTCAACTTTCTAATCAGATAACCTATAGTCTTTGACTTAATAGTCCCTTATTGACCATTTGAACTCATGAGGTACCCCCCCCCACCTGAAGTAGTTATGACCCAATTCTGAAGTTCCAATGGCTGGGCCCTCCCTACCGTCATGTGATTGAATTTGGAGTGCATACAAACAGTGTGCATTTATGCCCATTTGCAACATTCTGCAGTCACATGAACACAATGGCACTTATTTCCAGTTTTTGGCAAAAATACCCCATAGCAAACAACATGTTAATTTAACAATCTTGGATCTGCTTGATGCCCAAGGCGATTCAGAAACTTTTGAAGGAGAATAGTTTCAGAGTTCCATCGTGGAGCTATTTTGGTGAAAGTGCTGGCCTAGAAACAAAAAGATCTGAATTCCAGGCCTCCCTCAGGCCTAAAAGCCATCGTTGGCTCAATCTCTCAGCCCAACCTACATTGCAGGATTGTCAATGTTGTGAGGAAAAAAAGAAGGAGAAAGGAACATTGGGAATGTTTGCTGACTTGCGTTGATCAAAATATATAAAAAGGCAAGATAAAAATCTAATAATAATAATTAACAACAATATACTCAGCAAACTTACATCAAAGGGCAAGACTTCCACTGTCGTGTTGAATAATTTGTCTTCAGGGTGTTCAATGTTGCCACTACGGAAGAAAAACCTGTGCAACAGGAATCAACAATGATTGCAGAGCCCCCACAATGGTAAAACATAAACTTCATCTCATCAATGACTTTGGCTAAACTCAATAATAACCATCTCTGTAAAGTATTTTTGAGAAAGAAAAGTACAATATAAGCATTATATGATACGAACAGTTACAGATCAACTATTTGTCCATTCTCACAAATTAAGCACTCTACTGCATTTGAAAAAATCTATTAGCAGTAAGAAGCACAAATATCATGATGAAAGTGACTTTTTCAACAAAACTGAAACTGGAGAAACACATTACTGAAAATACGTTCTGAATATGGGAGCATATTGGGAAGAAAAGGGCCACAAAGGGAAGTTGTTCCCACTTTTTTAATTTATAGAGAGAAATTTAATTCAGAGAAATTAAAACAAATGGATTTCTAAAAATGACGTTAATATTATTCCTATAGTTCCTGAAGATATAGTTTAAGCTGCAGGCAAAGATAGCAGAGAGAGAAGCAATGCACACCAGACACAAGAATTGAGGAGAGATGCTGTAAACATAATGGAATTAGGCCAAGACAGGGGAAAAGAAGAGGAAAGATACATATTGCTGCAAATGATAGTCAATACCATTGTAGTGAAAATTCTTTGAAAGAAATGTCTTTGCAAATGCAGGAGCATGCACAAAGCATTTCTCTTTGAATCAATAGAGAAGCTCCAATTTCCTCCAAGATCATAGAGCTGCTTTCCATCTGCTTGCAGCTGTCGCTATAAGTGCACAATTCTTTTGAAGAATTTGCATATGATTATAGTATTGCAGGCTAACTTTGCCCACAGCCAAGTTTGATCCTGACCAGCTCAATGTTGACTCAGCCTTGCATCCTTCCAAGGTCGGTAAAATGAGAGCCCAGATTGTTATGTTGACTCTGTAAACCACTTAGAGGGGGTTATAAAACACTGCAAAGTGGTATATAAGTCTAAGTAATATTGCTATCAACATCATAATCAGCATCAGGATCAACATCATATCATCCAATCCACTGAAGGTTCAATGCCTTTTCATTGAAGCCTATGGACCATACTGTATACACTGGACCAATACTGTTTGGTAGATAGATGTTTTGTGATTTCCCAGTCTAGGGATGAGAGAGAGCAACTTGCCCAAAATCTCCCAGCCAAATTCTGAGCCTATGAGAGGACAAGAACAGAGTCTGTCTGCTTCTCCTCTTGTACCATAATCAAAATCACCAGACAGGCTCTCAGTCCTAAGATATACAAAAAATACAAGATGCTAAGATTGAACTTAAGCAAAAGGAAAATCTCAATCGTTTAATGTCTGGCAAAATATCTTTTTCAAAGAATATCTGTCCTTTTAAAAATGTGCCCTAGTAATTTTTTTTATCTGCGTGAATCTGCACTCTACCAGCCTCAACATTTTCAGGAGGACAACACTTTTAAGATATCTGCAGAAAAAAACCCAGGAAATATATCTGTATGGAATGAAGCAACATTAACTGTACCCCACTATTCTTTCAGAGAAAGCCAATTTGTGTAACAAAATTAAAGACAATCCTAATACAAGAAAAACCAATTAAGGCAGTAATTTTATAACCTAAGAAGTCCAAAAGGGTAGAACAAAGGAATGCTTCTACACCAGGTATGTCAAACTCACGTTGTCACGGTATTGTCACATGACATCGGGACTTTTTCCCCCTCCGCTAAATCGGGCATGGGCATGGCCAGTGTAGAACACATCTAGCCTGCAGGCTGGGAATTGGACAATTCTGCTCTACATAAATGGAGAACTTAATAATAATTCTGCGACTTTACTTCCTCGTTTCCTGAAAGGTTCTTGCTTCCCTGAATCCTGCATAGATCATAGGAATGGATCCTAGTAATAAGGGTGATGTATATTTCTAATTCTCCACTTTTATTGAATTGGTTGTCTATGGCCCAGAAGCCTTGTTTAGAATGGTTCATTCCTTTTTGTCACTCCCTTCCCCTAATAAAAAAAAAAATCAATTTCTGTGCATATGCTTCAGTGAGAATTTCGGGCAACGTTTTGGCAGTAAGGTTGCTCAGATTCATTTAAGTCATTATTCTGTAAGATCTATGGAGCTTATAGAAGTAAAGTCTTGTGACATGGCCTGGCAGGCATTGGTACCATCTTCCTTGAAGGAGGAACTAAGGCATCCATTATACAGAAACTCTTCCTTCAGCTGGCTGTGTAATACAACCACCATCCAGTTTCCAAACTTCCTACTAATTACTTCAATGAGGGTGTGTTGCACAACTCTGGTTCAGCTAGCATTCACCCTGAAGTAACAGGTATATGATTTAGGGATTCCCTTAGATTCACAGCTGCTCTTTGATAGACAGGTGGAATCTTTACCCAGCTTTAGTTGATGTACCCTTCCTGGAGAAGGTGACCCAGGCCCTTGCCCTCTCCTGGAAAGATTGGTACAACGCACACTACATGGGGAAGTCTCTAAAGATTAATTAATAATCACCATTGAAACAAAATACCAGCCCATATGTTACTCATAACATCTGTGTTGCAGGCACTACATTCCTTGTGAATAGCCTTATGATACCATTCAAACTGCTGGTGTTAATTTACAAAGCCTACATTACTTGGTATTCAAATACCTGCTTGACCATCTACCTCAAAGAGCTCCTAACCGGTTTCCGGTTCCGCATGGCTTCGGTGGCAGCAGGAATTCGCGACTGTTCGCGATTCCTACTGCGCTTGCCGCCGAGGTGCCCCCGATCCAAATGGGTCAGGGGGATATGGCTGCCCTGTAGAGGCAGCCGAAGAGAGAGGGGAGCCAGACAGGGGGTTGGGGGTGTCACAGACCCCCTCCTCGTCCAGAAAACCCCCTTTTTCCCGAGGTGGTGGAGCGGCAGTCAGTAATGGCCGCCACGAAGAAGCCTGCAACCGGGTAAGATTGTGCTGGAGGAAGCAAGAAAAGTGAAAGTGCTGGCTGAGCTGGGTCAATCAACATCTCTTAAACTCTCTGGAACTGAATTGTCTGAATTGCTGGAGGATACATTGTATCCCTAAGAAGACAGAAAGCGGTGGAGAAAGCTGTTAAAGGGAACTTTTTTTTTCTTCACTCTCCCACCCCATAGAAACAGCAGATGAAGATTTGAAATTTATTTGGGCACTGAAGGTGAATTATTTTGAAAGTTGAAGTCAAGGGACAAAAGACTCTTTGGACATTGGACTTAATAATTTAAGAAATCGGAAAACCCTTATTGGAGGTATGGATTTCTGATCATTTAAAAAAATCTTATTTAGAGACAATGGGTGAATCTAATTGGGAAAAAAAAGGGGGGGATTCTGGAAGCTACATAAGATTATGCTTTTATATGTGTATCTAGAGTAGAATGTTTAAGATATAAATGAGTATTAATATATATGATTAGTTTTTTGTTTTTTTTGTTTTCTTTTTAAATGATATGGATAGTGGTTATATAGGTTTTTTTTTTACTTATTGACTTTTCTTATAAAATTTATTGTGTAATTTTAGAATGTACTAAACAGAATCCCAAGATAAATTAAGTGTTAATATGAAGTACTTTTAAGTTAGGGCAATGAGTTAAAGGCATCACTCCAATTAGAAGAGAAGTATATTAAAGAGGAGAAGTATATTAAAAGAAAAAAGATGAATGGATAACTGGAAATAGAACAGACAAAGAATGATATTGAAAATGGTAATAAGATATGGAAGGATATATAAAGTGAATATGATGTGTGAATTTCGTCTGCGTGAAGAGTTTTAACTCGGGATCAAGCAGCCTTCAGAAAAGATGTTTTAGGTTTTGTTTTGTTTTCTATGTTCTGTGTTTTGTATGTTGATAAAAGGCAATAAAATTTTAATTAGCAAGAAATAACTTGTATAATTAGAATGAAAAGGAGAAGTTGGGATAAGATATGAAGTTAAATAGATAATGTAAATATTGATATTATAATTTGGAATCATTTTGTATGTTCTATTGGTTTTCTTCTTTAATTATTATTTTTTCTTTAGAAAAGAATTTGTAAGCTGTTATGCCTTGATTGTTTGTGCATTGTTTTTGTAAAATTAATAAAATTTGTTTAAAAAAAAAAAGAGCTCCTAACCATCCAGTGTGCTTATCCTAGGGGACCTAACTGTAAGTCCTTGTTCATGGGAGATTCAGTGAGAAATCTGTGCTTTTCTGTGACAACAACAACCTTCAAAACAAAGATTCTCTCCAGAGATTTGGATAGTCCCTTTGCTTCTAGGCTTCAGCAGGCTTTGAAAGCAGAACTATTTAGAAGAACATCTGAGGGCTGGCACTGAGTCTTTGGATACTATTCATATTTGCTATAATGTTATTATTAATATTTAATGTTATTGGTTGATTTAGCATGTTCCTCTCTGAGTTATTGTTATGTGCCCTGATTTTAATTGTGCAATGCCACGAATCTTTGGGAAATATAATAAATAAATAAACATTATTTGCTTTCTGAAGCCACAATTGTAATCTATAGTTTAGACAAGTTTCCCTAGGGATGGTACTGCTCAGCATAGTTGCCAGTAAGGCCCATCTGTTATGAGTACTTGCCAAAATTCAGACTGAAGAATTGAAAATAAATTTAATGTTGAATAAGGCACATAGGAAAGAAAAAAGTATTCACGAAGTCCTTCAACAAGGTGAAGGACAAGAAAGGCTTCGTTGTGTTTTGGCTGTACCAAAAACAAATGTATCTTCTTAGACAACGGTACACGCTTGTATTTTGGGTGCATTTTGGGAAGAAGAATATAAGGAAAAAATTTCTTTGAATCCTTTCTCCTATTACAGGTCTATGTCTGCTGATCATGTTGGGTTAAGATTGTAGAACTTTACATACAGTTATTTTTGGATGTCAAGAGCCAGACTCATTTAATGCTAAACTAGTCTCTCTCATTATACCTCATTGTTATATCTTCCAGAAGCTTTAGGGCCGTTTTATCCATCCTGGGAATCTCCAGATATGTTGGACTGCAACCTTCACTAACTCCAAAGCTTGTGTTAGAGACTGTAGGAACAGCATTTCACCATGACTTGGGAGCTTAAGACTATACCAGTTGCTTTTCTGTACATTTTAAGCAGTATCAGTATGTGGAAAATAACTTGTGTCAGATATAATCTAATTATGAGAAAATATATGCAAGATAGAAAAAAAACTCTAATCAAGGCTCCTTAGTTTCAAGTAGCAATTACTGCTTTTAAATAAAAGAAACAAATATGTCAAGCAGGAAGCTTGGAGGATGGAAAGTCAATGTGATATGGGCACCACCAACAAGCCAGATGTAGAGCTTCTGTAGTAACTTTGAGCAAGCCAACGATTTTATCATGTACCTTAAGATTGTTCTGTCTTAGGTAGTGCAGAAAGACTCAAAAGAAAAAGACAAGAGTTGGAGCATGCTGGGAAAAAACGGAATGACATGCAATCTGCTTTTCTGTTGAATTATCTTTCAGCAGAACAAGGGACTTTCAACCACAAGCTAAACTTCCCCCTTTCTTGCTTCCCAAAGCCTTGAAGCTTACCGTTCAATACGGAGCGGCTTAAAGAAGCGAAAGCGTACAAAGTCACCCGCTGTGGGAGTAAATGCCCAGAAGAAGTCTTCTCTCAGGTAGGCTTTCTCCAAGGAGAAGTGCTGGTAGGTCTTCAGGCTTGTGCTCACTTCTGCAGGAGGGTTCATGTGCTCTTTCCGAAGAGACTGCTTTCCAAAATCTTTGTCCTCAACATACAAGATAAAAGGAAAACTGAAATGATTTCCTTGAGGAACATACCCTTTTTATATTACACATCTGTGGAAAATATGATTAAGACATACTACAAAAACCCTTATGCAGAAACAAGTCCTACTGACCCGCTACTGCTTTAAATATTGTGAAAACATTACAGCGGAATGAGTTTTTGCAGTGGTTAGGTCAAATGCAGTTACATCATAGCAACAGTATGTTTGCACAATTTAAGGCTTTGGCTAGTTTAATCAGCATCTTCTTCAGATTCTTCTTCCTCTGCTGTTTCCAGCCAGGTCAACCACTGGTTGACCTGGAACAAAGCTTTGCCTTTCCCTGGAAACTCTTGAGTAATATCTTCTACCTGATGCTCTAAAACAGGGGTCTCCAACCTTGGCTCCTGGAAGCCTGGCGGACTTCAACTCCCAGAGTTCCACAGCCAGCAAAGCTGGCTGTGGAATTCTGGGAGTTGAAGTCCACCAGGCTTCCAGGGGCCAAGGTTGGAGACCCCTGCTCTAAAAGGATTTTAAGGGACAGATTTAACTTTTTTTTTCCAACCCAAATCTTTATGACTTTATTCAGTATATTAATTGTTTCTTTTGACAAAACCATTATCCAGCCTGCTGGTCAGATACAAAGCCTTTACTTTGTCTTTTAGTTTTCTTCCTCCTTTGCTCTGCATGCTCTGCATGTCCAATCTATCACAAACTCATGTCTTTCTCTCTGCATATCACTCCTGACACATATCCCTGCACAAAGGGTGAATTTCTGCCATCTTCGGGCTCAGGAGGGCTATTCCTTTTTTCCTTTTGAGCTATCATGGTCACAATCTTGAAAAAAGGCAGCTTAAAAATGCTTTTGATATAATATGGATTTGGGTCTGTAGAAATCCTAAACATTAACAAATGAAAGAATGTTGAAGTGTTCCTTTTCTCACTGCACTAAGTTACCACTAGTAAATGAGAAGGGGGAATTTCAGTGTATATTTACTGTTATATTTTCTTTTAATTCTGATCATGTGAACCAAATTTTAGGAACAAATATATAAATTGAACTAAAATAACTATCCCTTCATTAATTAAATCATTATACAATATAAAAGGAAGAAGCAGCACTCACGGAACTTCCCAAATTCAAGTATACGTAAGATGTATAAGCCCAATACAGGGAGTTTTCAACTTATGACCACAAGTCATAAGGGAGTTCAGAACGTCAGTTGTAAGTCACTGCAGTCATAAGTTGAGGATGTGATCAATTTGATTTTACATCTGTTTTTATTATGGTCATAAAGCAAGTCATGTTTTTTAAGGAAACCCAATATCCCAAATCGGCATTTTTTGCCAGAAATCAGCAAAAAAACCTAATAAATCATGGTCACATGACCATGGACCACTGCAAGTGGTCATAAATGCGAGCTGATTTCCAAGCACCCCAAACACAATTATGTATGTGGGGGGCATGGAGTATGGCAGAGATAGCAACTCTAACTTAAGTAGCTTTTTTGAAGTCTGTTGTAACTTCAAATGGTCATTATATTTGTTGTAAGTTGAGGGCTATTTGTATATTAGAACCCTTCATTCTCTCCCCTTTACTTTCAATCTTGATACTGTAGTGTTAAGGCTTTGTCAAATGGCAAAGTACATAGCTAATTAATTTATCCTATCCCCTCTCTCTTTTCATCAAAGTGGATAAGCTCTAATTCCCTTGCCTCTTGACCTGATGCCTCTTTTTTCTTTCTGAACCATTTACAATTTGCACCATATTCTATCATTGAAGCATCTACTTTCACTTTGCAGAATAGCACAGGTGGCCTTTACTCCTCAGGGAATAGACCTGTTATCAGGCAGCACCTGTTTTTCCAAAACAGCTCCACATATTCAAAACCCATTGCATTTTACACACAAATCTGTAAAGGTACATAAATTGTGTATGCACATGAATACACATACCCCTTATACAGATTCACAAGTAAATTTTATTTATTATTAAATACCCTTATATGGCCACCCAACCTCACAATAGGTGACAGCAGGAGCACTAAGCTACATCAGGAGCTTCCTGTCCTCCAGGAAGTTATTTTTACTTTCAAAACATTTTTCTCCCTCCATCTATCTTGAAATTGGCTCCATTCCTTGACATCCAGGATGTGTAGCATTACAAGATCCTTCACTGGAATCCAGATTTAGTAAAATTTAAGCTCAAAGAAAAAAAAAATACTGCAAGTCTGCTAGTTTGAAGCACAATTGGTTCAGCCAGACTTCATGCATTCTACAATCTTCTTTTACTCCACCCGAGCCACTTTCAGCAATGCAGGGAATAAAAGCAAGAACTTTTTAAGTATTTCTCACTTAACAATTTCATTTAGTTAGAATTGGGATTGGCAACTTGACTGTTAAGAAAAGTGGCTGTTAAGTGAAACTAATTGTATTTCAACATTCCTTTGCTTTACACACCTGCAAAGGTCATAAGAGGGAAGATTGATTGTAAAGTTGCTTTTTCATTTACTATCATTTCCAAATGGTTGCTACATGAGGCAATCGTTAAATGAGGACTACGTATACTGCTTGAATAATTAAATAGTTAACATAAAGCAGGGGTGTCAAACTCATGGCCCGTGGACCGGATGCGTCACACACTGACCATGCCCCTTTCCGGTTTAGCAAAGGGGAAAGAAGTCCCGATACATCATGTGACGACACCCCTGACATAAAGCAACAAACATTTTTTTCTGCCACTTGCATCTCTCTTATCTCTCCTTCTCCCCTTCCTCATTTCCATAACTGTGACAGTCTCTACTCACTTTTAACTTTTGTATTTTACCAGCCAGAGAGGAATGGGTTCCTACATGTTGGAAGAGTGAAGGTTTGAAGCGGATTCTTAGGTTTGCCTTCTGTCTGTCACAATGTTTCTGGGGAGAAAAACAGCACAGCAGGATGAAACATTTAATCTTTCAGTTTTGAACAACAAAGCACATAATGGAAAATAGTTTATTACTTTCACTTTGGTTCATCTTGTCCTCTCCCCATTTTGCATTCCAAGCCCACAGGTTCATGACAATACTAAACTGGTTTGTCCTCCTCCACTCCAAGTATAGTGAAATGTTATGAACACAAATATATTGCCCCCAAAATGAGTATCTTAGAAAATGCCTTGCTAAATTCAAATGTTAGGTCTATCTTTACTGGGACCTAGATGGTGTGATTGTTCCAAACAAACCTTAACTCTTCCTCTCACCTGCCTTCTAAATTAATAGCTATTTTTAACAGCTGTATAGACTGAAGTCAATTGACCAATTTGAACTGCAATTAAAAATGAAAATTCCACATAAATCCTTTCTTAAATGTTACCATAAAATTAAGATATTTTAATACTAGAATATTATTTTAGTGTTAAAAGGCAGTTAAATACATGCACAGTTTTTCAGTTCAAATAGATTTCTATAAAGCTCTTAAGCTGTTGATTCACTTCTGATTTCTTATATGGATATTAAAGGAGAATTTATTGTTAATTTTCAAGGAAAATATTGTCAGGGTTGTTTGAAGATGGATAATAGAAACAGAAAAATCTTTGACATCTGTAACCATTTAGCTGGTATAGAGTCTCAAAAATCTGTTATTAATTTTGGGATTATTAAGTAGCAGTTTAAAAAGGTTAACTATATTTCCTCCTGTTTTCTTGCTTATTTTAAAAACAATTCTTTGACATATTCTCCATTTGCCTCATTCAAGAGATCCAAACTTCCTTATGACTGATTAGATATAAACTTTTCTACACCTTTTCCTTTTTAGTTACCTAATTTCCATACACACACATATATAAAGACATACATAAATATACAATGCACTCTAATTGATGTATCCTGTTAATTTCAATTGTTAACTTTTTTCTAACAGAAGTTTAATCCATAAATATAAAGAATTACACTGTTAACACTAATTTTTCTCAAAATCAATCTATCAGATCTGTCTTTTGCAGGTCAAATTGAAAATATATTATGATCTACTTTCCCAACCTGAGACTCTCTAAGTATGCTAGGAATAAAGCTGCAGAAATTTTCCAGCCTGAATTACTGGCTGGAACTACTGAAACCTGTTAGGAAAAAATCCAAGGGATATTCCATCTTTAACCTTTGATGGGGTCACATTCAAGAGTGATACACAATCTGGGATTATTTCTGGATTCACAGTTCCTCCTCAAGATCAAGTAGAAGCTGTGTTCATGAAACTGTGAACCTTTGCCCAGCTGCATCTGGTGCACCAGTTGTGCTCTTTTCTAGATTGGGAGGCCCTTCATTCAAGTCCTAGTCACTTCATAGCTCAACTATTACAATGTGCTCTATACAGGGCTGCCTTTGAAGACCACTGTGAACCCTCTAATGTCCAGAGTGCAATGGCATGGGTAATGGTGCGCACGACGTGGTATACCCATGTGACACCTCTGTTGCAAATTGAATTGTCAATCTGCTTCCATGTGTGCTGATTGTGACCTATAAAGCACTTCATGGCACAGGGCCTGCTTGTTTGGTGGACAGCTTATCTCCTGTGGTGTCAGTCAGACTAATTCAATCCAACACAGTTGGCGTGCTCTGGATCCTTTCAAATAAGCAATGTAATCAATTAAGCCCTTGAAAATGTGCTTCTCCACCTCAGCACCTGCCATGTTTAGTGACATTCCTTCAGTTATTTGGGTGGCATTCTGAAAAGACCTGGATGTTCTCCCATGCCTTAAGTTAAGGTGCCTGTAGTCCTTGCTGAATTGTGGCTGGCTGGGTTACCCAGATCTAACATTGGTTGTTCTTGTTTGTTTCTTTTATTTTTTTTCCATAATTATTATTATTTATTATTATTATTATTATTATTATTATTATTATTATTATTATTATATTTTTATTCAATTGGTTTTACTGTGAACTGTCTAGGTTTGGTTTATAGATGGGTGGTGCCAGAATTATTCAGTTTCAAGTTAAAATAAGTTCTTTTTGTTTTTGAATTTTACCTCACTTACCAAGGGTCCGAACATTTCATTAAAATATGCTAATAGGATTATTTTCCAAAATGGAAGACCAACTCTTATATTTGTGGGGGAAGGGAAGAATGTTGCTTCTTCATCCAGAAATATTGATATAATCTGAAATGATCAAATCATAAATCAATGTATATTACTGCTGGCTATTTCTATGTTCAGACTCACTGCAATTACATGAAAATGTAGTCTTGACCAACTATTTTCACTCTTCACTTTCCTTCATTTCCTACCTAACCTAATAAATAACACTTGAGAAAAAATAAGTGTATATTTTTTCAAAAAGTCTAAACTGGCCTACTAAAGGTATTGCCTTGGGTTGGATTATGGAATCCATAAAGGGTGTTAATGTTTTGTTGTAATTCCATGATATGAAATCTTGTTTATACTGGCTGCAAGAAAGAGTGACACACTTTTTTAGTAGTCAGAAATGAATCTTTCAGGCTTGGAGACATCAATATAAGGAAACAAGACTATTCTGTCCTGGACAGAATTCACCTTTTCAATAAGGTTAACCCATTAAAATCTAGTGGTTAGTTAATTGGTATTAACTGTTAATCTAGTTAATCAGCATTAACTGTACCTTGGTTCAAAAGAACAAGATTTTAAAAAGCAGCCCTTCCATGCCTATACAATCTGGAGTAGTTGGGATTGCAAAATCATTTCCTGCAGCTCTATTCCATATAAATCTCCTAATCTAGCTCTCATTACTTTAGAAAATTAAAAATCAGACTTTGTTCATAAGAGCATTCTTGACTATTGCAAGCAAGTAGCTTTTGCTTTCTTGGGGATAAGTGGGACACTGCATAAACAGCAGATCTATTTTCCCCCTAGTGTTTGTTGCTATCCTTATTACTTGTGCAATAATGAAAGGAGTAATGACAGCAAGCAAGGGTTGGTAAACTGTAATGTTATTTTTCATACAAAAGGAACAATGGAGTTCCACAGAAGGCAAAGCACTTATCCCAAAGCTTCAGGTCAAGTGTATTTTCCATTTGGGAAATAAATCCTATAAATTACTGATTTGATGATGTTAACAGCAGGATTTACTAGAGGAAAATCTGAAGACAAAAGTCTGGTGTGAGAACTTAGTCATATAACCATAAGAAGAAGCAGAAATCTATGTTGGAACTAGATTATATATTTAAAGAGACAATGATTTATACATTCTTGGAAGCCCTTGGAAAGTGTCATAAAGGAAAATAACTGGGTAGAAAAAAAATATGAGCTTGGATACAACACGACAATGAAATACTATCTATATTCAAGGCTTTCTAACCGAGAAAAAGCATGTAGCAACAACTCATCTCTGGCACTTAGCAAAACACAAGGCTTTTTTAGTCATTAGGGAGGGAACTGAAAATAGAACTGCCGATATAATGTCCTCATAAAAATTGATAGCAAGATCATACATGTTTATAATTCTACTCATTATACCTAAAAAGATTAAGGAAAGGTTATTTAGTGAAAAAATACACTGTAGATAAAAAAGATTAAAAGTATGGAAAATTATTACAGGAAAGGGAAAAAGAGAGACAAAATGGGCGACCAAAATTATTCTTGGGTTAAAGCAGCTCCTCCCACTCCACAAGGAAATATTACAGTAACTGAGCTCTTCAGCCTGGAAGAAAGGCAGATAATTGAAGAGACATCCAAGGTATAAAACTGTAAGTGACACAGATAACATGGACAGAATTTTCTCCCTCTTTCCAGTATTATACTCAAAATCATCCCTTGGAACCATCCATAACAGGCCACAAGGACTTCAAAATGCTGTTGCATGTGTCATTATGTTGTTGTGCAAATGATGCAATTACATAATGACATCTGCTGCTATCCTATGAACAGCCATAACTGAAATTAAATTCAGAATCAAAAGAAACAGATACTTCCTTCACACAGCACATTTTTAAATCATGGAATTTATCTTTGTAACATTGGACAATCTGGTTCATTTTAGAATGAGGCCAGGCAAGTTTGTATGAAGGAAGATTGAATATTGATAGCTGCTTGCTAACTCTTGAATCATAGACAGTATGCTTTGCATAATGGTGTAGGAAACCACAGTGGAAGGAGATTATTTTCCCTCAGTTCAGGCTTAGGAACATCCCAGATGTAATAATGTAATCCAGAATGCTAAACTATTTAGGCCTTTGGGCTGATACAGCAAATTTGGATCTTATCTTAAAATTAATCCAATTCTTGTATTAAATTCCAAGCGTAACTAAATTAAAAGAATGTATGCATTTTGTTCTGTAGGAAATGCCAGGTTCTACATCTGGGCACAGGTGATCTGTAACTCTTGAAAAATTGAAGGACAGCATTTAGAGAAATAACACAAGCATATATTAGTGATCACCCCACACTAGTCCCCTCAAAATTTTGCATTGCCTGCGAGGTCACCATGCTGAATGAGGATTAATTCAAGTCTTGTTTACCAAAGTATACTGTACATGTATTGTCCAACTTCTGTATATTAGCCTCTAGGATTAGCAATGTCCTTTTAAAATCTGTAATAGTCAATATAATTTTTGATCACTTCCACTGTTCATTTGCCTTCATCCTATTCAATATTCTTTCAATGTCAACAAAATA
The DNA here is from genome assembly GCA_033807585.1 of Hydrophis major. Taxonomy (NCBI): domain Eukaryota; kingdom Metazoa; phylum Chordata; class Lepidosauria; order Squamata; family Elapidae; genus Hydrophis; species Hydrophis major. The sequence goes on along the minus strand of CM066329.1, from coordinate 132,828,918 downwards.
GTAGCTAATTTATGGACAATTCAGGCAAAGGAAAAAGCCTTCTTATGGTAAAGATTGCTTTAAATGGAATATAATTATATGGGGGGAAGCAGCAAATATATCATTTTTTTTCCCAAGAAAATATATATTTGCTATTTTAATAGGATAAATAGTATAAGATAAATGCACTGAGGTCCTAGGAGTTGATTCTTTCATTTATAAAGCAAAGCCCAAGTCCCTGTCTTTATTGTCTCATAGCCATATTTATTTTTCCCAGGACTTTTAATAATTGAAATATTATAGTTTCCTGTGATCACATGTTGTAGAGCTCTAGAAATTATTATTAAAATCTATTAAAATTGTAGTAGAATATCTATAATATTCTAACAAAGTTTTAACAAATATAGCAAAGTTTTCTGCTATTCTCTTTATACCAACAGAAAAGGCTATTTTTTAAAATATTCTGAGCAGTTTCCCACAAGAAAACATCTCTAGGACTGGATTAATGGCCCATTGCTTTTGGAATTATTCTCCCTTCAACTAAAACAAAGGATGGAGACAATCTTTTTTATTTCTGTAAAATAATAAAGATAAAAATATGGAGTAAGGAAAAGATTCAGCGCACATTTTAAAAATATTTACTGCATAAAACCATTCAGAATTTGACAACATTTATGAACAAACATTTTTGCATAAAAAAGAACAAACCATTTCTTTTAATAGAGGACTAACTTACTGCATCTTTCTCTGGATTGCAAACTTTTACCCAGAGGATATGATCAAGAAGCCAATCGATGGGTTTATCCTTATAGAACATAAATATGAATTCCACAATCAGACTCAGATCCAAGGACTTGAACATCTTTCCTGAAAGCATATTTGGATAAAAAAAGTTAAATATAATCTTAAGACTAGCATAACTTAACATTTAATAAAACTATACTCTCTCTAGATCAACAAAAGATAACATCCTCCTTACTCTAGGAATTCTTGAAAGACAACAATATATATACTGCATCTATCTTGATCATGTCAAGGGAATTAGGATTCAGCATTGAAACCTTTCCAAAATGCTCCAACCAGAAAAGACTTGGAACAGTATTCTCATCCAGAATGGTTTTCAGGTCAGGAAATGGTGGGGGAACAATCCCAAGTTTTATTACATGTGTCAGTTCTTTTCCTGTCTCACAGTAGGTCAGGTTCTGCAATTCCTGGCAACAAGGATTTTACAGAAGTAGAAAATGTTTGCTAGATAAAATTGAATCATTTATAATCTAAACAACTCTATATGCGATGATGCTGTCTTCCAGAAGTTATTTCTGCATTTTTGAATTTATAGTTTTATATGCAATTTCCCCCCACATATAGGAATTTTTGTATGAGATGTAATTTAATTTTGAACAAGATTAGGCAAGGTATTGGTGGCCAAATCAATCCAAAGAATTGGCCTTTGAGCTGTATCTGCAGTAATGCTTCTTTTCACAAGGAGGCAATTCTGCTTATAAAATTGTTTCATAAGGATCAAAATTATGTCCTTGTTCAGTTGCACAATGCAAATGCCATAACTTACAAACAGTGGGAACAGGGACTATCAGTTTGATTCATCCATAAAAGCTGAAGATTCAGAGTAAGTTAAAATTTCTTTCTTCATATCTTCACTAATAAATATTTATAAAAACTTCTTGTTCATTCCTATTTTTAACTAAACCTTCCTAGAAAGATTTTCCACAGTATTTAATAAATCATCAATAAAAGATTTGTCACACATAAAAAGCAAAGGTAAATTAGAGGTGTTAGTCTTACTGTATTCCTATATGTTCTGAGAGAGGACCAGTGTAGTAGATGCTACTCTGTATTTCATTTTTATCCAAAGTCACACAATTGAAAGCATTCATGGTCTTTTCTTGCCTTAGCAAGCTGGGCTAGAGAAATATTCTTTCCACTATTATAGGAGCAATACAGTGGCTTGCATTAACCCAAAACAACACTCCAAGCTACAGCCAGACATGGGAAATGAGTTTACCGATAAAACCAAGCTGGGAAAACTCCAAGATCATCCATTCTTCAGAAGGTTGCTGCAAAGCAAAGTTCTTCATTGTGCTGAGATAGTTTGGCTTGGCTACAATATCATCTTCTAGCTGCATAAGAGAGGGAAATGTATAGCTGCATAAGAGACAGATCTTGAACTGAGAACTTGTATGCCATTGAAGAAAAGCTTTCTAAAAAGTGGAGACAGGAAAGATACCTCTGGCTAAAGATGGGCTCTTTAGCAGTGTTTATTTTCAAGGGATGAAGGAAAATAGCTCCACGTTGAATAGCTCCAATATGAAAAATCCCAGACAGGACACGTTGTAACCATTACATTATTTTTTTTAATCCAATATCTGAAAGCATATTTTGTCATCAATAGCAGCATACTGATCAGCAGACCATTATTGGGAAGAAGCCCTAGCCTTGATTCATGATCCACTTTCTGATGAGCACGACTGATTATTTGCTTGCCTTCACTTTGGTGTCTCCTTATCTATGGTATTGTTGCAGATCAAATTAACACAGCTTTATGATCCTGCTTTGTGTTTTATTAATACCATTTAATACCTTGCTATTTTGGTTGAGTGCCTTCTCACTTCTGTGGTTACCAGGTACCTGTTCTCAGTTTTTGGCTGTCTTCCTAATGGTTGAGCATTTTTGTTCTTTATGTTTATTTATGCTAACTTTATGGTTACAGCTGTCATGATTAATGCCCACATACCTTTGTGGTGAAGACTGTTACCTTGAGCAATAGTTACCTAGTTGTAATAGGTATGAGTCACTCCTTTGATATGTCATTCGTTTCATATGTCGCTCCTTCAAATGTAAGTTTCATTTTATCTGCTAAGCTTAGATTTTGATTTTGATTTTATACAGATCTTATAAAAATAAAAATATGAAAAACCTTGCCTGGCATGACTGTATGTGAAGAATGGAGAAGACTACAATTCATACCCTTATCAGTTCATGCTCTATGGATGTGTGCTATTGGAGATAAGTATGTTAGATATGCTATTGTGGAAAATATAGCATTCTTCTGAAACTCAGTCAGTGTCCATCAGTCTAGCTTTTTAAAAAGTGATCAGAATTATTCATTTGGGTTTATATATGTGATGTTGGCTACATATTCTATGCATAATGGTACTTACTAACATATCTAAAACTTTGTGATTGTATCTAAAAACTTGTTAAATTAATTCCTGTAACATCAGTGTTGATATGCTTGGTTTCTAAACGTAATATTTCATTCTGCTATTCTACTATAGTCTTTCAAAGGTAAAAAAAAGCCAAATTTATATTACAGCAAGTAAATTTCATGAGGTCAATAGAAGCCAGATGGCAAGGAAAGCTCTAGATATGCCCAAGGAAGCCAAATCAATGTTGAAATCAAAATTATCAGGCTTGAAGTAATATCTAGTAGGGGCAAATAAAATAAAGGAACTAATAGCACTATTTAAACCATATAACTAATCTGCCAGCTGAAAATGTTCTTAGAAACACAGTGAGGGACCACTATCTCATTGGTTCCCCATGTTCTAGTCCAGAGGCAGAAGCTAGAAAATGAAATTTCCCACTATTAGCAGCAGGAAAGCAACAGTATTGATCAGAGGTACAATCAAGGAGCTAAACTTGAAGTCTTTCTACTCCATAATTACTCTGAGAAGGATTATCAGAAAAGAGTTTCATTTCCTCTACAAAGAAATCCCTGTCAAAACCAGTTTCTCTGCTGCTATTAGCGTTAGTGCAAGAGTGACCTTTATTCAGGGCTCCTGATACAAGGAGAAAGAGAGAGACTCTGTGTGGACCTCCAATAATTCTGGCCCTGCTCACCCAACAATTATCCACATAGCAGTTGAAGGGTTTGGAAAGAGCGAATCCCCCAAAGTTAGTTCTTTAAAGCTGCTTTTTCCTCTTTACACCACAAGATACAATAACCCTTGCTCCAATGAATGAAGAGATTGAGCAAATATTGCCTTCTAAAGTTTTTGAATTAATTTCTCACAAACCTTTGCCGGTTGTTTTGAAGCTGGATCGAGGGGAACTACAGTTTTTTCAAAAATATGGCAGAATCTAGGTTGCCTGTTCTGGGTTTGAGGCACAATATTTCTTACTTGGAAAAAAACCGGATGCAGACATGAAACATATCCTTTGAGCATCATAAAACTTACCTGTACATAATATATGCCTTTGGATTGTGCATACATCATTAAAAAGCAGTAATCTAAGTTCTGTTTAGTTCTCCACCTACAACAGCACACAAAACAAATTACTGTTATTTTGTTGGGAGGCCAGAGGTATTTTCTGGGTAGATATCAGCTACATCTGGCAAAAGATTAATCAGCCACAAGATTTTAGTCAAATATGAAGACTTCTACAGTAGTTTTATTGTAAGCCCAGAGCTATAACATTACTTTGAATTCAATTGACATTCCCATTGCTCCCATTGCTTCCCCCCAGTAAGCGATGGAGATATTTTGCATCAACAGTGGGATTGTGGTAGGAGCAAAGAATTAAATATCTATACTATGCTAAGCTTAATCATCTGTACCTCCAAAATCTGTCAAGCAAACCCAGTTATATTCATAACATCAGATGCAATTTGATGATATTATATGTTCCACTGGAGTTAGGTAAAATCACAGAAACAAACATTCACATAACATTAGAATAATTTATTTGGGTACATGAAGGTTTTTTTTTTAAGTGGAGGAAACATACATACTAGCAAGCACCCAAAGATTATTTATTACACTTTTTCTGAATGCCATATACTTTTTTCTAAAAAAAGCTATGTAATAAAATATAACAAGCCTTGCTAGCCTAGCGTATTACTTCAAATCAAATTGCCTGCAATTACCTGACTCTTTCTTTAGGGTCACCGAAAGATTCTCGCAGCCGGGAGAAATCTGGGTAGAAGTGTGGAGAAGGTGAAATAACCTCTAAAAGACCAGAATGTATTTCACTGGGGAATCTGAGAAAGAGGAAGAGGTAAGGCAAACAATTGTTATTTTCTGTAAAAAGGAAAATGGAATTTAACCATGGTAATGACTAACAGCCTAAAACCTAAGACATATCCCCAAGAAATATTAACAACTTTGATTTGAAGGTGCGATAGGAGATGCTATGCTTTGAAGCCCTATTTTAAGTTGAAAAAAAAAACATAAATAAGGATATTTATGTCTTTTAAAAAAAACCCCTTCCTGCTTGCTCTTCTCAACTGTAGCTTTCTTGATCCACTGACCTTCAGTTTTTAGCTGCTGAAGTTTATCAAGTCAGATGGGAGCAGATGTTAGATTCTTCAATGATATTCATGCCTCTTTGCACACTGGTTGGTTTGAAAGCTTGTTGTTTCTGAAGCTGCTCTAGGATTATTTTTAATGATAACCTCTGCAGATTATATACCCATTACCCTGATCATTATACAAGAAACTAAATTGTAAGATTAGGTCATCACTTAATAGCTAATTCACTGGGTTAAATCTTTACAATAAATGCAAAGAAAACATGATTTACAGTATAGAGAAAGAACGAATGGTTAAATCAAGGAAAAGAAAGCACACTCATTCAAGACTATGGCAACTCTGATTAACCTCTTATACATGTACACTGTTATTTTTTCTTCAGGAATACCCACTCAAAAGGAAAACTGGTGATGAGCTTAACCTTACTAAATATGTTTTTCTGGAAAAGCTCAAAAGGATTATCACAGTGTTTTTAGCTCAGAAAGCATTCAATTCCCACCTTCTCAACTAAATCAGACTGAGAAACCAACTTTGCATACTTCAACTGTGTTGTACTGCAATTCTCATCCTTCTAGACATTTCTCATGAAATGATAATTAAAATTGAATTCCAAACAGATTAAAGAGACCACGCTAAATATTTAGGTGCATTTCCTCTTTATTTTGTCTATTTGGCCTTTTTTTCCCTTACCTCACAGTACAGTCAACCCCTACTTACTGTCTGGTAGCCTAAATGTAGTCTTCAGTCTTTGATTTTGTACCCACCTATAAACCTAAGCGTGTATTTGGAAACTTTCATCTTAATATTTTGCCAATATGCAAACATTTATTAACTATAGGCAGCAATAATGTCCCCTTCAGATTAGATTACCATTCAGTAATAGTTAGTTTCTAACACATCCGTTTGGAAAAACCAATAGTCTACAATCATAGGTGCTTGCTGCAAACTAAAATTATATTAAAATGATGATATATGCATGGTAACATCATGACACAAATTCCACTTTTTTGCATTTGTGCTCAAACTTGAGCACCATGTTTAATATGCACATGTTAATCTGGGAAATGAAGAAAGCTAGTGATAAGTATAGTCAAGGATACAGATCTAAACTGGATAGCTTTTGAGTACTTTATAAAAAAAATCTTTTGGATCCCAAAGTATAGAGATACCTTTTTAATTAAAAAAAATCCTAGCATATCTCAGTCATTTGGAACCTTGGTCATATTGGTTGGAAAAGGATGGTAATGGAAGAAGGAATATCTAAACAACTGGTGCTCTTTAAGTTCTCATAAATGTGTAGAATTCCAAGGATATAAAATATGAACATTTATTAATTAGAGAACATCACATTTCAATAAAAATGGCAAACAAAACCAAATATATCTTGGTTCAGGTAAGTTCATAGAATTACATCAAAATAATAATAAACCCTTGAACTCTCAAGGAGTCTGTGACTTTTTTAATGTCTTAAATATCTAATTTGACAAATGAATACTATTGCTGAGAGACAAAGAATAGGCTGTCTACATTTAGCCTAATTAAAAAGTACAACCCTCCTATTTCCTGCTGATATTCTTGTTTAAATTAATTTTCCTCTGCAATATTTGATCTGTGACTTCTTATTGCTAATATTGTTTTCTTGCTGCATAGCAATTTCTTTTTCCTCTCTGTGTCATTTAAGACTTGTGTTTCCCCTTCCAGTGCACTTCAGCCTAATAAATTTAAAGAAGATAAAGCAAGCAATTTTACAGGGGGGAAAAAAAGCAAATTGGTAAGTTAATCAAAGGAAAAGTTTGAGGTGCTTAACCTCAGCAGGTAGTAGCACCACCCCAATATTATTTGGATTTGAAAACTAAGTAGTTTTGGTTCTTGTTAATAATGAATAGGAGACCACCAGAAATAAGGCAGTTACACGATAGGATCACGCAAAGAGGGAGAAACAGAACTATTTCTCTACTGTTACCAGGTAAATTACATACATGATGTTATCAGGAGTTAAGTGACTCAAGGTCTATTTTTACTATTAATCAAAAGTACTTAAGAGAGAGTTATTCCCTTAGATCATCACATCCATCAGTGTCTATTACATATAAATTGTCTATGTTTTATGTATTTATTAAACCAATTTATATGGCCATCCATCTAGCAAATGGCAAATCTGGGTGGTGTACAACAGAGCTAAATCAATTAATAAATACATTATAAAGTAAAAACTAAACTAAAATGAATAATAGACAATAATATGTTAAAAATAACAATGCCAGTTCATCTGTCTGATGGGTCTCCAGGCCTGTTAGCATAACTAAATCTTGAGGGACATCTGGAAGCTCAACAGTGACAAGGCCAACCTCATCTCAGGAGGGAGAAGATTCCACAACATGGATGCTACTGAAGAAAAGGCCTACTATCTAGGATCCACCAAATGAAGGTCTCTAGGTGACAACCCCTTAATGTGACCTCCCTGATGGATCTGGAAGGACAAGCAGATAAAACCAGGAAAAGGCAGTCTGCCAAATAACCTAGCCTCATGACACAAAGGGCTTTAAAAGTCAACACTGGCACCTACAATTGGACCCAGAAACAAACTGCTAACTAATACAGCTCATAAAACAGAAACAAGAAGTGCTCTACCAGAAACACATGCAACTGCTTATACTGCCACATTTTCCAACAGCTGAATTTCAGGATATTCTTCAAGAATAGCCCCATGTATAGTACATTGCAGTAATCTAACAGGGAGGTGTCCAGGATGTGTGACTGACTGTGAGTAGTTTCCCCCTATCTAAGAATGGGAACAACTGTTGCACAAATATGAAATTGTGCAATGGCCCTTCTAGCCACAACTGTCACTTGTTCTTCCATTTTCTTGATAATGCTGTGCCAAGAAGCAAAATGATACAGAGAGAACAATCAGGAATTACATCACAAAACACAAGTGGTAGGTTCTTCTATATTGAAACCACCATGCTCCCATCTCAGTTATTAAATCTCTGACCACAATGCAGAACTGGAGCTAGGTCATCTCAACTCTCTCCACTATCCTCCTCAAGTTCTGATCTTAGCAACTGCTATTAATAGACAACTTGCAGAATGGAATAGTAGTAATGAAGTCAGGGACTCTTCTATTGCCATTATCTTCTAATCTTCCTGTCCTCTGGTATCTGCAGCTAATTCCTGCCCATCATCCTTTTCAACTCTGCTAATAATTAAAATAATCCACCAGTATCCCCTTCCAAATCACTTTAAAAATACCTGGTCAAATGAAGAAACTATGACACTTGAAAAAAATACACCGAGAGAAATTAACCGTTAAATCAATGTGGAACTCAGGAGAAATGCAGAGATGCAGAGATGCAGATATGATAGGAAGACAGGAGAAAGAATATGATCTAATGGAGGATATGGCATCAGGGAAGAGATATTGATGTCAACCAGAATTGAAATGAACTTTACAGAAAACATTAATTCACTCTGAGTTCAGGACTGTTGACTACTATCTGCCTTTCATGCTGTGATATGCATATAAAACATAGTTTGCCTCAGGCTCATGTAAATCTAAGTTAGCAGCACTAGGTATATAGCCTGTAACCAGCATAAAAAGACATCTTACTTTTCCTAATAATGTTTCCTGACAAAAAGTAATGCAGCAGCAGGGAAAAGATAACTGGATTGTTCCATGACTGATGAAAACTAGCAACTGGTCTTAAACAGACCATGAAAAAGTCATTCAATTCAGTCCAAATTATTAAAATAAACCAATAACACAATGTACAATATTGAAACATATTCTATCAAACAAAGAAAATCCCATACAGTGAAATTGCAGAAGAATACTTACAAGCTTCTGATATTTTCTGCAACTCCTGTGGTGTATTGTGGATCTGTCTGTAAGAAAAATTTCAATAACAAAAGACAATAAACAAACACAGGTTAAGAAGTCACTGATGTGTTGATATTGTATCTAAAATAATCAGTTCTGCTATGCCAAAATTTCTTTGGAAGTGCTACTTTGTATATTTCATTTTAAATCCAGTTAAAGCAAGAATGAAAATGTTTACATGAGCAAAGTTCTGGGGTCAAACATATACCAATTATAGTAATTAACAAAGGCAATATAATATATATCAACTTTAAGAAATTTCAGTTTGCATTAATATAGAAGGCAACCATCCCAATCTATCTTTCATCCCAATCTGCTAATACAGATGGATATCACACTCTGAGGAAAGCTAATGCAAAGTAGTTCCTCGCTATAATACCAATTCACACTATATTTTAAGGTATTTAGTAATAAGCAACAGATTAATGACCTATGAACCCCTGCATGATATGAGTTTTCATGCCATCACATCATTGTTAAGTTTTAGTGACTATATTCGCTGTAAGGATCTACCCTTCAGCATTTTCAATAGTGCACTCATCACCACCTTGCTTCTGGCTATTGTCTCACCTTTCCTCCCACCTTTCCTAGTATTTGAGCCTTCTCCTGAGTGCTAAGATTTCACATAGTGTGTCCAAAGTAGGATAATTTGAGCCTGAGCCTTAATGTGTTGAATGAGAACTCAGGATTAATTTGTTTGATGATCCATTTGTTTGCTCTCTTGGCTTCTTAATTTCCTTACATTCCAGGAATTTTTCAAACAAAAAAGCATGAGCAACAATGCAACATGGCCTTAAGCAGAATCCCTTTATGGCAAAGTCCCTGGTAGATAGAGAGATAGAAGCTGACTTGTGAGTAACAGCAAACAAACACAGAACTCCAAAAATACTGAAAATCTGCTGCAGTTTATTCTTCCCAGATGCTTAAGCATTCAGGGTCTGGGGCAGAAAACAAACAGTCTGTTTGGCATGTCAGCAGCACTCAAAATTAAATTCTCAAAATAAAATATCAAACTAAGGGAGAAAAATGGGACAGGCAGCAGCAGTTGAGGCTTATTATCCTGCTTTCCACCAGCAGACTCAATGTTTTATAATACAATTGAGTTAATATTGTTCCCATGTAGCCTTGACAATGTTGATGCAAGCACCCACTTACAGCCAAAGAGTTTCTAATTTTTCTCTCTTCCTAGCACTTTCCTGCAAAGCCCATGGTCCTCTTTTTTTTTTCAGATCAACCAGATATTGATCTATTGGTTGTGACAGGAATTCACTGAGTTTGTCACCAGAGTCTGACAATGTGGACTGGGAAAGAGTGATTGGCCCAATGTCACACAGCAGGCTTTCATCCCTAGGGCAGGACCAGAACTCACAATCTCCTGATTTTTAACCCTGTACTTTAACCACGAAACCAAACTATGTCAAGGCAGTATTGGAACTGCCAATGAGAAGAGCAGACACAGTCAGAAATCATGTCTAGACAGGTTTCTGTAGTAAAGAGTTTTACATACTAATAGTTGTTTTTTGGTATTTTATGGAGGTGCAAAAATGGCAATGGACTTCTACTCATATATAAAATATGAGTTTTCAGGATTGGAATTGAGAGCGCTAGGTTGGAATGAATAAGATTATTTGCATGTTTATTGGATCTGCATAACTATTACTTTTTAAAATATGTATTCAGCCAAGCAGGATAATCTTATTACAAAAGAAGAGAACTTCCTATCACTTAAACAGGTACTCTACAGTTAGAGCACAACCTGTGCACTCAACTCCCAGAATTCCTCAGATATTACTGAGAATTATGGGACTTAAACCATGCATCTGGAAGTGGCTGAGATTAGGGAATTCTAGCTAAGAGAATCCCTTCCTCTAAGCCAGTGGTCCCCAACCTTTTTTGTACCAGGGACCAGTTTCACGCAGAAACACTTTTTCAAGGACCGGGTTGGTGGGGTGGAGTCAGAGTTTGGTGGTTTGCTTGCAGACGTTTCATAACCTGACTAGGTAACATCTGATGTTGTTACCTAGTTGGGTAATAAAATGTCCGCCTGCAAACTACCAAGTTCAGGGAGCGCCAAGGCCTCCTAATTGCAACCCTGAGCGACAGATATTCTCTTCTATTGGGACATTTAAAACGGAGGGTTTCAGCTGCAGATTCAGGAACTGCACCTGGCTGAGGAGCGCCTTCAAAACTGAGCGCTGGGCGGTGGCGGCCCACGGCTGTCTCCGTAGCTCAGGACAAGTCCCTGCAGGATGGCTGAGAAGCCCCGCCTCTCGGCCCTGCCTTCCTCAGCCTCATCCCTCAGGTGTCTCCCTCCCTTTAATAACTATTCGCCTCTTTTTCTCAGCCGAAGCTGCTCCGAAACAACCAGAAATGAAGGCAGGCAGGCAGAACGGAGCACTGGATTAAACCGCGGGCGGCTATGTGGGGGTGAACGGGCGCGAACGGGCGCTTCGGAGGAGCTGCGCCAACAGGAAAAGCCACTCTGCCGGCTTCTTTGAAGCAGTTTCTTCCTGGGCTGGTGGAGGAGCGAGAGAGCGACTGAGAGAGGAATGAGGCGGGAGGAAACCGAAGCCACTGAGGCTTCCTCCCTCCCCTTCTTTCCTTTTTCTTGATCCCAACAGCATTCACCGAAGGCGAAGAAAGCTGCCATTTTTATTTTATTTTTATTTTCTTTGCAGCCCAGTACAAAATGATCCACGGACCGGTACTGGTCCGGGGCCCGATGGTTGGGGACCCCTGATCTAAGCAATATACCTAAACTCACTTTTTACTTAGTGCAATGCCCAACAGTTTTATCTGGCTTTACTAATAAAAAACTTTATATTTCTTTTTTGTTTTTCTGTTTTCTTCTACACTAGGATCCTATGTGCTATTGAATCAGAAGCAAAGCTTTTGATTGTTCAAAGCTGGTACAGTCCAGCATTTCCTTCATGCATTTCGTCTACAAATACACCATCTTAACATGAGTCTGAGTAGCGGACCTCATGGATGGAAAATGGGGAATGTATCTTTTAGATTTTCCCATTCTCTATATTTTGTAATATAAAGATAAAGATAAATTTATTGTCATTGTACTCAGAACCTGAGAACAACGAAATAAGGTGCTCTTTCACAACATACAACTGAACAACACCAAAAAAACATATACAAATAACAATGTAAAACAAATTAAAACAAATAACAGTTAAAAAACTATACAACCGGGATATATATATGTTAAGACCACCAGATTCATAACTCTGCATTTAACCTGATCACAGCACTTGGGTAAAAGCTATGTTTAAATCTACTTGTCCTGGCTTTCAGCATTCTACATCGTCTTCCTGATGGTAGGATCTCAAACAACGAGTGGCCTGGATGTGAAAGGTCTCTCAAGATCTTTTGTATCTTCCTTCTACATCCCATGTTATACAAATCCTCCAATGAGGGAAGAGAACATCCGCTGATCTTTTGTGCCCTTTTTATCACTCTTTAGAGTGCCCTTTTCTTCGCCTCTGTACAACTGCTAAACCACACACAGAGGCAATAAGATAAAATGTTCTCTATAGAGCTTCGATAAAAGGCAACCAACAGACTCTCTGGCAGTTATTGTGATCTTAGAAGTCTTAAAAAATACAATCGTTGATGAGCCTTTTTTTCAAGGGCCCCCCATGTTAGATCTTGTTTCAGGGTGATACCTAGAAACTTACATTCTGCCACCTGTTCTACCAAAACACCATCGATGTACAATGGCTGGATATCCGAACTGCTCTTCCTGTAATCCACTATGAATTCCTTCGTCTTATTTATATTAAAAATAAGATTGTTTACTTTGCACCAGAGGGACAACTGATGAACTTCATCCCTGTATGCAGACTCATCATTATCAGAAAGGAGCCCCACCAACATTGTATCATCTGCAAACTTAATGATCTTATTACTCAGATGAATAGAGGTGCAATCAGATGTATAAATAGTAAATAAAAGTGGACTCAATACACAGCCCTGCGGAGTGCCAGTATTGAGGATCTTCACAGAAGAGATATGTTCATTCATCCTAACCCTTTGTGAACGATGTGATAAAAAATTCAGAATCCACCAACATATAGAGTCCGGTAGCTTCAGATCTTTAAGCTTAGACATCAATCTGTGGGGTAATATTGTGTTGAAAGCAGAACTAAAATCAACAAATAATATTCTGACATATGTTCCTTTTTTCTCCAAATGAGATAGGGCAGTATGAAGAATGGTATTGACAGCATCCTCAGTAGATCTGTTTGTTCTATAAGCAAACTGATAATTGTCAAAGGTAACAGGAAGGCAAGAAATAATGTATTTCCGAACTAACTGCTCGAAGCACTTCATTATCCCAGAAGTCAATGCCACCGGCCTATAGTCATTTAAAGCATTTGCAGGTGACTTCTTGGGTACTGGAACAATAAAAGAAGCCTTCAGACAAGTTGGAACAATAGACTGAAGCAAAGAACAATTGAAAATCTCAGTCCACACCCCGGCTAATTGATCCGCACATTCTTTTACTACACAGCCAGGAATGTTATCAGATCCTGCAGCTTTTCTAGAGTTTACCGCTTTCATTATACACCTAATGTCATGCTCCTTCACAACAAGAGGAGCACAGTGCTTGGTCAACAATGGTAGTGGTGATGGTAACTCTACTTCCAGTTGATTCATCTCAAACCGGGCATAAAAGGTGTTTAGTTCCTCTACCAACTCATGTTTTCCACCCATACTAACCTTTTGTGCTTTAAAATTGGTTAACTGCTGAATTCCCTGCCAAGCTTGTCTCAGGTTATTATTAGATAACCAGTCTTCTATCTTTCCCTTGTATGCAGCCTTGGCTTGTTTAATACCACGCTTCAAATTTGCTCTAGCCACACTATACAGTGAGGCATCTCCAGACTTAAATGCCTTATTTCTCTTGTACAAAAGAGACCTAACAGTGCCAATCATCCATGGTTTTTGGTTTGGGTAGGATCGGATGCACTTGTTAGTCATAACAGTATCAATGAAATGGGCCATATATCCCAAAACTGCAGCTGTGTAATGCTCTAAATCTTGATGTTCAAAGATGTCCCAGTTGGTTTGTTCAAAACAATCTTGAAGCTGCATAATCACCCCCTCAGGCCAACATTTCACTGTCTTTACTACCGGCCCCCACTTCTTCCTCTTAGAAATATACTCAGGAGCCAAAACCAGAGATAAATGGTCAGACATACCTAGATGAGGTAGCTGCAGAGTCCTACACCCCTGTGCAATATTTGTTTAAACTTTATCTAAAGTATTCAACCCCCTGGTCGCACATCTCACATGTTGATGAAATTTAGAAAGAACAACTCGCAAATCAACATGATTGAAATCCCCTGCTACAATATATACAGCATCTGGATACTTAGTTTGCAAATTACTAATTTCATCACCCAAGTAATTCAAAGCTAGATCAGCTTTTGCATCTGGTGGAATATAAACAATCAATATGATGACAGCGTTAAATTCGTGTGGCAAATAAAAAGGTCTAATCTTTACAGTCATATATTCTACTTCAGCAGAGCAGTGGCTTGTTATAATCTTCGAGTTTGTACTCCAATTGTCTCTCCCCTCCTCCTTTATTCTTTCCAACAGTCTTATCTCTATCCAAGCGATGTAGCAAGAAACCATCCAGCTCTATTTCAGTGCATGGAATAGTGGGGTTTAGCCAGGTCTCAGTTATTAACAGCACACAACAATCTTTAACATATTTGCTTGAAGAAGCCATTAACCTTAGATCGTCCATCTTATTTACAACTGATCTGGCGTTTGTCAGAAAGAGGCTTGGGAGCGGTAGCCTCCTCTTTTGTTTTTTCATTCTATATAAAACACCAGCTCGACAGCCCCTCTTCTTCTTCCTTTCTGAACGTTTCCTTCGTCTGTTCTTTCGCCCACTCACTGGAGCATAAATCCACCAGGAGCCGGGAGGCCTTGCAATCTCAACCAGGATGTTAAAACGCCAGAGAAACTCAGCTGTTACCTCCTGTTTACTTTGTAAACCAATCTCCACAAGGTCCCATCTGTTGTAGAATTTCCACAAACAACACATATCCACGGAACACTGAGCTGCAGCAAGTGATTGCGCCGCCATCTTGAATCTACTACCTGAATTTAGCTAAATGTTTGTACATTGTTTTGCATTATTTTAATAATTGTTGATATAGTGTGTAGTAAAATGAATTTTTAAAAATACCAAAAAAATCATAAAATGTCAGGTGCCAGGGCAACTAGATCAACCCCAAATCTTCTATTCTCCTGGCTGATAATAACAGCAATAAAGTAAGAGCGCTAAAGAACTATTCAAGTATTTTTATAGTGCACTTTTTTCCAGTACTGACTCTATAAACATCCTTAATGGAGGTTAAGCATTATTAAGTTGTTCTATGTTTACTGGCAAGGTAAATGTCAACCTTGTGAAATAGACAAGATAGGAAACATGGCCAAATTAGCTAATTCCACTTAATTGTACAGTTGCTTCAAAAGAGAATCCTGGCTGGCTGAAAGTTCATTTCTCCCCATGTCCCCTTTATGGCCTAAGACAGCGACCCCCAACTTTTTGGGCACCAAGGACTGGTTCTGTGGAGAGGTTTTTCCGCAGACTGGGCATGGTTTCACATGCTGCCTGTATCCTGTGGGTGGGGCTTTGCTTGTTTGTGCAGCCTCGTTTCTGGCATGGTGCAGCCCATTGCCAGAGTACAGATTGGGGGTTTGGGATCCGTGGCCTAAGAAACTATGGAGAGTTCCTTATGAGCTACTTGGCCCATCTTCATTCCTGCTGTAGGCTAAGATGGTTTTTGTCTGATTGTTCCCTTGGCTGCTTCTCTTCTCCCTGTTTCCCACATACCATTACAGTAAGGCTTTTTGCTAATGGTAAAGTTTACATTGTCATCTGTATAAACTAACATATGAATTAACTAAAAGGATAGCTACTTCTTCTCTTAATTCCCTTTATCTTCTCCTATGATAAAAGATTAGCCAAAGATTTTTATCCCACCTTTATTACTTCAGAAGTAACTAAAGGTGGCAAACATACATAATATTCCTTCCGCCTCCTATTTTCCCCACAACAACAATCCTGAAAGGTGGGTTGAGCTGAGAGAGAGTGACTGGCCCAGAGTCAGCCAGCTGGCTTTCATTGAATGTTCTGAGCCAATGAGCCTAAATCTATTCTACCTGTTGTGTCCCTGATATACACATATTGGGAGTAAAGCTGACAGAATCAAAATGGCTGCACCAGTGAGTTCACTTGGGCTACACATCTAAAATTGTGCTTAAAGTCCAGCTGTCCCTATTGTCACTATTATCTAACTGAGCCACAACAGTTGTGATGGTTTCTCCCAAACCTTCTTTATATACTTGAATTTATTGTCCAAATTAGAGGTCACATAACTTTATACTAAGAATATTTTTTTCCTTTCTGAACAGAGAACATTTTTCTCTTAACTGTGTGGAGCAAAATATTAAACACGACAATCACATCCTAACAAAAAATGTTGGAAATAAAAACTGAAAGTGAGCATTAAAATTAGTTTTTCTTTTTACAATAGCAGAATGCAAGAGGTTCTGTTGCTTTAAAGATTTTTGAAAAGAAAACAATTGTATTTCAAACTGGGGATAAATAACCACAGTGGGAACACAGTAAGAAAACATGCATATATACATGCATTTAAATCAGGGTGGGATGCTACCAGATCTGCCCGGCTCTGTAGAACCGGTAGCTCTGAAGTGCAGCAGAACCTGTTTCTGTGTCTGCTGCTGTTTGGCCTACCTGCCCACCCAGGCTCTTACCTGACCTTTATTTCCTGCTTTTTCAATCTCAGCTGCTTTGCGTGGCACAGCTGAGGCTGAAAAATCAGTAAAAAAGGCTTTTTTCAAACACTGCGCACCCATGCACAGCACTTATCAGCTGTCTGGGAGGCACAGCTTTTGTTGTATTACACATGTGCACAAAACGTAAGTACCAAACCCGTAGTAACACCGGTTGAATCCCACCCCTGATTTAAATTGTAAGATAACTGCAGCCATTGTTTACTAACGTGTTATGGTCATGTTAATTCTAAAGTTCAAAATCTGTTTTGATTAAAGGCATTCGTTTAGAAAAAACACATGCCTCACTTTCAGCTCAGTTCTCAGTTCTATTATTATCTTTCTTTTTTTTTTGCAATAAATCCTGAGAGAATATCACCAAAGCTCTTTTGGAGATAGCATTTCAGTAAACAATTCCCGCAAACTCTCTAAGAACAAACATGAACCAACCCAATGCAACTGAGATTAAAAGGACATATACAAATGTTGGTAAGGCAGTAAACAGCCTTCTGCTAACATATTGACCTTCCACGGCTGAATACGCCCAAGCATTGTTTCACATTTGAAACAGTCTACTGGGACCCATCGACAGGATATGGCTGATGATCCTTGTCGGACAGCAACTTGAAGTAAGATTTCTCTCTCGTGTCAAAGGGAAAGTTGGCTCATAACCATGTGAAAATCATCCTACTGTCTTAGGAATATCTGTGGCTTCCCAGTTCAGTGCCAGGTTTCTGTCAAGCACACAAAATGAAGATATAGAGCTATGAAAAACAGATTCAAAAGCTAAAGGATCACTCACGTTACCTCAGCAATCATGACGACAATGACAGAATCTTCCTTCTCCTGCTGGTTGAGCTCAGAGATCAAGGAGTTCAGGGTATCTGTCAAATATGAGTGGACCTCCCTTTTGACGCTGGGGATCCCCATGACTATTGATACTGTAAAGGAGTAAAAACAAAGCAGATGTGAAATTGTCTTGCCAGCAACCAAACACTTTCTCACTATCTCACACCACTTTCAAAAGGAGTTCAATTCTCAGTTCTGTCAGTTGATCTATATTCTTGGGTATGAACTAATAAATAAGGACATTCTATGTCAATCATCACAGCAGTTGCAAGGAAAATTTCTTTTTTTTAAAAAAACAGTGTTTTAAAAAAAACAAAGAAAAAACTCAAGAAGAAAATCTTATATTTTATACCAGTATTTCAAAATGTTAAGTTCTGCAGCATCACCCTGTTGTGGCACACTTTTCATTTATGTTCTGTTAGGATGGTTGATAATGCAATAACCAAGCAATGATGAGTTACTTAACAAAGCACTGTCCTTAAAAATACTGAGTTAGCATTGGGTAAGAATTAAGCAGCTCACTAGGGAGGGAAGAAAAGGATGAAAACAAGATTGGTTGGGGATAAAGCAAGGTGAAGAGATACCGAAAAGAGAAGGGAGGGGAGGAAAAGAATGGAGAGGAAAAGAAAGGGTTAATAATATTATAATATATATAATTGATTCCACAATACTACAATACTAAATAAATTCACTATCTGAATGATATAGCTTTTGTTTACACACATGGTAAACCATAGGTTTTTAAAAACATCTGCAGAATAAAGCATATTTGTCTGGGATATTTTACACACACACACACACACACACAGAGAGAGAGAGAGAGAGAGTCTTAAACTACAAGTTACATATCATAGTATTTATTTGAATTGATCAGTTTCCTTACTTCAAGGACTCTAAGTTCATATAGAAACTTAAACCAAGGATTTTAAAACTTTGCTATATCCAATCCTCAGAATGATAAATGGATTTGTGTAATAGGACTACATTCAGATTTGTTTTCTATCAATATTTTTTTCCTTGGTGATACCAATTATAGAGAACACTGACTTGGATAACTAGGATTGTTATGCAAAATTTTCTTTAAGCATTATATATATACTTACTTATAGCTTTTAGCATCAGTAATACTGTTGGAGATTGCTAAGAGGAGCTGAACAAAATGACATTCTGTTACTTAAATAACCTTTACAGGGTATAATATTACAGGTAATCCTTGAGTTACAACAGTTCATTTAGTGACTGTTCAAAACAACAGCACTGTGACTCCTGACCAATTTTCACAATTACTACCATTGCAGTATCTCCTGGTCATGTGATGAAAATTCAGACTCTTGGCAACTGATTCATATTGATGACTGTTGCAGTGTCCCGGGGTCATGCAATTGTCTTTTGCAACATTCTGACAAGCAAAATCAATGGAGAAGCCAGGTTCACTTAACAACTGTGTTACTAATTGAATAACTGCAGTGATTCACTTAACAACTGTGGCAAGAAAGGCCCTAAAATGGGACAAAACTCACTTAACAAATGTCTCACTTGGCAACAGAAATTTTGAGCTCAATTGTCAAGGACTACCTGCACTGTAATTTTTGGCCCTACTAGATAGAGAAATGTAGCAATATGGAAAAGGGTACGCTCACCTGCTACCTTTGAGGAAAAATTCTTTAAGCATTGGGACTAACACTGCTATTGATCCCTGTGAGGGCATGACCCAGTTTGAGAACTCTCACCTTAAACCACAAACAAGCAAAAGTCATATTTTGGCAGAGCATTGTTGTGGGATTCCAGCTAGGATTAGGAAAGAATAGCCACTCTCTGAACCGTTGGTACCTCCCTACCTCCAGTGCGCCCTTGTCCCAGGTGAATGGCTGGCTGCAGGCTGTTCTCCTTTGACAACAAATGCGGCAAATGATGGAAGATGGTTGGAAGATGCAGCACATTCTTGTTAGTGATATTCCACAGTTTTAGTTTTGTTTCATCTGGGGGAAAACAGGGGAAACCCCATGGATGATATATTCCACACATTCTGCTAGACAGAACCATTTCATACACTATGTCACCTCAGATTGCGATAACCATTTTGTGAAATAGTACTTTTTCTTTTGTATCCTCTCATTTCATTTAAATTCAACATGAGTTCCTAAAGTCTTAAACAGCCTCGCTTCACTCTTCCTCAGGTTGTTTGAAAGAAGGGAAAGAGAAACTTATCAAATCAATAAAGAAGGATATTTGTAGCTCAGGGTTGAAATGTGGGGATGTCCCTTGTGTTCTCTGAGCTAGGTTATTTTCTTGCAGATGTTTCATTATCCAAACTAAGTAACAGCA
Organism: Hydrophis major; assembly: GCA_033807585.1. Taxonomy (NCBI): domain Eukaryota; kingdom Metazoa; phylum Chordata; class Lepidosauria; order Squamata; family Elapidae; genus Hydrophis; species Hydrophis major. The sequence continues at coordinate 132,808,782 of CM066329.1, read as the reverse complement.
TCAGTTTATCAAATCTCAGAGCCCTAATTTTCTTTAATATTTATTAGAGCCATGCAGCTGTTTAATTTAGTTCACCAAAATTGCTTCAGGACTCACTGAGAGCACATTTTGGATATTGAATCTATAACATACAAATCCCCAAAGTTGTGTTCTAAATCTGGGCCACTTGTACCCATGAAAATAAGTTTTTAATTGGAAAAGAACCCAGTGTTGGTAAGGATCTGAAATCCAATGCTAAATGACACCACTATTTCATGTTTTAGAAACATACATGTTTCTAAATGTTTTCTTTTAGAAAACATCTTACACTTCAATTCAAATGAGAATTTTTTTCTATTATACACCTTTTGAGTGCAATTATAGCCTTTACACACCTTCATTTTAAATATTTTAACACAGCCTTTTTAAACAGCAGAGGCGATACTCTCCATATAGCCTCTCTTCTATGCCAATGTAACAGCTTTGCTTTAGGACAGAGGTCTCCAACCTTGGCTCCTGGAAGCCTGGCGGACTTCAACTCCCAGAGTTCCACAGCCAGCTGGCTGTGGAATTCTGGGAGTTGAAGTCCGCCAGGCTTCCAGGAGCCAAGGTTGGAGACCCCTGCTTTAGGAGCTGCCCTGATTGGCAGCTCGTTTCTATGTGCAATTCAAGGAGTTGGTTGCTTCTTATAAAGCCCTACAGGGCACAGAGACTAGTTACTTGAGGGACTGCCTGTCTCCCACAATATCTGCTTAGCGGGTTCACACAATCCAGATTCATTCACAATCCATTATCAGGACCATGGAAGTCTGTCTTCTTTGTAGCAGCACCTGTACTCTGGAATGAGGTTCCCCCGAGATTCGGTATTTCAAAGGTCAGAAGATGTGGCTCTTTTCCTAGGCCTTTAGCAAGAACGACTGGTGCCCCTCTCTAAGAACATTTTAAACAATTTTCACATCCTTTTCATGCATGGCGAGTATCCTGATTCAATGCATTTTCATAAACTTTAAGCCCCCGTCATTACATTCAGTGACCTACAAAACATCTGCATAACAAATGTCCTTTTCTATTCGGCCACTATGGGTGCTTCCAGGCTTGATGGATTCCAATTGCCAGACCTTCCAGCCTTTGACATCAGGTTGTGGCAGACCTCTCTACAGCTCATCTTTTTAAAAGCCAGATTTACCAGATAAACTGCTCCACGTCCGATTTATGTCCCGTAAGGCCTGCTTTTCCGAGATGGCTCTCTTTATTTCATCTAGGACTACATTCAGCTCCTTTGACCGCTTGAGGCTTTCCTGTTCTGCAGCATGCAAACGGTCTCTCAGGGCTAGGAACTCTCGCTGGTAGATATCCACAACATCACCTGAAATGAGATGAGAAAAAAGTAGCACTGTTGTAAATGGGAGGAAGGTCATTTGGGGGAGTAATGTTAAAAAATGGACAGTTTTGCAAGTTTTTCATATTCTTTCCAAGAAGGAAGCATGAAGCAGGAAGGAGAAAAACATCTTTTTTCTTCTGCTAATTTTGAATGAATAAATATATTTTGGCCCAGACAGAGACATACTAATCAGAGCAATGGGTTTCCAAATCAAGTAAATTCTAATAAATACATTAGATTCTTTAAAAAAATCTAATATATGTTATTCTATTTATGTTTTGTGCTTCTAGGCAGAAGTTCAGATATGGCAGATCATTTTAGAAACAGCCCACGGCAAAGTTATACTGGAGTTAAATGGTTATATATAAACCAGATTCCTTTGAAAGTCACCTTGACCAGCAAGCTTTCCACACAATATATATAATTGCTCTGTCAGAGTAATTATGGGGGAAAAAGCGAGAAGCACAATTAGATATTGCACTAATTTTATTCATCGGTTTAACTATTAATGGTGCACAGGACCAATTATTGGTTCATGCACAGTTAGTTGCAACAGGCTGAGTATAGAGAGGAAAATAATAGCGTGAACAACCAAGGAAAAGAATACAGTTAGAATTGATTTTGGATTATCTCTGAGCATCCCAAATAAGCAGATAAATATCTTCACATAAATACAGCAATATCTAAGCACAAATTGTCCTGTTTACATGAGCATATATTCAGTTAATACACAATACATTCATGTATGGACAGGTCAGTTGAACTTGATTCTGTATAAGAGACTAGAGCCCTGTCTAGTAAATCCTAGCATTTTTAATTTGTCAAAAAAAGTATTTCAGAAAGTACTAAATGGTAACTAATTTCTCTTGGATTAAGTTCAAGAAGAGTGAGGATATTATTAAGTTTTTTTTAATAAAAAGGAAATGGTGTTCAAAATAAGACAGATAAAGAAGAAACCCCCATATGGTACTGCAAAAAGGCTTTCCTCCGACAGGAAAATCATTCTGTAAAACTCAAGATGTTTTGAGGAGTCAATACAGACCTATACTTGAAATAACTTTTCAAAAGTGTTCCAAAGTTAAACTAGTTCTCAATATTCAAAGGAGGATTTATTTGTGGTAAATTATATTGTAATTATTATTGCTATAGCACAAATGTGCTTGAGAGTAGCTGTTGGAGAATCACAAAAATGGTCTCTGCAAAAAAATCTAAACAGTCTGTTGTTTATTTCCTAAAGTTATGATACCCCGTGTACAATTTAGGAGTCCAGAATTTTAGCAATGAGCAGTTTAAGAAGAAAGCGGGGAAACCAAGGGACTAAAATAAAATTTTAGGCAAAGGATTTTAATATAAAAAATGTACAAGAGTGAAAAACAAGAGTCCATCATTCCACTATCAGTATTCTGTGGTGGATTAGCTGTGGTTTAAAAACTGGAGGTGGAAGGTCTGTTTTCCAGGTATGTATGAAGTGACAGCTGCTTCACAAGCAGGCCAAGCATAAATAATTAAAGAAAGATCCAGGACCTCAGACTGTCCCCTTAGCCAGATGGTTCACAAGGTAGCTTTTGGAGAAAGAGTGGAGTGAGTATTTAATTATTTCTGTAGGCTGTTAAGGATTCTCCTAACTCTGCTAAATATAATAATACTATTGATTTAGCTAGAGGAACATGATGAGCAAAATCAAGTTCACATGATTTTTCAGCAGATGATAGTACATCAGCCACAACTCCTCTCAGCCTTGATTTTATGTTTTACAGTCTTCCTTTTTATCTCAGTTCCTTTTTCCCTGACTTAAATTTAGCTGTCAGTGAAAACCAGATGTCTCTGCCCAGACACTGCTGGCATAGAAAAAGGAAGTATACTTCATTCAAAGCATTTATGACCAAGGAAATTCTATGTAATGGAGCATAATCAGATACTTGGTAGCTTCAGCAAAGCTAAAACTAAGGTTCATAGTTGACAAAAAAATGTTATCAACACATTAGCCCTCTCTATCCAAACGATTACCATGTTTTTCCAAAAATAAGACTAGGTCTTATATTAATTTTTGCTTTAAAAGATGCATTGGGGCTTATTTTCCAGTTAGACCTTTTGGGGGAAATACAGTACTAAATGTGTCCATCTGGCTGACAGATCTTAACTGGGGCTTATTTTTGGGGTAAGGCTTATATTACAAGCATCCTGAAAAATCAAGCTAGGGCTTATTTTCCTGTTGGGTCTTATCTTCAGGAAAACACGGTAGTTAAAGAGCTATTGTATATTCATCCATAAAGAGAATGGTAAAGAAGTTTATTATGGGTGAAATATTTCTAAGATTGACTGTCTCATTATCTATCTATCTATCTATCTATCTATCTATCTATCTATCTATCTACCCATCCATCCATCCATCTACTGTGTTTCTCCAACAATAAGGCCTCCACCAATAGGAAGCCCCACCATGTTTTATTGGCAGGAGGTGAAATTAAGCCCCGCCCCCTAAATTAAGGCCTATTAAAAGCATGCGTTTCCCCGCCATTTCTCACATTGTTTGTTCGTTAGAATTACACGAGGTGAAGAGAAATGGGGGGAAAGGGGGTGGGGGGGGAAGGGCAGGGGTGGGGAGAAAACGTGCCTTTAGGAGTGCCCTGCAGGTAGCCTAGGCTAGAATACCCTGATAGCCGATAAAAGCTCCCTTGAAGGTAGAATCACCAGCCACTTTGATCGGCTGGTAAAAGCGGCCTGGGGCGAGCGCGCACACACACTCCCCTCGCCGCTAGGCCGCTTCTATCTGCCCATCAAAAGCTGTGTCCTTTAGGGAGCTTTCGATGGGCAGATGGAAGCGGCCTAGTGGAGAGGGGAGTGTGTGTACGCGCTCGCCCCAAGCCGCTTCCCCCGGCCAATCGAAGTGGCTGTTGAACGCGCTTGGGGAGCTCCCCTCGTGGAAAAGAGTCTGCCCTAAAGGCGAGGGGACAGGGGCAGCCACGCCTCGCCCAAAGTAGCTGGGGACTGTGTCCTTTAGGGAGCTTTCAATGGGCAGATAGAAGCGGCCTAGCGGAGAGGGGAGTGTGTGTGCGCACTCTCCCCAAGCCGCTTCTACTGGCCGATCGAAGTGGCTGTTGAACACGCTTGGGGAGCTCCCCTCGCGGAAAAGAGTCTGCCCTAAAGGCGAGGGGATGGGGCAGCCACGCCTCGCCTGAAGCAGCTGGGGACTGTGTCCTCAAGGGAGCTTTCGATGGGCAGATAGAAGTGGCCTCGTGGCACATGGGCCGTTCTAGGTGGGGGAGGAAATTAAGTCACCCCTGAAAAGACGGCCTAGCCATTTTTCCAGGGGTCAAAAAAAAATAAGGCCCGGCCTTATTATGTGAGAAACACGGTATCTACCTGCCTATCTTAGAACACAATTGTTCGAAACTCACAACAAAACGTAAACATTAAAAAAAACATCAAAAGCAGAACAAAAATACTGTGCTTCAGCTGCTCTCCTGGGATTACTGCAACAAGCTTACTCTGCCTCAGTGTCCATTTGAACTGGAGCTACCTCTTGATGGCTTTTCAGAAGGCTAAAAGGTGGCAGTCTGTCAGATTGCTGCATGAAGAGCGTTCACAATGTTTTGCACATTGTATAATGCCCAATCTCTAAGCAAGGAAACCTTTGAGATACCATGCTTGCTGATGGTTCTTCTGAATTTCCCAGAGAAATACAGAATGTAATTCAATTTAAAGAAAGGTTTCTAGAGACTGTGAAGAAATTTATTTGAAATAAAGTCCAAAGACTTCCCCCAGTTGTATCTTAAGAAACAAAGGGCATATATAGTGTTGTAAGCAACTACCTCTGCTTTAGTTTATGGACATTAAGGCCACATAGCTGGAAAGATTAAGTTTGATTAAGTCATTTGATATTTCTTCCTTATATTAGTAAATCAACCAACATTCATATATTACTTATACAAGCTATGGCGGGAATGAAAAGGACTCATCCTTGTTACGTTAGATCTCTTCCTCTTGATCCCCCTAAACTATCTAAATCCATACCCTATCTTGTTTGGCTTGGATGCAAGTTTGTTCCTTTTGACCCAGATCCTAGTAGCTAAAAACCTTGGGTGAGAACTTACACTATTCTACACTATAATTCTCATATTCAATCAAAGGGAGATTTGCAGTATCATCTGCAATGCATATCAATGATACCTGACACTAAACTGGCAGATGGCTTTTCCCAACAATTTCATTTTTTTTCTTTTTAATGTTAAATGCATAAGGGAGGAGACTGCGCCTTGAACCAACAGAGTGCTGAAGCATATTAATTATACTTAGTACAAGAAATACAGAATGGGTATTGAATGGCTATTCATTTGAAGCTGGAATTATACTTTTTTTGATGCTCAATGAGGAGATGCTCCCCTAAGGAGCGGGCTGTGTGTAAGGTGCCTTTTCACCACTTTGGAATTGGTATCTCAAATATGGCCTTACCTAGAACAAGGGGGTAATGAAAATGGTTCCTCATATACTCTTGTCATCTCCTATATGCATTTTGGAATTCCTTTTACATGGGGCTGATCTTCAAGGCCATCAGCAAACCTACATGCTTATTGGACAATCTAACTACTACCATGTAATGCCATTGCAATGGCCATTGACATGCTTCAAAGTGCAATATGAAACTTACTTACATGGGTCAAGGCTTGGATATCTTGGAGTGCCTATCGCATATCAACTCTGCCCAGGACCATAGGCCTAATGAAAACCTCCATCTAACAAGTATTGTGACAAGAGGGGCTGAAGCAAGCATTCTCTGTGGGGGTTCCTCCCCACCCACACTTCCTCCTCAGGCAAGAGAGGTTCTCATTCTCATGCTTTCCAGAGACTTGTAAACATCTCATTGTTCCAGAAATGCTTTGCAACTTGAAAGCAATAAGCTCCCAGCATCAGAAGTGCTGTATTACTTGTAATTTTTAAATTATTTTTGTATATTGCTTAGAGTCTCTTAATCTGAAGTATTTTGGAAATTCATAAATAAAATATTGAGAAAGACAGTTCTTCATGAGTGCAAAAGAAAGTGGCTCTTCATAATATTAATAAGTTTAAATTAATGAAGTTGCTAACTTGACTCACAAGATAAATTTTCCAATCTTAAAATTTGATACTGCTTTTATTAGAGCAATACAGTAATATTTACTTGATGAAATTTGCATTTTTGTAAAAAATACGGACTCTGGAATAAAGTCAAGAATGCTATTTTTTCCCTTCCAGATCTCTTATACAAACCCTTGAAAGAGTACAGGAGCACAAATCAAGATTATTTAGCAACATAAAAAAGTTTCAAACCCTTCAGAAGACCTATAGCACATAAAAGTCACTGATTATGTATTGTCTGCCTGTTTCAATATAGTGTTGTATTTTTCATTAAACTGCAAGCTGAGATGCCTACTAAAATATTTCCTTTCATTAACTATAGAAGACACACATCGAATGTGAAACTCTGCTGGTTTGAAAGGTTAAAGGCCCAAATCCTGATCTCGTAGCTCTAGTTTATTTTTGTTTGAATTGAGGTTTTCATTGAGGAATTCTTACAAAGTTAAAACGATAAACATAGAACAATATAAAGAAACAGATAGAAAAGGGAAAAAAAAAGCTTTAACTCTATAAAGAGCAAAAAAATAGAAAACAAAAAACAAAAATAGGTAAATGTTGTGTCCGTCGCAAGGAAAGAGATTCGGAAGCAGTGACTTATTTTAGCTCTTTTATTAAGTCCCGAGATCGGCTCGGACTGCAGAAGAAAATGGCAGCTTTTATTCTCTGGCTGCGGCGGCCGTGGCCAATGGCACCGCTTTGAATTGCCCGCGATTAGTTTTCACCAATCGTGGGGATTTGCAGCGGGCCAATCAGTGCGGCTCACTCGGCCAATCAGGTCGCCGTGCGCTCTGACCAATCACAGCGTGGTATCTGCAAGTATGTTAATGAAGCGTACAGAACACCCCTCCCCTCTTGGTATGGTCCTATGTAACGTAGTCCCGTAAGTAGGCGGGGCTCCGTACTTGTCTACTTGACCTGCGCAGGTTAGTTGGTGTTTGGTCTTTGGCCGGTTCAGTTGGGTTCTGTGTTGCTCTCTGCCTCGTCGATGGAACTGCCTGGAAGAGTGAGCCAGGCCTATCATCGCAGCTCCCTCCCAGTCTACCCGGGCTGGTCGAGCTGCTGGTGTTACCGCTCCCGCTCGGTTTTTCTGGGCTGGTAGAGCTGGCCTGGCTGCTTCTCCCTGGTGAGGCTTCGAGCTGTCTGTCTGTTTCTGTCTTGGTTGGTAAGTATTCCTGGTTTCTTTCTGGTTGGGGTTGGTTCCCGGGGTCTTCCCTCCCCTCTTGGTTTGTGCTGGAGGGTTTCCCTTCTCTTTCTGGGTGTATGTCTGTGTTTGTTTGCGTGTCGGTTGTGTTTCCTGTGGTTGTTCTCGATCTTATTTGATCGATGTGTCGTTTCCATGCTCGTCCGTTGGTTGTTTGTAGCCGGCACGAGCGGGGACCTGTCGCCTGGGTTATCGTTGCCAATATCCAGAGGGGGTCCCCTCTAAGGTTTTTTGCGTATACCGCGTCTCCTGGTGTAAATGTTCGGTACCTGCTTGATGAGTCGGTGGGTTTTTCGGGGTTGTATGTGGGATGTAGCCTATCTAAGGGGGACCTTAGTTTCCTTCCCATTAGGAGTTCTGCGGGGCTCTTGTTGGTTGTTGTATTTGGTGTTATGTGTTGAATAAATAGTAGTTTATTTATTTTTTTCCTGCATGTTCCCTGTTTCGATTTTTTGAATTGTTTTCTTTGTGAATTGGATCATTCGTTCCACCCTACCATTCACCGCCAGATGGGCCGGTGCTGTCAGGGTGTGCCGTAATCCCTGTTCCGCTAGGAATTTTTCGAATTCCAGTGCGGTGAACTGCGGTCCGTTATCTGACACGATCACGTCCGGGAGGCCGTGGGTTGAGAATAGTCTATTGAGTTCTTTGATGACAGCCTCGGTGGTGGTTGTTCTCATGTCGCTTACCTCCAGCCAATTGGAGTAAGCGTCTACCGTTATGAGAAATGTGTGTCCTTTTGTGGGCCCGGCGAAGTCTATGTGTATCCTGGACCATGGTCCCCTGGGGGTTTCCCATTCCAGGATTGGGGCGGCGGGTGGGCTTGGCCTGGATTCTTGGCATTGTTTACAGCTTGCCACCCAGGCTTTGATTTGCTTGTCCAACCCTGGCCACCATGCGTAGCTTCTGGCCAAAGCTTTCGATCTGACAACGCCCAGATGCCCCTCGTGTAACAAGTCCAAAAACTTTTTTTGTAATTTTTCTGGAATTACCACCCGGTCCCCCCATAGTATACAATCCTTTTGTGTGGAAAGTTCCATTTGCTTGTTTTTAAAAGTCCTGAATGTTTTGCCAACGTCTTTTTCCAGCCAACCATTCTCCACCCATTGTAATACCCGCGCCAGACATTTGTCTTTATTAGTTTCATGGGCAATGTCTGATGCGGTTAGGGGGAGGTTGGGTATGGCCTCAATGCTCAGGGTGGATGTTGTGGGTGCTGGGTCGGCATCCAGGTTGGGTAGCGGGGTGCAGCTCAAGGCGTCTGCGTGTGTGATCGTTTTGCCGGGTCGGTGGGTCAGCTGGTAACTGTAGGCGGCGAGGAACTCAGACCACCTTGTCATTCTTGGGGATAGAATGTTCGGGGTGGCCTTGTTTCCTGCCAGGATGCCCAACAGTGGTTTGTGGTTGGTGATGATGGTGAATGTTCTGCCGTAGAGGTACTCATGGAAACTTTTGACAGTGGCGATGATTGCCAGGGCTTCCTTGTTGAGTTGGCTATAGTTCCTTTTCTGCTTCGACAAGGTTTTCGAGTAGAAAGCGATGGGTGCTTTGTTTCCGTTTGGGAGTGTGTGGCTGAGAATTGCCCCGATCCCGAACGGCGATGCGTCGCACATGACGGTCAGCGGAAGGGTCTCGTTGTATTGGATGAGGACGGCATCCGATGTGAGTAGGTCCTTGATTTGGTTGAAAGCGGCTTCCTCTCATTTCCCCCAGGTCCAGGTGGCTGTTTTATTGAGCAGCCTATACAACGGTTCCGCCGCGCTTGCCTTTTGGGGTAGGACAACATTGTAGAAATTAATCAGCCCAAGAAATGCCTGCAATTCCATTTTGTTCCTTGGTCTGGGGGCTTCTTTGATGGCTCTGATTTTTTTTTTCGGTTGGGTGAATGCCATGCCGGTCTAGGAGATATCCTAGGAACTCGACCCGCTCTGTATGCAGCTGGCATTTTTCCTTTTTTCCTTTTAGCCCGGCCTCTTTGAATTTTGTTAGTACTTCCCTTAGGCAACCCTCCAGTTCATGTTGATTGGCTGCTGACACCAGCACATCGTCGAAGTAGGGCACCACCCCCTTAATTCCTTGCAAGAGTCTCTCCATGAGCCTCTGGAATATTCCGGGGGCCACGCTGACTCCAAACTGGAGCCTCTTACAACGAAAAGCCCCCCGGTGGGTTACTATGGTCTGTGCCTCAGCGGTTTCTGCGTCGACCGGCTACTGTTGGTAGGCTTGCGCCAGGTCGAGCTTCGCAAAGACCTTGCCTCCCCCCAGTGAGTGTAGGAGGTGTTGCACTACTGGGACAGGGTAGGCGCTTTGTTGTAAGGCGCAGTTTAGAGTCGCCTTATAGTCCCCGCAGATTCTCACCGACCCATCCGGCTTGACTGGGGTGACTATGAGGGTCTTCCATTGGGCGTGATCAGTTGGCTCTAGGACCCCCTGTTTGATGAGCTTGTCTATCTGCTCATCGATCTTTGGCCGGAGTGCGAAGGGTACCCGCCACGATTTTAGGCGTATTGGGGGAACGCTGGGGTCTAAACTGAAGGAAATAGGGGGTCCTCGGTACTTGCCTAGGGTGCCGTCGAACACTTCCTGGAAGTCCCTTGTGAGTTGCTCTTCCCAGTCGGTCTCTGCAACGTGGTTGATGCCCGTCACTTCAATCCCGAGCGCCGTGAACCACTGTAGTCCCAGAAGCTGGGGCGGTCTTGGTCCATGACCGTCAGGGGAAGGCTTGCTGTGAGCCCTTTGAAAGTTACCTCGAAGTGTCCTGTTCCGATGACCGGGATGCGATTTCCTTGGTAGTCTTTCAGGATTAACTTCTGGCTTTCCAGCCCCCTCTTGTGGATTGCGGGCACCAGGCATTTGAGTTCCCGCCATGCAACCATGGAGAGGTAGGACCCGGAGTCCACCTCCATCTTGCATGGCTGGCCCTCGATGCCAACTTCCACGTATACCTTTCGGGCGTCTGCGCTTGATGAATGGCCAATGACGACCGTCTGGTGGGTTTCCTCTCTCTGCCAGTTCTCGCTGTTTCACCGGCCCCGTCCGTCCCGGTTCCAACGGTTCTCGGCTTGGTGGCCCCTCAGCCTGGGGGGGTGCCATCTCATCTCTGGTCGCTGTTGTCTCACTGCCGGTCGCTGTTGTCTTGCCGCCGGGGGCTGTAGGCTTTCTTGAGCTGGCAGATTCGGGCGATGTGGCCTCTTTTATCGCAGTGTCCGCAAATCGCATCAAAAAAATGGCACTCCGATTGGGGGTGGTCGCCTCCGCACCCGGCACATTGGGGTCCCGACTTACGACTCTGCCGATCGAGCCGGTCTCATTCTGTGTGGAGTCAATGGATGTCCTCTTCTTCGTCCGTGGTGTCGGAGGCAGAGTTGAGGTCGCCATGGTGGGTGGTGGTGACCTCTTGGCGGCTTGCTTCTGGACGTGCCTCTGTTGCCGCACCCGCCTCAGAGGTCACGGCTTGGTCCCTGGTGTCCGGTCTCCGCATCCGAGCTGCTGATTTCCGGGTCGCCTCGGCTGCGGTGGCCCCGGCAAGGGCGTCGGTGAGGGAGATATCACCTTTTGCTATCAGTCGGCTTTGTAGGACCGGGTCCCTGAACCCGAGGATGAAAGCGGTCTCATAGTGCCTCATCCATGTCCGTGAAGCCACACATGCCCCCGAGGTTTCGCAAATCTGCCACGAAATCACGAATGCTCTCACCCGATCTCTGGTCACACCGGTAAAAGTCGTGCCGCCTGATGAGGGTGGGCATGGCGGGGGCATAGTGGTTTCGGAGCAACAGCTCGAGGTCGGCCCAGTCCATCACCTTGACGTCCTTGGGTTTCGCGAGGGCTTTTGCCATCTTAAACACTGCGGGCCCGCAGTGTGTCAGAAAGATGGCTATTTTCTTCTGTCCATTTGCATCCTTGAGATTGCTACTTTCCAGGAACATCAGGAACCGGTCTGTGTACGATTCCCAGTCCTCAGTAGCTTGGTTAAACAGTGCAGGCGGTGCGATGCTGGCCATCTTGTCGGTCTCATTTCCTTGGGACCACGTGCTCGGTGGGGATTAGTTTTGGGATCCCATTTTCATCGCCAGTGTTGTGTCCGTCGCAAGGAAAGAGAGTCGGGAGCAGTGACTTATTTTAGCTCTTTTATTAAGTCCCGAGATTGGCTCAGGCTGCAGAAGAAAATGGCGGCTTTTATTCTCTGGCCGTGGCGGCCGCAGCCAATGGCACCACTTTGAATTGCCCATGATTAGTTTTCACCAATTGCGGGGATTTGTGGCGGGCCAATCAGTGCGGCTCGCTCGACCAATCAGGTCGCCATGAGCTCTGACCAATCACAGCGCGGTATCTGCAAGTATGCTAATGAAGCGTACAGAACAGTAAAGAAGCATCTTCTAATCTTCACACAATTATAAACATATTTAAAACCATTTATCCTCTTTAAAATTATAAAATAATGTTTGCTTTGATTGCAGTGCAGATGTTAATTATAGGTAGCATTGTAATTATAGAAGACAATATAAACCCTGGGGGGGGGGGGTTCTGTTATTTTTCCACCCACATGGCAAACAATTGAGATGAAAAATTTATCTTGCTTACTGTAATGCTGGATTTATATTCTGGAAATTGTTTTGAACATTCATGTATATAAGCCAGCATTTTCAAAATCTCAGATAGATCTTTGGCTGAAGTACTTTTTGCAAAGTACACAGTTTACCCTTGACCCAATTGCCTTCTTTTCCAAATTGGCATATTCAACAATCCCACTTGTTTTTACTAAGGTCTACTATATAAAACAGTTGGACAAAATTACCCTTCTGATCACTGGACAACAATTAATTTTTTCCTTTAGTAGGAAGGCAGGGCTAAGAAGAAATTGGGCGTTGGTACTTACCTGATACACCCTTTCTCGTCAAGCTGTGTAGAGCATCCAGAGTGGGAGATGCTCTAGTCTTCACTCTTACAGGCTGAGCTATAATTGAGGAACGCTCCTCCTCCTCCAAGTGACTCCTCCATGCATTTTCCAGTTTTACGAAGACGAGAAGACACAACTATCCTCTCATGTCAACTATTATACAAGTCTCAACTATAAACTATATACATCATTGGCCGAAACAGGATTCCCCACCAGACGGACCAATTAGGGTGGGGCTGGATGCTCTACGGAGCTCAACGAGAAAGGACGTATCAGGTAAGTACCAACGCCCATTCTCCATAGAGCTGCTGCAAGCATCCAGAGTGGGACATACCAAAGCATGACCTGTCCTAAGGAAGGGACTACGTCTGGTCTGGAATCACCTCTGGTTCTCTTGCCACCTGTTGAAGGACTCGCCTGCCAAAGGATGCCTCAGCTGAGGCGTAAACATCAATTTTATAGTGGCGTATAAAGGGAGACGGAGACGCCCAGGTGGCCGCTCGACAGATATCCTGAATTGACGCCTGAGTGGCCCAGGCTGCCGAGGTGGCTGCATTCCTTGTAGAGTGGGCGGTTATCCCACTAGGAACAGGAAGGGCCTGAGCCAAATAGGCCTTGGACATGGTAGCTCTAATCCAGCGGCCAACAGTAGACGGGGATACCTTGCAGCCCAGCATCTTTGGCTGAAATGACAGGAACGACTCTGACTTTCTGACAGACTGTGTGCGATAAATGTAGATATGAAGAGCCCTTCGAACATCGAGGGTGTGCCACTGCCTTTCCCTTTTTAGAGAAGGCTTGGGACAAAAATTAGGCAGGACCAATTCCTGTGCTCTGTGAAATGCTGAGTTGATTTTAGGCATAAAGGCAGGGTCTGGTCGCAGAACCACACGATCAGTGTGGAAAACACATAGGTCCTTTCTCACGGATAGAGCTGCTATTTCAGATATCCTTCTCGCCGATTTTATCGCCACAAGAAACACCACTTTGAATGTGAGAAACTGAAGTGGTGCCTCCCTGAGATGCTCGAAGGGAGGTTTAGTCAATGCCATAAGAACCTTATTAAGATCCCAGGTAGGGGTTTCCGGTTTCGCGTGGCTTCGGGGCAGCAGGAATTCGTGACTGCTCGCGATTCCTGCTGTGCTAGCCGCCGAGGTACCCCCGATCCAGATGGGTCAGGGGGATATGGCTGCCCTGTAGGGACAGCCGAAGAGAGAGGGGAGCCGGACAGGGGGTTGGGGGTGTCGCAGACCCCCTCCTTGTCCTGGAAAACCCCTTTTTCCCAAGGTGGTGGAGCGGCGGCCAGCAATGGCCGCCACGAAGAAGCCAGCAACCGGATAAGATTGCGCTGGAGGAAGCAAGAAGAGTGAAAGTGCTGTCTGAGCCGGGTCAAGTAACATCTTTCAAATTTGTTGGAACTGAGCTGTTTGAATTGCTGGAGGATACATTGTATCCCTAAGAAGATCGAAAGCGGCAGAGAAGCTGTTAAAGGGAACTTTTTTTTTCTTCACTCTCCCACCCCATGGAAACAGCAGATATGTTTGGACATATTGGACACTGAAGGTGAATTATTCTGAAAGTTGAAGCTAAGGGACAAAAGGGTTCCTGGACATTGAAAAACTTAAGAAATTGGAAAAACCTTATTAGAGGTATGGATTTCTGATTATTTAAAATTGATGTTGCAAGTGGGAAGGGAGAGGAAAAAAAATTGGAGCAGAAGCTGAAAAAGCAGGAGATTGCCTAGAATCCCAAAGAAAGGTATATGGTAATTGGACCTCTTTGATTAAACATTAACCCCAGAAAGAGAAAGAGAAGAAGGAAGAAAAGTATTAATTTTTGGAATTTTTTTTGGAATTATTTTTGATTAAAATATTTGTGGTTGTTTTGGGAAAAGTTTCTCTTTTCATGATGGCATCGCTTGTGGACGAACTAAAGACTGAATATCAAAAATATAAAAAGGAAGATACTTTGGGCACTTTGTTTCAATTTTTAGAAATGGCGTTATGTACTTATGAAAAGTTGACTACGCAGCAGAAGGACTGGGACAAAGAAGAAGAGGAAGAAGAAGCCATCTTTGATGAACAATGGGTTCTTTCCGGGGAGGAGGAGAAAAAGGATAAGAAAAAGGGGATTTTAAGAATTATAAAAACAACCAAAAAAGAGAAAAATGAGAGGAAAGGTGGAGGCAAGGTTAGAAAGCAAAGGAAAGGGAGTAAGAAAAGGGAGGAGGAGAGACAAAGGGGTAAAAAGGGCAAGGAGAAGAATAAGCAAGAGAGAAAGGGGGGGAGGAGAAGCCTCAATGGGGGGAAGCAAGATCTAAAGAAAAAAAGTTTATTCAGAGACAATGGGTGAATTTAATTTAGGATAAAAGAGGGATTCTGGAGGGTACATAAGATTGTGTTTTTTATATGTGGATTTAGAGTATAAAATTCATTGTGTAATTTTAGAATCTATTAAACAGAATCCCAAGAAAAATTGTTGTATGAAGTACTTTTAAGTTAGGGTAATGAGTTATAGACGTTACTCCAATTGGTGTATAGGAGAAGTATAGTAAAAGAAAAAAGATGAATGGATAGTTGGAAATAGAACAGACAAAGAATGTTACTGAAAATGGTAATAAGATATGAAAGGATATATAAAGGTTTTGTTATTTTTTTTTTGGATTTTGTATATTGATAAAAGGCAATAAAATTTTAATTAACAAGAAATAATTTGGATGAAAAGGAGAAGCTGGGATAAGATATGAAGTTAAATAGATAAAGTATTGATACTATAATTTGGAATTGTTATGTTCTATTGGTTTTCTTCTTTTATTATTTTTTCTTAGAAAAGAATTTATAAGCTGTTATGCCTTGATTCTTTGTGCATTGTTTTTATAAAATTGATAAAAATGGTTTATATATATATATAAAAAAGAAAATGATAATAAGATATGGAAGGATATATAAAGTGAATATGATGTTTGAATTTGTGTTTGTGTGAAGAGTTTCAACCCGGGATCAGACAACCTTCAGAAAAGATCTTTTAGTTTTGTTTATGTTTTGTATTTTCTGTAAAATTAATAATTTTTTTTTAAAAAAAGATCCCAGGTAGGGTATCTGTGAATCACCGGAGGGTGCAGATTGGAAGCCCCTCTAAGAAATGCCCTGATGCAAGGGTGGTGGGAAAGAGAGCCAGAAGAGCTGCCAGCGACCACCATTGACAGGGCTGTGACCTGTCTTCTCAGGGTGTTGGGGGAGAGGCCCCTATCTAGTCCGTCTTGTTGGAAGGCCAGGATTTGTGCAATTGAAGGGAAGAGTGGATTGATGGAGGACTTATGGCACCACCTACAAAAGATGTTCCAGGTTGCGTTATAAATGTGGGTAGTCGAAGGCCGCCTTGCTGCCAGGATGGTATTGATGACCTGGACCGACAGGCCTTCATCTTTTAGCCTTTCCCGCTCAAGACAGCTCCAAACGGCTAACTGAAGCCACTGTGGATCTGGATGTTGAAGAGGTCCCTGGGACAGTGAGATCCTGTCTGGGGGAATCCTCCACGTTGGGGCCACTGACAGATTGCAAAGATCCGCAAACCACGGTCTCCTGGGCCAATATGGGGCTATCAGGAGAACTTCCGCCCTTTTGAGTATCAATTTCTGAATCACCTTGGGAATCAACGGTAGGAGAGGAAAGGCGTATAGAAGCCCCATGGGCCAAGGGCAATGCAGGGCATCGTGGCTCTCTGCCCCGTTGGCGGGGTATCATGAGAAGAATCTCAGTGTCTGGGCGTTGAGTGGAGATGCGAACAGGTCCACCAGAGGCTGACCAAATATCGCTGCTGCCTCCCTGAACAGTGAGGGGTGTAGGCACCATTCCGATTGGTCCAGCGTGGCCCTGCTCAGCCAGTCTGCCTGGACATTTGAGACCCCCAAGATGTGTTCCACCCTGATGGATAAGAGATTTACTTCTGCCCACCGACAGAACCGCTCGGCCTCCCTCATGAGGCGGATGGAATGAGTGCCCCCTTGACGGTTGATGTGGGCCTTGGTTGTAGTGTTGTCTGTCAAGACCAGTATGTGTCGCCCTCGCACCTGAGGGAGGAAGGCGCGCAAGGCCAGGTATACCGCGTGAAGCTCCAGCCAGTTGATGCTACAGCGCCGCTCAGTTGCTGACCAAGTTCCCTGAGCTGAAAGTGACTGTATGTGGGCCCCCCATCCGGATAGGCTGGCATCTGTTGTGAGAGTGACCCTTTGGGGCTCCTTGAAGAGATGCCCTCTGTTGGTAGTGGGTTTTGTCCACCAGAGAAGGGAGGCGAGAACCCTTGGAGGGACTTTCACCACGAGCCTGAGTTGCTCCTTCCGGAATGCTGATAAGGCAGGAGGAACCACTGCAAGGATCTGGAATTAAGCGTGCCCAGGGGACAATAGATATGCATGAAACTAATTTTCCAAGTAACTTGGATAAGTCCAGTAATGAGGCCTTTCTAGCCCGTCTAATAGCCCTGATAGCTTTTGTGATACTGCTGAACCTTTCATGGGAAAGGAAAACCCTCCCTTCAACTGAATCAATCACTGCCCCTAAGTGAGCTATTCGGGTGGAAGGGGTAAGCTGACTCTTCTCCCAGTTTATAAGGAAGCCGTGAGGCTGAAGTAACGAAAGGGTGGTCTTAGTGTCACTCTCGGCTTGATGTTGGGTAGATGATAGAATAAGAATGTCGTCAAGGTAGCAGTGAATGTGGATAGGGAAGTGCCTTAGGTGAGCCGCCAAAGCTGCCAACACCTTGGTGAAGGTCCTCGGGGCCAAAACGAGACCAAAGGGAAGGGCCACGTATTGAAAATGCTTATTGTTGTAGCAAAATCTCAAATATTTGAAACCCGAGGGGCGAATGGGAATATGAAGGTATGCCTCAGAGAGGTCAATGGATATAAGCCAGTCTCCCTTCCTGGTGCCCTGTAAGATTGACTGAAGTGTATGCATTTTGAACTTATGATGAACAATATAACGATTGAGCCTCTTCAGATCTAAAATGGGCCTCCAACCCCCGGAGTGCTTAGGAACCAGGAAGAGGAGGGAATAGAACCCTCCTCCCCGCTGCGACGGTGGCACGGGCTGGATGGCCTTGATATCAGAAAGGTGTTTGATAGCGGCTTTCATGAGAACACTCTTAGTCGGGTCTCTGGAAATGGGGGAAACCATGAAGTACTCCGGAGGAACAGACTGAAACTGAAGGGAGAGGCCAAATCTTACAGTGTCCCTAACCCAGGCATTCGAAATGGATGAATCCCACTGGTTGGCAAAATACTTGAGGCAACCGCCAATGGGATAAGAGGCTGAAAGTCTACCTGGGACGGCGGGGTGCTTTATTCCCTGCACCCGGGAAGGGCTTCCTGTAGCTGCCCCCCTTCTGTTCCTGTCTCCCGAGTTGCTCCGGTCCTGATAGGCCGGCCAGAATGTCGGGGAACTCTGGTACCTAGGGGTGAAGGATGGTTGGAAGGAGGTGCGAAATGAGCCTCTCTGTAAGGGCTGGGGCCCTCTGGAATCTTGCCTGCAGAAAAGTGATGGGAGGAACTTCTTTTTATTCCGGCTCTCCATCAACAATGGCTCTAGTGCCGGGCCAAACAATTTTCCCCCCGATATGGGAGCTGAGGCCAATTTAGTTTTATTCTTAATGTCAGCCTGCCAGTGTCTAAGCCAGAGTAGCCTTCGGGCAGAAACGTGCGATGAGATGGCCCGAGAAGAAAATTTCACAGAATGAAAAGTGGCATTGGCTGCAAACTCCGTTGCGACCGTGAGTTTGGCAATATCCTGATGGGCCCTGGTGTTTGACAGGGGAACATGCTGCTTCAACTGCCTGAGCCACCTGATGGAAGAACGAGTGAAAAATGACGCGGCTGTGGCAGACTGAATGGCCCAAGCATCCGACTGGTGTGCCCGCTGTAGCGCCATCTCTGCCCGCTTGTCCTCTGGCTTCAGCCCTTCCAAAGCGTCAGTGGGATTAGAGGATGATGCTAGTCTCACTATGGGGTCGTCCACCTCAGGAGTGTTTAACATGACAGAGAATTCCAGGTCTAGATTAAACAATCTCTTGTCCTGGCTGGAAGGAGTGGGAGGGGGCGAAGAGGCCAATTGCCTCGCGACCAAGTCAGAGAAGATTGGAGGGGCGGGAATGACCTCAGTTTCGACAACCGGCTGTCTGAATATTGAATCTTCTGGGGCCCCCAGGGTCGCTGGAGATGGTTCAGAGGGAGACTGGGAAGTCAGGCCTGAAATATTCTTTGCCTTAAATAGCAAGGACTTAAACAAATGAGGCTTAAACAAGCCTATGAATACAGGCTGGTCAGGAGGAATGCCCTCGTTCTCTGACATCTCTCCTTCCATAGGGTCTACTTCGAAAAGCGGTTCGGAATATTGTAGAGACCCCCTATCTGACCCTTCCTCTTCCCTGAAGGGTTCAAAACCCATTTCCTCCTCTTCCTGAACCTCCTCCCCTTCCGGGAAAGGAGCCTCCATTTGGGAAGGTACCTGACCGCGTTGTGATGCCGGTCTGGAGAGGGATCTTCCGGACATAGATTCGACCTCGGGTGCCATCATTTGAGAACCTGGTCTGGACAGCTGTTGGATACCTTCTGCTTTCCTTTGACAGATAGCCAGCTGCATCCACTCTCTAATACTGTCCGGAATGATGGTTGTGGACGGGTCTTCTGGACATAGGCCCGCAGCGGTTGGTGTGAATGTCGCTTCAGGGGTGTGAGAGGCCTGGCAGCTCCGGGCGGGTGAACTGCACCTGGAAAGAGAAAGTTGTCCTGACAGGGGGGGGATTGAGTAGAGGTAGAGGTGAGAGCAAGGGTTACAGAATGCGAGTCTTTAGATCGTTTGTCAAACTCCTTCTCCAAGGCCTTATGGTACCTTAAGGCATCCATTTGCGAGGCCTTGGATGAGTCCTTGTCCCATTTGTGCAAATAGTGCGTCTTTGACTTAGCCTTCAAAGAAGGATCGCTGGGACTGTCCTCTGCCATGATATCAAAAAGGAGCCAAGAAAGATATTAGGTAACAAGGAAGGCGGTTGGCACGCCTGGGAGTTTGACCTACAACACAGGCCGGTTTTCCTAACATTGGGCCGCGTCCCTCTTTTGGATAATTTTTTTTTGTTTTCCTTATTTATTATTATTATTATTATTATTATTATTATTATTATTATTATTATTATTATTATTATTATTATTATATTTTGGGGGGGCGGAACCCAAAGATGCCAATCAAATCGAAACAAAAAATTAATAACCAGTTGTTTTACTTATTGATTATATATTCTTATTAATAATAAAATGAAAAAAATATTTGACTAAACTCTAAACATCCAATAGGCCAAATGAACGATGAGGCCAGGAAAAAGAGAGATATCAATAAAAAAGCAACAGGGAAAGGCCTCCTGGGGAAGCCTCCCAACAAAAATGGGAAGTAGGTGCCTGCGCCTCTGAGCGAGCTGCGGAGAAAAAGGCCAACTTCATTTAAAGAGAAGGGCAACAGGGCATGGAGCCACACTACCCCCTCAATACCTAGGCACCATATGGCCTGCCGGTCCCGCTATGGGCCTTCAATAACTTCACAGCACGATCGGAACGATACAGTAAAAAGCAAAAAAATTCAAAATGGCGGCTGGCCAAGAGGCGCGCCCAAAATGGCCACCGGTTCCGGTGCGAAGATCTCAGAGGCGGCACAAGCCCTCAAAAGAACAAAAAAACCAAAAACAGAATGTTTGGAAACGAGGGCTGTTAAGAAGAAGCTTACCTTCTTCCAAGGCGTTCGTGGGGGGAAGGCGCAACGGAGCGCTAGAGAAAGCACAATCAAAAGCCACTGCTTAAATGCAGCCTGGCTTGAAAAGCAGCAGAGAAATGGAAGGGGGAGTGGGGGGGCAAAAGGCTCCAAATCCCCCTATCTCCCCCATGGGGGGCGAAAAAATCACTCCCTCACTAAATTTGGGACAAAACCAAATGCGCAGGGATCAAGGAGAAAGGAAAGATCAAGCCTGAAACTGCAATAGAAGAAGAAAAACCTGGATCGGCCAAGGAGTAAACGTTAAAGCTGCCTGTCTCTAGCGAGGCTGAGCTAAAAATTGGGGAATGCATGGAGGAGTCACCTGGAGGAGGAGGAGCATTCCTCAATTATAGCTCAGCCTGTAAGAGTGAAGACTAGAGCACCTTCCACTCTGGATGCTCGCAGCAGCTCTATGGCGAATGCTACTATCCTGGGAGCAACAGGAATTGACTTGAACTATGTTGATGTTTTGATTATAAGCAACAAATCATCACAATGCTCAAAACACAGAAAAGTATTTTCCATCTTGTGCTGTCCCAGCCAATCTATGGGAATTGGATAGTTACTTAGGAATTATGAGCTGTCCTCCACCCACCCTTGCTGTAAACATGGAGCCTGATTCTCAACAACTGCCTTTCGATGTCCAACCTTATAGAGAAGCCACGATACCTCCGAAAGTTTACGACCTCAGAAAGAGTAAGAAGCTTACCGAACCCATGGAAGAACACTTGAAGAACGATAGGCAGCAGCGATATCACTGCTACACATCCTCATGGGCGAAGCTTGAGAAGATCTGTGATGCCTCAATACATAAGCTGCTCCTGAGAAACTCCGTACATTACTAGATGATCTAGATGCCCTTTTCGCACGGTGGAGACACAGCGAAAACAACCTCAAGTCCATCCAGTCAAGACTGGGTGACCCCAAACTCCCAACACACATCCAATACTTTGAGGAGTTTCACAAGGAACGTGAAGACTGTGTTGAGGAAAGCAAGACAGCCCTCCAGGCAGTGCTCCACAATGTGCTTCGGAAGGGAGTAGTGTCAAGGGAGCAGGCCACATCCGACATAGCTCCTCGATCACATGTGTCTTCCTCCCTCCATTCTAAACAGGCTAGATCGCAGGCAGGTTCTAGTGTCTCATGACAATTCTCTCCTGCCAGCTCTCACCATCCCTCCAAAGCATCCTCCCATTGTAACGGTGCATCTAAGGCCTCAAAAGCAGCAAGTTACGCTGAAAGAGCTGTAGAAGCCCAAGTTGAAGCTGCAGCAGCAGAGGCAGATTTACGTATTACAACAGAGGTGGTATGGCAGAAAGCTGAAATGGTCAATCAACATGCTGAAATGGCCAGTCAACAAGCAGAAATGGCCAAACAACAAGCAGAAATAGCCAAACAACAGGCAGAAATAGCCAAAACTCAGGCCCAAGTCGAGTTACTCGAATGACAAAGAGAGACGGCAGCGAAAACAGCACGGGCCACAGCAGGGCAGAAGGCAGCCAACGCTGCTTCCCTCAACTTCGACCTTGAAGACTTGGGAGAAGAGAGCCCAGATACATGGGTCAAGGCCTACGTAGATGAGCAGTACTTGCTTCGAAACAAGCAGATGGAACCGCCTCAGTTGCCTAACAGTCTCCCCCAACCAGGGAAACACTGGAATGAATCTCAACCACAGGCTTTACACATCAGTTACGCAACTGACATTGTATGACCTAAAGTTCGAGATTTACTTCCCTCCAACATCAAACCTTCCCCAACTGATGTTGTATGTACTAAGGTCCAAGATTCTCTTCCCAGCAACAGCAACCCTACTCCAACGTCTCATGGCCTGCCAGGCAAGCCAATTAGCCCACCAGTGCTCACAACAACTTCTCAACAAGTTGACATGCAACCAATTACAATTGCCACACTCAATCCTCAGGCTAAAGAGTTCTCACCACAATTGCTAAACAACTCAGACGCACAGCGTGGAACCTACATCCTACCTCAAAAAGTACTACCTACATATGTGGGGGCGAATGCCGACCTCCTCATAAAGTACTCTCTGGTGAACCACGTACCATCCACAACACATGCCCTCGAGCCAGAACACCATGCCTATGATGATGTCATACAAAAATATGACTTGCCCTCACAGAGAAGTAACAGAGACCGTCACTAAGGTGTGGAAGGTTAGACTTAGCAGCCACGGTGTGTACAAATTCAATGACAAGCCAGGCAGAGAATACCTACTATGGAAGTCTGTTTTCACAAGCACTGCCCAAAGCGAATAGCTGCTTCCCAGTGAAGAACTTAAATTTCTGTTGGCATGGCTAGGACCATGGTGAAAAACATTTATATAGGCTTACTTAACAACCCAGACACCGCTCAAAAACGAGCGTGGGATGCTTTGAACTGGAAATATGGTAAAGACACATTGATGGAATACTCACTCCTAGAACAACCACGCTACATCCAGACTCCAAATCGCCACTGCAGATATCTCGTAGCCCTCCTTCAGACAAGGAGCCTCAATGTAACACAGAAGCATGCAGGGCTCCTTGGCAGACTGCCACACTGCAACCAAAACCAAGGATGAGTGTCAACTGCACAACATTGTGTGCCGGCTCACCATGCCCTCGTTCGTGTCTTCCCATCTGTTTAGCCAAAGTGTACCCTGAAGGACACCCTGAAGATGCAGTGAAAATGTATGTGCGTATAGACACTCAAAGCACCTGCACCCTGGCCAAACCTGCATTCTTCGACCTCTTTGAGGTGCAACAGAACAAACTTCCTTTCACTGTATCAATATGCCATGGACCAAGAAGCATGGCGGGGAGGAGAGCTACTGGACTCTGCATAGAGTTTTTGGATGGAAGTTCCCAGTTCCCACTACCACCCGTATTTGAATGTGATGGGGTACCAAATGACCGCAGTCAGATTGCAACATCTGAGGTCATAAGCAGCATGCCTCATCTACAGCACCTGGCTCACCACTTCCCCATTCTATATCTGGAGGCTGATATCCTACTCCTGCTGGGAAATAATGCCCCACCTGCCTTTCTCTTCTCCGAGTCAGTCAACAGCCCTGTAGATGGCCCAGTAGCCATCAAATCTCCACTAGGATGGGGGATCGTAGGAATTGTCAGTGACACTCAGATGCAGGCTCCAACCCAGGCAATTGCCTTGGCACCATCAAAAAAAAGAATGACGTTCCAGCCTAAAAGGCTCCGCCGATCAGTACAACAAATCCTGAGATGTTCCTAAGACATTCTCAGAAACAAGCCACACCAGCTGATTCCAGCAAGAGCACAAGGTTCTTCCTCCATCATTGCCTTAGTCATGAACCAGCTGGTTGGTTTGAGACAAGCTACTTTCTGCCATTCTCAGCCCTTTTCCCTATAGCAGCTTTTATAACACTATTTAAATATAAGCTTACTGTCCTTTGCACATTATTCAAATTCTTCTTTTAATCTGCTTGAGTGGAAGCTATACTTAATTGGGAGGCAATACACACATGATATTTTGCCATTATGGAGGAAAGGCTGGAAGAAGAAGACCAGGGTCTATTTTCTATGTCCAATTCCTGATTTTTATCCCTGTTATATCGCTGTACCAGATTTTAATTTGTTAAAGGTGTACATTAAACAGCATGCAACAAGATTGAAAAGTACAATGAGCTGTTCACTATTGTTCTTGCTGGTTTGGGTTCCCGAATTTTCTCTGTCATGTGTTTTAAATTTTCTGTAACGGTCCAGAGGACCTATTTTAGAAAGTTTATTAGATTGAGGTTAATATTTCTGAAACAAGCCAGGACATTGCAACTGCAATATTTTCACCTGGACTATTTATATGTTTAAATAAAGTATATATGAAATGAAAAAAGATCAATAATTAGATGTGAATAATTTAGATCAAGGACACTACTCTGTTGCCATGGTCAGAGTTCTTGATCCTACTGAAGAACTATTCCTTCAGGGTCCAAGGTCTGCCAGATCTTTTTGTGTAAATAGTTCAGTAATATATTAGCCAGGTGGCTGGAGATATTTTGGTGAATGTTTGCTTTGAAATTCAAGACACTAAAAGCTAAGTAGCAAACGTGCCAAGCTGCAAAACCTGGAACAATGTCAGATGAGTAGGTTTTCAAGTCGGTACAGATCATTCACTAACTTGCAAAATACTTTGCTTGATGTGCTCCAGATCTTTTTATATGTATGGACTCTTTCTTGAAGTAGTGTATTCTGTGATTGAAAAAATAACCCCTTCTTCTTTGTGGCAATCTCTCAGATACTGGAATACTTCTATCATTCCCCCTACTCCTTCTTTTCTCTAGACTAGCCAACCCAAATCCTGCGACTGTTCTTCATATGTTTTAGTCTCCAGGCCTTTAATCATCTTAGTTGCTCTTCTTTGCACTTTTCCCAAAGTCTCAACATCTTTTTTGTACTGTGGTAACCAAAACTGGATGCAGTATTTCAGATGTAGCCTTACTAAGGCTTAAAATCAGTACTAATACTTCATGTGATTTTGATTCTATGTCTCTATTTAAACAACTAAGGACTGCATTAGCTTTTCTGGCTGCTGCCACACACATTGCTGACTTATATTTAAATGATCATCTACTATGACTCAAAGGTCCTTCTCACAGTTAGGCTTTGCCTAATCTGTACTTGTCCCTTTGGTTTTTACTTCCCAGGTGTAAAAGCTTGCTTTCCTCCACATTAAATTTCATGTTGTTGAATAGGACTCTTTGTTTAAGCCTGTCAAGATCTTTTGGGATCCTGAGCTTGTCTTCTGGGGTGTTGGTTAGTCCTGCCAGCTTGGTGTCATCTGCAGATTTGATAAGTTCCCCTTCTATTTCCTCATCTAAGTCATTTATGAAGATATTGAAAAGTATAGGGCCAAAGGTGGAACTCTGTGGCACCTCACTGCTTACTTCTCCCATGTAGATGTAGTTCCATTCAAGATGACTCATGGAGTGTGGTTAGTCAGCCAGTTACTATTTCATCTGGTGGTGATCTATGCTACATTTTTCTAGCTTCCCAAGAAGTAGTTTGTGATCTACTTTGTCGAATGCTGTACTGAAGTCTAAGTATACTATCTTCAAAACATTTTGCTGATCTGCTAATTTAGTCAAGTTGGTCTAATTTAGTCAAGCTGCAAGTTGCACAGGACAGCCACAGTAAAGCAAATGTAAGATAAAATAATATATCTTATATTAGAATATATTTCCCAAAAGGACATATATAAATGGGTTTAATTTAGTCTTAAAAGATAACTTCTACTATCTCTCACACTAGACTTCATTATAACTTTAGTGCCCTCCAGATATCTAAGGACAACAATCCACAAAATCCAGTCCATTGGCCATTCTGACTATAAAGGATATAAAATCCAGAACATTTGGAGACTCCATTATTATCTAAATGATTATAAATTAAGATCCACTTATTTTGTTGATACTAAGAAAGTCTTTCTTCTTTGGTTGGTATCTTAAAACAGCATTATTAGCTCTTCACTGAAAGTATCATTATTCAAGCACTTCAAAAGATTTTGTTTTTGTTTTTAATTTGTTTAGGGAGTAAAACATAATGGGACGGTACAGGTGGACTTATTGAAAGAAAAAGTAGATTATAGTATCATGGCAATTTATTTATTTCAAGAAAGTTAGTGCTCAGCCAGTGACTCACCACAAAGTCTGCAAAAAGGGAACACAGTCTCAAATCAAATCACCTTCAGCTGGAGGTGATGGAGAATTTGGAATAAACCATTCCAGAAATGTGAAAGAGGGTAGCATAGGTAAAATTCCTAAGGCTCTGCAAGTACACGTTATATCCGTTTGAAATGGAATGATGTACTGAAGATGATGAGCAAACACCGCTTTAAGAAAAATTAGTATATAGATTCAAATTAAATTAAATTAAATTTCAAATAAGAAAATCTGATCTTTAAAAATATCATGTATAATAGTCTCTCTTTCCAACCTCCTCCAAAATACTTGTTAAACTTCAAAGTTATTGAATATTTTTTTTACTTTTGCAAACTCCTGCATACCATTTGACATTCTACAGATTACTGTAATATGTTTAGCAGACATCATTTAAAAAGAGAGGATATTTTTCCAGAAAGAAAAACCCCTCTGCCTAAAAGCCCTCTGTTCTGAAATGGCCATTTTCCATGAGCAAGAATGCATTTTTAAAATTCAATCATTCAAAAGAAAAGGAATCATTTTAATTTATAGACACAAAGTAAAGTAAAACAGCAACATTGTGTACAGGCAAAGAATAATATCAGTGCTTGCCTATTATCCCAAATTATTAATTTCACATGGGAATGTGTTGGTGTATTAAATGTTTGGTAATAAATTGTGCAAAGTATTTGGCATTTTCTACTTGAGCATTTACAAATGGATATTAGCAACCATGAAATTTTCAAGTAAGTATTTATTTAGCTTAAGTACAATAGTAACAGAGAAATGAAAAATACTGGTTTGCGCTTAGTGTATTTATCTGAAAAGTCAACTATTTTTTCCAAATAATGTTCCCAAATGGATTATTTTTGATGAGCTGAGAATATAGTAAGAAGGATAGACATATTTTTGAAATATTTACTTTGGTGGCAGAGTAATCTTAAATTCTGCATTTTCTTCCTTTGGATATAGTTTTTAGTGCTACACATATTCTAGTAAATACCTAATCAAACCTGAGAAAATATACAAGAGCAGTATTTTGTCTTTGTTTTTTCAATTTATAAACTAAGCATCCAGCCTATTACTGCTGTAAAATGGGTACAATTAAAAAAAACAAGCAATACAAAGCTATAGCATGAAATGTTTACAGTAGCACTAGAGAATGACAAAACAGCCTACAGAACAGTCTTTACTACCAATCTAAAGCTGTGCAAGCAACTTCCAATGCTATTGCTCTTTTGGTGTTCAATGCAAAAACAGAAAAGGGACAAAAGCAACAAACAAACTAAAAAATCCAGCCTGAAGTGTTAAAATTTGTTTTTCTATCATGGAAACCATTATTGTGGAAAAGAATTTACCCAATGAATTCTGATTGTAGTAGAGCTGTTAATTATGCAGAGCAGCTAACAGCACACCAGTTAAAAGACAATTGTCAATTCTTGTAATACAGATTAAATTGACTCTTGTCTTGTCCAATACATCTCTTAGATGTACAATTGCTAGCTTTGTTTGCTTCCTGCCTAAGTATGCAACTTCAATTAATTTATCTAGAAACATTTCCTGAATTCAAGGCAATGCTATTTGTTTTGCTGGCGCCAGATCGGATACAGGATGAACTCTGAGAGGCAGAATGGGTAACAACATGGACTTAAGCATTCTTACCTGACATAGTTGACATACAGGTGAAACTCAAAAAATTAGAATATCGTGCAAAAGTTCATTTATTTCAGTAATGCAACTTAAAAGGTGAACCTAATATATGAGATAGACTCATTACATGCAAAGCAAGACAGTTCAAGCCGTGATTTGTCGTAATTGTGATGATTATGGCTTACAGCTCGTGAAAACCCCAAATCCACAATCTCAGAAAATTAGAATATTACATGCAATCAATAAAACAAAGATTGTACATAGAACAATATTGGACCTCTGAAAAGTATAAGCATGCATATGTACTCAGTACTTGGTTTGGGCCCCTTTTGCAGCAATTACTGCCTCAGTAATTGGTGTGGCATGGAAGCTATCAGCCTATGGCACTGCTGAGGTGTTATGGAAAACCAGGATGCTTCAATAGCAGCCTTCAGCTTTTCTGCATTGTTCGGTCTCATGTCTCTCATCTTTCTCTTGGCAATGCCCCATAGATTCTCCATGGGGTTCAGGTCAGGTGAGTTTGCTGGACAATCAAGCACAGTAATCCCACAGTCATTGAACCAGGTTTTGGTGCTTTTGGCAGCATGGGCAGGTGCCAAGTCCTGCTGGAAAATGAAGTCAGCATCCCCATAAAGCTTGTCTGTGGAAGGAGGCATGAAGTGCTCCAAAATCTGCTGGTAGATTTTGACCCTAGACTTAATGAAGCACAGTGGACCAATACCAGCAGATGACATGGCTCCCCAAATCAACACAGATTGTGGAAACTTCACACTGGACTTCAAGCATCTTGCAGTGTGTGCCTCTCCATTCTTCTTCCAGACTCTGGGTCCTTGGTTTCCAAAAGTTGCTCTCATCAGAAAAAAGGACTTTGGACCACTGAGCAACAGACAAATTCTGTTTTTCTTTAGCCCAGGGAAGATGCTTCTGACATTGTTTGTTGTTCAGGAGAGGCTTGACAAGAGGAATATGACATTTGAAGCCCATGTCCAGGATCCGTCTGTGTGGGGTAGCTCTTGATGCACTGACTCCAGCCTCAGTCCACTCCTTGTGAAAGTCCCCAACACTGTTGAATGGCCTTTTCCTGACAATCCTCTCCAGGTTGCAGTCATCCCTGCTGCTTGTGTACCTTTTTCTTCCACACTTTTCCCTTCCATATAACTTTCTATTAATGTGCTTTGATACAGCACTTTGGGAACATCCAACTTCTTTTCCAATTACCTTTTCAGGCTTTCCCTCCTTATGGAAGGTGTCAATGATGGTTTTCTGCACAACTGTCAGGTCAGCAGTCTTTCCCATGATTGTGATTCCTACTGAACCAGACTGAGAGACCATTTAAAGACTCAGAAACCCTTTGCAGGTGTTATGGCTTAATTAGCTGATTAGAGTGGGACACTTTGAGCCTAGAATATTGAACCTTTTCACAATATTCTACTTTTCTGAGATTGTGGATTTGGGGTTTTCATGAGCTGTAAGCCATAATCATCTCAACACATCACGGCTTGAACTATCTTGCTTTGCATGTAATGAGTCTATCTTGTATATTAGTTTCACCTTTTAAGTTGCATTACTGAAATAAATGAACTTTTGCACGATATTCTAATTTTTCAAGTTTCACCTGTAGTTATATACTAGAAACGTACATTTCAGGAATGGTTAGAGCCATAAAGGAAGAGAGTAGCAAAACATCCCAAACATAACTCTGAGAAGAACCCTCCCAAAAAGGAAAAAGGTGGCTATATCCACATAAAAGGCTTATCTAGCAATAGCAATTAAACTTATATGCTGCTCCATAGTACTTTATAAGACTCTTTGAGCAGTTTACAAATGTTAACGTATTGCTCCCAACCAGTGGTGGGATTCAAAACTTTTTACGACTGGTTCTGTGGCCATGGGTTGGTGGGCGTGGCTAGGTGGGCATGGCAATGTGACTGGGTGGGCATGGCTTTTTTCTTTTTTTCTTTTTTGCAACTACCCCCCCCACCCATTTTTGGGGCCTTCTGGGCCTCAGGGAGGCTTCCTGGGGGGGCATTTTTTGCTCCCAGGTTTCCCTGGGGCTCAGGAAGAAAAAAAAGGAGCCTGGAGGGGGACAGCTCCCCCCCTCGCTCCATTTTGATGCCTTCTGGGCCTCAAGGAAGCCTGCTAGGGGGGCATTTTTGCTTCCGGAAGGCTCCCCTGGGGCTCAGGAAGGCAAAAAATAGAGAGGGGAGCTGTGCCCCTCCCACCATTTTTTGCCTTCCTGGGCCTCAGAGAATCCTCCTGGGCAAAGAAGGAAGACAAGCTAGGGGAATCCTGGCACAGCCGATTGTATGAACAGCTGATTGTCAGGAGTGGGAAAAAAAGAAATACCTTAAGGGGCAAGCGTCAGCCGGGTGGAATGAGTGAGCATTGGGCGGGCGGGACAAGCGAGCCAGTGCAGACCAGGCGACCGGGTTGGGAGCCTGGCCAGCCAGAACTTACTAATGGTTCGGTGACCCATGCCAAATCCTTGCTACTGGTTCGTGTGAACCAGTGACAACCGGCTGCATACCATCACTGCTCTCAACAGTCTGGGTCCTCATTTTACTAACCTTGAAAGGATGGAAGGCTGAGTCTACCTTGAGCCAATTAGGATCAAACTCCAGGCTGCGGGCAGAGTCAGCCTGTAATACTGCATTCTATGCGTTCTAACCACTGCACCATCAGAACTCCTATACTTCCTTCAAAGGTTGTTTACTTATTTGTGTACAAGCACACATAGCAGTTCTGCTTGGGCCAGAAATGATATGAAATTATTTTTCCTTTACAGAGAATTGGCACAGCTTCTGAAGCAGCATGTGAGCCTTTCAAAGGACATTGGTGTTTTTACAATTCAAAGAGAAATGCTTTGTTTGCACTAACAAACTCTGCAAACCACCTCTATCAAAGGTTTTTCGAATGGTATTTCATCGGCTTTTTGATTCCATGATTCCCCAGTCAGCCACATTTCCAATTCAGAACTTTAATGAAAGGTTTTTAAAATCCCACACTGAAATGCAACATGAAAGCACGCACAGTTGACTGTTTCAAATGTATTTAAAGAGCCACATTTTGAAGGAACTTTTTAAAAAATGTATTCCAATAATATGTACTGGATCAATAAAATCATCTATGTTCCCACCTTATACTCTGAATAACAATATTTAAAGCAGGGAAACATAAATTAAGGTATAAGAGCATACCAGAAACAATCATGTTAAACCAGAAACTTCATTTTGCAACCATTAACCTAGTGCAATTAGCAACAGTTTTAAAAAAATCACTGAGATAAATTAGCATGAGAAGCTTGTAAGGCAAAATATCCTGCTGAAGTTCTGGAAAAGAAAAGGCAAGCTATAGGTAATCCTCAATTTATAACCACAACTGAGCCCAAAATTTATGTTGTTAAGTGAGAAATTTGTTAAGTGAGTTTCCTCCATTTTACGACTTTTCTTATCACATTTGTTAAGTGAATCACTGCAGTTCTTAAATTAGTAACACAGTTAAGCGAATCTGCTTTCCCTGTTGACTTTGCTTGTCAGAAGGTCAAAAAGGGGATCATATGACCCCAGGACATGGCAACTGTCATAAATGTGAGTCAGTTGTCAACTGTCCGAATGTAAGTTACATGACCATGGGGATGCTGCAATGGTCATTAGTGTGAAAAATAATCATAAGTCACTTTTTTCAGTGCTATTGTAGCTTTGAACCATCACTAAATGAACTGCTGTAAATCGAGGACTAAGAGTATAGGGAATGCGACAGAAAGGAAGGCTGAATGGAAAGATACAACTAAAGAGAAAGAAAAGTCTGCCATATGTGGCCAAGGCATATGACTATTACCTAATACACTATAAGTAATAAAGTGAATAACAGCAAACCAGAAAGCTCCACTACTAGGTCTCTTGACATTAGCAAACCTTGGCATTTTAGACAATTTGAACTGTTTCTTGACAAATGTTGTCCCCAAGTCTAAGCTTCAGAACTTGTTTGTTTTGTGGGCAGCATGAAAGAACCCTTTGGGAAATAAAATGTGTGCATTGAAAAAGCCTCTAGTTGTACTGAATCCACAAAGGGCAATGCTAGAATGTCCATTCAGAAAAATGATCCTCCATCAAACCATGGGAAGCTCACACCAGCATTGTCTGAAATTAGTTTTTTTTTCATGCAAGAAATAATTGACTAAACACATCTGAGCCTCCACAAAATAACTTGGAGTAAAAAAAAGCACCCTTGTAAACTTACAATCATATAAAAGAAAACAGTATGTGTCGATAAAATCCTGAGCAGAATATCTGTCAAGGGTGTGAGCTTTACTTGCTTCACACATTTAATATTTTGTAAAAATAAATAGGAGGATAGCTAGAAAGTTCTTGATTATGAGCAACTTTGGGAAAAATATTTTTTTTAAATAGTTCCTTCTTCAGTAATATTTGACTCTATTAAAGTTTATATCAGAATGGTAATTTATTAGTCATGATATACTTGCCTTGACCATCTTTAATAATAAAGTTATTACTTTGCTGTGATTTAAATTAAAACATCAAGAAATTACTTGATTATTGAACTTCCGGTTTGGGCTTCTTCGGTGATAGACCAAAATCGCGATCATCCGCAGTTTTGATCCATGCTCATCGCTGGAACTCCCCAAGCCGCCCAGATTAGGGGCTGAAGCCACCCCATAGAGGTGGTGAAGAAGGGGGAACTGTCAGCAGGGTTGAGGAGAGCCGCATCTCTCCTCCTTGGCTGGCCATTACTCTCTTTCCCAAAGGTGGTTGCAGCGGTGGTCAGAAATGGCCACCTCAAAGAAGAACCCGACCGGACAAGATTGTGCAGGAGGAAGTTTAAAGGAGAAAGTTTGACTGACTGGGTTGAATGGAGAACATCTATTTAAGGTACCTGGAACCTGAATTTTAAAGACTAATATTATTCCTAAAAAAGATTTTAAGCTGCGAAAGAGAAAGGGAAAGGAAATGGAATTGGCTTTTTTTCCTCTAACATGGACAGTTTTAACTGACTTGGAACATTAAGAAGAAGAGATTTGAATAAGAAATTGATACTAATCCACTTTGACATTAATAGGCTATTTCTAGCTGAAAATAAAGTGTCAAAGGGATAAAGATTCTTGGATAATTTAAAAAACTTTATTTAAAAAAGAAAAGAAAGAAAGCAGCAGAGGGAAAAAGGAGGGTCGAATCTGGAAAATGGAGACCACCTGGAACTTAAAAAAAAAGTTGATTCTGGAATTTTAACAAGGCTTGCAAAAGATACATTGTAGCTGAAACTTTGTTACATGAGAACAAAGCCCCTGGAAAGAGAAAGTGAGAAAAGAAGCAAGAAACAGTTTTGGATTATTGGATGATTCCTGGAACTTTGGATGGAGGATCCTAATGAAATAAAATAAAATCAACTGGGGGTTGTCTAAAAATTTTTAAAATGGCATCACCCCTTGAAGAATTAAAAATGAGACTTAAAGACCAAAAAGAAGAAGCACAAAACGGAAGAGGATCTTTTCGCTTCGTATTTCAATTTTTAGAAATGGAGATCTTGAACTATGAAAAACAACAAGAAACGCTGGCAGAACAAGAAGGGCGGGGCAACGAAGAAGCCGTCTTCAATAACCAAACAATTTTAAGCGGGGTAAAAAAGGGAAAGGGGGGAAAGGGAGTTAAAAACTTAAGTACTGAAGCAACAACCAAAAAAAAGAGTAATTTGAAAAGTAATCATAATATCAGGAAGAAGCAGAAGAGAGGATCACAGAAGGGAGAATCAGATAGAAAAGGGAATAAAAAGGGGAGGGAGAAGAAGAGAGGGAAGAGGGAAAGGAAAAGAAGCTACAAAGACAGAAACAAAATATAGAGGTACAGGAAAAACGTACAAAGGTATAAACCTATTTAAAAGACACAGAGACAATGGTTAAAATTTAACTTAAGGAGAGGATTCTGCAAAGGTGCATGCGATAGCATTGTTATATAATACGATAGATGATTAAAGTGATAGAAAAAATTTCTATTGATGTGTAGTGGAATATTTGTTTGTAAAGAGAATAAGGCTCTCAATGATGTAAAAAGAACATTTAAAAAAAACTGAAAAGAAACATAGAAGATTTTTATCAGTTGATAAAGTGAATTTGAATAATAATAATAATTTTATTGACTACTGTTAATAACTATTGTTTGGTTTTTTATTTAAACACAGTAATAAATAAAATATGAAATATAAATGATTAAAGTGAAAAACAACTGATATTACTAGGTAATGTTTGTTAAAAGAAATAGAAACGTAAAAGATTGTTATTAATATTAATGGCAGAGCTGTACTTGAATAGAATAATTATTCCATTTACTATTGTTATACATATATACACAGATATATATGCATAAATACATTTTTCTTTTAAGAATTTAGTGTGTATTTTAAGGGAATGTACCAAGCAGAATTCGATTGAAAATAGATATGTGTTATAAAGTAGAGGTTAGAAAATGAATGTTATAACTGTAAGGATATAGCTTAAATTTTTAAATAAGATTTGAAAAAAGATACAAAGGTGTTACACTCCAGTCTAGTAATTACAGGGGAAAATTTGTTTTATAAGAAAAGATAATATGAAATTGTAAACAGGTCAGATGAAAGTATAAAAACATTGATTAGAAAGATTTTAAAAATTAGAAAAAGATATGTAATTGAATTAAGAAAGGAATGAGATAATTTAAATATAAGGCTATAGGAAGTAAAGAAAGGGAAAAGCTATGAAAAAATTGTGAAAATAGTTATAAGATATGGATTAGAATGTATAAAATAAATATGCATTGAATTTATGTCTGTCTGAAGAAGTGATAACCCCGGGTCATACTATTCTCAAAAAAAGATATTTTATTTGTATTTATATGTTTTGTGAAAACTTAAATAAAACTTTTATTAAAAAGAAAAAAGAAATTACTTGATTACATGATTTTTTCCATGATCTCAATAAAGAAAAGAACATCTCTTTTCTTTATATATTGCAATGAATATGCTTTACTGCATATAAAGGAATAACATTCTGATTTAGTATATTATGTAATTTACAAAATTCTGGTGTCTTGCATGTATATTCAAAAATCCTGCAATCAATTAAATATTTAGACACTACAATAATTAAATCACAAACATATTTGATGTTGGTTTAAATCTATGTTGTAATGATTTAATATCAAACTGACCTATACTCCAACATATACAGTTGTTGTACTTTCTATGGGTAGAAATTAAATTTAGCTGAAGCAATATTATGACCTAGTGAACTTGATTAAACTCTCCAGCCAAAGCTATCTGAACTTCTAATCGAATAAAAAAATGCTCAAAGCACTTAAGTTAAACAATCATATGAGCCTAAGAAAGGTCATAATAATTAATAAATGCAGTGCGTTTAACAGAATATTTAATCACTAATATTAAATAATACTGTTCTGCATCACTTATTTTAATACTCCATTACACATTCTAAAGATCTGTTAATCAAGTAGAAAGTGAAATTGCCAATAATACATATTTGATCTATAAACTTGTAGAAGTATTTTTCAATTAAAAAAAACATCAGTTTCTTTTGGAAAAAAAAGTTTAAAAACTTCAGCTTTTAAATTAGCCAATAAAATTTGTCTCTAGATGAAAGGCCATTTAAAGCCTTCTACACCTAAAAACAAAATAATTACAAAAGTGTACATTAGAAGAAAAAAAGTCATACTATAGATCAAAGGAAAAAAGATAATTTCCTATGATCAGATCCCTTTGCCCATGGACCTTGAGGAACCCACTGTTTTTCAGAGAAACTGTGGAAGATGAAACGGCAGAGGAGATGTGTCATGTTCCTGGAGGAAGCTAAAAAGGTAAATTGACAATACACAGGTAAAAACCCACTACTAAGGATTTCCTTGTGGCCATAATATCAGTATGGAAGTTTATAACTAAGCATGCACTATGGAACAAAACTCAGCAGCAGCATCTAATTATATTTAATCCAAGATCTTTGCTGGAAAACACAGTTCTAACACCACATTTTCTTTGATATTTCATCATTAATCATAAAGCAAATTTCACAATAAAAGAAGCTTAGCTATATCTCTTAATATCTTCCATAACTTATGTAAAAGACTTCAGCATAACTAATGTATGGTACTAAGCTTTATGAAAAGTAATAAAAACAATTAATTTTTGGTTTCATTCAGTGTGATTTTAAATTTCATTCTTTGAATGAAAATAGAAAGCTCTCCCTCATCATCATGTCATACATGGCTTAAAGCATTACAGGCAACTTAACATATATAATCCTATGGCTTTTAAAGCTGCACAAAGCATTTTAAATTACTCCTGTGAATTGAGTCTTCAAATCACATTAAAAAAACTGATTTAATCTACTGAATCAAACCAATTATCTTTGAAACAATTTGTTGATTTTGATATGCACACAAATATTTATCTTACTTGAGGAGATAAGGAGATAGCAGAGCCTCCTCACTGACAGACCGTAGATCGCATCTCTCTGCAGCTATGGTCCGTGCTCTTTTGTTGGAGAGCCCCGATCATTACGATTAGGGGCTGAAGCTGCCTTGGAGGGGTGGTGGAGTAAGGGGAAGCCGCAAGCCCCTCCTGGGCTTGGTCTTTTTCCCCCTGAAGACAACTGCAGCGGTGGTTTAGAACGGCCTCCCCGAAGAGGAGGACTCAGCTGGATTAAGATTTGTGCAGGAGGGAAGAAAGAGGTGGATAACACCTGAACCGGGACAATTGGGTGATACAACTAAACAAAGATACCCCGGGATTAAGGTAACATGGAATTTTTAAGAAAAGAAAAGTGAGCGGCAAAATTACAAAGAGACAGGAAAAAAAAAAAAAGAAAGTATTTCTGACAGCTAAGTGGGGCTTTGAACCGGGAAAGGAAGAAGCCGGAACTAAAGATTTAACTAAATTGGACTAAAATATTTTGGCAATAAACAGGCATAAAATAAAGCTGGACTTAAGATTGTCAAAAAAAATAATAATAATAAAATTTACAAATTGAAGACTGGACTGTATTGGAATATTGAAGTTCAAAAAACCCTAAATAAAAAAATAGGGGAAAAAGGTGAAGACTTTGTATAATGGAAAGTGCCACCTTTTGACAAAAACTTGAGCTCAAACATCCTGTTTCTGAATGAACTTGTGTGGATATAATATTAAAGAAATATTGAAACAAAGTAAGAATCTTAGAAAGTGAGAGCAGAACTAGAATAAATAAAAAAGCAAGGGAAGACTGACTGTGGGATTGATTGATGTTTTTGGTATAGACCCTGGGCTGGAATAATTGAGAACTTTAGAAAATTGAAAGAAGAAAGAAGGAAAGTAAAAGTGTTTTTGGGGGGACTTTAACGATCATAAAATACAAGAGTGTGTAATGATGATATCTCTTCGGGAATTAAAAATGGAACTTAAAAATATGAGAGAATTACTACAGGAAAGAGGCGAATCACTTTGTTCTGTGCTAGAAAAAATGGAAATGGCAATTGAAGAACAAGAAGAAAGGGCTTCAGAAGAGGAGGAGGAGTTGACTCAAGGAGAAGACATTTTAAATGGACAATTAACACAAAGAATGCTGCAAAGAAGTGGGAAAAGAAGGAAGGTTAAAAAGTTGAGATTTAAGAAGCTCCTCAAAAGGGGGAATACCTGTGAAGTCAGGAAAGGCAGAAAGACCCAGCAGAAAAGGGGAAAGGAAGATATTAAGAAAGAGAGGGATATAAACTGGAATGAGAAAAGATATGGGGAAAAGAGGGGGAGGAGAAGCAGAGAAGCAGTAAGAAACAGGCGCATGAAATAAAGAAATACAGAAATAGAAAAATGTTGAAAAGAAATTGTTTTTTCAGAGATAATGGTTGATGAATTAAAAAGAGGATTCTGCAGGATGACAAGGGGTAATAATATTTCTGCAATTAAAAATATTTAGAAAATAGGGTAACATAGATATGGATAACTCTTATTAAAAATTAAGGGGGGGAAATATAAGATGTAAGGATTATTATTGTAATTTCTTAAAAATAATGTTTATTGGGAATCAAGATGAGGGAATAAAGGTATATTTTAACCACTGAGGTGTCACACTCAAAGCAGTAAAAGGGGGAAAACTTATACTTGTTTTTTTTCTTTAGTGTTAAAACTTGTATTAATTTAGAATTTATAAAAAGAATGTGTAATGGAAAGGGAATATGACAGACTAAAGAACCAACTAAATTAATAAGTCACTATAGACTATTAAAAGCAAGGAGAGACATTGGCAACCTATTGTTATTGTTATTATTATTATTATTAGGCAAACACATATTGTTTATCTTTATTTTTAAAATAAATATTAAAGGATTATATTTGAAATAATTGAAATGAAACAAAAAGATGTTTTGATTGAGATTAATGAAAGAGGCTAGAATTAATGTGTTTGTTTCTCTCCTTACTGAAAATTTAGAATGGAAAAGATAATAATGGAATTAAGTATGCATATCTGAATGTATAATTGCTGTCATATTTGTATGTAAAGGTGATGACCTGGAAATATGTTGTCCACTAAAAAGAGATTTTTGTTTTTATGTGAAAAACTGAATAAAATTTGTCAAACAAACAAATATTTATCTTACTTGCATGTTTGAACTAAATTAATTTAACAACTTGAATCAGCATTCTACTTGAATCAGCTCCATTCTTGGAATCATATGGCAAATTTGAATTAAATCCACACTTTAATTGTTCAGAAAAAATGAAATGAATGAACTCTTCAAATATAAACTGTTGGATTTAACTTATAAAGCACTTTATGGCTTGGCATTCAGTTACCTACAGGCCCAAATTACTTTGACTATGTTGGAAGAGGCTGCTGGTTGTCCCCCATTTTTAGAAGGGGAATGTGGGGCGGGGGCTGAAAGTACGACTTTTTAGTGACAAGGCCAGGCCTGTGGAATAACTTCCCGTTGGAACACAGAGCTTTTCCACAGGATTGATTCTATGTATCGTTTTGATATTTTTTTAATATACATTTGAGATTTTATTGTCATTAATGTATTTTATTCTTTATAAAGGTCCATCAAGAGTCATTTTCTGACTGTGGTGGGATATTAATCTGATAAATAAATAAATAACAATAGCAAACTAGAATTATGGGCCTGATTGAGTAACTCTGTACTGTAAGATGATGACCTGAATTTCACAGTCAAGATCTTAAGGCTAATTGAGGACTGCTTGTCACAAAACAATGCTTTATGTAGGCAGAATTGTGAATTCACACAAAAGATTAGTACATATATTTATACATGTGGTGAATGCAACATCAGCATTAATCACAGAAAGAAAAACTTCTTTTCAGATGAACTGATTTCTTACACAAATAAGCTTCCAAGTGCAGTTCAAGATGCCGGTTATCAATTATTATTAATAATAAATATTAATATTAATGCCCTTCATAGCT
Source organism: Hydrophis major (assembly GCA_033807585.1). NCBI lineage: Eukaryota > Metazoa > Chordata > Lepidosauria > Squamata > Elapidae > Hydrophis > Hydrophis major. The sequence goes on along the minus strand of CM066329.1, from coordinate 132,769,646 downwards.
TGGAATCTTGAGACTACTTGAGGATTTTTTCTCAGTTGATTCTCCCTATCTGTTCCAGTTAAGTAGAATGGGCAGGCTTTGGGTCCCATCATCTATGGAATGCTGGTTGGTGGGTCCTAGAAGACATGTCTTTTCTACTATAGTGGCCATCTTATGGATCACATGGCCCCAACCCAGCTAACTTTTTGTAAGTCCTCAAAGACCTGGCTGTGAGGCCCAGAAGACCAATTTCGTTTTTTATTTTTATATATATATAACACAAAAACCATTGAAGAAACCAATTTAAATTAAAATAAAAACAATATAAAATTAATTTTATACTATCTACTAAGCTCTACTCTACCATGGGATCCTCAAGCTTTATTTTAAGGGTATTTTATCCTCAGCTAAGTATTTTAATGTTAGTATTAGTTTGTTGAACAGCCAGCCAGATGTTCAGACTGGATTTGGCATTTTTGTCCGCCTACTGAATTCTACCCAAGAACCTGGGATGGACCAAAGTTGCTGTTTGATGAGTGTTAGAGGTATCATTGCAGGATGTAAGCTGTTCTGAGTAAAGCTTCCTTTTACAATTGACTGATGGTGAATCTCTAAACCACAATGGTGTTCAACTGGTGCTCCAGTTGTTTTGGGATTGTATCCAAGTTACCTTTTACTATTGGTGCCACCCAGCGTCATTTGTTGAGATGGGTGACATCTCAAAGTAATTAAATAAAGCTATCTGTGGCCCTCCAAAATTTGCCTATAGTTTAATATGACAGGAGCAAATGATTCATATCTGGAAACTTGTATATATTCATTGTATGCAAATTGAATTTTATTAAATAAAATATTCCTTCTGATTCTATCTACATCTGACCCAATTCATTTCTTCAAGAGTAGCTCCTTTTTTTGGTCTGAAAAAAATGTTATGCACTCCTAGTTAGGGCCAAGAGACTTGAAATTCCCAAGAAATGGGCCTTGGGTGGAGGCTTTTTACATTATACTTTTACATGATACCATACACCAAGGGGCAGATTCAACTGGGGCTGAAATAGCATTTAAGGCTTATGGGAATAGCTTCCCCTAAGTCCAAATCAAGAAACCCTCACTGTATTCTTCTTTTATTAAAACTTTTTTATGAAAAGAGGAAAAGAAAAAGGTAAAGTTCACCCAAGGTATTTCCAGTTAATCTTTTCTTTTCTACTTTGGACATCTATACTCATTTGAGAAGTACACAGAACAGACATAAACGTGACAGTCACATAATTTTTCTCCTCAGGGCAACAGGCAAATAATTGGAAAAGTTACAACATTTCCTGAATGAGGTTGACATCACCTCTACTAGCCCCCACCTTCCCCTCAATTCCAAAGTCTTTGAACTGCAATCCTCATTACCTCTAGCTACGAAAGCCAGACTGACTGGCTATGTTCTGGGAGGTTCAACACATCTGAAGACTGCACAAAGCAAGAGAAAACAATCTACTACACAAGGGCTCAGATGCAAAAGAAAATGTCCCACATGGCATTCCCCAGTATGCTGTGTACTTGTCAAGTACTTTGTACTTAGGAAAGGAGCTACTTGGATCTCTGAACAGATCTGATGCTGATAGGACAATGTAACAGAAATGAGAATCTGTCAAAGCAATTTGCACACTCAACCAAAATGGAGTATAACTAAGACACTGAATTTTACAGGTAAATTCCCCTTTTTAAATTAAAATTAAAATGTGCAAGGATTATTACACCTATTTTCCCTGTAAGCTCCCCAATCTACCAACTACCCCAGATACAACAAAATGTTCAACTGTTGCATCCACCTTCCATCAAAAGCATTTTTAAAGGGAAAGTGTGAACATCCAATCTCAAAAAAACCTATTTTACTTATGGGGATATAGTGTGTCAAAACTTGAACTATATTTCAAGTTTTGGTAAAACTATTTATTTGTTGCAGAGTTTGATACTTTCTCTCCCACCCCCACTTAACATCTACATCAGAGGTCTCCAAACTTGACAACTTTAAGACTTGTGGACTTCAACTCCCAGAATTCTCCAGCCAGCTATGCTGGGAGTTGAAGTCCACAAGTCTTAAAGTTGCCAAGTTTGGAGACTTCTGATCTATATGGAGCCATTGAGTGAGGTAATATGATGGTTTGGAGTGAGATATCATTATGATACCCAGTTAGAGAGCTCCATGCAAGGCCATCTCAGTGATGCAAATCAAGCCTTGTCACAATGCTTGGAAGATGTGAGGATACAGATGGGGTGCAACAGGCTTCAGCTCAACCTAATCAAGATTAGGTGGTTTGGGGTCTTTGGACTTGATTCTGGATGTGGTGGGAGTGCAAACAAAACTAGTGCACAATATGAAGGTCCCTCTGGTCTGGTGGCTCCTGCTTGAAGAGTAGGTTGCAGCCTTTACACAGCTTCATGTTGTGCGTCAATTGTCCCTTTAATGATATGTAAATGTGAATGACCTTGGGAGATGGAAGAGTTGCAGTTCCTTCTATCAACAGAAGGAATGTGGACATGGCAAATATCTAGGAAGGGACCCACCTAGTTTCTTGGACTGTAAAGGCAGTGGGTGGTGGTGAGAAATGTACTTTCTGACTTACACAATTCTGTTAATATTACAGTAAAGTTACAGTAATATTACAGTAAAGTTAGAGCTAGTACTTCTGGGTGTGCTTCTTGTCTAGATTACCTCACAAGGCTGACATAGCTGTTCCTGGACTAAGGGGCCTGCTCATGGTCATTCATGCCCTTCTGACCTCGTTTGGACTACTGCAACAAGCTACCCTTACAGCAATGATCCCCAACCTTTCCAGCTTTGTGGTGAGGAGAGGGATGGTTCTGCATGCTCACATGCACAGCTCCATTTGCACAAGCAGTGGGCATGTATGCACCCGCCACTGGCACAAATGGAGCTTCACGCACAAGAGCACCTGCCTGCCACTTACTGTGGCCTGATTCCAAAGGAGTCATGGCCTGGGGGTTGGGGACCCCTTACTTATGGGATTGTCTCTCTCTAGTTGTTTCTACTAGTCCTGTTTGATCTGGAAGGAGAGACATATTGCAGGTTCCATCAACCAAGGAGTATTGGCTGGCAGAGCTCTGAAGAAGCGCTTTTCTGTCACAGCACCTGCCCTCTAGAACATCATCCCTCGTGAGATTTGGTTGGATCCCATCCTGCTGGCTTTTCCTAAGCTTTAAAATCTGGTTCTGTGCCCAAGGGAGGGGTCTCCGTTGTGAGATATAGCTCTTTTCTTGGTTATGTTTTTTTTTTAAATGATTGACTGGCTTCTTTGTGTTTATTTTTTGTTTTATTTTAATGTTTCTATATTTTACTTTTTTTAGTTATCAGCTGACCTGAGTCATGTACTTTAGATAGGAATTATATAAATAGAATGAATGAATAAATAAATACTTGCACAACTGAATTTGCTTTTTTTTTCCTTTGGTGGGGAGAAAATAGAGACATTATATCGTATTTTTATTCCACTCTTTATTCTTTTTGCAATTTGCATGCGAACTAATCAAAATCTAATTAGTAGTTGGAATCCAGTTTTTAATCATAACTTAGCCAAAAAAGCCCATTGCATTTTTTAAATTAAAGGATAATTAAAAGCTGTGTTTGTGATCTGAACAATTCGCTACATATAAGTTGTATTTTTAAAACAAATAACCAAAATGTAATATCAATTCTTTTTTTAAAAAAAACTCTGCTTGCACAGCAAATCACACTGAAACACAAGAAAGCTCAAAGGTACTACTGTATTTAACCTTTGTCCAAATAAACAGGATCACAATTCCTATTTTGTGCACACAGGATGCACCTAATGACTTCTCTAAAAGATGGCCTGGGCAATTAAAAATGCTAGCAATGTGAATTAACGTTTTTTGCACTATCATTAAAGTTAGTTTTTGAAAATCAATTAATAAACTATTATTCTTTTGATTTTCTTAATGTTTCATATATCCAGAAATATTATTTTTAAACATTTGGTCTAAAGATATATCAAGAGGAAAGGTAGACTCTTATTTACAGCAGCATATTTAAGAGCTTTTGCAAATGTGTATAAAACTCAGCAAAGCTGTATTCCGTAAATTAACAGGAAAAACCAGGCAGAGGGACAGCTGCAAGGGATTGTAAAACAGGATAAAGACAGGCCCTTTAATGAAAAAATTACTCTTAAAGTAGAGAAAAAGAGATAGCAGCATGGATTCAATAAATTTCCTCTGTGTTAATGTCAGCTCTTACCAGCTTCTTTGAGAACCCAATTATTTTCTCTATTTTAGCTAATGAGCTGTCTGAAATATATTTTTTCTTTGCAGACAACTTCCTAAATATTTCCTTCCAATGCAGCAAAGGGACTTACAGGCAGATGGGAAATAAAAATGCAATGAAATTATGGGTCAAAAGGCTTCTCCCACTATGAAGAAAATTTTCTTGGCAGCACCAGGATGGGAATAACCACCTTATCCAACAACCTATAATGAGGTTTTCCAAAATAGCAGGCTACGAGAAATTTTGTGGATATGTTAACAGATGGCACTGGGAAAGCAATGCAGCCAGAGATATTCTATGAGGGAAAACTGAATAAAATCTGACCTGAGGACAGCATGGTGTCAGTGAAGCAGGTCTGAAAAATAATTTTATTTTCATTTTCAAGAAAGAGTTTTCTTTCTTTTTATTCCTTGCAGGGAGGTAGCTGAGCTAGGGAATTAAATTTATAAAATTTAAAAAATAGAGGCTTCAGCAGGAGAGCAGGCTAGTATAGCAGCAAGCAGTGTTTGTCCTCAAAACAGCTCGATAATTCAAAAATTATCATTCTTGGCACAGATGATGCCTTCTAAAACCAAAACCACAACTGGTTTTTTAGCTCCACCACAGCAGAAAGAACACATCTTCCAAATATTAGACTTGAGCCAAACTTCAAATGCTGGTAATTAGATTTACTCCACTGTGCTTCTTTGTCCTACACTAACCAAGAATTAAGGCTGGATCGTCCTGTACATTTACCTCACAACAGGACACAATTGCAAAAGGAGAGAAAACCAAACAGAAAAAAAAGTTTTGGAATTGTTTATTTATTTGATTTATCAATCACTTATAAGGTAATAGGTATAAGTATAAACATGAGTAAGAATACAGGAAATAGGTATGAATAAGGACAGGGAGAGTAGGCACGATGCTGCACTTATGCATGCCCCTTACAGACCTCTTAGGAATGGGGTGAGGTCAATAGTGGATACTTTAAGGTTAAAGGAGTGGGGGTGAGAGGATGTAACAACAGAGTCAGGTAGTGCATTGCTGAAGTTGTATTTTCTGCAATCAAGTTTGGAGTGGTTTACATTGAGTGTGTATCTATTGTGTGCTCTTGTATTGTTGCGGTTGAAGCTGAAGTAGTCATTGACTGATAGGACATTGTAGCAGAATTGTGTTTCAAATAGTCAGAAGTTATAAAGCAAGATATTTTAACACTAAAATTGTGTTTTATCTTTATCTTTATGCTGTACTGAGGTTTGTTTGGGAGGTATGTAACATGGAACTAATTTGAGAGCACACTGAATTCCGGCAGCTTTTTTGATTCCCGCATCCCATGCATTTAGGCACTTCCTCTTTCCTTGTTTCCTGCCTAATTATTTGACAAATTACAGTAGAATGAGAAACTTTCCACCAAGGGCCAATGCTGAATGAAAACCTGAAAGGGAGAGAAGAAGAGGAAGCAAATCTCTGCACTTGCAGTTATGAACTTCAGTGACCCAATCAGGTGGCAAGCTGCTAGGAGCCAGAGACTAACAAATCAGCAGAGACTATTTCTCCATGATAGAAATTTCTGGCACACAGTGTACCTGTTTCTTCTCATCCCCACCCTCCATCAATTCACCAAACTGTTCTTTTTTCCTCTGGTTCTGTGGCTGCTACTATTACCAGCCTGAAGGAGCCTCTGTGTGCTCCTTCTCACATATGTGCTGGTCACGTACTCTTATTATGTGTGTGTACTTCAATATACTGTTTTCTGGAAAACAATATACAAAATCCATACTTTAATGTAAAAATCACTGTCATTCCTGTCCTTTCTGTGTAAAGGACAGTTGCTATAGAGTTAAACTACTTGCTTTAAAGATTTAAAGGCATTGTTCCTTCTTCACTCTAAAAAAATTCTGAAGTTGAATTTTATGTATTGTTTTCAACATGTTTAAGACACTCTTTGCTCAAGTTTATTATAAGTACTCAGGGAGAAAATCTGAAGAAACCCTCTCCTGCAAGCTCTTATTTGTTTCAGTAAGAATTCTGAGGTAAATGATTGAAAGAACTGGTGGAAGTGTCACATTTGTTTTTCCCACGCAAACTTCCTTCCTGACTTTCTCTTCTAAATCATTATGAATGAGACTCTGTTCCAATGTTTTATTAATTGCTCTTTAACTGTGATATATTTTGCTTGCCTTTCTTTAGGAACTTTAAAAAGAAATATGTACTGCAATTTCTTGGCTCCACTAAGAATTACATTGGCCAACTTGACTCTGCCAATGGCCTCCACCTCATCAGTCCTCACAACACAAACCATTACTATAATTCAAATGAAAAGTATATTGTCCTAATCCAGTTTTTGACCATATATGAATTTTTTTAATGTCCAAAGCTGGTAGATAACTGATCTGTTCAAAATCAAAGGAACCAGTGAATCATAATATCTGCACTGTAATTAGATCAAATCATAAAACCTACTCCAAGTATCTGTAGAACTGATATCTGTAGATTTCAGACCCACAAAACAGTTGATGTTGGACTTAATCTTATTTTCTTTATAAATTGCATTTGCAGGTCAGGTCTTTACCTCTTTATTTGATGCCTTTCATATATAGACACGCTTTAAGGCAAGGCATTTTTCTCCAGACTCCAAAACCAGCATTAAGCCCATATGTGGAAGAGGGGGGAAAACTCTGGTGAGATGGATTTATAGGGAGAAGTGAATGGAAAGGAAGAGCTAAACATTCTTAATCCCACTGAAGCTCTTGGTGATTCATCAAATGCACATTTGGGATGGAAAGGGCTTTTTCAGCGGAATGTGGAAGTCAGCAAAGAACCAAACTAAACATGAAGCAGGAAATTTTCTCAGAGTACATACCCATATGTAAAATTGCTGTTTCGGAAATGCTCCAATATTTTTCTCTTTTTCATTATTATTCTTTTGAGTTTTTCTTACAGTTCTTAATGCTTCCAATTTGTCCTCATGAAAACAGGTTGTGTTATGAGTGTCCCTGGTCCCAAGCTTCTACAGGTGAAGTTAAAGTTGAATCAATTCTCCTGAATCCCAGGCCAAAATGGTAACTAGTACTTCATATTGTCCTTGCTCAACTGACTCTAGGATTTTCTGAAACTGGAAAGTGGTGTGATATTGTGCAAAAGGAATAGATCTACTTATATCATCTTTAACCAATGTCATAAAAAGAAGCATTACAAAATAACAAACATTTCTGCACTTCTACGAAATAAATGATGAACTGAAGACAATTTCATGAAAAGCAGAGTTGATGACTGCTGCAAATAAAATCAGTGAGTAAACCAGCTCTTCTGAACAGGAAGAGGGCTTAAAATTGTCTATAAGTGCTTCGGACAACTGCCCTTTGCAAGGAAACTGCCAGGAAGTAATCTCCAGCAGGTTTAGAACTCTGGGAGATGGTCATTTTGCTCAAGTTTGCTCATCAGTCTGGAACCCACATTACGTATCTGATATAAGCACAGTTGAGAAAGTCCAGAAATATTTCACAAGAAAAGTTCTCCATCCTCTTTTCATTGTAGAATACCTTATGCCACCAGACTTGAAATTCTAGACCTAGAAAACCTTGAATTACGCCATCTTCAGTCTGATCTAAGTATAGTATATAAAATCATACATTGAAACGACTTACCTGTCAATGAATACTTCAGCTTCAACCATTACAACACAAGAGCACACAATAGATACAAACTCTAGGTTAACTGCACCAAACTTGATTGCAGAAAATACGACTTCAGCAACAGAGTGGTCAATGTCTAGAATACTCTACCTGACTCTGTGGTTTCTTCCCCAAACCCCAAAAACTTTAACCGTAGACTTTCTACTATTGACCTCACCCCTTTCCTAAGAGGTCTGTAGGGGGCGTGCATAAGCGCACCAATGTGCCTACCGTCCCTGTCCAATTGTTTCTTTTATTTTTCTTATATGTACCCATTTCATGTATTCATAACTATGTATATACTTATATCTATTATCTTGTAAGTGATTGACAAATCCAAATAAATAAAATAAATAAAAAATAAAGTTGCCTTTGAAAGGACACTAAGTTTCCATACTTCCTTTTACAATGACTTTCAGAAATTCCTTGAACTGTTTTCAGCTATAAGGAACCTCTGGATTGACAAGTTTGATAGTGAACTTTCTTTGATCCTTAATGAAAGATCTTAACTACAAATTTAAGAACCTAAAAAAAATTAGAATAAACTGCAAAAGGGTGATTGAAACTTTGATTTTAGAAAGTTACAAATGGACTAATGATCCAGATAAATTTGAAATAAGTTTTTGGAATTAATTATAAGGAATGCATTTGGGAAAACAACCTACCTAGAACTAAGGAGAAATTTCCTAACAATTAGAACAATTAAGCAGTGAAACAAATTGTCTCCAGAAATTGTGGGTGCTCCACGCTGAGATTGGACCATTTGTCTGAAATTGTACGGAGTTTCCTGGTCGAGCAAGGGATGGAATGAGAAGACCTCAAAGTCCCATTCAACTCTGTTATTCTGCTAAAATGTGCAAAATGTGTTTATTTTGAATTTAGAAACAATAATAAAAAATTAAAAAACTGGATACTTGAGAGAAGTAGAGGGAACTAAAGATTATAATTAAAGCAGAAGAATACTCACACTTGATTTTAAAGTACAGAATGAAGCAAACTATTTTAATTGGACATATTGAAGGATATTTTTGAATAATGGATCCAAACTTTATTTTAAGAGTGCCTTCCTCTATAGCAGGGGTTCCCAACCTGGGGTGTTCTCACCCCCTGGGGGTCCGAGACGATATTCCAGGGGGTGCGAGAAAAGTCCAGGTATATAATAGGATATTGGCTATATGTTGGCATTTTTATTTATTATTTATTTCAGCGGGTGTGAGGTTCGAGTGAAATTTCTTTAGGGGTGCGGGGCGAAAAAAAGGTTGGGAACCACTGCTCTATAGGTAGACTGTGTTTAAAAGATGCTATGGAAGAGATATATGTTTTACCTAAAAGATCAAAGCTGAGTTGCAAGTAGATTTAAAAATGACAGAGGGCAAGAATGATATAGAAAAGGATATTAAACTGGACATACAAAAGGAACTAGCTATCTTAATAATTAAATTAAAAGCTATCTTAATAATTAAATTAAAACATTCTTTGATAAAATTGTTTAAAAAGATAGAAAAAACTTCCGAAGAAACCAACCACTCTTTTTCCAATAATAAATTAATTAAAACTTCCAAAATGCAACTTTTATATTTTAAGACACTTTTGTTTCTTCCCTGAATCACTTCATCATTAGATAAATCTACTTTTCTACACTCCCCATTTCTTTACCTTACACTTCTGAATTTGTTTATTCTTACAAGTTAATGTTCTTATAATAGTCCTGCAAGTTAAATACATGCTCAGAAAATAATATATTGGGAAATTATGTCTGTTTGGGACATCTTCATATTTCAGAAAAAACACAAATTATATTTTGCAAATATCAAGGCAGATTTCCAAACAATGAAACTACGTCAGTGAAAAAAGTAATAAGATTATTATCTGCTGAAAGGATGAGAGTTAACGCAACCAAGATAATTATCTGGATCCTTCTTTATTCCATTAAGGACTTTCATCTGTATCTGAGGACACTATAAGCGGATTGCTTGAGCATTATTTTCTATTGTAGAGTCAGTCCTGGTTGGAATTATCTCTATAGTATTGTATCGAACAAAGATTACATACTTTTCAGGATTAGCTTTTCCCCTAATACTTTTCCTCTAAAAGCTTCCTCATTAGATTTCAAGGAAAGTGTTGTATACCTACACTGCTAAAATCAATAAATAAAATACAATAAAATAGGGTGGAATTTAAGACTCCAAAAATAAACTGCAGACTAAGAAAGGATAATATATAACTTCTTAAGAGACTGTCATTTTATCTGAACAATGACTTAGCGCCAGAAATATATTTTGTTGAACTATTTGATCTGATGATAGAATGCTATTGTAACATTGATACCATTTAGTTGAAGGAACACATGTTATGGAAGCATATGGTAAGGGAAGGAAATGATAATTGAGTCATTTCATAAGTAGAAGGGTGTCCAATTAAAAGATACAACATCTTTTCCTCAAACCAAATTCTGAAAACAAAAGACTTGGCTAATTGTGTATTATATTTTTTATTAATTGTTTTATTTATAATATGCCCTCCACTAGATCAGGGTTCAATCATGGTAGAAATTAATAATTAAAAATTAAGCAGCAGTTAAGATTATACAAAAAGAATAAAATAAATATATATCCAAAATCACAATGAAAATTGTATTGTACAATTTTAAAAGCTTAAGCCTATCTACCATTTAACTTTACTAATACAATTTACAGTAATTTAGCCTTACTACTATTCTCAGAATCTGCTCACAACCACTTCCACCAATCAATCTACTTTATTGAATAAACAAGTTTTCAAATCATATTTAAATGCATCCAAGGTATGTGAGATGGGGTGGAGGAGGAGGTGGAAGGCAGAGAGAGAACTCTGTCATTGAAGTTCCTGAAATGCAAAGGATGCAACCGAAGTTTCTGACCAGTTTGTTTAGTTTAGTTTACTTTATTGTCATTGCACCTCATACAACAAAATTAAATGCCATCTTCAGTGTACATTATAAAAATAAAATACAAATACACATCCTTTGCATTCTATACAATTGAATTGAAAACTCCAAATATTGCATTAATAAGTTAGCACTTGCAAAAGACCACGAAGGTCTGGATCAGGGGTGGGATTCAGATTTTTTTTATGACTGGTTCTGTGGGTGTGGCTTGGTGGGTGTGGCAGGGGAAGGATACTGTAAAATCTCTAGTCAGAGGTGCTTTTGCTAGTTCTCCAAACTACTCAAAATTTCTGCTACCGGTTCTCCAGAACTGGTCAGAACCTGCTGAATACCACCTCTGGTCTGGATTAATAAATGCCCCATGTCACTGGACAGGAACCATCAAATCTACCAGATATTAAGAAATCTTTTTGAATCATCCATGGCAAAGTATGGAAAAGTCAAGAAAGGAAGTGTTGTAACTATGTATCATTCATGTGATTGCAACTATGTATCAGTGCAACTATGTATCATTCAAGCATTGCAACAATGTATCATTCTCGTGTAAACATTAGACTTCTGTCTCTTCAGTGATCTTTGCCAGGCATGTATAAGAGACGGGGAGATAAACATCTGTCAATACAGAATGATATCCTAACTGACTTGAACTGTTGTAAATCACACACATCCTGTTAACCTGGTATCCTAACTGACCTGAACAATTGTAAATCACGCGCATCCTGTTTAACCTGGTATCTTAACTGACCTGAACCATTGTAAATCTTGAATACCCTGTTTGACTTGGGCTCTGAAAAATTTCACCCCCCCTGTGAAAAAGCATAATAAAAGAGCGTGTGCCAAGACATTCGGGGCGCGCTCATCCCGAGAAACCTCATCTCTTGTCGTTTCTTCCTCCTTCGCTCCCTCTCATGAGGCGCCCATCTGATGCGGGATAGCAGATACCGCATTATGGTGACCCCGACGTGATTCCCTAAGGGGGATACGCAGCGACGCGCCCATATCTTATCAGCTCGGTGGGAGCTGTGCATCGCCAGGCGCCTGAGCGAATTGCACATCATCGGATCTGAAAGACGGTCTCGACTTTAGTAAGTATGGGTGGAGGCTTTTCTCAACAGCAGACGCAGCATCTGAAGGAATTGAGAGAGCTAGTCGCTTCTTCTTCTAAATACTCTGCTAATTTAAAGGGCTCTCCTGTAAAAAAGAAACCTATTGCTACATTATTGGCTTATGTGTGGCAACATTGTCCCAATTATCCAGAGAGAGGGTCCTTAAAAATTTCCAATTGGCAAAAAATTGGTGAATATCTCCATAATTCTCCTCGTGCACCTATTGGCATTTTGGTCACTTGGAGGAAAATTATGGAGGCTTTAAAAGTCCATTATAAAATAGAAGCAGGGAGTGTGTTTGAATCTCCCCCGCCAAGTTATGATAACTTTTCTATCCTTCAACCTTCTGCTCCCGATGATCATAAATCAGTACGGGAGCCTCCCTCCATTCAATCCACTTCCTTAAATGTAGAGCCCCCGTGTCCTCCACCACCACCCCGAGGTGGGGTGTGTGTTGTAAAAGCCATTCAACAAGCCTTTTATGAAGGAGAAATAGATGAGGACACCCTTGTAGCTGCCTCCCTTTATCCTATCATACAAGTCGGCAATCCTCCAGCTCCTCAGTATACCCCAATGCCGTACAAAATAATTAAGGATTTAAAAGCAGCTTGTAAGGAAAATGGTATTCAATCTCACTATGTACAGGGTCTTTTAGGATCAATAGCCCAACCAGGGGCTGACTTGATAAATGCTGATTGGCGTACATTATTTAACATGATCCTCACGCCTTCACAATTTTTGGTCTGGGAGTCAGAATTTCTTAAACGTACCGCAGCCGCAGCCGCTAGAGGCTTGCCGGCAGCTGTCACTTTAGATATGCTTAACGGTACTGGCACCATGTTTACCATTGCCCAGCAGATTGCCACAGACCCAGCTGCTTTCCCTATAATACAGGATTGTGCTTTGGCCGCTGCTCGAAAGGTTGATAATGCGGGATGCGTGCCCAACTCTTTCTCTAAAGTTATTCAAGGACCTTCTTTTCCTCCTTTATAAACCGTCTCACAGAAGCCTTAGAGAGACAAATTGATAATAAGGAGGCTTGTAATGAATTACAAATGAAACTTGCTTATGAAAACGCAAACGCTGATTGTCAGAAAGTTTTGCAACCATTAATTAATAAGAAAAATGTTACCATGGCAGATTATCTTACAGCCTGCCGAATCATAGGAACCACATCCCATTCCATGTCTACGTTGGCTACAGCCATTACTGAAGGCATGCAGCAGAATATGGGCTCTCTTCTTCCCATTTCCCAACAAAATACTCGCAAAATGGGCAATTGTTTTAATTGCGGCAAGCCAGCCCACTTTAAGAGCCAATGCAGGGTCCTGGGCAGGGGAGCAAATATGTCAAGAAACCAGGTAGCTCGCCCAATGACACCATGCCCTCGATGCCAAAAGGGCTATCACTGGGCTAGTCAGTGCAGAGTCCAAAAGAATGAACAGCAGAATAGCCCTGCGATCACTCAAAAACCTTTTTTGAATCAGGGAAACTAGAAACGGGGCAGGCAGCCAGCCCCACAACAAAGGCTGCTGAAACTTGCAACTTTTCTTCTTTTGCTTACGATCTTGTTGCTAATGAAACTGTTACTTATTTTCCTGGTGTCACTGACTTTCTCTTTGTACATCCTGTTCAGCCTTTTCATATGCCCCCCGATATTCCAGTGCTAGTCTTTCCTGTAAGGGATTTAGCTGAACAAGGTATTCTTGCCTCTCCTTTTCTGCATGACCCCACTGTATTGTCTGATGTTTGTCTGTCTATACTAGCTAATACAGAAGTTACTATAAATGAGGGGGATGTTGTGGCAAAAATGATTGTGCTCTTAGACCAACAACAAGAGCAACTCTATGCAATTGAAAGACCAATTAGTCAACCGAAACCTACGGTGACATTCTTATTGAATGGTCGATCCTTTCTTGGTCTTTTAGATACTGGAGCGGATATTTCCATCATCTGAACCGCTGAGTGGCCGGACACCTGGCCTGCAGATGTGGCACCAGCGGTGAGAGGAGTGGGGGGACTCCAGGAGACTCGCATTAGCAGAAACTGGGTAAAAGCCCATTCCCCTGAGTCTCAATGTGTTGCTTATATTAAACCAGCTGTAATTCCTCTGTATACTAATTTGTGGGGAAGAGACCTTATGTCACAGTTTAATGCGCAACTTACCCTCCATTAACCATGCTTCGCTTATATTTGACTAACAATAACCCTGTGTGGATTGATCAGTGGCCTCTCCCTTCTATAAAGCTTGAAGCCTTACATTCTCTTGTTCAAGAACAATTATATAGAGGTCATCTAGAACCCTCATTGAGTCCATATAATACCCCAGTTTTTGTTATCAAAAAGAAAAACGGCGCTTGGCGCCTACTTCAGGATTTAAGGGCTGTGAATTCGGTCCTCCTTCCAATGGGACCCCTGCAATGTGGTCTTCCAAATCCTAACATAATTCCTCAAGAGTATGACCTTATCATTATCGATTTAAAAGACTGTTTTTTCTCCATTCCATTACACCAGTTAGATAGAAAATTATTTGCTTTTACAGTATCAACCTTAAATAATCAGAGACCTACCAAACGATATCAATGGAAAGTCTTACCGCAAGGCATGTTAAACAGTCCAACTATGTGTCAATTTTTTGTGGATTTAGCCTTGCAACCATACAGGGACAAATATCCTCATTTTTTAGTCTATCATTACATGGATGATATATTGGTATCTGCACCTGGCCCAAAGGGCACGGAATTAAAAACTCTGCCGTGCCTGAACTCCATTTTAGGTAAAGCAGGTCTCACTACAGCCCCAGAAAAAGTACAATCCAAACCACCCTTTTTCTATTTAGGTCACAAGTTACTTGCTTCGGCTGCTGTTCCTTCCCTTCCCCTCCCAACACTTCCCCCGAAACCAACACTTGTGATTATACAGCAGTTCCTGGGAACCTTAAATTGGGCACGTCCTTATTTGGGTTTGACTACAGCTACATTAGCTCCTCTCTTTAATGCTCTCACGCAAGGTAAAGCCCCGTCCGATGTTATCATTCTAAATAAAGAGCAGTTGCAGGCATTGAAAGACATTTCCCATTTAATGGCTACTAGATGGGTGGATCGGGCTATAGAAAATTGTCCTTTATCAATTGCTTTACTAAACACTGTTCAGAGACCAACAGCTGTCATTATGCAAATTCATCAGACACAGGTTCTGATTTTAGAATGGCTGCATTTGTCTCACACCCCATGGACCACAATTACTAGTAAAGCCTCTGCATATTCTCAGTTGATCTTTAAAGGTCGACAAAGATGTAAACAACTTATGGGATTTGAGCCTGTTTTTATATTCACTCCTTGTTCATTGACTACTTGGGAAATGCTATGGTGTAATTCAGAAGAACTGCAATACGCTTTAGAAGAGTGGCCAGGGCAAATTTCTTGCCATTTACCAGCTGACCCACAGTTCACTTTTCTTAAAACTCTCCCTTTTGAATGGCATTCCCCCCTCTCAATATCTCCATTAGTAGATGCACCTACGCTTTATGCCGATGGGGGGAAAATGTATGGTGCTTGTGCATGGTACCAGGAGGGAGAGTGGAAAACTAAAATTACCCCTCCGCAATCTTCTGCTCAACAGGCAGAACTTGCTGCATCTCTTATTGCGTTTCAACAGTTTCAAAAGGCTCCTTTTAATTTAATAGTAGATTCCTTATATGTTTCTCAGATTTTGAAAAATATATATCAAGCCTATTTATCTCCTAGCATATCTGTTTCTTTGTTAAAGTTATTGCTTTCTCTACAGCAATGTATCAATAATCGCACACATCCATTTTTTGTAGCACATATCAGGAGCCATCAACCTCTTCCTGGTATATTACAGGAGGGAAACAAGGTGGCAGACGCAGCTGCAGCAGCTGCAGCAGGTAAATCAATTTGTAATCTGACAGCAGCACAAAGTCATGACTATTTCCATCAAAATAGAAAAGCATTACAAAAACAATTTTCCCTAACTCAGGCAGAAGCTACCGCAATTATTCAACAATGCCCCATATGTAGCAAGCAAGCACATTCCATTCCCATAGGGGTTAACCCTAGAGGATTAAAAGCTTGTGAAATTTGGCAAATGGATGTAATTCAGTATCCACCTTTTGCCCCATGGAAATATTTGCACGTTTCAATAGACACATATTCAGGTTTTATTCTGGCTACTCCTCAAAGGGGAGAAGCTGTAAAACATGTCATCAATCATTCAATTCGTACCTTTGCCTCGCTGGGACGTCCAAAAGAAATAAAAACAGACAATGGACCTGCCTATACAAGTTCTGCTTTTCAGGACTTCTGTAACAGATGGGATGTAATCCACAAGTTTGGGATTCCTTACAACAGCCAGGGGCAGGCTATTGTGGAACGGGCTCATTTATCTCTGAAAAGTGCTCTTGATAGATATTCATTGCGTGAAAACCCCCCGAACCTCCCAGCATTGCAAAATTCTCTTAACATTTGTCTTTACACTCTAAACTTTCTCAATCTGACTGGCATTCCTCCCACTTCTGCTGCTTCTCATCACTTTTCCTCCCCCTCACCCCCTCCTAACAGACCTCTGGTATATTATCGCAGATTGCCAGATCCTGCCTGGCAGGGTCCCGCTGAGCTTCTTACTTGGGGACGAGGCTACGCTGCAATCTTACTGCCAGACAAAACCACTTGCTGGATCCCTGGTTGGGCGGTAAGACCATATCATGGGAATTCCTCCGATACATCTGCATCTTAAACTCTTCCTGATATTCTTGCCTATATCCTCTTTGCAATTTCTACCTTATTCATATCCTACTTATACCTTTGTTCAACATGGTCATTGGACCACATTAGAATTTCGCTTTATTAGTTATGATAGTGACTGTCCTATTGTTTGTTGGCATGATAATCTTCCCATAAATCTATCTCCTTATATTCACACATATTTCAACAAAACATATGCTTCCTGTCAAAAGATTATTCGTGTTAAAGCCACTTCTTTAACAGAAGGCTATTATACTTGTTCCATGAGGGTACGTCATGAAAATGCTACCCGTAGCTTTCACTCTGTCACTTCTGTTTTGTTTACAGAACACTCTACCACTCGCTCTTTTGTTCCTTCTTTACTCTTCCTATGGAAAGGAACCTTAAAATCTTTTCCTCTTTTCAATCTAAACATAGGGGGACCTAAATGTCCTTATATTGTATCATGGGTTTCCCCACCCCAATTAACGTCCTTGATGAATGACCAAATTAATCTTCATTGTCATTATTGTAATTATTATCCTTTTTCTACTAATTGTATTCCCTCCTCATATCGTAAATGTTCCACAACTAACTTATCCATAGCCCTTTCTCCTACTTGTAATGCTTTTATATACCCAAACTCTGATCCTGTCAACAAACGATGCTTCAAAAGAACTGCCCATGACGAGCCGCAGAAGCCTCATAGAAGATATAATATTACTTGGACTATAACTGACTTTCAAGGCGTTCGTTTAAACTTTACAACCAATTTTTCTCGCATAGAAGACTTTTACCCACCGCTTCAATTCGATTTGGCAGAGATGCTTGTAGGCTCCACCGCTTACAACTCACCTTCTCATCCAACGGAGCTTAATCATAGATTTGTAAATGAACATAGGTTTTATGTATGCCCCGGACAGCCCGTCTCCAACACTCAGTCCCCTGCCCAACGACTTCTCGACTGCGGGGGGTTGTCAGATTACTTTTGCAAAGACTGGTCGTGTGTTTCAACTGGACATATTTATTGGGATCCGGGCACTAAGGGTGATCTCATTACTGCCACTCGCACCACATGGGATATTCCATGTGGTGGTAAAAAAATTGCCCAAATGCAACCCGGTAACCATAAGGTTCACAGACAAAGGCAAGAAAAGTACTCTATGGGACACTGGCTTGAAATGGGGTGCCCGCTTAAAAATAGCTTGGCCAGGAGAGCATTATGGAAATATTTTTTACATTCAACGTCACATTGAACTCCCTCGCTCTGACCCGGTGGGACCACATGAAAAGGTTATTAAATCCCCTTTCTTGCAACCCATAACACAGGAAGTTAACCCATTGATTCCATTGATCAAAGCTTCCTATGCCTTGTTGAACTCTTCAAACTCATCAATTGCCTCCACATGTTGGCTTTGTGTTTCTGCCTCTCCACCTTTTTACGAAGCCATCGCTTCCCAAGAACCCATTGTTAATTCCACATCAGATGAACGTTGCCGTTGGAGGAACTCCACTATTACTGTTTCTTCCATCACTGGGGTTGGTTGTTGTTTGGGAAATATTCCATCCAATTACTCACAATATTGTCATAATGTTTCTAATGGCTATCATTGTGATTTATATCTTCCTAAGCACCGCCTTGGCCGCTACCACACCGTCGGGGGATATTCTCCAGTCTACACCTCTTCAGGAGGAAATTTAACATCACGCCTAAAAGGAATGTATTTTATCCCTGGCAAAAATTCTGTCTGGGCTTGTAACACCGGTCTCACAGCATGTGTCCATGGGGATGAACTTGTTAAATCCAAATCATTTTGTATTCAAGTATGGCTTGTACCAAAAATTAATGTGTATAACTCTGATGATTTTATATCCCTACAGGCACCCATGGAATACCCCCTCAGAGCAAAACGGGAAATTATTAGTACTCTCACTTTAGGTCTACTGCTTGCTCTGGGCGCCACGGGCATTGCAGGACTAGCTGTTTCTGACAAAAGAATTACAGCTCTGGGTTCAGCCATTGATGATGATTTATTATGAATTGAAAAATCAATTGTAGCTTTGCAAAACTCCTTGATGTCCCTCTCAGAAGTAGTCTTGCAAAATCGTAGAGGTTTAGATCTGTTATTTTTAAAACAAGGGGGATTGTGTGCTGCGCTTAAAGAAGAATGTTGTTTTTATGCTGATAGCAGGGGGGTCGTATTGGATTCTATGAATGAATTAGAAAAACGCTTAAAAGATAGAGAAAAAGAAAGGTTAAACATGTATAATTGGTATCAAGGGTCGTTTTCCATTTCACCATGGCTTACAACCTTTTTAACTGCATTGGCAGGACCATTAATAATCATTATATTGATATGTATTATAGGACCTTGTTGTTTTAATAGAATATTGCAATTTTTGAAAAATCAATTATCTTCCATAACTGCTGATGTTAATATGTTATTGCAAGCTCATGTTATGTCTTTAACACCGGATGAAAAAATGTCATTGCTGAGTTACCGCTCCTTGGACAACCCTGACGCTGACGGGTCGCACGCCTGCCTAGATGACGGGGACGGAGAACATTTCAGAAAAATAGTTCCTGTCTTCTTAGACAAGGAAGAAGACTCGTCATAAATAATAAAAACAGAGGAGATGTTGTAACTATGTATCATTCATGTGATTGCAACTATGTATCAGTGCAACTATGTATCATTCAAGCATTGCAACAATGTATCATTCTCGTGTAAACATTAGACTTCTGTCTCTTCAGTGATCTTTGCCAGGCATGTATAAGAGACGGGGAGATAAACATCTGTCAATACAGAATGATATCCTAACTGACTTGAACTGTTGTAAATCACACACATCCTGTTAACCTGGTATCCTAACTGACCTGAACAATTGTAAATCACGCGCATCCTGTTTAACCTGGTATCTTAACTGACCTGAACCATTGTAAATCTTGAATACCCTGTTTGACTTGGGCTCTGAAAAATTTCACCCCCCCTGTGAAAAAGCATAATAAAAGAGCGTGTGCCAAGACATTCGGGGCGCGCTCATCCCGAGAAACCTCATCTCTTGTCGTTTCTTCCTCCTTCGCTCCCTCTCATGAGGCGCCCATCTGATGCGGGATAGCAGATACCGCAAGGAAGCTCGTTTATCTCAAAAAAAAAAAAAAAGTTATAAACCTGGGTATCATTGGTACTGATATAGTATGTGAAAGTAGGCAATCAAGAAGCACATATAAGGAAATACATCGTCATTACTGAAAGCCAGATAAAAATGCTTAATCAGCTACTTTTAAACTATTAGCTATCTATTGGTCTTCCCTCTTTATACTATTAAAAAATCCATTCTTTACTGTTTAATTAATGGTGTAGCTTTAGACTAATGGCTGAATCTAAAATAAGGATCAGTGAGGCTCATTTTATTTATAATGCTGGAAGCTAAAGTAGTGCTCTGACTCTCTGAATTCCCAGTTAAATACCTTAAGAATATGACAAAGGAGGGAAAATGGGAAGGCTTGCCTCTCTTATTTCACATAGAAATCTTATCAGATACATCATCTTCTACCCTGTTAAATTCAGGAGAAAGGTCTGGAGTCCATTAATTGCATAATTTCACTTTATTTACTCTAACATTTAGCGAATCTGCTCCAAACAAAAAGCAGATAAACTACTGTGCAAAGTGAGACGTGCGCAGGGAATCTTCTAATTGTATTTTTGTATTTTTATAAATGTATTTCTTTGCAAAATAAATACATTCCTGTTTCTTTCCTAGAATATAAACTATACACCTAATTACTAAGTTACACAGTGAGCAACAATGCTGATATTTTAATGAATAGCTAACACAAGAACCTAATTTTTGGTGGAAGAGATGTAGGAGGAAGGTTGCTGGCTGTATTCTTTTTTGTGCATGTTAATGTTAACCAGGTGTTATGCATATCCTTTATTAACATGTTTTTGAAATGTTTCAGTATGATTTAGCTAACCTTGGCTGATTGCAAAAGGTAAACAAATTTAATTCTGGTTTGTACTTGAAAGAATGACTACCAAGGAGTCCCAGGGCAGCAGGTGAGACTAGAAGGTTCCAAGTGTCCCTATAGATGTATCATAGTACAGTAAACAACTTTCATATGATTGCAAAGCAAATCTGACAAATCAGTGAAATGGGATATCACTCTGCAAGAACTTGACAATATGTCATACAGAAGAATGTCAAGCTCTTTTTTATCTCATTCCATAGTGCAGGACACAGAATGTCGGAGTTTAGTTATAGGAAGGTAGATGTGGATCGAACAGCACTTGGATAGGAGAGGTAATAGAGAGAGAGGATACTTACAAAGTAGGATGATGGAGCCCATTAAATGGCTCGTGTGATGTGTTGTCGTCACCGCAGTGGGGTGTGGGGAGTTATTATATTATTTTATTAATTTATTGTGTGATTATTCCCCTATTAGTTTGCTATTTCTTTCCTATAACATGCTACTTATGCTGAGACTCATACAGGCATTTTGAGGCACAATCTAGATTCATATCTATTCCATTTCTCAATATGGCACAACTCCTATAATGATTTTTAAAAGCTACACTAACCTTAACTTTAGCATACCACAGAAAGCCATGCCATCCAAACCTCAGGTTGTGCCTTTCTAGTTCTAATAGCTGCTTTGATTTCAATGATCATATGAAGTCATCAGGAACTGAACTTTGCTCAATGCAATCCTTACCTTTTATCTAATATCTCATGGAGGAAGAACAATCTATGTAGAAGGGGTGAAAGGGGAAAGCCAGTCTCCTACACAGTTATTAATTAACCTCACTGAATACAATGGAACTTCTAAATAACTGTTTATACAGTACACAAAAAGTCCCTCTCCTCCATAGGAAATAACATAATCCTAAATGTACTTCTTCCCATTTTTTAAAGGTAGATTTTCTTTACATATACACCTATCAGTCTAGAGTAAGGAGATGCCTACATCAAACAAAGAGATTGTTTGGTTCAAGAGTTCTCACATCATGAAAATTATTTAGCAAATATATTTTTGCAACTCCACAACTTTATCTGATTGAGTTATTTGCATAGTTAGTTATATTGGCTTCTGAAGCAAGGAAAAAGGAAGGAGGAAGAGAAAAAGAGACATGAATGATAACAAAGACCAATTTCCTTTAAATTCTCCATTAGGAATTTATTTTACCTTCTGCCAAAGCAAGCTGAAAAGCCACTTATAAAACTGTTAATACAGCTCTTTTTTCCCACATAAACTATGAACATTTCTTTAGACATTTCTTACAAGAAGTTAACTCTCATACAGTACAGATACCCAGTAAGCAGTCCTTCTCCATATCACTCCACAAGCAAATCTAAAATCAATAGAAGAACAACCTTCAAGAAGAAAAACAAGTGTATCAGTAATTCAGTTGGCTCTTAAATCTCTCACTGGATTGAGAGGTACTGAGCCTAACTGTCCCCTATTAGCAATACTGTCAGCAATTGCCTTGGGTTTCATTAGAGTTGCAGGACTTCTGAGGGGAGAAGCTGCTGATAGCACTGGGTATATTTTTAATTACAGGAAACATATTCCTGAATGATCTTATTTTAATCAGTACTAATATGTACAGCATCTTACCTGCAGATTATTTACAAACTAGGTGACCTTCATTTTCATAGTTCAATACACAATATATTAGCCAATTAAAAACTAAGCATTTGTTTTTAATTTTAATCTCGCAGTCCAGGAATGGGATTGGCAAAATACTTAACAGAGTACAAAAACCACAGTCCTGGTTTCAAGTTATTAATAATTTCAATTATTTTACATTACAATCGTTTAGCATGGAAGTCTACAATGAATCTCAGATAATTAAATTCCATTTTGTTTTAATTTCCAATTGTATGCCATACATGCAGCATCCTATTTCCTATTGTTAGATACATTGGTTAGAAAGGGGTAATAATTATGGTGGATTGTGAATTAGAATATTCAGATTTAAATGATTACTTAAACATGAAGGTCAACTATTGGTGATCTTGAGTAAGTCATTACTTCTTAGCCTAATGTATCACCCAGGCTTTTAAGGAGAAAAAAATGGGACAAAGCTACTGAAAATGATGAGATGGAATAAAAACAGAACAAATAAGAAGAATGTTTTGTGTGAAGCAAAGAATTTAGCAGACTTAGGTTAAAATTTCTTCATGTTGCACACCTATCCAAAGACCATGTATAGTTTACAACAGGGGTCACCAACCTTTTGGACCTCAGGGACCACCAAACTCATAATTTTAGATCCCAGGGACCACTAACTGGTTCTGTGGGTGTGGCCTAATTTGTGGTTGTGGCTTGGTGGTCATGTGACTGGCTGGGCATGGCTTATATATAAATATTATAAATATTTATATAAATATTGAATTTTTTATAAAAAAATAGCAACTTTTACCCAAAATCAGTCAAAGCAGGCAGGCAAATTGAGTTGCTCACAGAATCACAGATTCATTCAGAGATCTATCTATCTGCCATCGGCTAGCTCAGTCTGTCACATAAAATTTGCTTGCAAGCAAACTCACAAAATTAACTCACAACACACCATGTATGTAAATGTTGATTTTTTTATTTAAAAAAAGAGCAACTTTTATCCAAAATCAGGCAAAGGAGGCAGATTGAATTGCTCACAAAATCCTTCAGTGATCTATCTATTTGCCATCGGCTAGCTTAATCTCTCAAATTTGCTTGCCGTGAATCTGCACTGAATTTGCTTGCAAGCAAACCTTCAGTCCTAAGGGAGGTTCGACTGTACTTGAAAGCAGAGCCGAAGATCTAAAGACTAGCTAGAAAGCAAGAAATCCAACCATTTCCTGCTTTCTAGCTAATCTAAATCTCCTGGCGCAGCAGAACAGATGATGGTCGGAAAAAGGAAAAATAGAAATTTAGCAGGCAAGTTTACCAGGTAAGGAGTGAGTGGGCGGGGAGGGTTCCTGCAGCCCATGTGGGTGGCACAGCCTTGTTTTTCTGCGCAGCCTGGATTAATTGCTTTGGGTGGGGTGCTCTGGGGGTGAGATTTCTCTGTGGCCCAACAGTTGGCAACCACTGGTTCACAACACCCAAGCCACATAAGGTCCAGTCAAAAAAATTATAAGAAGCAAAGTACAAACTGGGTCAAAGCCCAAAAAGTCAATTCAAGAAAGAGACACAAGGTACGGTTCAAAACAGCTGCTCACAAGGCTACTCCCAAATAGAGTTTTTTTATGTAAAAATTTAAATCAAGAGTCTTCAAGAGTGTTTCACTCCAGCACAGATGGCGTTAATCAAACTCAGACCATGCTTTTCTCAATCTCACACTTTCATTGTTCTGCTCTTCACAACTTCTAGGTGGAACATTTCTTTGTTACCCATGCTCTTTGCTGCCTATTGCCTTTCTACTATCATCACTGAGCCTCTGATACCATAAAAACCTTATTTAAGTGACCACTTTGAAGAATCAGCACCTCTTAAATCCAAGAGTTTGTTAATAAAGAGTTTGGGTAATTTATATAAGATGACAAAGATGACATTTGTATCATGTTTATGCAAATCATGTGAGAACCGGTTTGATATAGTATGTAAAGACACTTCGTTAGGAACTAGGAAACTGTGAGTTCTAGTCCTTCCACAGGCACAAATCCAACTAGGTGACCTTGGATCAGGGGTCAGCAACCTTAAACACCAGGAGCCAATAATTTAATAACCAGTGTGACTGGGTGGGTGTGGCCAACTCTATGTCACTCATTCCCACTCAGTCACCTCCTGCTCTGGAATATGGAGTGAGTCTCTATCCCCCGCCATTACCCTTATCGTCTCAGGCCAGTCAAGGAGTGACAGGGAGAGGAGTGGAGGGACCAGCCAGTGGTGGGTTCAGCTAACAGGGAGCTGCAGCAGAGGGCCGAAAGAGACGCATGTGGCTCCAGAACCACAGGTTGCAGACCCCTGCCTTGGATCAATCATTATCTCTCAGTCCTAGGAAGCAGGCAATAGCAAACCACTTCCAGAATAGTGCCAAACAAACCCTGTGAACTTGTCCAGGCAGTCACTAGGTGTCAAAATTGACTCAAAGGCATGCGCGCGCGCACGCACACACACACAAATTAACATAAACATAAAATGTCAACCATATAATTATGCAAATTAGTGAAATGGAATAAATTGTCTGGACAGAGCTCAGAAGCAATGGACTTTTTTTTAAAGAGATCAATGGGCATCCATTCCTTTAGCAATTAAGAATGTAAATTTGGTCTACTGCATTTGAATTTCATGAAAGTGAGATTTGTTACTGAGGTTTTACTGTATATTTATTACTTTTATTTTGAGAACATCCTTTATGTTTTTCTTCAACAATTCATTTCGTATTAACAATACTGTATCTCTAGTATTCTGTATTGGTGTGGTGTGTTCTTTCTTGATAACTGTCCATCTTTTCCATTTCTTATATGCATTCCTTTGCTTTGTGTTTTGATCTTCACTAAGCTTTTTCAGCAATCGCTTTGGCTTCGTCTGTCTTTCTTTCATTTTTGCAACTGTGTTTTCAATTCTTTACTTTTCATAAACTACTATTTATAGGTTTCTTTTTTCATTATCTTAATCTACCATAGAAAACTTCATATCATTGCTCTATTAAATTTTGTTTTCTTAAAGTCTACAATCTTTCTCTTGTATTTGCAAATTGATCCTATGTAACAATCAGCAGAACTGAACAAATTACAGTATATGCAATGTATAAATTAAAGTATATGCAATGTATCAGAGATCAGAGTTTAATAACTGTAAGATATAGTCTCCAGAATTAAAAATCTCATCTAGTAATACCGCTAAATGAAAAGTTACTGGTTCCTTCTGTCTTGGTTGATATTCTTATCAAATGTATTATACCTGGTCAATAAAACATTTCCTTGGCAGGCATTCCATCAAATAAATCTTGTAACATGGCTATTGTTGGGAAATCAGATTATATATTAGATAAAACATAGGGCAGATCTGGGTGAGGGGTGGAAATAAGGATTTATGGAGCAACAGAAAGCCAAGACAGCAGAAGAGAACAATAGAAAGAGATACAAAAGAGGAAGACAACTCCACTGACAAAGATTGTTTCTCAATAGTAGGAAATAAAGAGACACATGTGAGGTTGTTTGTTTTTTAAAAAGGATGAGAATTATCGGGAAATTGCCAATTAAAAATCGTCAGATTTTCACTAGCAAAAATGTCCTTTTAATTGCAGTCACATATCCAAATATTTATGGCAATCATTGCAATATAGTTCTTTTAAGAAATACCTTTCAGAAAATAAAATATGAAAGCATAATCTAAGCTTAATATTTATTTTTTCATTTAGCCTGAATTGTTTGTTGAATAATAATGTTAGTAAAAAAAATTAAAAGGAGATAAAATGATAATGTAGAAGAGAGGACAATGTTAAAAAAAGAAAAGAAAAGAAAAGCTTCAATTTTCTCAGATTAACACAATATTAAGAAACAAGGTCTGGAAAATAAGGAAGAAGAGAATGGGTGTTGGTTCTTACCTGACACGCCGTTTCTCTTGGACTGGGAGGATTGTCCAGAGGATGGGTGGAGCTTCAGTCTCTGCTTATTGTAGGCTGAGCTTGATTTCTGAAGAACGCTCCTCCCTCCATCACGTGGCTTGCCATCTCGTTGCCCCAGTTTATGCGAAGAAGAGAAGAAAGAAACAGGCATTCGCGCTGTCCCTTTTGCTAGACTTAAGGTGCCTTGGCCGAAATGAGAAACCCCCCCCCAGACGGTGAAAGGAAAAAAGGGAGGGGCTGGACAATCCTCCCAGTCCAAGAGAAACGGCGTGTCAGGTAAGAACCAATGCCCATTCTCCTTGGAACTGCTCAGATTGTCCAGAGGATTGGACATACCAAAGCTGGGGCTTGTCCTACGGGAGGGACACCGTCTGGCTTGTCGAGTCCTCGGGATCCCCGAGCACCCTCTGGAGGACCCTTCTACCGAAAGACGCCTTCACCGCGGCATACTTATCAATCCTGTAATACCTAATAAAAAGCGACGGGGAGGACCATGTTGCTGCCTGGCAAGTGTCAAATATAGGGGCCTGTGTAGCCCAGGCAGCCGATGTCGCTGCACTCCTGGTAGAGTGAGCCGTGATACCCCGGGCACTGTGAGTGCTTGAACCTGGTATGCCCTAGAAATGGCCGCCCTTATCCAGCGGCCTATTGTAGTAGAGGGAACCTTGAGCCCCTGTGACTTTGGTTGAAAGGAAATGAACAGGGCCTTGGATTTGCGGAAAGTCTGAGTATGTTTAATATAAATCCGCAAGGCCCGCCTAACATCTAAGGTGTGCCAAAACTGTTCTCTATCATGAGAAGGCCTGGGGCAAAAATTGGGGAGGATAAGTTCCTGAGCCCTGTGGAAAATAGAATTAATTTTTGGGAGAAAGGAAGGATCAAGTCTAAGTACTACTCGGTCAGAGTGGAAGACGCACAGGTCTTTCCTGACTGACAGAGAAGCGATCTCTGAAATCCTTCGGGCCGAAGTAATCGCCACCAGAAAAACTACTTTGTAAGATAGGAACTGGAGGGAAATTTCTCTAAGGGGTTCAAAGGGAGGCTTGGTGAGGGATGTCAGGACCTTGTTGAGATCCCATGTTGGGAACCTGTGAAGGGACGGATGTCGTAAGTTTGAGGCGCCTTTTAGAAAAGCCCGGATGCAGGGAGGGTGAGAGAGGGAATTAACCCCCTTGCAGGAAATTACGGTGGAAAGGGCTACTACCTGACGCCTTAGAGTGTTGGGGGAGAGACCTTTACCGAGACCCTCCTGGAGAAAATCGAGGACTTTTGCTACCGATGGGTTTGTAGGGTCAATGTGGAGATTGGCACACCATTTGCAGAACCTGTTCCAGGTAGCGTCGTAAATCCTTCTAGTAGAAGGACGCCTAGCTGCTAAGATGGTGTTGATGACCTCCGTGGAGAAATTCTCCCTTTTTAGACGTTCCCGCTCAACCTCCAGATGGCTAGCTGTAGCCATTGGGGGTCTGGGTGAAGAAGGGGGCCTTGAGACAGAGAGATCCTGTCTGCTGGGATCCTCCAAGGTGGAGCTACTGATAGGCTGCGGAGGTCCGCAAACCAGGAGCGACGGGACCAATAAGGAGCTACCAGAAGCAATTCTGCCCTTTCTTGAAGGACCTTCTGGAGTACTCTTGGAACTAGAGCCAGAGGGGGAAAGGCGTAAAGAAGGCCCGAGGGCCACGGGCATCGGAGGGCATTGTGGTTCTCCGCCCCGAGAGACGGGAATCTGGAGATGAACCGTGGAAGTTGGGTATTGCTGGGGGAGGCAAACAGGTCTACTACTGGCAGGCCAAATATTGTTGTCGCCTCCCTGAACAGGTCTGGGAGGAGGTGCCATTCCGCCTGGTCTATGGTGGACCTGCTCAACCAATCTGCCCTGGTGTTGAGGGTGCCTGAAATGTGGTCTGCCCTGAGCGAAAGGAGGTGAGACTCTGCCCACCGACAGAGGCACTCGATCTCCCTCATTAGACTTGAGGACTGAGTGCCCCCGTCTGTTGATATGTGCCTGTGCTGTTATGTTGTCGGTGAGAATGAGAACGTGGCTGCCCTGAATATGATGTAGGAAGCTGCGGAGGGCCAGGTGGACGGCATGAAGCTCTAACCAGTTTATGTTGCGCAGCCTCTCTGATGGTGACCATCTGCCCTGAGCTGTAAGGGAGAGAAGGTGGGTGCCCCATCCGGACAGACTGGCGTCTGTGGTGACGATGAGTCTGGGAGGCTCCTTGAGGAGGCAGCTCTTGTTGATCGACGCCTTGCTCCACCAGAGGAGGGAGGTGAGAACCCTTGGCAAGACCTTGACCTTGCTCCTTGAGTTGCTTGTCCCAGCTCTTTGATACGGAAGCAGGAACCACTGGAGGGATCTGGAGTGGAAACGGGCCCAGGGAATAATGGGAATACAAGAGATCATTTTACCTAATAACTTGGATAGATCCAGGAGAGAGACCTTCCTGTGTCGTCTGATGAACCTGACTGATTGTTGGATGCTGAGTATCCTTTCTGGGGAGATGAACACTCTCCCCATGACTGGGGGAGGGAGGGTGGAGGTGGAAGGAGTGGCAGGTGCTGGAGGCACTGAGCCTGTCTGTCTAGCACGTCTGTCTATTTCTCTTTCTAAAGTCTTGTGACGTCTTAAAGCGTCTTTTTGAGAGGCTTTGGTGGGCTCCTTAGCCTGACTGCGCAGGTGGTGGGTCTTTGCCTTAGCCTTCAAGGAAGGCCCCTTTGAGGGATTGCTCTCTGCCATTTCAGATAAATAGATGTCCAATCTGACTGAGGTGGTTGGCGCGCCTAGGGGTCGACCTACAACGAAGGCCGGGAGCCCTGGGAGTTCCTTTATACCTTGACACACTTTCCCCCGAAATTATAGGCTTGAATCAATAGGATTCTTTGCTCCGTATGATTATCCCCCCCCCCTCTCTGTTCTTTTCTCAAGGCCTAATGATTTGCCTGGGAAGAACTTGAAGAAAATGACCTTGCAAGGTCTCAGATTAAGGGCCTTGAGGGCAACCGGGCCTAACCAACTGCCGACCCAGGCAACAACCGGGCGGGAGTGGTGGAAATAACCGCAGCCGCTACAGCTGGTTGCGGTGAGAGCCAACAGGGGGAGGAGGAGAAAAAAACCTCCAACAGCAAAAAACAATTTTTTCCTTTTTTTTTTTTTTTTTTAACTATCAGGCCTAACGGACCTGCTGTATTGAATAGGCCCTCAGTAAGATGAAGAAATGAATGCCAAAATGGCGGCCGGCCACGAGGCTAGCTTCAAAATGGCGGACGCCACTAACCGATCTTATGGAAATTAACCTGGCAAGGCCAGGAGGATCCCGGTACCAAACAAAGGGTCCCTAGGGAAGCCCACAGAGAATAAAGCCAAAAAAACCTAAAACGCTAGGAAAAATTCAAACGGAGCTCGGGGGGGGCGGAACGAAACGGAACGAAACGGAGCCTTTTGAAATAATTTTTACAAGGCAGAGAACCTGAGAAAAAAGGGGTGGGGGAGGTAGCACAACGCTTTTGAGCCTACCCCTTGGCAACCCTTGGGGGGGGAAACCTCCCAGGAAACCAAGCCAACGAAGGAACCAGCTGCGCAGGGCTAAGGAGATAGAAAGAATAAAGGTGTATACAACCTGAACAGGTAGAAAAAAAGGGGGGTGAATGAGGGGAATCCAGCAACGGCCAAGAGCACGCAAACACACAGCCTACTCTGCTCGAAGGCTGAGCATAAACTGGGGCAACAAGATGGCAAGCCACGTGATGGAGGGAGGAGCGTTCTTCAGAAATCAAACTCAGCCTACAATAAGCAGAGATTGAAGCTCCACCCATCCTCTGGACAATCCGAGCAGTTCCAAGGAGAATATTCCATATCTTTTGCAAAAGTGATAGTGACATACATAAACATATGAAAATATGGGGAAGATAATCCTAAACAATCCTAAAAAATGTCATCCCCTGGTGTATGAATGATAGATAATAGATGGGCAATATTTTCTAATCATGGCCAGCAAATTTCTTTTTTTAATACTTGGGCCCTGGAAAAGTGACGGAGCATTCCTGATGTGATAAAGGCCCTTTTCTTAGATGGCAGGGGGGATGGGATGGTTTCATATGTGCAACCTAATCCTGCACATGTGCAAATAGAGTTTTGCACACTTACCTGCGGCTTGTGTGACCTGATTTCCAACAGGCCATGGACCGGTAGCAGTTTGTGAACCAGGGGTTGGACCCCTGCTGAAGATTCTAGGCAATAGACAGACTTTTCTAAACATTTGTACGTAATCAGTGTTACTGAAATGTTTGTCAGTCTAGATAATATTAACTCAACAGAGTCTAATCTTCTACTGAATCACATATTCCAGAGACACAAATATAGAAAAGCTTATTGCTATTTACAATATTTGTTTCTCCTCACTGCACATGTTTATTTAGAAATCTTTGAAACAGCATCAACCATGATATCAGTGGAAATATAATAGCCTGCCATGATATCACAAGTGATGTGAAAGCCAAGAAAAGATAAAAATTACTAATCATAATGTTGTGTTTTTGTTTGTAGTTCATAGCAATCCATGAAGCACCATAGTTCATCAAATGCCATCCCATAATCTTACAGATGACATGGTAAATTATTGCTTAAGCTTAAAATGAATGTTCTCCAGAAGAAAACCCCTTTCAACAATTTGATTATACAATAAATATTCGAACAATAAACTCCTTAGCAAAATTAGTACATGCAGTAGAACTATGATGTGGATTCAAAGGACACAATGTGATTTGGAGGACATTCAGATTTGCAGGTGGAACATGTTGAGGACCCCATAAATTAAATGTGTCTTTTTCTGAGATCATACAGCAGCTGTGGAGGACAGCAGCTAAACCCTCCAAAAATGTTAAAATGGTCCCAACAGAAGCTACATGCAGGTACATGCATGTTCTGAATCACATTCTGCCACTGACCCTGGATCTCTGTAAACCATAACATACACATAGTTTAATAGGTTGCAAGAATAATCTTGAAAGACAACAGGAAGAGTTGCAACCTAGACAATAGAGTAAGTCTAAGTCAAAGAAGTTTAAGTCCAAACCAGGAATAGGCTAGACAAAACTCCCTAGTATTCTGGAGTTAAAGGAAGGGGAGAAGGAAAAGTTTTCACACTTGCAAATGTTACAATAACCGTACAATAGGCAGTATTAATATTCTTGGTTTTGGTTCTATGGTCTAGAATGCCTTGAAGGGCTGACACATGGTTAATATGTAAAATTATTCGGAATATTATCCATCCCTCCACAAAGAGTCACTGCAGTTTTGTACTGGATCAAAAATGATTCCAGAGATCCATGTTCATTTTCCAGAACAAACTTGCACTTCCCATTAAATCTACATTGAATAGGCAGCCTGAGCTAATTGTAACTACATTTTCAGGTGTTTATCCACATCAAAAATGTATGAAACATTGGGTAATACAGCTGTTTGTGTAGGTTAGCTTGGCTTTTACACTCAGATTCAGTAGCAGTTTATTCAGTAGGTTCAATAGTTTATTAAATTTTACCTCTGACTCCAAAAGTTGCTTACCTAGTAAATTGTGTGTCTTGACTCTTGGCAACTACATAAACTTTTAGTTCTTCCACTAGCAAAACCTGAGCAACAGTTATCTTTCATAATTCCATTATCTGATCAGTTAACATATATGCACATGTGTAAAAACCATTTTAGAACTTGAGTGATTCCACCTTTAGAGGAGGGACATGGTAGGGAGGGCTATGGAAGTAAGTATTTGCTGAAAAAAGGACTGCATAGGATATTTATCCATGATATTTAGTGTCATTATTAGGTCATTGCACAGGTATATAATGAAGAATATTTTGAAAATGTAGGCTTCCGGTTTCGCGTGGCTTCGGGGCAGCAGGAATTCGCGACAGCTCGCGATTCCTGCTGTGCTAGCCGTCGAGGTACCCCCGATCCAGATGGGTCAGGGGGATATGGCTGCCCTGTAGGGACAGCTGAAGAGAGAGGGGAGTCGGATAGGGAGGTGGGGGTGTCGCAGACCCCCCCCTTCTCCGGAAAAACCCCTTTTTCCCAAGGCGGTGGAGCGGCGGTCAGCAATGGCCGCTACGAAGAAGCCAGCAACCGGGTAAGAACTGTGCTGGAGGAAGTGTGAAGAGTGAAAGTTCTGTCTGAGCCGGGTCAAGTAACATCTTTTAAATTGCCTGGAATTGAGCTGTTTGAATTGCTGGAGGATACATTGTATCCCTAAGAAGAGCGAAAAGCGGCGGAGAAGCTGTTAAAGGGAACTCTTTTTTTTTTTTTTTTTACTCTCCCACCCCACGGAAACAGCAGAAACATTTGGATATATTAGACATTGAAAGT
The DNA here is from genome assembly GCA_033807585.1 of Hydrophis major. Lineage (NCBI taxonomy): Eukaryota > Metazoa > Chordata > Lepidosauria > Squamata > Elapidae > Hydrophis > Hydrophis major. Next base: position 132,737,034 of record CM066329.1, on the reverse strand, counting down.
GGATTGCTTTGAAAGTTGAAGCTAAGAGACAAAAGGATTTTTGGACATTGAAAAATTTAAGAAATTGGAAAATCTTTGTTGGAGGTATGGATTTCTGATTATTTAAAATTGTCATTGCAAGTGGGAAGGGAGAAAAAAAAAATTGGAGCAGAAGCTGAAAAAGGAGGAGATTGCCTGGAACGTCTTTGTGGATCCCAAAGGAAGATATATGGTAATTGGACCTCTTTGATTAAAAATTAACCCCAGAAAGAGAAAGAGAAGAAGGAAAAAAAAAAGTATTAACTTTTGGAACTTTTTTTTTTAATTGCTTTTGATTGTTTTTGATTAAAAATATTTGTGGTTGTTTTGGAAAAAGTTTTACTTTTTATAATGGCATCGTGTGTGGATGAACTAGAGATTGAATATCAAAAATATAAAAAAGAAGATACTTTGGGCGCTTTGTTTCAATTCTTAGAAATGGCGTTATGTTCTTTTGAAAAGTTGATTACGCAGCAGAAGGACTGGGACAAGGAAGAAGAGGAAGAAGAAGCCATCTTTGATGAACAATGGGTCCCTTCCGGAGAGGAGGAGAAAAAGGATAAGAAAAAGGGGATTTTAAGAATTATAAAAACAACCAAAAGAGAGAAAAATGAGCGAAAAGATGGAGGCAAGGTTAGAAAGCAAAGGAAAAGGAGCAAGAAAAGCGAAGAGAAAAAGCAAAGGGGTAGAAAGGGCAAGGAGAAGAATAAGCAAGAGAGAAAGGGGGGGGAGGAGAAGCCTTAATGGGGGGAAGCAAGACCTAAAGAAAAAAAGTTTATTTAGAGACAATGGGTGAATTTAATTTAGATTAAAAGAGGGATTCTGGAGGGTATATAAGATTGTGTTTTTATATGTGTATTTAGAATATAAAATTTATTATGTAATCTTAGAATCTTTTAAACAGAATCCCAAGAAAAATTGCTATACGTAGTATTTCTAAGTTAGGGTAATGAGTTATAGATGTTACTCCAATTGGTGTACAGGAGAAGTATAGTAAAAGAAAAAAGATGAATGGATAATTGGAAATAGAACAGACAAAGAATGTTGTTGAAAATGGTAATAAGATATGGAACGATATATATGCTTTTTTTTGGATTTTGTATATTGATAAAAGGCAATAAAATTTTAATTAATAAATAATTTGGATGGAAAGGAGAAGTAGGGATAAGATATGAAGTTAATACTATATGAAGTATTGATGATATAATCTGGAAATGTTATGCCTTATTGGTCTTTTATTATCAGAATCAGAAGAAGAATCAGAATCAGAATACCTTTATTGTCACTATCCACGTGTACAATTTGCATCATACGCATACACAGTGAAATTAAGCGACTCGTCCTTCAGTGCAACATACACACCAGAAATATACATAAAATCTCTAAAAAAATTATGATAAAAGAATAAAAAGAATAAAAGAATAAAAGAATAAAAATACCCTACTGTGCCTATCCCAGTAGGAATTATTGCACATGCCCGCCAACACAACAACAATAGTGATCATATTGCACAAAATTTGTTCACAATTATTTACAGTGTATCTGGCAGTATTTAAAATCAGTGCATGTGCAAATTCAAGGTAGTTATGGCTTTCGGGAAAAAACTGTTTTTAAGGCGGTTTGTCCTTGACCAGATGCTCCTGTAACGCCTCCCTGAGGGCAACAGGTCAAACAGTCCATAACCAGGATGAGAGCTGTCTTTTATGATGTTCACAGCTCTACTAAGACAGCGGGAGGAATAAATGTCTGACAGGGAGGGAAGAGGGCAGCCGATGATCTTCTGAGCTGCTTTGACTACCCTCTGTAATCTCTTCCTGTCTGCCATGGTACAGTTGCCATACCACACTGTGATGCAGTATGTCAACAGACTTTCAATGGACGCACGGTAGAAGGTAATCAGCAGGTTAGAGTCCAGATTGTGCTTCCTGAGCACCCGCAGGAAATGGAGTCTCTGCTGGGCCTTCTTAATGACCGCCATGGTATTTTCCGTCCAAGAAATTTTATCAGCAATGATGACACCCAGAAACCGGAAGGTGTGGATCCTCTCCACCTGCTCTCCATCGATGTAAAGGGGAGCCAAATCGGTGTTATGCCTCCTAAAATCCACAATGAGTTCCTTAGTTTTCTTGGTGTTCAGAACTAAGTTGTTGTCCGAACACCAAGCTGTTAACATCAGGACCTCCTTCCTGTAAGCTGCCTCGTCTCCCTTCGAAATGAGTCCAACCACTGTGGTGTCATCAGCAAACTTCACAATGAGGTTGCTGTCGTGCCGTGGACTACAGTCGTGGGTGTAGAGGCAGTACAGGAGTGGGCTCAGCACGCAGCCCTGTGGGGAGCCAGTGCTGAGTGTACAAGTGGAAGAGAGGTGGGGGCCAAGCCTCACAGTCTGGGGCTGATCGCTTAGGAAGTCTTTTATCCAGGCACATGTAAGGGAAGGCAAACCTAATATGTCCAGTTTTTTAACCAGTATTCCTGGGATAATTGTGTTAAAGGCAGAGCTGTAGTCCACAAAGAGCATCCGGACATAGCTCTGCTGCTGCTCCAGGTGGCTCAGCGCAGCGTGCAGAGCTATGGCTATAGCGTCCTCTGTAGACCGGTTTGTACGGTAGGCAAACTGATGAGGGTCGAAATCCAGGGGGAGATGATTAATGATGTGCCGGAGCACCAGCCTCTCAAAGCACTTCATAACTACAGGAGTAAGCGCCACTGGACGATAGTCATTGAGGCTGGAGATGGGGGATTTCTTCGGCACAGGGATAATTATAGCAGATTTCAGACAAGATGGTATAACTGCCTGGGCCAAGGAGAGGTTAAAGATGTCTTTGAAGATGGAAGCGAGCTGGGGAGCACATGCCTTGAGCACCTTGCCAGGAACTCCATCTGGACCGGCTGCCTTCCTGGGATTCACCGCACAGAACACCCGTCTGACGTCATCCTCCGTCACAGAATATGTACTGGGTGGAATAGTGGAGCTGGGTATAGTTGAAGGTGGGAATAGGGCTGGTACAGCTCTATGATGTTGAGGGACTTCAAAACGAGCAAAGAAGTTATTCAGCTCCTCTGCTAACGCTGCACTCAGATGTTCTGTTGTCGCATGACAGCCCCTGTAATTAGTAATGTCATGTATGCCCTTCCACACCTCCCGTGTGTTATGGCTGGACAGATGGAGCTCTATGCTCCTCCTGTGGTCTATCTTGGCTTTTATGATCCCCTTCCTCAAGTCGGCTCGAGCGGCTGTATACAGGACTCTGTCACCTGACTTGAAGGCTACATCTCGGGCTTTGAGGAGTCTGCGGACTTGAGTAGTCATCCAGGGTTTCTGGTTTGGGAAAACCCGGATGTTTTTATCTACAGTCACATTTCCGATACAGAACTTGATATAGTCCAGCACCGTACTCGTATACATTTCCAGCTCCTGATGTTGAAACGTATTCCAATCTGTCTGCTCAAAGCAGTCTTGTAGTCTGCTGAGTGCATCCTCCGGCCAGGTCGTAATAGTCTTTATAATAGGCCTGCCCCTACATCTGAGGGGGGTATAGGCTGGGGGTAACAAGAGGGAGAGATGATCTGAAAGCCCAAGATGGGGGAGGGGTATGGCTCTGTATGCATGTTTGATGTTGGTATAAACGTGATCCAGAGTATTTCCTCCCCTCGTAGCACACTTAACATGCTGGTAGAATTTCGGGAGTACAGTTTTCAGATTGGCCTGATTAAAATCTCCTGCAATGACGTGAACACCATCGGGATGAACCCGTTGCTGTTCATTTATGGTGTTCAGCAGGAGAGAGAGTGCCTTATCCGTGTTTGCACCGGGTGGAATATACACCGCCGTGACAATCACGACAGTTAGCTCTCTCGGTAGAAAAAAAGGCCGACATCTTACAGACATATACTCAAGATCAGGGGAACAGTGATTATCTATAATTGTCCCGTTATTACACCAATTCTCATGTACATACATACAGAGCCCCCCCCCTCTACTCTTACCAGAGTCCCTCGTTCTATCCCAGCGTAAAAAAGTACGACCTGCAAGCTGCATGCTAGCGTCAGGAATCCCGGGATGTAACCAAGTTTCGGTAATTACCATAACGCAGCAGTCTCGAACGTAGCGATTACCAGCGAGTTGTAAGTTCAGATAGTCCGTTTTATGCACCAGGGATCTGGCGTTGGCAAGATACAGACTCGGGAGAGGTGGCTTGTATGGATGTTTCCTCAGCCTTAGCATAACACCAGACCTACAGCCTCGCCTCTGCTTCCTCTCCCTCCTCCGTCTGCGCCGCCTCCTAGTCCCGACAACAATCCACGGAGAGCCCGCTGGTCTCGCTATCTCGTCAGGGATGTTATGTAAACGATGAAAAGCACTCGAAACAGACGTCTGGTGTCGGTTTCCTATGCCTATGATGTCCAGTCGTGAGTATAATTGGATCGTAGAGCCAAAAGTCCACAGATAAACAGAAAAAACGTATACAAACAACAAAAAAGAGCACCGAACAGGAGAGCCATAAGCCGCTGCGTCTGTGCGCGCCGCCATTTTCCCCAAGAAAATTATTATTATTTTTTCCTAGAAAAGAATTTATAAGCTGTTATGCCTTGTTTCTTTGTGCATTGTTTTTATAAAACTGATAAAAATGGTTTTTATATATATATATAAAAAAGAAAATGATAATAAGATATGGAAGGATATATGGGATGAATATGATGTTTGAATTTGTGTCTGTGTGAAGAGTTTTAACCCGGGAACAGACAACCTTCAGAAAAGATCTTTTAGTTTTGTCTATGTTTTGTGTTTGTATGTTTGTGTATGGTGGTTTTGGTAAAACTAACAAAATTTGTTTTTTATAAAAAAAAGGGAAAAAGAATCAATAAAACCTTGGAGGAATGTTAGACGAGAATAATTTAAACAAGCCAGAAATGAATATGATGATTATAAAATGGATAAATATGGAAGAGAAATGAAATTGAATAGGAGTAAAGAGAAATAATGAGAAATTTGCTGAAAGATATTTGTGTGTCCATATGGAGATGGGATAAATTGGAATTATGTTGTATAAAAATAATGTTTTGTTCGATTTGTAAGGATTTATAATGTTAAGAGGTTTTATGTGTTTATGTATTTAATGGTTAATGATGTGTTGTTTTATCTTTAAAATTAATAAAAATTTGTTTCAAAAAAAAAAAAGAATATTTTGAAAATGTACATGTCATGATCAAAGGATGTGACAATCAATTGCAAATAAAAATAAAACCACAAACCATGTGATGAAGGCACCTCATAGCTATGCATCATATAAAAAAGGTTACAACTGTACTTTTTCAGTTCCTTTACTTTTCTCAGATTAAAAAAAATCTATCTGGTTGACCCAACCCAAATTAAAATTTGGTGCAAGATTGACTGACAATTATTTGAAAAGTTGCAGTTGCTATCCAAGAATGGCATACTACCGAAAGCAAAAGTTCACATACAGCTCTTTTGTCACACATAGATATATACTTTAAATAATTTTATTCAAGAAATAAAAGAACAAGTAACATGCCTTTGTCTTATTCATTTAATTAGGTTCTCTATCTAATTATCTAGTAGAGAACAGATCATGTTTTAGGTCATATTTGTGCATCACATTAATCCGCTTATTGTTTTAGTGAGAGATTTAGTAAATAAAGGACAAGCCATACATCGTTCCATTTCTATGATTCACAAATTACAATGCCCGAATTCATACAACATGCAAAATAAAAACACCACATAGGAACCTAGTTTCTATTGTACCTATTCATAATAAATCAGAATAGATCTAGAAGGGACTTCAGAGGTCTTCTAGTCCAGCCCCCTGTTCAAGCAGGAACTACCAGTTCAGGTGATTTATGAGGTTGAGTGATTTATGATGTGCTTCCCTGCATGCTGCATGCAGAGAAGCAGCCTTTCAAAAAGCCCTTTTTTCATGCTTTTTTAACTGCAGCTGTGCCTCGCACCACAGCTGAAGTTGAAAAATCAGGTCAGGTAAGAGCCCAGGTGGGCAGGTGGGCAAAAACATCAGCAGATATAGAATCGGTTTTATGTCTGCTGCTCTTCTGAGCTATCAGTTCTACAGAGGTGGACAGAACCAGTAGAAACCCACCTCTGGGAATACTGCTGTCATGTGTCGTCCCCCCTCCCCAGTCCTTCTTTTCTCTAGACTAGCAAACCCAAATCCTGCAACCTTTCTTCACATGTTTTAATCTCCCGGTCTTTAATCATCTTAGTTGTTCTTCTTTTCACTTTTTTCCAAAGTCCCAACATCTTTTTTGTAATATGGTGACCAAAACCAGTTACTGTTTTTCAGCCAGGTTTTGCCTAATCTGTACAGGTTAAAAACCTTTGGTTTTTCCTTCTCAGGTGTAAAACCTTGCTTTTCTCCACATTAAAAATTCATTTTGTTGGATAGGGCCCATTGTTCAAATCTGTCAAGATCTTTTGGGATTCTCAGCTTGTCTTCTGGGGTGTTGGCTATTCCTGCCAGCTTACAGTCATCTGCAAATTTGATGAGTTCCCCTACTATTCCCTCATCTAAGTCCTTTACAAAGACATTGAAGAGTACTGGGTCTAAGACAGAAACTTGTGGTACCCTACTGCTTACTTGCCTCCATCTAAGTTATCATTAAGTAACACTCGCTGAATGCAGTTTGTCAGCCAGTTACAAATCCATCGGGTGGTGTTTCTGTCTATCTCACATTTTTCTAGCTTAAAAAGGAGTAGTTTGTGGTCTACTTTGTCAAATGCCTTGCTGAAGTCTAAATAGGCTATGTCCACAGCATTTCACTGGTCTACTAATTTGTCAAAGAATGAAATAAGATTGGTTTGGCATGATCTGTTTTTAACAAACCTACGCTTGCTATTAATTATAACTTTGTTTCTAGATCCTATTTTAATTATTTTTTCCAGTATCTTCCCAGGTAGGTTGTTGAGAATGTTTTTATATTTCCTGGATCTCTATTCAAGGTAGCTTACATTGTTTCTGCCCATAAAACAGGTCATTTGCTTTTGATAAATTTATGCATGTATAGATGTTAACCAATATACCCTGCTAGTCCCAGAGCTCACCAAAATATTTTCATCTAACCCTTTCATGCAATTTGTGCAATTACCTCTACAACATTTCAGTGAAAAACATAGCCAGAATTTAGAATGCCAGCAAAGGATTTATAATACAACTGTTCAACTGTTACACAAGATTTATTTTGTAAATCATGGGAAACACAAATAAAGATGAGAAGATTCACCTTCATTGGCATAATGAAGAATTGCTATTTGAATATTAGTGCTGCAACATAGCTTATTGACAATATGTTATTACTCTATTTTGCAACTACCCATTGCTTATTAACTGAAGTTGGGAAATGAGTTTCATCCCATCTTTTATTATACTTGCTTCACAATATGGAGTCATTTGTTCTCCCTGTCTCTGCTTGTTCTAACTCCTTTTCTGTAGAGACTAAAGCAAGGTGACCTTGATGAAAATATTGAAGTTTCAAGAGGAGCTGAAGTATTTTTAAACTGTGCAATGATATAACATTTGGAAGTAGTTCAGGCAAATGTCTTCCTAATTCACCTAAGTATATAAAGGAGGAGGAGATAGGGTACAATCAGACTTGCAAGATTCTGTTATTATAGCCAATCTCAATGAATATCTTTTTTAGTGTGCCTGTGGAGTTAATTTCCTGTTCTGGTCTACCTAGTGAGGCTGACATTTTCCTCTATGATGAAAGCTTTAATTTTTTACAGTAAATCCAAATGGAATAGGTAACATAAAAGAACAAAATACTTGAAGATATCAGTAGGGGTCCAAGTTATCTCAAATTCCAATTTTATAAAGATTAATAAAGTGTAAAGCAAGGGTCATGAAGGAAAATTCTCCCCTATTTTCTGAATTTTGACAACACCCATTCTATGCATATAACATACTCCAAAATGTAATTTACACATTTACTCTACACAGTCTGCAAGCTAAACATCTCAGGGATCGTAAGATGTTTTATAATTTCTCCTTTACAAATTTAGCTCCAAACACAGAGAGATGAATGTTCATTCTGGCACTTCATTCTGTCTCCTGACCTCTGCAGATACTTCAAAACTCCTTGGTTTCCTGATGCTGAAGGAGAGAAAAGGACAGAGACAAAAGGTGTGCAGCAGGAATAAATGAAAGAGCTGTTGGATTCATGTATACAGCAGGGGAGTCAAACTCAAGGCCTGTGGGCTGGAACTGGCCCATGGGGTGCTTAGATCTGGCCCACGGAGCTGCCCTGGAAACAGTGACGGACTGGCCTGCGGTGCCTCTGCCAGCGAAAACAGAACTTGGGAGGACTGCACGTTTTTACCCATTTTTGGCCTCCTACACCCTCCCGCCAGCGAAAATGGAGCTTGGGAGGGGCATACAGCTCTGTTTTCTCTGGCAGAGCACTCAGGTCCCCACAGGCACCAATACGAATGACGTTGAGCTGGCCACAGCCACTGTGACCATGCCCCCCCCAAGGTCAAACAAAACCCTGATGCGGCCCCTTGGTATACAGTGTTTGTCTTCTGATTATTTGGATAAAAATCAGCTCTAGAACCTGCCTAGAAAGGCTTTCTTCCTTTTAATTCAGTTTTAGATTTATTTATTTTTATTTATTTAGTTTAGTTTGTCAAGTATGTATGAGAAAATAAGTATGAACATAACATATAAACATATAAGTATAAACAGGTATAAGTATATACATAATAAATGATATGAATAAATGTGAACAGTAGGACAGGGACGGTAGGCATGCTGGTGTGTTTATGCACGTCCCCTCACAGACCTCTTAGAAATGGAGTGGAGTTCACGTTAGACAGCTTAAGGTTAAAGTTTTGGGGGTTTGAAGATGTAACAACAGAGTCAGGTAGTGAGTTCAAGGCACTGACCACTCTGTTGCTGAAGTTGTACTTTCTGCAATCAAGTTTGGAATGGTTTACTTTGAGTTTATATCTGTTGTTTGTCTGTGTGTTATTGTAGTTGAAGCTGAAGCTGAAGCTGAAGCTGAAGTAGTCATTGACAGGTAGGACATTGTAGCAGACAATTTTGTGCACTACACTTAGGTCAGACTGTATGCAGCATAGTTCTAAGCTGTCTAGGTCCAAAATTTCAAGTCTGGTGGCATAAGGTAATCTACTGCGAGCCGAGGAGTGGAGTACTCTTCTCATGAAATACCTCTGGACTTGTTCAATTGTATTAATGTCCGTTATACAGTGTGGATTCCAAGCAGATGAGCTGTATTCTAGAACTGGTCTGGCGAAGGTTTTATATGCCCTGGTTTGCAGTTCAATGTTACCAGAGAAGAAGCTTCGCAAAATTAGGTTAACAATTCTTAATTATCTTATATCTTATAAGATATCTTAGATGAAGATATCTCTCTTCCCTCGTGTTTGCCTTGCTTGCCTGCTGCTAGCAAGGCTTTGGAGCTGAGAGTACTTCTGAAATTAAAGTAATCCAACTACCTCAGTAGGCTTATTCTGCCCTTGTTTGCTTGCCAAGTGCTACCAGCATACTCCGCACTTCATTATGCAGTGCAAGAAAGAAAGGCAAGTCCCAACCCACAGGGTTTGGCAAAAGCTCCATCTCTGGATTATGTGTTTAGAATGCAACACTGTAGAAGAGGAATCGTCATAGAAAAGAATATATTATAGTATTCTCTGTAAATATTCTAGTGATCTGGGGAAGCAATAACATTTAGTTTTGAGGTGGGGATATGGAACGGCTGAGGCTGCAAGAATTTTCTTTTAACTTCTGAAGGAAAACGAACAGGGGAAGTTAAATTTAAAAAAAACTGAGAACAGTCATGGAAAATGGTCCTGTGACTTAATTTAAGACTTAAAGACTTCATTGTCAGGCTTGGAGAAAAGGAATTGGATGTTTATATACACAATCTTCTCACTTAAAATGGAAGTTGAAAAGCAAAGTACATTCAAAGATCTTCCAACCTTTGGACTTATGATAATATAGAATTTTCATATATAGGAGAAAAAAATGTAGGAAAAAGGGTAGCTTAATCATACAGAAGAGTAAGAAGAATGTATTCAATTTCAGTTTGAAAAACAAATAGTACTACTGGAGGAACAAAGGGGATAGTAAAAGAGCAGGGGCAATTTGATCTAACAGGTGTCTGGGGAAGAATTTGCTTGAGTTCAACCATCACCCAAACTGAACAAACAGCTCAACAGTGGATAGCAGAAAAAATATACAGTAAAATGAGGAACAGGAGACTAGAATACACACAAAGTATGTGATTCTAGAACACTGTTTTAGAACAGCAAATAATTTTCTGTCTTAATTGTTGTGTGCTAAGTCTCAAAGAGAAAATAGAAAGAATGAGAGGAAGAAATGCATATTAATTTATTATTTTCTCACCTTTATTCTATTCATTTATTTTACTCAAATATACTGTACCTTAGAACATAAATTCTAAATAGCGAAGAATTCCTAAAACCAAGTAGCTATAGGTTAATTTACAAAATTAGTGTGGTACATACTAGTATTAGAGAAATATATCTACAGGAAATAAAAATTAATGAAGTCTCAATATAATAATAATAACAATAACTATAAGGACAATAATAAAGATTTGAAACAGTGAGTACAAATGCTGTTTATGGATATGTATGGACCACATGCAGCAGCCCAAATATTCCTTGATTCTATAGTTGCTATACATAAAAATGTTACCTAAAGCAGTGCCCCACCAACCTTTTGGGCACCAGGGACCATGGAGAGAGGTTTTTCCGTGGACCGGACGTTGTATGGTTTCACGTGCTGCTTGCATTCAGCAGATGGGGCTTCGCTTATTTGCATGGCCCAGTTTCTAGCATGCCACAGACCGGTGCTGGTCCACAGACTGATTGGGGACTCCTGATCTAAAGCACTTGATCCACCAAGTATTTCCAAGTCAATTCTCACTGGAAATTTTCTACTAAATTCTTTTAAAACTAACCTGCATGATACAAAACTTAATGTGCTCATGGTGGTGGGGAAGAGAAGGTATGTCCTATTAATCTAATTTCAGAGTATAATTTTCCAATATGCAAATGTTTGAAATGGATTCCCCTGAAAGTTAACTTATGCCTTAATTACCTAAGTACAAATATGGGTTTCAACTTTTCACAATTTCCATATACTGTAATCAGTTATGAGGTATTATGAGTAATTATAATTAACTGTTGTTTGATGTGAACCGATCTTTTCTTCTACTTTAATTTTAAAATATCTTATAACCATGTTACTATTACAAATGGTATAAAATGTAACTATTATCGGAGCCTTTTAAAAGGCTTGTTTTGTTTTTTACATCCTTGCTAAGTAGGATTAGCATAGAAATACTCTAATCCTTTACTACTAGTTTAAAAAACTATACAAATAACATCAAATACTAAACAGCTAGAATAATGTTAGTTGCATTCTTCTGCTCTTTGAAATGTGAAAAAACAAATTATGAAAAGGTTGAGTATGAGCCAAGCTTAGTGTAACATATCTCAGAGATAGCTTGTTGCAAGTCATAAGTTAACTCTCACATGGAGGCTTTGGAAAGAAATGTTATAATGAGAATATTTGCTACAAGTGTTTGCACGTAGGAAACAAACCTCTAATTTGCCAAAATAAATCTTTCAGAGCCTGAAATAGTGCAGTCAAGAAATTGCATTTTTAAAGCTATTTACCTATCTTCCAACAAACCACTGTCCCAACATTGAATCAATCTATTAATGAGCAAGATTAACTGAAAAATTACCAACCACTTTCTACTATATATTTATGCTTTGTGAAGTAATATTCATATAACTCCCCCACTCTTGCACTGTTGCTTCTGATGATACATTCTTAGAATCCTTAAGAAAGTGCAATGTGTGCATAAATCAATGTTTAGTATATTGTCATATTTTCAAAACCTTAGTTTTTCAAATTCAAAGCTCTCTAGGAAAATGTTATCAGCTCAGAAAATATAACAAGTGGTCTTAATTTTGCCATTCTTCTTTCCTAAATAGTTATAACAAATGGAGTCCTGTATCATCAAGAATCTGAGATTGAGCTGAAATTCCTGCTTCACTAGGTTAAAAATTCGAATGATGGATAATAATAATAATAATAATAATAATAATAATAATAATAATAATAATAACAACAACAACAACAACAACAACAATAACAACAACAACAACAACAACAACAACGTTATCAGTACTTCTGTTGCCAGGTTATAATTTGGAGATGATTTTTGTGCAATCAGAAATTTCCACAAAGCTTAAATTCAGTGCATAGTAGCAAGATTCTGAACCATGAGCTACTTTTGTGAAATGGAAATGAGTAGCTGCTACTCAGCCCTGCAGATCAACTTGTAGCTTCCCAGGGAGCCCCCAGCTTTGACATCAAGCCTTATCCTCCTGCTATTTGTAGCCTTATCCACCTCTTAAAGTCAGGGTATCTGAATGCATTTTCCTGAACTGTACATTTATAGGTCATACAATGATGAGATGGTTTTATCTAAACCTGAAGTCTTTTCTGTGTTATTTCAACAGCAGTTCATCCAAAGGCAATTGTATATTTGAAAAGCTGTGTGAATGCATAAAAGAAGTAATTCCATGTATAACCTACATTTAATGTATAAGTTTTCTGCCCATTTTGTGTTGTTTTTTTTATTCTTACCACTTGCTTATTTGCTTATAATCAGTGCATATCTATAATAGTACAGGAACATTATTATTTCCATATTATGAAAAGACAACTAACACATTGATAAAACTACTGGTGTTTTACTACTTAGAACCATTACTCTAAGTACAGATAGTTCTCACTTAATGATCAGGATTGGAACGAGAAACTTCATTGTTAAGTGGTATAGTTGTGAAGTGAGACATCATGCGACTATGATCGGCTTATGACCTCATTTCCACTTTAGTCCTTAAGTGAGTCACTGCAAGTTGTTAAACAAGACAAAAAAGATTTTATTGCTGCCTTCGCTGCTTGACAGAAGCCAACTATGGAATGTCCTATGAAAGATGCTACAACTGTCATAATAAAACATGCAAATTGCCAATTACCCAATTGCCATCAATAATCACAAGGATGCTGTAATAGTTGTACGAGCAACAACAAGTCACTTTTTTTTCAGTGCCATCATAACTTTGAATAGTCATAAGCTGAGGACTCTGTGTATAACTGTACCTATACCCACATACAGCCACATGTGTGTATTTAAGGCTGCCAGTTTTGGGGAACATTTTCTAAAGTTATTGCCAAAATAGAAAAAAAAAAAGCCCAATTCCAGATTGCTACAGCTAGCAGCAGTTGGTCGTTGGTAATTTTGAAAAAAGTTCTTGAAAGTATATAGACAACTGCCAGTTCAATACAAGCTAGTAGTTGCAAAAAAAAAAGACAAATGTAATGTTCAGCTATAACAACAGAAATTATTTCAAAATTGCTAGAAGGAATAATTCCATTTTATTCTGCTTCAGTCAGATTCTACTTTAAGTACCGTGTCCAAACCTAGGCACCACATTAAAAGAAATGCTCGGAGAAATTGGAACAAGTACCAAAATAGCAATAACAGTGATAGGAAAGCTAGGAACTGAGTCTTAGAAAGAGAGATTGAAGGCATTATGTTTAGCCTTAAGAAAAGATGACTAAAGGAGGACATATTAGCACTCTTCAAGTACCTGAGAGGATCTCATATGGAACAGAAGATCTATTTTCTCTTGCTTTTGTGTGCAGGATATGGAATATTGGATTTAAGTTACAGGAAGCAGATTCTCACTTAATGTTAGAAAATACTTTCTAACAGAAGGAACTATTCAACTATGGAAACCAATTAGCCAGAAAGGTGGTAGGCTTCCTTTTACTGAATATCTTTAAGTGGATCTAAGCAGCTGTCAGGGCTGCTATAATGTGAGATCCTGAATTCAATAAGGAATTGAATACAATGACTCTTTTCAATTTATGAATCTGTGATCAAATAATTATCTCTCACCCAGACTAATATCACTTGTAAGAAGCCATTCAGGGAATCTATGCCACAAGTTTAAAGTTATGAATATATACATCTCTATATTAGCTTATTCAAAAACTGATCAATACTTATTTCTGCTACAGAAAACTGAGTCAAAGAAGCCCTACCATTGTTAGTTTGTTCTAATTTTTCTGACCACCTTCCCCTCATATAACTTTTGCTCCTGCAGGTAAGGAATCTCAATGAGGTTAGTAAAATAACACATTCATATTAAATAATAGAATATTAGAGAAACTTTGTTTCTTTTCATATCAGAATTGTGATATGGTTATTATTCTGGTTCAACCAGCCTAGAGGCAGAAGAGACAGTGAATGGGGGGGAGGGGAGACTATTAATGCAGTGTTAGGATAGTAAGAGATTTTATTCATTCAGCAGGTATTCCCAACAGTGATGATGGACTACAGAAAATCTCATTACAAAAATGACATTGATTGAAAAAGTTAAGCAAGCACTATCAATAAATCTAACTTTACTGCAGAAGAGGAAATGATACCTCTGTCACCTAATCTGTGAACTCTAGAAACACAAAAAACCATGAGCAACAGAAAAGCTTTAGACAAAAGTACTGAAATGAAATGCGAAAGTAAATAGGTCTCAGTTATTAACCTATTCCATATTTAAGGTACAAGGTGAGAAATGAAGAGAAAATGATTTCATCAGTCAAACTCATTTTGCAAGTGGTTTTGTTTTCTTGTTATTTCTTTAAAAATGACCAAATTAAGAAAACATAAAATGTCTATTGCTAAAATTTATTAGGAATTACATAACACACCATAGGCACCAATGTGCACCAAATACCCCTTTTTTAAATCTTCAAAGTACCTTAAAGAAGGACAATTTTTCAACAGACCAGAATATTGAAACATCTCATCATAATCTGCTTTCATAATTATACAAAATGCCTCAGGATGATACCAGATCAGATATTCCTAGGAAACAACTCCTAGGTCAATGCCTCACTTTAAAGTGTCCTTGTAGATCCAGTTATCATTGTTTGGTGAGGAGGGAATATGGGTTTGTCTTGATAAAAGGAACACACATTGCAACTTGGTAAGGAAAATGCAAGTATTAGTAGCATAAGTAGTGAAGAACATACGGACCACAGGGAGACATTAGGAAAGCTTGTAAAACTACCTAACTGAGGAGAGAGAGTAGATATGCTATTTCTGGAGATGAAAGAAAAAATGGGAAGGAAGGCTCATGATCGAAAGAGAAACAAAGAAATGAGTGACTTGGAGAAATGGATCTTGGATACTATGAGTGTTGAGCCAAAGCAATAGAGTTGGAGGGGGTGAGCAAATGATTCAAAGGAACATAATTGTGCTTTGGGACTTTTAGGCCAGTTCTCTTTGACAATCAGACAGTTTCCTTTGCCCTTTTGTGTGTGGGTACCCTGCCCCTTCCCAATCATTTCATTTTTCTACTATAATAGTAATTTGGCAATGCATCTATTATATCTTCCCAAAAAACAAATGTTCTGTTTCCAAAAAGGATCTGTTACTTATTGTATATTAAGTGAGGCATAATTCTATCCATATTTTTGTTTTACCATATTGGATAAATGGGTACATTTGTTCCATGTAATAAATTGTATAAGTAAAAACAAATACAGCTGACTGACATTCTTAATAAATGTTTACCAGTTAGCAGCAGTAA
The DNA here is from genome assembly GCA_033807585.1 of Hydrophis major. Classification (NCBI taxonomy): domain Eukaryota; kingdom Metazoa; phylum Chordata; class Lepidosauria; order Squamata; family Elapidae; genus Hydrophis; species Hydrophis major. The sequence goes on along the minus strand of CM066329.1, from coordinate 132,721,316 downwards.
TAAAGTTGTAAATAAGCAAAGAAAACACAATGTATTTGAACTGGTACTAATTTTGATAAATGATTTGCTGTGTTTTTTTCAGAAGCCATGGCTCTTTTGTGCAAAAAGATTGCTACCATAGAATTGTGTGCTTCAAAGGTTTAATTGTTACCTGACCACTGCAGTATTTTCCCATTTCTAGATCATCATTCACACCTGTCAGCGCAAGCAGCTGCCTAGCTAAAGTCAGGTATGCCTGATAGCCCACTAAATGGCTTCAGTCCAGTTTCTAATGAACAAGTTTCAACCGTGGGCGCCATCATGCTGCTTCATTTTGACACCTGATGCACAAAAAATGTCAGTGACTCATAATTTTTTTCCTGTAAGTCAACATAGCTGGCAATTTTTAGGTATTAAAAATAATTGTAACTCTGTGCTGCTAAACGAAAATTGGAATCTAGCTAATTTTCTTTTAAATATTTCATCACAAACCAGCAAATAATACCACTTGTGGAGCAGAGATGCAATATGTATTGCTCTATGGGCATATATAACTCCCCACGCTGCTGTCTTTTGCACCAGCTGAAGCATCCACATACTCTTCAAAGGCAGCCTCATTTAGAACACATTACAGAAATCCAAATATGAAGTGACTTGAGTTACAGTAAGCAGAGTCCTATGATCTAAGAATGGGCACAACTGGCACACGCAACACAAACCCATACAAAGTCCTTCTTAACCACAATTGCTCTCTGCTCTTTCATCAAGAGTCGTGAGTCTAGGAGGACCCCAAATTTCACATCCAGTAGTGCCACTCAAACCAGCACAAAAGGTGGTATAATCCTATAACCAGAAGGCCCAAAAATCCAAAGTCACTCAAGTCTTTCCAGAATTCATCTAAACCTCTTGTTCCCCAACCATAGTGTTACAGCTTCCAGGCACCATAATACTTTGCAGTACTGCTTAATTTGCCAGGATCAAGGATATATAATTGTGTATCATCAGTATACTCATAATACTTCACCCTGTGGTGATGATGGATGAACAGTCTCATGTAAACATAGAATAGGAGAGGGGAGAGTACCAAGCCTTGCAGTATCCCACACAGCAGGAGTCGATGTCGGGAATTTTCTCTCCCCAACCAGCACTGACTATAGAATTGGCCCTGCAGAAAGGATGTAAACTTTCACAACATGTGCTGCCCATCCCAATCCTGAAGCAATCCTGAAGGATACCATGGTAGATGGTATCAAAAGCTACAGAGAGGTCGAGAAAGGCAAGGATAGATGCACTACCTTCACCACGCGCTTGCCAGGGATCATTCAAAGTGCAATCAATGCCATTTCTGTCCCATATCATATCAAATGAAAAGAATTCAGATAATCTGGTTTCATTTCACGTTCTCTGAAGATGCTGTTCTACCACCTTCTCAATCCTCAAAATGGAGATTAGATACTGGATGGAAATTTAGTATAGTGGGATCCAGTGATGGCTTCTTGAAATGGGGGGCGAAAGAAAGCCTCTTTAGCAGGCAAAGGAACAATCTCCTCCCTCAAGGAAGCATTAACCATTGCTAGAACTCATTCACATGCTTTCCCCCTCCCAACCAGGCTGGTTTATCAACAACGAGAGATGTGAATCTAAACAGCAAGTGGCTAAGTTCACAGCCCTAAGAATCCTGTCCCATTCCTCATGTCCAGCTGGTCAAACTACTTCCAGATAATAGGGCAAGACTTCTCCCTAAGCATCCCCACAAGACCTACAACTAAGTTAGTGCCCAGCTGAGAACAAATCCAAGTACTTTTATTCAACAGATGCTGGGAAAATTCCTCCACATGCCCCAGCAAAAGGTTCTTTGAGCCATCCATACCCAGGTTGTCTGAAATAGATCAATGGGAGTAATTAGAAAAAACTATTGTAGTTTGGGAGGCTCCAAGAGATGGGTCTTCGCCATCATATGGAACATTGTCCTTCCCCCATCCCTGAAATCAGATTAGCTCCATCCCTGTTATTATTTCAGAAGTCTCTCAAGACCTGGTTGTGTCACCAGGCCTCGGTCCCCAGAGAGCTGAAGAATTTCTTAAATAGCTGCGTTGTGTTTAATATTTCACTGTCTTTTTGTGGATTGTATACAGTATTTTAAATTTCTAGGGTTTCTTATTTTTAATAATGATTTTTTATATGTTTAAAATGATGGTTTTCACATATTTGTTGCTTTTATTGATTGTTGTATGCTACTCAGAGTTATTTTCTTTGAAATGGCAAGCCATATAAATATGATAAATAAATAAGTTATTTTAAATGCCAACTATAATTTGATATACTAGAATAGCCTCTTCCAATCAGATTATGCTTGATGGGAGTTGTCATCTATTGCATCTGACATGGCATTCAAGAAGACTGTCCTAGGACATTAAACAGTGATAGAAACAAATGATGAAGAAAGGCTGAGCTGTTCATATGCCACACCTGAACTGCTTTGCCTGCATTAGGAAACACCTTATGTAAATAATTTAACTCTTTACATCCGGGCTGTCAAACTCTCGTCTCGCCGGCCGGATCATCACATGCTGGCCACACCCATGCCCAGTTTGGCAAAGGGGAAAAAAGTCCTGATACATCACATGATGCCGCCATGACAATGTAAGTTTGACACCCTTGCTTCTGAAGTGGGGAGAAGTTAAGTGTTCAATGTGGAGCCAAAATAACAAAATCAGAACAAAAGCCATAGTTGTATAAAAGTTTGCTTTTGTTACGAAAGTGAAATGAGAAGACTATTCAGTTTCTCTTTCAATTGAAACTAGAAGAGTTTGTTTTTGTTGCCTTTCCTACATTTCCTCAGCCTCTTACAATCTCCTTTTTTCTTATGCCCCATGCTCACAGTCCATAACTATGAGAAAGAGACCAGAGAAAACTTTACAGGGAATGTTTTCAGCAACGCACTGAATCACAAACCAGCTAGTAGACCAGGCCTGAATGTCATATCAAACTGCATCAGAAAGGAAAATCTGCAGTATCACAGATACTATTATAGTAAAGGCCTTTCACATAGACCAACAGAAGAAACAGAATGATTATGCTTCCTGTCACCTGCTCCAATACTTTCTTGCCAACTGCCCAAACGATGAAAAATTAAGTCTTCTCTGGAAACTCCCACAACATTCTCTAACTGCAAAGCAGCAGAATTCACACCAGGCTTGTTGGGAGTTTTAAGTACATAAAAACTGAATTACAACTCCTTTAACAATAGTAAGGTTCAAAGTTACCTGTTTTCTGTCTTGTTCCATGCTGGTTAACCTGTGTCTTGCCTATAAATATCAAACCATTTTTTTTTCTGAGAGACTGCCTCTAGTCTTACAGTTGTTACTCCCCAGTTCTAGCTATGTCTCTACAATCTGTAATTCAGGCAACAAGTACTCCACAGCTTTAGTTAAAAGCTAGAGGTACTGATTATTTCAGCAGCTCTCATTTCCATTATGCTTAAATTACTGGAATATTTTTTTAAAAAAGCTTCCTGATAAAAAGTATTGTCAACCAAAGTCTGTCAACACATAATGTGCAAATTCTAACACTTTACTCCAAGTTGCAAAGATGTTAACTAATAGATATACAAATATTAAAATACCAAGATCATAAAGGAATAAAATGCATTATCTCTTTTCGCTTTTATACCTTATGTCAAGAGTCTTATAATTGCAAACTTGCCTCCTCCTAAATATTGCAAAATAGAGGGAAATATTCTCAGCTAATTTTAACTTGTCATTCCCATGTGCCTAGGCATGCTCAATAATTTTTTCTTTGATTCAACTTAATTCTTGTCATGATTGATTTGAACTATTTAATATGAAGTGATCAACATAACTCAAATCCAAATTCCCATTCAGGTCATCTTGCCATCACATGGCCATTGTACCATTGCCACCAACCATTGACTGAGGTAAAAAAAATGCATAATGTAATCCTTTATATGCTCCCAAGGAAGACAGCCTCTACCTGAATTTTCTGCTCCCTGGGTTTTCCAATCTGTGCCAGTTCAAGCACTTCTTTCTAGCTTCTCTGCTTCATTTCATTGTAGGCAAATTGCTTCAAGTAGCTACTGTGTAAGAATACCCCACCTCTCCAGGCACTGGTCTCTGCCACTGTCATTTAAAAAAAAAAAAAAACAGGTTCACCAGGGGTAAAAAGCTTTTGGCAAGTTCCTTTTTAAAGGATCTGTCCTTTTTTTAAAAAAAAAAAAAGTAAAATCTCAACACTTCTGCCACTTTCTTCTAGTTGAAGTCACACTTCTATCCAAAAGTGTTGTATTTGCTTTCTTTCAGTTTTTTTAACCAGCTAAGAAGGAGAAGAAGAAGAAGAAAAGCAGGGGAATCTACCAATTAGGAGCTGTCAGAAACACAGTCTAAATGACACATCATGCTGTGGCCAAACTGAAGGAAATCTGGAAAGGACTTTTTAAAGCTGAGTTTCAGCCTAACTACTTTACATTTCCCAACCCTGTTTGTTACAAGAACATTTAGAAGGCGAAAGTACTATATAAGACAGCTTCAGTTTCTAAAGAAAAGGTGAGCTATGATTACAGCAAACAAATAACTAAATAAACTATTCAACATTTACCTACTATCAGGGGTGGGATGCTACTGGTTCTGTCTTGGTTCTATAGAACCGACAGCTCTGAAGAGCAGCAGACACAGAACCGGTTCTATGTTTGCTGCTGTTTGGCCCACCCACCTGCCCAGGCTCTTACCTGTCCTTTATTTCCTGCTTTTTCAACCTCAGCTGCTTTGCTCAGCAAAGCTGAGGTTTCAGCTGAGGTTGAAAAAGCAGGAAAAAAATGGCTTTTCAAACACTGTGCACCTGCATGCAGCACTTTTCAGCTGTCCGGGCGGCAAAGCTTAAGTTTTTTTACATGTGCGCACAGTGTAGTCACCAAACTGTAGTAACACTGGTTGAATCCCATCCCTGCCTACTCTATACTGGTAGTCTCCTGCTATTTGAAAATAATGTGCTTATTTTTCTTAAACTTAAATAAAAAAACCCTGAAAGACATACAACTCTAAATAACAAAAGGAGAAAAATATTAGAATTCACTGTCTTACAACATGAAATGATTACTAATTAAACAGCAAGAATAAAGTGTAAGAAGACTGTTTTCATTTCAATGCCATTCATACGAGTATTACCTAAGTTGCATTTTTTTATTTAAATAGAAAATTACATGTCATTGTCTTTTACAACCATTACAAACAGGAGCAGAAATCAGTATTTTCCAGTGTTTAAAATAATAGGGGAACAAAGAAGGGCACATATAATGTTTTCAAGAAGGCCTAGATAGCAATAGACAGAAATCTCTCTACTGGTATCATTCTCCAAATCTGTTTATTTAAAACTCTGTAGGGAGGAGGTTTTAATGGGATTTATACCATAGCTGAAAGAACCTTTTAGTTGATGAGTAATGCAAGGGAAACAAGGAAGGGCATCCCCAGCCCAAACCCATTATGCAGAGCTACAAAGACACATTGTTTAAATGGGTAGGGGGAGTAAAATAGCCTCCAGACAGATGGATGATATGGCCCTAATGACTTCTAAAATGTAGAAACTAGCAGGCAAAGTAGAGGCACTAAGTTAATAAAGAAGCTAAGCAGTAGGCAAAGCACAATATCCATTAGCCTTGCCCGAATGAAACCCATTGAAAGAAGGACTACTTCTTAAGTAGTTTGACTGATGCTAGGTTTAGCAACAGCCTCCAGTACTCCAGACTCTAACCTTCACAACAACCATATTAACATTCATTAAAAAGAAAGGTTTGTTTTCTAGCAGCACAGTAACAGTATAAAGCTCAATAAAAAGGCAAAACTAGAGGAAATCACTGGATGGGTTCAACAACGTATTAAAGCATGCCAAAACCAAGAAACCACATCATTGCCTACTACTATATTGAGTTAAACCATTCTGCACTTTTCCTATGTTTGTGCAAAGTGATGCCATCCTAAAGTCTGCTATCCCCTCCCCACGAATCCTGTTTTATCTGTAGTGAATCCCTGCCAAATTCTGTGGTCCTGATTTGCAGGTGCAACAATTGTTTGGGGTTTTTTTCCTTACAAAGTGATTAGGTTTTTTTTTTTGTTGTTCTTTCAGTTTACTCTAATCATCCTAGTCGCCAGACCACGGGTCTGACATTATATATTTTACAAACCTTGCAGCTATGGTAGGGTGGTGTCAGTTTTCAGTGGAAAATCTAATGGATGAAATAATGACTGAAGATGAATACAACAGTCTGCATGCCAGAGGCAACTAGTTCCTAAAGCATGATTATGTTAAATCTGGAAGTTTGGACCTTAAAGTGATGGAGAAATTTAGCTTATACAACAGTCCTTTATGTAGTATAAACATTGCCAGTGTAGCAATGAAGAACAGATTATTATCACTGATACCTGCTTTTGTAAATTAATGCTACTGGAGAAGGGAACAGCAGGTATAACAAGTTAAACTGGGACATTTTAAGATGAAAATCATCCCTAAAACCCTTATTGAAGAGCTTCAAGTAAAGAAGAATAAAGAAAATTACAGCATAATACTGCTGGAAAATATAAGGTGAAATATAAGAAGCAGAGTCAGCTTTCCATGGTATTCACAGTGTATCACTTCAGACTGAAAGGTAAAAAGTATTTCTAAATGCAAGGAGGCTCATACATAGTACCTGTCTGGATTTGCTTTAGTACAATGCACCTTTTCCTGCATTTAGCTAAATCTCAGATACAGAGGGAAGTGATATAAGGAGTTCAGATAGGTGCATGAAACACCTTTCTGCCTTCAAAGGCAAAGAACTCTACAGCTGTAGTACAAGGTTGTCCTCAATTTATCATCATTCATTTAGCAACTGTTCAAAGTTAAAATGGTACTATGGGGGGGGGAGTGACTGACAACCAGTCCTCACACTTACAACCTTGCAGAATCCCCATGGTCAAGTGGATCAAAATGCAAGCATTCGGCAACCAGCATGTATTTACAATGGTTGCAGCACCTGATATCCAATTGTCTGACCTTCCCAGGCAATGTCTGACAAGCAAAGTCAATGGGGTAAGCCAAATTCGTTTAAGGGACAGTATGACTTACTTAACAACTGTAGTGATTTGCTTCACAACCATGGCAAACAAGCTCGTCAAATTGGATGTGACTCACTTATTATCACCTATCAATGGAAATTCTGGTCCTAACAATGGCTACCTGTATGTGCACCTATATGGTGCATCACTTTTACATAAATTTATGTTTTACAACACTGATTTGGGAATTAGATTCATATCATTCCCTTTTACACTTCATAGCAACACTTATTGTACACAAAGGAAGTGAAAGGGGTGGGGGTAAACCCTCTCTTTTCTTGAGTTGATAGAATTTATACCAGTCCTGATACTTTGAAAAATGTTGCTTTCTAAAAGCAAATCTGTCCTTCAACTCTGTACAGGCTTTTCCAACTCTCTTATCATAACAGATGAAGATCCGTGTAGCTATTTAACTTAGTGTCTGTGATGTAACAAGCAAACAAGCTTGCCAAATTCAATAAGACAATAAATCTTTATAATCAGCTTCCTATTTCATATACAATATTAAAAAATATTGACATTCATGTAAATATCGAGAATGTTGATAGGAAAACTGATAGAAAATATATTTCATGTGTGCCATTTTAATTTTCTAAGCTAAAAAAAACCTACTGAAAAATTACTGTTTCATAATTCTCATAAAAAGCTTGCATTTGTTTCTCTACAAAGAATGTTCTCTAAATGATCATTTAGTGTTTAGATGATTCTCCTGAAATAAAAGTGCTGAAGTCCCATTGTAAAACTTACTGTTCCAGGATGTGTTGAAAGTCACACAAAAGGGCAATATTACAAAGTCCATTAATTCAATTTCAGAGCTGGCAGATAAAATAACCTCAAGGTACTGATGCAAATCAACTGTTGATATATTTTCATAATTAACTGATATTTATTTTTAAAAGTCTTGTCAGTTAATGTAATTAATGGTGCAGGGTTGTTCGTTGTTGTTTTTTTGACAATACTGTAGTTTTAAGAACAATGGCATGGCATCCATCCAAAGAACTGATGGTGAGTTTATACTGGCACAGGTGTCTAACATAGCCTGTCTGGCAGTAGATATCAATGCTAAGTATATGTAATATAGGACCATTATATGGAACAAAGGCAATCATTGTCGTTCATGTTCCTTTATTTCAGTTTAAAAAATGCAAAGTGTTGAGTAGCCCTAAGAATAATAAACAAGTAACAATCAGAGAACCCATTTTTATACTTTCCTAACTTAGTTAACAGAAGCATCAGTTTTCCTATACATGAATCTTAGAATAAAATTCCTGAATTATCATTTAATACATTTACAACTTCAAAAACTATGTGCAATATAGTCTTTAAAACCTTATTAACACACCTCAGACATGATTCCTTCTTATAACTGCCTTCCTCGTTGGGCCATTGCCACTAATTTTCATTTTCTTTTATTGCTACAAAGAGACTCACAATTCCAGCTGATGAACACATTTCTCATGAAATATTTCAAATATAAACAACAGGGATAGGTCTTTTTAAAAAGTATATTCCAGTTCAATACAGAGCCATACTAATAAAAACAAAGGGGGGAAATAGAATCAAGGGCACCAGATAAAAGTTCCAGTCCTGTAAACTATAGCATAGGACTCAATTGATGGTCTTGCTTTGTTTATGCTCGCTTCCAATGCTTCAAAGTTTAGGGACACGAGGTACACAAAGGAAGAATCATATGTTATCCTTGATCAAACCTGGGTTAAAAGTCAAAAAAATACACCTAATAAACATCCTGTGTAACTGAATAAGACTTGTAGATGCTTTCCTAGGGAAATATTAACTGCAAAAATGGATATTGCCCACAACAGCAATAAGGAAGGGTGTGGAAGAAAAAGGAGACAGGCAACTACCTGTTTGTGGGGGGGTAGGAGTAAATTTCTCTCCATTTTCTACCATAGCTCACCAATGAACGAGAAGCTCCTAAACAGCGAGGGGGCGAAGGTCATTGATCACTTGCTGGCAGGGCCAAAACGCACAGGGGCTCTCATCTCAGATTAAAAGAAGGAGAGGGGAAGGGGAAGTATCTCCCAATCATGTTTTGGGTGCTCCGAGGAATAACCCAAAAAGGGACGGATGTGGACAGAGAGCCCTTTTGCAAAAAAAGAAAGAAAGAAAAGGGGGGGGGGGGGGAATGCGAGAGAGAATCAGGACAGGAGATGGGGATTCAACTGAAGAACTCGGGGGGGGGGGGTTATTCCGAGATCCCATTCAAGTTCCGGTGAAGGGTGTCTCACTCAAGCAACGGGAGAAGGAGGGGACCAAGGCAGCAGGTTTCGGGCTCCCTCCCTTAGGCTGGGACGTTGGTCTAGGTTGCTCTCCGGATGGACCGGGGTCTCTGCCTTCACCCGGGCCAGGCGCAGTGCGCAAGGCGGGAGCGCTCCTCTCTCCCTCCCTCGCGAGCCCCTTCCTTACCTTTGTGCCCGCCGAAGGCCCCGTACCACGAAAGCGAGAAGAGCGCGCAAAGGCAGCCGAGCAGCAGCGTGAGGAAGGTGCCATTGCGGAGCCTCATGTCCTCCGTCTCCTCGGCGATGGCTGTGGCTGGGGAGGCCGCATGTCCCGGGCTCTTCGCGGCGGCCTCAGTCTCCCGGGCCCCGGTGAGGAGCGGAGGCGGCGGCAAGGGCTGCCAGTGCCCAGGCGGGCGAGCGGGAGGGACTCACCGCCGCCCCCGCCTCCTCCTCCTCCTCCTCCTTCTTCTGCGCCTCCGCCCGCTGCCCTCATGCACTGGCCGCGCCCCACCGGGCCGCCGGCTTCAGCGGGCAGCAAAGGCTCTTCTCTCAGTCCTTTGACTTTGTCCGGGCCTGGAGCAGACAGCGGGCTGCTCTGCCGACGCCGACGCCGCCAAGAAAAGGAAGGGAAGGGGAGGAAAGGGAAGGGGCGGAGGTGGTACCATCCTGTTAAAGGAGCCGCGCGCGCGCGCTTCTCGTCGGGCAGCCCGAGCGCTGCCCACAGCGGCAGACACGTGCAAGCCGTCCGCGGGTGCGCCGGCGACTTCGCTTCTGTGGGGTGAGGTAGCGTAGCGAGCCCGGTGCGCTGGAGACGGACTTGAGGAAGGCGACTGCGCGCGGACGGAGCAGTCGTTGCACTGCCGATCCCCTACTCAAGCAAAGAACTGGTCGAACCGAGCGGCGCTGGGAGTTGGGGTGGGACTCCTTAGGATGGACTGAATGGATTCTTTTGCCTCGCCAAACGTGGAAGGTGCCGGCGGGGGGGGGGGGGGACGGGGACCGTGAGCAACGTTTGACACGGCGACGCGACCCTGGTTCACGCGTCCATATAAACAAACCACTTGGCTTTCGCAATAGCAGGCGGTGACTTCAACTGGCGAATGGAACGACGCGGGGCCACAAAAATGACTTGCCCAACTTTTGGAATGGTCTCCAAAGGCCACGGTTTTTCGAGGAGAAGTGCACGGTTTCCGATCCCAGATCTCAGAAATCAGATCAAACTATTGCCTGAGCCTCTTCTCAGCAAGAAGCGCAGGCTGGAAGCCGAGTCACACAGTGCTGAGTTGAAACATTTCAATTCGCTTTTCCCATCCACTGTGGTGTCTTCAACCTGCTGGTTAAGGAACTTATAAGATCTGAAATCCTATCGGGAAGCCACCAGGTTAGGGAAGCTAGTTTGGATATTTCACATTTCAAGTTTATGAATGGCATCAGTTTCAGGGAAGAACAGAAGACTCTTGAAATGGGGGAAAATGATTTGACTGTATTTAAATTCTGGACTGAAGAAAAATAAAACTAAGGAAACTGCAAAAGATAAGAGTTTTAGTAAGTAAGGATCCCACAGCAGGAGAAGGTATGGGGGAAATGCTCAAGTTTGAGTAGGAATTCTTGAAAAAGGAAATATTACAATGTAATAACAATGGGAGTGGGGAGTAAATTGAAGGCAGAAGTACCCAGTGTGGACATGTCAGAAAAGAATAAATAAAGATAGAAAAACAAAAAGAACAAGCACAGGAGGTGAAAAGGCAAAGAAAAATACACACTAGGACTGCACAATGCTTCAGAGGGTACTTTGCTTGAACAAAGGTTTGTGTAAAGTATGCTTTTGAAGTTATTTCACAATTTGTGAAGAGGCTGGGAAAGAATATTAGACATAAACAACAAAGAGCTGGCATCTATTATAAGGTGTTTGATCTATAAATGGCAACTAAGTCCAGGTGGCAAGAAATATTTGAACAGATTTTAAGACAGTAATTATCAGATGTCAGCTTGAATTTATCAAGAATGGATATTTTCAGACTTTTATTTTACTTTTATTGGGTAATTTCCAATATAAAATGTGGGAATGTTGTATTAAAGATACTTTGATTTCAACAAAGTATTTGACAAAGTACCTGATGAATTTTGATTAGCCAGCTCATTAATTATTATCAGGTTGGATGGCATGACAATGAAATGGATAAAAGGAGACAAAGTGACACACACAAAAAAATCACATTCAGTGTTCATCATAGTTTCTCATCAAATTGAAGAGAGGTATGAAGAGAAATGCCACAAAGTTTAGCCTGGGATTCAGAATTTAATGATTTAAATTAAAAGAAGATGGGCAATTTACTGATGACACAAAACGGGTGAGATAGCAAAAAAGATAAAATTTTATATGATCTTAATAGATTAGAAAAATTGGATGAAAATAGCAGATGAACCAGAGCAGAGACAAATGCAATGTTTTTAACAGAAATCAAAAGCATAGTTATGGAATGGGGTAGGTCTGACTTGGCATAGCACATCTTGGAATATTATAAATGGAATATGAGTCAGCAGCATAGCTACAAAATATGACTACAAAAAAGTGGATGCACTGTTAACAGAAGTAAAAATTTCAAACCACAGGAAGGAAGTGTTTACATTTATGTTGCATTGTTAAACCCCATTTTGAGAATTGTGTCCAGAATCAGAATCAGAATCAGAATCAGAATACCTTTATTGTCACTATCCACGTGTACAATTTGCATCATACGCATACACAGTGAAATTAAGCGACTCGTCCTTCAGTGCAACATACACACCAGAAATATACATAAAATCTCTAAAAAAATTATGATAAAAGAATAAAAAGAATAAAAGAATAAAAGAATAAAAATACCCTACTGTGCCTGTCCCAGTAGGAATTATTGCACATGCCCGCCAACACAACAACAATAGTGATCATATTGCACAAAATTTGTTCACAATTATTTACAGTGTATCTGGCAGTATTTAAAATCAGTGCATGTGCAAATTCAAGGTAGTTATGGCTTTCGGGAAAAAACTGTTTTTAAGGCGGTTTGTCCTTGACCAGATGCTCCTGTAACGCCTCCCTGAGGGCAACAGGTCAAACAGTCCATAACCAGGATGAGAGCTGTCTTTTATGATGTTCACAGCTCTACTAAGACAGCGGGAGGAATAAATGTCCGACAGGGAGGGAAGAGGGCAGCCGATGATCTTCTGAGCTGCTTTGACTACCCTCTGTAATCTCTTCCTGTCTGCCATGGTACAGTTGCCATACCACACTGTGATGCAGTATGTCAACAGACTTTCAATGGACGCACGGTAGAAGGTAATCAGCAGGTTAGAGTCCAGATTGTGCTTCCTGAGCACCCGCAGGAAATGGAGTCTCTGCTGGGCCTTCTTAATGACCGCCGTGGTATTTTCCGTCCAAGAGATTTTATCAGCAATGATGACACCCAGAAACCGGAAGGTGTGGATCCTCTCCACCTGCTCTCCATCGATGTAAAGGGGAGCCAAATCGGTGTTATGCCTCCTAAAATCCACAATGAGTTCCTTAGTTTTCTTGGTGTTCAGAACTAAGTTGTTGTCCGAACACCAAGCTGTTAACATCAGGACCTCCTTCCTGTAAGCTGCCTCGTCTCCCTTCGAAATGAGTCCAACCACTGTGGTGTCATCAGCAAACTTCACAATGAGGTTGCTGTCGTGCCGTGGACTACAGTCGTGGGTGTAGAGGCAGTACAGGAGTGGGCTCAGCACGCAGCCCTGTGGGGAGCCAGTGCTGAGTGTACAAGTGGAAGAGAGGTGGGGGCCAAGCCTCACAGTCTGGGGCCGATCGCTTAGGAAGTCTTTTATCCAGGCACATGTAAGGGAAGGCAAACCTAATATGTCCAGTTTTTTAACCAGTATTCCTGGGATAATTGTGTTAAAGGCAGAGCTGTAGTCCACAAAGAGCATCCGGACATAGCTCTGCTGCTGCTCCAGGTGGCTCAACGCAGCGTGCAGAGCTATGGCTATAGCGTCCTCTGTAGACCGGTTTGTACGGTAGGCAAACTGATGAGGGTCGAAATCCAGGGGGAGATGATTAATGATGTGCCGGAGCACCAGCCTCTCAAAGCACTTCATAACTACAGGAGTAAGCGCCACTGGACGATAGTCATTGAGGCTGGAGATGGGGGATTTCTTCGGCACAGGGATAATTATAGCAGATTTCAGACAAGATGGTATAACTGCTTGGGCCAAGGAGAGGTTAAAGATGTCTTTGAAGATGGAAGCGAGCTGGGGAGCACATGCCTTGAGCACCTTGCCAGGAACTCCATCTGGACCGGCTGCCTTCCTGGGATTCACCGCACAGAACACCCGTCTGACGTCATCCTCCGTCACAGAATATGTACTGGGTGGAATAGTGGAGCTGGGTATAGTTGAAGGTGGGAATAGGGCTGGTACAGCTCTATGATGTTGAGGGACTTCAAAACGAGCAAAGAAGTTATTCAGCTCCTCTGCTAACGCTGCACTCAGATGTTCTGTTGTCGCATGACAGCCCCTGTAATTAGTAATGTCATGTATGCCCTTCCACACCTCCCGTGTGTTATGGCTGGACAGATGGAGCTCTATGCTCCTCCTGTGGTCTATCTTGGCTTTTATGATCCCCTTCCTCAAGTCGGCTCGAGCGGCTGTATACAGGACTCTGTCACCTGACTTGAAGGCTACATCTCGGGCTTTGAGGAGTCTGCGGACTTGAGTAGTCATCCAGGGTTTCTGGTTTGGGAAAACCCGGATGTTTTTATCTACAGTCACATTTCCGATACAGAACTTGATATAGTCCAGCACCGTACTCGGATACATTTCCAGCTCCTGATGTTGAAACGTATTCCAGTCTGTCTGCTCAAAGCAGTCTTGTAGTCTGCTGAGTGCATCCTCCGGCCAGGTCGTAATAGTCTTTATAATAGGCCTGCCCCTACATCTGAGGGGGGTATAGGCTGGGGGTAACAAGAGGGAGAGATGATCTGAAAGCCCAAGATGGGGGAGGGGTATGGCTCTGTATGCATGTTTGATGTTGGTATAAACGTGATCCAGAGTATTTCCTCCCCTCGTAGCACACTTAACATGCTGGTAGAATTTCGGGAGTACAGTTTTCAGATTGGCCTGATTAAAATCTCCTGCAATGACGTGAACACCATCGGGATGAACCCGTTGCTGTTCATTTATGGTGTTCAGCAGGAGAGAGAGTGCCTTATCCGTGTTTGCACCGGGTGGAATATACACCGCCGTGACAATCACGACAGTTAGCTCTCTCGGTAGAAAAAAAGGCCGACATCTTACAGACATATACTCAAGATCAGGGGAACAGTGATTATCTATAATTGTCCCGTTATTACACCAATTCTCATGTACATACATACAGAGCCCCCCCCCTCTACTCTTACCAGAGTCCCTCGTTCTATCCCAGCGTAAAAAAGTACGACCTGCAAGCTGCATGCTAGCGTCAGGAATCCCGGGATGTAACCAAGTTTCGGTAATTACCATAACGCAGCAGTCTCGAACGTAGCGATTACCAGCGAGTTGTAAGTTCAGATAGTCCGTTTTATGCACCAGGGATCTGGCGTTGGCAAGATACAGACTCGGGAGAGGTGGCTTGTATGGATGTTTCCTCAGCCTTAGCATAACACCAGACCTACAGCCTCGCCTCTGCTTCCTCTCCCTCCTCCATCTGCGCCGCCTCCTAGTCCCGACAACAATCCACGGAGAGCCCGCTGGTCTCGCTATCTCGTCAGGGATGTTATGTAAACGATGAAAAGCACTCGAAACAGACGTCTGGTGTCGGTTTCCTATGCCTATGATGTCCAGTCGTGAGTATAATTGGATCGTAGAGCCAAAAGTCCACAGATAAACAGAAAAAAAAACGTATACAAACAACAAAAAAGAGCACCGAACAGGAGAGCCATAAGCCGCTGCGTCTGTGCGCGCCGCCATTTTCCCCAATTTTTCCCAATAGTTCTAGATACTACATTGTAAGAAAGTTTCAGTCAAAGTGGGGTAGATATGGGAAAGGGCAAGGATGACTAAGGGAGAAGAAACTAAGTCACGTGAAAAATAGGTCTGAAAAACTTAGAATTATTAGCTACTAGAAAGAAAGACTGAAGGAAATACTATCCAGGTACTTGAATAATATAAAACACCTGAAAAGATGAGACACAGAAGGTCAAGATTTTTTCTCTTACCAAAAGGACTGAACTCAGTCTTAAATGATTAGAAAGTATTTTTGGGGGGTGGGGTGGGGGGGAGATAGTGAATTGTTACAGAAGAAGTCCGAACAGTATGGACAATTGAACCAATTATCCAGAGAGGTGGTGAGATGCCCCTCATTTAAGTGTTCAAGCAGAAGGAGCTAGGCAGCCATCTACGAGGGTACTTTTATTTGGAATCCTACACAGAGCAGAAGGCTGGATTCAGTGGATTAATGTCTTCTTTAACCCTTTTAATAGTGTGATTCTATGAAAGGTCATTCCTTCCCTGCCATTCTTTTTCTGCTAAATAATGATGGGTTAAAAAAAAAAAAAACACTGTCCCCCACACCAATTATTGATTCTGATATAGAGATAAGCAAGAATGCAGGATTCAATATGGATCAGTCACTAGGACCAGAGGTTTACTCATCTGAGCTTTCAGACTTGTGCTGGATCCCATCCTCAGGGAACTTCCCTCCAACAGAATGTGTGCTTTGGGCTATTGTATCTGTAGTATTTAGAATAAAATAGCACACAATAGCTCAAAACACACATTCTGATGAGAAAGAAGTTCCCTGAGGGTAGGATTGAGCAGAAGCCTGAAAGCTCGGAAGACTAAACTTCCTGGGACATGTATGCCTTCATTTGTGATAAGCATGAGTGTTACCTAAGCTAGGTAGTACATTGGTTCTGGTTGCAATTTGCAACACTCTAAGCCAGTGGTGGCAAACCTTTTCAGCACCGAGTACCAGAACAGGATTGTGGGAATAAACTTTGACTTCAGTATTGGGTAATGATTGGACTAAGACCTTATAAATACATGTCTGCCTAAGGGTCACTGAGATAAAGCAAGGAAATTAAAAGCAAATACCAGAAACATTTAAGCAGCTCAGACGACTGTAAACAATTCTGTGTAATTATTTTAATCCACAATGTGAATGCTTACTATGTACAAAATTCTCAATAAAAGGGAGCACAAGAATTTGCTCTGGGCTCCCAACCCGAGTACACCAGCTTGTGTCTCATTCTTTCCATGGGAGACCACCACAAGTGGTGACCCCGACATGATCCACTGCAGGTGGTATGAGTCCGGACCTCCGTGTTTCCTCGCCTGGAATAGGTAAAGTATGTACTTAACTATTGCTGGACAATAGGATTTTTTCAGGGAACATGGGAGGAAAACTCTCTCAGCCACAGGAACGGCATGTTAGTGAGCTGCTGAAGTTTAGCCAGGACAGACTTCTTTATCTTTAAACCCTCTGGGGGGGAGCAAATAGTTCTTTCAAAAGATAATGTGAGAGAGCTGCTGCAAGAGATATGGCGGCAATGTCTCTGGTATCCAGAGAAAGGCTCTTTAAAGTTAGACACATGGAGGAGAATTGGAACTATCCTTCATGAAGAGCCACGGGCAACAGCTAAAATTTTGATATATTGGAAGGTTGTTATGACTGCTTTAGAGACCCAGCAACAACCTCTTTTAAAAACTTTAGTAGAACCTCCTCCTTATAAAGGAATTGTATTGCACCCTCCTACCCCAAAACTGGAGTGTGCTTTATCATTTCCAACAGCGCCTATGCCTGTGGATGATAAAATCCAACCAAAAATGGGAAAAGTTCAAGCAATGATGCATCAGGCTTTCAATGAGGGGAAATTAGAGCCTGATGAGATTCCCCAGATAAATTTGTTTCCAGTCAATAGGCAAGTGGATGCTCAAGGCAATCTGCAGACTGAATGGGTTCCGATTCCTTTAGCAGTTCTTAGGGAAATTAAAAAAGCAGTTAAAGATTATGATATTCAAAGTCCTTTTACAAAGGGGCTCCTGACAATACCTCACGCATGATTCCTAGTGACTGGAAAGATTTAATGAGAATGATATTGAGCTCTACTCAGTATGTGATTTTTGACTCAGAATACCAAAGGGAAGCTATTACTAGGGGAAGGAATTCGGGGGGGCTGTATACGCCAGACCAAATCTATGGGGCAGGCTTGTTTGAATCCACTGCTGATCAAGCTGCTAATTTGCCTGATCACGTATTTCCAGTGGTTATGGCAGCTGTACTTGGGGCGTTGTCCCACATCCAGGATGTGGGAACCCCTGCACGGCCTTTTTCTCAAATTAAGCAAACAGCATCTGAGTCTTATAATGATTTTCTGGAAAGGCTACAATTGGCTATTACCAGGCAAATCTCTAATGAGGAAGCTGCAAAAGAACTTTTGCTGAAATTGGCAGTTGAAAATGCAAACGCTGACTGCAAGCGTATCTTACAGCCCTTGGTGGCTAGAGGTGAGGTTACTCTGGCTGATCTGTTAAAGGCATGTGCAGTGGTGGGTTCTCAGGCTTACAACATGGAGACTTTGGCTATGGCATTGCAAAAAGGGATGAAACCTACAGGGAATTGTTTTAATTGTGGAAAGCCTGGCCATTTTAAAGCCCAGTGCCGTGCCCCTGGGGGGGGGGGAATGGCATTTAACAAAAACAAAATTAAGGACGTCCATCCAAAATCGGTCTGTCCAAAATGCAAAAAAGGGTTTCATTGGGCAAATCAATGTCGCTCTGATCAGAACCAAAATCCGGGAAACTAAATTTGGGGCATGCAGCTAGCCCCGCTCCCAAGGCTGTCACAAAAGCATCGCCTGCAATTACTGGGAGTGCAGGTTTGGGTTTAAAAATGTTGAACTCAATTAATGTGACCTTTCCTAATCAAGTGTACATTGAGGACACTCATCTGCATGGGCCACTGCTAGAAAAAACAGTGGGATTAGTACTTCCCATATTTTCTGCATCAGAAAAAGGATTTTTTTGTTGCTTCTTTTCTATCCCTTTGCATGCAGATGACAAGAAATTATTTGCCTTTACCGTACCTGAGTTGAATAACAATGCACCTACCTTTCGTTACCAATGGAAGGTTTTGCCACAGGGAATGCTAAACAGTCCAACGATGTGCCAGTCATATGTTCGAATGGCTCTGGCTCCATTCAGAACCTCATCCTGGGTGGAAGGTTTACCACTACATGGATGATATTTTAATTGCAGCTCCCGGCACACCGGGAACAGTTAAGGCAGCGTTACCTTGCCTTAAAGAGGTATTATTACAATTTGGACTTCATATTGCCGCAGAAAAAATTCAAAGTCAAATGCCATATGCCTACTTAGGGCATAAGGTCCTTGCAACCTATGCTCATCCGGTCATTCCGGAAATCAAAATTGAGGAAAAGATTTCTCTAGTAAAATTACAACAAATACTAGGAACAATTAACTGGGTTAGACCCTACCTGGGGTTAACTACAGCAGTACTCCAGTCCTTATTCTTGGCCCTAAAGGGCTCTGAGAGACCGGATTCTGCTATAACCTTATCAGCAGAACAAAGAAGGTACTGACACATGTAAATGCAGCTTTAACGCAGTGTTGGGTTGATCGATGCATTCCTGATACTCCGTTTGCTTTGGCAATTTTACCAACTCCAGCCTTGCCTACTGCAGCTTTATTTCAATTACATGAAGCACAGGTTTATATAATTGAATGGTTGTATTTGCAGAATACTCCCAGAAAAACAATTTCTACTATGGCTATGCTTTATAGTGAGTTAATCATCAAAGGCCGAAATCGCAGTATGCATTTATATGGCATAGATCTAGTTCAGTTATTTTTACCTATCTCCCTCACTCTGTGGGAAACTTGGTATAGTCAATCCATTGAATTGCAAATTGCTCTTGAAAATTGGCCAGAAAAGATTTCTTGCCACACCCCCAGTGACCCTCATTTCCAATTGCTTCGAAATGTATCTGTAAATTTTAATTCAGTTATTGCTAAGCAGCCAGTTGGGGGATGACCGTTTATGTGGACGGTGGTAAGACCTACGGCGCTTGTGCATGGAGACAGGAAGGGGTATAGAAAACAAAAATTACCCCTCCTCAGCAATCAGCACAAAGGGCTGAATTAGCTGCTGCTATTTTGGCCTTACAGGAATTTGCACAAGAACCGCTAAATCTTATTGTGGATTCTCTTTACGTTTATCAATTGATACTTAACATTGAATTTGCTTATCTTTCTCCATTTGTTGATGCTAATCTTATGAGTTTGTTTCTAGCTCTGCAAAGCTGTCTTCATTCTCACACACATTCTCTACATATCGCACACATTCGCAGCCACCAGCCACTTCCCGGGGAGCTGCAGGAAGGGAATGACTTGGCTGACGCAGCGGCCTCGGCCATATCCTGTCTCTCACTTTCTCCTCTTACTCCATGGGACTCACATAGCTATTTTCATCAAAATGCTAAACAATTTGGTCTCACTGCTGCAGAAGCTGCAGCTATTATTCAACAATGTCCTAGTTGCAGTGCTCAATCCACTGCTCTTCCTCAAAGAGTAAATCCTTGGGGGACATCTGCTTGTCAACTATGGCAGATGGATGTCACACAACACCCTCCCTTCAAACCATGGCACCATCTGCATGTCACCGTTGATACCTATTCAGGATTTATTATGGCAACACCTCAACGAGGAGAGGCTACAAAACATGTAGTCAACCATTGCCTCCATACCTTCAAACATGTGGGGCCACCAATGGAGATCAAAACCGATAATGGCCCTGCTTACATTAGCACCGCCTTTGCGGAATTTTGTCATTGATGGTCAATTATACATAAATTTGGCATTCCCTACAATTCCACTGGTCAGGTCATTGTGGAACGAGCTCATCAGACATTGTGGAACGAGCTCCTTCACACAAAAACAAAAACGGGGGAAGTAGATGGATATGGCTTGCCTTACATACAAAACATTCTTAATATTACCTTATACACTTTACATTTTTTAAACATGACAGGATCTCTCGCTGCTACGGCAGCCAGTAGGCATTTTGCTTCCTCCCCTTTTGCAGGTACACCAAGACTGAAAGTTTGGTATAAGAGACTACCAGATCCAACGTGGAAAGGACCTGTCCCGCTGATAACTTGGGGCCGAGGATACGCTGCTGTTGAAGATGAGGGGACAATTGTTTGGGTTCCTGCTCACTATGTGCATCCTTATCATCAGCCAAAGGGGCAAGGGGATGGATTTGGGGGAATGGAAAAGAAACACATTGATCCAGGACATGGGGAAGCTAGCAAACCTTCATAATAAAACTGATTGTTGGATATGTATGCACATGCCAACTCACAAAACATCAGGGCTTCCAATGGTTGCAGTACCTCTGGCCAAAGGTGACTGGTATAAGGGACAATGCTATGGTTGTTCAGGGATGTGGTCTAACAGTTGGACTACAAGTAACATAAATACATTGCATCTTGGAAGCCGAATCCAAGAGGTGGCGGGTATCCGCTGGACCCACAATGAGACAGTAGAGAATATGACTTACTTGGGAACATATCCATTTTGTAACAAAACAATTATTATTGGCAATGGAAGTCGGGTTTATCCGGATGACATGAAAACTAAAAATATCACTTACTTTGTACATAATATTTCTAAATTTGATATCATATCTTTGATCAATGAAAATGGGTGTCCATTTATCGCTGCCACATGTTGTCCCACCATGAGAGAAAACCAGCTGCCCAAATGTGCAAATGGGAAATACACACCACCACCCACTTATTTGGCTATGTTAATGGAATCCTTTGCATAATTAATCTATGCTGAACCAAATACGGTTGGTCATCTCCTGGGAGCAAATCTATGGTTGCTGTGTGGACGGATGGCCTATGATCGCATGCCAGCACGATGGAAAGGAGTCTGCACTTTTGGGAAAGTAATCCCATCTCATGTCATTTTAAAATCTTTGGGGACTGCTCATATCCGCAATGCGCGTTCCGCAACGGAAGTAAACTCTGTTTTGAATCATGACTACTGGACACAGATATCAAGGGGAGTTATTCCTCCTTTAGGAGTCATGATGAACTATAGAGATTTGCATCGTTTAAACAATTGGACAGTTACTATGTTTAAAGACACCATTAAAACTCTAAAGCTGCTTGAAGAAGAGCAAGGAAAAATCCTTGACTTTGTCCTGCAAACCAGATATGCGGTGGACACTATTTTGGCTGCGCAAGGGGGAGTTTGCGCTGTGATTCATACACATTGTTGCATGTATATCTCTGATTATTCTCCAAACATTACAGCTACTATACAGCATATGGAACAAACCCTGAATGAGAATCCATTACAATTGGAGGACGAGGGACTGGACGTGTGGTCTGCACTTTGGTCCTGGTTGCCAGATGGTTCATGGATTCATCACCTAATTGTTGGAGTGATATTGCTTTTTATACTTTCTCTATGTGTATGCTGTTGTATCCAATGTCTCCCTGGACTTTTAGGAATGTGTCAGATAAAGCCTACGGAAGGAGAACTGTTGTTGCAGATGGCGAAAAGCTACCGAGGCATCTGCAATCATCAAAAAACTAAAACAGGGGAGATGTGGGAATAAACTTTGACTTCAGTATTGGGTAATGATTAGTCTAAGACCTTATACATACATGTCTGCCTAAGGGTCACTGAGATAAAGCAAAGAAATTAAAAGCAAACACCAGAAATATTTAAGCAGCTCAGACGACTGTAAACAATTCTGTGCAATTATTTTAATCCACAATGTGAATTCTTACTATGTACAAAATTATCAATAAAAGGGAGCACTAGAATTTGCTCTGGGCTCCCATCCCGAGTACACCAGCCTGTGTCTCATTCTTTCCATGGGAGACCACCACACAGGAGTACACGCATGTACATGTGCACACCAGAAACCAAAAAAGCAGCTCTACAGTGCGTGCATGCGGGAATACAGGAAACTGAAAGTTTAGCTTTCTGGTACGTGCATGCACACCAGCCACCTGGTCTTCTGGTTTCTAATGCATATGCATGCGCGAAGACCAGCTGACTGGCACATGCATGAGCGCCAGGGAGCTGTTCTTCTGGTTTCTGGTGCTCCTGTGCAAAGACCAGCTGGACAACACACATGTGTGTGCTGGAACCCAGAAGAGCAACAGGCAACGGCTGGCATGCCCAGAGAGATGGCTCTGTGTGCCACTTCTGGAATGTGTAGCATAGGTTCACCATCACGGCTCTAAGCTGACGCCCAAAGAGATGGGTTGCTCCAGACAGGAATTCAGCTTCACCTGATAAACTCCTATGAGAGGACATGGAGTGGACACTAATTCAGTTGGCTCCTGCAAATCCCAGAGCTACCTAGGCTGTCACTTTATTTGCCTGAAGCTACTGAAGGTCTATCCTCAGCTGAACAGCTAAGCTATCAATGTAACAATTCATTCAGATGAATCAGAATAAACTGGCTGCTTTCTGAAGATGAGACACCCCTGCCCCCATGTAATTAAAACTAACTATATTTACAAGTGGTAGCTTTTCACTGCAATGGTTTAGTTACCATTTAGGGTGTGGTCATAACATTTGACTAAACCTAAATATTTATATTAAAAACCATGGAACTTTTAATATGAGCTGGACAAGAAACTGTTAAGGAAACATAATAAATTTCTAAGGACATTTGTACTCTGATAAGCAGATATACTATAGGAAAATTAAATAAGATATTATTAACAACCTATTCTCCAAAGCAGTGGCCCCCAACCTTTTTTGTGCCGCAGCCCGGTACCGGCATCACAAAATCATCCATGGCCCAGTACCGGCATCAGCACGCATGGCAAGGCAAGCCAAGCGACTGGCCAGCCAGCCGTCCCCCGCTTCTCCCCGCCACCTTCAACTCCTCCTTTGTACCTGTGTCGATGGGCTTCAGGACGGCTTCAGGACGGTCGCTCGGCTCACCTTGCCATGCATGCTGAAAGAATCCTCGTGCCTTAGTTTTGTTCGAAGCCATCCCCCCTCGATGAAACTAAGGCGCGAGGATTCTTTCAGCACCCAAACACCGCTTTCTACCCGGAAAAGCTCACCGGAAGCACTTTTTCATCAAAACAAGATGGCGGCACCCAGCAAACCGGCAGCCCAGTAGAAATTGTTCCATGGACCGGTACTGGTCCAGGGACTGGTGGTTAGGGACCCCTGCTCCAAAGCACCTGAAGCAGTGGTGGGATTCAATTTTTTTTAAACTACTGGTTCTGTGGATGTGGCTTGGTGGGCGTGGCAGGGGAAGGATACTGTAAAATCTCCAGTCAGAGGTGGAATTTGCCACTTCTCCAAACTACTACAAATTTCCGCTACTGGTTCTCCAGAACTGGTCAGAACCTGCTGAATACCACCTTGACCTGAAGGCAGGACAAAAAGCAATGGATGGAAACTAATCAAGGAGAGAACCATCCTAAGAACTAAAGAGAAATTTCCTGACAGAACAATTAATCAACCTCCAGAAGTTGTGAATGTTCCAACACTGGGAGTTTTTAAGAAGAGACTGGACAGCCATTTGTCTGAAGTGGTGTAGGATTTCCTGCTTGAGCAGGGGTTGGACTAAAAGATCTCCAAGGTCTCTTCCAACTCTGTTATTATGTAAAATAATTCCCATGATGGCTATGAATCAAATGTAAGATTTATTTTAGTGAAATCAGAGTTCAACTGCTTGTACTTTTTTTTTTTTCAAAACCACATAGTGTAACGGTAAGATTTACTAATTTCTTCTCCTGATCTCTTCATGGGACTCAGGCTGACTATTATAGTAGTGGTCAGGAAGAAGCCCCTTGTCCTTCTCTCCTGCCTGCCCCAATTCCATCTGCTTGGCAAAGAGGACTCAGCACCTGCATTTGCAGGTGAGAGAATGCACTTGCATTCTCTCATCAGTGGTAGGGCTGCTTTGCTTTGCTTTGAGTCCCAGGTGTTCTGTGTATCTCTCTCTTTCTCTTAATTCAATTTTTGCCTGAATTTGTACCACACACTGGACCATCTCTAGCCAGTTGTATTTTAACCTCAGTATTAATGGGAACCCAAGCATTGAATATCAATTAGAAGGCGACACTAGCTTAGTCTCTTTATAAAAACCCATGTTTTGGTAACTTCTTGTTAAGATTAATGTTATAAACAGAGCTATCCTGAAACTGGACTATATGGACATTTCCAATCCCAATTCATAATGAATTCATATTCAAATGTACATCTTAAATTCCTATTTGGAGGGTTTGTTCTGGGTGGTCACCACATTGAATGTAGAGATAAGTAATCTGGGAGCAGGCTTTTACAGTGGTAATCCCCCAATTTTGGAATTCTCTCCTGAGCAAGGGATGTCTATAGCAGGGGTGTCAATTCCATTGAGGGCCACATCAGGGTTTATTTTTTTATTTTTTTTTGTCAATTGCTTACAAGATAATAGGTATAAGTAAAAACATAGTTACGAATGCATGGAAAAAATATATAAAAGAAACAATAGGACAGGGACGGTAGGCATATTGGTGCGCTTATGCACACCCCCTACAGACCTCTTAGGAAAGGGGTGAGGTCAATAGTAGACAGTCTAAGGTTAAAGTTTTTGGGGTTTGGGGAAAAAAACCACAGTCAGGTAGAGTATTCCAGATATTTACCATTCTGTTGCTAAAGTTGTATTTCCTGCAATCAAGTTTGGTGCGATTAACCTTGAGTTTGTATCTATTGTTTGCTCTTGTGTTGTTATAGTTGAAGCTGAAGTATTCATTGACTGGTAGGACATTGCAATGTATGATTTTATATACTATACTTAGATCAGACCGAAGGCGGCGTAGTTCTAGGTTTGCTAGGTCTAGAATTTCAAGTCTGGTGACATAAGGTATTCTGCAACGAGTAGAGGAGTGGAGAACTCTTCTTGTGAAATATTTCTGGACTTTCTCAACTGTGTTAATATCAGATACGTCATGTGGGTTCCAGACTGATGAGCTGTATTTGAGTATTGGTCTAGCAAATGTTTTGTATGCTCTAGTTATTAATGTAATATTACCAGAGAAAAAGCTATGTAAGATTAGGTTAACAACTCTTAACGCCTTTTTGGTATGTAGTTACAGTGGGCTGTAGCACTTAGGTCATTTGAGATGAGTACTCCAGGATTCTTGACAGAGTTTGGATCATCAACAAGGTCTTGACTATTCAGCATGTATTTTATTTTCTGATATTTTTTTTGCCAATATGTAGAACAGAGCATATATTTGTTGAGATTTGAAGTTGCCATTTGTTTGACCATTCCAGTCCATAGTCAAGGTCTTTTTGAAGGGTAGCAGTATTGTCTGTGGCGTTGAATAGCTTTACATCATCAGCAAAGAGAACGCAGTTGCTCTTAATATGATCACAGAGGTCATTTATGTAGAGTATAAAGAGAGTTGGTCCTAGAACACTGCCTTGGGGGACATCACTTTGACAGGTACAGAATTTGATAGGACGTTCCCAATTTTGACCATTTGTTGTCTGACAGGAATGCTTCTATCCAGTTATGAAGGGTGTCCAGAGATACCGTAAGATTTTAGTTTTAGGAGTAGTTTGTCATGTACCACTGAATCAAAGGCTTTACAGAAGTCTATGTAGATTGCGTCTATTGCTTTACCCTGATTGAGTTGTGTGGTCCATATGTTTTTGCAGTGTAAGAGTTGCAGATTACAGGATAGTTTTTTCCTGAAACCAAATTGTTTATTAGAGAGTAGTGATGATTTTTGTGTGGACGTATGTTGAGACAAAAGTCTATCATGTTGTGGTCACTGTTGGAAAAGGGTTCTTTAATAAATTGAATTCAAAATATTGCAGAATATGAGATCGAGGCAATTGTTAAGTCTAGTGTTGTTGGTTACTAGTTGTTCTAGTCCCAGATTTGTTACTGCATTGAAGAAGGTTGCATGTGTGGGTTCAGTTGTACATTTGTTTAGAGTCCAGTTAATATGAGGTAGATTGAAGTCACCAAGAAAGATAAAAGCGTGTGGGCAGGATGCTGCCCATGTTAGTAGTGTATTTAGCTTGTTTGCATGTTTGATGTCATAATCAGGGGCACTGTAACATAGTAAGAACTGAAATGTTTGTTTGTTTGTTTGTGTTTGACCTTGGTGGGCTGGGGTGGGCGTTGCCAGGGTGGGTATGGCCAGCTCAACATTACTTGTGCTGGGGGCATCTGTGGTAGGCCGAGCGCTCTGCCAGCAAAAACAGGCTCCCAAGCTGTATTTTTGACTGTGACAGCTTCCTGCAACCCTCTGGCAGCGAAAACAGAGCTCAGGGGAGGCCACACACAACCCTCCCAAGCTCTGTTTTCACTGGGAGAGGCACCTCAGGCTGGTCCTTTGCTGTATCTAGGACAGCCCCGCAGACCACATCTAAGCACCTCACTGGCCAGATCTGGCTCCCGGGCCTTGAGTTTGACACCCCTGATCTATAGCAAGCTCCATATATAGCAAAAGTATAGATGGAAGAATGAAACTTTTACTCTTGAGTGTATAAGTGTGTTTTTCAGACATTATGAATAGCTCAGCTCATTTGGCTATGATACACACACACACATACAGAGAGAGAGGGGGGGAGGGAGGGAGGGAGGGAGGGAGAGAGGGAGGGAGAGAGAGAAAAGTAACAAAAGATTACGAGTTTGTCATGTGGCAATTTATTTTGAGTGCAATGGTCAGACACGATAGTTGTTCATAGCATGCTTTTTTATTAGAAAGTATGATGCATAAGGTTCATCGTGCTTTGATGCCATTCTTGTACGCATTAGTAGTATGCTCTTCATCACTGGAGGCTTTTAAGATACCTTATGATTATCTGTTGGGAACTGCCTGGTAGATGCCTGCATTGAGTTAGGTGACTGAATTAAATGAGCTGTAGGTTCCTTCCAGCTCGTATATTTTATGATTCAGATTGAAATCTGTACTAGTTCCTGGGGATAGTAGAATGCCAATATTGGTGGGCCTTTGGTTGGATATAGCATTTATCTACTTATGAAATGGTTCACTTCAGTTTTTCTGGTAAAATAACAATAATAGGATTTTGCAAAGTAGCTCAACAACCTCATAGCACAATGAGCATTATAACTCAAACATGGCAGGCAAAGCAAAAAGTGGATTCTGGAATTCTTTCCAAATGAATAAAAACAGCTCTATTCTTGGTTACATAACCAGGAAAAAGAAGAGAGGACATTTAAAATACTAGCAGCATGCTGATCTGCTGTCCAATAGCATTTCCTAATAGGATACATTGAGGGATTTTTTTTGGTAGAATGATTTGCTTCACAATCCCAAAACAAATATAGCCTATTTTCATACTCAAGTGTTTATTTTGCCAACTTCTCCCAATTACATACACCATATTTGGTCCCATTTGGTTCAGTTTTTGGAGTCCTGTGCCCCTTGCCGTACTTTCTCTTTTCCAATATTTCATTGGGTTGGAAAGAGTAACAAGTAAAAACTCTCTTAAATTGAACTCAGAACCTGGTGATTTCATGTTCATGTCCATAGAGGTTTCTTGACAAGCTGGAAGTGGTTTGTTACTGTTTTCTTCTGCAGTATTCATAGTTAACCATGGTTTAATCAATCCAATTGTTTGAGTATGCATATTTAACCTGGTTATTGAATTATTTTGTCTTCATAGAACACCCTGAACCATAAATCAACTGAATACTCTGCCTTCTCACACTGTGCAAAGCCATCAGTGGCATTTACCTAGCTTAATATATTGTGTGAATATATAGTAATTGTTTGTCTTTCAATGGTCTAATTGTGTGGTATAAAAGTAGCTTTGGAACCATATTCTATTCTGGCTGGTTTGGGCAGATCATTGAGCTAAAATATAGTTAGGTCTGTGATTCAGTATCTGTTCTCAAACATAACCTATTCTGTATCATAAAGAGGATTTTTTTTCTTGATCCCAACTGAAGAAGAGGGTCAACAGAAGGTCACCATTTCATTTAAAAGAATGGTAAGAAATGTTAATGGTTTAGATGCTAACTTTAGCTTCTTTTGTTATTTCAAATCTGCTCTGAACACGCAAATCTCTTTCCTATCCCATCCTTGATAATAGCACAACCGTCATGTGTCAGAGGCATCTGGAACACACTGATACTGCTAAAAGTTATTTGCATGCACAGTCACACAGCATGTCTAGATACTTTTTTTTCAAGTCTGTTTTGCAAAAGAGAAGGCTACTAGAAATAGCCTGCTAACACAAGGGACCTGTTACTATGGTAAATGTGAACCAAGTGAGCAAGAGAGCACAGAATAAAAACAAGCTTTGGATAATTGCATGCAACATCCCACAGCAGCCCTATAGATATAGATTAGTAAAGTGCAGAAATTGCCTTCAGAGCTAAGGAGGAATTGTGATGATAATATCAACCTTATTTAGTTGCAGTGGGGTATGGTGGAGAAGGAAGGAGGAGGGGAAGCACTTTCCTGTTGGACTAAAATTTGCTGGATCTTTGCATGGTCAAGACTGGAGACCTATTTCTCTCTTTACAGGTGAGGTTTTCATACAGGGTGGAAGTATTCTATCTTACAGACTAAACTTTACAAAGCCAATACAGTAGATTAAACAAATATTGTATGCATGAAACCTAGCTATGAATGTAGTGCTAACTTTAATTTAACATACTTTTTGTGAGCTTTAACTAGGATTAAGTTCCAAATTCAGATAGGCTTCCAAATTAGTTGCACATGCATGGCTGTCTGTCTTTCAATTGTCTATCTTCTTTTCCACTGCTGTCAGTCAATCATGGCTATAATCCCTGGCTATTTAATTGGGAGAGGAAACTGTAAAAACACCTGTCAAAGAATCAGGGTGCCACTCTTTTCTTTTGTTCCAAAATAGTTTAGTTGACAAGGGGACAAATACACTACAATAATGATCTGAACAATCCTGATGTTTCCTGGTGCCTTCGTGGTTTCGTGCTGTTCGTGCCTTCGTGGTTTCGTGCCTTCGTGCTGTTTTCTTGACCACAATATTGCAGATTCTTTCTTTCTCTCTCCCTCCTTCCCTCCCTCTTTCTAATCTAACCTACAGTTCTGGTATTTCTTAGGTATTAATCAAGTCTGACCCAGTTTAGCTTTCCAGACTAGTCAAGGTCAGTTAGTCAGTTTCTAACAGAGTGAGCAGGAAATAAGCAATGCAACATGCAGCATATAAGATGTTTTTCCTAAAATCTGGCCAAGTATACCAAGCTTTATACACATCTAATAAAAGTCATGATGATGTAAGGTGCTTCACGATACCATCATGTATGTAACATGAACCGCATAATTTGTGTTAGTCATGTAATGATATAAATGATACAAAGTACAGGTAATCCTCATTTACTTGTTCACGACTGTTCCAAGTTATGAAGGTGCTGAACAAATGGTACTTACAACTGGACTTCAGAGTTCCAACCTTTCAGCATCCCTGTGGTCACAAGATCACAATTTGGGCAATTAGCCACCAGCTCAACTTACCAGATGCAGCATCTCATGGTCACGTGACATGGGAATCACTTAACAATCTGCAACGCTTGCTTAAACATAGCAACAGGGACTGCCAGAATTGCTGTCATGAAGTGATGCAGTCACATGACATTGCACTTTATGACTGCATTGTTTAGTGATAAAAATCCTAATTCCAGTTACCATTCTTAACTAAGGACTATCTGTATGGCATTTGCATCAAACGGTAATGAAATGCATAAGACCACCTGTCTTGTTAGAGCTTGAAAATAAATCAATTAATGGTAATGTTACAGCAGTAGACAGAACTGTATCCGTTTATTTCTGGCTTCAAGTTGCTACATAGCTAAAAAAAAAAAAAAAAAAAAAAAGGAACAATTCAGGTTACACTGTACTAAAGTAAAGGAAGCAGAAAAAAACTGTTCTCTGTATTTTCTTCTTTGCACTCTGATGAAAATAGCAGACACCAGAGAGAGAGTAGTCTTCTATCCTGAGATCCTGTGTAAGCCTCAGTTAAATCAGTAGCACCATCTACTGTTCTTATTATAAACTTTGAAATAGGGAAAACGATATGCTTCATATTGTCCTATAGATATTTAATTATTAGCACCAAGCAATAGAACAGTAATATTTATAACTCCATAATGTGAACAGAGACAGAATTAAAATCTTGTTATTGTAGCAGGGGTCAAAGGGAGGACAAAATAATCAGATTAAGAAAAAGACAGGAGAAATAGCACAAATGTGTACCATTATTTGTCTGAGGATTGCAACCAAAGAGAGAGGAGAGATTATTAATATCATTTATCATTTATTAATATGAATCTCTCTTGTTAGCACACTACAGTGCTATTTTAGGGTGAGTTGCTGTTTCAGCACAATTCTACAAAATCCTATAACAATTGGCTAGAGGGATTCATGCATCGGTATCTTCAAGACTGGATTTCCGTAATGCCTTTAATGTGGGTCTGATCTTGGGGTTTGTCCTGTAGAATGCAGTGGCTGGGATGCACATATAAAGGTGCACATATTAAATCAGGACTAGATCAGGACTACTGAGTAAGACTGAAGAAGTTGTTATTATCACATAAATCCTTTCTAGTATTGTTATGCCAGCAGCCTTTGTGAAAAGCTATCGGATACTTTCATAGAATAATTTGAAAAGTTTATTTATGGTAACTGCACAGTGAGATGAAAAAGAAAGCCACAAAATGTCCAACACAATAGCCAACTGATAAGTGTGAGACCTGGCAATAGTTAAGAGCAGGAAAGGTGAAGAATGAGACGGGGATTAATTCCGGCTGCACAAGACCAAGCCTGAAGAACAAAAACCTTGTTGGTAAGGCCACCCTTGGAATATTGCATCCAGTTTTGGTCACCGCAATGTAAAAAAGATGTTGAGGCTCTAGAAAGAGTGCAGAGAAGAGCAACAAAGATGATCAGGAGACTGGAGGTTAAAACATATAAAGAAGGGCTGCTGGAACTAGGTATATCTAGTCTGATGAAAAGAAGGACTAGCAGTGTTCCGCTATCTCAGGGGCTGCCACAAAGAAGAAGGAGTCAAGCTATTCTCCAAGCTATTCTCTTCTCTTGTCCTGAGGGCAGGACAAGAAGCAATGAGTAGAAACTAATCAAGGAGAGAAACAACCTAGAAGGAAGGAGAAATTTTCTGACAGTTGGAACCAATTAACCAGCAGAACAAGTTGCCTCCAGAAGTTGTGAAAGCTCCAACACTGGAGGTTTTAAAGAAGAGATTGGATAGCCATTTGTCTGATGTGGTGTTGGGTTTCCTGTCTGAGCAGGGGTTGGATGAGAAGACCTCCAAGGCCCCTTCCAACTTGGTTATTCTATTCTATTCTATTCTATTCTATTCTATTCTATTCTATTCTATTCTATTCTATTCTATTCTATTCTATTCTATTCTAAATGTATACAAAGCTAGAACTGAGAAGGCAGCAACTGACAGCAAATACTGGCAAACAAGCTGAAGAAACAGTGGGCCGTTTAGTTAGCTACTGCAAGAAGATCACACCGACCTGATGTATATGAAAGTCAAACTCAGCTAAAGAACTGGCTGCTGTGATTTCACATTGCTGGTTATAAAATGGAGGGAGGGATGGAGGGATGGAAGGAAGGATGGAGGGATAGACAGACAGGCAGACAAACAGATATAGATTTTCATACCTGCCCACTCTATTAGAGTCTGGGCGAATTACAAAGTCCAGGTACTGGATCATAGAAACACACCAAAGATTTGTATCCAGCTTGCTTGAAAAGAAAGAAGGACAGAACTTCAATAAGGAGGTTCCAACGTCAATGGTCTGAGGCAAAGTTTACTTTCCCAATAAATACTCCGGCCTCCTCCAACCTTTGGCAAAACGTTTTTAAAGAACTGTGATGCTAGTCTGAAGCTCCTTTCATGGACTTCTAGAATATCTTTCTAGGAAAGCCTGAAAACCAGGACAGAAATAAAAACTAAATAAAAACTAGAAATAAGAAATAAAAACTTGGGTGGGGGTTGGACTAGATGACCTACAAGGTCCCTTCCAACTCTGATTATCTGTTATCTGTTACTAAGAAGAATTTGGGCTATTTACTGGTATTTTTTACTCCTGGTCTGCAAAATTAAACCTGGGTTTCTCTTATTTATTGCCTAAGATAAGCAAGAAATATGTTTTTGTATTGGGATGTGTGGTGTCAATTTGGAGAAGAAAGCCTCTGGGTTAAGAGAAAAAAGATTCCAGGATTCCTGTCTCCTTTGACTCTGGATGGTTATCTAGAGAGCTGTTTGTATGCAATTCAAATCAAGAAAAGAGGGAAGAGGAAAATTATTGTTAGTTACATGAAACAATCATAACACAGTTTAATCAAGCAATGTACAGTGCTCTACAAATATTACATTTTCCTGTCTTCAAATTACAGATCACTGAAACCTTAATGCATTTAGAATATTGGAGTATCTATTCTACACTAGGTTCTCCCCATGATTCCTCTAGAGGAAAAATCCAACTGGAGATCCCAATACAATGACTTAAAAATTGGATTT
The DNA here is from genome assembly GCA_033807585.1 of Hydrophis major. Taxonomy (NCBI): domain Eukaryota; kingdom Metazoa; phylum Chordata; class Lepidosauria; order Squamata; family Elapidae; genus Hydrophis; species Hydrophis major. Next base: position 132,688,432 of record CM066329.1, on the reverse strand, counting down.
AATATCAGAAAACCAAGAGCACCTTGATGGTAAATGTGAGATTTGCAGTAGGTACGAGGAAAAAACATAAAAAAGAATCTTTTGCAAATATGCAATTTTTCCAATTCTGGAACCTGCTTTATCATGGTTTAGAGGCACTGCTTTATAATCATTTCCTTCCTTCCTGAGAATGTAATTCCAGTTGGTGGCGATGAGTAGAGGTCAGCTGTGTGTGTGTGTGGGGGGGGTTCCCTCTTTTGGGATTCCACAGAGTTTGGCTCTTTTACAACTGTTATTTGATATCTCCATGGAGTCCTGGGACAGAGAATCCACTGATTTGGGATAAGGTGTCATTGGTATACTGATTATACACAGCTATACAATTTCACGCTGGAAATACAGTAAATGTCAACCTTGTGACTGGAACTAGATGTATAGGAATAAGCTGAAGTTGAACATCAAGTCAATGTCACTTTTATCCAAAAACCATCTGGCTTTTTAAATACTCTTGTTCTACTTCTGGATGAGGGAACACTTCCTGTGAAGGAGCAAGTCCATCACTTGGAGGTCCTCCAAGACCCTTGGTTTTGCTTTGATTTAGCTGGTGTGCCAGTTGCAGTCTGTCCTGTAGCAATAGGTCCTGGTGGCTGTAATTCACACCCTTACAATCACCAAGGCTGACTGCAATGATGTGTTCCTGGGAGTGTTTTGGAAGCCATGACAGTAGCAATGTTGTTATTAACAAGTGAAAGGTGACATTGTTTTAGCGGTCACTGCAATGCTCTCCATTAGGTTTCAATTTCTAAGTACAAGTCAAAATAGCACTTAGCAATGCCTATAGCACTTAAGACTTATAGTCTTATAAGACTTTTACAGCACTAAGCGGTTTACAGGGTCAGCATATTGCCCCCAACAATCTGGCTCCTCATTTTACTGACCTCAGAAGGATGGAAAAACTGAGTCAACTTTGAGCTGATCAGGATCAAACTGCTGGGAAAGTCAGCCTGCAATGTTTTATTTTAATCACTGCACCTCCACAGCTCATAGTGTCTTAATCTTTTATAAAGTTATACGGTATATGGCTTGGCACCAGTATTTTGATGTCTATCTTTTTCCAGATAGAACTAATCTCTGTGGTTCATTGTTCCTGATTTGAGATGTAGAAGGTTGCCCTGAACTTCAGGATTTTGATGAGAGGGGAAGAGAACAGATCTCTTAATTTCTGCTTCTATGGAAAAGTTTATGCTAGAAATTTGAGTATTGCCCATTTCGATGTGCCTTTAAGAGGATGGATGGTGTTGTTTTGCAATGAATTACTTGTTTAGGATGCAATTAAGGTCATGGTATTGAAATGGATATGGCCTTTTAAAAATGCAATTTGTGTATCTTTAATACATTTGTTAAGTGCCAGGAGTCCTCACAAAGTAAGCAGTATATACTTATCTTAAATAAACTATAAGAATAAATGCTTCTTCACATGTGCTCTATAAAACAAGCATCTATTCTGAACTGTTGCCACATGCATGACGTCACTGAGGCAGGGTGCTGCTCACAGACACTCTTTGTAATATCTGAAGATCATTTATGTAAGAGGCAATACTGGGATTAGATAAAAAATTCTAATCGTATTAAAGGTCAAACTTTCTATCTTATGCCTACATACAGGGGTGGGATACGACAGGGTTAACTACTGGTTTGGGATTTACGAGGTTTGGTGATTTATGATGTGCTTCCCTGCACGCTGCAAGCCGCACGCCTGTAAATTGTCATCAGCACGCTGTGTGCAGAGAAGCAGCCTTTGAAACAGCCCTCTTTTCCTGCTTTTTTAACTGCAGCTGTGCCTCGTTCGGCAGCTGACGTTGAAAAAGCAGGAAATAAAGGTCAGGTAAGAGCCCGGTGGGCAGGTGGGCAAAAACATCAGCAGACATAGAACCGGTCCTATGTCTGCTGCTTTTCAGAGCTACTGGTTCTACAGAGGTGGACAGAACCGGTAGAAACCCACCCCTGCCTACATTCCAAGAAGAAATGCAACTGAAATCAGAAGAACCTATATTAGGGCTTAGTAAAATAACAGAATAACAGAGTTGGAAGAGACCTTGGAGGTGTAATCCAACCCCCTGCTCTGGCAGGAAACCCTGCACCATTTCAGACAAAGATGTATAAAAGTATACTTCTGGGCTGTACTTGGATAGGTTTAAGCCTCAATTACTCCTAGAGTAGTGCTGCCAATTATGAATTAAGATTATTCACATTTAAGGAAAACTGTTTTTCTCCACATTCAGTAAAGCACACTAGCTTTCCTTTTCATAAAATGAACATGGAACACGAAAAAGCATTTTATGCATTTATATGGAAGGTTCATTTCCAAATGCTTTGAATAAATACATTGTTTTATTTTCTGTAGATTTTGTACACCATGCAGAGAGGGTGAATAACCTGTCCCTATTTTTAAAGCAACTAAATAAAAATGAATTTAAAAAGCTAGGAAAAATAGAATGACATCTTAAAGCACAAAACCTGCTCTATGGTTTTTGCCATTTTAAAATTTTTACCTCAATTATTTCAAAATACATATAAAACAATGAAAAAGAAATAAAGCAATGCACCTACCAACAGTCTAATGTATTATGTTACCAAAGCAAACAAAGAAAAATAATATGACAAACAAAAGAATTAGCATTCATGTAATTCAATATCACATTTCTTTAAATATAATATATCAAATTACAGAAATATTTGTTTGTTCTTGTAAAATGTAAAAGGAAAACATATTGTATTACTTTTTATTAACAGAAAAAATGGCTTTTTCAATTAGTTGATAGTAACACATTTCCTGGGTTCATGATATCCATAGTAGCAATACTTTTCCAGTCACTCAATAGAATTATCTTAGTAGTTATTCCCCATATCAGATATAAATAAAGTTCCTCAAAACAGTCAAATTCCATGATTTTGAAATACTATTCAAAATAGCACTCATACCTTTAACATAAAAACATCCATCTATTAATTTACTTATGTATTTCTTACAACATAACAATATATTTTGGTTGGTTGCACAGCAACCTAGATGTTTAAATTGGATTTAACATCTTTACTTACCTATTGAGTCATTATTATTGGTATTATTATTTTACAAAAGTGAACCACTAATGGACAAGTCCAAATCTGATGGATTAACATACAGTGGTACCTCAGTACTCAATTGCTTTGAAACTTGTTGAATTTAGTACCTAACGCTTTTTGATGCAAAAATTTTGTCCTGGTATTTGTCATTTCTTTGGCATTCAACGTGCAAACTAGAACTTGTTGGTGTCAGTTGCCTCATCACTAATACATTATTCCTTATGGAAAAATTTTGTTTGGTACTCATCGCACCTCCTGGAACCAATTAATGATAGGTACTGAGGTACCTCTATATTTTTAAATTATTTACATGACCAATAGAAAATCTCAAGTCTATAATTTTTGATGCATTCTTTGAGGTATCCATACCCTCGGAATAGAATCTTTTGATGAATTAATTGTAATTTCAAGTGTAAAGAAGCAACTTAATATGTATTTTAAAATAGAAATATTCCATAATGTATTCACCAGTATTAGCATCAAAATCCAATACTTTTCCAAGCATAACACGGAAAACTTAGAAAGATTTTGGTATCAGAACAGAATTTCTTGCATTCACTTCATTTTAAAGATGTTCACTCTCCTATTTTTGGAATTACAATAGATGCTTTTGAGAAGTATATCTATTGTTTACATGCTAATCTTAAAATATGAACTGTGGCATCCAGGATATCCTAGAATTGTTTATTCTCCTCAGGACGTTTTTTTAAAAATACACATAAACTTGATTATAGTTCTTTATAACTCAAGACAGACTGATACTGTAAATAAAACATTAGTTACACAAATGAGCATTTCTTTTATGTTTTGCAATATTATAGCTAAACTAATAAATAATTGTTGAAGTTTCAATAGATTTGTTCTTTCCTTTCAGGAAATGTGAATTACTGGACTTAGTAATACCCACATGGCTATTAAACCAGATTTCTTTGATCCTCCAGTAAAGATGGAACTGCCACCAGTGAGCCAGGAATGGACATTTGAAGCAAAACAGATTAAGACTTCTATTACCTTTCCCAATCATAAGATTTTCAGAAGCTTTCAATGAATGTTTATTTACTCTTTAAAAATCTATAAGCCCTGTATGATGTTCTGCATTATATGATTTTGTTCAGAAAGTAAGTTTGCTACTTTGGGAGAAAAAAGTTATAACATTCTATTATAACTAAGATTTTGGGGAAAAAAAGTGTCATTTTCAATTCCTTTTACCTATTGTTCTATATGAAAATTATGGTCATATTTCTATGTCCTTTTTAAACAGTTTTGCCTCTGCTTTAACAGAAACACTAACGGTGGAAAAGTAACACCCAAATAACTACGTTAAGCAAAGATCCAATCACGCTAGTCTTATGCCTGTAGTACTCAGAGCGTACACATCTGTAACATTGCTTGTCTGTCAAACAATGAGGATCCTTATAATTGTTTTTAAAACAACAATTTAAGTCTCTTAAATGCTAATAACTTGGCATAGAGTGAGAACATTCCTGTAAATTCTGGAATATTGTCCATGACACTGCTTGAATCAAAGGTGGCAATTACCAGGATGTAGGCGTTATCTAATCTGAGCCTAGAGCTCCCTCCATAAGATTTGTGGAGAATAGAAATTGATCATGGGACTCAGTTGAGTCATTCCTGCAACATTCACATTCCTCCAGGCAGTGCAGAAGGGACTAGAAGAGATTCAGGTGGGTGTCAAGCCCCAAATCAAAAATGACTGATGGAGATTCTACCAAGCCGAGTTCTTTTATTGTTTCATACCTAGAGCCAAAGTCATGCCAAACTGAGCACTCTACTAACTGCATATACTACATTAACTGAGTTGCCTTTACTCCCCTGGAATGCACCCCTCCCTCCTGGAAATCTACCTCCTCACTACATTCCATCACAGATGGACTCTGTTAAGCCTGGTTTCCCCAACCAGGGTTAGGGAGACAAGCTAAACAGAATGTGCAGCTTAGTCAGATAGGCACACAGATAAATGAGTGAGCTAAGCTTGTATATTTATTAACATACAGTAAAAAATAACAGATACGCTTGTGCTATCAAATATATAGTTTATTCCATTATGAGTTCATAGCATAGTCAAAATAACAGTCCAATAGTCATGTATCATTTAGTCAGTCCATTCAGGGATATTCAGTTAGCAAAATCCGTATTGAATACCCTATGTCAATTCACTTACAAGTCAGTCCTTTGTTTTCTCTCCCGTTCGAGCAATGCAGTCTTGTGTCCTTGCAGTAATCAGGTTTCATCAAAGCCAGAGAGATAGCAAGCTGCAGCCTTGCTTCTTTTAAAGTGCTTTCACAACCACTCCCTTAATTACTGTCCCACAGCTAAAGTTGCAGACACTTTAACATACAAACTATGATTACATATTATTATTTACCTAAACCAGTTAGGGTAAAACAATGTTATCCCTAACAGACTCCTTGTGGCTAAACTTTTCCATCACATAGATTTTCTGTCAGGAAATCCAAATGTTTAAACATGAAACACTTTAGAGGTTAGAGGTAGGAGGAAAAGTTTTGCAAACTAACATGTCCCTCCTGAGAAATTTAAAAAAATGCCTTTCAGTCATTAATTACCAATCTTCAGCAGATTGAAGTATCAAATAATTAGTTTTTTAATTGGTCCTTCATCTATAGGAGCAATTTTAACATAGTGAATTTCATTTGGTTTTTGTTTAGAATTTTATGGTCTTTTAATTAACAGTGGTTAAAAAGACAATTTAATGAGAGGTGCAATTTATTTCCAAGCCAGGGAAAAACTCTGTTTTTATAGGAACCAAACTAGATTAAGGAATGGAGGCCATATTTTTTAATCCATGCATTGATTTTTACTTTTATCTGGCCCTGTTCATGTATTTTTAACAAAAAAGATGGGTAGGCAAAAGAAATATCAGCCCCAAAGATATGGAATACTCAATTTTCTCAGTAATAGTTGAGACCGCTTTGTGGCTTAACTATTCACGAATTGTAGGCTCTCATATAGAATATCAGAATTGGAAGGGACTTTGGAGGTCTTCTAGTCCAGCTCCCTACTGAACCAGCAGACCCTATGCAAGCTCGAGACAAATAAATACCAAGCCCATCCCTGTAGCTATTTTATAATTCATGTTTATGATACAAAGAAATAGCTGAGAATCCTGGTAAACTATGGGTTAATGTATTATGTACATACAGCCATGCCTACATAAGCTGTGGGGTACAGATTAGGCAGGTACTATTTTTTTCTAGCTAGGGCAGTAAGAAAGGGGTGGACTTCAAGCAGTCATCAGACTTTGAATGAGTCATTATCAGCTGAGCTAATTTCCCTTTGTAATAGGAGCACTAAAGTACACTTACTTTTGAATCTTCTGGAAGGCAAATTATGTCTTTGAATCTTCTGGAAGACAAATGATGTCATAACGAGTAATACAGGCAGGAGATCAAGGAAGAGCTTTTCCTAACTGAGCTTTTCTCTCTTACTTGTAGAAAATAATATGCCACCAGAATTCCCAGTGACTCTGAGTAGTTTACAAACTCTTGAAAGCATTTAAAAACGAATAACACAAAAACAATATAACCAAAGAAACAAAGAAGGCAGAGAAAACAAATCCAGATGTAACATGGAAAAAAGTTGCATCAATCCTTGACAAAGGCCAGGGTGAAAAGCCACATTTTCAGGGCCATTTAAAATAACAGTTGGAAGGGGGACGTTTGAATCTGAGGGGAGAAACTCATTTCAAAGGGCAGGTGCTCCAATAGGGAGGTTGTGCTTTCAGGATCCTGATAAATTACATTGTTTAATCAAAGGAACCCAGAGCATGCCAATTTTGCCAGATTAAACTGTCCAGGCGCACACTTTGGGAGACAAGCAGTCTCAAATTAATCAGCTTTTAAGTCATGTATGGTCGGGCCCCGCAAACCCTGGTCTAAGGACCAGCACCGGGCTGTGGCATGCCAGAAACCCGGCCATGCAAACCAGTTAAGTCCTATCCATGGGGTGCAGGCAGCATGCAAAACCATGCCCCTCTGGTCCACAGAAAAACCTCTCCCTAGAACCCATCCCTGATGTCTAAAAGGTTGGGGGGTGCTGCTGCAGGGCTTTATATGTAGTGACCAGCATCTTGAATCACACCCAGAAGCAAGAAAGACACTTAACAATGGAAAAGCAAGTATTTTTTTTATAGAAATTGAAGGCTACAGGGCAGGAAATCCAAGGGATCTGATATGTTTGCCAGTTTGGGGAAGTTAGGCAGATTTGTTGTCAGCGTACCTGAGGCGAGTTCTATTAGGCAAAACGGGTTTTTCTGGAGGGCAGCAGAGCTGGGGAAGTTAATTGTGAAGGAAATTGAGCATCAAGGCTATCAATTGATAAACAGATGATGGGGTTGCCATGCCTTTGTAAGGTTGCCAGGTGCTGTAAGTAGAGGCTTCAGTGCTTTGTGGTCTAATGGGATTGCAGGCAGTTTTATCTGAGACAGGGTTAAATTTGGTTTGCTGGGATTAAGCAAAAAGAACATTTGGGTTCCCCTCTGGTCATATCTAAAGGGGGGGCAATCAATTTTAGTGCCTTTGAATCTATGTTGATACCTGATATTTGCCTGGACAAATCCTGGCATTGTCAAGATTTTAAGTAGTACCGTAGTTTGCCTTGCCTCCTTCCTAGGGTTGCAAGGCTGGCCCATGTCATTTTAGTTGCTTAATGCCAAAAAACGGATTAGAATTTATGGTACCAATAGATGAGAATATTGGTACCTCAAGATTGAACCGTAGAGGGCTTGGCGTTGTTTGAGTTTGGTTATTTTGAGACTTTTCATTTCTCAAACTCAAACTCAAAACTCAAACGAGGTAACATCTTCATTGTGAGTAGAGAGTTGGGGTTTGCTTTCATTTTTTTTTAAATCCTCGATTGGGTTGCTCCTGTGAGCGAACAGTAAGTAACCCCGCATTAATCGAGACTCACTCCAAGCTAAATGGATGGACGATTCAGCATCCCCTAATTCCTTCCATACGTGTTTACCCCAAAGCGAGCTATGCTCGCCTATGCTTATTGCCCAGTGAAAAGCAAAATAATCTCCGCTCCGGTAACGGAAAGGGTTAAGGGTCGCCACCAATCTGTTGCAGGTAGCGAGAGAAACTCTCCGCCGCCAGCGGTAGGGGGTGGGTAGGCTAAGGCCTGCAAAACCTTTGCACTCCGGCGTTTGTTTGTTTTTTCTGTCACGGCGTGAGTCAGCAAATCGGGAAAAGGGAAGTCGGGCGTCCCGATTCGTCGGAGCGACTCTCGTTCCCTCTCCTGTTGCGAGGCCCCGAGGCCTGCTCTCGGTTCTCCCGTTGGAAAGCGAAGGAAATGCTGAGTAACGCTCACCCTGTGGAAGCCTCGCTAGGCCGAAAGTTTTGATTCGCCACCGCCATCCTGAAAGCGGGGGAGGGAAGCCCGGGGCCAATCACGGCGTTGCAATCTCCTCTCGTGCCCTCCTTTTTCCTCACAAAACCAGGAAAGGTTCCCGTCGGAGGGGCGGGGTGGGGAACTCAGCATATCGCCCGTTAGTACCTATTGTTTATTATTCTCGCTTCGCCATTGCTGGGACTTTCCCACCTGAGCCCCGCCCCCTTTCCCGTGGGTTGCGACGCCCATAAATAGCCGGGGCGGGTCGTCATCATCAGCAACCAGCGGAGAAAAGGCGTCGTTCGTATTGGGGTTGTAACGCGTCTGCTCCTCCTCAGCCGACCTCCCCGAAGCGCCAATTGTTGCTGCGCCACAGAAACCCCGCGCCGCTGCCGTCGCCGCGATGGCTCAGCTGACGATCAAGGCCTACTTGCTGGGCAAGGAAGAGACCACCCGCGAGATCCGGCGCTTCGCCGTCGACCTTCCCGCCCGCTACCAGCCGATCCGGGACAAGGTCGCCGAGCTTTTCCAGGGGCTGCTTCGCAATTCTGCCGCCGCCACGGGAGCCTTTCAGATGTACTATAAGGGTGAGCGATGGAGGAGGGATCGATGGGCCGGGGGGGCGGCGAGGCTGCATCGCTTCTCTCTTTCCCCTCTGTCCCCAACCTCCAGTATGGAGCCTTCCTTAAATCGCGGCTTCTGGCTCTCTTGAAAGCGGCACCCCAAAGTCTGATATTTACTGAGGCTCTTAGCGCTTCCTTCTCTTCGGGTTAGGTAGGCTTATAGTGCCAGATGGTAAGAAACCCTAAATTGGGAGTATATTTAAATAAAAGGTTGAAAACCCAGAAATTTTCAACCCTTTCCCTACATTTTAGGAAGCTGCCATGTACGATATTCCTTTCTCTTCCTATTTTCCTAACCGCAGCAAACACGATGACATGGGTTGATCCTAGAGAGTCTGACTGGCCCAAGGCCAGCCAGTTGGCTTTCGCATATAAAGCAGGACTAGAACTCAGAGTCTTCCACTTTTTAGGCTAGCAACTTAGCTTCTAAATCAAACTGTTGCCTGAAGTCATATATTAAAGCTCAGCGTCTAAACCAAGAGTCAGTACAGGTAGTCCTTGACTTACAACCATTTGAAATTGGAACAGCACTAAAAAAAGTGATTTCTATTTTTCACAAGAACTTGCAGCATCTCAATAGTAGCAGGATCAAAAATCAGACACTTGGCTACTGGCATGTATTTGATGGTTGTGGTGTCCCAGGGTCGTATAATCCTAATCCTTTTGGGATCTTCTGACAAAGACAATAGGAAAGGGAGATTAACTTAATCATGTTACTAAACAATTATAGTGATTCACTTAACTATGGCAAAAAATTGTAAAAACTCACTTAACTGTCTTGCTTAGTAGTGAAAAATTTGGGATCAATTGTTGTAAGTCAAGAATACTTATAGCAGTTTATAAAAAAGTTAGTTGATATAATATCCTGGTCCAAATTCCAAGCTTTAATAGGTGATCCACGAAGGACAAGAATAAACAATTATGACTTCCCATGGGCAAAGGAAATTGTGTCATGTAGTGGTTAAAGGTCCAATGCCCTTAAATATGTTGTGACCTTTCTAAACTTTGCTGCCCTAAAAGTAGTCCTATTTCCTCATCAGAATGGAACAGACCCAAGCCTCAAGGTTTGCTAAAAGGCATAAATTCTATTTCTTGCTATTGTACCATATATTATGCACAAATTCCAGAAACTCTGGCTTAAATTCTTAGTTTTAAATTAAAACTAATTTAGTTTTGGGGGAAAGTAACTTCAGATATTCGGGACTCTTCCCAAGCCTATAGTGAGATCTTATTAGAGATATGTAGAAAGACATGTATGCTGGAAAATGACCTTGAACTCACTGTTAGCAAAAACCGGACAAAAGCAAAATCGTGAAGCTTTGACCTGTAGTGGGTAAATTTTCCTTGTGATTGTGTTAGATCAGGGGTGGGGTGCTGACTCAGGAATTCTGGGAGTTGAAGTCAAAAAATAATAAAAGGGGCCATAGTTCCTCACCTGTTAAGATGATTGGGGAGTGTAACTCTGGAGAGGCACTGGAATGGTTACATTTCTCTTGATAGGAAAGGGTTGGAGTTTACATTAGATGTTTTATTTAAATGATGTTTTCATCATTTTCCCCCTCCATTATGGAAACTGCTGCATGAATTAATTCAGAATAATAACTAATGGTTGTTTCACAGAAGAATACCCTTTCTTCGTTTTGCATTCTAGTAGAAATCTTACTACTAGCTTTTCTAGAGAGTTTTTGAAGATAGAGTTACTTCTATCACAATTTGCAAGGGTATGTATGACTGAGCTTTAGTTTGCCATCTAAGAGTTACAAAAAGAACCTAATACCTGCTTTTCCAGATAAAGATAAATAAAGATAAAAATGTTACTAGGATCCATATAAAATGCTACTTTAAGTTTTACTCCTTTTTAAAGCCTCTTTAAAGCTTGTTGGGGTCTTTTTTTTTTTTCATCCTAGCTTTTTCTCCAAAATGCAGGGGTCTGCTTTTTTTTTTTTTTTTTTTTTTCAAATTGAGTGTTGATTCATTGGTTGCAGCTGGAATTGCCCAACCAACTTGTCACCTGAGCATGTGTCCTGAGAGAAAATTACTGATCCAACATCACTCAGCCTGCTTTCATGCCTAAATCAGGACTGGAACTCTCAGTCTCTTCAATTTCTAGACAAGTGCCTTAATCACTAGTCAAAATTGACTCTAGTTCACGGATATCAAACTCGTGGCATCACATTGCCATCATGTGACATTTCATGACTTTTTTCCCTTTGTGGAGCTGGGGTGGGTGTGGCTTGCATGTGACACATCTGGCCCACAGGTTGCCTGTTTGATATGCCTGCTTTAAGTTGGAGCTCTTGTTATAGTCAACTGATTTTTAGCCTTGAAATAAGAGACCTGCATAATATGTTTTATATTTTGTATGGATCTGTCAGTAAAAAATTACAATTTAATTGTAATTTGAGTGAGGTAGGAAGCATGCAGTCTGTAAATTGATTTTAGGTAGAGCGGTGTTTTTGAGCCTTGGCAATTTTATGATGTGTGGAATTAGGTCCTAGAATTCCCTAACCAGTATGATAGTTGGGGAATTCTGTGATTTGGAAGCCACACTTCATAACATTGCCAAAGGTTGAAAAGTACTGGGGCAGAGCAAGCTTATGACCGAATGATATTTCTTCACTGGTATAAAATGTAGATGCAGGGCTTTCGGTTTGAGCTTCTTCAGTGACAGACTGAAATTCAGTGCGATCGTGCACAGTTTCAATCTGGGCTCACTGCTGGAGCGCTCTGAGCCGGCTGGTTTCAGGGCTAAGCGACCTCGTAGAGGTGGTGAAGAGGGGGGAGACTGCCAGCAGGATTGAGGAGAGCCGCATCTCTCCTCCCCAGCTGGCCATTACTCCCTTTCCCGAAGGCAGTGGCAGCGGTGGTCAGAAATGGCCACTTCAAAGAAGAACTCAACTGGAAAAGAATGTGCAGGAGGAAGATAAGAAGAGAGATTTTTGGCTGGCTGGGTCGAACCGAAAAAGCAACAATATAAGGTACCCTGGAATTTGAATTATAAAGAACAACATTGTTCCCAAAGAAGACTTTGAAGCAGCGAATGAGAGAGGGAAGGGAAAGGATTTGGGTTTTTTTTACTTCCCTATATTGACAACTAAGAGATTTAAGCAAGAAACCAGCAAAAATCCACTTTGACATTAACAGGTATTTAAGCTGAAAATAAAATGTCAGAGGATAATAAAGATTTCTGGATTCTCAAAAACTTTTAAAAGAAGGAAAAAAACGAAAGGGTGGGATCTGGAAAAATGGAGGAGACCACCTGGAATTGAAAGGAATTAACAGTGAAACTTTAACAAGATTCCTAAAAGATACATTTTAACTGAAACTTTGTAACAAGAGAACCCCAGGAAGAGAAAGTGGAAAAAAGGAGCAAGAAGAAACAGCTTTGGATTACTTGGTGATTTTTTTGGATTTTTGGCTATTGGATCTAAAAGATTAAAATTAATTGGGTGGTTGTTTAAAAGTTTTTAAAATGGTATCACTCTTGGAATAATTGAGAATGGAACTTAAAAAACAGAGAGAAGAGGCACAAGAAGGAAGAGGTTCTTTTGGTTTTGTATTTCAATTTTTAGAAATGGAGATCCTGAACTATGAGAAACAACAAGAAATGCCTGTAGAACAAGAAGGGCAGGACAAAGAAGAAGCCATCTTCAATGACCAAGTGGTTCTATGTGGGGGAAAAAAGGAAAGGGGGGAAAGAGAGTGAAAAATTTAAGGTTTGAAAAAACAGCCCCAAAAAAGGATAGTTTGGAGAGTAATTACAACATCAGGAAGAAACAGAAGAGAGGATTACAGAAGAGAGAATCAGAATTAGAGAAGGGTTCAAAAACAGAAGGGAGAAGAAGAGGGGGAAGAGGGAAAGGAAAAATTATAAAGGACAGAAACAGGACATAGAGGAACAGGGAAAACGTACAAGGATTAAGGGTATAAGCCTATTTAGAAGACACACAGATAATGGGTGAAAACTTACCGTATATACTCGAGTATCAGTCGACCCGAATATAAGCCGAGGCACCTAATTTAACCACAAAAAACTGGGAAAACTTATTGACTCGAGTATAAGTCGAGGGTGGGAAATGCAGCAGCTACTGGTAAATTTCAAAAATAAAAATAGATGCCAATAAAAATTTTCACTAGGACAGTTGAGAATAAGTTTGATGTTCACAATTTCCTCTTTGAAAGAGACCAGTAAATAGGGAACAAGAAGATGAAGAAAAAGAAGTGTGTTTTTTCGCACTTTTCACACTGAAGTGAACAAAAATGGCATCATAGGAACAGGCTTATTCTCAGCCCAAAGGTTTGTTTCTGATTTCTTCCCTGATTTAAGGGAAATTTGGGAAACGATCTCACTATCATGAAAGGTTTGATTGATTCACTAACCCAAAAGATGATGATGATGACAGTGGTAGGCAGGAGTCACTCTCTCCCTTGCAAGAAAAAAGCAAGAGCCGTTCTTATGATCTCTCCCTCTCTCTCTTTCTCCCCGTAATACAGTAAAGCCCTTTCCAGGGTTTTTGCATTTGCAAGGTGCAAAGCGGCGGGGGCGGATCGCGCGCGCGTGCTGGAAAGGGCTTTACTGTATTATGGGGAGAAAGAGAGAGAGGGAGAGATCATAAGAACGGCTCTTGCTTTTTTCTTGCAAGGGAGAGAGTGACTCCTGCCTCCCACTGTCATCAACATCTTCTTTTGGGTTAGTGAATCAATTAATTTGGGAAATGATCTCACTATCAGAAAACAACGCGAGCTGCCACCACCTCCTCCTCCCCCTCCTCCCAAGTGGACTGAAAGCAGCTGGAGCTGAGGAAATGAAGCTGAACGAAGCAACCTCGGCTCGCGTTGTTTTCTCAGCCTAGAGAAAGGGGAAGGGGGCTCATCTGGACCAAGGGTGAGTTTCCCCTGAAGGATCTTCTGTCGCTTTTGCCTTCTCCCTATATCTTCCCTCTGTTAAAATCCCCCCACACACACACTTATTTTCGGTTGGATAGATTTTGTGTCTGAGCATTCTCACATGGCGGTGGGTCTTCCCCCCCAAAAAAAACAGTTAAAAAAAGAAAAAAGAAAATATCCTCAAGCAAGAACTTTTCTGCTTCCGATTACTCCCATGCTTAAAAGTTGCAAAGGAAACACGGAAGCAGGGAAGCGGCTGCCCAGCTTCGGAGCTCCACACCATTTTTTTTTCAGAGGGGAATCTGACTCGAGTATAAGCCGAGGGGGGTTTTTTCAGCACAAAAAATGTGCTGAAAAACTCGGCTTATACTCGAGTATATACGGTAATTGAAAGGGAGATTCTGTAAGAGTACATAAGATAGTATTGTTATATTAGAAATAGAAATGAACTTTGGAAATATGAAACGTGTGATTAAAATGATAGATAAAATACTCATTGTAATGGAATGTTTAATAAATAAATGAAATAACGAGAATGAGAGAATGAAATTAGGAAAAGAGGGGAACATTTTAATTATTATAAATGTGTTATAAAAATTTAAGTGAAGAATATGAAAGAAACATGAAAAAATTATGAAAATATAAGTGTTCCTAGAAGTATGATATCCTATTGAAAAGGAATGTTAAAGATGTCAAAGATTATAACTAACATTAATGATAGAGCTGAATTGGAATAGAATAAGTATTTTATTTATTATTGTTATATATATATTTTCTCTTTAAGAACTTAGTGTGTATTTTAAGAACGTACCAAACAGAATTTGACTGGAAGTTATATATTATATTGAATGTTATAATTGTAAAGGCATAAATTGAAGTTTAAGAGTTGAATGGATAAAAATTAAAAAATATAAAGGTGTCATACTCCAATCAGTAACTACAGGGAAAAATTTTGTTTAATGAGAAAAGAAAATATGAAATTGAAACAGGACAGACAAAAGTATAAATATGACTAGAAAGATATTGAAACTTAGAAAAAGATATATATATATATATAATTTAGGAAGGAATGAGATAATTAAAAGTAAGATTGAAAAAACTAAGGGAACGGGAAAATTATTGAGAAAATGTTAAAATAGTAATAAGATATGGAATAGAACACAAAGATGAATTGAAATTGAATTTGTGTCTGTATGGAGAAGTGATAACCCGGGACCATGCTATTCTCAAAAAAAGAAATTTTACTTGTATTATGTTTTGTGAAAACCCAAATAAAATTTTTATTTAAAAAAAAAGGTAGATGCAGAACTAGTAGTAGTAATCAATTTTATAATGCAATGATCCAAAAGAAACAGCTGGAGGAATGATTAATCAGTGTTTTGATGCCTTTTTTAACTTTTTTAAACTTTAAGGTTTAACACAGTCATGTTTCCTGCTTCCTGTTGATGACTTTCTAGGTGGCATGTTACATAAGAATTGTTCAGACTGTAATTGTACATCATTTCTATCAAATAATAAATGAATTATTATTTACTTTCAGATGAAGATGGTGATATGATCGCTTTTTCCAGTGATGAGGAATTGAAGTTGGTTCCACCTTCTGTGAAAGCTGGATTTTTTCGGATTTATGTTAAAGGTAATATTGATTTTGTGTGTGGAAGTTGCACTCATGCATTCATGCTATGTAGTTGGTTCAATATAAAGAATCTGCAATCCACGGATAATTTTCAATTCAGAATCCTTATCCTCTTATTGGAAATATTTCAGGCTAAGCAGAAAGCAGAGAAAATTAAAGACAATGGTGGATATGAAATTAAAATATAAGTAGTCCTTGGATTACAATTGGGACTAGAATGTCCATCACTAAGTAATGTGGGCATTAAATGATTGATGCCCAATGTTACAATCCTTTTGGCTGCGGGTGTTAAGCGAATTGTTGAAAGCCCCCTGGGAATGGTGATCGCATGGTCCTGGGATGCTGTAGACATTATACATTCATGCCATGTGCCTGAATTTTGAATATGGGACTATGGGGACATTGTAACAGTCTTTAAGTGTTAGGATCAGTCATAAGACACTTTTTTTCCAAATGTAACTTCAGATGGTTGTTAAATGAATGGCTGTAAGTTGAGGATTACAGTGGCAACTCCTCACTTTGTCAATTGTTCCTGCAATTATAATTTCTAAAAATAATTTCTTGTTCCAGCAACTAAGCCAAAATAATTAGGACATTGTAGCTTTTCTATAGAAGCGACCTATAGCAAGAAGTAATTTGTTGATGTAAAAGTAAAGCAGTGGATATTTTTCTTGTTACCTTACATTCAGTCTTATTTCCAACTGATTATGTAACTCAGGAAGCTTTGAAACACAGGAAATATTTTGAACACTTAATTAGAATGGCCCGTAAATGATGGGCAATGAAAAATGGGTTTCATTCAGTTATCCTGGAAGAAAGCAGCAGCAGCTGCCTTGGGAAATACAAAAAAAGCAATCATTAAAGTCTGCCTCTGGCATTGAGTTAGGCTCTGGTTCCTTTGTCTTCTGGTAGATATTGTACTATGGCTGACATTAAAACAAAAATGCTGTTAATTGCATAGCATCAGCAGGCATGATTTGAAGGAAAAACAGTTTTAGTCGCTCAAAGCAAAGAACCCTATATATGATATTGAAGCAATTTTTCCTGCCAATAAAATGCATGGTTCATTCATCTGTTGCAGAATGAGTCATTTAAGAACTTTTTAGATTTTTAATTGCATTATATTGGAGGCAGTTTTTAGCTAAGTGATTTCAAAATGCTAAAATAAAGTTTGCATTTTTAGGGTACCTTCTTACACCAAACTGGATTGTTATATAGAAATTTTTAAGAAGTGAAAGGGGGGGGGGGAAGAGTTGATGGAAAAAGGCTATCCTAGATTTCCTTCATGAAATGTTGTTTATTCCAGACCTAGGGTCTTTCATGGGAAGATGGTCCTGTTATAGGTAAAATTGAAAGCTGAGATAGCTAGATTCAGAGCCCACTAAATGGAAAACAAACATGCCTTGTTGTGATTTGTGAACTTAAGACGTATCTTTGTATTATGGCAGACATACTCTTAATTAGCCTGTGGGAGGGCGGGGATTAAACCTTACTTGAAATTACCTTTTAATTGTCCTGCAATATGGATAACTTTTTAGTCTTGGGTAAGGTAGTCTTCAACTTTGCAGCCATGATTGAGTCCAAAATTTATATTGCTAAACAAGGCAGTTAAGTGAATTTTGCAACATTTTATGACCTCTTTTGCCAAAGTTGTTAAGTTAATCACTGCAGTTATTAAGTGAACCATTTAGTCGTGAAGCAAATCTAGCTTCCCCCCACTGATTTTGCTTGTCAAAAGCCAGCTGGGAAGATTACAACTGGTGATCATGTGACCCCAGGACATTGCAATTGTCATAAATACGAGTTGCCCCAAACCCTAAATTTGATTACATGACCATAGGGATGCTGCAGTAGTCCTTAACTATGAAAAAGTTACATCACTTTTTTTTAGTGCTGTTGTAATTTTGAACAGATGCTAAACCAATTGTTCCTCAAGGGCTTCCTGTTATCGTTTGATCAGCATGGTTTCAGTTGAACCATAGCTTATGTTTGTGTCTTTCAGAAAAAAAGGAGCTTAAGCATGTGAACCGTCATTCCTGCAACAAGGAGCATTCTCTAAACCTCGTGCATCCTAATGTGATCTGTGATGGTTGTGAGGGCCCAGTTGTGGGTGCAAGATTCAAATGTGCAGTTTGTCCAGACTATGACTTGTGCAGCACTTGTGAGGGGAAAGGTGTCCATAAGGAGCATAACATGGTCATGTTTCCAAGTCCATTCCACCAGCTTGAGGTTAGTATTGTGAAAAAAGGCAGAGATATACAAAGATAATTGTAAAAATTATAAAGTCATTTTGTGGTTTATATGAAAGCTGCTGTGGCTTAAAAACATTTGTTTACTCTTTAGTGGCTTCTTCAGGGCCGCTGGCTTCGTAAAATGAGACATGATGCTTGCTCCTTTCCTTGGTTGCGCGGTAGGGGACACCCACGTTTTGCCCATCAGCACCAGAATTCTAGCCAGGCACAAGCCAGTACTACTTCTCAAAATGATGCTCCAGAATGTGGTAAGAATTAAAAGTTGCAGTAACAGGAGGCTTTGAATGCAAAACAAATTAGCAAATATCTGATACCTGTCTAATTATTTCCTTGCAAATGCTATGTTTATATAAAAGTTCTACATCTTAAAAAGAAACTTAAAATTATGTATCTAATTTTATACATGTGTGCACACATCCCTCCCCAATTGGGATTGATAATCTCATAAAGTTCTTGTCTTGAACAATTCACATATATGCATCATATTTTTGCTTTATAAAAGAAACCACTAGCAATGAAGCTCAAGATTCCAGTGTCAACTTCTTGAAGAATGTTGGAGAAAGTGTTGCTGCATTCCTGGGTCCACTTGGTAAACAATTCCTTTCACTGTATATTTTTATTTTTAAAATATACTTATTTGTAAAATTTATTTACTGCCCAGCTTATCACAAGGTAGTTCTGGGAGGTTTCAAATTCTAAATATTGGTTTTCATGTCCCTCTTGTGGACTTCCCAGAAAGCAAATTTTTTATTAATTTGGGTCACCCAAATAATTTCACCGAAAAATACAAAATATCATGGGTGAATTATGTAAGATACCAGAAGTAGAGTTTTTAAAAATATATTATCAACTATGATCATATCCTTTGAATATGATCATTAATAAATTAACAGTGATTAAGTGTACTGTGACAATATGATGCATAAATAGTATCTAAACACTTGAAACTCATGAATTAATGTGTAATATGAGAATGAATTGGTGCTCACACATCAAGTATTGGAGAATATCTGATGCAACACCCGCTTGATGTAATCTAGTTACTCATTTTTATGTTCTCCCAAATGATGGTTTATTTGGAAATATGTTGCCTATGAAGTAAGGGATGGATGACAGAAGAATTAATCTCCAATTTTGAGAAAACATGATAGAACTAGAGTAATGAACACGTAGACAGAAAATTAGGGGTGCCCATGAATATACTGCAGTATGTCATTAACATAATACATGTCAACTGTTTTTTTAGGCATTGAAGTGGATATTGATGTAGAACATGAGGGTCAAAGAAGCAAAGTATCACCTGCACAACCTAGTTCTGAGAAGAGCTGCTCCAAACCTAGCAGTCTTACTGAGCAAACCAAACCAGAAACAAATTCTGAAAATAATCCAGACATAAGTGATGTTCTTGCAAACCAAATGGAGGAGATGATAGTATGTTCTCCACCTGCACAGATGGAAGAAGAGAATATTTTGTCACAGGTACAAGAAATGTCAGTTTTGCACATATAAAGATATATTAATTGGTGTTCCAAGAATATTGAAGCTTTTGGGATATGATAAAGTTTTTAACTGCAAGAGAAAGGTAACTTGTTAATACTTATTAGCAATAAAGCACACTTTATTATATTTAATCTGAAGCTTATTCATACTAGATCATGTTATGAAATGGCTGAACTGCCATCAGGCATGGAGTGAAATGGAATTGAATATCCAAGTTCTCTGGAACACACCATGCCTGAATTGCAAAAATTTTCTTGTCCTTAGATTCTGGGAGGAGTGATAGTTCTGCTTGTTGTAGGATTTACTATTTGTTGCAATATATAGATATAGAGGTCTGCTTCTTTTGAATTAGTAAAAAGAAAATCACCATTTTTAGATGCAGTTGGAAATATAGCTAATAAAAGTAGGCTTGCTAACATTTTGTTTTTGTATATTCCAGGAGCAAAGTGAATCCAGTGGTAGTTCAGGGGGAGATGAGGACTGGACCCATTTATCTTCAAAGGAAGTAGACCCTTCAACTGGTGAATTGCAGTCATTACAAATGCTAGAGGAAGACAGCCCAAGATCTCTAAATCCAGTTGAAACTCCCACTAATCCTGGACCAACAGGCTTGCGAGAAGCTGCGATCTACCCTCATCTTCCACCTGGTAATAAGAACTAAGAAGGTTCCAAAATCGTTTTATAGAAATTGTGTCCTAATAAGCTTGGATACAAACTAAACCATAATAAATATTTTTGTAAAATACTATTAAAGAATTGGCAGAAATATAGCAGTATCATATTTTTAGGCTTGTGCAGAAGTTCAAAAATAGCTAAGCTGCTTTAGTGAAGAGCCAATGTGCTGTACATGAAATCCTCTACCCAAATAGTAGTCCGATTTTAAGAAAGGTCTCGCACAATGTCTACCTTTACAAGTCACAATAACTTTATAAAACATCTGACATACTTATTGCCTAAATTATTATGGAATGGTAATAAAAGCATCCTTTAGCTAGAAAATCAATTTAGGAATATTTAAAAGATCTACTTTCAATCTGAAATTTTAACTTATATGGCTGATTATCTGATTCCTTTTAAGATTTGCATTTTGTTTAAATCAATCCCAATTATGATTATCAAATGAGATTAAGATTTGTTCTATAAAGTGACTTTTTTAAAAAAAAAATGACTTAATACTGGCAATAATTGTTGAATTTAGTTAAATTCAGGTGTGGAATAGCAAATTTCAGGTATGTGATTACAATTTTTATGGGCCAATGAATGTGACATGCTGCAATTCAATCTTTTTACAGAAGCGGATCCTCGCCTGATTGAATCCTTGTCCCAAATGCTCTCGATGGGATTCTCCGATAATGGAGGCTGGTTGACTCACTTGTTGCATTCCAAGAACTACGACATTGGGGCAGCCCTGGATGCTATCCAGTATGCCAAGCAACCATCCGCTTCCAAATAGCTCTTGTATAACTTGTAGTTCTTAACACACATTGTTAAAGCCTCTTTTTATACCTTTCTCCTTTCTGTAATCTGATTGTAATTCCATATTCTTAGATATCATAATCATGCTAACTTTCCAAATTTAGTTCGTTCTTACACACCGAGTAAGGTTTAATATGTACACAAGAAATAGAACCAGTATAAATTTATGGCAAGTTGTGGAAATCGTACGGTCAGAGGGCAAGGGTATTTTCTTTTCACATTGATGAATCTTCCATGTTTAGTTACCATCATGGAGCCATTTGATTGTTAGAAATTTTATTTTAGTGCTTCTGTATTGAATTTATAACAAGATTGTTTAAATAGAGGCATATCAATTTATTAAAATAGAGACCAGTAATAATGTTAGCTTTTCTAAGCTATCACTTGTTCAAAGATTTAATTTTTGTAAAAATCCTTTGCTTTCCATGCATCTTTATCAATAACGATGGTCCCATTAACAATACAGCATAGCTCCACAGATAATTAAAGCCTTTTTGTGCCATGCCTAAAACAATATGACTGAAATATAATCCACTTTATTATTCAACATTGAAGTGTTTGATTTTAAATGCAGGCCATATTGCTATTATTTTAAAACCATCTCAGTGGAAAAATCAGCAAATCTCACTGAAGAGCCTTAAATATCATCATCAAAATCCTCTCCTGTGGAAAAAAGACTTTCGTAAAGGTTGTTTGATTTAACAGGAGCACAAGACCCTGAAGAAGTGGTAAATTCTGCAGGTTGTGCCTTATCTTGACAAGTAGCCAAACCTGCAGAGTATTTGCTGCTTTTCCGAAGGTGATCAGAATTAGAGACTTTTGCTCTGTCAAAGCAGGTAAATACATTCTGTTGTGGTATGAGATGCCAGTTACTACAACCAGCACTAGAAGTGGTGGCTCTCTTATCACTTGTGCCAGCAGCAAGTGTTTTGTCTGACGTCCTTTGCCTTCCACCTGTCATGTCAATATTATAACTCTTGTCAGATAAAAGGAATTTATTCCATTTTGAAAGTCCAATTACTTTTGATTCTGGATGTCGATTATTTCTTTGTAGCACATGGTCTTCAGTCACAGGAATTGCACTGTCACATAAATCATCTTTGCAGCTTTTTACATTAACCATGGCTAAGTGTCTCCTATCCTAAAATAAACAAAAAATGCAACAATGTCAATTCTTAAATGCTAAAAGGAGAAACTATCGGCTGACAGTTATCTTTATAGTTTTCAGAGCTTATTCTCTAGCCATTTCAACTTCTGTGATGGTGATTGCAGTTTGAACTGTAAAGATGGTGTTAATATTGTAGTAACCCTCTAGAATTGTCAGGCCTATCAGGGTCATCGATTGGTGAAAAATACAGTTCTCTTACAAAATTAACATTTCAACTAGGTGTTACACTAGTTACACAGTACAGCAGGGGTCCCCAACCCGAGCTAATCTACTGCTGGGCCATGGCCTGTTTGGAAACAGGCTGGCAAGCAGCAGGCAAGTGCACACAGCTCCAATTGTGCAAACAGCGGATGAGTGCATGTGTGCAAAGCTCCATTTGCTTGAGTGACGGGCACGCAAATGAAGCTGCCTATGCATGCACTGGCCAGGAACCATCCCTCTTCCCCCCCCTTGCAGGTATGTAAAGCCCGAAAGGTTGAGGACTGCTGCAGTAGAGATAAGTATGTATTAGTGGGGGAGCTCCACCCTCCAAACCACTCTACTAGGGAATCCTTCCTAATATTCCACTGAGAATCTGGTATTCTGTAACTTAAATCCAGTACTCCTTGTCGAGTGGTTAATGCCAATGTTACCCAGCAAATTTCCATAGTTGAAAGTGGACTGAACTTGGGACTCTGCATCAGTTAAAAAGACAGGAATGCAAACTGACCTAGATAAAAGAATACCTCATTCCCTGCCAACAAAACCACTGAGACACCTGCCCACCGTACATAACCTATATTTTTCTAATTCACAAACCCAAGATGCTCTTACTAATCACTATATATACATTCACCGAGAAAGGAATTATGTAAAAAGGATAATTTCCATATACAGGTAGTTCTCAATGTATGATTGTCCAGCACCCATTGTGTTTGCAACCAGTCCTTGGAGCAACTCTACAACCACATCATATCCCAGCAACTCTAGAGTCACATGTTTGTGATCAGAATACTTGCCAGCTGTTTCACATGACCACCTGGATTGAATTGGAACGGATGTTCCAATCTATTTCCTCAAATTGTTCAACATTCACAGAAAATCATGGAAGCAAGCTCATATTAGGTCATCTGTGGCTTTGGAGTACACTGATCACACCCAGCTGTATTATTGCTTACATAAAATTCAAGACATGAAGTGAATACTGCCCAAGTTTGACAATAGGCTGGATGAAGGAGAACAAGCTGAAAATGAATTCAGATAAGACAGAGACAAGCAGGTTAAAGTTCAGACTTTTTGGGGTGATACTTTTTAAAATGTTGGAGCATCAGCTGTCACTTGGTTTAATAGGTTGTGATTTTGGCAAGATACTTATGTCTAGTGCCAGCTATGTTTCTGTCAGACTTCTCTAGTCTCGAAATGAACATTCAAGGCACAAGTTGAGTTCTGATAAGACTTATTAAGAAAAGGGTAAGTTATATACAGGGACTCAAGTTGCTTTCAGATATTACTATTAAATAAAGGCAATTCAAAACCATAAGCTGTTTTTTTTTTCATCTACCTTTTCAACAAATGAAGGAGGAATCATAAGGATGGAAGGTTCTTTGAGGTCTTTCAGTCCAACATGCTCCTGAGTCCAAGAATCCTCATGTCATCCTGAGCAAATTTTTTTGGAAAATTTCCTCTAATGGAGATCCTGCGAATTCAGGAGGCAGAATGCTCCCATATTTGGTAATTCTCAGGAAATTCCTTGTTTATTTTTTGGATTGCTCACTGTAAAGCTACTATCGGTTGGCTCTTGTCTTAAATGGGTGTTTTGGAAAATAAATCTACACTCTTCCATGTGATTTCCCTTCATCTTTGGAAGGCTACTATCATCTCTTCCCCAGACTAAACATCTCAAGTACTGTATGTGACCCTGGAAGATTCACAACATTAAAAAAATGTGTTTAATATGTAAATATTTAAAAACACACAAAGCACCAAATAGTTAACAAACCTCTCAACACAGCCAAGAAACAGGCTCAGTCTCACACCTGAGATCTCAGGCTCTGACCCAGAACCAGGTCTTCAAAACCTTACAAAAGGGCAGCAGGGTAGGGGCCAACCTAATCTTGGGCGGGATGACAATTTAAAGGGCAGGCACTGTGGTCCTTCTTTGGGGCCCCACTAACCAACACTTTTTTGCCGACAGAACCCACAACATATATTTCCTGCTGGACCAGACAGATAGAAATAGGGAGGAGATGGCTTTGTAAATAAACCAAGCCCTTAGTCATGAAGGGCTTTCAAAGTAACTACCAGCACCTTGAATTGCATGCTGTGCAAAGTAGTCATCAATGCAGCTTGTGAAGGTGTGGTGTCACGTGTGCTGAAAAACTGGCACCATTAGTTGTCCATTCTGCCACATTCTGTATTAGCTGAAGTTTCACAGATGCTCTTTGGGACCTGACCCATATAGATCATGTTGCAATAGTCAAATTTTCATGAAGGCATAAGGGACTGATTGGGCCTCTGTCCAGGAATAGATGCAACTACCTTTTTTTTAAAAAAAAAAAAACTATTTGTAGGGTTTGGCCTCCAAGTTTATGACCATCTTCACTACTCTTTTGCATTCTTTGCAGTTCCTCAACATCATTTTTATGTTGTGATGACCTGATCTGGACATATTTCCAGATGTGGTGAAACCACTGCAACATAGAATAGTATTACCATTTCTAGCAATCTTGACAACATACATCTATTATTGCAACCCAATACAGTATTGGCCTATGGCACATTTCTGGCTCAGGCTTAATCTGTGGTCAATTAAGATACCCAAATCATTCTCACAAGTACTATTTGCCAAGCTAGGTACTCTCTATCTTGCCTCTCCTTAGAAGGCAAACCAACCCACTTGGATATTGTTCACACCATAGCTGTTAGACTTAACATGAGATTCACTGTCCCTGTCCCTACCTGAGCTTGTGAGATTTGCTGAGCACTCATATCTTTGTTATGCCCAATCTTGACTACTGCTTTATGTGAACCTTTTCTTGAGAAATACTCACAAATTGCACTTGGTACATCACGTAGCAGCTAAACTACAAATTGGTGCGAAGTACAGGGATTCTATGATGCCCATCTTAAAAGTTCCAAACATTGCCAGCACAAATTGCGATTGTAGGTGGATTTGATTTCAATTATCCAAGGGACCCCATTACAAATCACTCTAAATCTGTTATTAATAGCAACAGAGCCCTGCCTGAAGATGTTACCACTTTGAACAATTTCTTGCTTTGTTCCCAGGCTATAGAACTTACTTGCTTTTAAGCTGCTATTGACCCTATTCTCTTAGCATTTATCAAATCCACAAAGGCATCTCTTTTGACCATTCTTGAATGATGAAACGACTTATTTAATAATTTTTTTTAAAACCTGCATTGTTAAAAATTCTCTTTTCGTTTTTAAATATTGTAACCAACTTGTATGTCAAGGAAACAAAAAAAGAGAGAATCAAATAAAATCATGATTTTACTTGATTAACAGTTTATAATTTTATTCTTTGTAATTATGCTGTTTCTAAATCAAAAAGTCTTACCTGCCAGCCTGTTTTTTCTTTGATGTCAACAGCCATATTCTCATCACTTATTTGGCCTGATTCTTCTTTACACCTAGAGGTAGATCACATTTAACTACTATATATAACTGTATTTATATACATATGGAAAAAAGCAAGCTGTCAAATCAGGAATAACTGATGTTTAAGTGTACAAACAGGAAAAATGTGCAAAATACCTATAATCTTACATTTTAGTAAGGGAATAAAGGAAATCTATTGATCCTTGTAATGAGAAGTTTCAGTGATATGCATAAATGCTGCCAAGCAAAGCAAATCTGCACCAAATTACAAAGACACCAAACTTACTGCACACAAAACAACATGTATACAAATAGAAATAACATTTGCATGATTATGTCATGTGTGTTATATACCTCATCCCCTAGAAAAAGGGTCCCCAATCTCCAGGCCACAGCCCATTACTGGGCCTTGGCCTATTTGCAACCAGGCCAAGTTTGCGTTGTATATGCATGCTGGCCCACTACACTCATGGACCTGTTCCTCTCTTCTTCCTCTAGCCAGGCTGCCAAGCCAGAAAGGTTGGGGACTGCTGCTCTAGAACACTTTTGAGCATAAATATAGAAAAAAGAGCAATCAAAATGTTAATACCATACCTAAGTTTGCTTACAGGTGCATGATCATGTTCTCCTTGCAGCAAGTTTAGCTTCTGCACATGGTGTCTGCAATCAACCCCAGAGCCCTGGCCAAAAACCTGAATAGGTTGAAATCCCATTAAAATACTATGTTATATTTTCCTTCAATTCTTGAATGCTAAACTGAAAATTAAAGAATATAATTCTACCTGAGTACAACTGTTCCAAGCACATGAGGAAAGAAAACAAGTTGTGTAATATGTATGTATGTATATATGTATGTGTTGTGACTGGAAAGATCGATCCTGCTGGGAGTTTTGACTCTGATGACTCTGAAGATGTAAGATTGGAGCCTGCTGTAAATGTGGAGTCTGAATTATTAGAGGACACAGATGTAAGCCAGGATGAGAGATTTTAGGAGAGACAATCCTCCCCAGAACCTTCGACTTCGCTCATGCCAGCATCTGATCCACAAATTGAGTCAGAGGCTTCGAGTGGGGAAACTGACAGATCATGGCTTGACGCCAGAACTAGGAGAAGACTGAAACGTCAATCTGAAGGGAGGCGTCAAGCCAGACATTGATTTGAGAGATTGATACGCCCATCCAGGTGATTTAAGGAGGCGTGCTGATTCTCAAACTTTGCTTGGAAGCAAAGTGTTTGATGAGTCGAAAGGATACGTCTGGAGCGGCCTTTGTGATTTATGGACAATTCTGGATTATCAGACAGATTCCGGGAAGTCTGCCAAGGACTGGAATATAGCACTGTTAACCCTTTTTTAGTCTAGTTTTGTTTGAATATTTTGAACTGTGGAACTCTGTGTTCTCACTTGTGAATATAGGTGAGACATAACATGTATGTATGTATGTATGTATGGTATTCAGCTTTGTTCGGTATTTTCCCATGTCATTATAGTTGTGCTTTTAAAGTTGTAGCAACATTTGGGCAGAATCTCATCTGCCATCATCAGGCTTCTACAGAAGTTACAGAAGCCTGATGATGGCAGATGAGATTCTGCCGAAATGTTGCTACAACTTTAAAAGCACAACTATAATGACGTGGGAAAATATCCAAACAAAGCTGAATACCATACATATAAATATCCGCGAAAACTTAAGAAAATACACACACACACATATACACACACATATATATATGCCTTTTCAATCCAGGCACCTCAGATGTGCCAACTTAGAGAGTTCTGGGATCCATGATTCCCAAGGGAATTAAACTTGGGGAAGTTGTGGTTGCTTTAGTGCTGCTGAGTGCCGTTTCTTCAATGCTGCTGCTGTACAATCATGGTCAACTGAGATTATGCCATTTTTCATTTTCAACATTCCCTATCAGCTTCCTGTAAATTCATGGGAAGGCCATGTGTGCTCACACCATATTTCCTCACTCATTCTCCTGCCCAAGAGCAGCCACTTACCTGCCTGCTGAGGAGGGAGGGAGAGTGGAAGAGAGGAAGATTTCCAGCACTTATTACCAGATTTCCATAAGAAAACCCAGTTGGAAAGCCAACAGGAAGTCATTCCTGCTCCCACTGATATATTTTGCCTATCCATAGTTATTCTGTTTCTCTGTTTAGACAAGAAAATATCTTGGAAATGTTGACATTAGAAAGCTTATATTACAAAGTTCAGTTTACCATTTCATAGCTGGATAAAACATTAGCTAGCAGTTTTTGCCATAATCACCATGTAATGTTAATTCTTTTTTTTTTATAACAAATTTTATTAATTTTACAAAAACAATACACAATCCAGGCATAACAACTTGAAAAATCTTTTCTAAAAAAAATAAATAATTAAAGAAGAGAGCCAATAGAACATACAAAATAATTCCAAATTATAATATCAATATTTACATTATCTATTTAACTTCATATCTTATCCAGACTTCTCCTTTTATCCAAATTATATTTCTTGCTTATTAAAATTTTATTGTCTTTCATAAACATGCAAAACACAGAACATAGAAAAAAAACAAACAAAACCTAAACATCTTTTCTGAAGGCTGCTTGATCCCGGGTTGAAACTCTTCTCACAGGCACAAATTCAAACATCATATTCACTTTATATGTCCTTCCATATCTTATTATCATTTTCTTTTTTATATATATAAACCAATTTTATCAATTTTACAAAAACAGTGCATAAACAATCAAGGCATAACAGCTTATAAATTCTTTCCTAAAAAAATAATAATAATTAAAGAACAAACCAATAGAACATAATGATTCCAAATTATAATATCAATATTTACTTTATCTATTTAACTTCATATCTTATCCCAACTTCTCCTTTTCATCCAAATTATTTCTTGTTAATTAAAATTTTATTGCCTTTTATCAACATACAAAACCCCAAAAAACATAACAAAACCTTTATATATCCTTCTATATCTTATTACCATTTTCAATAACATTCTTTGTCTGTTCTATTTCCAGTTATCCATTCATCTTTTTTCTTTTACTATACTTCTCCTATAGACTAATTGGCGTGACGCCTTTAACTCATTACCCTAACTTAAAAGTACTTCATATAACACTTAATTTATCTTGGGATTCTGTTTAGTAGATTCTAAAATTACACAATAAATTTTATACTCTAAATACACATATAAAAACACAATCTTATGTACCTTCCAGAATCCCCCTTTTATCCTTAATTAGATTCACCCATTGTCTCTAAATAAACTTTTTTTCTTTAGATCTTGCTTCCCACCATTGAGGCTTCTCCTCCCCCCCCTTTCTCTCTTGCTTATTCTTCTCCTTGCTCTTTTTACCCCTTTGTCTCTCCTCCTCCCTTTTCTTACTCCCTTTCCTTTGCTTTCTAACCTTGCATCCACCTTTCCTCTCATTTTTCTCTTTTTTGGTTGTTTTTTCAAACCTTAAAATCCCCTTTTTCTTATCCTCTTTCTCCTCCTCCCCGGAAAAAACCCATTGTTCATCAAAGATGGCTTCTTGTTCCTCTTCTTCTTTGTCCCAGTCATTCTACTGCATAATCAACTTTTCATAAGTACATAACGCCACTTCTAAAAATTGAAATAAAGTGCCCAAAGTATCTTTTCCATCTTGTTCTTCCTTTTTATATTTTTGATATTCAGTCTTTAGTTCATCCACAAGCGATGCCATCCTGAAAAGAGAAACTTTCCCCAAAACAACCAACCAAGTATTTTTAATCAAAAATAATTCAAAAAAAGTTCCAAAAGTTAATACTTTTCTTCCTTCTTCTATTTCTCTTTCTGGGGTTACTGTTTAATCAAAGAGGTCCAATTACCATATATCTTTCTTTGAGATTCTAGGCAATCTCCTCCTTTTTCCACTTCTGCTCCAATTTTTTCCCCTCCCTTCCCACTTGCAACATCAATTTTTAAATGATCAAAAATCCATATCTCTAATAAGAGTTTTCCAATTTCTTAAATTTTTAAGTCCAATGTCCAAAAACTCTTTTGTCCCTTAACTTCAACTTTCAGAATAGTTCACCTTCAGTGCCCAAACAAATTTCAAATCTTCATCTGCTGTTTCCATGGGGTGGGAGAGTGAAGAAAAAAAGTTCCCTTTAACAGCTTCTCCGCCGCTTTCGATCTTCTTAAGGATACAATGTATCCTCCAGCAATTCAGACAGCTCAGTTCCAGCGAATTTAAAAGATGTTGATTGACCCGGCTCAGCCAGCACTTTCACTTTTCTTGCTTCCTCCAGCACAATCTTACCCGGTTGCAGGCTTCTTCGTGGCGGCCATTGCTGACCGTTGCTCCACCACCTTTGGAAAAAGGGGTTTTTCTGGACGAGGAGGGGGTCTGCGACACCCCGAACCCCCTGTCCGGCTCCCCTCTCTCTTCAGCTGTCCCTACAGGACAGCCATATCCCCCTGACCCATTTGGATCGGGGGTACCTCGGCAGCAAGCGCAGCAGGAATCGCAAACGGTCGCGAATTCCTGCTGCTACCGAAGCCACGCGGAACCGGAAAACGTTAATTTTTTTTTTTTTAATGCTATACTGTACTGTACTGTACTGCATTATACTACGGCACATATAATTGAATGTATATCTTGCCTTTCTTCTTGAACAAGTATACCTGTTAGTTAACAATAATTAAATTACAAATGTTTTAAAAAGCAAGTTAAAGTTCTGGTCAAGTGTAAAGCAAAAGAGAAAATTAAAAGAAATTCATATATTCTAATGTCAAGAATGTGGGGCCAAAGATAATTTCCAGAGGATAACTGATGATTCCTTATCTCATATCAGAACACCAAAATGTGGCAGCAGGGGCAACTTCAAAAGGGCTCCCTGCCAGATTTTAACATAACAGAAAGATGATCCCTTAGCTAGTTAGATTCTAAATTGTTCAGTATTTCAAAAGTTAAAATCAGCATCTTAAATTGTCACCTATTAGGAAGATGAACCCAGTATAAATCTTTCAGTACATATATCACACAATCTCTATATTTCAGCCAGTAGAAGCATAGCTGCCATATTTTGCACTCTTTACACTTTTCCATGTATTAACAGTATTCTATGAAGATGTGTGTATAAGAAAGAAACAAAAAATAAAGCATTGTTAAACTTTAATGCTCATGTTATATGAGCATTTTCACAAAACTTTTTTTTGCAAGATGACAAAGTTCTATTTAATATTAGAAAACTAATACATATAAAATCAAAAGTAACTTCTGTGAACTTCAGTGAGACTGACCCATAGGTAACTTGCTAAAGAATTGAAGACTAATATTAAAGAAGAGTTGTTATCAAAAAGCTATTCCACTGTTAGTGTTAACTTTAATAAAGAAACATGGGTTGGGTTACGTACCCTAAGAATTGATTGCTTTTCATCACATATTTTGCAGTTCCATTTTTTGCTTTTTTTAACCTAAGAAAGAATTTTAAGTATAATTACTATATTTGAATTAATAGATACAGATAATCAGAGTTGGAAGGGACCTTGTAGATCATCTAGTCCAACCCCCTGCCCAAGCGGGAGACCCTACACCATTTCTGACAAATGGCAGTCCAATCTCTTCTTGAAAGTCTCAACTGATGGCACTCCCACAACTTCCGAGGGCAAGCTGCTCCATTGGTTGATTGTTCTCTAATAGTTACTCCAGTTCCTGTTCAGATTGTGTTCAGGATTTCCAAAGATAAACTTTCATTGAATTTACATATAGACACAGAAAATGGTCTTTCCCCAAATAGCTCTAAATTTACAATCTAGTGACTAAACCCTCCACCTCTAAGATATAATTCTATACTTATTTAGCTAATATAATTTACGCTAAAGTTAAAATTATGTCATGTGCAACAGAAATGTTGATGCAAAACTTTACATACTTTGACACCAGTTTAAAATGTAACTTTTCACCGAGAAGTTATATTTTAAATTTTTGACCAAAACTGTACCAACTTTGTTACTTTTTCTTACCACAGATCCCATCACAGAATTTTTAATTGTTTTGTTTTAAATATGTGTGGTTTTAGAGATTTATTACATGTATTATTATTATTTAAACTTTTCTTTCAACATACTATTTATGTTTAAATTTTTCCACACTTTGAGGTTCTTTTTAACAGTCAATATGTCTGTTAGAAATTACTGATTTTCTTCTTCGTTTTAAGTGTTTAAATATTTAAGTTCAGTGGAATTACAAAGACAGAGTGAATTCAGAAATCTTCTCTATAATTTAAATCTGTTGTAAATATATAATGAAATAGGATCAAGATTCTTCTGTCTATAATATTGTCACTACACAGCATAACTCAGCAGGCAGCTTCATCCGGCTGACCTTCTTGGAAAGGTCAGATTTAGTTAATTGGTTAAAAGATCACCAGGAAATCTCAGGAGGCACTGACAAACCATTTCCATATTGTCAGGAAAAACTGCATGGACCTGTCTGTGAGTTCAACAACTCAAAGAGATTTCAACTTTTTATATGGTGTTGTATGTGCAATCTGCAAAATATGCTGTTATGTTATTTTTCAATTAGCATCTTCATGAGATTCAACCACTTATAAGTGGAAAAACAGAGAGTAAATTAAGGACATATATTACATGGTAATTAACTTGCTGTCTGGGAGACAATCACTATTCATGTTGTTAGTTGTGGATTAGGGGAATGGGTGTTCAAGGCAACTAAAGGACCACAGATTGGAAAAGGCTCAGTGAAACTAAACTCTATTTGATTTTATGCATCAGGCTTTTGCCAAACAAAATTTTCTCTAATTCCAGGTGCATTATGAAGATCTGCCATTTGTTCAAGAACAAGGGTGGGCAATTATGGCCCCCTTTATGACCTGTGGACTTCAACTCCCAGAATTGCTGCCTCCCAGCATGGCTGGCTCAGGAATTCTGGGAGTTAAAAGTCCACTGCTGGTAAAGGGGCCTTAGTTGCCCATCCAAGAAAAGCATCACAATCTTGAAAATGGAGGCCTTTCCCCCCTACAATTCCTATACCTCCCGCCAACCTGAAGTACTATTTTTTTTTTCTTTAAGGAAATGAAATATTTCTGCTGTTCTAATAATCTGGTAGGATTTCATTTCCTTGGTTCGGTTCAAATTAGCCTTTTCCGTTTACAAATAACAATAAAAATAAAAAAGGATCCCGCGCTACAGCCAGTAACTCTCCCCGTTTCTCACCTGCTGCACTTGAAAGATGTTACAGGAACAGCACCTCAGCACTTGAAACTGTTGAGCCATCAAAAAAGGGGTGGGGGGAGGGGGAATTGTCTGGGGCTTTCGAGCGAAAACAAAACAAAGGAAACTTCCTTCTTTTGAGACCACACACCAATCCACCAATATCGTGTCGTAAGCCAGTCTCCGCTTCGCTTCGCTTCTCTCGGTGAAGGCTTCAGGCGGGAAAACGCACGACGCACCACCCACAGTCCTCCGCCTTGCACATGCCTTAAACTCTTTTGTTATTGGTTTAAAAGGGACTGTTTTGATGCGAGCCCATTGGCTGAGAGCAACCCGGGGGGGCCTTCAAAGCCCGGATGAAACGCAAAGAGCTGCTGTGTCTGCGGAGGCCTGGTCTGATTTCTGCTTTTCGACCTTAGCGAGGAAGCGGGAGTACGTCTCCGCGCGCGTCCTCCGTAAAAGTGAAGTTTTCTTAAAATCAGATGTATTTATTTGGAAAAATGCGTGACTGATAAAAGGAGAATATTTGTAGTTTAGTGTTGAAATGAAGAGGAGTGTTTGACGCTTGGGCCAGTTTCTTACCCTTCCCAATAACGGGCACATCTTTTGACTTTGGGAATAATCTCGTTCTACAATTTATTACATTCTTCAGCATAAAAATGTTTGCCAGACAGTTGTTAAACATCTTGACATTAACAATCACACATTTGAGGGGGTCCTTGATGCTCTCTGAGCTTGTTTTATTGCAGAGGTTTCATTACCCAAACTAGGTTACATGATCAACACTTATTATCATTATAAATTATTACCTAGTTTGGGTAATAAAATGTCTGCAAGAAAATAACCAAGCTCAGAGAGCACTTGAGACCTTCAAGAGACTGGATTGCCATTTGTCAGAAATGGTGCAGGGTCTCCCACTTGGGTGAGGGGGTTGAACTAGATGACCTATAAGGTCCCTTCCAACTCTGATTCAATCTGTTATCTGTTAGCACCAAGGACCCCTCAAATATGCCATGTCAAGATGTTTAACAATTGTTCTGCAAACATTTTTATACTAAAGAATGTAATAAATGGTAGAATGTGATTATTCCCCAAGAAATGAGTAAAATATGCACTCCTCCTAGGAGGAATACTGCTTGTTGTACTATATCACAAATAGATAATTACGGTTTTGAGAGGATGGCTTAGGCAGCCAGGTAAAAGATCATGTGGTATTAAATTTTTTACCTCAGATATAATGTATAACTATTAAGTAATGCTATTCAGTGTTGGAATGTGGATTTGGGATGAGAGCAGAGTCACATAGCATCTTTGTTCCAATTGTTTACATGCAAAAATTATTGCAGGAGATAGCTGTGAAGATCTAAAAGGAATGGGAAATCTGGACAAATCTTCCAAAGAAGTAGTAACCCAACTCTTTTAATCTTGTGAAATATCAACAAAAAGGTTCTTAAAACATTGATCATATGACCACCAGTCTAGAATGAGAAGTTGAAAAAAGTTTATCCTTATCTCAGAAAATAACCGTATAAATGTCCTAAGTCAATGAATGAAAAAGCATTAATGGGTCTCTTCCCATTATGAAAGGCACTACTTTTGCAAATCTCAAAGCTAACCCATAACATTAAAAAATTGAGTTAAGCTTTAGCCTAATTAAGTCAGGATTTAAATCGTATTTAATCACTTACAGAGCTTTTGCTACGTATATGAAAAATGAAATGTGGAACATAATAGCATTTATCTTAAGCAGATAATCTGATGATGAATTAAAATGAAAACAAATTTATGACTGGTTTGATTCATTTATTGAATATATACATGATTGATCAGACAAATGATGTAAAATTACATGTATGTTTTTTGTGTGTAAATATATAATTAAAACATAATAAATTATCAAGAATTAGTAAAAGCTAATGTCATTATTATCTGCTTTCAGATACATGAATATGAAATTTGAGACTTAAATATACAGAATACGCCACAATCAGAATAACACTGGATATTGCACCTACTGGTGTATTCCATGGATACACATATTCAAGATCTTTAGACTTTTCTCCTTCTGAACAGCCAATGTGACAACATTAATGGCTGGTTCAGCAATTACCATACACGGCATTTATACAATTTAAATGTAATTCATGCAACTAGTGTACAGAGCATGTATACAAATATAAACAAATAATGCTTCTTGCGAGTGAATGCCTTCCCATAGGGAAGCTATCAGTCCAAAATGGAGCTCCAGTTTTCTTCCAATCCACAAATGATTTTGTAGAGGATGGGTCCTGTATCTGAATATTTATACTACACCATCAAAACACGAGGTGATCTAAACCTCATCTATTAATATACATGACATATACAATTGCAATATTTCCATTGTACTGCAATTCAAATGATTTACAACATTTGGGTCACCACATAGCAAGTAAGTTATGCATTTACATTTGCATTTCCTATGGATGTATTTACAAACAAAAAAGACCTACTTCAGATCACAGAGAAAAACATGACTTACAGAGGCTTTCTAATTATGCCAGCAATCAAAGATAACAGACTATAAGTAATTAGTTCAGGCTATGTACGATCTCAAATTAAGAAGAAACAATAAAGTGGTCAGACAGTTAAGTCTTTTGTGTCTTGTGATCCTCAGGACTCTGCTCCATTCTCAATGGCTATTGCACTCCTTTCTTTCAGGGAAATTAAAAATGAACATGGCACTGAAGAGTTAAAAAAGGGCTAAAAGATATTAGTAAATATCTGTCTTTGAAATTTTGAAAGTTATATACTGTACTGATTAATATTAATGAATCACTTGGGATAGAAACCAGCTGTCCCAAGACATTGGGGCATTTTGAATTGCAAGATGCCAAGAGTAAGAGAATACAACATATTTACATTCAACAAGTTACTTCACTGAATTTATCAATTCCTAGCAAGGTTTTTCTTTAGGCAGGAATATCTACAACATTTTGAATGTCTGTGTTAGGACACAGGGAAAAGATAGAAAGCAGGGCTGCATTTCTAAATAATTACCAAGAAATCCAAAGAAAAGGGACCTATAGCATAGGTGTGCCTGAAATTAAGCTGCGTTTACAGAAAGACAAGCAGAGGCACACATGCATAATTTACTATAGTAATTTTAACCCGAGAGGCTATTCAATTCTATCCTTTCATGCTTTTAAGAATTTAATCTTATTTCGGCAAGCAAGTTATCCTCCAGGGAAGCTCACATATCAAAGAATCAGTATGATAAATTCCTTATTCAGTTCCTTTAATTAATGCATAGTTACTGGTGTTGGTTTAAAAAAAACCTGTCCACCCATTAGGTTCCTAGACCTGCCTCTTGCCCAATCTTTGCCTTATTCCTCAAGTTCAGCCTGATACTGAGGAGAGTTCATAATCACTGGATGAACTGAATTGTCTTTCAATTTTCCTTTGCTCCTTGATTTTCTGTGCAACATCAGTTTTCTTCTCAAAGTAGTTTACTAAGACTGATTCTGTAAGAATAGAGGCTAAGATCTGTTCAAAGGAGATGGACCAGTCTGTATCAATGGTGCTACCACATCGTGCAGCTGAGCTGCTTGCCTCACAACCAACTAGAACCGTATCATCCGCAATATCTTCACACTGTAAGGAGCCTGTGCTAATCATAGAATATGAAGACATGGACATATCATCTTTAGTTTCATCATCTGAAAACAATTGTATGGGTGATCCTGGACCTTCACCTCCTCCGTCTACAAAAATCTGATTTCCCTGTTGGTTTTTCTCAATTTGAATGTCTCCAGAAGCTTTGCCTTCTGGAGTAGCCTGAGAATATTGCTCTAGAATTGAACTCTGACTTTGATCAGAAGCTGGAGACTCTTTACTTACAGGATCCTTTTTAACAGGCTGATTAGAAAACTTTTTGCCAACCTCTCCAATTTGTAGGAGAAGGCTGGCAACAGTGGCAATGGCATGGTATAATTCTTGCTCCAAAGAATCTTCGCTGAACATGTTATATAGGGTCTTGCACAATTCTATAAACTGTTCCTTAAAAGAAAGAAAGACATATGATGGCAATTAATAAGTTGAAAAATCTTCAAACAGAAAATGCAAAGCTAATGTCTACTTCTAATAGATGTTCTCTTAATCCTCTCAAGTTAACATCCCAGCCATAGCATCGTAAATTCCCATTTGAGATATTAACACTGTAAAAATCTAGATAATCAAGTATTACATATTAATAATCCAGATCAGAAACACCTACTAGTAGCTGCGATATATTTTTTCTGTTATCACCGTCGTAGCATTTGGCATCATTTCAATATATCTCTTTTATCCTTGTTTTAGTGATGCTGATGTAAGAGTTAAAATAATCTCTCAATAAAGAAGCTACTTTTTGATTGTTTTGGTCATTCTATAATTTTACAGAATGCAAATGTTGAGTGCAAATTATAAGGGCATGTTTTTTCAGTCCATTTTATAGGGAGGGAGAGAGCATGAGTGAGCAAAAAGAAAAGGAAGAGATTCAAGCTTCAAACTCTCACCTCTACTGTAATAAATTATCCTATAACAAATTATCCTTCAAAAGTAATATTATTCAAATATGGCACAGGTCAAATCACTTCAGTTTCTTCCTTAGTCCTGATAACACGACAATTTTCCTTAAAGGGAATAATAATACCTCAAATACATACCAACATACCTACCTATCTACCTACATAACAACTCAATAAAAAAGTTACAGCACTAAAGTTTTCAAACTTTCTAACTTAATCTACGGTAACATTCTAAAAATCTCCTTCAAATACATCATTTTAAATCCATAGATTCTCTAGTAACTTTCTACCTGACTCATCTTAGGGAGATCTTTGATTGTTTCGTTTCTGGCATCTTTCTCCTTGGCCCACATTCGCAAGTGATATCTGTAATCATGAGGATTTGTGCCCCTCTCTGCAAGGAGAATTAATTCAATATAAATAATGTATATTATGAATTCTGGTAATGTCAGCATTGCCCAGGGATTTCTTTTAGAGCAGGACATCTTTAAGGAAACTACCAACAATAAGAACACTTCATTACCTTGATCTTTGGATTCCTCATCTCTTCCTGATTTATCTTCCTGATTATCTGTTTCTATAAAATCAAGAACATTAAGAATAATGGCCATTTTTATTTAGAAGCAGGGCATTACAAACAGTACAAATAAATGTTTATCCTAATATTGCATATAGACTGAAATAGATGTTAATGATGATTCTGGATATAGACTAAGTTAAGGAAAGATTACTATAGTTACTGTGGAAAAAAAGTACAATGAGCTAAAAATAGGTGAGGTCTCAAACTCAATTTCCTTTGCCCTGAACATGGCTTTTCCTTTTAAAAGCTGATTCTGCTTTTTTAAACTACAAAGGGAAACTTAATTTAACAAAATATTTGTCAGCAAAACACTTTCAACTTAGAATTAAAAAAGAGGGGGGCAGCATTGCTGAACAAGAGTAGGTTAAATGGGTTAATTTTTTTGTTCAGGGTTATGGTTTTTATCATTTCATTTTTTAAATGCCCACTGTGAAAATAAATCAAACTATAGGAGAACTATAGATACTTTTATGACAAAAACATCAGGTTTCTCTACTCTGAGACCCTTCAGTTCCTTAAATTCCTATACATAAGAATTCTCTTGTAATTCTGATACATCTAAAGTGTATTGAGATGGAGAAGACAGTCCTGCATTTAAATACTTTTAATCCTGATACACTGGGGGAATGGGAAGATAGGGAGATGAGCAAAAACACAAGTTAAATAAGCAATACAGTGATGTACTGGTAGGACGTACTTCAGATAAAATTACAAAGTACAAATAAAGGGTTAATTAAAAAAAACCAGTTCAATTAATATGCAATGTAATGTGGTCACAACTGATGTCCTATGTTAATGATATGCTTTAAATGAGACCAGGGAAGTCCTTTCTTACAAAGTACCTTTAAATACAATAAAAACAGCCTTTAGAGCTATAAGACATTTGATTATCTGACTGTGAACACAAAGCACAAAACATGATATATGGTATAGTTATCCCAGAAAGCCTGACTTTTTCTTTTTGAAAATGAAAGGTTGTACCAGATGGTCCATAAAATATAAGCAGTGTTTATATTAATACAATATTACCAAGGTCTTCTGGAAGGAAAAACTACATCAGCCACATATCTGACATGGCAAGAAAAAGCAAAAAAAGAAAAAAGAAAAGACTGCAACATCACAGTGTTCAATGATCAACAGGAAAAAATGGATTAAATCTCAAAACCTAGTTTCAAATAAAAGCATTTCCTTCCAGAGAGAAAAAAATCTCAGTGCTTTCACCTGGAAGCAT
Source organism: Hydrophis major (assembly GCA_033807585.1). Lineage (NCBI taxonomy): Eukaryota > Metazoa > Chordata > Lepidosauria > Squamata > Elapidae > Hydrophis > Hydrophis major. Next base: position 132,649,254 of record CM066329.1, on the reverse strand, counting down.
ATGGAAACACTGCTCCTAATAAAAGGAAATAAAAGGTCCTCCATGCAGGGGGCAGGAGAAAGTCCCCTTTGGTGCCTTGCTCCAGGTCAGTATCAAAGAATCTGAAGTCTCCTCCAAACAGACTCTGGAGCTTTGTGGGGGAGAAAGGGACTCATGCCCTGCAAATCCTTCATTACAACAAATGGAGTCCCAAGTCTGAGATTAACAAGCACTTGAGCGTTTTCTAAAGTAAATCCAAATGTGTGAAACAAACTATGGAGTGATTTTCATTGGTGTGTGTGTGTGTGTGTGTTTAAAGAGCCTCCAATGGAAACAGGGTTAGAATCATCACTGACACTATGTGATCAAGCAAAAAAAGAGGGTTCACGTCAGATAATCAGATAGAGATTTCTGTATTTTCAAATGACATATTTCAACTTTTCTTTCAAGTGATGTTGCAGTTGATTCATGGTGTCCCAGAGAAGATTGCAATGAGTTGGGCATTAGACATTAAGCTGATTTTCTTTGCACACTTCACTTATTTCTGCTTCTTGGTAGTGTGGGGTATTTTTGCTTGCTAATGGGAATTTCAATTACCTTGTAGCCTGCATTTGGTCTTGGGTAAGATCAATATTCCAAACTCTAAACTCAAGAACCCCCTCTGCCAATAACAGGTCTTTCTGACAGCTGCAACACAAATGGCCACAGAGGTGGACAACTCAGTGGATGGAGGGAAAGGCATGGTCACATAGTAGATCTACCAGGCCAACTGGAGCTCAGCAGATTGTTGGACTCAAAACATCTCTTCCATGCACGGGAACAAATGTCTGGAAGGGAGTCTTCTATCATGATAGCTGGGAACGGGCACTTTACTGGTCAACTACCTTGGATTCACGTGCCTCAGCAGTACCCTTCAAATGAGATAGAATCTCTGTAGTTGGGACATACATCAAAGAAGAGATGCAGGACTGTCTTTGTGAATGAACACAAGTATATGCCATTTTATACTGAAAACATTTTTCTTTGGGCAGTGGGTTAGAAACGGGAGTAAGATGACTAAGGAAATGAATGGAATACTACAGCTAATTGTTTAGCTGTAATATCTGTGGCTTGAAGAAATTCTAAAGCAATTTCATCTTATATCAAGCAGGTCACTTTATCACATCAATGGCAGCCCATCTTAGTTGTTCAGACTAACCTTGCAAATCACAACGTAGGAAGAGATCCAGTTCTGAGACAAAAGGAGATACTAGAAAGCAAAGGGAAGAGAGAAATAAAGAAGAAAGGCTTTGAGGACAGGGAGAAATTCAAGAAGAATGAGTGTGAATCAAAATATAGAATAACAGAGAAACCAAGAAAGGAACAAGTTACAAAAGATTTGAGCAAGTGCCTTGGGCTGTAAAAGGGGATAATTAATCTGACCTATGTTTCATATACAAATAACCACCATCCACCATAATTTATGATAGAAGCTAGAACAGTTGTGGGATAATATTCTGATGGAAGAGGAAATAAGAAAATTCTGCTTGGCTTCAATGTGTTTGCATGCCCATTTCCCCTAACAGATAAAATATCTCATTTTTACCTTCTGTAGCATTATTATCTGTGAAGTAGTTTGTAGCTTCCTGAGCAGACTCTGCCTCCTCTGAATTGAAAGCTATACAAAGAGAAAAAAAATGTTACCGGATACTCTTGTTTCCTTAAGAATTACTTAAGATAGCTCTATATAAAATGCCCGCTGGAGGTCATTTTGCAGGGCTCTGGCAGTGCTCCTCCTGCCCCTCCTTGCACAAAGGCAGAGGTAGCGGTCCTGATGCTGGGTTGTTGCCCTTCTATGGCTTCCTCCACGTCTCCTGATATACTGATTACAGTACTGATCTTCAGTTGACCACCTATATCCAATGGAATCTTTCCACTCAGAAAAGGCTCTGTGACCCAACAGAAACTTTCATAAACAAAAAAGCAGGGTTTTTTTTAACTGATTCCCCTTTTCTTCCACAACTTTTCTGTCTACCCTTCAAATTTGTTCTGGTGGATTTGGGAGTTCTGAAACAGCACTGGAGAGACAAGTGAGTAGTAGGAAAAAGAGGAAATCTGCAGGAACAAAAGTCGCCCTTTCAGAATGGGAAAGCTGCTGTTTTATTTATTATTTAAGGTAATGTCTAACTACACACATTAAAAACAAAGCAACCCTAACTTAAGATTGAACAGTTCTCCAGGAAATGTAATTTTCGGGTAATGTAGAATTGATGTTAGGCTTTACATGTCTTAACTTGGCAACAATGCTCAGATTGGCAGAAATATTTCAGAGACACAACACAGCATAACTCAATTAGAATGTTTATTACAAACTGGAATACAATTACACCGAACAGCTGATTGCTCTCTGTAGTATGAAGATGTGGCTGTCCTCTTGCATCCATTGCAGCTTCTGGTCTTTCCATATTTCAATTAACTTTGCTTACAGCCTTAAGTTGAACAGATGTTGATTGTTATAAGTGAAATCTCTGTCTCTCACTTTATTTCCCACAGGGGATGAATTTGTTCTGGGAGTTCCTATTAAGAGTTGTGGAAAGTTTTTCATGCATAAATCTATTGTTGCATCTGCTGATGCTAAATCCCAGCATGCTGAAGGTGATGCAAAGCCACCAAGAAGTACCCAGTATCTTTAAAGAACTGTCCCCCCAATATTCTACTCAGTTGGTATGAGTAGGTGGGGTTACTTCGCCACTTATTTTAAAAGAGTGTGTTTCACACCTATGTTACAACTGCTATTAGTAGAGCAATTGTAGCTAGGGAAATGTAAGTGCCTTATCTCTTGCTCATTATAAGAACGAACACAAATGAGTTTTGCATATTCTTCTTTTTAACTCTCAATTCCAAGCAGAACCCTAGCCACCTTACTTTCAATTAACCAGACTATCTTCAGGAGAAGTCAAGCCTATACTTTAATACACCTAATATACACTGCTCAAAAATATAAACACAAAAATAAGACATCCTAGATCTGAATGAATGAAATATTCTCAATAAATACTTTGTTCATTGCATAGTTGAATGTGCTGACAACAAAATCACAACAAAAATTATCAATGGAAATCAAATTTAGCAACCCATGGAGGTCTTGATTTGGAGTTATACTCAAAATTAAAGTGGAAAAAAACACTACAGGCTGATCCAACTTTGATGTAATGTCCTTAAAACAAGTCAAAATGAGGCTCAGTAGTGTCTGTGGCCTCCACATGCCTATATGACTCCCTACAATGCCTGGGCATGCTCCTGATGAGGTGGCGGATGGTCTCCTGAGGGATCTCCTCCCACAGCTGGACTAAAACATCCCCCAAATCCTGGACAGTCTGTGGTGCAAGGTGGCGTTGGCGGATGGAGCGAGACATGATGTCCTAGATGTGCTGAATTGGATTCAGATCTGGGGAACGGATGGGCCAGTCCATAGCATCAATGCCTTTGTCTTGCAGGAACTGCTGACACACTCCAGCCACATGAGGTCTAGCATTGTCTTGCATTAGGAAGAGCCCAGGGCCAACTGCACCAGCATATGGTCTCACAAGGGGTCTGAGGATCTCATCTCAGTACTTAATGGCAGTCTGGCTACCTCTGGTGAGCACATGGAGGGCTGTGTGGCCCCCTAAAGAAATGCCACCCCACACCATTACTGACCCACTGCCAAACTGGTCATGCTGAAGGATGTTGCATGCAGCAGAACGTTCTCCACAGCGTCTCCAGACCCTGTCACATTTGTCACATGTGCTCAGTGTGAACCTGCTTTCATCTGTGAAGAGCACAGGGCGCCAGTGGCGAATTTGCCAATCTTGGTGATCTCTGGCAAATGCCAAACATCCTGCACAGTGTTGGGCTGTAAGCACAACCCCCACCTGTGGACGTCGGGCCCTCATACCACCCTCATGGAGTCTGTTTCTGACCGTTTGAACAGCCACATGCACATTTATGGCCCGCTGGAGGTCATTTTGCAGGGCTCTGGCAGTGCTCCTCCTGTCCCTCCTTGCACAAAGGCAGAGGTAGCGGTCCTGATGCTGGGTTGTTGCCCTCCTATGGCTTCCTCCACGTCTCCTGATATACTGGTCTGTCTCCTGGTAACACCTCCATCCTCTGGACACTACGCTGACAGACACAGCAAACCTTCTTGCCACAGCTCGCATTGATGTGCCACCCTGGATGAGCTGTACTACCTGAGCCACTTGTGTGGGTTGTAGATTTCATCTCATGCTACCACTAGAGTGAAAGCACCGCCAGCATTCAAAAGTGACCAAACCATCAGCCAGAAAGCATAGGAACTGAGAAGTGGTCTGTGGTCACCACCTGCAGAACCACTCCTTTACTGGGATGTCTTGCTAACTGCCTATGCTTTCCACCTGTTGTCTATTCCATTTGCACAACAGCATGTGAAATTGATTGTCAATCAGTGTTGCTACCTAAGTGGACAGTTTGATTTCACAGAAGTGTGATTGACTTGAAGTTACATTGTGTTGTTTAAGTGTTCCCTTTATTTTTTTGAGCAGTGTAAATAAGATATCTATCACCAGTGCACCAGTCAGAGAAGCCAGGCTATCCTAAAGAATCGTAACTGGTGTAACAGCCTAACAAGGTAAAATAGGATATTACAGAGAATATCTGAGATTTGTAATGACAAAGATGAATCCATCTGCCAGTCAAAGTACACTGTTTCCCTTGAATTTGATGAAGAAAAGAACTCTGATGAATCCCAGTAACTTTGTGTTAATTAGTATTGGAATGGCAGGGTTATATGAAATCATGGCACAAATGTCACCAGGTGAAACACAGATCCACTAATATGCCCTCTGAAAACAGTCATCCAAGTTTAAGTGAGATCAGTGGGAACCATCCACACCTAATATAGAGTCCTTCTTGATGACTATATTGGCCAAAAAACTGGAGGAAGGACAAGGAGAATTAACAGGGTCCTTCTTCCAACAAAATAATTCTACAGGAAAAACAAAACAATTACTATGTCAAAGCTAAGCATTAATCATGATTTTTTTTTAAAGAAAATAGGTTAGTTCAGCTATTACACAGTCAGAACTGAAGAAGCTTCTTGGGTGAGAAGCAAAACGTCTTCAAGGAAAAACTAAGCCCAGTTGCCTTTTGGAAAAACACCTTTGAGGCAGTTTGTAAAAAAGGACTACTAATACTTCAGCTATATTTAAAGCAAAATTTCTTCTATTTAAATTTTGATAATCTTTCTGTCTACTTTTATTCCCTCAACTCAGATATATACTCAGGAGCTAAATGGAGTCTGTGAAGAAAAGAGCATGTTAGAAAGTGTCAACTGCCTGTGTTACAGTTGTATTTCACACAGTGATTAGGCTTCAGCACTAGCACTACACTACAGTCCTCGGAATACTTCCACAATTTTAATAGGTCTACACACCCAAAAGAGAGGCACTGTCTACATTTCAGTATGAAGTGGTTTGACCTCCCTCCAATTTTTCTTTCTGTAGAAAAAGATACGACATAAATGGAAACAAACCCAACAGCCAAAGCATTGAGCCAAAATGTACAAATTATTCTGCAAAGCTATTAAAATTAGGCAGGGATGAAAAAGCTCACAGAAAATTAAAACTATAAAGTCCTATGCCTTATTAATATATTAATGAGTATGTTCACTAATAACCACATCACCAATTAATTCATACAAATTAAGTCAATTACAATTTACAAGACAAATATATATAATTAAAAGCTGTCTTGAGCTACATGTCATTCATTAAATTCTGTACATAGAATAATTCTGTCGTCTTCTTTTATGGTAATGGGCCAATCCTAACTAAGATTATTATGTGAAGAACTAATGGTTGAACTTACCTAGGCCCATCTCTTAACAAAGCATATAACAAAAACACTGCCATTTCTGCCTATGCGCTTTTTCTTCATTAATTTGAGTGTAGATGGAGAAATTAAAGCCTCTCTACCTACGGTATATACACTAAATCTCTACATACCTATACTAAAATTGGTATTATTATTCATATTCTTATGGGTGGAATATGGTAATCACTTATAGGTATGATCAGTCTAGTAAATTTAATAGAACAGCCTTAAGAAATTTGTAAACCCCTTAACTCCTACCAACAGAAAAGAAGTAAAAGAAGTGGATCACCTGGAGGCAAATGTAATTTGTAAAGGAGTTTCAGCTTCTCAGTCAGATCACCATGATACATTCCACCTGTTGGGATCAGAAAAATACCTAGATTTAGTAGTTCATAGATAGCCTTTTTTTCTGATGGATTCTTATGCCTAATAACTATGATGTGGAAATTTAGCTATAGTTAATTTTGGAATTAACTATAAAAAATAAATAGTTTTTCATGGGAAAGAGACTGATTTTGGCCACCTTGCTATTGTAAGCCATAACAAAGATAAGTTACTTCATGGTTTTAGAAAGAAGACTACAGGGGACTAAAAATTCTAACCAGAAGGAAAAAAAAGACCCTGTTATTGATTTCATTACTGAAATCAAAACGTTTTGTTAGGGATAACATTGTTTACCCTAACTGGTTTAGGTAAAATAATAAATATGTTATCATGGTTTATAAGTTAAAGTGTCTGCAACTTTAAATATAGGAATGTAATTAAGGGAGTGGTTGTGAAAGCACCATAAAAGAAGCAACGAACGTCAGCTTGCTCTCTCTGGCTTTATGATCCCTAATTACTGGATGGATGAAGACTGCATTTTTCCCTACTGGAACGGGAGAAAGATAAAGGACTGATCTGTAAGTGAACTGACATAGGATATTCTACACGGACTTTGCTAACTGAATATCCTTGAATGGACTGACTAAAATGATACATGACTAATGGACTGTTATTTTGACTATGCTATAAACTCTAAATGGAATAAACTATATTTTGATAGCACAAGCGTATCTGTTATTTTTACTGTATGTTAACAAACATACAAACATATCTCACTCATTTATCTGTGTGCCTATCTGACTAACGCTGCACATTCTGTTTAGCTTGTCTCCTTAACCCTGGTTGGGGAACACAGGCATAACACTGGTTATGGGCCCAGACTTAACACGTTTTATGTCATTTTGTGACACTGAAAGTCACAAAATGACACAAAACATTATAGTATCAGAAATATTAAAGGAGGTTGTTGAAGAATGGAGCCAGAAATTAGTCATTACAATATCATTACAATAATGATGTCTGCTTCTATGGATAAACTATGTCCAAAATGTGATAATGAAGGAATGACAGATGTGGAACAAATTTTATCTGACAAGATAGAAAAACTATGCAAAGTGGAACTGCAAATCACAGGCAAAAAAAATGATTTTGAAAATGACACTTTACTGGGCGAAATGTTAAAAATTTAAAGGGAAATAAAAATGATAAACCAAGAGAATGGTCTGGAAAATGTTTTCTTACTGGATTTACAAAAGAGGCTTGTTAAGAAATTTGTGTGATGGAATCAAGAAAAATAAAAAAAAAATCAAAATCTGTGACAATATTGATTGATTAAATATAAGACTGTTAGAAGCAAAAGAAAGGAATATAAAGTTATTTTATTTAATCAATGATAAAATAAAACAATTTTTGCAAAGTTCTGATAACTCATTATGGACTTTTTGCTGATTGAAAAAATGTTTAATAGATTTGCTTATAGATAGCAATCACTGTCAATCAATAATAAGTATTCTAACTATAAACATAAAAGAAATTTGGTTGAGAGATACAAATTTGTTCAAAGACATTGAGTTTATATTGAATAATGGAATAATTTGAACGTGAATCAGATCCTAACCCTCATCCTACTCCTGAGCTACAGATATTTGCTACTATTGCATGGTTTTGTCAATCAAATACAGATATTATACAAACAACTGAAAGCTGTAAATAGTTTTGGTTGGATTTCTGAATAGAAGATGAAATGGTCAGAAAGACTATTATTTTTATCCACCCTGTGGGGAAGATGAGTCACTCTAATAATGATAATGTGTTTTCAACTTTCTTCAGAAACTGTCACTGAATTTTGCAGTTTTGTTTGGGGTTTTTTGGGGCTACTGTATCTGAACTAGATGACCACTGGATGGCAATAAAGAATGAGAGTTTTCTGTATCTCTCTGTATTCTATAAAGGACTGCATCCACTGATAAAGAGAGTCTCAGCTTCAAAGCTAGCTCAAAGACCTTTTTCACTTGAAATCCAAATAGCTGCACCATTCAAGTGTTGTGTTACTTTTCACCAATGATTTAACATATCAGATTAGATACTATGCCAGAAAAGCTACTTACTCATGCCTGTTGCAAACTCTTTAAAGTTAATAAGGGAATCTTTGTTTTTATCCAGAAGTCGGAACATTCTTTCTGCAAGTACTATCATGTGGAGTCCACAAGACCAAGGTGTAAGGGAAGCAAACAAGTCTTTGAACTGCTCAAGGTTGATGCGGTACTGCTCTAAGTAGGGCAGACTCTGGTCTCGTTGAGCAGCTGAAGTACGATTTCCCCAGTAACAGCTCATTAAGTATTTTGCCTATAAACAAAATTAATGATTTATTAGATCTGCATTCTGCCTTTATTTTGTACAATTCAAAGTAACATATAGACACTTCATCTTCCTATTTCCCGAAAACAAAGCTGTGTGAGAGGTTGGGCTGAGAGTGAATGAGTGATGCTTTTTTAAAAAATCTATCAGCCTTGAAGACATAACTTAAAAGGATTAGGCATGGCTTTTAATCAATTCTGAAATATGCAAGACAATGAAAATGGTAATTATAAAGAATCCAATCAATTTGCAAACAGAACAAAGCAGAAAATGTTCAATAATTCTCATCTGAAAATAAAATAGGGTTTTCTGGCAGTTCTAAAGAATTTGAAACGGCAGTTACCTGAAAAGTTGGTTCTAACACTGTAATGAACACTCTACGGTTTTTCTTTGTTTAACTGTAATAATCTGAAAGACCTTGGTAAAAGTACAATAGTCTTCAATCTCTGTGTTTGGAAAATTAGGAATTCATGTTTGTTGGGTTGGAAAGACTATTATGGAACATTGCTAATTCTAAACAAAACCCAGACAGAATCCAAGGCATGGTATTTTGTTCCTAGCTACTCAGAACTTACATCTTTGATTGGTTGAAATATTGTCATCTTTTTGCCAAAGAAAAACTAAATAAATCTTATGTATTTGATTAGCATTACAAGATGTGATGCAATGAAACAAAATGCTGAATCAGCCTAACAAAATAAGTTCTCTTTAAATTTTGTTAGATTTCCCTCTGTTTTCTCAACCGCAAAAATAAACCCAAATCAGATAATTTGGGTAAAAGTCTTTTTAATACAGCACCAGCTTGGATCCTGGCATCTCTGTAATTTAAAGGAGTTTTCATATGCATGCTTTATCTCTATTCGCAGCAATAATAAAGAGACTAATGTTTTGTCAAGGTCTCCCACCTTAAATACTACATAAAGATCTTCTAATTCTTGCATAGAAAAGCCAATGTCTCCAGATACAGCTCGGACCTGCAGAAATCATAGAAGCAAATATACCTTAGTTCTGTCAGCTGGGAATCTGGAAAGGATAGATTTAGTAAAAGGAGGAATCCATCCTTTTAAAATCATGGCAAAATAACTTTTGAAAAGGAAGAAGCATCTAATGATCTGAACATAATGTTGTCTGTATTTGTGAGGTACTGATCTGTCAGATCAGAAGATTTTAAAAACTGAATAACAAATAAAAAGAACAATTCTATTCTCTTGAACTGAGTCAATAAGCACAAAAGGATGGTCAAAAGTATTATATTTCCTGCACTCAGTGCACTATAATTTGCAGCAGGAACAGGAAATGGGTCGATTTTTTCTTCTGCTCAGCTTTTTTCTCAACATGTTCATTGTCAAATTTCTACAAGGTCATTAGAGACAATTGCTTGACATCTGATGCTATCTGGAGGAAGGGATACCATAAAAAAACAGACACAAACAGCAGCAAGAAAATGTGAAAGCCATTCTTTTGAGATTCCCAGATAGAGCAATTTGGAGAATTGAAAGGTCACTATTTCCTCTTACATTTTCAGTAGGAGAAAATGAGACAGAAAATTAGCTAGCATGCATCTATGGTAAATCTGCCAAGGTATTTTCTTAAAAAAGACTGAAATGTTTTCAGCTGGCTATGGGATAAAAATTAAAAAAGAAATAACAATGTTGCTTATGAGGAAATTTTCAACTCTCAGTTGATTGATACAGAAATTACCCTACTAACAAATTACTGAATTGTGAACTTTCATTGATACAAATAAATCTGTCTGCACTCATAAGACAGGAGAAGGCAGGAAAGAGTGAGTTTATAGCACATTGGAATACATATTCCGCATGCTGAATACTAATGTGGCACATGGGAATGCATGTGCAGTGTGCTGGAAACTAAACCTTCTCCTGATTTCCAGAATATTTTAGGTTGGAGTTATAGAAGCTGTCAGTTTCCATATCTCTTATGCTGTCCCTTATCTAAGGCAAGAACTGCACTAGCATGTTTTTCCCTTTATTGGATTTGAGAACAAAATGGACTTAATAGCCTCTCTGAATGTAATCTATTAGTAAGTAGGGCATTGTCTGTACCTGTATCAGAATCAACTAAAATGCCACTCGAATAAAGCTTTCAGAACAATTAATTATAGAATAATGCCAAATGTTGTGGCCGTGAAATCTTCAGCTTAATACCAGTCTTAGGATTCATAATACTTCTAATCAATATACAAATTAGTGACATACCATTATACTACCATACTACAGACCTCACTGTAGAAAAGAAAGAATAATATGACTAGTAGTTATTTATCTAATTTACTTCTTGATATTATTTAGCTTAACCTAGCCTCAAAGATTCCAAACAGGAGAAACAAAATTAGTTAAAAATATAAGCTTATAAAAATATGGATACGACTTACCACACTTCTCTTAGCAGTGTCTTCTAAAGAATGGATTACCTTCAATCTTTGTTTAAAACGCATCTGTTCAATGTCATCCGCTTTCAAATGGCTGAATTTCTGCAGTGGAAATGAAAACTGGAATTTATAACAAAATCCACCAAAAATACCATGTTTTTTTTTGGGGGGGGGGTGTACACTCATTTCCTGGAATACTTTCATTAGCAATTATTTGACTGATGACAAAGCAATGCTTGCAGAAGTGATGGTGGCCAATCATAGCTCTGTAGCCATGTTTGGAAGCCATGGGGAAAATTGAGCTGATGGATTTATACCGCATAAATAAGCCAAATCACTAGATGGTAACAAAGAGGCAGATCTTTCAGTATCTCTTTGCTACCTCCTAATGCTCATCTGGAAGTCAGATTTGGAAGTTATAACAGAAAGTGAAGAGGGAAAATATATGTTAGCCAATGGTAGCAGCAGTAAGAGCCACCTGAAAATATAAGATTGATTTTAGGGAGCCAAAACCCAAAACTAATTTAAAGAAAAATGGATTAAGGAATAAATACAACTAAATGATTTATCTGTTGCATTCTTCATAAAACAGACAGTTGACACCCTTGAATTTGTGAATGCTTATATTAAAGACACATCTCTGATTAATAGTGACTACAAGGTCAGTTTTTAATTCATTTAAAAATATCATTATAAAAGTATAAGATTTAGGTTATCTTTTGACCTCATAGGCTATTCTTATAAGTTCAAAAATATCAATTTCCACTGGTGGATCATCCCCACTCGTCAATAAAGCATGGAGGTGAGGAATAGGTGGGAAAATACTCTGTCGATTAACCACATTATCCAGGTACCTACAAAAAAATAAAAAAAAATCAATACAGAATTTTGGATTAGTGCATTATCTGAGGACTATGGTCAGGAAGTCTATATAATTTCTTTAATAAAATATATGTCTGAGTCATCTTTCATGAAAAGCTGAATTGATTTTAAAACTAAAATAATTAAGATGACATTTAGGATTCAAGATACTTGATTCATCCATATATTATAATTAAATTATGTATTAATAACATGCTATATTATTGTGTAAATAATGTACTGTTTATACTGAAGTATTTCAGTCTTTGACAAAGGAAAAATGTAATATTCATATATAAGCCTATATATCCTCATAACTGTGACTCAAAATTACCTTGTAAACTACCTTTTTAAGGACATATTTTTGATGTGGCCCTCCTTTCATTCCCAGCCTGTATCTGAGGCTACCTAATGTTATATTTATCTGCTCTAGCCATAAAATATTGTTATCATTTTCTCCTGATACAAACAGAATTGTGCATGGTTTGTGACACCTTGGTGGTAACTGCAGTGATGATGTAGCGAAGCCTGAAATCAGTCTAGCTCCTGTTGCAGACATGGCACTTCCCCAGTTGATGATTTTTTTCTACTGGCTATTTTGGTTTGAGCAGTAGGAGATATTGAGACAACATATTATTTATGTATCATGTGGGCTTCTTATTTACATATGTAATGACATTAAAATATTTGCCTGGCAGGCATTTTGCATAATGCAGTGGTATTTCTAAAAAAGGATGTAATTTTAAGTTGGAAAGTATCCCACCCACTCCCAGCTTAATTCTGAAACTAAAAGCAAAGCTACCTGCCCAAGACAGTCATGGCTTCACCTTCGTCACAGCAATTTAACAGCTTGTCCATGTTGGCATCCAGGATGGCCAGGGATACCTGCAAGATGACCTTTATGCCTTCATAGAAGAAACAGTCAACAACGACCACTGCGCTTTCAAAAGGCATGACGCTAAGGAAAAGTGTGAGGAACCAAGATAGTGATATGCTGGAAATGACTCCTAAATCTTGCATCTTCTCGGACAGCTGGGGAAGGCAATCTCTTGTTAGTTCTTCAAAGATGCCTTGGTCTACTAGTGCACCTGAATAGGCAACAGAGACAGAAGTGTTATCTGCGGTCTTATGAGAGCAAGAGTGTGAAACAGGGTTCTATTATAAATGCTGATTTGTCCAAACCAAATAAACAAAATCTGGGATTCTTTGTAATGAACTCACATATGCATAATATTTGATTTGCAAACTGGCTTCACTATATATTACTTATCTTCAAGGAAGTGATTAACATCAGTTACAAAATCCTACTGCAAAGTTTGAATTGCGGCAGTTTCTTCACTAAGTGAAAACTATCTCCTGCAATAGAATCACAGAGTGATAAATATTAATCTGCTTTTGAGAAGGATATGCCATTTCTGATTTAGAATGTTTTTCAAGCTTCTTTACTGCCATGCATTTTGACAGCAAGATAAAACCTGAATTTGAAGATTCTGTATTGGATTTGTCCGCAATAATGTAACTTCTTTTTCATAAAATTATTAAGATTCCACATTTAGGTTTCATTTCTGAAGTACCACTATACCTCTTGCCGCTGAACACTGATAATGTTACTTCTCATACTATATGCTTCTGATTTTATTGACATTCTCTACAACTTCTTGGTAGACTCTTAAGATTGGCTGACCCCAAGTTATAATCATTCTAGCTCCTTAAGTATTTTGAAAAGATGGTTTCTTTTTCAGACTTGGGAAGAAACAATACTTTTAAACTTTTGATTAAAATCAACTTTTGATACTGATTAAAATCTTATCAGGAAGTCTTATATACTGTGTTAAGCCTGTGTTCCCCAACCAGGGTTAAGGAGACAAGCTAAACAGAATGTGCAGCGTTAGTCAGATAGGCATACAGATAAATGTGTGAGATAAGTTTGCATGTTAATTAACATACAGTAAAAATAACAGATACTCTTGTGTTATCAAAAATATAGTTTATTCCATTTAGAGTTGTAGCATAGTCAAAATAACAGTCCATTAGTCATGTATCGTTTTAGTCAGTCCATTCAAGGATATTCAATTAACAAAGTCCGTGTGGAATATCCAATGTCAGTTCACTTACAAAAAATCAGTCCTCTCACAGTTGATAAATCAACAGTCCTTTCTCTCTCCCGTTCCAGTAGGGGAAAAACACAGTCTTCAGTCTATCCAGTAATTAGGGATCATCAAGCCAGAGAGAGCAAGTTGCCGTGCCTTGCTTCTTTTATGGTGCTTTTACAACCACTCCCTTAATTACATTCCTACAGTTAAAGTTACAGACACTTTAACTAACAAACCATGATAACATATTTATTATTTTACCTAAACTAGTTAGGGTAAACAATGTTATCCCTAACATTCTCCCCTTTTAGGTAAATATAATAATATAACTATTTACATCTTTAAATCATATTTGTTACAACTCTCTTTAAACTTAATTACTCCTTGAGCTTTTGTAAACTGGTCTGCAATGTTTTCTTCCGTCATGCAGTATTCCAATTTAATTAGCCCATTCTTTACAGATTCTCTAACATTTAAGTATCTTAAATCAGTATGCTTTGATCTAGTTTTTACAGCAATATTAGGAGCTAACTTTATGGCTGCCTGGTTGTCCTCGTACACAATAATGGAATCTTTAACAGTTACACCCATGTCTAATAATAACTGTACAGAATTAAGTCAGTGCATAGTAATGACAGACATGAAAATTCCGCTTCCATCGTGGACAAGCTAATATGCTGTTGTCTGATTGACCTCCACCCTATTAGTGTCTTACCAAATAATATAGCCATCCCAGATGTTGATTTTTTTAGTGTTTATGTCAGTTGCAAAACTTGCATCTGCATAGGCACTAAGACTCAAATCACCCTTTGGTTCTATATACAATGCATGGTTCATTGTTCCTTTAAGATATCTTAAAATTCTTTTTAATGATTGCCAATGACATTGATGTGGATCTGAATTAAAATGTGCCAGCTGATTTACACTATAAGCTATATCTGGCCTGGATCAATTGCTTATATATGATAAGCTACCAATCAAAGATTGATATATAGATTTATCAAATTTGGGACTTTGATCATCAGTCTGGCAAACTTCCTGACTCATTGGAGTCTTTGCCGGTTTACAAAGTTCCATTTTATACGTTTTAATTAATTGGCAAATTTTATCTTCTTGAGATATCTTAAATCCATTTTTTGTTTTGTTAATTGTCAATCCTAGATACTTTTTAATTTCACCTAAATGCTTTAATTTTATCTTTTTGGCTAATAATGATATAATCTCATTAGCTTCATTATTAGTCTTAGTTATCAAAGCAATATCAACTGTAAATAATAACAATAATGACACCGTTCCATTATTTTCTCTTTTATACACACATGGATCTGCTGAACCAGATTTAAAACCTATATTGTTTAATTCTTTCACAATATATTGGTTCCACTCAAAACCAGATTGTTTCAACCCGTAAAGACTCTTTTTGAGTTTCCAACAATCATTACTATTTACTTTATTATCTTTTATAACAACTGGCTTTTTTAAATGTATAGTGTGCTGCAATGGTGCATGCAGATAAGCAGTTTCTACATCTAAATGGTTAATGATAATAGTTTTTCTTAGCTGCCCACACTAAAGCTGCTCTCAAAGATGTTGATTTAAGTCTTGGTGCAAAAACTTCATCGTAATCAGATGCAGTTTGATTAAATCCTTGAGCTACCAACCTAGCTTTATGGGTAACAATCCCATCATTTCCAGTTTTTACTTTAAATGTCCATTTGCACCCAATGGATTTTTCTCCTGGAGGTAATTTGGCATCTTCATATACTTTCATTACCTTTAATGAATTTAGTTCTTTTTCCATTGCCTTTTGCCAATTCTCCTGATCCTTAGCAGGATACATTTTAAGTTCATCTACACTAGTTGGAACTTTAGTTACTTGGCAAACTATACTTGCTTGATACCTATCAGGTGGTCTAGTTACACGTGTAGTACGTCTAGGTATTACAGGACTTACAGGTGGACTTTCATTAAATAACTCTTCTTGATTATCTAACTCTTCCTGATCAACTGTTTCTTCTTGTTCTGATCCTGTTTGTTCTTCGTGGACTTCGTCTTTAATTGGACTCTTCTTATAACTAGTTTGTTCTTTCTGCCTTTTGTAATTACTTCGTTATTTAAATCTTGCTCTAATGTATTCCATCCTACATGTTCTAGGAATTTTGCACTAGCACTGGTGTAAACTCTAGATGTACCTGGTTCCCAGAATCTATAAGATCTGTGATTGTTGAATAATCTGGTTAAAGTATTGTTAGCACATAAAGCATGAATGATTAAAAGTATAGTCAAAAAAAATTTTTTTTTTTTTTTAGTGATTATAGGATATATAAGTTTGGATTGATAATATGAGTTGTTATGTAACATAATTGTAACTGGGACTACAGAATGAATGCACAAAAATGATGAACCAACTGACACACTGGATGTACATATGAGAGTTGAATGTTTTAATGTTTTGTTTGTCTTGTTTGTTTGTAGAAAATTAATAAAATTTTCTTTCAAAAAAAAAAGATCTGTGATTAGATTCATATCCTACAAAAAATAATCTTTTAGCTCTATGCTGTCCTTTGTTTCTGAGTTGTGAAGGGATATGCACCCATGCTGGTGCTCCAAATGTGTGCATGTAACTTAAATCAGGTTTTGTACCATGCCACAGTGTGAATGGTAATTCACCTGTTGTTGAATTAACAACATTATTTAATATATGATTACCACACATTATTGCTTCTCCCCATAAATTGTCAGGTAATCCTGAATCAGACAACATAGTATGTGCCATTGATTGTAGTGTTTGGCCTCGCCTCTCTATAAAGGCATTATGTTGTGGCCTATATGGTGCAGACTTTTTATGTTGAATACCTAACATCTTAAGTCTATTCTGGAATTTATTATTTGTAAATTCCGCACCGTTATCTGTTATAAGAGTTACTAATTTCTTTTTAGTTTTTCTTTCTGCAAATTTTATCCAATTAAAGAGATTTAGATACGTTTCAGTTTTGCTCTTCATTAAATAGCAAAACCCATATCTAGAACAGTGGTCCATTATACTTAATATGTATCGAGCACCTCCTACACTTGGTTTTTTTGGACCTATTAAATCAGCAAATACTACTTCTAAAGGCTCTTTGGTAGTAAATCCATCAACTCTATTTGCCGGTTTGACCTTGTTTTTGCTTTGATTGCAAGCATAACATTGCAAATACTTATTACAAGGTTTCAAACTTATTCCTTTAGATAGTTGAACAGTTCTCTTAAGCATTTTAAAATTTAAATGCCCTAGCTGTCGGTGTAACAAGTGAATACATTCATCATTAGGTTTCTTATTATCATAAACCGTGTTAGCCACCTCTAAACCATTATCATTTAAAACATATAATTCACCTCTTAAAGATGCAGTAATTTTCTTATCTTCTTTCTCAATTATGCAGTTATCTCCCCTAAAGGTAACTACATATCCTAGTTTAACCAAAATTCTAACTGAAATTAAACTAAACTTAAGTTGTGGTACATATAACATTTTTACATTCTCTTTTATGAAAGAACAATATGCTATACCTTGACCTTTAGCTTTCAGTTTCCAGCCATTGGCTAACGATATCTACTGTGTACTCTTGGACATTTTAATAAAATTGTTGTTATCGTTTGTTATACAGTGGGATGCTCCACTGTCAATTACCCATAAATTATTTTTTACAGCTCCGTTAATATACATGGCTAACTCTAAATTTTTATTTATCTTTTGATGACTTTTAGTATTCTGGCCAGCGTTCTGGCGCTTTGCTTTTTTACAAAATCTTGCCAAATGTCCTCTTCCTCCACAATTAAAACACTTTTTAATTGTGTATGCAGTAGGAGATTCTTTATCTTCTTGTTGAGGTTGCTCCCTTCTTAACTGATCTCTTTCAAGTCTTCTTCTTGCCTCTTCAATCAATCTGCCAGTTATATCAGTTAAAGTTAGACTTTCCTTCGGCAAAATTTCAAGGGAAGTGATGTAGTTATCATAACTTACATCTAGTGATGATAGAATTATGTAGACTTGGTGTAGTTCAGAGAAAATAAGCTCTTTCTCGTGCAGTTCTTGAAAAATGCCTTTTATCGAATTCAAATGACTCAGCATATCATCATTCGTCTGGAAATGCGTACTGAAAAGCTTTCGTGTAAGATTTATGTGAGCACCAACGTTATCTCGGACATAAATCCTCTTCAGCTTCTGCCAACACCCAACAGCCGTTTGCTCTCCACAGATATGAACAAGTTGCTGGTCAGACAGTGTTAGTCCTATTATGCAAAAAGCTTATTCATTCTTCAGTTTAAAGTCTTCTATTTTTTGTCTATGTTCCTCAATCTCTGGATCCTATTCCTTTACGTTTGGTAGATTTTCAATTATGTTCCACAGACCTTCTCTTCGTAGAAGTAGACTACATTTCATAGACCATGATACATATTTTGTTCCATCCAGCTTGGATATAAGGGACAAACTTTGTAGATTGACTTGTGCCATGTTTTCTTTATATGGATATAAAACTATAATTAATAAAACACAGCTGTCTGTTTACTGTAATGTGTAACAACACAAACTCTCACTTTTTACATAAATCTGTTTTATCCTAGTTAAACTGACTTTGCAGCCTCTGGGCCCATAACCAGTGTTAAGCCTGTGTTCCCCAACCAGGGTTAAGGAGACAAGCTAAACAGAATGTGCAGCGTTAGTCAGATAGGCATACAGATAAATGTGTGAGATAAAGTTTGTATGTTAGTTAACATACAGTAAAAATAACAGATACGCTTGTGTTATGAAAAATATAGTTTATTCCATTTAGAGTTATAGCATAGTCAAAATAACAGTCCATTAGTCATGTATCGTTTTAGTCAGTCCATTCAAGGATATTCAATTAACAAAGTCCATGTAGAATATCCAATGTCAGTTCACTTACAATAAATCAGTCCTCTCACAGTTGATAAATCAACAGTCCTTTCTCTCTCCCATTTCAGTAGGGGAAAAACGCAGTCTTCAGTCTATCCAGTAATTAGGGATCATAAAGCCAGAGAGAGCAAGTTGCCGTGCCTTGCTTCTTTTATGGTGCTTTTACAACCACTCCCTTAATTACATACCTACAGTTAAAGTTACAGACACTTTAACTAACAAACCATGATAACATATTTATTATTTTACCTAAACCAGTTAGGGTAAACAATGTTATTCCTAACATTTTGCAAAAAAAATAACATGGTAAAGCTCAAAAGAATATAAGCATGAGAACAGTTCAGGAGAAAATGATATATAGAGCTAAGAAGGATGTAGAAATATATTAATAACTTTGGGATATCTGATTGGATTTCAAGAAGATATTTATCTATTATTTTAGTTAAGAACAGTATTACTAAATGGGGTTAATATAAAGCTATAGAAATTCATTACATTAATACAACTTGAGAGAATCACAAAAGAAATTTAATAAACTGGCTATGAAAATTCAAGAATTTCAACACTGGAACATTTTTAAGAAGTTTGAATAAGGTTTAATCATTATTGTTTTACTCAGACTTGAAAATGAAAAGACAGCTCTTATAATTAATTTGAACTGTGCAATTCTAACACTATTTTAATTATACAAAATCAGTGAAGCTAATCTTCTGAACATTCATCCACTTGTCCTAAAGGCAACTATCAATTATTTTGCAACAGAAGATCTCACTCTGATTGCTTCAGATTATTTTATGCCAATTAATCTCAGCTTTCAAAGTGACTTACCAACCACTCTAGTGTTATAGTAATCTGGCAACATTCTCTCACACAGGGCTACAAGGAGCCAGAAAGCTTCTTCTTCATTACAATACAGAAGCAGTACTGATGTCACTATGTTCATGGCCTGATAAATATAAAGACAAACATGCACATACAAAACCATTAATATTGGATAGGGAACATATTTAAAAAGGCAAGTATTTATTTGCTTTCAAATTTTTCAGAGCCTCGGATATAAATTATAAATGAAAAGGGCATTGTACATCTCAGAATCATATCCTTGGCTCTATACAATTACTTTGAGAAAGTAGGTAACACCTGGAAACCTTAGTGTTAAATATTAAGCACAAGATAGAAACCTTTGTTATATAATAAATATTGTAATATATTTTGCAGTCTATTAATGCTGCACCAGCTTTAGATGTAAAATCTAAGGAATCTTATATCAACCTTAACAGTTCAGAAATTAATCATTACTAATGCAAGCTTTTTTAATCTTAAAAATGTAAGTTATTTAACATTAATTTGTTAATAATTTCTAGTCAAGATTGTATAAACATCACTGCACCCAAATATTATGTAAAATTTTATAATAATAAAACAAGAGATAATAAAACATCCTCCTCCACTGGGGAAATGAAAGAGGAAGAGAGATGTTCTTATATGCCCTTATATAATCTCACTTATAGTTTCTCTTTCTTTTTGTTTTCCTCCAGAACTTTTTCAGGGTAGGGTATCTTTTTCTCAAGAAGCATATGAAGATGGAAGGAGTCTACAAAACAGAGGCTGGGGAATCACACAGCCCAGCTTGCTCAACCATGCCCAAATAAGTGGTCTCAAAAAGCAATATATTCCTAGCCATGAAAGAAGGGAGAGGCTGAGCTCCAAGTCAAACTATGGCCAAGCTGTGAGAAGGAGTGACATCAATCTACTAGGTAATCCAAAAATATTGCTTTCTTACCTGGCAGTATCCAATTGTAGGATTCCGAAAAGCATATGCTGTTAGTACCCTTCTAAGTGCAGCAATTCCTAGTTCATTCTGAAAGGCAGGGTGCTCTGGCATTGAACGATGCAGGTCTCTTTCAATTTCTTCAGTGGCAAGGCTATATTTTCCCATAGATCGTTTCACCAAATCACTGTAATACCCAGGGTGAGTGGCCATCTCATTCCAGGCCCCTGTATTGACACACAAACATTATTTTTCTTGCCAACTGCACTCAAGATGTTATTCAGGCTGAGGCTTCTACAAATAAAATATTTACTGCAGGTTATCAAGCCTTTTGCAGCTGGTTTACACAGAGAACTAAATGCATGATGTTAATAAAAATGATATATTTAGAAAGGTTATTTTAAAGACTAGTACTTATTTTGCATTCCCTTTTAGCAAACTTTAAAAAAATACTTTGAGGAAAAAAAGCCGCAACTGGCAACTGGCGCAACTGGCTTAGAACTAAGAAATGCTAACTCTGGGAACAATAATTGCTGACTTTTCAGATCCCTTGCAGTATGGGGAGCAATTTCATTTTAATGGCTGTAGTACTATGCAACTGTGTAGCAGGGGAAAATATTTTCTCCTTATGTCAGGAATCTATTGTGCACATTTAGCAAACAAGTCACCTGAAAACAGGAGCCATAGTTCTCCACGAAGACTCTCTGGAATTCCTTTTTGCACCAGCTCACGAGTCTTGGCTGTCCGGTACATACACATGCCCCTCCCATATTCAAAAAAATGAATGTTCCAAGATTCTTCTTTCATTGTCTCCTTTGCCTGGAGAGGAAAGGATAGAGGGGAACACACACCACTGTTATGGATGCTGGGGAGAGGTATGATAATTTGGGTGTGATGATCATTATGAAATGCTGTGACTTACATACTAACATCACAAATACATAAGCGCAATGACGTCCGAATTTTATAATGGTGCAAATACATAATGATAGCACATTCTGAAATCATTGTGATCTGCTGCAGATACCGCAAGCCACTGGAAACTTCTGTAGCACCAAGTATTTTTCTTCTTCCCCTCCAGTGTAGCATTTTCATTCTATCAGTAATGTATAAACATTGATCTCTAATCGTAACTTACAAAAATACTGTAACAAAAATACATGAAATATGATATGAAAAAGTTTTCCTCAGATCTGATTAAAAAGGAATTCGAGTGCAAAATACTAGCATGGTTCTTGAACTGTATTATCTACCATAGCTTGGCATACTGTAAAATGAATTTGTTCTCAATCTATAACTGTGTCAGAACATAGATTAGCACTTTATTCCATCTCAGAAGTTAAGATCTTTAAAATTTAAGATTTCTTAGATGTTTAAAATATGGTTGCAAGCATGTCTTAATGAACACATTACTAACAGCTAGTTTGGTGAAGGTACTGGAATAGAAACTAGGAGAGTATATATATAGCTATAGAAGCCAGCTGAGTGACCTTGGGCAGTCCCTCTCTCTCAGCCCAATCTACCTCACAGGCTTGGGGGAAATATGAGAAAGCAGCTGCTACCTTTAGCTGTACAAAAAAGAAGCAGCTTATAAATCTAATAAATTATTTCATACAAAGTAGCAAAATTAACTAAATTTAATTCATCTGTAACACAAGACAATTCATCATATCCTAGATTAAAAATAAACACAGTTTTCAAAGGAAAACAGACACCAAGAATCAGCTGTTCCTTGCAGCTTTTGCACTATTCGATGGACTAGTTTTAAACAAAAATTCCTGAAATATATTTTTATATGAACAGTTCACGTTAATAGATTTGGTCTTATACAAACTTTATTTAGGGTTCAAATGCATAGCCTTGTTTCTTCTTACTGATATCTTCATTATTCAATTAATCTATCAACATTTGTATGGCCGCCCTCTCACACAAAGTGACATACAATAAAACCCACTATTAAAACTTTCTGCAAAACCAATTAAAACAGTACAGATAAATTAAAAACAAAAGCACGAACAGAAGAATATCACCATCATGCAAGCTTCCTAACACCAAGGAATCAACAGGCTTATCGAAAACACTTGTTTTAAGACAGGGCTGTCAAGCTCCCAGCCCATGGGCTGGATGCGTCACATACTGGTCCCTCCCATGCCCAGTTTAGTGAAGGGGTGGAACCTTCTGATACATCACGTAACACAGCCATGACGGCGTGAGTTTGACACCCCTGTTTTAAGGGCTTTCCAGAAGGTAACAAGGTTGGGGCTAACCTCACCTCACAAGAAATGGTGTTCCAAAGGGTAGGTGCAATGGCAGAAAAGTCTTGTCTTCTAGGTCCCATTGCATGTTATTCTTTCACAGATGGGACCCACAGCAGGCCTCTCCTGCCAGGTCTAATATGACAGGTAGATCACAAAGAGACAATTCCTCAAATAACCTGGCCGCATTTCATGTAGGGTTTTAAAAGTCCAAACTGGCAACAGGGTTTGGATTTGAAAGCAATCTAGCGATCAATGTAGAAATATAAAATGTGACTTCTTTAGGGCACACATAACTGCCTGTGCCGCATTTTACTGGTTGAAGCTTCCAGATACTTTTAGAGCAGCTCCATGTGGAATGCATTGGAACTGTCCATACAAGAAGTGACTAAGACATGAGCGACTGTGAGCATGATGTAACTCATGATCCAGGAAAGAGTGTAACTGGTACAGAACCCAAAGTTGTGCGAACACCCTCCTAGAAATGACTATCTGCTCCTTGACACCCCCACCCCCAGTTTGCAATTCAGGTATACCTGGGACAGTGCCATTCAATCTAGTATCAAAGATGGTAAAGTCTCAGATCCAGAAGGCCCTAAAACCCAAAGTCACTCAGTCGTGCCAGGATTCAGTTGAATCCTGTTGCTCCCTCACATTCAGACCTCGCAGTCTTCAAGCATTGGGACAGGACATCCACAGCATTGCCTAGTTCACCAGGAGTGGAAAGATATAACTGAATATCAGCACACTGATGATATTTCAGTCCCTGGTGTTAGATGATCTCCCGTAGCATTTCATGTAGATGACAGGAGCAGAGAGAGCACCAAACTTTGTGGTATCGCACATAGTACAGGACGAGACCAGGGTTTCTCACTCTGGATCAGTACTGATTGGTATTGGCCCCGAGGAAGGAAGAAAACTAGCACAATACTGTGTCACCCATTCCCAACCCCCAGAGCTGATTCAGAAGATACCATGCCTGACAGTATTGAAAGCTAACAAGAGGTCAAATATAGCCAAGATTAACCTCATCCTGCACCCGCCACAGATCATCCAAAAGAACAGCCAATGCCATTTCTGTCATATCCAGATCTGAAGCCTAACTGAAAAAAGTTCAGATAACCCATGTCATCTACAGACCACTGAAGCTGCTGTATGACCACCTTCTCTATAATCTTACCTCAAAAAGGGGGGTTTAGACATTGGACAAAAATTGTCTGATATGGTGGGATCCAGCAATGGCTTCTTGAGAAAAGGGCAAAGCAATACTTCCCTTAGAGAAGGAACCACCCTCTCTGGGTTGCCCTCCATAGAAGACAGATTTGTGGTAAGCACTTTCCAGCCAGCTCCCTTTAGAAATGCCAACCAACAGGAGTCAGGAAAACATATTATTCCATTTTCTCAAAGCCAACAAACACAAGGAGGAGGACATTTTCAAGATACATATGTTTGTTTAGAAAATTAAGTTGAAGTTGCATTTACTCATGTATGTTCCACACATTTAGATAAATATATTTGAAATATTTCCCCATCTAAAAGTAAGAATTGTAAGACTGTAATAATTTAATCTTTTTTAAACTTTTAAATATTTTTATTTAAAATATTATTTATTAGTCTTTTATATCTTTAAAAACCAAACCAAAAAATATACATATTATTACATTACCAGTATGTGACATCTATCTCATAAACTTCTATTTTGTGCTTATTTACAAATATATACAATTTATGTGAATGCAAACCTTCAATCTATAGGTTGCTTATCATTAATTCTTTCATCATCCATTTATCTTAATTCAATCCAATCATACTATTTCCCCCAAATTCTATAATATTCAGAGTCTTCTTTTTCTTGTAACAACAGGGTTAATTTATCAATCTCAGCACACACCATTATTTTGTCTGATGGTATATAATTGTGCTTAAGAATTTAATCTTATTTGTTATAATTAAAAGGGTTTTAATTATACTATAAGCACTGCATTTTCTGAATGGATTAAAAAAACATTAATATACCCATTTTATTCCAGAGGATTCCTCTGAATTGGTCCCAAACAATTTCAACAGTCCTTGAGATGCTGTGGGTACCTCATCTGTGCAAAAATTCACAGGCTGATTGTTGAGAGGAGAAGCAGGACTGTCTGCAGGAGGACTATTAGGAGACATTTCCTAAAAAAGAAATGTACAACTAAAAACATGTAGAAATACAAGCAAGTTCAAAAGCAATTTGAAGGCTATTTGGACTTCTAGTGCAATCAATAATGTTCTAGGAAGACATCCATTATGGCTACAATACATTATTGATGGCATTGCCATTAATGCCTTTGCCCTCATTTAAATAATCTAAGATATTCATAGATTATGGATAGGATCATCATGTATATTACAGAGCGACAATTCTTTATTCATGATATATGTACCCATTAAGAAGCCATGGTTAAACCTGGAATTCCTACAAAATATAGGAACATAAAGCTTACTTTCGCAATGTGTTTGTAATTATATGTGTACCTTACAAATACAAGGTTTAAATCAATATCTAATAACAAGTGGGGGGGGAAATAACTGATAGGCTTATTAATTCCCTGTCGTTGTCATTCTAATGTACAATAACAATGAATTATCAATCCCATTTTTTACATGGAAAATAATTATTTAAGAAACTGCTATTAGTAGGAAATTAATCTAAAATTTCAGTTAGCTTTTCTACTGCTAGCAAAAGTCTGCTGCTATAGGAGATGACCAGGCCAAGCCTGAGGAAAGGGACAAAGAAGTCATCAGTCATGAATCTCTTTGTGCTCACAAAAGATCCAAGCCCAGTCCACCTTGAATTCCTTTCTATTCTTAACTCTGGCTAATTTCTCTTGACTATTAGTAGTTCAGTTTCTTGCAAAGACCTTAAGCTTACGATAAAGCTGTATATACATTTGAACTGCCTGGAGCTCCTGATTTTCCTGTTTTGCTTTCTTTCATAATCAATAAACAGCAACACTTCTATCTGAGGAAAACAACACATGTTGGATAGTAAGGGGCACTTAATATGGGTGCCTTTCTTTCTCAAAACTCGTCACAGCTATCTACTAGTTATCTGCACATGTAAGTATATGCATGGGTAATACTACTGGTAAAGCAAAGTGATCATTACTTTAAATGCAGTGTAGAACCCATTAAACAGGCTTAGTGTGTAGTTCTGAGAGTAGCAACTACCAATTTAAGTAGCAGGGATGTATAAGTAACGTTTTCCTCCCATAGACAAGTCATCCTATATGATACCATATTGTGTGCAAATAGATTAATGTCATCCAAGCAATCCAATATTGTTAAGATATTTAAATTCAGTATCTGGAGCAGTGAGGTTGTGCAGTGAGCCGGAACATACAGTTGTGGTTAATTGGCTGGAGAATGCTGGCTCCTGCATGAGGCAATCTGTGCTGTGATTGGTTACTGAGGATGCGGAGAGTTTCCCTTTTTTCTTTTGTGTGCTCTGTGATTTACCTCATGATGTTCCTGTTTGCCTGACTATCTAGTTTGTTGTATATATTGATATAAAACATATTTATTTGTATAAAACTATAAATTTGTGTCAGCATATCTGACTTCATTTGAACACTGGCTGCGCAATTCCCTGACAAATATTATTTATTCTGTGAGGTATCACTGAGATCCTCAAGTTGAGAGATCTCACCTGAACCCTCACTCTTTTAATGAGATACTAGCACTAAACTAGAGTCCCTCTGCTCTGGTTTATGTGGCTACCCAGGCAGTTAAATAAGTACCCCATCCACACTTTCATTGATATTTCTTTTTATTCAAGGTTTATTTATTAAGCATTATTGGCTTTTCAATGTTAAAAAAATAATTTCAAACTGGTACCACAATGTGGAAAGCTCACTAATGATCAAAAACTTGGCTGCAGAAGAAGGGTGAACAGAATGGCCAAAACAAGCTGGGAAAAAACAAAATGATAAATGAATGAAAACAATTTGCAAGGCCTTTCAGGCAGCCACTTGAGACAGGAGAAGAAATCTACATATGAAAGTTTCGTTGACTTCTGATCATGACAAAGAGATCTGAACAGGATTAGAAATCCTTTCTCTAAATAGCCAGTCAGTGCCTTAGTGACAGTCAAACCTGATCCACCATTCACAAATTCCCAGATAAAATTAAGGGAATTCTAAATACAACATCAAAGGAATGGAAAAGAATGGAATGGAATGGAATGTCAGTCAGAATGGAATGACTCCATATGCTCTAATCTCGAGCTACTTCTTTCCCCCAGCTACTTTAGATAGAGATCTCAGTGGTTTTCCTTCTTGTTCTGGGAACTGAGGTAGTCAATGTTATCTAATCAGTTTGAAAACCTTGTCAACAATAAAAATCACAGCCAACTGACAGAATTTTATAAATATTTATAGAGGATCATTTCAAGGCACATTGCTGGCACTATACCTCAGAGGCATGGTCACCAATACTCTTCTTTTGCCCTATGTCACTGCATGTTTGCTTTGAAGGAGTCCTCTGTAGGAAATCAGAAATTCTCTGTACTAGGAAGTCTCGGTCCTTCAGGTTGGCAAAGAGGAAGGTCATCTTGCTTCGAGTGCTGATGGAAAGTGGGCTAGGCAAAATGCTGGAGCTGTCTGCTTTCTCAACAATTGTAACCTACAGCATACATAGAGGGATAAATGAGGTATATCAAGATATGCATCTTGTTTCCATCACCCCAGAGAATTACTTATTTAACCAATGGGCTATACTGAGGTTCAAAACCAAAATCCTACTACATTCAAGGAAATCATTCAAACTTAATCCAATAATTGAATGGTGGGCTCTCAAGGTAATTCATTATCAAAAACAACTTCTCACCTCCCTAAGCGGTATTATGAGATGGCATGCCTCTTCTGCCTTGCTAGCAAAACAGATATAGTTATTGGAAACAAACATCTGGCCGAGAATGTGGATTTTATTGAATGGGGTCCACAAAGTGCAGTCTGTGTGCCCATCAAGCCGTTCATCCTTGGGCAATCGAAAAGTAGCACGGTACCATTCATTTTTGGCTCTGGCATCCAGATCCCTAAAGAAAATGAAATATATATGCACACATGCCGATGGGGTAACTGAGAAATTCATTACAGTAGTCTTTTTCTAACATGTCCCCTTCAAATGTGTTGGACTTTACCTTCAATCATGCACAATCCTTTTTTAATATAATTTCAAAAAAGAACTTCCACCAAACATAGATATTGTCATATTGAACCACTGATCGCCAAAAATCCTTAGTACAGATTCAGATAGTCCTCAATTTACAACTGGTTGTTTAATGACCACTTGCAGTCACAATGGCCTCAGAACAGGTGTTTTTTGGCCATTCGTGCCAGATTCTCGCTGTCACAGGACATTTCAGATGCTTGGTAACATGTCTGCCTTTATGACTGGGTGCAAAATGCCCTGCAACCATGTGATCGCCATTTGCAATCTTCTCTCCTTGCCCCACCATACCTGGCAGCCTTCTCCATGGTGTTCTACTTAATGACCCATGTGGTTGTTTAATGGGAGAATCAGAATTGCAATCATTGAGAGAAATGGTCATGTGGCATCTCATTTAACAACCACTTTGCTCAATGACCAAGATTTTCAGGCACCTGTACATGCTTTTCAGTAAGAAAGGAACTATAATAAAAATATCCTTTAAAGAACTGGTGTGGTTCCAAAGAAAGAACAATAGCGCTATGAAGATAGTATGTCAATGGAAATATCTGACTAATACTGTAGGACATTTGGTCAGAGAAAGAAAAAGGACACTGCTTAGGGCAACGTAAATATTTAGATGGGATAAAAAAAAAGAAATAAGATCAGTGCAGAAATTTGGTTCAAATATATAGGGTATAGGTGGGCCACTACATTCTGGGAGAGAATTCATCTAGAAGGACAACCATTTTTGTTTTCCATAGAATTTGTCTTCATAAATTCAAGAGCATATAGCCTATTTTGTCATTTTTTCCTTTTAGGTTGAATTGTCTTTCTTTGGGGTAAATGCATTAGCTGCAGCATGATTAGACATAGTTACTTTTTCCAGGACTCAACTCAGAGAAAACTAGTTTTGCAAGTTGGCAACAAGAAGCTATATATAATATTGCCTAAATAAATGAAAGATTAATTTTTCTCTGGCCCCAGAAAATCTCAGGTAGAAAAACAAATTAAAAATTATCCAAAACAAACTGTAATTATTTTGGCATGTGCATATGAGAGTCAGTCTCTTAAAAGATGTGAAGTCCTAGCTTTTCTCTCAGGCATTAGTGCCAGGTTATTAACGGAGTTTGAAATGTGCATTTTAGTATCGTGACCTATTTCTGTGGTGCTTTGATTACTGTATTGTGGTTATTATAAATTATATTTGTTTAATTGAGATTAGCTTTATAACGTTAGTCTGTTGCATAATCTGTTTGCTGGCCAGTTACTTGTTTAAGATGGTCAGCTATGTAAATTATTTAAATAAAGAGAACTGGGGAAAAAAACCAGTGGTTTAATTATGGAGGTTCCATATGGGGATTTCCACCCATGACTCTATAGTTAAAAATATAATAAAATTCAATTGGAACAACAGAAAGAGCAATCCTATCTTCTGGAAATCAATTCCATATCTTCAACAAAATCAAAGATTTTATTCAAAGATTCTTGGATTACATAAACAATATTTTTTTTGGATATAAATAGGCTGCACGGGAAGAAGAAAAATGCAAACTCAAATATCATCTACAAGTTTCTTATCTCCATTTTTTTTCTGGCAGCTCTAGGAAAAATACAAGGACAGAAATTGAGCATGTATTTATGAAAGACATTAGGAAGAAAATGAAGAAAGTTCAGTGCTTAGTTTGTATTTGAGATTCCAGTCAGACTTGTGTTCCTCCAATTCAGATCAAGAATGGCCCCAAAATAATTGGACAGATCAGAAATAATCTCCTTGGATTATTATCTGGTTGCATATTTTCATTTTTTTTTCATTTAAAACATGAAAATTGAAAAAATGCATTATTTTTGTAAGTCGCACTAAAAAGCACAAAACAGAAAATATCCCATAGAAAAATGGGCAGAAGACAAATGATAAACACATACACAAGTACTACCTAATGCCTAGTTTCCCCGTCTTATCAACTTAGCATCAACCACCACAGCTGAAATCAATGCTGGATATGTTTTCTTCCTCAAATGTGCCTACACCTTTGATGTGTGTATGAATATATGCATCTGTGCACATATATACACTAACCTCAAAGTATACTGCATAAGAAAGGAAATGCCAGGAAAAAAATAACATTTTCACACTATAGAAAAAGGCATGTTATTTAGTTATGAAAAGACTTACAATTCATCAGGTTGGTGAAAGGCATTCTCTCTGTACAAAGGAAATATTAGTTTCTTTCTATTGGGAAAACATAGTTTGTTTTTGTTCTTAAGTTACGGAAACATTTGAGGCTGTTTCTATTTGGACTTAAGCCAATCATAGAATGCCCTACACCTTGTCTGAAGGTGTCCTAAAACCTTGGAAGACAAACACAGGTACTTATGCATGCTTACCTCTTGAGTGCTGAGATATTCTTGAGTGGCTTGCTGGGTTTGGGAAGCAGCATATCCTCCGTGAAACTTTTATTATCAAATAGTTGACGCATGGCAATGTTAGCCAACTGTTCCATTAATTTGAACGTCTCACTGATACTGACGAACATAGAAAAGTAGAGTTCACTGTCTCTGGTACTCACTTTGATGCACTCAGGAAACAGAAGGGTAGCATTCTTCTCTAGCTGTGTTATATCTACCCACTGCACTATAAGGGTCACTGCAGAAACAAGTAAACCCAATTCATCAATTACTGTCAGAGAATTATATGGAAAATCTTTTAAAATAATTTACAGATATTTTATCAATATTGATGCCCATTGCTGAACTTCAATAAAGCAATAAGATTAAAAGATGCTATTTCAGATCCACTCTACTCTGTTGGAGAGATATGGGAGTTGTGAAATTTACTGTTAGAGTAGTAGGAGTGTTGTTGCAGTTCCCTAATCAAAAAGTAGGTTGAAAGAGGCAATGCTATCAGAATATAATAAATATCTGAAACATTAAACAATAAGGAACACCTCATTGACAGGTTACCTTCTTTGCCCAAAAGGAAGGAATAGAAGCAAAGGTGATTAACAGTGAGATACAGCCACCCCTGTCTTGGGACACGCCCTTTCCAATAACTGCAAGAATAGTAATTGACAAGTTTCTCTACTTCAGGCATTCCAAACTGCTTGCGCATCTTCAGTTCTGCTTCCTTAAATTTGCCAGGATCTTCTTCCCCCTGTGGCTGTCGATTCTTATTCTCTTCAGCAATAATTCCCTGAAGGAAAAAGTGACAAGGAAAAATGAGGGCTTTTTCATTTGTTGCATTAGTTAACCGTTAAACACAAATATTCCTCGATAAATTGCACTTCTTTGTATGCATGCACAATTTCCCAATGTTCAAAACTCCATATTCAATGCTCCAAAAACTATGTTAGCATATTCTTGATTGTTAGTAACATTATTGTGGCTTCAGACGGTTTATCCACCTGCCTGAATCATATACGGATTACATTTATTTCTGTTATATGTCACCATAGATTGTACAGAAACATCTGAAATGCTTCCCTACCTATAAAGAAAGTGGTGCCGGAAGTAAAGGAACACGAAAGAAGATAATATTTACTGTCACTTTTTTCTGTGAACACACTGGCAAACATAAAAAAATGGAATTCTGATGTCTTCTCTCAAAAGAGTATCTGTCTGTCTGCCTACATACATACATACACATACCAATCATAGTCCATTTTGAATATATACAGTGTTTCCTTGAAAATAAGACCTACCCTGAAAACAAGCCCTAGAAAACAGGCAAACTGGATGTGCTCCGCAGATGCTTGACTCGTGGAAGCTCGCGGGAGGCTTGCGCAACGGCAAGAGCAGCAGGCAGAGGCATGGGGGAGGCAGGTGATCCCAATGCCCTGGATGGGTCTTTGGTCAGTGCAGTTGCAGGCAAGCTGAGAGATGGTGGGATGGAGCAGGTGGCATGTTGAGATCGCCTCTACCTCTGCCTGGCTCTGCTGCGCACTTTTCACCCAGAGGGAGAAAAGACAGAAACTCAAAGCTTTGTTCTTGCAAAGGGGACAGTTTGAAATGGAGCGATTAGCTCTATTTCAAAGCATCCCCTTTGCAAGTAGACAAAGCCCCTGTCCCAACGTAAGCCCGGGTGCTTATTTTCAAGCCCAAAAGAAAATAAGACTGGGTTTTATATTTGGGGAAACACAACAGTGGAAAAAAAAGAAGTGGAAAAGAGAAAGAATATAGGCAGAAGGAAGAATCAACAAAACTCTCAAAAATATTTTTCCCTCCTAATGGAAGTCAACATACGTTACATACGCACTTTAATTACATATTAAAGCAGCTAACTAGAAGCTTCAGGCAAAAATGATACAGTAATAAGCAATCTCTATGGGTTGTCCTCGAAAAATCCCTACTTAATGTGTACTATACTATGAGTACCTGTCCCACTGAATTTTACACAGACGTTTAAAATCTATAGCTCTCAACAGTTTGTCTTTTATTTATTAAGGAATGTGGCAAGAAGAACATCTCTTACATGTATTTTACCCTTGACAAAGGTAGTAATATCTTCTTCACTGTCAAAGATTGCAAGAGTCTGGAGCAAATTATTCTCTAGCCATTCCCAATGGCTTGTAATTTCCTGACGGTTTGAGCCTAGACAGAAATTAAGAACAACCACAGAGAAGATATAAGCAAAGCTTTCCTATAATAAAAGTGACGCATATATAAATGGATGAAAATGTTTATATTAGACAGACATTTGTCAAGTCATTTTTTTTTAAATTTCTATTTGGATCAGGAGTTTTGTCCCTCGTTTAATTAAAGAGTCCTAAATTAAAGGTCTGAGTATCCATGTCACACACCCCTAATATATGAGTGGCTGAAACTGGGCAAAAGAGGAAATGTTCACCAGTTTGTGTTTAAAAACTCTTTGCTTACCTGGTTATGTATCAGAACTTACCACAAGCCACTGCCCAATATATCTGAGAATCTTGTGTTTGATGCAAGATCCTATAAGGAGCAACTCTAGCACTGGAGTCCAAAACCACATCCAAAGTTCCCACGAGCAGTCCTAAGCCAATGAAAATGCAGAAAAGACTGTTAGGGACACTATTTAATTAAAAAAATAATCAATATAATAATTTATATTGAGCATAACATTTTAAAAGATGGTAAATTAAAAATTTGAAAATATGTGTACCGAACTCTAATTGGATGTTCCAATGATGAGGAAAAAACCCAGTTTGAAATAGTTACTGTTGGCAATTTACATGTTTCATTTTTAAAGGAAATAATATCAATAGGGATGGAAAGTTTTTCCCTTGTTGCGATTATGGTTCTGATAAGTAACCTATTAAATATATTGCGCAAGATTGCCCATAACACGTGTTCTTTGGTTCCCTAGAAGGTCTGCGTAAAGCAAAGCAAGATGCCCGGATAGCTGAATGAGACCACTGCTGTACCCACTAGAAGTTTTGTATAAAATTACATGGGCTGTGTTTATACGTTTACTTCTTTTCTGTCATGTTCCCATCATATGCTAAATAAATAAAGGAAATGATTTGCTTTTGTCTGTCATGACCAAGAGAGATGGTGGAATCCACTTTCTTTGATATGTTCAAATTGAAACTAGATGAGTGTTTTTCAAACTTGACAACTTTAAGATGCATGGACTTAAACTTTCAGAATTGGGAATGCAGGATGGGGAATTTTGGGAATTGAAGGCTGCCATTTTAAAGCTTGAAAAACACTGGTCTAGACAATCATCTGCCAAGGTCTTTTTAACTTTGCAGTCCTGCATTGAGCAAGACATTGGGCTAATAGCTTAAATGGCCTTTCCAATATTTTGATTTTATGCTGTTAGGAAAAAAAATGAGGGTACACTAAGTTTTAAAGAATAATTATTCAAAATTCTGAGAAAATAGCTAACAATACATTTTGTACTGTTATGAAGACAATTTTCTAGCAAGTAACATTTGTCTATGTTGCTAAAACCTGATGGTAGAAACTGCCCAAAACAGGAATGGGGAGCCTCTGGATTATGGGCCAAACACACCTTGTAAGAACTTCTCTGTAACTGAACTCTATTTACTATGGCAATTCGATTTTTAGAAAATATTCAACCAGAACCTTTCTAAAGCTTATAAATCAAATGGGGAACAAGTTTCAAATGTAGCAGTACAACTTCCTCGCTATACCATATGACATGTTGACTGGTGTTATGGTTTATAATTCAGCTCAATGATTGCCATGAAATAATGTCAGCCTTACCAAATAGGAAACACAAGATAAACTAATTGTAAAACTACTTTAACAGAATCTTGTATGTCTGAAAGTAAAATTCTTCTGCCATCATCTTGACAACTTGACAACTTAGGGAGGGCTCCTTCTGAGCTTCTTGCTCCATCCATTATGGGCTATGCTGTCTCTTATCTGACCTTTTTTTAATCAGGAACTCTTCACCCCTCTCCCAAGGTCTTTCTCACATACTACTATAGACAATGGCTTCCACTAATCTACAGCGACAAGAGATAATAAAGAAGAAGAGTAAAGGAGATTGGGAGACAATTATTACATAGATAATAACTAATGATATGTTAAATGTATGTTAATAAAGCTCCATCTCCAATTTGAATTCAAACAACTCCTTTTTGTATTTGTCCACATGTAATTTCTAAATGACCAATTAAATGTATGCTTAATCCAAAAAAGATGGATTTACTCATCACACTAAACCAAAGCTTAGTATAATGTATTACAATGAAATTACATGTGGACATTCAGAGATGATTCTCAGTGATCAAACTCCCAAGACAAAATGGATGTCTTTTTCATTTTCAAATACATTAAATCCACAGCTGAGCATCTTCCAGAAGGTCCCTATTTAGGTGGCGAAGATGTTTGCCTCCCACTCAAAAGGTGAAGATGTTTGCCTCCCACTCAAAAGGTTTAGAGTTCAATCCTAGGTAGAAGCACATGCTTCTTTCCTAGGGTGCAAAGAAAAAATATCTGCTGCAAATTCCAAACTCCCAACTTGCATCAGGGAAGGGCATTTCATGTCTCTGAGATTAGATACGAGAATTTCCAGTAACTGCTGAAAACATTTATACAATGGTAGACTCCTTTACTGATGAAGCAAATAAACTAGTGAACTGGTTTACTAGTTTACAAAATGGTCAAACAAAGCAGTTTTGAAACAAATAAAGCATCTGTAAACAAGCCATACATGTAATCTATCCAATTACTGTACTGTATACATCAAGAGTTTCTCTGGATAATTAATGGCATCAACATGATTACATTACAAAACTAGTATTTGCTGCCTTGGCTTCTATTTCCACAATTATTTTTTGAAAGAGGAGTTTATATGACGAGACTTGTAACTACAATACTTATTGGTTGATAATAGAAAACTTAAATATTCAGTGGATTGTTATCTCCACCCAAATGAATTCAATTAAGTACACAAAGAAATAACTGTTTTACTATAGCTCTATAATGGGTATGAGTATGATTCAGTATATCTCGATACATGTTTTTAGAGATATTACTGTTAATCTTCTCATCACTCCTTATCACCCATCCCTTCCCACTTGTGATTGTAGGACTGTAACTTTGTTGCTTGTATCCTTACGATCTATATTGACTGTTTCCTAGTATGATTTGATTGTTGATTGTACCCTATGACTATTATTAAGTGTTGTACCTTATGATTCTTAATTCTTAATGAATGTACCTTTTCTTTATGCATACTGAGAGTATTTACACCAAGACAAATTCCTTGTGTGTCCAATCACACTTGGCCAATAAAGTATTCTATTCTATTCTATTCTATTCTATTCTATTCTATTCTATTCTATTCTATTCTATTCTATACAGCATAACAGTACATCCTAGGGACAATGTTTCCATAACATTTTCCAATGGTATATTAAACCAAGTTAGTCAAAGATCTGTCTAAATTTTAGTCACCCCAGGATAATTTAGCAAATGGCAATATTACCAATCATAGTAGCATATTAGCCATTTTGAAAGCAATTTAATTGCATGGCGTTTGTGTTTGCGTGTGTGCCTTTGAGACCGTGTGGGCTCCTGGCAACTGCCTGGTCAAGTCACTGCAGTTTTCTTGGCAGAATTTCCCAGAAGTGGTTTGCCACTGCCTCCATCCTAGGTCTGAGAGAGTCACCCAAGATCATCCAATTGGCTTTGTGCCAAAGCCAGGACTAGAACTGCTGAGTTTCTAACCACTGTATCCACTGGCTTTTTAACCACTGTATCAAAGTGGCTGACATTTTAGTACTAGATAAATGACATACCAATTCTCCTTTTATTTGTTTGTTATTTTTTAGAACTACCTTGGAAATTTATTCAAGACAATAAAACTTGCAAGACTGTTTCTGGCCTCTGAGAAACATTCCCCCACTCTCCAGGGCTATAGCGTCCTGACCTTGTCTGCCTTCAAAGGATTTACCTTGAAATAGGGCCTCCAGACACCTACATTGCTAATATGGTTGAATACTGTGAAATTGTTTGCCCCAACCTGATCCATAGGCTACTGGAATTTGGTTGTAATTCTTATGTAGTTTTAACCCTTATTAGCACTTAAGAACTGTACATGAGTCAAGTATATGAAAAATATACTTTAAAAAAAAATTAAATATGGTTTTACATTGTGTAAGCCACCTTGAGTCACCATGGGTGAATAGACAGCAATATAAATTCAATAAATAAATAAATAAACATGGTTGTAATGGCTGACATTATAAAAATCAAAATTAAAATTACAAAATTACAAGCTCTCTCTATCAGACTTATTAGTTTATTGTTGCCTATAAGGAACATATTTACAAAATATGGAATCTGAACTTAAAATGTAGAGTTATTTCTTTTATTAACATCCTACTTCTTCTACACAAGCTGAAACTGGCGTGTGTAGTTTTCCTCATCCTATTTCTCTCCACAACAACCCTGTGAGTTAGGTTGAGTTGAGAAAGAGTGATCAGCAAAGTTACCTACAGAGTTCCCATGTTGAGGGTGGACTAGATTTCTGAAGAAAAAAAAATCTATCTTGTTTAAAGTTATGTACATTGTATCTATGACTTTCTAGTTTTATATATTGTTACAGAAACATAGAAAACTGATAGCAGGAAAAGACCTAGTGGCTCAAGTTGACTCTTTGAATTTTTTGTTTATATGTTTGTTATATTGTTTGTCTGTCTGTCTGTCCATCCATCCATCCATCCCTGGTAATCTATATCATATTTGTGAATTTCTAGTGCCAAGAAATTCATGTTAGCTATAGACACCGTGTACTATTCCGAAATTTCCTGGTTTTTTTACTGCTTCTTCTTTTTCGCCCACAAGCATACATGCTCTCAAACGAAATGCATTTGAAAAACTAGAGACTTAAGTAAAATAAATAAATTACAGGATAAATATTGGTGATTGGCGGTGGTAGGAATCATCAATATTGAAGACCTTAAGCTAATGAAAATAGAATCTTTTGAAATGGGTGGCTATAACAAATTTAAATAATACTTCTGCAATTCAGAGCTTCCATTTTGAAAAAGAAAACCATAACTTTAAGTTGAACATAATCTTAGTATCTCTTAAAATAAAATCTTCAGCAACCCCAGATATTCCAATTTCTAAGTGACATATACCATTCTTTTCCACGAACTACTGGAGTCTGAAAGATAAACCCACAAAACATCTCCTCTATATTTCTAGGTAGATGACTGGTACAAATCCGTAGAGATTCTCAGCCATCCGGGTCATAGTTGTCCCAAAGGTGCTTTTTCAAAAGGCCACAGGAATTCCTTGTTTTTTTTTCTTGGGAGGCATTTCGCTTCTCATCCAAGAAGCTTCTTCAGCTCTGACAGGATAGTGGGGAATGGGTCATGTCAGAACTGAAGAAGCTTCTTGGATGAGAAACAAACATCTTCAAAGAAAAAGAAAAAAACAAGGAAATACCAGGGCAGTGGCCTAGAGGTGGAGTTCTTGCCTCACAATTAGGAGGTTGCAAGTTCGATCCTAGGTAGAGGCTAATATTTGGAATAGACTCTCCTGCTCGAGCAGGGGGTTGGACTAGATGACCTCCAAGGTCCCTTCCAACTCTATTATTCTATGTTAAATCCAGTTGCCTCCTGAAAATGCACCTTTGGGTAGATGCCTGTTACAAGGTAACCTAACGCACTCCCCAATAGAATACAATATCAGCTTTTCAGAAAAAGATGAGGATGCCAATTACTATAAAGACCACAGTTTAATCTTTCAAGCCTGTCAAACCGAAATGCTTGCGGGTTTAACACTTTCTCCAGCCAGAAGCATCGCCAAGAAAACCGACTGGAAGGGTGGGGAGAGATCTTGCCAATCAAAGCCTCAGATAAAAAGGCCTCTCTGGAACCGTTCAAGGCTGCTCCGTGACAGGCTTAAACCCTCTGCTGGATCGGGGGGGGGGGGCGGGGGGCAGACCTACCGCCCCTGAACCTAGGCCCCGGCCGATCCGCACGTCGCCTCCTCCTCTCAGGGCGGACCTTTCGGGGCCACGGCGATATGGGCGGCGGCGGCGGCGGCCACTCCCTCCCTGCCTGCCGACCACTTACCCGTCAGGCCGCCCCCCTTGCCGTGGCCCCGACGCCGCTGGAGGAGGAAGAAAGGGTTGGCCCGCTCGGTGATCCAGAGCGCGTTCGCCAGCAGCACCTCTTCGGGGCTCAGCCACATGATGATGGCGTTGTTGCTGTTGCTGTTGCTGTTGCTGTTGCTGCTGCTGAGGCGGCCGAGCTGGCTCAGCCACCGCCTCCTCCGCCCTCCGCCTCCGCTCAGGCTGCCTCCCCTCTCAGAACCGGCGCTCGGGCTAGCGGTCACAGGTGGTCACGGGGCCGCTTACGCTGCCGTCAGAACGAGCAAGTTCGGCGGCGTCTGTCGGCCGCGCCCCCTAGCGTCGCGGCTGGCACAGGGCAGCCCAGGAGGCCGGGCGTTCTCTCTCTCTTTTTTTCCCCCTCGTCGCTTTGTAAGTCTATTGCGGCCCAACAAATCCCAACGTTGGGGGTGTATCTATAAGACGGTTATTTTTCTTGAAAGCGATTCGGATGGTTGCATTTGCTTAGCACTGTCTAAAATCGAATTAAAACGAAAATCAGGCTGGCTTTTGCTGAGGGGAAAGTGGGCTATGACATCTGAGGTTGTTAGATAACGCGCTATATATAATATTTTACATTACACTCCCCCCCCCTTAACTATATTATATAGTTATATAAGATCATATAATGCTCTAATCTGTGGATTGTCTAACCATGGTTACCTGTTTAGGTTCTAGGGCTATGCAATGGTCGCAAATTGCACAGGAATGTAATCTTCAGGACTTTCCTTAGCCCAGAGTATCCTTGCTATCTTCATAAAGCAATTTCAAGCTTCTGGATGAACTTAGTGGGGGGGAAAAGGTTGCTTTTAAAGAGTTGAGCTCTGGAGTCAATGATGTTAGATAACTTCCCAACCACTGATGGAATGTTTAATCGATTGCACCCTTACCTGGAGAGCAGCCATCTGATTTCAGTAATACTTCAGTGATACTCACTGTTTGCCAGTTGATTTCTGCACCTTTCCCAAAGTATTCTGGACTCTTAGCCTGGTTTCAGGCACAGTACTGTGAGAGCATTAGTTGCACTTATTGATGATCTCTGGTGGGCTCAGGATGAGTGCAACCATTCTGGTCTTCCTCAGTCTTTCAGCAGCCTTCAATTCCATCAAACAGTGAGTAATAGGTCACCTCAAGAAGTGCCACTTGTCATTGAGCCACTGCTTTCTGGACTAGCCACAATTTCCAAATCATCTTCAAAGGCCACCCTACGTATGCTGCAGGAATCCAGTTGCCAAGTCCAGTTGGGCAAGTATCACTGAAATCAGATGGCATTCTTCTGGACTGTCTTAGGATGTTGGGGGAAGCATGGTGCTGTAGTGGCTCTCTTCTTTGAGGGCTGGTTCCAGTAGGCGTTAGTGGAAGAGAGAGAGTAAACTCCTACATGAGGCTTTCCATTGGTGCAGGACACAGCATCAATTATCCATTGATGATAATTATGTATACATATTTGTCCCCAATCAAGTGATGATGTCAAAATTGTATCCTAAGAGACAGTGGTTATATCTGGAGGGGGTTTGTTTAACCATAGCAAGTTCAAGTTGTGGGTTTTGTATCTTCCAGTTCTCAGGATAGGAGATTTTCTATCCATAGATCTTGGAAAAGACAACTTCCTTTGTATTTTGCCTTCTTGATTTGAACTAATATTTATTAATTGCCACAGATCACTTATATCCATTTTGCATTTTTATGCTGTTCTGTGTAGATAGAAGCCATACATCTTGATCTTGGGTGCTAGCAACATTCATTGTTTTTTTCTTTTTTTTCTCCCATCTAAATCCTTTCCCTCAAGAAATCTAATATGATTTTCCAGGAAGATTATTATAATGAGGGGCAGAATACTGTACCATGCAAAGTAAAATAAGTATTAACAGAATGCAGTGTTAGAGCACAGCTCTCTGGGGACATAAGATTACCATCCCTATTTCCTAAACCAGTCTCCTCTTTTTTTTTGATGTCTTAACCCTGGAGTGTGTCTGTCATTTTGAATATCCAAGTGGGATGAGGGAGAAGTGAAAGAAAGAAAAGACATAAACATGTGACCAGCCAGCTTGCAACTCAGACATGCTGGGCCCTGAATTCAAAGATAATCTTACAGATTATGCATTGAGGTTTAGCAAGCTATGCAGTTCTCCTAAACACAGCTTCCATTGAACAACACTGTGTCTTTAAACAGCTTTTTATTGAAATGTATTACATTAGCAAACTCTAACATAAAGGTATACACCATTAATGGTGCAGCATATACCACACAGCTACAATACAGTAGTGTACTGACATCAAAATATGCAGACTATGAATGTTTGTGGCTGCCAGGCTACAGCTTATCACACAAGTCTGAAATTTTCGATTGTCAAGAAGGTGGCACACTGCTTGCACATGCCAAGATTAAACTCAAGGCAAATAGTCCTTTTCACTTTGCCAGACTCTAGTAGCTTTCTGGATCGTTCAACTTCTTCACTGTTCTCATCAGTATAACTCACAATATGGCAATAAATTATTCAATTACATAAGCCCTGTCATTGTATTTTACACACTCAGCATTTGGTATTATAATAACTTTCACTTGTCAAATCCGCTCACTCCAATATCCTTCTCAACATTCTTTTTTATTTTTTTTTATTTTGTGCATAGTTAATGTTGACCTGTATTTGGAAATCCTGAGCAAACATAACACTCTTAAGTACATAGCTATCTACTGAATCTTGTTTGGGAAAAGAGCTAGGACTTAAGATGTTACATATGCTCAAATCATGATTCAGCATAATCACTGAAATGGGTCTGACAGTTTAAACCAGTCCTTTATATATTTGTAACAGAATGCCCATTTCTTATTTAAAGCCACAAATCTTAAAAGGATTTGAATGCATAGCCCTTAAATGGCACAGAAAGGGCATCTTCCTGATAAACCATTTCTTTTACAAGCTGCTCAATAACTGAGATACTTCTAGCTTTTGTGCACTTCTGAAAGATGTTTTTTCCCTGACATAAGGCTGTGTGAAACTTTAATCACTTCAGTGACAAATGTACAGATGTAGAGAAAACAGGAGTGCAGTGAAACAAATGCTTCGTTATGATGGCTGCATCACAAAAAAAATAACAAAATAAAAAAAATCCCACAAATGCTGATTTTTTCCGCAACCACAGAGAAACTGCCTATTTATCCTCCACGTTTTCCCAGCAAATCTCAGTGTGGTTTCAGTTATTAACAGCAGGGAAGAATTCATTTTTCACAGCACTCTTTCATCACCACATATTTACACCAGGACAAAGTGTACCAATTGAACTACAAGGCCTAGGTGAAACTAATAAAGGCACAGAAGCCGATGGATACGAAAGCTGGCAAACCTTCTTATATAATGCCTAGGTAATACCAGACTGAGGTTAATACTTTCTGGAACAATAACATTATGCTACCACCATCATTTAACTATAGCAAAATCATTTTTTTCCAGTCCTTGACTGTAACTAAGACAAGTAGTTTATTTGGAAAAGGAAATAGGACAATCAAAGCCATTCAAAGTACATTTTGCTTCACTGCTGGAAAAATGGTCACTCATTTCATCAAGCTACAGAGCTGTGTAAGTGACAGCTATTGCATATGTGCTTTTAGTTGATGCAGATCAGCCTTGCTAACTTGTTAGCAAGTGTGATAGCTGGGGATTTTAAGGTTTTTTCATCCTCTCCCTGGAGCCACCAGCAGTGCTCAAATTACAGTGGGGGAAATGGAGACTGTATTTCATCTGCTGTTTTGGGAACAGCTGATTCCAAAAAAATAGTGAAGTCAGAAGTTGGGGTTTTAGATTTCATGCAGACCCTTGACCTCTCCCTCTATAATTTAAGCACTGATTTTCAATGCAACTAGAACATGCAGTTTTAGAAATCTATTTATTTGAAAGATCACATATTTATTAGTTAGCCATTGCTAAAATTCAATTATGGATAACACCAGCAATTCCAAGGGGATAAATCATTCAATTCTTAACACTAATGTAGGCATCCAGGAAACATTAGGACTACATCAATTAAGTGCATTAAGAACATCCTCTTAAAATTATATTCCCTTCAATTCTGTCACTTTTATGCACAAAAGTCGAGAGCTACAAGCAGACTAATCAAGCATAAGTGAACAAACACAGAAAGAATAGAGAGAAAGGAAGACAATTCAAGATCAACAGAAAGATATTTTCACAAAGCTTTCATTAATATGGTTCAGCACCTCAGAATGCCTGACATCTATAAGGGAAAAAAGGGGGCAATCAGAGCATGAGCGAACAAGCCAACATCTTCAAAACGGTCACACATACAAGCGTTTACATAACACTATCCATGCAAAAAGCTTTCCAGTCTTCATAAATATGAATGAAGTCTCACACAATTCTTGTGA
This sequence comes from Hydrophis major, assembly GCA_033807585.1. Taxonomy (NCBI): domain Eukaryota; kingdom Metazoa; phylum Chordata; class Lepidosauria; order Squamata; family Elapidae; genus Hydrophis; species Hydrophis major. The sequence goes on along the minus strand of CM066329.1, from coordinate 132,606,288 downwards.
GGTAGGTATTATAACTATATTACATATAAGTAAATCAAAGCGCTGAATATAAATTTAGAACAACTGATGGAATAATATTTTCTGTTTAGATCCCACCTAGGGTGTGTAAGTCACACCTTATGGTTTATTTCCTTAATTTGCTGGGAAAAGTGAACCAGAACTCCTCTTCCAGCAAGTCCCTTAACAATTAATATACCTAGAACAGCTCATGAGAGGATTTTGCTAATTTTTAGCCCATAACTGGGCTCACACACTGCTGGCTTATTGCTGACAAGCTTTGAGTTTCTCTGCAATTGAAGATGAAATATAAACAAACATATCTAGTAATATCTTTTAAAGAGAAGACAGTTTTCTCCAATAATTGCATTTGGATAAACTTATTACATTGAACTTATTAATACAATGAACTAAAATAGCCAAACAGCATGATTAAGGTTGCATGATTAAGGGGGCATGTAGTCTTCTAAAAGTGAGGATAATGCAAACATACGTGGGGATAGACCTCAGAGCAGCAAGTCCTCCTGAACTATGTGAATATGTAAACTTACGGATCAATGCATATTTGCTCCCTTGTCTTTCCCACTGTTATCTTGATTTCCTGCCTAGCCCCTGATATAATAGCCCTCATAAGTGAATATAGTTCTCTCTGAAACACTTTTTGCTCGCTTTTAACTTTATGTGCAAGTCTGCAGCAGTAATTTCTGCAGCTAGGTTGCTTCAGTACAACTAGAATGCACACTTAAGACTACATGTATCAAGTACAAAAAGAATCGAAAGAATGCACAAAATCCTTTCCACTCATCCCTGGAAATAGCAAGACAGTAGACATACATTGCTAATGTTTCATTGCAACTCTTCAGCTTCTGAATGGACACCAAAACCACATCGTTTCCTTGTCAACATAAGGTTTTGTACCAATATTTATAGCAATTTCATTTAGCATAATAGTCCCTAATAAAATATCTTCAAGGCCATGGATAATATAGATTCATGTAGTAAAATAACAAGGAGAAAAGTTAATAAGCAATAAGACAAAACAAAGACAAAGCTATAGTTTAATTGACAAAGAGTAGCATTGCACTGTCAAGCTACACTCTTTCTATTGAGATGCTATAAACCTGATTTGCTTTTTAAATAAACCATACATAAGAATAAATGAGCAGCTGTTAAAAGTATCACTCTCCCTTCCCTCCCCCAACTTCCAGTTGGATTAGCTTGAGATGCTGGAGATTCTAATGCAACTCTCTGTACATTGTCTGGTTGGGGAAACCTGTGTTAAACCACTGGGAAATAAATGGGACACAGCATATTTGACCTTATCTTCCCTGCTAGAGGACACTGTAAACAACTGACAATAATGGAATATCATGATGCTTTTTCAGGCCTTCGTCTAGCCCCAGAAATTCAAACGAATGCAGTCTTGACTGCTTTCCCAGACACTCATTACAACAGTTAATATGGAAGCTTGATCACAGCATAGTCTGTAACTACTCTAATTTATTGCTCTCTGACAAGTGCAGTTGCAGCCCTTTTTGCCCTCTTAAGCTTCCTTCCGGCACATTTCCTGTCATCCTTCCTATAACTTAAGGGAAATCCTCCTTTATGCTTCTCATGCTTACAATAGGATGGAAGTTGTATTGACCCTTTCAACATGCCAGCCTGGGAAACTTAGTTCCTACACTTTCTCCCATTCTGACAAATTTTATAACCTTTGGATAGCAACTGAATGATAAATAACAGCTGTGAGGAACAGTATTAATACAGGTGTAAGCAAGATAAGGGAGAATAGAATAAATTGGAACATGTTTCGAGGGACAGGGAAAAATTAAGCAACAGGATTAATTAGAAAAATCCATAAACAGCACACACTGTAAAGTGACTAATTGAAAATGAGCTCATGGAAATTTAGTAGAGGGTTCAATTAAAAATAAAACAGTTCAGGTGGCTAGATTATATGTCTTAAGACTGTACATTTTTGACATTGATGAATTATATAATGATTCATCTATGTTAAAGTTAGACCGTACCCCCATTCTCTTTTTGATACAGAGCTGAGTGTTGATGATTAGGAAAGCAACAGAGATTGCTAATTAAATTCTAAGCATTTGCTGCACAATATTTGTCAGAATACTTTTGGGAAAAACATGACAATAAAAATAACATAAGCAGATATTCTGTAGTGTGGATATAGCCATGGTTTCCTGTGCCACTTTTAAGCTTTCATTTTGACTATATAAAAACAAGTGGCAGGAACAACTGACTTACTTGTTATATCTCAACATTTTCCTTTGCTTTTGGGGGCATCAACCTATTTCTGAATAGAGAAAAATTGATTCCTCTATGTTTTGAAAATTGTAATTAAAAGCAATTTATGGAGGATATGCTATAATTGCATTCATTTAATATGAATTAATCATGTACGGTAGTAATCTTACTTTATTTCAATTTTCTACCATATACTTAGGAGGGACACATGGAAAATTCTAGCAAAGTAAGCTAGACAACCTGATGCCCCTCAGATGGTTCAGCTTCAACGTCCATCAGCACCAGCCAACAGGGCAAATAAGATGATCTCATGGGAATTGCAATTTCAAATATTTAGCACACTGAATATATTTTTATTCTATAATAAATTACTATTCAATTAGTAGTGCAATTACTATTCTTTTTTACATTCCTCAGAAGTTGCCATCATTTTATATTGATTATATTCTCTTCAGGTTATTAAATTACAATGATTTGAATCACCCTTCTGGACATTAACATATGAAATGAGCTTTCTTAATAAAAGTCCCTTTTTGATACTGTAAAAAAGCTATGTGGAAGGCTAGAAATACCCATGAGGAAAGGCATATACCCTTCCTCTTGGCCATCCATATAAAATGGAAAAGGAGCTTCAGAGAGACACTCCAGGAAAACCACGAGACGCAGGATGATCTGTGCACAAAATAGTTCTTGCATATGTTGAGTAAGTGGGAAATCTTGCACCTTGGTTAACAAGTGATTGATCCCACCCACAATTTGCGGTAGCAAAACCTTGTGAAGTTTATGCCAAACTGTGTGCTTAATATGTCAGAAGGGGAAACATATGAACTGCATGAGAGAGGACATACCTGCAATTAATTTATTTTAAATTATATTAATTCAAATTTACATTATCCAGTTGCCATCTAGTTCCTGCAGGGTAGGTTCCAGCTTGCCATTCAAAAGTCAGGTTCAATCCTTGGCCGGAAAAAGGTTACATGCTTCTCCTGTGCACCAGCATTTCTAGGCCTCTCTCTTCCCTACCCCTGCACTCCAGTTAAGAAAGCAGCAGACTGGGAGAAGAGGTCATTCAGGTTTCCATCTGCTGCCACTTACCTGTGCTCAAAGCAGCATTGGGCCTAAGGGTAATGGTCCTTCAGAATAAGCATTCCACTTTGGGAATGCCCTCTGAGCAACATTTATTGAGTGGCCAGCTGGAGGGTGAAGAGTGGTGTTAACACTGCCAGGGAAAGCACACGGATGGTGGAGAGCCTAGGAATAGGCCTCAAGCAATGGGTCCTCTTGGGGCTGCTCTTGACAACTGTGCAGTTTGGGAACATTGTGAAATCCAAACTATTATATTACAGTAGTATAACGAAGTGCTACATTTACTACAATGTTTTCTGAAAGAGTCTGTGTAGTTATCACAGCACCATAATGTCTAACAGCAAACCAATCTTTTAAAATCCCTTTCTTCAATTTCTAATAGCATATCCTAGGGCTAAAAAGTAGTTATGCCTAAATATCCATAAAATTCTTTCCCAAACTTAGAAGCTGGGCTAAGGACTCTTGATCACTTGATTAGACAAGTGTATTGCACTTTCTGTAAAACAAAGCACATAAGACAGCTATTTTGTTACAGTGATAAAACTCCTTGAGGAAACACTTTATGTGTCACATATAATAGATGCCCCCCCCCCCCACATCCTATTCCCTCCCGCACCATCTTTTAGCTAGCATTATGTATTGTATTTCTGTGTTATTGTAGCATTTTATTTATATAGTTTCATCAATTTAGTATTGTAAGCCAACCAAAGTTACCCTGTGATAAGATGGCCAATAAATTTAACACATAAATAAATATATCAAATCTCAGGATATGAAAACATTTGTATGAGTTGACAGGCAACTAGTATTAAAGATTTCATATCTTAATTTTGGAACCCTCAGTTCCAGATAATCCTGCTTTTAATGATTTGGGCAACAATCAAAGTATTAGTGATTGGAAAACTAGCTACAACTTGTAGTGATCTCTATATCCTACCTATCTGCAACAGAAACCAGGCAGAATTGGAGTTTAGTGGTAAACCAAAGGTATTTGCATGCAAACTCTGTCCCTAGTATTTCCAGTTTCAGAAGATCTAAGCCTAGGAATGCTCCAAGATTCCAGCATGCCATAATGAAAATAGAGATGAGATTGTGTTTTGATATTATCCGGTATATGTCAGGTAAAAGTTCAGTTTATGGATTAAATTGCACACATACACAATTGGGGATCATGAGATTAGACAATAACCCAAACCATAATTTCCCTAAATTATCCATATATAATGATTCTAGCATAAAAGTTAAATCCTATATTCTATGGGATAGAGAAATTTTCCATATCTGTTAAAAACACATTTTTTGAATTTACAATTCACACTGTGAAATGATCTCCCTCTGTTTAAAAAATGCTGCCTTGTCCCAATCAAAAATATATTAGTTATACCTAAATCTCCTCAATGGTTGAGTTTAATGGAATTGAAATGGGAAAAATTATGGATTCCTCTTTTCTTAAAGTCCGTGTTTGTTTCCAAAGATATATATTTATTTTCAGGGCTGAGTCAACTGTGTGGAGCTGTTCAGAGACATTTTAATTATCCCACCAAGCTTATTAAAGTCTCAATGACTATTAAGATTTTAATGTTCTGATTATCATAATAACTCAGGTCAGGTCTCCACATGGTCAACATTGGGTTAAAAATAAGTTTAGCTAAATTATATTTAAAATATAAGGTATGCCAATGCTGTTGATAATCAAGAATTGTACATTTATAATTAACAGGAAAGGTGCTGATTTTTTAAAAAATTATCACAGCTGCAGGTATGCACTACACACTTTTCCAAAAGAGAGCACTTCACATAAGATAACACTGTCTCTTATTGATAGATAAATATAACTACAGGATACTGGCAGTCTGAAAAGAAAAAAAAAGTGCAGAGTTTTTCTGTCTATTCAAGTAATGTCACAATGGTCTTACACCTGTCCTCAATACTATTAACCTTCACCTATTTAAATTTTAATTCATAATATGTCAAAGCTGTGCTTCTGAAAGAATTTTTTTCCAAGTTTTTTTTATGGCTAATGCAGTATATTGAAACTTACCTGGCATATACATGTACACATACATCCACACTGCCAGTGCTAAATCCTTAAAACTCTATATATCAACCAGTCAAGAATGATCAGTGCTATAATGGCCCTCCTACAACACTGGCTAAGCATTCCACCTAATGAAGAGTCCAGAGCTAATTTCACAGTTTTTGCATTGAAATTTCAGTGTGACTACATTCCAGGACAGAAGTGATTATTTTGAAAGCCCAAACTTTGTAGGAAAAAAAACCCAACAATGTCTCTTCATTTACAGCTTAAGCTGTCTAAGCAACAAGTCACGTAACATATCTTACCTTTCTATTAGTTTCAGTTTTGTTTTTCATCTATCAAGCTTCATATAGAATCAAGCTTATTTTCACATAACGTATCATTTTTATATTTATAGAGCTCAAATTTGCAATGGGGAAATATGACATTCGTCACTTGCTTTACAGAGTTTCCTCAGCAGGAAAAACTAACTAAGGAGCCCCATAACATAGTTCAGATCTGGTTTTTGTTTTTTGTTTTGTTTTTTTGCTGAAGCAGCATTTTGGTTGTTTTAAAAACTTGATTGTTTTTGTCCTTTTACCTGTCCATTTTTGCTTCAGAATTTTTTTTTACCATGTCTCACCAATCTAATCAAAACTGATTTCCTCCAGCATTTAATGCCCCAGCTGCCTGTCTTCCTCACGTGCTTCATAATAGTGATCTCCTCAGGAACAGAATTAGCTTCAGAAAAGTGATGCTTTACGAATACGGTTACCTCAAGTAAAAACATGTAGGAAGGAAGCTTCCAGATTTTTTTTTTAGTATATAACACCAACATCATTGGCTTCTTAAAATCTGAGTGAAAAAAGAACACATATCTTAAAAATGAAGCAATAATATATATTTTTGATTCCTGGATTCTTCTTAAGAAGTCTTAATCATGTTGCACTCAAAGGTTGGGTTTATAAATCTCAGTGGAATCTTTGAAAGTCAGTAAAAGGCTGTAAAATGTTTCTTTCTGTGTCTATTGTTCCTTTCTTACCAAGCAACTTCTGGCCACATTTAGCCACAATAGGATTTGGAAAAAAAAATCCTCCAAATCCAGGAAAATGTCATCAGTTGCAAAGCTGCTGTTGTGATAACTTGTTTTGTTAAACGGCAACGTTGACTACTCATATATATACTGCAGATCCCTTTGGAATAGAAGTGTTCAATGTAAGATTAAGGACAAAATTAAAAATAACTAGAGTACTTTGGGCAGTTAGCCTATCAGCTCCTGCATCAGGCAAGTAAGCTGGCAAACACGGTAATTTATTAGTTTGGAAAATAAGAGAACTATCACGTGCCTACTCAAGAGACAGGACTGTTGTACAAAATTAAAACGGAGTAGGGCAAAACCTCTAGCATACTGACACCATCACGTTGGCACTGCTAATGGTAATTCTGTCAACTCGGCAACTTCCAACAGCCGACCTTGTGCACATACTTCATCTGTTCAGAGACGTCATCCTCAGATATTGCCTCAGCTGAGCTTCACCTTTGCAGCCTGGCAGCCAGGCACAAGTTCTGGAAAAAGGCAGCTCTTCTTCAGACAAAGGACATCCATGGAAGGAGTACACAACAATAGGAATGAGAAACGGAAAAGGGAAAGGGAAAGAGAGCAAAGCAAGAAGAATGCAGATTCCCTTTCAGGTCTTGTTCTCATCGTAAATGTCCAAGACAGGTTCGATGGAAGAGAAATCATTCTCATAGACCAGGCTCCGAGGGGAGAGAGAATTACGGTGGAAAAAATGGCCGCCTACAAAAGAAACAATAATAAAAACTGTCAGAAACGAGGAGAGAAATAAAAAGGAATGCGATTAACAATGTGTTGCCAATGCTTTGTTTTTATTCCATGTAAAATAGTCCTGGAATTATGCTGTATTTAATATTATACGATACAAGAACTGGTGAAAAATCAGAAAACATTCAAACTACATTTGGATATATTCACCTGAAAACACTGGAAAAGACAGCTTATAAGACAGTGGTAGATATCAAGAAGTCTTATAATATTCTCAGTTAAATATAACTTTAAAAACAAATATGCTTATCACATCATAAGAAACAATGTTGGATTGATCAAAGAAATTTCTTAGATCAAGGTGGTATTATCTAATCTACCACAACATACTTTAACAAACATTAGTGCTAGATCGAAATATTTGTTTCATGTCTATTTTTCAAGAGATAATTAAAATAGTGTTTTTCCAACAATGGCATTTAGAGGAATCATACAATTCAAAATACTATTTTACAAAATGTTATTCACCAGCTACTTTCTTTTTTCTTCTGCTCTACAAATAGTAGCAACTGAATTCCTCTTGAGATCTGGGATAAACACTTCTATAGCCTATTGAAAGCACTTCTAAGCAGTATATGTACAACCTGCTAATAAATGATTCCCTTCCAGACTGGCTTCCAAATTAAAGACAAATTAAAGTTCAGTTGAAAAGCAGCAAAATTCCAGGCAAAGATTTAATTTTACCAGAGTTTCTGCTCCAAAATCTGCTTGGTGAGGGTCTCACTCAGGGGTGGGATTCAAATTTTTTAACAACCGTTTCTGTGGGCATGGCTTAATTGGAGGGTGTGGTTTGGTGGTCATATGACTGGGTGGACATGGCTTGGTGGTCATGTTATTAGCTGGGTGTGGCCATCTCAATATCATTCAGATCAAGGCATGAATCTCCTTGCCTGGCCTCTCATGACTGGGAATGCTGCAACAGTCATAAGTGTGAAAAATGGTCATAAGTCACTTTTTTCAGTGCCACTGTAATTTTGAATGGTCACTCCACACAAGCAAAATACCAGCAAAGGAGGGGGAAAAAACTCCAGAGAAGTTCCTGAGACAGGAAGTCTAGTCCTGTCAAGAATGTGATATGGGTTAACAGAGAGGCAGTTTCTGTAAGCAACACCAGAATGTTTCCTTCCTGCCTTCCTTACAGGATTAGGCCAGTAATTTCTTCTAACTTCTTAGAATGTTAACAACTGGTTCTAGTGAATAGGTGCAAACTGGTAGAATCCCACCCCTGGTCTCACTGCTTTTCACTGCTATAAATAATTCCTGTCTCAAAAGACTGGCTTAATTTTACCACCCTCACAGTATACAGAAATGTAATCCCGTTAATGATCAACCAATTAATATTTTATATCTAATTAGGAAACAATATTTTGTATTAATATCAAATAAAATATTGAATTGGATGCTATCAGAGAACATTTTGGCCACAGAGCAACCTAGATTCAGCTCTGGATTCCCAGCAATAAACCCAATGCACAATTTTACATCACTTAACTAAGACTATACTCCACCCAAAAAGATCTTGTATATTAACTTTATAACTTTATAAAGCTGGTACTTGACTCACCATCACATGACAATCTCTGGGAGAAACTAGTTGTTATGGATAGGCTCAAGATCCAGATGGATCTTGACAGACTAGAACACTGGGCCATATCTAATAAAATGAAATTCAATATAGAGGAAAGGAAAGTCCTACACATAGGCAAGAAAAACCAAAAGTACCCATATAGACTGGGTGAAACCAGCCTCAATAGCAGTAACTGTGAGAGGGATCTTGGAGTCTTAGTGGACAACCAGCTAAATATGAGCCAGCAGTGTGCAGCCGCCGCCAAAAAAGCTAATGCAATCCTAAATTATAATAACAGAGGAATACAGTCAAGATCAAGGGAAGTACTAATACCACTCTATGAAGCCTTAGTAAGACAACACCTAGAGTACTGCATCCAGTTTTGTTCACCACATTATAAAAAAGATGTTGAGACTCTAGAAATAGTACAGAGAAGAGCAATCAGGATGATTGGGGACTGGAGGCTAAAACATATGAAGAACGCTTGTAGGAACTGGGCTTGGCTAGTCTAGTAAAGAGAACGACCAGGGGAGATATGATAGCAGTCTTCCAATATTTGAGGGGCTGCCACAGAGAGGAAGGGGTCTAGCTATTTTCTAAAGCTCCTGTAGGCCAGACAAGGAATAATGGATGGAAACTGAACAAGGAGAGATTTAACCTGGAAACAAGGAGAAACTTTCTGACAGTAAGAACAATAAACCAATGGAACAGCTTGCCCTCGGAAGTTGTGGGAGCGCCATCAGTTGAGACTTGCCATTTGTCAGAAATGGTGTAGGGTCTCCTGCTTGGGCAGTGGGTTGGAGTAGATGACCTACAAGGTCCCTTTCAACTCTGATTATCTGTATCTATATCTATATCAATCAATTGTTGTCTCCTTAAATTGATAACAGTATTGCACAACAGTAAGGGCATAAATTAAGGGAAATCTCAACGCTGATATAACTGAACCTAACCCCGCCCCAAAACAAAGGATATGTTAACCAAGGATATATTTATAATTATTTTATTTGTGTATTAACAATATTGCTCAGCATTTTTGCCAAGCCAGAATGCCATCTTTCATCTTTTGCCCATTGGTCCATTTTATTTTTCTTTATGCTGACAATATGGCCACCCTATCCCTGTCTTGTGTGTAAATATGTTAATTCTGTTATCTTATTGCTATAAGGTGGTGCTTCTTAAAATTCAGCTCCCAGGACCCCTTCCCATTTTTAAAAATTATGGAGAATCCCCCCCAAAAGCTTTTCTTTAAATGGATACTACATTAAAAATTAAGCATGAAACATTCATGGAATGTGTATTGATGAATAATGTAAAAATAACAAAGCTAAATCCCTTAGATTTTTTTTAAAAAGTAAAATATTTTTCATGAAAAAAAATCCTGCACTTCTAACAAATAAAAATGAGAATTTTTTGAAGATATCTTCAATGTTATTAAATAATTATGGTTTCATGGAACCCTGAGAGTGTGTTGGGGGATAGCCAGGAGCCTTCAAATCATACTTTAAGAAACATTGCTCTAAGGAACGTTTTGATAATCTCAAGGAAGCATTTTAAGGATCCAATTGCTTGTAAAATTATCCAGAGATTTACTAAGCAGGTAAAAGCCTTTAAGTACTTAGGTGGTTTAAATCTGCCTATTACACTAATCAAGAGAGTGAGTTTAATCTAAGAATTCAAACAGCAATGTTATTATTATAAATGCACACATGGTATTAACTCAGCCACAACAATTAAACTATCAGTATTTAAAGACAAAAGTTCTGAACGTGATGTGATATGGTACAGTACTCAGATACGTCTCTAGAAGGATAGACACATCAACCTTAGAAGCCGTCCAATCAAAATTCCTAAAAGTTAACACATCCTTTTTTCAACTCTTAGTGCTCTCATATGGCAAAACCTGGGCTTCATCTGTTTTGGGCTTATTTGAAATTTTATCATCCCAGATTCTGGTTGAAGCTAGTCCTTTTGGAAACTTCAAGTGTTCTTAAATTTTTATTGACTGCTATTAATGATCTCCTGGGTTTAGCATCTTTCTAGATCGAAAGTTGAGCCCTAGGATAGTTTTCCTAGATTTATTTACATATTCAACAGTACATTTTCTTTGAGATCCTCGACCAAATGAAAAACTGCAATTATATATCTCAGTATTCATATCTATTTGTTCAAATATTGAGATGGAAATATGGTACTTACCAACTAGGTTTAGCCATAATCTACTATACAGTCCCTGTTCTTCATCTGACCAATATCTCCCCCCCAAGTATTCCCTCAAGTTTAGCCTCCCACTATTATCACCTTCAATTTATTTCAAACACTCATTAAGATGGCTTCCTGACATACCACTTGCTGCCACCAAATGACAAAAGATTTATAATTGGAAGGATCAGATTTATTTCCTTCCTTACAAATGAGGGGAAAAAAATCTTTACATGCCAATTGTCTGGTATAGATCTGGTTTTATTAATCTAAGTAAGGACGGCAGCCAGAAAAGGAGCCACCAGTCAGCATTAGCTTTAATTAATTTGGGCAGACTTGAAGACTTTCCAGGATTCGGTTGCTATGCAAGTTCTTAGTTTCCAGAATGGAACTGGGGACCTATTCTAAGAAAAGAAAGATGTTGCCCTCTTCTAGTTTTGATAATAAGACCTTTTTTATATTATCAAGGATTTTTGAAAAAGGACAAATTGCAGTGATTAGGTGACATAGAAACCAGTTACCATAATATTTTCTCATGCTTAAGCTAAACATTTTAGTCTTTGATTTTCCTTCAGTATTATGCTTCCTACAAGCAATAATAAAGGCTTATATTTTTAACTGAAAAATGAATCTATGAAAAGTTGATGGATGGATTTATATATATTGTATGTATGTGTATATATATATATATATGTATGTATGTGTATATATATATATATATATATATATATATATGTATATGCATATGTATATGTATATGTATATATGTATATGTATGTATGTATGTATGTATATTGTTTGTATAGAACTAAAAATCATATACCACAATCTTGGAGAAAACGAATAAAATCATGAATGAATTTATTTACTTATTTATCTATCCTGTCTATATAGAACTAACATAATATGCTCCCAAATAATTTGTGGAATCCTTATTACAAATCAAGTTAAATCACTAGCCGTTTTGATATTTAAAATAAAGATTTACAATGCCATACCAGATCTAATTTGAAGTGAATTGTTAAATTTAACATGAGTACAACTGATGTTGGTTCTGTTCACTTGGTTCAAATGGCATGTCAGCCACTTTCCTAGAAAATTCTGTTTTTCTCTTGCACAGCAGAATATAGTTTGCTAATTTTACAGATAAACCAAACAGCCATTTATCTTGTTGACTTCTGCAAAGAAAGCTGAGAATTTTTTGTTCCTGATTTTTTCCCCACATGAACTTTGAGAAATTATGGAGAATGAATGAAAGAATTTTGAAGGCTTATTATTCCAAAATCTGAGGAAGACGATAATACTTAACACTTTTTTAAATACTGTCACAAAGCCTACTCTCTATCATCCGATAGGGCATGACACAAAATAATAGGTGGCAGATTCCATTTGAACAATTCAATAATCTAACTAGAGATTGTTATTGTCACTGGATGCATTGACTGGGGAGCCATCTATCAGAAATGTTTTAATTGGATTGCTGCAGTGATCTTCTTTCAATTTGCTTTCTATGCCACACATTTCTCCATTTCATTTATATTTTCCCCTCTGTATACTATTTAAATAAACCATAAGACCCCTTAGACTTTAGGTCATTGCACCTGCACCTCAGTGTAGCATTAGTTCTTTAAAATACTTCCCCATACTCCCAATATTTAACTGTGCCCCTAAAAAAGTTTTATTCAATTATAGGCAAAGCTGGAGAAAACAAATTTCTGCTGCAATCAACTCTCAGATTGCCTGAACTGATTTCAAAGGATCATTTTTCACTGCCAAGAAAGGACCATTATGGGCAAAATTGCATCCTAGCCAAAGCTGTTTCCTGGTACTTATGATGGATTATAATCGTACTTATGTAGGGCAGCATGAAAAATGTTTTCATTAAATCTTATAGGAATGCCTTTATAACTTTGCTGCTATAAATATGCTTATTATGTCTTAAACTATCTGGGACTTGCTCTCCTCCCAGCAACTTCTATTAACAAAATATACTACATTTTATAGTTTAGTAAGGGAAAATTGTTTACATTTCCTTTAACACAACGATATAAGACCATCACATGAGGTGCTCATGAGATTTAATAATTTTGCCTGTTTCTTTCAAATGTTCTTAGCTTATTTATTGGACATCATAGCCTCGCTTAATAGTTTAAAATGTATAATGAACAAGATGGCTACTATTTCCAAGCAGCTGTTCTGAGACATTTATATATAAGCAGTATGAAATTTGAATCTTAGTCAAATGTTCTATAATCCAAGTGCCAAAATATATCATGTTACATTGCAAAACACTATTTATTTTTTTCTACAAATCTATCAATCATTAACTTCCATAAAGTTTTATTTTTGCATCTTAGACATTCTATACCAGATAATTTGAATATAAATAGCCAATTTCTTGAGATTAGATATTCAACTCTGTCACAGGGCAGTAAGCTAGCAACAGTGACCGACTGATTTACATCATCTGCCTTTAATATGCCTGTTTGCCATTTTTGAAGGAGTGGGATCTTGTCAATCACACTTCATAAACCCTTTAAATCAAGAGTGTCAAATGGTGTGTTGTGATTAATTTTGGAAGGTTCCCTTTGGAGGATTTGCACAGATAAAGCTGGAGCTGGATACCACGTTCTTGGTCTACTGAACAAGTCAGTCATGTGTTCTATTCACATACTGATTCTTTTGATTATTGTAGGCCCTCTATTTTCAAGATCTGTCAAGCCTGCTACTATTTCACTCACCTCAACCACCTTTTCTTCCCCTACTTCCCTTTTTTATCCTCTCCTCATTATAGGCTCCAGGTTCTGACAGCGTTAGATGTCAGGTTGCTCTTACTTTTTCCTTCCCTTAACCTGCCTTCTTTTATTTCTCCATTGGCTTAAACTAAGTTCTGAAAGTGATTATGGTAGCAAAAAGAGAAAAGAAGTTGGAAGTTCAGGACTTTGGGATTTTATTCTATATTGTCAGTGCCACAAGACTAGGAGGCCAAAGAGCATAGATACAGGAATCTAGAACTCTTGATTGCTTCTTGCTTGATATAGGACAGTATAAATGAGATAGAAGAAAAGGTGGCAGTGGGCAGAACAGGTAAGAATGACAATGTTGTGACAGATTTCAGAAATCTGGGATGTACATTCTAGACAGATGCTGCTATAAATAGATCTTGCTTAGTGACTGCCTCATTCAATGATCAAAGTTACAATGGTGTTGAAAAAAATGATTTTCTAACCAATGCCTTTATTTATGACTTTTAATATCCTGTAATGACATGATTGCCATTATGGTAACATGTTGTCCTGTGCCTGACCTCTTGTTTTTCCCTCCCCACTGCCGAAGCCATTTGAAATGCAGAGAGACTGGAAAGGAAGGGATTGTGAAAGAATAAGCAGGTATACCATGGGCCCATTGCTGTTTGGGTAGCAACTCAGGGCTGCCACACCAGACAATTGTACCTATTTATTTCTTGAAATACTTTCCTTTCCAACAAATGTAAATACAACCATTACTTCCCTTTTTGCTAATTATCCCAGAGCCAGGCGCTTCCAAAGGGCAGAGGAGGGAGGAGGGGAAGGAAAGTACAGTCACATGATTTCCCAATTAGCAACCACTCCGCTTAATGATAAAACTGCAGATCCCAATGAGGATTACTGTACTGTGAAAAACCAAAATGATGAACTATAAAATAGAATTAGTCAGCTAGACCAGGCAGAACAGGAGCAAGTTCTGACAGGGCTTTAGTTTTGCAACTGTGCAGCTCTGATAGCTTGCACATAGAATTGCCTTATGTGCAAAGTTAATACACCTACAGAAAGTTTAATTATTCCAGTAGCTATTGATATATTACATTATGATGACCAGTATTATCAATATTCTGAAGGGGCCTGACTAATTTATTATTTTAGAGAGTCATGGCATCATAAGCATTAAATTATGCAAATATATTTATTTAAATATTATCGCAAGGTTCTTTGGAAGCATAACAGTACATTGAGATAAGCATTTGAATTCTAAATGAGCTAATGTATTGAATATGATAATAATAAAAATGATAGTATGAAATGTGGGACTTTCTCCTCTCTTCGAATTCTGAGTGTGTCTGCTATAATAGCTTCTACAGAACTCTTAGCAGTGTAAAACCAAACTTAGTGCTTTCTTAATCACACCCATCAGAACAGAAGAATGAAGCAGTATGTTCTGTAACACTTAAACATTAACAGCCCTAATGAAGATGATGCAATTACTATCAATAAGGCAGTACCACAAATACATGGCATGGAACAATTAACATTGGTTGCAGACACATGTATTACTAACAGCCATAAACATGCATTGTGGCTTAAACACTCTTCAAACAACTAGGTGTGTATTTAAAGGCCCATTATAACATGCTCAGAGGAGTTCAGTAGATATCTTGGCATTAATATAATGCTTTCTCTAGAAATCATTGAATAGTCTTAAATTACATTTAAGATGACTAATATTACATGTAATATTAAATTTAATAAAACTAATCTTCCTAATATGGTTGTTGCAAGAAATCTAAGAAACATGAAAATTATGTCTACATTAAGAGCTATATAAACATTTTTTTAAATAAAAAATTATACAATTCTTTCTAAATTTCTTCTATATAAATTTCTCAACTTTCCAAAACCAAAATCCCTACCTCTTATTTGATATTTTTCTCAATAATTTGCAAGGGCTATTTGAAATATTTGTATTAGTTAAACTTCAGGACACTTCATTGTTAATTATAAAGGTTTCCCTTATCTGAATGATTTTTAACAACTGATAATAATTTTTTAACAAATGCTGCTCTTCCAAGTTGAAGAAGTCTCTTGATGTCTCACTTTCTAATATTTCTTGGAAAACAATCAGATCCCATTATTTATTAGTTTTTCAAAGGAAAGATGTACAGTAATATTTCAATAAAGTGCTATATTTGAACAATTGCACAAATGAATCTTCCAATTCATGCCTTGGTGTTTGCCTAGTTCACTGGTCGCTGATCTTAGATTTTGGCTGGAGATCAGTGCTCTACAACTGTACATTAATGAGAATGCCACACTGGTGAATAAAACTGAAGGTCTGAAGCAACTACTTTTTCCTGTGCTAAATGACCCAGAACTGTCTACATTTCAGAAATTAAGTATCTTGGATACAGACTTCCAACATTAGTTAAAAGACAATAACTGGAGAGATTCTCTTATGAAATTAGATTTCACACTATATTTGGAGAGTCGAAATGCTAGGAAGATTCAGTATAAGTTATTTAGAGAAGCATTCAATATATAGAAATTTCAGAGAAGGAACAATTATATGGTATATATCAAAGCATAAAGACCAAGTAGCACTAAATGAGAGTATTGTGAGAAAGCACATTGGAGACAACTAAACATAAATAGCTTGTTGAAATGGGTGCCTACAAAAATAACATGTTATTTTGATGTTTAGTAATATAGTACTTATGGGCACATTTGTACCAGGCCACCAGTCCCCCATGTTTCCTATATCAGGGGAGTGATATATGTCATTCTGAACTGTTTTTGTTTGCAGCAGTTTTTAAATGGATTTACATAGAAATGGATTTACATAGAGCTAGGGCTGTTTTATGTAGTTTCTAGTACCATGTTCTTAGAAAAATGTGTGCATGGTTCGCTTTAGTAGAATCAGCCTGAAATATTTCCAAGGTAAGAAAACAGACATCTTTCACTGCAGTGTGGTTAAATAATAAACAAAAGTCAATTTTGGGCTAATTTTTTCAAAAAATTTATTGATCTTTTTCTTAGTACAAAGCTTTAGCATTAGTAAATTATGCAAACAAAATGTACTAACAGATTCTTGTTACATTATCAAAAAATGATAATAGAAATAAGTGCTTTCTTCCTGCAGCAGCTGATTAGATTGTATCTTCAATACCATTCAGCTCTGTAAGAAAGTAAGAAAAAACATAGAATATTAGTAATAATATTGTACTGCTTTACTAACTGTGAAATTTTCAAAAACACTTATAAGAAGGGTATTCTGAGACAACAAACAGTACTTTCAAGTCAATGGGAAAGAAGACAAACCTATTCTATTCTGTAAATACAAACCTACAGACATTAGGAGTTAGATATAAAAAGCAGCTTCAGAAGATAATTATACAAGTAATGAATTTTATTTATCACTTTTTAAATTCAACATATGGATAATTTCTCCCAAAGTATGAAATCTGTTATGAAACCCTCCTAGGAAGAGTGAATGTAATGTAGATGATTGCCTCATTTCTATGTTGTGTCGTCCTATCAAAATACAGTCTCCTATGTGTACGAAATTGAAGATGGGGATATAAAAATAATCTATACCCTATTTTGAATATGTCATTGTAAGATCATAAAATCTTGGTGAAATTAAATATTATTTTACAACTTTTTATTAGTTACAAGGAAGTATTATGTGAAACTGATAGACTTCTAACTGGATAAGATCAAATGATGTATTCACATTAGTGGAAATTTTTTATTCAAGGAAAATGATACAAGAGATACAATTCTGTTTCTTCAGCAAAACTGAAAGGTATATGGAAAGTTGCATTATTCATTTCTAATTTAATATATGTTAATACTTATTGCCATACAATTAATATTGAAGTTGTTTATTATAAAAACAAAAACACAATTCTAAAACTAAGAATAGTTACTATAAATACTATTCATTACAAAGTGTACAGAAAGGAGTGAAAAAAAGAAAAACATCTATGACATTAGCTAAAGTAAAGTCTATGACAGACAGCATCATATAAATTGGGAAGGAATAATTCTAGAGAGCAGGTGCTACTACAGAAAAGACAGTTATGAGTAACTGTAGATTGCAGAACTTAGAGAAGACCTTTTTAAAGGATTTTAGTGTTCACCAACTATAATGATAGAGAAAATTTGCAAGATAACATACGGTTGGTTTTTTAAATAGCAATAGGAAACTAGTAAATCTGGTTTGGTAATTTGCAGTAGAGATGAAATATGTATTTGTAGTACTTGTCAAAATAATTATATTGCATGATCACCAAATTTGGTAATTCGTGGCTGAAACTTAAAATGAAAATGTACTAGCCTAGATAAATCAATTCTAATTTTTTACCAGAAATTTTACTGGACTATTTCTAAGACTACCTAATGAAAAAATTCCCACTTTTTAAAAAAAGGATAGTGTGTAAAGGAAAACTTGTTAAAAAATATTTTTCATTCTCTGTTCATGTATTTTATTAAATGTAGAGATAATACTATGTGAACAAGCCTTCGATTAACTGGAAACTAGACTTCTCTAAGTAGATTGGGAATAGGATCAGGGGAAAGATGTTAGTGCATGTCCAACTGGAATAAAAATGCTGAATAAAATGTTGTCCTTGCTACTTTTTCATACTTTTTATAGGTGTTCTGATAGATTATTTCTTTTGCTAGTATAATAATAAATAAAACTCTGTTAGCTTCCCCTGGAGCAAAACAGGCACTCACACGTTCTCCCTCTCCCAGACTGTTGTATTTGCAACTTATCTTTGATGCTAAGCATGATAATACTGAACTGCTTGCTGTGAACTAAAACTGAAGTGTGTTTGTATACCCAACTTAAATGGTAGGAAAATACTCTTTGGCTTAACATGCCAATTTACCTACATCATCTACTTGATGCTTCTTTGCAAATCTGTCATGCACACAAATGTGACAATTTGTACAATTACTTACTCATTAGTATTTAAGCTTGCAGTGGCTTTGATGATCATGTAGCAGAGTGTCAGGGCACTTAGGAGGCCAAAGCTGGCAATAATAAACCATTCTTCTGTTGACAAAGGAAAGGGAGGAAATCACTCGTGGAAGGCATATGTCGATGAAAACACAGCCCTCAAAGATCAGAAGCAGAAGATAAACATTCTAGTCATGAAGCATCAGGAAGTGAAGCTCCAGAGGAAAGCAGAAGTTTAGCAATGGAAGATACTGGGTGGAGAAGGGCAGCCAAAAAGTTATGAGGAAAAGTGAAAAAAGTAGACAGTATACTTGTGGACTGGTTAGCAGACCCAAACAATTAGTTATAAATGACTTGCTTAAATCAAATGCAAAGTAAGGAAAGCAGAAGCAAAAGTTTTACCTGCAATTAAAGATTGACAAAATTGATAAATTTCCAAATAAGTATTTAGGAGCATACACACATGACATGGAACCTGTAAATGTTGTTTGTTTACTTTTTAAAGGCACAATTTCATGTAGAAACAATAATAACGCACAAAATAAAGCAAAATTTTAGCCTAATGCAATGCAATTTTACAAAATATTAACTGTATAACATTTTTAACTGGCTGGTACATGGTTAGCTGACCATATTTAAAAAGCAAAACCTGAAAGCTTTCAGATAGAAATAAAATGCTTCATGCTTTTAATTATTGTTATCTCTATGTCTGCATGACCAGAGTAACAAACAAAATACTGAAACAGATTACTATGGTTGCTTTTAAACGTGTGTTTTGATGAACTGCTTTTGACCACTGAGATTTGACCTACATTTTACAATACAAACTTATTCCATTTCTACATTTAAAAAAATCAGAAAATGGTGCATTATTTTCTAAGTATAATATAAACATGCAAAACATTTTTCAAAAATGGATATAACTTGACTCTTCAATCTGAATTTAGCCCTGTCATGATTATCATATCCCTATCCATGATTATAGAACTGAGACTGTAGAAAGTATAAGCCTGTACTTTCAAGCTAGATATTGACCTTGAAAAAATGATGTGAAAAGACAAAAATAAATAAGTAAAGTAAATAAGTAAACAAATAAATAAGACTTATAATACCATAAGGAAAGCTTTCCAGCACTACGTATCATATTTTTATAGAAATCTTCTATGACAAAGATTTTTGTAACCCGTTTGCAAGAAATATGGATACATAAGTAGAAGCAATACTTCCCTTCTCAAATTACTTAGTTTCAACAAATGAAATACATCCAATTAGTAAAATACTACAGCTGTGTTAAAGGTTAAATTTATATATACATTTGAGCAGCTCTCTAGGTTGATGTGACTTTTTGAATCAGTCTGAATTGGAGACTAATCAAAGCTGATCTCTCTGTATAAAATATGTCAAAACTCACAAACTTGCCTAGCAAGAGCCACAAGGATCTTTAAGATATACTACACTTTCATTGAAAACTGCACTATTAATTGGTAAACTGAAACAGAAGCTATGTGTTACTGCTAAACTCATAAGGCTCATAAAATATTTTGAACTATCCAAAAGTAGAATGAATGGTTTTACTAAATAGTTGCTGTAAAGGAAAAGGCTTAGGGAAAAAAAACTATAATTTTTCAGAAGGCAAAATATTACCACTTCTATTATCATTAATTTATTAGCCTGTTGAGGAATATAAAAAGTAACTTAGAGAAGAAATTGTGTACAAGGGATAACTGGGTCCTGAGCATCAAATCATTCCACCATGCAAAATACTTTTTTTTGCAAAAAGCAAACTAGCAATGCTTTGAAAACATCAGCTCACATTAAGACAGTACAATTCAAAGAGAGAACACTCAGAGCATATAGATAATATTTTGTCAATTCTGTTTTTTTTTTTTTCTTACAGAGCTCAAAGATGTCAACTAATCACATGGAATATCCAATCCTTGTCTCTTTCAGATATTTAAATAATCCAAATGTGACTGACCTCAAGTTAAGGTATACAATAAATGCCTCTTTGTAGGAAAGGCATGTTCCCTCATCTTATTCTTAAGTCAATTTCCCAAGTCATACTTTCCACAGGTTTATTTCAGGGCTTGTGAATTGGCCACAATATGGTCCTAAAGTGTGCAACTGTTTTCCCCTAACAAAAACCAAAGTAGATTTTGCACAGTATGCCTCTTCCTACAGAGTACCCCCACTCAATCTGTTAAATTAAGTATGCAGGCAATTAGGACCTTCAAATGACACATACGTTTGCTGCCATTTTCTCCATTCTAACATCTGCTGAGTTTATTCCAGCAATATAAAATGCTTTGGATTTAAAGGGCTTCAAACAATTTGTGATAATTTAGCATCTGTTGTTCAATAACTAGTCACTTTTTGTTGAATGAGTGGCTTCTCTGTGTATAATCAACCCTGAACTAACAAAGCCAAGACAGAGTGTCTAATGATTATGTAGCTTTAACAGTGTAACAAGAAGGTTGATTTAGATTAAAGACAGTGATATAAAGATAAGAAAAACTGACTACCAGGCAGTTAAATTAAATTAAAACACAGGTTTTGAATTAAATTAATTAATTTAAATTAAAACACAGGTAAATTAAAATGCAGGTAAAGCTTAGGTCACCCTCTTCCATTTGCAAAATCAAAATACAGATTAAATCTTAAGTAGAATGAAAGATGACTGAATCACTATATACTCCAAAATGACCTCAGATCAAAAAGAAATGGACAAAGGAAGTCAATGCCTTCTTTATCAGCGCCATTAGGAGCTCAAGATACTGACTAATTTGACTGCCAGGCAGTCAGTTTTTCTAATTACTTGTATCACTGTCTTTAAATAAGCCTTCTTGTTACATTGTTAAAGCTAGACAAAGATCATCAAAGATGAATCTTTTTCTATTTGAATATATTAGTTGATCAGTCACTTCAATATTAAAGAGGAATGGTGCCAGCACCTTTTCTTCTGATAAGTCATTCTACTAAATTTATGGATGGTTGGTTGTATTTGCCTCTAAATTCTATACTAAAGTGGCAGTTTTGACTGCATTTTTTGATATTTTATATTAGTTCAAAATCCTCTGTCAAACTGTACAACTTGCAAAGTAATATGTGATGAGGAACAGGAAGATATGCTGCCAAGAGATCAAAAACTGCATGCATGATTCGGCATAGGAGTGAGATTAAGCTCTTTGGACCTGAAGAACCTTTGCCCAGTTTCAACAATGCTACAATACTGATTGTTTCCATATCTTGCATATTTG
The DNA here is from genome assembly GCA_033807585.1 of Hydrophis major. Taxonomy (NCBI): domain Eukaryota; kingdom Metazoa; phylum Chordata; class Lepidosauria; order Squamata; family Elapidae; genus Hydrophis; species Hydrophis major. The sequence goes on along the minus strand of CM066329.1, from coordinate 132,584,332 downwards.
TTTCTGAACCATCCCGGCAACTATTTTATGATGCCCAATCCAAGATATTTGCTCAATTTGCAGATAATTAAGGCCAGAAAATTTATAAGATTTCACATATTTCTTGGAATTTGCTACTTCTACCACTTAAAATACTCATTTGATTCATAATTCCTGCAATTTTTCTGTATTCTATTTGGAGAGTTGCCATTTAGGGGAAAGTAGTAGTATGTCAATTCATTTGGCTGTTATGTTATAATATTGTTCCATCTTTTGGGGGTCTTTCTAATTGTACTCCAAACTTTCTTGTTGGTCATGTTGGTATTCTCAATTCCCTCCAAATGCTAAATCTTTTTAATCAGCATGGCTGTAAGCTTATTGCCTATAGAAGGAGTATCTTCTGGTATTGTATACTTTGAAATAGTTATCTATAATGGGGTGAGCATAATGTAAGATAATGAGAATAACGGTGCCACAGCCTCTTGAAAGCCAAAGTTTAATATTTTTCTGAGCCAGATCTTAGATCTGTTATTGCTATGTCAAGACCAGTGGTGAAATATTTTCAGTTCTTTTTGAAACTGAACTGATATTGAGAAATTCAAAAACTGCGGAGTCTTTACTGGATGAATCTGAACAGCAGATTCATCCAATAAAAATTCATATTGGGAATGGGGAACTGGGTCTAAAACATATTACTGTTAACTGATGAAATATTACTGCTGACAAATTCAGATCATAGTGTTATCATACTGCTGACACAGATACCTCTGCAATAGTGTTGAATATTTGTAGCTCATTTGTAGGATGAGGGTAAAGTTCTCCGAGCACGTAGTTTGGTTTCTGAATATTATGTTACCAGGCTAGGTAACATCTTCAGCAGAGTTTAGGGGATGTCAGTGTCAGCATTCTGTTTATAACAGCTTCAGGTATGGGTGTGGTTAAGTGAGGGTCTTGTGGCAAGACACGCTGATGACTCATAGCTGACCCATCACAAGACTGTCACAAGACTCTCACTTGACATACCCATACCTGAAGCTCTTATAAACAGAACACTGACGTTGACATCTCCTAAACTCTGCTGAAGATGTTACCTAGCTGGTAATGAAATGTTCGGAAACCAACGCACAACTCAGAGCACGAACCTTTATCCTCATAGATACCTGTGCTATGTGAGTAATTCCCAATCCTCAACTGTTGCTCAATTTACAAGTTTCAACTGTAGTGAGGAGAATTTTCCCTCAATTGTGCCTGTTGTGCAGTAGCATCCCTTTCTGTCTATGACAGATATCACATTTGGATTCATTTTATCTTGACTACTGCAATCCATTGTATATAGGCCTACCCTTGAAAATGGTCTTAAAGTTGCAATTAGTACAAAATGTGGTAACTAAGTTTCTAATTGGTACAAGATACAGAGATTATATACTGAAAGATTTGTTTCCTGGGCACCTCCTAAGAAGCTGGTATTGACATTCCAATAACCTATTGGTCAGTATCATCAAGATGCCAGGTCTTTCTGAAGAAGCCCTACAGCCAGAGGCTTGACTTTCTAACCCAGGGGAAAAGATTTTTCTTTTTTGTGTTGTTCTCAACCTACATTCCATTGCGATATCTGGCCTCTACGTCCTTGGCAATTAGGAATTCTATAAATATGAACCTCTTCTGCCACACTTCCATTTAATTAATTAAATTATATTTTAATGGTAATTTAAACTTATTCTCTTAAATTGTTTACTTCTGCTTTTTATTTTTAAAATGTTGGTAGCCAATTTGACCTTTTACCAGTAAAGTTGAGGTAAAACTACATAATAAATAATATGTTTGTTTGCTTTGATTATTCCCCAAGATCACCTCCCTCAGTTTATCTTTCTCTTTTCCCCCCTATGCTGTTCAGCATTCATCAAATAAACTTTGCATCATCTGGTGTTCATGTGGATCCTAGACCCAGAAATAAATATGGGGCTGGAACTTTATTTTCCAGTACACTAATCTCCCATTTTTAACTCTAAAATGTTAAAATATATGGTGCAGAAAGCCTGGAAAGCACCACCATTTATATCAAGGCTATCTTTACAAATTGTTTAGTCTTTCAAAGCCCAAGGTGGCAAAACATGACATACCAGATAAAATTGAACTTCAGATTCCATCAGGCCTAGCAAGTAAGACCAATGATGAGACATGATTCACTCCAATGACATTTGCTTTCTCTTGATTTAAACGATAGGTCCTCCTTAATAGTATGCAACAATTATTATATTTTGTGAGAAATGTTTTTAAGTTCAATATTTTGAGGTTGGTCCTATTCAGATTTACTGTAACTCTGATCATAAAAAAATCATATTTTCCTTAATTCAGTAGATTCCATAAAATTATGTCTATTATATTAAAGAGAAACAAGTCTAAAGCAACACATGATTAATGATTCTAATATTAAAGGCTAGTTTTACTTACTAGTTACAGCAATGTTGATCTCGCCTGTCCTTGGAGTTAGCTCTCCATCCTGCGGAAATTGTGATATACCAGAAGTACGTAGGGGCTCAAGTGTGAGTGAGCTGTCACTGCTAAGGTCACCAAGTACTGATCTCCTGTTACCTAGCTGGCCTCTGGTTAGTCTTTCCATGTCAAAAGCCATATTGTCAGCACATGGTACATTTGTCTGAAAGTAAGTATTGTCATATTAATGTATACCATTTTTACACTGCCAGCAAAATTATACGTTCATGAAATAGCATCATGAAATTTTAAACATAAATATCAATACCAAATGGAGATCAATCCCATCCATTAAGAATTTGGTTCAAAATATTATCAATTTGAGCACTTCCCCACAATGTTTTATTCCCAGTTATGTGCATGTCTTTCTTCATTATACAATCTATTAATTAATCAAACTATTTTACAGGTCACAAGCCCAGCAGTATATAAACAAAATAACCAATGAAGTAGGTAGCATTGCATTCTCTTCAACTTTATTCAGAATCTCTCTTCCCCTCCTCACCAATAGAGATGGACATCTTCCAAGTAGAGTTATGCTTTAATTTGGTAATGTCATAATGTTACCAAGGAAAGAAATTCAGCCCATGTTTTTTTTAAATCTGGGAGGTTTAAAAATCCAAGTCAGATTTGATTTCTTTAATCTTTATTTCACTTTCTTACTTTTTTAAAAAAAATTATGTCACCTGCCAGAAATTAGTAGGTCACTCCCGATTTCAGCTACATGACTGAAAGTGCTCCATGAGCCAAAAGCCAAATTAAATTATCTTAATTTAATTTTCCCCATTTAGTTCATTTGCAGTTTTTCACAACAGTAAACACCAACATTAACCTCAGCCCAAGATAAATAATTTTCATGGGTACATTAATGAAGATTACCTTGGTTTCTACCACCAACAAACCCAGAAATAATAAATCTTTAAAGTAAGGAAATTAGATTAAAATCTGTTTTTAATGGATTAGTCTCATTAAAATATATTTTAATAGAATAAATTTGCTTTGTGAAATAGGTATCTTACAGAAGACAGCAATTACTTATGGATTACTTTATGTCAAGGTAATTAAGTTTTATTTTGACTTTTTCATGACTAAGGATTTTGGCAGAAAATGTCAAGTTGTAACTAATAAAAACAACCCTGAATAATGAAAATTTTTTTGAGTTATTAGTTCCAAACGTACTCATGGCTGTTTCATGCAATCAACTAACACATCTTAGAATGTCTGTCTCTTGTTAGATGAATTTGTGAGGTATTTTAGAATGCATACTTCAACAATATTAACTGTTTATGTACAACTTCAACTCACCACAATTCCCAAGGCCTTCAAAATATTCAGTTTACACATAGGACAGGTACAGTGCTCACTTAGCCATGGATCTACACAGGTCTTATGGAAAACATGCCTAAAAATAAATTGGAATAGCTGTAAACCATCAATATATGGCAAAGGTTTTAATATTATTGATTAGCATTCTGAATAATTTGCCTGTGAGTTTTAATAAACTGATATTTGTACTTTAAACTATGTTACCATTTCCTTAGTATATACATTATAATTGAAACTTATGCATTGCATATTACAAATACACTGCTCAAAAAAAATAAAGGGAACACAAAAATAAGACATCCTAAATCTGAATGAATGAAATATTCTCAATAAATACTTTGTTCATTGCATAGTTGAATGTGCTGACAACAAAAATTATCAATGGAAATCAAATTTAGCAATCCATGGGGGTCTGGATTTGGAGTTACGCTCAAAATTAAAGTGGAAAAAAACACTACAGGCTGATCCAACTTTGATGTAATGTCCTTAAAACAAGTCAAAATGAGGCTCAGTAGCGTCTGTGGCCTCCACATTCCTGTATGACTCCCTACAATGCCTGGGTATGCTCCTGATGTGGCGGCGGATGGTCTCCTGAGGGATCTCCTCCCAAACCTGGACTAAAACATCCCCCAACTCCTGGACAGTTTGTGGTGCAACGTGGCGTTGGCGGATAGAGCGAGACATGATGTCCTAGATGTGCTCAATTGGATTCAGATCTGGGGAACGGACGGGCCAATCCATAGCATCAATGCCTTTGTCTTGCAGGAACTGCTGACACACTCCAGCCACATGAGGTCTAGCATTGTCTTGCATTAGGAAGAACCCAGGGCCAACCGCACCAGCATATGGTCTCAGAAGGGGTCTGAGGATCTCATCTCAGTACCTAATGGCAGTCAGGCTACCTCTGGTGAGCACATGGAGGGCTGTGTGGCCCCCTAAGAAATGCCACCTCACACCATTACTGACCCATTGCCAAACTGGTCATGCTGGAGGATGTTGCAGACAGCAGAACATTCTCCACGGCGTCTCCAGACCCTGTCACATTTGTCACATGTGCTCAGTGTGAACCTGCTTTCATCTGTGAAGAGCACAGGGCGCCAGTGGCGAATTCGGTGATCTCTGGCAAATGCCAAACATCCTGCACGGTGTTGGGCTGTAAGCACAACCCCCACATGTGGACGTCGGGCCCTCATACCACCCTCATGGAGTCTGTTTCTGACTGTTTGAGCAGCCACATGCACATTTGTGGCCCGCTGGAGGTCATTTTGCAGGGCTCTGGCAATGCTCCTCCTGTCCCTCCTTGCAGAAAGGCGGAGGTAGCGGTCCTGATGCTGGGTTGTTGCCCTCCTACGGCCTCCTCCACATCTCCTGATATACTGGCCTGTCTCCTGGTAGCGCCTCCATGCTCTGGACACTACGCTGACAGACACAGCAAACCTTGCCACAGCTTGCATTGATGTGCCATCCTGGATGAGCTGCACTACCTGAGCCACTTGTGTGGGTTGTAGACTCCGTCTCATGCTACCACTAGAGTGAAAGCACCACCAGCATTCAAAAGTGACCAAACCATCAGCCAGAAAGCATAGGAACTGAGAAGTGGTCTGTGGTCACCACCTGCAGAACCACTCCTTTATTGGTGTTGTCTTGCTAACTGCCTATGCTTTCCACCTGTTGTCTATTCCATTTGCACAACAGCATGTGAAATTGATTGTCAGTCAGTGTTGCTACCTAAGTGGACAGTTTGATTTCACAGAAGTGTGATTGACTTGGAGTTACATTGTGTTGTTTAAGTGTTCCCTTTATTTTTTTGAGCAGTGTATTTTTTTTGCTTCTATTGTTATTTTTCTGAAAGAAAAAAGTAAACCTGAAAAAAGAAGGAAGTAAATGAGCCAATATCTGACTATGTAAGGCTTATTAATGAAAAAAATCTCACAGATGTATATATAAGTTGCTCCTTCTTTCATACTGCCCAAAATATGTATGGCAATATATAATAGTTTATTTGGCTCTATCTTATATTTTTTCCTGCCTTAACTTATTAGGCAATAGGTTAGGCAATAAACCTATTATTAGATTGCCTCATTCAATTTCTTTCTTTCATACTGTCTTACTCACACTGAATAAGAAGGAACCATGTGACATAAATTTAAATGAAGTACAATACGCTTGTTCCCGGATCTTTATCTACACTAATTCTGTAGATATCTATTTGCTTTATTTTGGGAAACGATTTTGAGACTGTTCTTCAATGCCCTATTTTAATCATTTAAATGTCATTTCACAATATGGATTCTCCATTCAATTCCCAGTCTGATCCAATCAAAGGTACCATGCAGTTCCACTTAAAGAAAACTGTATATCTGTGGTACGCCAGTTGTTGAAGACAATGCACCAGTTGTTGGAAGATTATATCCTTTTGGATTGCAAAATATATCCTTTTACTTTGATTCTTATTTAAAAATGAAAAAAAGCCTGGGGCACCCTGGAGAAATGGTTCTTACTTTTTGCAGGAAATGAACCTGTATATCATTTGCAAGATTTATTTTGTTTAACTAAAATAAAGCCAAGGTCTAAGAAAAGAAACTTGTGCAAACAGATTTAAAACATCCTGTTTGCACTGAATCTATCAGTAGTTGAAAGTCAGCCATCTAATGCAAGACTGTATTAGTAAAGTATATTTGCTATTGTAAACTGTTGCAGCTTTTAGGGTACACAGGACTATTCTTGCTTGCCTTACGTGGGAAAGTTCGCTCCTTTTATTTTTTAATTATTATTTATTTAAATGTATTGGCCGCCTAACTCTAGTGGACTGTGGTTGGTGTACCAAAGTAGAACCCACTCCCCAATAAAAAACAACTACTCTAAATATTCTAAAAGTGCAAGATAGAAGAAAGAACTACCTAAGAATGAAAAAGAAATGTAAAAAAACCAATTATTATCTGGATAAAATAGTCAACCTTGCATATTTGATAAGTCTCTATAAAGTTGAAAGCTCAAGCCTAACAGTAAATTGGGACTGGAATAACAATGAAAGGAGTGATATATGAAAGATGATCACAAACTTGAACAGAATATAAGCCTGTACTAATAAAGGAGAATATTTGTAGCTCAGGTTTGAAATGGAAGGGGCGTGTGCGTTCTTGGTGCTCTGAGCTTGTTTTCTTGCAGATGTTTCATTACCCATTATCAGTGCACTGATGAAAATAGTCATGCTCATCAGAAAGAAAATCATAACTAAAGCTAAGGATTTCTAATGACAGGAGTAGTAAAACCACTTTAAAATGCAATTAATTTATCTTGAAGAATAAAAGAACTAGAAACTATTGGCTTACTTGCATGGTAGAATGCGTACAACATCATTTTGCTTATAGCTTTCAATGCAAACAGCGCAGTGATCAAAGTCTGGATCTGTTTCCTAAAACGAACAGTGAAAATTCCAATAAGATCCATCTATAGCAGAATACTTATAATAAGCAGCCAGTGAGTGGAAGGACTAGAATAGTTATAGCCCTGACTATATTTATCTATTTATTAAGATTTCTATCCCACCTTTCTTCCAAAAGCTCAAAGGAGCTTGTTTTAGAATCTCTGATTTTTATCCCCGTGTCAGATTTTGCCAGGCATAGCTACAAAGTGTTTAGATAGTTTCACATACATTAACAGAAGAAGCTTCATAGCCTTTAACATGTCTAGGTTAGATTCTTTACTGCAAGTAGGAAAAATGTCTTACATTTGCAGAAAATCTATCTAATGAAGAACACAGGAGGAAGCCCTGTATGCATAAATCAGTCTCAAGGTTTAAATCTGAGACCTTTTCCTTCCTCATTTTTGAAACCTGAGCAGCAGCAACTACCCATTTCAGGCTTACATATCAGTTTTCTTTTGCCTGAAATTGCTGAGTCCTGCCTACTTCAGTTTTTCTATCCTGAGCGCCCAAATATGACATACAGAGATCATAATAATAAATCATACAACAATGATTTTATTTAATACAATCTGAATTAACTGTCATCTTAATATTAAGGGGAAGTACTTCTCACACAAAATTGAAACATTAGTTGCAGACCCCTTACGAAAGTTCCAATGATGCAACTACTGCAGTAGTAAAAAGGAACACACGTCCTTAAAAGCTGGGTTGTTCAAATACTTCCTGCTGCCCAATTGTGTGTAACCGTAAATGTCTTTTCCGAGTTATAAAATTTATCAGTAGGACTGTACAAATATTAGGACTCAAGAAAGGATTTCCCATTTAACGTATAAACAAATTGCCTTGTTTATGCGTTAAATGGGAAACCCTTTCTTTGACAAACTAATAGCTATGCGTTACTGCCCATATCTATCTGGAAATCATGTTTCTAAACCCACAATCATTTTATGATTTCAGGACCTTTATTTTATATTACAATCTTCAATTGCGGCATACATAATGTGTATACTTTTTCCACTTAATGTAAGAACAAAGCCCCTTCCCCTAAATGCTGTAAAATTAGCAATCTCAGTGTTGCAAACAGGCAACAACTATTTGATACTCTGAATCTTGACTGTTAATACTAATGAACGGCAGATATATTCTACATGCCTACCAACAATAAGCACAGCTGCTGCTCCTTCCTGCATTATAATCTTAATGTCTTTTTACCTTGAATTTACCTCTCTTGTTAAGAGAATTCCAAAGCACTCATTAGCACATTTTTGCTACTAAATTTTCTCTTTTATATAGGGGCTAAAGGACAATGAAGTTTTTGACAATTCAATAACAAAATCTAGAACTGATTTGCATACACAGAGAAGCCTTATTTATTTATTTTTCTAGAAAAACAGCATTGGATCAAAGCCTGATATATTTCTTGATCATTTCCTGGCAATCTTGTATATGACACATAAAAAATAGAGGCATTACAAAAGGCAATCAGTAAATAAAAATTATGAATGGTAATAAAGTATAAAATAGTTTAATATCAATTACATAAAAAATATTTCAAAATTACCTTAATCATGTATTATTTTTGTGCCCACCTTTCCATCAGGAATGCAAGGCACTTGGTCAACTTCCATGGCTGAGAATAAACTTGAACCTGACTCTCCCCAATGCCAGTCTAATATCTTAATCACTACACAACTTTGCTCCCACAAATCAGCAGGAGCAAATGGGTTTATAAAAATTTAAAATAATCTTTCTGGCTGTAAAGGACACAACTAAGGCAATAGGCTAGGAAAAATATACATAAACAGAGGAGATGTACTGACAATAGCTCTGTGAATAATTACTGAAAACAAAAAACAGACACATCCCTGTAGTGTAGTAAATAAATTGGAAAGAAGACAGAGCCAAAGGCTAATGACAGATTTTCTAATAAAGTAACAGAGTGATACCTTATCACCTTTCTTTACAGTTCTTGCTGTTAGTTTACCAACAGCTTTTTTGGCAGCATCTCCAAGACGACGCTTTGAAAAAAAGAGAAAATATCGGAGTGATTAAGCATTACAAAAACTGCACTTCTTACATTTGCTTTGATGCTTACTCTAGATGGTACTTTACAATATTTCACTTATTCTACCTATCTATCCACATGCAGAAACACATTCTAGGGGGATCTGGGAATAGTATGTGCACAACAAGAATATTTTTGTAATTAAAATCTCTTTAAGCAAAAACATGAATCACCTATTTTATTGGAATCCAAATTAGTAAGAAATGTAGACTGCTGTCTGCAACAGTCCCCAATATGCCATTTAAATACAAGTTGAAGGAAAGATGCAGTTAGTCTATTACTATATATGAAGACTCATATAATATACTTGAAACAAAAAAAAATGAAAAAGTTGGGAGGAGAGCGAGCATTTGTTGCTTGTGATCTAAACTGTTCCTTGTTTCAATTAGGACTAATCTTTCTGTGAAGACCTTTTCAACTTGTTAAATTTTTCTCTAAAACCTTTCCCTTAAAAAAATTAAACCCTTTTATCCCAATTTTACTAATCTTTAAATTTTAGTATTTGCATTGTTGTATCTTGATTACAATCGATATTTTTTGTGCCATGTCAGTCTGGTCCTAGTTAGTTATGGTTGCATCTATTCCATATAGGTAGTATTTTTAAATCTGTGAACCTCAGTGAAGGAATTATTTTGTGTGACCATTACATGTATTGTGTTTGTGTGCATCAGCTACATGCAGCCAGAGCAGTAACAACTGTTTTCTCCTTTAAAACAGCTAAACATTTTGAACTGTTCTTTAGCTGTCGGTATTTCCTCATGAAAGTTTAATAAGACAAGCTTTCTAACCACATAAAATTTTCATTAAGTTTCTTCAACCTTCATAAAATACTGGAGAAAGAAAAGGTCTTAAGTTTTTAATTTACAAAATAGATATTTGATATGGATATCACAAATGCAGAATGCTGTATTTATGGGATCACTGCATTCCAAGTGCTTACATGCTACATTTTTTCAAATGGCAAAGAGATGATGAAAAAATCATGATAAAAAGTTTGAAAAAAGAAATAATTAAACACTATGAACATAGATATTTTAAAGTCAGACAAATTGACTTCGTCCCTATTGCAATGTGTAATATAAATAAGATGAAAAACAGTATAGTACCTGACTTCCCATACCTTCCCACTAACATTGTCAAAGCATGAACATTTTAATATACTGGCAAAATCTAGAGAATATTTTGTATCACATAATGACCAGAAATACTTTTTAAAATGTCTTTCTAATCCATTCTATTTTTGAAATCTCTGCATACAAATATATATATTTGTAACAATATTATTTAAAAGGACCTGACATTGGAACAATATGGAAGTTTTTGCATTAGCTGGAAGAAATAGAACAATATTATTTGATACTTCCTTTCAGAAGTATTTCTATGATATAATATAGTGCTATCATGGGATAGCAATAAATCAGTTAAACTGTATTTATTGAAACTTTGTATCACTGCTATTGCTTTTAGCAGATGTAAGTCTAACATATTGTGCACCCTTACTTAGAGATGTAACCCTTGTTACTTTAATTATATTCTCTTTATTTCCCATTTCAATAAAACCTTTCTGAAAATATTACCAGTTTAATATTCCCCTTTAAGACACACATCTTGTAGCTAACCCATCACAGCTGCAAGCCAATAAATCCTGTCAGAAAGTGATTATTTTAAGATCGTGATTATTTTTAGGTAATTACACACTCAAATTACACGTTGTAATTGAAGAGGAGATATCAAAGGCATAAGTATGTGAAGTTTATGAAATATGAGACTCATATACTACCAATTTCCCCATTTGCTTTAATTAATATCTGAAGGATTTCTAACTTCATGAATTCAGATGTTGAAAGTTAGGCGTTATTGCTCAGGGAATAGAAGAAGGTAGGGAAAACCTATTTTGGTGCTAATTACTGGCAGAACCTCTGGATTAGACAACTAATACCAAAGGAGACTTTCTCCACATAAAAAAGATGCTCTTTAGCCAGGAGCGGGATTCAAATTTTTTAACAACCGGTTCTGTGAGCATGGCTAAGTTGGTGGGCGTGGCTTGGTGTTCATGTTATTGGCTGGGCGTGGCCAACTCAACATCACTCACATCAAGGCACGCATCTCCTCGCCTGGCCTCTCATGACTGTGGTGATGCTGCAACAGTCGTAAGTGTGAAAAATGGTAATAAGTCACTTTTTCCAGTGCCATTGTAACTTTGAATGGTCACTCCACACAAGCAAAGTACCAGCAAAGGAGGGGAAAAAAACTCCAGAGAAGTTCCTGAGACAGGAAGTCTAGTCCTGTCAAGAATGTAACAAGGGTTAACAGAGAGGCAGTTTCTGTAAGCAACACCAGAATGGTTCCTCCCTGCCTTCCTTACAGGATTAGGCCAGTAATTTCTTCTAACAACGAGTTCTCCGAACTGCTTGGAATGTTAACAACCACTTCTAGCGAATAGGTGCGAACTGGTAGGATCCCACCCCTGTAGCCTATATTCATTGTGGTATGACTGCCAGCTAGAAAGTATCTTCCCCAACTTCCCTCCTGTGAAGGGAACCAGGAGGAAAATTGCAGTCCCCAGAATCCACTCTTCCTTCAGGACTGAAGAATTTCTTCTCCTGGCTTAAAATTCCACTCCTGCCACAGCACTTAACTGTTATAAAGAATGCTTGGATATTTATATGTAGGCAACTAATAATGATATTGTATCCCACAAACAGTTTGAATGACAAAGCACTTTTTCTCAACCAATAGCCTGAATTTTTTAAAATTGTTCTTCAACACTCTAAAGAATAAATGAAGTTCACATAGAGTAATCCAATTTTATGTCAATATTGTTTCTTTCTTTCCCTGCTGGTGCTCTTCAAATCTGTTAATCAAATTCCCATTATTCCCAGCCCATTATTCCCATGCCCTACAGAGAAGTCCTCAATTTATGACCACAATTGGGACCAGAATTTCCATTGTGAAGCAAAGTGTGAGTCATACCTAATTTTATAACCTTTTTATTTGCCAAGGTTGTTAAACAAATCACGGCAATTATAAAATGAATCATGCGGTTATTAAGTGCATTTGGCTTCCCCATTGACTTTGCTTGTTGGAAGCAGGCTGGGAAGGTTGCAAATGGGCATTACATGATCTTGGGATGCTGTCCTAAATACTGTATTTGCCGGCGTATAAGACAACTTTTTTGCCCTGAAAAACATGCCTCCAAGTGGGGGGGTCGTCTTATACGCCGGCAAATAGTAATTGGGAAGCACTGCGGCTGCCTGTGGCCGAGGCACTTTTGCGCACCATGGAAACGAATCCCGTGAAGCCGAAAGGAGCAGCCAGCCTTCAGGCCGATGTAGGCGGGCCTCCTTCTCCCAGCTCCCAAGGTAACGAGGTGCTCAGTGGCCTCTGCTCGCACCGCCCGGGCTCCGCTCGCATCGCTCGGGCTCCACTCAGGTATCCGGCTGGGGCTGTCAGGAGTTGTTACCGCTGGCGTGGCTCCGCGCAGCTCCAGTCCCGCGTTGCCTCGGGAAGGGAAAGGCAAAACCAGGAGCCGCTGCTGCCATTGCAAAGTGCCACCGTGGCTCTTCCTTTTTGCCTTTCCCTTCCCGAGGCAACGCAGGACTGGAGCCGCGCGGAGCCGCACCAGCAGTAATAACTCCTGAGAGCCCCAGCCGGATACCTGAGCGGAGCCCGGGCGGTGCAAGCGGAGGCCGCTGAGCGCCTCGTTTCCTTGGGAGCTGGGAGAAGGAGGCCCGCCTACATTGGCCTGAAGGCTGGCTGCTCCTTTCGGCTTCACGGGATTCGTTTCCACGATGCACAAAAGTGCCTCAAAAAAAAAAAAGTGCAAAAGTGGAAGGTGTGCGGAAGAGGGGGTAGTCTTATACGGCGAGTATATAACAAGCTCTATATTTTGAGTGGAAATGTTGGGGGGGTCGTCTTATACGCCCAGTCATCTTATATGCCGGCAAATACAGTAAATGCCAATTGCCAAGTGCCCAAATTTTGACCATGTGACTATGGGGATGCTGTGACTTTTGTAAGTGTGAGGACTGGCCATAAGTCACAACATATTTTATGGGAAAATGAAATATCCAATTGGCCTATGCTAATGTAAACAGTCAATGTGTATTCAGAAAAACATGATTACTAAGCTTCAAAACTAAGGAACGAAGTTGTTGAAAAAAATCAACAAAACTTTGTGTTTGTATACAGAGCGATAGAGATCTATATACAGTCATGAATATATATGTGCACATTTATTTATGTGAACATATGAAAACTAGTAATTAACATTTTTGAATGGAACTGTCAGAACTAAAAGAGTTAACTCGCTTCTCTTCCCACCAATCTCAACACACTCCTACTCTTAGTCCAATATGTTTGTGCAATGTATTTTTAAATGGAGTTCTATCAGTCATTTTATCTGAAATGCCTCAAGGTTGTAGCTGATATTGTAGAAATTTAACAGAGGAAAGCTGCATATATAGTGGCAGATCAGTGCTTGTATATAACCTTGTTTTTATTCTCTTTTGCGAAATTGAATGAGTGCAGCTAACTGTTTTTGTTAAAATTCTAAGTTCAGGTCTAGCTAATATTTGGAGACCACAAGGAAATACATTATTTTCAGCTGGAGTGGAAAGTTAAAAAAAAAAAACAGAAGAAGACATGAGGAAAGCTATAAAAACCACTTTTGTACTGTTACAAAGAAAACTACAGGGACAGTCTTATATTAGAGAATTAGTTTGATGTTTGGCTTGAGTTTTTAAAGTTCAACTCTAACTAAAGCAGCCATTCTAGATTCTCAGGTACTAGTGATCTTAGTATTCAAGCTCCTTTCAATCAGAGATATTCAAATTCAAATTAATTACAGTACTTTAGCATAGAGCTATATGAGATAAAAAGAAAAGTAAGCAGTAGTACAGAAGAACAGATCTTTCAATATAGCTTTGATATTGCTGGCCAATACAGTATATTTAAATGTTTTAATGTCAGAAAAAGGACAACTGCACTTCACATACATAAAAGTAAAGATTGCATTACAACCCTGATGCTAAATTAATCCTTAACAAATGCTTTGTACTATTCAGAACAATTAACAGAATCTGTTGTCTTTAACAATGATTCTCTATTTGTCCTTATCCCTTAAAAACATCAAGTTAAAGTCCCACTCAAACTTCCTTACAATTTAATGGGTAAATATAGGAATTTCACTCTGCAAGCAGAATAAATACTTTCCATAAATAACATTTTATTATTTTATCTGCACTGTAGGGAGACATTTTTCATGAGTATGGTAATGCTATTCTTTAAAAAATCCTTTAAAAGTAGCCCTTCAGAGTAAAGATTTTTTTTGCTAAACAACAGTAATACATAGTTACTATGATTGAGTGCACATCTTATATAATATTCTTACATTCACTCAGTTGCAACTCCTAGGATTAATTTCATTCTTTTTACTAGAAACCAAGGTTTTTTTATGACATTAAAAACAAAATGGAAAAATAGCTCACCTAAGTAGACCTTTTAAAGTTAATACATTTCCTGCCACAAAAGCATTATTTTTGTTTTGTAAATTAAAAGAAACCTAAACATTCAGCAAAGCATTCTTAGTATACATATATATTTTTATCAAGGCATTACCGCTAGATAAAACTTCAAATTCTTTATGATTAGAATGATTACCTGGTTTCGATCACGTGCACTGGTATATCTGATCTTCTGAATGAAATAAAATATTAGCCATGCTGAAGAAATTATCATCAAAACTATAAATGATACAGATACAAAGACAAGGGAACTTCGATTAACATTTTTGCTTGGATGGCGTGTTCCCACGGCTATTGCAATTAGGACCGACATATTTTTTTCTAAATAATTCAAGATTTCTTTAACCTTCATTTCAGTGATCATGACCGTAACAATGTCTCCAGTTCCTACAATAAACAAATAAATATACAGGAGAAACCATTTGAGTGATATGCTAATGTACATTATAAATTTTTCCAACTATACATGCTATTAGAAACAAGAACTCTTATTAAATTTAGGGTCTCTAAAAAAGCTATAATTAGTAACATAAGAAACTAGGAAATAACCAAAATCTTTTAAGTAATATATTCATATATGTTACAAATATCTCCTTACTATAATTTTATTTCATAATGATTATGGTGTATTTTAACTGCTAATACCAGGAAAAGATGAAAAATTTAAAAATATTCATCTTCTTAGTTCAAAATTCACCATTCTTTACTCCCAGAATCTTTAGGAAATAAAAATGACCAATGTCTTCCATTTCATTCTCTAAAACATAGAATTTACTCCAATCGAAGGCAGCACCAAAAAGAACAAATTAAATAGGAAGAATAATTTTGAAACTGCAACAATTTTAAAATATTGGCAATTTCTATGTGAACTAGAACTAGACTCAGAAATTCAGGAAAATGTAAAACTGGGACAGTTAGCAGAAAAGAACATTAATTGCGGATCAAACTTTTCTTTACTGAAAAGGTCCAATGAAATTATGCTTATAAAATATATACATTTATTGTAATATATTAGTTTGTGAAGAGCCATAAGAAAAATTCTCTTAAAAAGCCAGAATTCAAGGTCATCTGATAGCATTTACTGGAAAAAGGTTGAAGGCCAACAGCAGCAGTAATTATTAACTAATATATTTAATGATTACAAAATAAACTGACACTGTAACCACATTTAAACTTTCACTTCAAATCCTCTCCATCAAGGTAAAGCTGGGAGAAATGGGGAGCGGGGCTACCTTGGGCATTACTTGGCTCAGAATGACAACCAGTAACATTTATTTATATAATTAATCACAACCTGTAGATTTAAGTAAATATACTTTTTAAAAAGCTCCAAATAATAGATGAAATGGACTGAGCTGAAAGGAAGGTCTGATATCTTAATTCTTACCTTGATGAGTCATGGTAACAGGCTCGTTGCCAGATACATTGTTGTAAATTACCACAGCTGAAGCATTATGTGAAGCTGCTCGCAGAATTTTTTGTTTAAAAGTACAATTTCCTCGCTGCAACAGAGCAATCCACTGCTTTGTATTTGGAGGAACCTGAAACCTTGTTCGTGGATCACATCCTAAACGATCTGGAACTAAAAATATAGAAAACTGATTCTAATTTAATTATGCAATTTAAACAAAAGTCCTATAAATATATGTTGATAAAATATTTTCTAATTACCAAACTATATCAATAATTTCCAAAAGTCAAGGAGAATGGGGACCTGCCTCACCTCTAGGGGAGAATGTTCCGGGGGGGGGGCAGCAGCAGAGAAGGGTCCCTTGCTGGACCTCATCAGTTAAAATTCTTTAAATGGCAGAGTCCACAACATACCCTCCTCCCTACCTGACTGGATGGGTCAGGCTGATATAAAAAATGGTTCCATATATAACCTGACCCCATACCATCTAGAACTTTAAGGTCATATTCAATATCTTGAATTGGATCTGGCGACAAACTGGTATCCAATGCAGGTCTCAAAGCAGAGGTATTATATGCACTGTTTCTCGTTGTCCCAATGGTTGCATGATTGCATTCTGTACCAGCTAAAGTTTCTGGAACTGTTCAGGGTTAATCTCATGTGGAGTGCACTGCAATAGTCCAAATGAGAGATGTCCAGGGTGTGAGTGATAAAAGGAACAGTTCCCTACCCAGGAAAGAGTATACCTGGTGCACAACACGAAGTTGAGCAAAGGTTCTTGTAGTCACGATTGCCTCTTGCTCTCTGAGCAAGAGCTGTGAATCCATGGCTTCACTGGGTAAGTCCATTCCCTGAGCATCCCCACAGTCCTTGCATTGTGTTTAGCATCCAACTGGGAATGGATCTGGGTGATTTATCCTCCAGATGCAAGGAAAATTTCTTTCCTGAATACAAATGGCTGTGAATACAAATGCACCCAGAGGCAGTTGGAAAGATCTTCCAAAACAGCCACAGAAACTTGGGAAAGGGGCACGACTGATTTAATGATTAAAAACAGGGTCTTTCTATAATAGGATTGGATTGGATGAAAGTTCATGAGAAAATCATGGCTAAATTGGAAAATAGAAAAGAAAAAAAAAAACCATCCCAGAAGGGAAGGACTTTCATGTTGCCAACAAAACTGCCTAAATATGTCTGGTAATCCACCAGAAAGCATATACAGTACATATATCACAAAATTTTAACTAGTTCATAAAAATGGCAGAATTATTGAAATGTTCTACAACCTTCCAACTTCAGCTGAACTTTTATGTAAAGCATTCCATATCATTAAACTTCTGATCTTCAGTTTGACTTGAATACTAATGAACCACTGCTTAGCTCTTACTGAATAAAACATTGTTGTTTTTATATTAAGACCAATTTTCCAAGCTTAAGATTTTCCTAATTAATTGATTCCACTGAATGTATTATTATAAGGGTTCTTGTTTGTGTTCTTTATTGCAACACTGCTTTAATATCATATTTATAGTGCAGTGTTTCAGCCACTTGCTTACTAAATCTACAATTTAAAGAAACACAAGCTAATATTTTCTTGAAAATATACTTTGCGTTGTGAAGTTAGTAATAAAGGAAATGGAAAAACAAAAAGAAGGAAAAATATACTTATCACTCATAATGATTTCAAGGTTGTAAACTACTGTAGTTTATTAAGTTCAAAAAGATGAAGGACAGATTGAATGCCAGAAAACTAATGCAACACCCTACCCACAGCACCTGATATTATACCCACAGCACCTGATATTAGTATACTCTTGGGATATAAACTGCATGATTTCATTCATTTATGCTATTTGAACTTCTGTTATTTGTGGCCTTAACGATAAGAGATTTTACTACCTGAGACTTCTCAGAAAACAACAACTGAATGAAAAACTGCTGGTGACCTTCTACCTCTGTACCATAGAGAGTATTTTAACTTACTGCACCGGTGAATGGTTTGCCAATTGCACAGTGGCAGATAGGACAGCACTCCAAAGGATTAACTTCATTGCCCAGATGATCATTGGTTGCTCTCTCCCCTCTTTGGAACAGCTTTATAGCTCCCCCTGCCTTAAGAAAGCTCAAAACATTCTTAAAGATCCATCTCATCCTGGGCACCCTTTTTTTTTGAACTATTACCGTCTGGCAAACAGTACAGGATAATAAAAACAAGGACAAATAGGATGAAAAACAGCTTTTATCCCACGGCAGTAACTATATTGAATTCTACTGTATAGTGCAATATTAATGCAATATCGGGTTTTCAATTCAATTGTATAGAATGTCAAGTATGTGTTTTTTATTTTTATAGCTATAATGTACACTGAAGATGGCATTTAATTTTGTTGTACGAGGTGCAATGACAATAAACTAAACTAAACTAAACGGCTCCAGAGTTTGGAAATAGGTATCATCATAGAGAGACAAATGACCTGTGCTTAATATCTCTTATCTTCTACCAGCAGAACTTTCGCATAATGTACATTTTATGAATCTTGAGACTACCATATCAGTTTTCAAGCTAGAATAAAAGTCAGGATAGTTACCATGTCATCTTCTACTCATCTTTTTATTAGACATGCAAAAAACATTAAGAAAAACAAAACATAAATTGAGCTATGTTACTTCACTCTTAAAATTACCCCAACATCAAATTACATGTATTCTTTGACTTATACCACAATTGAGCCCAATATTTTTACTGCTAAGCAAGGCAATTGGTTAGTGAGTTTTGACACATTTTACAATCTGTTTTGCCACAGTTGTAAGTGAATCACTGCAGTTGTTAAGTGAATCTGATTTCTATTGACTTTGCTTGTAAAAAGCTGGCTGGGAAAGATACAGATGTAATTACATGACCATGGGACAGTGCAACTGTCATAAATTGCTACAGGCCAGTTGCTACACATCTAAATTTTGATCCTGTGACCATGGGTATATTGCAACAATCATTAAGTGTGAAAAACAGTCATAGGTCACTTTTTTCAGCACTGTTACAACTTCAAACGGTCACTAAACAAATGATTGTAAGTCGATGACTAACCTGTACAGTCCCATAAAAAATATCTAAGCAATCACTAGGGTTTTCAAAGCATATTCCAATGGTTACTGGAAATAAGGAATACTACCATACACCTAAAGTGCCTGATTTATCAATCAGCATTTTAAGGGACATAGACAACTATGTCAGCAAGTTTAATTTTCAATTGTTTTCCATTATCATCTGTCATCTATGATCAGTTATTCAGAATCCATTTGTAATGTATATTTTTCTCAAGCTAGAGATTCTGGATATCCAAGTTGGAAAGTCTCCATGATATAATGAAAAGCAATTTAAGAGTAATTTCAAACTTCTACAAATCACCTATTTAAAAAGATGTAATCTGATGTTATTTATATCATTTTACAGAAAAGCTCAATATATACATTTTTTTGTTTTCCCATCAGATGCTGATTCCATCACTTGGCCTATTCATTTCTTAAGCTTTTCTTGCGTGCCTATGCCATTAGGTAAGACCCTTAACTTTTGGAAAGATCAGTCTAGAACCACTTTCTACTATCTTTCTACACATAATCCTTGATTTATGACAGCCTTTTTAACAATCATCCAAAGTTACAACGGACTGGGAAAGGGTGCTTTATGACCAAAAAAGTCATCTGTCATAAAATGTTGCACCATCCACACACACACACCCGCAGTTACATGATTGTAATATGGGTGCTTGGCAACCTGTTCTCACAACTAGTTACAAAGTGCCCCATGATTGTACAATTTCTGCCAGCTTCCTCAGAAAGTCACTGGGTGCTGCTGTCCATCAAGCAGATAGATATCAGCACCCAGCAGAAAAAGCTGCTGCTGTCTATCAAGCGGATTCCCTCTTATCTCTGGGAACTAAGTAAAAGACCTGCCTGCTGAGTGGAGCTGAACAATTTTGGCAGGATGCAGAAACAGCACAGATTCTGAAGATCTGAGCTCTATTCCCACAGTCCACCTGAGCAGTAAATGCTGGAGAGTCGTAAGTGAGGGACTGGTCATAAGTCACTTTTTTTAGTGTTGTCGTAAGTTGGAATGGTCACCAAACAAATGGATGCAATTTGGATTACCTGTGATATATTTTTCCTTGAAGCTGCACCTTCTATCTCTTGAAGTGACAAAGATATTTCATGAAAACAAATAACAGAAATATGTTAACAATTAACTTTTCAGTGATATGCATGGCTATGAAAGTTGGGAAAAAAGCAAGAGCAATGTGATACTTTTAAATTATGGATTTAGAGCTGATTATTAAGAGCATTATGCCAGACTTGCAGACAAGGTATTTGTAACAGGAAACAGCAAGGGAATATATGTCCCATTAGAAAGGAAAACCATAGACAGACAACAGGACTCCTGGAGTAGATTTTGCAATCAAAAACTATTCTGCTGAAGATCTTATTCCACACACTGGAATAAATGGGTGTATTATGAACTTCTGTTTTCCTCTCAGCAAATCCACCTCATCAACATTGTCACTGTCTATAAACCAAATCTCATGAGAGCAAACAAGAATAAGGAAGGTTTCTATGAATCATGAATCTGGACCAGATTATTCAAAACTCAGTGGTTATGACAATTCTGCAACTGTCATCATTCTGGGTGACTTCAATGCCAGGATGCAAACAAATAGCCATAACTGGGATAGAGTCCTTGAGAGGAATAGGGTGGGGAAACTAAACAGTAATAGCCTGCTGTTTTTAAGCATGCATGCTGAGCACAACCTGTATATCACTAACACAATATTCAGATTTGCAAACAAGTACAAACCTAGTTGGATGTATCTGAGTTCCAGATACATAACTAGGTTTACATCATAATACATCAGCATGATATTAAAGACACCTCACCTGAGCCATGCGAAGCACTGAGTGCTGGACAGATCAGAGATTGGTCCAGTAAGTCCTCAACCTGCACATAACCCTTTTATGCGATATATATAACCAAGGATTGTAAGAACACCATTCAACACTGGCAGACAGCAAGGATAAATCCAATGTTTTCAAGATATACTTAATGAAAGACCCTCCAGCAATTTACCCCTTGTAGGAACCTGTTCTGAAAAGCGAACTATGAGAAATGCAGGCTGAATAGGACTTCCAGTTTGAGCTTCTTCGGTGACAGATCGAAACCTCATCTCTCTGAGGCTTCGATCCGTGCTCGCCGCTGGAGCACCCGGAGCCGGCTGGTTTCGGGGCTAAG
Organism: Hydrophis major; assembly: GCA_033807585.1. Taxonomy (NCBI): domain Eukaryota; kingdom Metazoa; phylum Chordata; class Lepidosauria; order Squamata; family Elapidae; genus Hydrophis; species Hydrophis major. Next base: position 132,562,828 of record CM066329.1, on the reverse strand, counting down.
CCACCCCGTAGAGGTGGTGAAGAGGGGGGAGACTGCCTGCAGGGTTGAGGAGAGCCGCATCTCTCCTCCCCAGCTGGCCATTACTCCCTTTCCCGAAGGCAGTTGTAGTGTTGGTCAGAAATGGCCACCACAAAGAAGAATTTGACCGGAAAAGAATGTGCAGGAGGAAAATAGAAGAGAAAGTTTTGGTTGACCGGGTCAAACAGCAAAAGCAACAAATAAGGTACCCTGGAATTTAAATTTAACAACATTGTTCCCAAAGAAGATTTTGAAGCTGCGAAGGAGAGGGAGAAGGGAAAGGATTAGGTTTTTTTTCTTCCTTTCCTTATACTGACAGCTAAGAGACTTAAGCAAGAAACTGAAAAAAAATCCACTTTGACATTAATAGGCATCTAAGCTGAAAATAAAAGTCAAAGGGATAATAAAGATTTCTGGACATTTAAAAGTTTTTAAAAGCTGGAAAGGAGGAAAAAAAAGAATAGAAGGGCAGGATCTGGAAAAATGGAGGAGACTTCCTGGAATTAAGGAATGGAACTGTAATTAAAAGGAACTTACAGTGAAATTTTAACAAGATTCCTCAAAGATACATTTTAATGGAAACTTGGTAACAAAATAATAGAACCCCAAGAAGAGAAAGTGGAAAAAAGAAGCAAGTATAAACAGCCTTGGATTATTTGGATTACTTGGTGATTTTTGGTTTTTGCATCTAGATGACTAAAATTAACCGGGTGGTTGTTTAAAAGTTTTTAAAATGGTATCACTCTTAGAAGAACTGAAAACGGAACTTAAAAAATGGAAAGAAGACGCACAAGAAGGGAGAAGTTCTTTTGGCTTCGTGTTTCAATTCTTAGAAATGGATATTTGGAACTATGAGAAGCAACAAGAAATGCTTGCAGAACAAGAAGATTGGGACAAAAAAGAAGCCATCTTTAATGATCAAATAATTTTAAGTGGGGGGAAAAAAGAAAAGGGGGGAAAGAGAGTGAAAAGTTTAAGATTAGAAAAAACAACCAAAAAGAAGAACAATTTGAAAGATAAGTATAATATTAGAAAGCAACAGAAGAGGGGATTACAGATGAGAGAGTTAGAAGTAGAGAGACAAGGGGGTAAAAAGGGGAGGGAGAAGAATAGGGGGAAGAAGGCAACAAGGAAAAGAAGTTGTAAAAGACAGAAACAAGAAATGGAGAAACAGGGAAAAGATATAAGGATTGTAACCATAAGTTTGTTTAGAGATAATGGGTGAAAATTTAATTGTAAAAGGGATTCTGCAAAAGTACATAAGATAGCTTTGTTATATTAGAAATAGAAATAACTTTAGAAAATATCATGATGCATAAAATATTTATTGTAATGCAGTGGGATGTTAATAAATAAATGAATTAAAATGATTGAGAGAATTAAAAGGGAACATTTTTAATTATTAGTAATGATTTATACAAATATAAGTGAGAAATATGGGGAAAAAAGAATTAACTATGGAAAGTTTATAAGTGTTCCCAAGGAAGTATGATATTCAATTGAAAAGAAATGTTAAAGATGTTAAGATTTTAATGCATATTAATGATAGAATTGAATTGGAATGTGTTTTATTTACATATATATATATATAATTTTTTCTTTTTAAGAATATAGTGTCTATTTTAAGAATGTACCAAGCAGAATTCGATTGGAAGTTATGTATTATATTGAATGCTACAATCTTAAAGGTATACATTGAAGCTTAAATAAGAGCTTGAATGGATAAAATTAAAGGATATAAAGGTGTCATACTCTAATTGGTAACTACCAGGAAAAATTTGCTTAATAAGAAAAGATAATGTGAAATTGTAACAGGACAGACAAAAGTATAAATATAATGATTTGAATTGAGATAATTAAAACAAAGTTGAGAAAATTAAAAGAGGGGAAAAATTATGTAGAAAATATAAAATGGTAATAAGATATGGAATAGAATATAAAAATGAGCATGAAATTGAGTTTTCTGTATGAAGAAGTGATAACCTGGGACCATGCTATTTTCAAAAAAGATGTTTTATTTGTATTTTGTTTTTGTGAAAACCCAAATAAAATTTTCAAAAAAAAGAAAAGAAAAAGAAATACAGGCTGAATAGCGGCAAAGAAAGGCCAAGCAAGTGGAACACTACAACAAACTTACATGTCACTAGACAGTTCTTCAATGTCATAAAGACTCCCCCTTGCAGTCTGATGGGTGAAGCCTGATCAAATACTAGGAAGGATTAAGGGACTAGAAGGACTACAAAACTGACAGGCTGAGCACTTTTCCTATCTATAGGTAGCCCTCGACTTAAGACTACAATTGGGACTGGAATCTGGGTCATTGAGCAAAACAGTCGTTAAGTGAGATAGATGTCACATGACTTCTTCCTTCAATGACCATAATCCGGGCAATTCTGGTTAAAATCATTAAGTGGATGGAGTCTCAGGTAAGAAGTTAGGGGAGACCCTGACAGGCTTGCTCTAGTGCTCAAAATCCTCCCCACAAACAGAGAGACATTCACATGTGGCCTGTACTGAACCTCCCGCAACTGTCTGAGGCAGCTCATCAATTATCGATAAATGAAAATGACATTAAGACTGTTAATGAATTGCAGAAACAAAGGTTTTAATATATTAATTCAAAATTAGAAAAATTATGAACAAAATAATTATGTTGTCCTTGAAAAAATGAAGTAGAAATTGAATATAGTAAAAAAATGAATACCTTAAAAATTAGTAGCAATTTGCTCTTCCTGATCTACTCTCCCTTATTTAATAACATACAAATGGCAAGAATTAAGACAGATGGTTTTTAGGGCCCATTCATAAGCAAATTATAAATTATATTAATTACCTCAGTTAACCTGTCTAAATATCCTCATAAGTAGTCATCATGGGGATCAATATCTATTAGCTTGAATGGCAGTGTGATTGCCTCTGAAGGCCTGGGAGAGTAGTGGGCTTTCTTTTGTACTCAGTTGACCATTGTTAGAACAGACTGCTGGACTAGATGGGCCAGTGTCCAATTTTATGTTCTTAGTGAAAAGTGTAAAATTCAGATTCAAGCCTCATTAAGCTATACAATGTGGAAAGATGTGTCCTATGCAGTGCTATCCATTACCCTAGTGCAGTTGACTATTTTCCTTATTTTGTAATATGTGTACACAACCTTTGGGATACAACTCCTGATAGACATACAGCAGTTATAACATTACTTTAGAGTCATCTGAATGCTAATGTGACTTAATCCCTATTTTGCAAACTATGCAATTTAGATTATCTGATTTTAAGATTGGATACACAAAGCTGATCACAACTATGTCTGACTTATATTTACTACTCCTAGAGGCCAAGAGGATTCGGATTCAACTGCATCATTGACACTGTAATAATGAAAATACCGAAAACTGCATAAATTGAAACATTGATGATAAATTATGGAATGATATAAAGAATAAAACTGCTGAGAATATCACCGATAAGATATAGAAATAACCTATTTTTTTTAAAAAAAAATACCATACTCTTTGCTTGATCTCAATATACATGCAATTCTTTCCAGCACAATTTACATAAAGCTGTGATGACCTGGGACATAACACAAAAGCAACAAAGTCACAAAAATAGGGAAAGTAACTTTAATACCTCCAACTGGGCCCTCAATGTCCAGTTATCTTTGGCTGGAGAAAAAACTCCCAAGAACAGTTTTTAAAGGGAAGAAATTCCATCCAAACCCAAAGTACATATAAATTATAAATAAAAACTAACACAAACCACCCTGCAGCAATTAACGAGGCAGGATAGGATAAGGAATTGCAGACTTCAAAAGATAATGAAACACACACAGTTGGGAAGATGCCAGAACTCAGATAACACTTGACAAACCAAAATAATTCACGCTTTGCTTCCAGCAAGGAGTGGTGCGCGAACACCCTCTTTATCCTGTTTTCCCAACTTCAGCTAATGAATGGAATCAGAGCCTTTTTCTCCCTTTAACCCACATTGCTCACTTCTCCGTTCCTCCCTGTGTACTCTAGGATGAAGAGGGGGATGGGCCTGGGTCTTCCTCTGAATGCCCAGCCGGACTGAGCCCTTCCCCAGTTTCCTCCACAGCCACCGGAGCCACATTCCCATTCCTTGTCAGCTGTTCCACCTCTCCCTCAGAGTCAGATTCCAACAGGGATATAACAAAAGTCTTATGCTTACATCTAACATATAAATTTTCTAAATAGGTTTTGAGGTGTGTGATAAAAATATATATATTGTAACACGGTCTGCTAAATATATATGAACATTACATAAACTAAAACAATCTTGAGCAACAGACTATGATAGGAAAGTACTTACTATCCCAATTTCCTCCAAGCTGAGAAATTTCCTAAATATTGTACATCAATGAAATTAGGTTATTATCACTAATTTTTAAAGTAATAAAATATATGTATTTTCTCCCACCTCTGGGGGTGGTGGCATACTGGTCTGTTTGGGGCAGAACAGCACACTCCTATTACATTTTCTCCCATTGAAAAATAGCAGCCATAAGAAGATTCTTTATCAGATCCTACATCATGCTGAGCTATGGTTTGCTTTAACTATTAGTTTACTAAAAAGTTATTATTTATAATGAGTCACATTTATATGTTGTCTTTATAATTTTTTTATAATTTTATGACTGATTTCCCACCACTTTATGATTGCTTCTACTTCAAGATGAGAAATCTGTTGGATCATTTCAGTGATTTATCTGGCATTCTAGATATCAGTGACCAACTACATTTATTTAATAAGTTCATATAAAAAGACAGAAAGGTGGATACCCTTTTCACTTCACTCCTTAGCAGTTGGTAGTTAAAATATGTTATTGTGATTCAGAAAAAATAAACTGCCAAGACTCCTGGCCACTGTCACTCTAAACCTCTATGAAATAATCCCATTCCCTTTTAAATCCTCAATTAATTGACAGTGCAATCAAACATTTACCTTGAAAAGAATGATAGATTTGTCTGTCCCTACATTTAAATAGATGACTTAAATTTTAAGATTGAGAGGGACAAAAAAGTAATATTTGTCACATTTCTTCATACCATGTATGAGTTAATATGACTTATCAGAGATTTATGTAAGGACTATATTAGCAGCTTTATGTTCACCTCCCTACCCATTAATTCAAAGCATGGATCTATCTTTTTTAAAATACCAACTATATACTGAGTTGACATTTTCACTGAGTTTCCCAATGTGACTCTATGATCATCCTGATCAGTCATTACCAGCACAATTCCCATTAACATATATGGAACCTCTAGGGTTTCTGTTCCAATGTGCATCATTTGGCATGTGCTTATATTAAATTGCATTTGCCATTTTTAAACCCATTCACGTTAAGCCTTTATGGAATTGTCAAAGGCTTGGAGAAAGAACAAAAACAAAGCAGAAATAATTGAAGAACCCACAAACAAAACATTAATTCATCACATGAAGCCAACAAGCCACAGTTTCAAATTACAGTTTACTGCCCTAGAAGAAATGCTCACTTATTTACAGGCCCATTAGCACGTTATCCTGCCATAATCCCAAGCCACTTTATGGTATACTATGTTAAACAAGTAAGGCTGCTATTCAATAGAAAATATACCAGCAGCAAAATAGTCCATTTGTTCCCACTCACGCCACAGCCTTCCCAAAACCCCAAACAACAACTCTTTTTGGAGGCTTGAAAGATATTCTAGAGCAGATTTAGCACACAGAACATAGAATCATAGGGCTGGAAGCTGACTTCATACATATTCCAGTCCAATCCCCTGCTCAAGGCAAGAGACTTTACACCATCCCTGTCAAATGGTTGTCCATTCTATTTTTAAAAAACTTCCAGTGATGGAGCACCCACAACTTTGGGAGGCAAGCTATTTTTTTGATTAATTGTTCTCATTGTCAGAAAATTTTTCCTTACTTCAAGGTTGGATCTCTCTTTAACAAGCCCCCACCCATTTAATATTGTCCTGCTCTCTGATGCTTTGAAGAATAGGTCAATCCTCTTTTCTGTGACAACCCCCCTAGAATATAGTTATCATTCTCCCCTCTCACCACCAAAAATCTCCTTTCTTTGATAGCTAGGAATCCCTAATTCTCTCAATCGTTAATCACACAATTTAGCCTCCAGATCCTTTATCATCTTTGTTGCTCTTTTCTGCACTCTTTCTAGGGTCTCAGGCCTTGGTATAAGAGAGAAGCTGGCTGCTTTCTACAATGGGATGTTTACTTATGTGCAGTGAGTCTCATAAGAGAGTGTAAAGACTTTGCCATCATGATCTACTTCAGAAGAGATTGTACTAAAGCATAATTCCTGTTAACCATTAACAGTTATCTGGATTAGAGAAAAACTAGTGATTTTGCCACAACTTCATTAACTGAAAATTCTCTCCCCCTCAGATTTCATGCCTCTGATAATTATCATATTCCAAATGGTCTAGATCAGGGGTGTTAAATTCATGTCATCACATAACACATAGGAACTTTTTCCCCTTCACTTATCTGAGCATGGTGTGGCCAGTGCATGATGCTTCGGCCCACGGGTCGGGAGTTTGACAGCTCTGGTCTAGATTTAGCATATTATAGAAATCTTCTGAAAGTGATGGCAAATAAAATATAAGAATATGCAATAGTATTTCTTTGTACCATGCTATAGCATTTCAAAACACTCTCTAGCCATTTCATAGTTTAGACACATGAAAACTTTACTTTTAATTTTTTGCAGTCAACAGAAAAAGCACTATTGTGTACAGTTGTTTTATGAAACAATAATTGATTTACATGATATGGTATTTTAAGACACTTTGAATTCTGAAAAATGCCCCAAATGAGTATTTTCAGCCAATTTAAAATACAAAAAAAAAATGTAATACCTAATATTGGGGGGAAAAGCACCCAGAAGACTCAAAAGAATAGGAAATGAAATTGAAGTTCAAGGAGATTAAGATTTTGCTACCTATATCAAGTGTGTGTGTGTGTGTGTGTGTGTTTAAATAAAATAACTATGCTAGAAAGGTAAGCCACTTTGGTCTAGTCACTAGATTCTAGTGGTTGTGGCACCAGGCTAGAAAATGACTAGAACCATGAGTTCCAATCTTGCCATAGCCATGAAAACCAGCTGGGTGACCTTGGGTGAGGTATTATCTTTCAGCCAACTCACCTCACAGGGTACTGTTGTGAGGAAAATAAGAAGACAAAGGTTATATTCTTCATCTTGAGTTATTTGTAAAAATAATAAAGATAGGATACAATAAATAAATGTAAATATAAACTTATTTTTCAAATTAGCTCTGAAACAACTTACAGCGGGACTTCATGGCACTTTTTCATCCTTCAAGGAAAAAAAATACTAAATTCTTACTTTCAAAACATATTTGATTCTTCAAAAATAGCAATATAACTTAACAATTCTAAATATATTTATTTAGATCAACTGCTGATGAAAGATTCTATGCATACCATTCATCCCTACATACATTTTAATGCTATATTCTCCAAAATCATGACATTCAGCAGCAACCTTTTTCAACAGCCAATCTGATTCTATGGTTTTATTTTTGTAAAAGAAGCTTATCTAAAAATGCTCTTCAATGACCTTGAATACTCACCACAATTCATTCCATACTTTCTATGAAAACAAAACTAAGAAGCAGTTTAATGGGAAGCCTATTACTATTCCTCTGGTTGATAACATTACCAATAAAATGCACCATTGTAATCCTTCATTATTTATTTATTGACTTTTATCCCGCCCTCTACTACTTTATAAGTAACTCAAGGCAGTAAACATACCTAATACTCCTTTCTCCTCCTATTTTCCCCACAGTAACACGGTGAGGTAGGCTGGACTGAGACTGAGTGACTGATCCAAAGTCACCCAACCAGCTTTCATATCTAAGATGCAACTAGAACTCACTGTCCCCTGATTTCTATGCCAGCACCTTAAGCACCAAACTGGCACTCAAGAATCATGATTTTCATGATTCATGCTTTTATGATACCAACACAATTAAGGTATAGGGTTTCCCAGGTCCTGTCCTATCCTCTAAGATTATGAAACACTATTCTATTTATATATTAAACATATTTATATCGCTACTGAATTCATATACTGGTGACTCTGGTGGCTTACAGCATTAAACCCCACAACATATAAACTATAAATGTAGTTTTGTTTTATATATATACACACTATTTTATACATGATGTACACCTAAATGTCAGCCAATTTGTCCTTGGTCAGCTTCAAAATAGTTCAGCTTCATTATAATATATTATTTAAGTAAGGATATGTAAAAATGCCTCCTGAACTTTGCGATTCTGGAATGAAGAGACTTCTGTACATACTTTTAATGAAAATCAACTGCTTCAAACTGCAGCACATAGTAACAAAAGGAAAAGCTACAAAAAAAAGAGAGACCTACCTCCATTGATTGGCAAAGGTGCCAGAAGTAGGCCTTTGACACCTATTTTGGGAGAAGTTTGTCCATAGCGTGCCCGTTCAAGTGTTATTGAAGCAGACGTTGAACGATCAGGATTCAACACAGTGACATTTATGAGAGCTGTATAATATATTAGATTGGAATTATCTGCACTCGCTGGGAGGGGGTAACAGTTAAACAGGACCAAAATGGGCACAGAGTACAAGTAGCTCCAGTAAGGCAAAATCCACTTCAGAATCATTTTCAGCTCTTAAAAATCGCTATCTTCTTGTTAAAAAATTTTCTTCGACGAGATGCTCCGTGCCTATTACGAGCACCTATTCATATCAGTCTGCTCCACAATCAAAAGAAGCCAAAAAGTAATCTCGTATACCTCTCCATCCAGTCACCCCACTTCAATACTCTCGGAAACACTTAAAATGGTGGGAGAGTGAACAAGAAAAAAATTGCCACGGTTTTTAAAAAAAAAAAAAAATTGGGGGGGACGGACAAATCACATCCAATAAGCCAGGAGCTGTTCTGATCTAAGAGATACGGCACAGGTTAGGGGCTTATGGAGCCAGTTTATTCACAGGAAAAATATTCGTATCCCGCCGTTTGGAGCCAAGGCCAAGCAGTCTTTCCCTTTGGATGGCCCCAAAGGAGCTCCCCCTTCGGCCTGTCTGGATGCCTCTCTTGGGGCTTGCCCAAAATCGCAGCCCCTTCAAGTCCGGGGCAAAGAAGCGCAGTCGATGGCAACAGCTTCTCGGACAGAGCTTTGTTTTTTTCTGGGAAAGGCGAAAGAGGAATACGGGCGGGGGGAGAGACAAGCAAGAGGAAAAACACGGAGGGAAGGACGAGGGCCCCTAGGATTTAGCGACGCTGTTCTGCTCGAAGCCCCGCTTGTTGTCGCCGCCGCCACCTCCTCCAGGCTGCTGGGGCTGGAGGTTGCTGCAATCAGCGTGCCGGAGGCCGTTGAACGTCGCTTTCTCGATTGCCCCGGAGGCTTCGCAGCCGGCGGTCGACCTCAGGCTTCTGGCTGGGTCCCGAGGCGGAGCCCTTCCACGCACGTAGCCTCCACAGACCTTTCCCAACGACAGGCGAGCGTCCGCAACGGAAGAAGGAGCGGGAGCTCCATGAAGCCTCAGTCCACCGCTCCGGACCCTGCCCTTTGTTCGTCCCGAAGCTACAGGCAGGTTACAGCGCACGCGGCCCCACCCACCCACCAATCAAAGCAACCGTCGGCCTCTCTTTTCCTCTCAAACCAACAGCGGTTCTCCGCTCGCCAGCCGCTTCCGAACGGCGGAATTGCCAGACGCCGAGTGTTCAGTTGGGGTGTCGCGCCCGGTGCGCAGGCGCACTGCACCAACCCGATTCTTCACCTCCCCCTTCGACGAGGAAGTGGGATTGAAGTCACGCCCCCCTCCCTCCCACCCCCGAAAGGGAGAGGGGCGGGGGAGGGAGAGACCCCAAGAGTCGACGACGAGGAGGAGGAGGAGGAGGAGGAGAAGGAGGGAGGAGGAAGAAGAAGAGTTGGGAGGTGCTGCATGCGAGCTCCTGTCGAAAGCTTTACCCAGGGGTCGCCAACCTTTTGGACCTCAGAGACCACCAAACTCATAATTTTATGACCACTAACTGGTTCTGTGGGCGTGGCCTAATTTGTGGGTGTGGTTTGGTGGTCATGTGATTGGCTAGGCATGGCTTGTATGTAAATATTATAAATATGAGTCAGTTGCTAAGCATCTAGATTTTGATCATATGATTCTGGGAGATGCTGCAATGTTTGTAACTCTGAAAAATGGTCATAAGTAACTTTTTTCAGAGCCATTGTAACTTTGAACTGTCACTAAATGAACTGTTGTAAGTCAAGGACTGCCTGTAATTCCTTGCGTTAGGTGAATTCTTGGTCAAACTTGCACAGTGCAGTTTCAAACCGATCAGACAGCAGCAATAACTTTTTTAGTTTTTTAGGCATCAAAACTTGCCCCTTGTGATTAATGACCATTTCAATAAACTATTCGTAGAGAAGATTATTCTTTAGGTATGTATTTTTTTATTCTGACTGAGAGGGGAGGACTCTCATGGTGGAGCTTCAACCCTAGGTGTTAATGTCTTTTTTGGCTCTTACATTTTTAGTCACTGAGAAAGGCAGAATAAATGCGGGGAGGAGTGGAGGAAGCAGTAAATATATAATTTTTGCACATTGTATGGCTCATACAAATCATTTGCAAATCATAGCTATTTCTTGCATATATTCTAGTGTGCTGTTGGTGTGTATTTATATTGTATGGATGGATGACACTTGAAGTACTGTATACCTGATTTCAGTTTTCTTTGAAGAACATAAATATTTCCTAAGTCCTAGTGGTAAGTGGAAGGCTCCAACATTATAAGCAATTATTAATCTTCAGTGGCTTGCTTAAATCTTCTTTTCAGAGAGCTGTTGCAATTGTGATACACTTTATTGCCAGCGTGAGGCAACTAAATGAAAATCATATTGTATTGATTTAGTTTTCCCTTAATGAAGGCCATATTTCTCTTGCTTGTGAGGCTTTACGGTATGACATTTCATAGTATATATTGACCCTGCACAACCCACTAAAAATAGGCAGTTTGTGGCTGTGTAAATTCTCAGAAATGATGTTCATGCAAAACACTGTAGAAATATCAGTATAATTGAGGAACCATTTCTGAGCCAGTAGCCAAACATTCTGCTTTCGCATGATATTATTCTCCTCACAACTCCTCACAACTTGGGACATACTGGGTATCAACCACAATAATTCCCCTTTCTAAGCATTTTTTAAAACTTGTCATACTTCCTTTCACTAAAAAAGGGACAGCAAAATGACATATGTTTCCAAGGAATGTAACTTGCTTCAATTTATGGGCTTTCTAAGACAAATGTGCAATGCTAGGAAAGTTCGCTGCCTTGAGTTGACTAAATATATAAAAAAGGCAAGATAAAAATATAAATAATAATTCATCATGGCTATTAAAATCTGTTCATACCTGTATTTTTGGATTCTTTTTTTGTGGGAACCTCAAGTTTGCATTTTAATATCAAAATTAAAACAAAGTCGTTAATTTACAAATAAACTTCTCTGCTTACATGAACCTCCTCTAACCATATTTGTGTTGAATATTGGTTTGTAAAATAAAACATTTTGCCTGGGAGAACATCTCCCAGTCAGCCTTAGCACTTCATGTTGCCTGTACAACATTTTCCACCAGATTTAAATAAGCCACATAGCCTGCAGTAATGAATCAACAAGTTTCGGTACTTGCCAGGCCCCAAGGCTTCAAGGCCTCATGTAGGATGCAAGCATGTACTAGGAACAAAGAACATCAATCAGCAACACATCACCATGGGCTACTAACTGGACTGCAAGCATTGATTGGCTACTTTGTGCCTACTAAAACTGACCATATAGTACTGTGATTTGATGCTACTATGTGTCCACTAATATTTCTGCTCATATAACATAATGATTGGATAGAATTCACCGCATGTGACGTATTACTATGTGTTTTTAATAAAAGAGCTTCCTGAGCTCGTGATCGGGGCAGCTCACCCGAGATAGAACCAGCCTGGTGTCTTTCTTGATGCATTCGACCACCCAGTGAGAAGCCTTCCAAATGCAGAGCAAAGCCGCATCTGGTGACCCCGACGTGATCTGTTAAAAGAAACGGGTGCGTCTATCTTCGACTGCTTATCTCACCCGGCCAGATGAGCCAGTTGCAACTCAGGGACGCCGTCTCATGTCACAGATCCCTCCCCAGGAATCTTCCCTAAAGAAGACATCCTCCCTTCAGGTGAGTATGGGCGGAAAGTTCTCCAAAGCGCAGATAGCACATTTGCAGGAATTAGGAGAATTAACGAAGAACTCAATTATTATTCTTAGGAATCAGGGCAAAATGCTCCCGGTTCCAACTAAAAAGGACCTTATCACCCCTTTAACTTACATTTACACACAATGTCCGGCTTATCCGGAGAAAGGGTCCTTGAAAGTCTCCACATGGCAACGTTTGGGTGACTATTTTCATAATACTCCCAGGGCTCCGCCAAAGATTCTGACCACATGGAGAATAGTCATGGAATGTTTAAAAATCCATGGTTTAGCACTTACCAAAGCCCCCTCCCCTAAGGAGGGTCCTCCTCCTTATACAGCTGAAACCAAAACAAAGGACGCTCTCCCGTTAGAAGCTTTCTCCCCCACTGCTCCTGAACCCATAAATCCTCCTAACTCAAATCCAGCAGAGGATCAAACACCCATGGGAGCAATCGCACAAGCCATGGCACAGGGATGCAAGGAGGGCTCTCTTACCCTGGAAGAACTCTCTCTTTGTCCCGTTGAATATATAGGGGATGGAGCCGGAAATGTGGTGCCTAGACTTGACCCATGAAATTAATCAGAGATTTAAAACAAGCCGTGGCCATGTACGGCATCCAGGCACCATATATCAGAGGTTTCATTAACACCATCAGCTCCTCCTTTTTTATGTTACCCCAAGATTGGAAAGATCTTTTCTTACTGACTGGACCGCAGTATGTTGTTTGGGAGTCAGACTTTCGTGCTGAAGCTGAAAAATTTGCCCGCGATCGTGGCGCAGCCGCGAGAGTGGATCAAATATTCGGTATGGGCCGATTTGCAGACTTATCAACTCAAGCGGCTCTCCCACAACATACCCTTGCCCTTATCAGTATCATAGTGGTCAAAGCCCTTGACAAACTTGATGATCCTACCTCTGGCATTGTAGGATCTTTTTCAAAAATTACTCAAGGCTCACATCAGCCTTATGCTGAGTTTGTAGAGGAACTTCAGAAAGCCATTCACAGACAAATCTCGAATGAAGAAGCCCGTAAAGAGCTTCTGTTGAAACTGGCTGTTGAAAATGCAAATGAGGATTGCAAGAGGATTCTGCAGCCTCTATCTGCCCAAGGGGGGGCTTCCCTCTCGGACTATCTAAAGGCTTGTAGAATCATGGGAACTGTCTCCTACAATATGGAGCATCTGGCCATGGCCTTGCAGCAAGCAAATTCTCAAGGCAGGCCAGCCGGCAACTGTTTCAATTGTGGGAAGCCAGGCCACTTCAAAGCACAATGCAGAACCAGAGACAATACACAAAACAACACCAAGCCTAAAACTATATGCCCAAGGTGTAAGAAAGGGTACCACTGGGCAAACCAGTGTCGTAGCAACATTCCTCAACCGCAGGGAAACTAGAAGGGGGGCGATCAGCCAGCCCCGCTCCCAAGGCTGACTCCATATCTTTCCAACTAATTGCCTCAGAAGATATGGAAATTGACATTCCAGGCACTGTTTACTTTCTCCCCACATGCCTGAAAACGATCCCTCCTGCCATGATGCCCCTCATAATTTATCCCATCCGGGACCTTATGGCAAAAGGAATCATTGCTTCTCCGTTTCTGAGAGATTCAGACGACTTTTCCTCAGTGACCATGGCAGTAATACTCCCACAAAATTTAGCAAGGGAGAATTAGTAGCAACCGCTATTCCGGTACCTGTTAAAATGGCTGATGCATGGGCATTTACTGTCCATCAAACAGTGGAACAAGCCAGGCCTGTGTTACAATTCACAATCCGTAACAAAGTCTTTTCGGGTCTCTTAGATACTGAAGTTGACGTAAGTGTCATCCGAACGGCTGAGTGGCCGGACGATTGGTCTTTGGAAACTGCCCCAGCCATTCGGGGAGTGGGAGGAGTTCAGCACACCCACCGTAGCAAACACTGGCTACCGGTGAGTTCCTCTGATATTTCTCACACTGCCTACCTCCAACCCTTGGTTCTTCCATTACATACTAACCTGTGGGGCTGTGATCTTATGTCTCAACTTAACACAAAACTCATTATTGATTAATGGAATCTTTTGCTAGAACTCCACTGCGGCTACAATTAAAAACCACAGAACCTGTTTGGGTAGACCAATGGCCCCTCACAATAGACAAACTAGAGGCCCTGCAATCACTTATCCAGGACCAAATTGTCAAAGGGCACATTGAACCATCTGTCAGCCCATATAACACCCCCATTTTTGTCATAAAGAAAAAATCAGGAAAATGGAGGCTATTGCAGGACTTACGAGCCGTGAACACTATAATAAAACCAATGGGGGCGCTACAATGTGATCTTCCAAATCCCAACATCATCCCTGAAAAATTTGATCTCATGGTCATTGATTTAAAAGATTGCTTTTTTTCTATCCCCTTGCATGAACAAGACCGTGCCTTATTCGCTTTTACACTACCTCGCTTAAACAACTCCTTTCCCTCCTCCCGCTTCCAGTGGAAAGTCCTACCCCAAGGTATGCTCAATAGCCCCACCATGTGTCAACACTATGTCAATAATGTCTTGCTACCCTATCGTTCTGCTTTTCCACAATTTCTGGTGTATCATTACATGGATGATATCCTTGTTGCAGCCCCTGGGCCACCGGGTACGGTGTTCACTTCATTTTCCTTCCTGAAAGCCGTTCTTGCAAAAGGAGGCTTGCACATAATACCTGAAAAGGTGCAAGTACTAACTCCATACGCATATCTGGGCTATAAAATGCTTTCTGCTACTGCCTATCCTTCACTTCCCTCTCTGTCTCTGCCTTCTCAACCCACCCTGGTTCAACTTCAGCAATATCTGGGTACCATTAACTGGGCTCGACCTTTCCTGTCTTTATCCACTGATATTCTTTCTCCGTTGTTTGAAGCCCTTACCTGGGGAAAAAAGCCTGCTGACATAATATCCTTGCAGCAACCTCAGCTTCAAGCAATAACTCAAATAGAAGAGAATATTCGAAAAATATGGGTAGACAGAGCTGCTGCCAATACTCCTTTAGATATGGTCATTTTAGCCACCCCGAGGCTTATGACCGCAGCAGTAATTCAAAAGGACCAAAAGCTCCACATCATAGAGTGGATCCATCTTTCCCATACACCACAATGCTCCATCACTTCCAAATCAGCTCAATTGGCTCAACTGATCACAAAAGGCAGGAGTCGTGCAAAATTACTTATGGGAATAGATGTCTCCACACTTTTTATCCCTTTTTCGCTACAAATATGGGAATCTCTATTCCAAAACTCCCAGGAAATTCAGTTTACCTTAGCCGACTGGCCTGGACTAGTTTCCTGCCACCTGCCCGCTGATGCACATTTTCAAATCATTCGAACAATACCCATCTCTTTCTCCTCTCCCATCAGCAAATGGCCTTTGGTTAACACCTTGACTATATTTGCTGATGGCAGTAGGGAACGAGGGGCATGCGCTTGGCAAAGGAATGAGGTGTGGCACACTAAAACCACCCCTGTGCAGACATCACCACAAAGGGCTGAACTTGCTACAACCATATTAGTCCTCCAGAATTTTAACGAACCCCTCAACTTGATCTTAGACAGCCTATATGTTACTCAAATAGTCTCTACTATTCACGATTCTTACCTCTCTCCCGCTATTGATAAAAACCTTCTTTCTCTTTTTGTTACATTGCAACACCTTGTTGCACAGTGTCAGCACCCCCCTCTTCCTAGCACACATTCTCAGCCACCAACTCTTCCCGGGAATTCTCCAGGAAGGCAATGATGTGGCTGATCAAGCGGCTGCAGGCATCATGACCTCACACACATTAACTCCTTGGGAGAGCCATTCATACTTCCATCAAAACACTAAAGCTCTCATGAAACATTTCAACCTTACTATGGCCGAAGCCTCAGCCATTAGACAGCAGTGCCCCACCTGCAGTCAACAAGCCCATTCCATCCCTTTAGGGGTAAATCCCCGCGGATTGAAAGCCTGTGAAATATGGCAGATGGACGTTACTCAGTTTCCTCCATTTGCCCCCTGGAAGTATCTGCATGTCACAATTGATACTTATTCAGGGTTTATAATGGCAATTCCACAAAGTGGAGAAGCCTCCAAACATGTCATCAACCATTGCATTTGCACCTTTGCATCGTTGGGATGCCCAAATGAAATAAAAACAGATAATGGTCCTGCATAAACTAGCACAACCATGTCAGAATTTTGCACTAAGTGGCAAATTACCCACAAATTTGGAATCCCTTATAACTGTCAAGGACAAGCTCTGGTAGAGAGAGCCAACCTAACACTAAAAACAGCATTAGAATGACATTTGATCAAAGGGAAAAAAGCCCTTGGCCTCCCGGCGATGCAAGACACCCTTAATCTCTGTCTTTATACTCTCAACTTCCTCAATCTCTCCGGCACCCCTGCTACGATGGCAGTGGAGCGACATTTTTCCTCCCCCCCTCCCCTGATTCTCCCAAACCACAGGTATACTACCGTCAACTGCCAGACCCTGCTTGGAAGGGCCCTGCTGGTCTCCTCACCTGGGGTCATGGCTATGCAGCTATCCAGCTTCCAGATCGTGTCCTGTGGGTTCCTGGACGACACGTCAGACCATACCACCCCAAAGTAGAAAAATCACCACCTGCAGACATATCAACATGATTCGTCTCGTTGCCTTACTGACCCTCCTCCTCCTCCTTGCCGCCCGTGCCTCCAAGGTCTCCATCCCATCTCGAGTGACTTACTTCACGCCAGGAACCCCCCTTCTGTTGACCTGCACCGCGTGTGGGGACATTTTTCCACCCTATCTCAGATGGTCAATGCTCCCTCAGCCATGACTCCATATCTCCAGCAATGCTTCTTTCTGGATCAACACCTTTGAACACCCTCCTCAGACTACACTCCTCATACTTCACCCTACTGCAACCACCTATTATTGCTCTGGTCGACGCCTCTATGATTCCATACGCAACATTTATGGATCCTGGACAGTCCTCAGACCCCGTTCACCTTGTCATCATCACAGACAATTCGCAAATCAGCCTGACATTCATGTCCAGGCCACCCCTTTTCTACATCGGGTTAAGAGATTGCAGAACCCCACCAGTGCGTCAGATGGCTGCGCCCCCTGCCTGACCAAAACCACGCAAGCAGGCTCCATTCAACTAACTCTCATCTACCATACCCAACAACCGCAGAAGTGCCTTCCTACCGGAAAAACTTGCCAAAACAATGGGACCATGTACCATCTATGTAAGAAGAACTCAAAAACCATTTGCTACGATCCCAAGATGGCTGTATGTCTCAACGTTACCTTAGGGCGGGACTTCCAAGAACCTCTGGCAGATCTGATCCTGAGGGGGAGGGAAAACTTTACTACCTAAACCACACCACCGTGCTCAAGGATGGTACTAACCCAATTGTTTTAATCTTTGATGTTTGTGTTGCTTTGTTCTAAACCAGGGGGACATTCATGCGGGTCTGCTGACTGGAAAACAACGTATGCCCAAAATCATAAATATTTGTGTCCTACACTCATTAATTGGGCCACAGGGAACCCCAATCAATGGGTCCCTTGTGGAGGTTCCATCGAGTGCTCGGGTTGGTCTTGTGTCTGTGATTATACCGGGGGAGGGTACTCAGGCTGCAATCATCTATCACATTTCAAATGAATATCAGGGTCTACCACAGATAATAAGGTAGAAATCACCATCTCCAGGCAACACCCTGCCTTGGATACTTTGGGATTGATGGCACAGGATCAGATCCAAACACTTACATTAGCATAAAGACTGAAGTAATATATGAAGGTAAAGAAACATCATTGGGATGGTCGGTATATAACAATTTAAAGTAATTAGAAAAAGCCTCTGATACCAGTGTTATTTCATAAAACTCGTTCATGGATATGGCAGAAAAAATTGCAAAACAACTTGCAATAACCAATTGTTTTGTCTGTGGGGGAACCACCACAGGAGAACAATGGCTGTGGCAAGCCTTAGAAGCCTCACCATCACTGTTCAATAACATGTCTTCTGTAGGAAACATAACAGATAGAACAGCTTCCGATCCACTTATCTGGACAATTACCACCAACTTAATTGGTAGAAACTGCTTTTCCAGAAATGGATCCACTCCAATAGAACACCTCCTTTGTTTAGGTACATGGGATAACTCCTACCAGACTTGGACTGCACCTGACAATACTACCACCACACCTGCTAAATTCAACACCTCCCTCTTTCCTTATCTCAATGACACAACATCTTCCCAAATTTGGACAGCCCCAAATAACATGTATTGGATTTGTGGTAACCTAGCCTATCCATCCCTTCCAGCAGATTGGCAAGGATCATGTGTATTGGGGTGGATAAGACCTTCCTTTTTCCTCCTACCGATCTCCATTAAGCAAGAACTAGGCATCCCTGTGTATGATACATTATCCCGCAAGAAAAGAGACACTGACAATACCTTTGCAGGCTTCCCCTGTCAATTAGAATACGCAGAGGATACCTGGACCTCAGAACGAATCGTCTGTACCTACAGCGTTGCCACTTGGGCCCAGGATGGGTCCTGGGGGTACAGAACCCCCATATATATGATTAATAGAATTATTCATTTACAAGCTGTTTTAGATTTAGCAGGCCAACGAATAGACAAAGCTCTAAACACTCTAGCAACTGCTACAGACAAATTACGCACAGCTGTCTACCAAAATCGCTTAGCTTTAGATTACATACTAGCCAAAGAAGGAGGGGTATGTGGTAGGTTCATTCTCACGAATTGTTGTCTTCAAATTGATAAGGTTGACAAAGTAGTAGCACAATTTACAACTGAGATGTGACAATTAATCTATAATCCTAATCAAGTATGGCAAGATTTTGATTTTAAAAATATTTTTAGTTCCTGGTTCCCAAAACTACCAGGTTTACAAGCCATAGTAGCTCTCATAGGTATGATTGCTGAAGGATGCATTATTCTTCCATGTGTGTTACCAATTTTTATTCGCACTATCTCCAATAGTCTGTCCTTATTAGCTGAAAAGCGCGCCATTGCACAGGTTAATGCCCTCTGGGAAAAAGAACCTCTGTACAAAGTCATACCCTCAGAAGACCCTGATGCGTACGCTTGCACAAGTTTTTGCATGGGCAGTGATGAAGATCCAGAAGACTAAAACAGAGGAGATGCAGTAATGAATCAACAAGTTTCGGTACTTGCCAGGCCCCAAGGCTTCAAGGTCTCACGTAGGCTGCAAGCGTGTACTAGGAACAAAGAACATCAATCAGCAACACATCACCATGGGCTACTAACTGGACTGCAAGCATTGATTGGCTACTTTGTACCTACTAAAACTGACCATATAGCACTGTGATTTGATGCTACTATGTTTCCACTAATATTTCTGCTCATGTAACATAATGATTGGATAGAATTCACCACTTGTGACGTATTACTGTGTGTTTTTAATAAAAGAGCTTCCCGAGCTCGTGATCGGGGCAGCTCACCCGAGATAGAACCAGCCTGGTGTCTTTCTTGATGCATTCGACCACCCAGTGAGAAGCCTTCCAAATGCGGAGCAAAGCCGCAATAGCCCAATGCAGAAGTCCAGTAATTTTCACATTCATTTCAGAAGAAGCAAGCTTAAAGACACCTCTTTCTTCCTGCTATACTGGATAGAATATCATGAAAATTGAAATTGAAAAGCAGGGCAAAAGAACATTGAAATGATGCAGTCTAGTTTTTGTTAATTGGAAGTTTTTAAATTTAAAATGTATTGAAGTACATAAGAACTATTTATCACACTATTGTTTTCAGGGTGCATTCTTTTTAGGATATGTAGGAAACACTTTTTGTTTCAAAGAATAGATTGGCTCTGGATTAATGCATTAGTAGCTACATAACATCACTAGATGGGCAGATATGTAACCCTTGATGTTCTTGTCTAGAGCACAACACAGATAGTCACATAGTCTCCTGAAAATACCCTGTCACCAACATCTTTGGAAGTGATTTTAAGGCCTAATTTTAGAAGGAAAATTGGGGTTTTCTTGATTCAAAGCTTCCACCATGTACCAATCATAGTTTTAAGTACCTTCATTGACATCAATGTATAGTATTTGAAGCAAGAGGCAAATGCTTTAAGAGATATTGCAGTGTTAAAGAGGAGACAATTAGCTCTTCTAAGGGCTTTTCTCTTCTCCAATCTCTGGGGAATGACTGGGCCAAAGGCCTTGAGAGATGTTCTCCTCCAACAAAGGAGATGTAGATAGTATGACTGAGCAGATCCAGATTCTTGAATTTGTTCTATTCTACTCAGTAGAAGCAGTTACCTTGAAAATGTGTAATCAAGCTTTAAATCCCATTCACTGTCATCACATGGAGTATATTTTAAATTATTTTTTATAGAGTTGGAGAAAAGCTCTTGTTTTTGAAATGTTTATCGTTCCCAAACCTGCGAAGGGAAATCCTTGCAATGAATCATGTGGGATGAATGGAGATCTCCCTTGTCTTAAATTTCCATGCTGGCCTGAAATAATGACAGATAATCTGTCATCATGAAAAATGGACATTTAAAGCAATTGAAATATTTATGGATTTATGAAAAATATTTTTCCCTTTCGCATGCCAACATCTTTCACTGCTTTCTCTGATCCCATTTCTTGACAATTGAATTTGCTATCAGAAGGAATGGTTATTTAGATTGTGATTGGAACTAGGAGGAAGATGTCACCTTTTTTGTTATTAATTTTTGCCATATAAAATTAGCAAGATGCCCTTAGATGTGGATGAAAGTGTGTGTGTGTGTATGGTATTCAGCTTTGTTCGGGTATTTTCCCACATCATTATAGTTGTGCTTTTAAAGTTGTAGCAACGTTTGGGCAGAATCTCATCTGCCATCATCAGGCTTCTGTATAGTGTTCGTCTGTGAGTCAGACTTTCACAGCTGTTTCTGTTTTAAATTTGGTGCTTGCCTACGCTGTGCCAGAATGGTTTTTTCTTCATCCTCATTGGTTGGGAGTCTGTGTTTATTGGTCTTGGAGTTTGCTGGGTTCTGCTTGATTGGTGTTTCTAATATCTTCTGTCTGTTTTGTAGCTTTTTTTTTTTGTCTTGATTGGCTGGCAACATTGTTTTTTCCTGTATTGGAGGCTTTTAGTGCAGCTTGGCTCTGAGTAAATGGACGGCTATCATTTATTAGGAAGCTAGGTTTCATCTGGGTGCCTGGTTGGGGTGTGTTTGAATTTAATACTCACTAAAACCTAGTCCTCAAGCAGGGGTTTTTTTTGGGGGGGGGGGAAGACCAGGAGGATAAGAACATGCAGGTCTTGGAGAAGAGTAGGGGCCACTATCAACAAGGAGTACTACTTAGGTTATGTTATATCCAGCATTTAAGGGAAGTGACCTGAAGCTGCATTCCGGAGTGGTTGTAGCTTGCAGGTAGTTTTCAAGAGCTATCCCAACTTCAGTATTTTCTTGTAATTCAGCTGTGACCATGGCATGAATGATTGTGTAAGGTCTCCTGATCCAGGAATGGTCATAACTGGTGCAGAAGATAAAATTGTGCAGAGTCCCTCTTGAAAACAATTGTCATCTATTACAAACTGGGAGTGTGACTTACCCAGAACTAACAGTGATATATCCCTGACCTTAGATGGTTTCCGAACCAAAACCACTTAGTCATGCTGAGACCTTAAAGCAGTTTATCCCTTTCAGACTCTAACAGCTCCAGGCCATGGGACAGCATCTTTTCTATCTTAACCATAAACAGATCAAAATGAGCATTATCAGCATATTGATAAATCCTGATCTTTGTCAATAGGTGATATCCCCTGGTGGCTCCAGAAGCTGTTTAACATTTTATAACATATACCTATTAGAACTATTCTGACAGGGATTAGCAGAATGATTCTAAAC
Organism: Hydrophis major; assembly: GCA_033807585.1. NCBI lineage: Eukaryota > Metazoa > Chordata > Lepidosauria > Squamata > Elapidae > Hydrophis > Hydrophis major. The sequence continues at coordinate 132,540,647 of CM066329.1, read as the reverse complement.
AGTGTTTCTCACTCTAAAATTCCAGAGATCATAGAGGACACCATAACTGATGGTATCAAAGGCAGCTGAGTGGCCAAGGAAGATGAAGATGATTATACTCCCTCTATCCTGGTCCAGCCACAAGTCATCAACATGAGGGATCAGTGTGACCTTGATACTGTATCCAGGCCTGAAACTTCCCCCAGAAAGGTCTGGGTAATCTCTTCCACTTTTTTTGTCAGCTGCTATGAAAGCTATGAAAGAAAAGTTGGTGACTAGTTGATGGAGTCTATGTCGAATGATGCCTTCATGAGTAAAGGACACGCAGCCGCTTCTTTGAAGGCTAGTGATACCATTTGCCACAGCTATAAGCCATGTTTCTATCACCTCCCTGGAGGCTTTCACCAATCAACCCCCCCTGCAAATGTTCTGGAAGTAGGTCACATCTAGAATATATAATGCTTGGAGCAGGTTATTTTTTTTTTAAAGAGTAGAGATGTACTGGTTAAGGCATTAGCCTGAAAATGAGGAGATTGTGAGTTATAGTTCTGCTTGAGACACAAAGCCAGTATCTTCTTTTAAGAAGGAGGAACTGGCAAGCTACTTTTGAAAAATGCTGCCAAGAAAACTTCAGGGGACAGTTGCCAGGAGTCAAAGCTGGCTTGACAGAACAATTCTTTTCCTCTGTCGCTGCTGCATTGATGCCAACCACCAATCTGCTGATTGGCACACAGGCAACAGCAACTCAAGTCTATACCCACTACTAACTGCTTCGTTATTCAGCAGCCCTTACCTGCCCTCCAGCTGCCACGTACTACATCACTGGGCAGAGTTAATGTCTTCAGGGCTAATAGACTCAAACTGTTCTGTACGGTAATTAGCATTCTTGTAGATAACTATTCTGATTGGCTAAGGCGCGCGGCTATGAGATTGGCCGAGTGAGCCGCACTGATTGGCCCGAGTTGAATCCCCTGCAATTGGAGGAAACCGATCGCGGGAGATTCAAAGCGGTGTCATTGGCCGCGGCTCAGCCAAAGAATCCAATATAAGCTGCCGCATTCCCTAGCCAAGCAAGCCGACCTGGCAACTAAATAAAGAGCTGAAACAAGTCACTGCCTCCCGAGTTTCCTTCCAGCCGGCGATATAACACTGGCAATGAGGATGGGATCACGCAACTGATACCCACCGAACACGTGGCGCCAAGAAAAGCGAGATCATCGAGATGGCCAGCATCGCACTGCCCGCACCCTTTAACCAAGCTACAGAGGACTGGGAATCATACATTGATCGGTTCCTGATGTTCCTAGAAAGTAGCAACCTCAAGGAGGCAAACAGGCAGAAAAAAAGGGCTGTTTTGCTGACACACTGCGGGCCCGCAGTGTTTAAAATGGCAAAAGCCCTTGCGAAACCTGAGGACGTGAAAGAGATGGACTGGGCCAACCTCGAACTGCTGCTACGAAGCCACTATGCTCCCGCCTTGCCCACCCTCATCAGGCAGCATGACTTCTACCGGCGGGACCAGAAACCGGGAGAGAGCATCAACGACTTTGTAGCAGACCTGCGAAACCTGGGAGGCATGTGCGGCTTCACGGACATGGACGAGGCGTTGCGAGACCGCGTCGTCCTCGGGCTCAGGGACCCGGTCCTACAAAGCTGACTGATGGCAAAGGGAGACATCTCCTTCACTGATTCCCTTGCTGAGGCCACCGCAGCCGAGGTGACCTGAAAATCAGCAGCCCGAATGCAGAAACTGGACGCCAGAGACCAAGCCACAACCTCCGAAGCGACCCCAATGACCGAAACGCACCCAGAGGAAAGCCGCCGAGCAACCACCACCACCACCCACCACGGAGACCTCGACTCTACCTCCAACATCACGGACGAAGAGGAGGACATCCATCGCTCCAAGCAGATCGCGTGAACGGTGAAGCCGTAAGGCAAGACTCCAATGCGCCGGATGCGGAGGCGACCATCCCCAATCGGAGTGCCAGTTCTTCGACGCGATCTGCTGGCAATGCAATAAGAGAGGTCACATCACCCGAGTCTGCCACCTCAAGAAAGCTTACAGTCCCCAGAACAAGGGACCGGCAACCCGAGAGACGTTGGAAACAGGACGGACGAAGCCGATGGAGAGAACCGGCTGAGAGAGGAGACCCACTAGACGGTCGTCATCAGCCATTCATCAAGCATGGACACCGGAAACGTTTATGTGGAAGTGGGCATCGAGGGCAGGCCATGCAAGATGGAGGTGGACTCCGGGTCCTACCTCCCCATGGTTGCATGGCGGGAAATCAAGCGCCTGGTGCCCACCATTAACAAAAGACAATTGGAAAGCCAAAAGTTAATCCTTAAAGACTACCAGGGGAACCGCATCCCTGTAGTCGGAGCAGGACACTTCGAGGTCACCTTCAAGGGGCGCACAGCAAAACTTCCCCTGACCATTGTGGACAGAGATCGATCCAGCCTTCTGGGACTGCAGTGGTTCACGCCGCTTGGGATCGAAGTGACGGGCATCGATCACATCGCAGAGGCAGACTGGGAAGAGCAGCTCGCAAAGGACTTCCAGGAAGTGTTTGACGGCACCCTAGGCAAGTACCGAGGGCCCCCTGTTTCGTTCAGCCTAGACCCCGGGATTCCCCCAATCCGTTTAAAACCACGGCGAGTACCTTTCGCACTCAGACCCAAAATCGATGAGCAGATAGACAAGCTCATCAAACAGGGAGTCCTAGAGCCAACCGATCACGCCCGGTGGGAGACCCCCATAGTCACCCCCGTCAAGCCCGATGGGTCAGTGAGAATTTGCAGGGACTATAAGGCCACCCTAAATTGTGCCTTACAGCAAAGCGCTTTCCCCATCCCAGTAGTACAGCATCTTCTGCACTTACTGGGGGAAGGCAAGGTTTTCGTGAAGCTCGACCTGGTGCAAGCCTACCAACAGCTACCGGTCGACATGGAAACCGCAGAAGCACAGACTATAGTAACCCCCCGGGGGGCGTTTCGCTGCAAGAGACTCCAGTTTGGAGTCAGCATGGCACCAGGAATTTTCCAAAGCCTTATGGAAAGGCTACTGCAAGGGATCAAGGGGGTGGTTCCGTATTTCGACGATGTACTGGTGTCAGAAGCCAATCAAAAGCAACTGGAGGGTCGCTTAAGGGAGGTACTACAAAAATTCAAAGACGCGGGACTAAAAGTTAAAAAAGAAAAATGCCAATTGCACACCGAGAGGGTCGAATTCCTAGGAGTACCTCTTAGACCGGCATGGAATTCACCCAACTGAAAAAAAGATCAGTGCCCAAGCCAAGAAAAAAAACTGAACTGCAGGCATTTCTAGGACTGCTTAATTTCTATAATGTTTTCCTGCCCCAGAAGGCGACCGCGGCGGAACCATTGCATAGACTCTTGGACAAAGCGGCCACCTGGAACTGGGGGAAACATGAGGAAGCCGCGTTCAACAAAACCAAGGACCTGCTCACTTTGGATGCCATCCTCATCCAATACAACAAGACCCTACCCCTAGCAGTCACATGCGATGCATCACCGTTCGGCATCAGAGCTGTCCTCAGCCACACTCTCCCCGATGGAAAGGAAGTGCCCATCGCCTTCTTCTCAAGGACCCTCCCCAAGCCAGAAAGAAACTACAGTCAGCTGGACAAAGAGGTCCTGGCAATTGTCACCGCAGTGAAGAGGTTCTACGAGTACCTCTACAGCAAGACTTTTACCATCATCACCGATCACAAGCTGCTGCTTTTACCATCATCACCTGGCAGGGAACAGGGCCACCCCGAACATTCTATCTCCAAGAATGACAAGGTGGTCCGAATTCCTTGCCGCCCATAACTACCGGCTATCACACCGACCCGGTAAGACAATCACCCACGCAGACGCCCTGAGCCACACGCTGTTGCCCGACCTGGACACCGACCCAGCACCCACAACATCCACCCTCAGCATAGAGACTCTCCCCGATCTACCCATAATTGCGTCAGACATTGCCCGCGAAACTAATAAAGACAAACGTCTGGCGCGGGTTTTACATTGGGTAGAGAAAGGGTGGCCGGAAAAGGAAGACGACGAGAGATTCAGGACATTTCGGAACCGACAAACCGAACTGTCATCACAAAAAGGTTGTTTGCTATGGGGGGGATAGGGTTGTCATCCCAGAAAAATTACAGGAAAAAGTTTTAAAATTATTACTTGAGGGGCACCCGGGAATTGTCAGGACAAAAGCCTTGGCCAGGAGTTACACCTGGTGGCCAGGGATGGACAGACAAATTGAGGCTTGGGTGGCAGCATGCAAACCATGCCAAGAAACCAGACCAAGCCCTCCCTCCGCACCAGCCTGGGAATGGGAAACCCCCAGGGGAACATGGTCCAGGTTGCACATAGATTTTGCTGGACCCACGAAGGGACACACCTTCCTCATCACGGTAGATGCTTACTCCAACTGGCTGGAGGTAAGCAACATGAGAACTACCACCATGGAGGCCGTTACCAAAGAACTCAACAGACGATTCGCAACCCACGGCCTCCCAGATGTCATTGTAACAGACAACGGGCCCCAATTTACATCGCTGGAATTTGAAAAATTCCTAGCGGAACGGGGAATACAGCATGCGCTGACAGCACTGGCACATCTGGTGGCGAATGGGAGGGCAGAACGAATGGTCCAATTTACAAAAAAAACAATCCAAAAAATTGAAACCAGGGAAATCCAAGAGAAAATTAATAAAATGCTACTGATACAACACGTAACCCCAAACACAACAACCAACAAAAGCCCGGCAGAACTATTGATGGGGAGGAAACTAAGGTCCCCACTCAACAGACTACACCCCACATACAACTCAGAAACCCCCCCCCCACTCATCTAGCAAATATCAAACATTTACACCGGGCGACGCAGTATATGCCAAAAACCTCACCGGGGACTCACTCTGGGTACCAGCGACCATAACCCAAGTGACAGGTCCCCGCTAAACCGACGGATGAGCATGGAAAAGACACAGCGATCAATTAAGATCGAGAACCTACACAAGAAATACAACCGACACGCAAACACACACGGAGAAAGAAACCACAGGGGAAAGGGGAAACCTTAATACCAACCAAGAGGGGAGGGAAATCTGGAAAATCAAAATAACTACCCCCCACAAGAAAGAAACCAACAATACTCACCAGCAGAGCCACCGACGGACATCCAGCTCGAAGCCTCACCTGGAAGGAGCAGCCAGGCAAGTTCAACCAGCCTGGAAAGACCAGGCGGGAACAGCGGAGCCAGCAGCTCAACCAACCCAAGTAGACTGGGAGGGAGTTGCAGCAGAAAGCCCGGCCTGCCCTTCCAGGCGGTTCCATCAATGAGGCAAGGAGCGACACAGGAACCAACTGAACCGTTCGAAGACCAGGCACCAACTAACCTGCGCAGGTCCAGTAGACAAGTACGGAGCCCCGCCTACTTATGGGACTAGGTCACGTAGGACTATACCAAGAGGGGAGGGGTGTTCTGTATGGTAATTAGCATTCTTGTAGATAACTATTCTGATTGGCTAAGGCGCGTGGCTATGTGATTGGCCGAGTGAGCCGCATTGATTGGCCCGAGTTGAATCCCCCGCAATTGGAGGAAACTGATCGTGGGAGATTCAAAGCGGTGTCATTGGCTGCGGCTCAGCCGAAGAATCCAATATAAGCCGCCGCATTCCCTAGCCAAGCAAGCCGATCTGGAAACTAAATAAAGAGCTGAAACAAGTCACTGCCTCCCGAGTTTCCTTCCAGCCGGCGACATAACACAAACCATCCTAGGGTGAATCTTTCTTCACCTCAGTTTGAGCTACACAGTTAGTCTGTAACCTTGAAGGGACCTAAGCAATATCCACTGAATGCCCTGCTAAATAAACTCTTTACACCCACTCAGTAGATATCCTAGTGCATCCTTTCACCAAAAGTTCAAGGTTACTTTAAAAAGAGCTGCCAGATAGCATCTGAAAATGTAAAAAGAGTAGGGAAGTATTGACATTTCACTGCTCTTACTTCCACAGAGCAGCTTAAATCTGAGCTCTTACTCATGTTTAGTAAATTTCATTCATTGTCTTCTGCCACTGTCACTCTAGGTCAGGGGTGTCAAACTCAAGGCCCACACGCCTGATCTGGCCCACAGGGTGCTTAGATTTGGCCCTCAGGGCTGCCCTGGAAACAGTGCAGCCCATGATGCCTCTGCCAGCGAAAATGGAATTCTGTTTTCATGGCAGAGGGTTGCAGGAGACGGTTGCAGCTAAAAATGGAGATCAGGAGCTTGTTTTCACTGGCAGAGCACTTGGGCCACCGTAGGTGCCCACTGACGTGAGTAACGTCAAGCTGTCCATGTCCATCCTGGGCACACCCACCCCAGCCCCCGAGGTTTAACACATCCCTGATGTAGCCCTCAATGAAATCAAGTTTGATATCCCTGCTCTAGGCGTTCCTTTGCAGCATCTACCAGAACTTATCAGTAAACCAAGGAGCTCCTTTGAATCAGTGAACTAGAAGAAGCTACTTAGCTATGTTCCTGTCCAAGGCTGTTTCTATCTCTTCATTTCAGCAAGTGCACAAAGACTCAGCCCAATTGCCTATCAAATTCTTGGGAAATTCATCAAGAATGTCTGGAAACCCAGAGTACCTGAAAAGGTTATTTTCAGCTCCAGGTCAGCCAGAGAATGATTTAATCCTAACCAAAATGAACGTTAATGTCTCCAAATTCAGACCATGTGGCCTCTATTCTGAGGGAAAAAATGAACCTATGCTGCAAGTCTTATGAATTATTGGTGCCAGGAGTGATTGATTTATGCAGTTTAGAAGCACTCAATCCAAAATGACCCTGGCTTACACTTTCAAAAAAGAAAATTAAAAAAAAATCAGAGAAACTATAAGGATACAGAAGGTACATAATTTCTAACAACAACAACAACAACAACAAAATCCTACAGGAGCTCAACTGCCACTCTGCCCAAGGCTTGGGAGACAGCCAAGTTTTCAGTCATTTTCTGAATGTCATCAGGACAGGAGCTGTCTAAGTCTCTCTGGGGAAATGTTGTTCCAGATGCAGGCACCACAACAAAGAAGCACGTTTCCTAAGTCCTGATAACTATTAAACAATTTAATCAAACCTGAAGTACACCCCTTCTGCATGTACATACTTTTCTTTTCGGAAAATCTTCAGGCTAACATTCCATGAACTGGAAGATATATATTTTATACTGAGAAACATTCAGAAAGTATTCTTAAAAGGTAAAGGTTCCCCTCGCAGATACATGCTAGTTGTTTCCGGCTTTATGGGGCGGTGTTCATCTCCGTTACAAAGCTGAAGAGCAAGGGCTGTCCGAAGATGTCTCCGTGGTCATGTGGCCGATATGACTGAACACTGAAGGTGCACAGACTACTGTTACCTTCCCACCAAAGTGGTCCCTAACTTTTTACTTGCATTTTTTACATGCTTTTGAACTGCTAGGTTGGCAGAAGCTGGAACAAGTAACAGGAGCTCACTCTGTTACTTTGCAATAATGACGAATACATGTAGCTCGGGTATAGGATGACGATGAAGGTTTGTTCCTCAACCTTGTGGGTTGGTTTCTGAACATTTCGTTTCTTCAGCAGAGTTTAGGGGATATCAGTGCCAGGGTTTGTGGGCTATTGTTATTCCTAGGGGTTGGAGGATTCTGGCTGTTATTTCTGACACTCCTTTTGTGTATGGTAGGGTTAGTTTTTGTGTGGTGGTTGGCTGTGTAGTGCAGAGGTGGTATTCAGCAAGTTCTGACCAGTTCTGGAGAACTGGTAGCGGAAATTTTGAATAGTTCGAAGAACCGACAAATACCACCTTTGAGTGGTCCTGCCCCCATCTATTTTCTGCCTCCCGAGTCCCAGCTGATTGGCTGGGTCTTTTGTTGCCTTGCACAGGAAAACAAAGCTGGAAAGCAGGTTAGTGGGGTGGGGAGGGAATGGGATTTAGTAGTAACCTTCCCCCAGGAGTGGGGAGGGGATGGAATACTTATACCACTAGGCTTGAAATTCTGGGCTTGGACAATCTTGAACTACGCCACCTACGGTTGGACTTAAGTGTAGTACACAAAATTATCTGCTACAATGTCCTACCAGTCAATGACTACTTCAGCTTCGACCGCAACAATACAAGAGCACACAACAGATACAAATTCAATGTTAACCACTCCAAACTTGACTGCAGAAAGTACGACTTCAGCAACAGAGTGGCCAATGCCTGGAATGCACCACCTGACTCTGTTGTTACATCCTCTAACCCCCACTCCTTTAACCTCAAACTATCCACTATTGACCTCACCCCATTCCTAAGAAGTCTGTAAGGGGCGTGCATAAGTGCACCATCCTGCCTCCCATGCCTGTCCTGTTGTCCCCATTTATTTGTATCTATTTCCTGTATTCTTAGTCTTGTTTATACTTATATCTATTATCTTGTAAGAGATTAACAAATCAGATCAAATCAAATCAAATCAAATCAAATCAAATTAAATCAAATTAAATCAAATTAAATCAAATTAAATCAAATTAAATCAAATTAAATCAAATAAATAAATAAATATTTAGCAGTATCCTTCCCCTGCCATGCCCACCAAACCACGCCTACAGAACCGGTAGTAAAAAAATTTGAATCCCGCCACTGGTGTAGTGTGTTGCGGTTTGAGTGCTGTGTGTTGGAATATGATGGTTTTTGGATAGCCTTTACAGAGAAAGACGCTGAGCAGCTGTTTCTCTTCTGCTTTTCTTAGTGTTGTGGTGCTGCTGCAGCATGACGCTGGCCACGCTACCACCCACCATGCTCAAGAGTTCATTGAAGCCTGGCACTCCACAAGCAATTCTATCAACAGACACATTGACCTATGACCAGCCTAGGAACCCCTCAGAATCCAAATCAACCACACAGCCAACCAGAGAGAGCACCGACCCTCAACCAATCCAAACAACCCCTCCGACCAGCAGTTCACCTCCCAATGACCCTGACCTGAGGTAATCTCCTTATCACAAGACTCAGCGACACTCACAGCTGACCCATCAGAAGACCTTCACTTGACACACCCACACCTGAAGCCCTTACAAACAGAAGAACACTGACATCCCTTAAACTCCACTGAAGATGTTACCTAGCCTGGTAATGAAACATTCAGAAATCAACCCACAAGCTTGAAGAATGAACCTTCACCCTCAGTATTCTTACTCTTCATTTACTCATTATTGGAAAATGTGACAATCCTAGATCAGGCCAAATTCAAAAATGCCAAGGAATTTCTAGAAGCTTGGCACTCTGACAAATCAGCCACCAACAACATCTGTATACTATGCAAAAGAGACAATCAGCCAGCTCAAAAGAGAACAAAAAGACTCCAGCACCTCTCCACCAGTAATCAGCACTTAGATCAGCTTAGCCATAGATTAACTCCAAGCTCAACTTCAGGCCAACAATCAAGTAAGCAACACCCCAATTATGAAACGGCCAAAGAGCCATTATTTATTTATTTATTTGATTTGTCAATTGCTTGCAAGACAATAGGTATTAGTAAATAAATAACCAAAGAATCCCTAAGATAGCTCCCACCCTCACAGGCAGGCAAGACACCAGAATATAAACTGAGAGCAAATAGCACTCCTTACTAGCATTGATGATGTTAACTAAGTTTGAGTAATGAAACATCTGCAACAAAACAAGCAAGTTCAGAGAGCACCAAGGACCCCTCATTTTAATCCTGAGGTACAAATATTTTCTTTTATTGGTACTCTTTATTCCAAATAAGAAAGATAAATGCCCATTTTCTTAGATCCAGTTTCTTCTGCGAATCCTTGTTGAACCTGCTGTTTCTCTCCTGCTTATCCTGATTTTTATATGGTATATATTTAAAATGTGCCATCCAAGAATTTGCCTTTAAGATCTTTTTGGGGACTTGCATAAGGTCACATTCTCTGTGTCTCATCTTTAGCATTGTTTTCATTCACGAAACATGAATGCATCAAAATTGCTGATATTGCAATGTTGGGATACTTGGTAAATATAACAATGGATTGTTTTCACATGATTTTCTCAATACAACTGTGGTTGAGTGGTCATAAGCTATGGCTCATAATTACATTGGGCTTAGGTGATTGAACAAACTAGGCCACTAAAAATTGGGCTGTATTTGCCTAAATGCAGAAAGATTTTTTAAAAATGAGTTTCAGTCCTTGCCTAATTATGAATTATGCATAGCTCATTTAACCAGGTGGTTCATCACTGGTGCACAATCCGATTCATAGTGAAGCCATATTGATTCAGTGAAGCTTACTTACAAATATGTAGATTTATTATTGTAACTGAAGCAATTTTCTGGTACATACAAGCTCACTTATGAAAAGTCAATGACATGGGATGGCTACCAGCCTGCGGCTTTATATTTGAAACAACTGAATGGCTATAAATATGCTTCAAAAAACAGAATGCATCTGTGTAGGTTTTAAGACCTTTCAGCTCTAGAAATTTTTCTTCTTTAACTCTGCCTGAGCTGCACTTCTCCTTTTGGAATTGGCGCATAATTTGGGAATCCTGCTGGACTCGTTCCTGCTGAAAGATAATGTGGCCCCTATGGCTAGGGAAGCCTTTGGACAGGTTCATCTTATGTATAGGTGGTCCTTGACTTACAACAGTTCATTTAGTGACTGTTCAAAGTTGCAACAGCACTGAAAAATGTGACTTATGACCACATCATCTTTGGAGCTTTCCCATGAGATCAAAACTCAGATGCTTGGTCACTGATTCATATTTCTGACCGTTGCTGTGTCCCAGGTCAGAAGGAAAGTCAATGGGAAGGCCAGATTCACTTAATAACTGGGTTACTAACTTATCCACTGCTGTGATTCATTTAACAACCATGCCAAGGAAGGTCGTAAAATGGGGCAAAACTCACTTAACAAATTTCTCATTTAACAACATAAATTTTGGGCTCAGTTGTGATCATAAGTCAAGTCACCTGTACTAATTGCATCTGTTCTGGATTAAGAGGCTTTGCTTACAGTGCCGTCTCATTTCTTAATCACCTCCCACGTGAGTCACTGCAGTGGAGTGCCTAATTGCATGTTGCACTACAAATTGGACAAAGCAGTTAGATTAATCAACTGCATCAGGGAGGATGTAGGATTTTTGTCCCTCTGGAGAATAAATAGATATGAGTTACAGTTGTTTCTCGGTATTTGAATATTCTATATTGTTGTATTGCGATCCCCCCCCCACATTTTTGACTTTATTATTATTGGAGACCTGCAAACTACTAGTGTCAGGGCACCAACAAATCCCCCTCATTTGGGTACTATACAAGCCTAGTGATATCATCTCTCTCTCTCTTTCTTCTTCTTCTCCAAAAAAGGGGTATGTTCATAATCACACTGTTAGTACACAGTGGGGCATAATTGAAGAGTAATGAATTAGGAAGGGTCAGCTCAAACTTTGTATTAACTATGTGCCACAGACAAGAAAAGGGGTCCCTGGGGGACTTCCGGTTGCAAGGCTTTGGCGGCGGCAGGAATCCGCTTCTCTGCGGGTCCCTGCTGCGCTCGCCGCTGAGGTACCCCCGATCCAACTGGATTTGGGAGTTGTCGCTACCCCGAAGGGGCAGCGGAAGACAGAGGAGATCCGGGCAGGGGTCTGGGGATATCGCACCCCCTTTCCCAAGCCGGCTAGACTCCTTTTTCCTGAAGCAGTGGAGCGGCTGTCAGAAATGGCAGCCACAAAGGAATCTTCAACCGGATAAGACTGTGCAGGAGGAAGAACCAGAAGGAGAAGTTTTCTTGGCTGAACCGGGACATTAAGTTACTTTTAAAACACCCTGGAAGCTTGACTTTTGGATTGATACATTTGTTTCCAAAAGATTGTTACAGCAGCGAAAGTGCTGAAAGGAAAGTTCACTCTCCTTCCTTACAGAGTAAATGAGCACAGAAAAACCTGCTTCTTTAAGGTAAAAACAAGCTCTTTGTTATAAGTGGGAAGGAGAGGACTAAAAAAAAATATTTTAAAATTTGTTGGAGGAGATGCCTTGAAGATTATAAGACCAGCAACTAACTGTAATATGGCTTTAAAATATATTTGGGATTTTGCCCAAGGAGGAAAAATTGCAAAGAGAAGAAGAGGAAATAATTTCTGTCTGTTTGGATTGTTTGATAACTTTGACATTTGGAAATTACTTTAAGATTAAAAACATCTGGGTTGTTCTTAAAAATTTACAATGGCACCATTTGTGGATGAATTAAAAATGGAATATGAAAAATTAAAAGGCAAGGATTCTTTGGGAGCTGTCTTCTACTTTTTAGAAATGGCGGTTTCTACATACCAGCAAATACTTGAGGAAGAAGGGAGAAGAAGGAAAGGAAGAAGCCATTTTTAATGGACAAAAAAGTTCGATTAAAAAAGAAAATAGGAAGAGAGGAAGGAAAAATGAGAATTTAAGATTCAATAAAACAACCAAGAAAAAGAAAAATAAGGTGAAAAAAAGGTACAATGTTAGAAAGCAATTGACAAGAGAATTACAACAGAGAGGGGAAGTTAAAAAGTTGGAGGTTAGGAGGGGGTGGGGCAAAAAGACCAGACTGGAGAAGAAAGGGAGGGAAAAAGGGAAGAAAAGCCACGGTCTGAAACAAAATGCCAAAAAGCAGATTTTTTTTTAGAGATAAAGGATAAAGGATAGTGTATAATTAAAGAAAGATTCTGCAAGAGTACATAAGACAGTATTGTAGTATTTGCATTTGAAATAGTCTATTGGAATATTATAAGATTTAACAAAATATTAAAATATTAAAATGTTTAATAATGATAGACCTCAATATTTTATAAAATATTAAAGAGAATGTGTAAAATGATTAATGCTTAGTTATAGTTTAATTTGTTATTGTTTTAATGTTATTATACATTTACTATTTCATTTTTTAATTCTAAAATAATGTATTAATTAGAATTAGAACTTGAATGAAAATTATATACTTAACTATATTATAAGTTTATTATTCTTTTATTTTAAAATGCAACATGTAGAATGTACTAAGCAGAATCAGGATGGAAATTATGTATTATTTTAAGTGTTACTTTAGGGGAAAGATAGAAAGGCATCATACTTTAAAAGTGATTACAGGGGAAATTCTTTGCTAAGGAGAAGAGATAAATAGATGATTGGAAAAGAATGGACAAAAGATACAAGCATAATGATTTTGAAATAAGATGAAATAAATAAAATATAATTAAGAGAGTGAAAAGAAGGGAGAAGTCATATAGAAAATATAGAATGGTTAATAAGATATGAAAGGTATATAAGGTGAGCATGAATTTGATTTAGGTCTGTAAAAAAAGATGTAACCCGGGGCTAAGCCACTTTTCAAAAGAAGTTTTATGTTTTATGTTTTGTGTTTTGGTTAGCTATGTTTGACTGTAAATTAATAAAACCTTGGAGGAATAAAACTAAAGGGAGAGAAATTTGGAAAAGACATGTACAAATGATAATTAAGGAGGTTTTATCTTTTTATGTCTTGTTTTATGTTTTGTATATTGTGTGTTTATGTTTGATTGAGAATTAATAAAACCCTGATAGAAAGAAATATAATTGAATAAAAGTGAAGGGAGAAACAATGAGAAATTTGGAAAAGATATATAGGTATTTAAATGGAAATGTGATAATTTGGAACTATGCTGTATAAATGTTTATATTCGATTGAGAATTAATAAAACCTTGATAGAAAGAAATACAATTGAATAAAAGTGAAGGGAGAAATTAGAAATTTGGAAAAGATATATATGTGCTTAAATGGAAATGTGATAATGTGGCACTATGCCTTAAAAATAATGTTTTATTTGCCTTGTTAAAACTTATAAGTAATTTTTAGAAAGGAGGTTTTATGCTTTTATGTCCTATGTTTTGTTTGTCTTCAAAAAATCAATAAAATTTATTTTTTAAAAAAAAGAAAAGAAAAGGGGTCCCTATGGGGTAGGGAGTTGGTGAGCACATAAGGAACTTTGAAAATATTGTGTTGTGTATACTCTGCTTCTTTGCTCACAAATTGATTGTAATAAAGGACATAACTGTTACAGATTCCCAATTTACCAGAATTCTCCTTAATTGTGCAAAATGGCATATTTCCTTAAAGTCTCTATTATCTTCTTCCCTTTTGTGGGGGGGGGACGGACAGTATTTGCTTCTAGACAAAGCAATTTAATTACAGGCTAAATTTTTCTGGTTGCCCATGTGACCATGAATGCATTTTGGAAATACAGTGTACCAATTCCCCCCATTTTTCTTATAATGATTTTTTTTAAATCAGTGTAAATTTCAGATAAAAAGTAGTTTGGCAATCATGCATGACATCTTGGGTTTAGAATGCTCTTCAACGTTTTCTGCAATGTTTTTGCATCTCAAAAGTGTTGTATCTTGGTGTGCATGTGTATGTTGTATTGATATACACAGTATTGTATTCTAAAACAAACAATAATCTAACATTACATAGAAAGAGGTCTAAAGAGCAATGATATCTAAAGCTAAGTGAGGGTCATCATTTTACAAAGTGATTTTCTACCTTGGAGAATTTTCAAATAATTACACTGGCTAGTTGAAAATTTGAAATGATTTGATCCCAAATAAATCACCATTTAAAATTAGGTGGAACAATGCCAATAACATAAGCTGCAAATGAAGGCTGAAAAAGCATCTAGCTCAGTAATTTCAAAATATCCCTCATATGCACATTTTGAAGAGACATCATTTTTTCTGCTTCCCACTACTAACTGAACGAGGAGATCAGATTACAGTTATAACATTATGGGAGTGTTTTTGCATGCAAGTTATGAACAGGAAATATAGGAATCTTTATTTGCATGTGGATATCACAGTGTTTGAAATGAATCTGTTCTATGATGCTGTCAGCTATTTCAGCAGAAATTCAGCTAACAGGAAGGAATTCTGCAGTTCTTCAGTTAAGTCTTTCCCAATGTATCATTTATATGACATTTTAAATTTTATAATCTCTTTGACAGAAAGTATTGTTTAAATCAATCTTTCTGCGCAGAATGATAACATTTTGAATTTTCTGGAAATAATTAAGGTCACAATTATATTCTTGTATACATAAGAAATGTAATAAACAATATATCATTGAGTGCACTTGCACAAAGTACAAAATGATGTAGAAAAGACAAGGAGAAAAACAGTTACAAGGAAGTAAAAGCATAAAACTGCCTTATGGAAGATACATACATATATGGTAAATATATATATATATATATATATATATATATATATATATATATACACACACACACACACACACACACACACACACACATATATTATCTACAAAAATATGTCCAAAATGGAAAATAAAATAAGTAAAATTCAGTTTTTTAAACAGAAGCCTGGCCTGCAAGCAGAAATCATTTGACTTTGAAACACCATCAAAAGTGGCAGCAAGGACTGTCCAGGATTCAAAAAGGAAGTATATAGGCTGATCAAAACCCATTTTATAATGCTTTCATTAATATTCTTGTAATGTTTTCTTACAGCAATATCCTTCAGAACTGGAGCATGGATAGGAAGACTGGCAGATTATGTAAGGCATAATGAATAAGCATATCAGATGGGATATATCCTCACTGTTCCTACAAATGTGAACACAAAATCTGTTCAACAAATATGAAAACAAAAGTGTCCAAGCAACAGCTTCCAAATAAAAATAGGAAATTCAGCAGCGCTAAAGTTTGTGTCTTTGATTGCAGGCAAGTACCTGCATATGCTCAGGTATTTCCAAATTCTAGTATCAGAATAAATTATGTAAATTATACAAATCTAGATAAATTAATATTTGAAATATTTATTCTGAGTGTAAAATTTGGATTATTTTTCAGGAATAGGACATATTACTTTGGAAATCATACATAAATGAATAGAAACAGGAAAGAAAAACCTACAAATAACAGAGGAGAGTAATACAATTTTGTCAGATTCCTGCTGAATACTGCCATATTCTTCTCTATTATCTTAACCAAGAACTATATCTCTTGTTTTTAAGTAATACATTGCTAAAAAAAATAAAGGGAACACTTAAACAACACAATGTAACTCCAGGTCAGTCACACTTCTGTGAAATCAAACTGTCCACTTAGGTAGCAACACTGATTGACAATCAATTTCACATGCTGTTGTGCAAATGGAATAGACAACAGGTGGAAAGCATAGGCAGTTAGCAAGACATCCCCAATAAAGGAGTGGTTCTGCAGGTGGTGACCAGAGACCACTTCTCAGTTCCTATGCTTTCTGGCTGATAGTTTGCAGTGCTTTCACTCTAGTGGTAGCATGAGACGGAGTCTACAACCCACACAAGTGGCTGCAGTGCTTTCACTCTAGTGGTAGCATGAGACGGAGTCTACAACCCACACAAGCGGCTCAGGTAGTACAGCTCATCCAGGGTGGCACATCAATGTGAGCTGTGGCAAGAAGGTTTGCTGTGTCTGTCAGTGTAGAGTCCAGAGGTGCTACCAGGAGACAGGCCAGTACATCAGGAGACGTGGAGGAGGCCGTAGGAGGGCAACAACCCAGCATCAGGACCCCTACCTCCGCCTTTGTGCAAGGAGGGGCAGGAGGAGCACTGCCAGAGCCCTGCAAAATGACCTCCAAGCGGGCCACAAATGTGCATGTGGCTGCTCAAATGGTCGGAAACAGACTCAATGAGGGTGGTATGAGGGCCCGACATCCACAGGTGGAGGTTGAGCTTACAGCCCAACACTGTGCAGGATGTTCGGCATTTGCCAGAGAACATCTAATTTGGCAAATTCGCCACTGGCGCCTTGTGCTCTTCACAGATGAAAGCAGGTTCACACTGAGTACATGACAGACGTGACAGGGTCTGGAGACGCCGTGGAGAACATTCTGCTGCCTGCAACATCCTTCAGCATGACCGGTTTGACAGTGGGTCAATAATGGTGTGGGGTGGCAGTTCTTTAGGGGGCCACACAGCCCTCCATGTGCTCACCAGAGGTAGCCTGACTGCCATTAGGTACTGAGATGAGATCCTCAGACCCCTTGTGAGACCATATGCTAGTGCAGTTGGCCATGGGTTCCTCCTAATGCATGACAAAGCTAGACCTCATGTGGCTGGAGTGTGTCAGCAGTTCCTGCAAGATGAAGGCATTGATGCTATGAACTGGCCTGCCCATTCCCCAGACCTGAATCCAATTGGGCACATCTGGGACATCATGTCTCGCTCCATCAACCAACGCCATGTTGCACCACAGACTGTCCAGGAGTTGGGGGATGATTTTGTCTAGGTGTGGGAGAGATCCCTCAGGAGACTATCCGCCACCTCATCAGGAGCATGCCCAGGCATTGTAGGGAGGTCATACAGGCACATGGAGGCCACACACACCACTGAGCCTCATTTTGACTTGTTTTAAGGACATTACATCAAAGTTGGATCAGCCTGTAGTGGTTTTTTCCACTTTAATTTTGAGTGTAACTCCAAATCCAGACCTCCATGGGTTGCTAAATTTGATTTCCATTGATAATTTTTGTGTGATTTTGTTGTCAGCACATTCAATTATGTAATGAACAAAGTATTTAATAAGAATATTTCATTCATTCAGATCTAGGATGTCTTATTTTTGTGTTCCCTTTATTTTTTTGAGCAGTGTATATAGATTTTACAAGGACAATACCAACTTTTTGGTAGGATCATAGATCACATTAATTTTCTGATCCCTTAACAGAAGTTGCAAAATTATCAAACCGAAAAACGCAGATTGTTTAGGTGACATAGATCCTTTACAGAATACTTTAAAAGATTCATAATTTGGACATATAAATGGATTATCAGTTTTTAAAATTTCATTCTCTATTTTTAGACATATCTTTTATTGGTTATACAATTTCTGCTTCTCAGTGAAAGTGGTATAATTCACACCAGGCCTGGAATGTTATGTAAACTCAGATAGTTGTATTTTATTCAATAAATAATGGTTAAACAAACTGTAATTTCTTGCAGTATGTGAAACTAATCCATGAAAATAAAATCTCCTTAAATTGCTGAATTTCCTAAGGCACACACACAAATGAAACATTTCCTTTTGGCATTGTAGCAATTTCCACATGTCTAAAACAGTGCAAGTATGGAAAATATTCAAGCTGGGAGACTACTTTAGTGTCTAATATAAATGAAATAAGTCTATGAAAGACTTCAATATAGTTACACCTTGTTTATTGGAATGTCTACATCAAGTGAAGGATTATCCAAGCTTGGGGATGTTGCTGCTTCACCATTGCCCACATTAATTTTTTTTTTTTTTTAAATTCCATCTCTCTTAATAGAGGGAAAAACAAGAGCAGAAACAAACCAAATTGCATCAGGAAAATTGCTCAGCTAAGACATATCTATTTTTATCTGACCTGAAATAAAGCTCGTTATGGCAAACTATTTCAATGGAGTCTGAATCCTAAGCAATGATTGAAGCTCTCAAAACAGATCCCACACACTGCATCTGAGATCTCTTTCTTAAAAGAGCATCGGAGCAAGGATTTTGATTCATGTCAAAGGCAAGAAAAGTGTTTCGGTTGAAAGGCATAGCATCCATCTTCCTAACCAAGGAGTTCTCCATCTGTTCCACAAGAATCATCCTTGTGGTTTCTTCTAGGACAAGAAATGCAATCTTCACTGAAGGGTACACTGGTACACAAAGAGAAGAAGTTGCTGGATCTCAGCAAGGTGTCTCCATGACTGTCTTCCCCTTTAGCATTGGTCTGAAAAGAACGAAGCATGAAGGAGGGAGGGACTGGTGCCTTCATTTGGTGGAGTGCAGTTGCCTTCCTCAGACTGTTCTGATAGTTCCCCATATTCACTATTATAAAAAGTCTGACCTCGGACCTCTGATTGATATAATGGCTGGCTTCTGACCCTTGGTTTGGATTGATCCACTGTTGGGTCTGTATTTGGGTTGGATCCTTTACTACTGTTGGAGAAAAAACAACAACCAGGAAGTCAGTTCCAACAAAGATATATTCTAACTGAAGCTTCCTCAAAAAGTTTGTAAACAACAGAAAGATCAAAATAAGAACAAACCATGTTGAAGATGGGTTGGTCTGGAAGATGTATAAATTTAGGTAAGAAAAAAAAGAGGTTACAAAATAAGCAGATCTTTCTAAAGCTATGCCATAACAAGCCAAATCTATACTTGAGTATTTTTCCAGTTACATCAATGTCAGCTACAGCCTTAAGCAATATTCTCACAGCTTTTATGACTACATTTTCATCTTTTTTGGAGAATAATGTTTATAGCATTTCTTTAAGTTCCACTCTTCAACAAATCAAAATCATTTCCATAAACATGCCATAACTTTTACCTCTATCTCCATGTATCCAACTAGTTTTCTTGTTTAGCCTTTTTCATTCTCTATTCTTTCCATCAAAATTATTCTGCATTTTCTTTTCTTTTTACTATAGCTGTGCAATCTTTCCATATTATACCATACCTTTCATCCCTTTTTGTAGCACTAATTCTTTTATATGCAGCATTTTTAGCTGCAATCTGTTTCACCAAATGGCCTGCACATTTTCCATCATCATAACTCCATGCATTTCTGTGGCATTCTGTAATGTAATTCTTTTCATGATTTTTTATTTTATAGTTTATAATTTTAGTATTGGTTTTATTGTTGTGAGCCACCCAAAAAGTTATGTTTAAGTTGGATAGCCATACAAATGTTTCAAATAAACAAATTTCTGCTCCTTGAAGCCTTCATACCCACGGCCCTTATGTTACTATTCACTGTTGGGAGATTAATGCAGTTTCTGGTATTTTTGACACAAGACTGAGTCCTTCCTGCAGCCAATCTACTTTCTACTTGTTTAATTTAATTTAATTACTTTTCCCAAGATTCACTGTTGACACTATTTAAAAAAAAGGCATATCTACATTCAGCAGCTTTTATCAGCCTGGTATCATTCACCGATTCTCTCAAACTTTCATCATAAACATATTTTGTCAATCAAATTATAACATTAGATTTGTATTCATTATCTTGCCATCTCTACATATGAATAGACTTAGGCTTAAACCACACATTCCAAACAGACTTTTTCCATAAGCAGATAAAGAATCCCTATTCTATTCATAAATGGTCCAGTCAGTTTTTCTGTATCACAACAAATACCATCTAAACAATTTTAGTAACGTATCACCATCTCTTAAAATAAAAGCAGTGATCTCTTCTTCCCATATCCCATCCCTTAACTATAAATAAATCCTGAAAGCCTCAACACTTTAGTCAAAAGGAAAACCAATATGTTGCCTTTAAGCAGTATTCTTCACTTTCTTTACAGATTTCAAATACTGTAGCTCTTTTCAAAAGTCATTCCATTCAATCACAAGTTTTGCTTTAGGTGCCTTTAGCAGTGCTGCCACAAGCACCAGTTTTCAGGAGAGCATATATTTTGGGTCTTCTAGTCCACTGGCAGAAAGCACCATTGGGCATTTTGAATGACTGAGAAGAGAAAGAACATCATTTGTGAGAGCATGATAATGAAGTACCTGAATGCACCTTCTTTTCTGTGCCTGTTTTCTATCCTTTCAAACTCCTCTGATGCCAAAACCATCCCACTGTCTGTTTGATTATCCTGCAAGAAGTAGAAGCAATGGTTAAAAGGGAGGACAGAATGCATAAACCATATACAGTGTGCAATTATCTGTTTCTTTTTGTACTTTTTTTGTACTTTTGCGCATGTGCTAATGCTGTTCTCTTTTTCTAATATATATATATATATATTAGATCGATTATATACTGGGAAAATAATTGTTGATATGTGGCTTTTTATATTTGTGCATATGCAAATGAGCACAAATTTCAGTGCAGACTTTATAGAGAAATAAGATGGAATGAATTTGTGTTTAAAAAAACAGAAAAGTGCAGAGTCTCCCAAATCTAAGAGGGGGGAAAACATTTATTCCTATAAATGCCAACACAGTTTCCATACGTGCGTCCAAATTGCCGAAATGGAAAAATGACTTGCTATAACATGGCAGAATAATTGCTGATGGAAATTGAGGCATATTTGGGAAGGAGCAAATGATGAATAGTGTACTGTAAACTTGTGGTGCATGTCCCATCATTTTTTTCATCATTGTGGATTGTTTCATACACATACTGATGAACAGGAAGGAGGAGAAGCTTACCCATTGATAAAGATAGTTTTTACATTTACATTTATTTTATTTTTATTTATTTTTTTCTAAATAATAAAGAGTGGCAACAGATTACCAAAGAGAAATTATAGGCATTGGAAAGAATAAATACTTTTCATGCCTTTCTTATGAAAATGCCTATCATTCTTCTGTTCACATTATCTTGGCTAAGCCTGCAAAGGGTTGTGCGGGGTGTGTGTGTGTGGAATCTGAAATTCTCTGTCTAAAAGGAACCATTTTTTTGGAGCTTTGAGATTACAAATTGGTGCGAAACCTTGTTGTCTCAAGGTTTCTGTATGTAGGTGAACACACATGCATACATACACATATGCACATGTGCGCACACACACACACACATTCATTTATAGACGTATCTCTGCATATGCTTTGTCACTGACAGGCACCATACATGCAAATGTTTTGCTATTTCCACCATTACTAAAGCATTTACTGTAGATATTTTTGTGGTGCCAGAGAAGCATCTACAGAATGGAAATGGTGAAGATGGATTCTTGTGCATAATCCTCTGCACGTAGGTTATGTTCTCAACCAAGTAGCTGTCAAGTATGCCAGGGAACATAGGTATACCAGTTTGGTCTAGAAGTTAAGGCATCAGGCTAGAAAGCAGGAGACTGTGAGTTCAAGTCTCGCATTAGCCATAAAAACTTGTTGGGTGATTTGGGTCCAGCCCAACTCACCTCACAGTGTTGTTCTTGTGGGGGAAATAGGAGGAAGAGATGCTGGATAAGTTTGCATCTTGAATTATTTGTTAAAAATAATACAGACAGAATACAAACCAAAGAGAACCCCAAACAAATGGAGAATAGTTACATATATGCTTCCATTCCCATTTTCAATTGTACTGTCTGCTGAAGGAAAAGTCTACTGGGATGCTACTCACAAACCAGGAAAGAGTATTGGGAGATGTGAGTCCTGAGGTTTTTATTTTCTCCACACTGAAATCATACTATATTCCGCTGTGTCTCACCAAATGTAACTTTTAAAAAAATCCAATCAGTGTGATTGTGTCTAGTTGAATGTAAAATCTAGTTAATATCTTTCTTCTTTATTTAGAAAGCTTCTTGGCTATTCACACAATCTAGTTTCGATTTATGTGAGTGTTTCGTTATGGCAGAAAATGAAACATGTACATATATAATTTGAATAAATCTTTAGATTACTGTACAAATTTCTGTCACAGCAGATGGCAGCACCTAACTGATCTTGACTGATTCTGAAAAAGCTAAACAGTCTGAACTTGGTTGCATTAACAAATTAACAGAATTGGAAGGTACCTTGTAGGCCATCTGGTCCAATCCGCCCCCGGCCTAAAAAGGAGCCCCAACACCATTTCTGACAGATGGCAGTCTAGTCTCTTCTTGAAAGCTTCCAGTGATCAAGCTCCCACAACTTCTGAAGGCAAGCTATTCCATTGGTTGATTGCTATCACTGTCAGAAAATTTCTCCTTGTTTTCAGATTGAATCTCTCTTTGTTCAGTTTCCATTAATTACTTGTCTGACCTTCAGGGGCTTTGGAAAATAGCTTGACCCCCTCCTCTCTGTGGCAGCCCCTCAAATATTGGAACACTGTTATAATGTCTCCCCTGGTCCTTTTCTTCACTAGACTAGACATGTTCAGTTCCTGCAACCATTCATCATATGTTTTAGTCTCCAGTCCCCTAATCATCTCTGCACTCTTTCTAGAGTCTCAACATCTTTTTTATAGTGTGGTGACCAAAACTGGATGTAGTATTCTAGGTGTGGTCTTACTAAGGCTTTATAGAGTGGAATCCACTAGGATATCCCAGGACTAAATTGGGAAGTTGAAACATCATCAAGGTCACGAAGAATGCAATAGCGAGCTAATTTATTTATTTGATTTACATAGCTGCCAATCTCACATAACGTGACTCTGGGCATCTTACATAAAATAGATAAATAAAATACATAATGTAAAATTAAAACACATAGCAATTGAGCTTCATAAAATAACTGTCAACAAATCCAGGAGACAGGATTTATCATAAATCAGTTTTTAGGGCCTTATGAAAATCCAACATAGTGGTGGAAGGCTAACCTAATCTCAGGTATAATGTACCACAGCACAGGTGCCCTGGCAGAAAAGGACTTCCTCTTGAGTTCTGCCAGCAGACACTCCATGCTTCTTCTATTGGACCAGGTAGGATGACTAGAAATAGCTAGGAAAGAGATGGCTCTATAAGTAGCTGAGTCTAAAGCCATCAAGGCTACCATTTTGTATTGTTGAATATTTCTAGGTATTCAAAAGGAGTCACTCAGTTTGAAGACATCTTTACTTTTGCAGAAAACTAAGTACAAATTAATGGCTTTTGCATTTCCTTTTGTTACCTTTAAAACTGTCTACTCACCGGATGAGCTTTATACATAGTTTGTGTCATAGGAAATTCTTCAAAAGTCTTTAATCTGGATGGACATCGTATTTGATTTCCGCCAGTCAAACAGCCAGGGAAAGATACACAATTATAATATCTATGAGAGGAAAATTAGAGAAGATACAGAATTCAGCTCTGGTAGGCTTCATTTTTTGTTCTTCTTTGAATCAACCTGGATTAATTACAAATACTAACTCTACAGCAAATTATCAGCTTGGGCTGAAGGAATTCTTTCCCCAGATTGCATATTTAAGGTCTACCTGTACATCATATAATTATGTTTGCAGCAATCTCCTTTTTTTATGAAATATAGAATCAATGTGCTTGGGATCAAGAAAGGAAGATCAACATGGAATTATCCATGTTTAAACTTTCCAGCCTATCAGGGAAAGAGCCAAAAAAAAAAAAAAAAAAAGAATTATAGAGAAATTTTAAAACCTTGCTCTTCCCATTGCTATTCTTCCATTTTGATAGCAGCCTCCAAGGCTGATTTTCATTTTAAAATATAGGAATATAAGAATCTGTCTTAGTATTCCAATCCATATTATTTGTCCATCTAATGCTGAATTATCTATCTGTAATTGTACCCATAAATTTTTTTAAAATCAATTGTCACCTAATACTGGATAGAGATGCCAAAGATTATATGTGATACTTTTGGCATGCAAAGGATTATTTTCCCTGTCATGATCCCCTTTCTCTTATATTAGGACACTTTTATACATCTTTTCAGCACAACTCAGATTAATCTTCCTAATCTTCTAACAAAAGCATAGAAACTTAATCTCTGCATTAGAAACATCTAATCCTTTAATTGGAAATAGTGAATTTCTTTTTCTATGTCATAAATCTTGTCACTTTGTAATTTCAATTGGCAGTTTCCTTCTTAGTGCTTGAGGTAGCCATCTTTAGTAATACAGAGAAGATATTCATTGTCCTACAGGAAGTAGGACATGCTAACTGTTGACTTATTATGAAAGCAGCCCTCTGCATATACATTATACAAATAAGCCTAATCCAAATAATTGTGAAGTCTATTTTAAATAAACAGAATTTAAACAGTCTCATTGGAAAGGTTTTAGATGTGACTGGTAATGTTGAGGAAAGTTTTATCAGTATGAGAAAGATATGCAATTCTTGTAAAATCTTTGTTCAAACATTGGCTGACTTTTGGCTACTTCTGACTTCCTATCATATTTTTCAAAAACCAGTGTTAAGCCTGGGTTCCCCAACCAGGGTTAAGGAGACAAGCTAAACAGAATGTGCAGCATTAGTCAGATAGGCATACAGATAAATATGTGAGATAAGTTTGTATGTTAGTAAACATAAGTAAAAATAACAGATACGCTTGTGTTATCAAAAATATAGTTTATTCCATTATAATTCATAGCATAGTCAAATAACAGTCCATTAGTTATGTATCATTTTAGTCAGTCCATTCAAGGATATTCAATTAGCAAAGTCCGTGTAGAATATCCAATGTCAGTTCACTTACAAATAAATCAGTCCTTTCTCTCTCCCTTTCCAGTAGGAGAAAAACGCAGTCTTGAATCCATCCAGTAATTAGGGATCATAAAGCCAGAGAGAGCAAGCTGCCGTTGTCTTGCTTCTTTTATGGTGCTATTACAACCACTCCCTTAATTACATTCCTACAGTTAAAGTTGCAGAGACTTTAACTAACAAACCATGATTACATATTTATTATTTTACCTAAACCAGTTAGGGTAAACAATGTTATCCCTAACATTCTCCCCTTTTAGGTAATAATAATAATAATATAACTATTTACACTTTTAAATTATAGTAGTTACAACTTTCTTTAAACTTGATTACTCCTTGAGCTTTTGTAAATTGGTCTGCAATGTTTTCTTCCATCATGCAGTATTCCAATTTAATTAGCCCATTCTTTACAGATTCTCTAACATTTAAGTATCTTAAATCAGTATGCTTTGATCTAGTTTTTACATCTATATTAGTAGCCAACTTTATGGCTGCCTGATTGTCCTCGTACACAATAATGGAATCTTTAACAGTTACACCCATGTCTAATAATAACTGTTTGTACAAAATTAAGTCAGTGCATAATAATGACAGACATGAAAATTCCGCTTCCATCGTGGACAAGCTAATATGCTGTTGTCTGATTGACCTCCACCCTATTAGTGTGTTACCAAATAATATAGCCATCCCATATGTTGATTTTCTAGTGTTTATCTCAGTTGAAAAACTTGCATCTGCATAGGTACTAAGACTCAAATCACCCTTTGGTTCTATATACAATGCATGGTTCATTGTTCCTTTAAGATATCTTAAAATTCTTTTTTAATGATTGCCAATGACATTGATGTGGATCTGAATTAAAACGTGCCAGCTGATTAACACTATAAGCTATATCTGGCCTTGACCAATTGCTGATATATGATAAGCTGTCAATCAAAGATTGATGTATGGACTTATCAAATTTGGGACTTTGATCATCAGTTTGGCAAACTTCCTGACTCATTGGAGTCTTTGCCGGTTTACAAAATTCCATTTTATACGTTTTAATTAATTGGCAAATTTTATCTTCTTGAGATATCTTAAATCCATTTTTTATTTTGTTAATTGTCAATCCTAGATAATTTTTAATTTCACCTAAATGCTTTAATTTTATCTTTTTGGCTAATAATGATATAATCTCATTAGCTTCATTATTAGTCTTAGTTATCAAAGCAATATCATCTGTAAATAATAACAATAATGACACCGTTCCATTATTTTCTCTTTTAAACACACATGGATCTGCTAAACCAGATTTAAAACCTATATTGTTTAATTCTTTCACAATATATTGGTTCCATTCATAGCCAGATTGTTTCAATCCATAAAGACTTCTTTTTAGTTTCCAACAATCATTACTATTTACTTTATTGTCTTTTATAATAACTGGCTTTTTCAAATATATAGTGTGCTGCAATGGTGCATGCAAATAAGCAGTTTCTACATCTAAATGGTTAATGACATAGTTTTTCTTAGCTGCCCACATAAAGCTGCTCTCAAAGATGTTGCTTTAAGGCTTGGTGCGAAAACTTCATCGTAATCAGATGCAGTTTGATTAAATCCTTGAGCTACCAACCTAGCTTTATGGGTAATAGTCCCATCATTTCCAGTTTTTACTTTAAATATCCATTTGCACCCAATGGATTTTTCTCCTGGAGGTAATTTGGCATCTTCATATATTTTCATTACCTTTAATGAATTTAGTTCTTTTTCCATTGCCTTTTGCCAATTCTCCTGATCCTTAGCAGGATACATCCTAAGTTCATCTACACTAGTTGGAACTTTAGTTACTTGGCAACTATACTTGCTTGATACCTATCAGGTGGTCCAGTTACATGTGTAGTATGTCTAGGTATTACAGGACTTACAGGTGGACTTTCATTTATTAACTGTTCTTGGTTATCTAACTCTTCCTGATCAACAGTTTCCTCTTGTTTTGGTCCTATTTGTTCTTCGTGGACTTCTTCTTTAATTGGACTCTTCTTATAACTAGTCTGTTCTTTCTGCCTTTTGTAGGGTTCAATAATTACATTATTATTTAAATCTTGCTCTAATCTATTCCATACTACATGTTCTAGGAATTTTGCACTAGCACTGGTGTAAATTCTAGATGTACCTGGTTCCCAGAATCTATGAGATCTATGATTAGATTCATATCCTACAAAAAATAATCTTTTAGCTCTATTCTGTCCTTTGTTTCTGAGTTGTGAAGGGATATACACCCATGCTGGTGCTCCAAATGTGTGCATGTAACTTAAATCAGGTTTTGTACCATGCCACAGTGTGAATGGTAATTCACCTGTTGTTGAATTAACAACATTATTTAATATATGATTACCACACATTATTGCTTCTCCCCATAAATTGTCAGGTAATCCTGAATCAGACAACATAGTACGTGCCATTGATTGTAGTGTTTGGCCTCGTCTCTCTAAAAGCATTATGTTGTGGCCTATATGGTGCAGACTTTTTATGTTGAATACCTAACATTCTAAGTCTATTCTGGAATTTATTATTTGTAAATTCCACACCATTATCTGTTATAAGAGTTACTAATTTCTTTTTAGTTTTCCTTTCTGCAAATTTTATCCAATTAAAGAGATTTTGATACGTTTCAGTTTTGCTTTTCATTAAATAGCAAAACCCATATCTAGAATAGTGGTCCATTATACTTAATATGTATCGAGCTCTTCCTACACTTGGTTTTTTCGGACGTATTAAATCAGCAAATACTACTTCTAAAGGCTCTTTGGTAGTAAATCCATCAACTCTATTAGCCGGTATGACCCTGCTTTTGCTTTGATTGCAAGCAAAACATTGCAAATACTTATTACAAGGTTTTAAACTTATTCCTTTAGAAAGTTGAACAGTTCTCTTAAGCATTTTAAAATTTAAATGCCCTAGCCGTCGGTGTAACAAGTGAATACATTCATCATGAGGTTTCTTATCATAAACCGTGTTAGCCACCTCTAAACCATTATCATTTAACACATATAATTCACCTCTTAAAGATGCAGTAATTTTCTTATCTTCTTTTTCAATTATGCAGTTATCTCCTTTAAAGGTAACTACATATCCTAGTTTAACCAAAATTCTAACTGAAATTAAATTAAACTTAAGTTGTGGTACATATAACATTTTTACTTTCTCTTTTATGAAAG
The DNA here is from genome assembly GCA_033807585.1 of Hydrophis major. Classification (NCBI taxonomy): domain Eukaryota; kingdom Metazoa; phylum Chordata; class Lepidosauria; order Squamata; family Elapidae; genus Hydrophis; species Hydrophis major. Next base: position 132,512,337 of record CM066329.1, on the reverse strand, counting down.
AACAATATTCTATACCTTGACCTTTAGCTTTCAGTTTCCAGCCATTGGCTAACGATATCTGCTGTGTACTCTTGGACATTTTAATAAAATTTTTGTTATCATTTGTTATACAGTGGGATGCTCCACTGTCAACCACCTAAAAATTATTTTTTACAGCTCCATTAATATACATGGCTAACTCTAAATTTTTATTTATCTCTTGATGACTTTTAGTATTCTGGCCAGCGTTCTGGTGCTTTGCCTTTTTACAAAATCTTGCCAAATGTCCTCTTCCTCCACAATTAAAACACTTTTTAATTGCGTATGCAGTAGGAGATTCAATATCTTCTTTTAGAGGTTGCTCCCTCCTTAACTCATCTCTTTCTTCTTCTGGCCTCTTCAATCAATCTGCCAGTTATATCAGTTAAAGTTAAATTTTTCTTAGGCAAAATTTCAAGGGAAGTGACGTAGTTATCATAACTTTCGTCAAGGGAAGATAGAATTATGTAGACTTGGTGTAGTTCAGAGAAAATAAGCTCTTTCTCGTGCAGTTCTTGAAAAATGCTTTTTATAGAATTCAAATGACTCAGCATATCACCATTCGTCTGGAGATGCATCTTGAAAATCTTCCGTGTTAGATTTATGTGAGCACCAACGTTATCTCGGACAAAAATCCTCTTCAGCTTCTGCCAACACCCAACAGCCGTTTGCTCTCCATGGATATGAACAAGTTGCTGGTCAGACAGTGTTGGTCCTATTATGCAAATAGCTCGTTCATTTTTCTGTTTAAAGTCTTTTATCTTTTGTCTATCTTCCTCAACCTCTGGATCCCATTCCTCTATGTTTGGTGGGTTTTCAATTATGTTCCACAGACCTTCTCTTTGTACAAGTAGACTACATTTCATACACCATGATACATAGTTTGTTCCATCCAGCTTGGATATAAGGGACAAACTTTGTAGATTGAATTGTGCCATGTTTTCTTTATATGGATATAAAACTATAATTAATAAAACACAGCTGTCTGTTTACTGTAACATATAACAATACGAACTCTCACTTTTTACATAAATCTGTTTTATCCTAATTAAACTGACTTTGCAGCCTCTGGGCCCATAACCAGTGTTAAGCCTGTGTTCCCCAACCAGGGTTAAGGAGACAAGCTAAACAGAATGTGCAGTGTTAGTCAGATAGGCATACAGATAAATGTGTGAGATAAGTTTGTATGTCAGTAAACATACAGTAAAAATAACAGATACGCTTGTGTTATCAAAAATATAGTTTATTCCATTATAATTCATAGCATAGTCAAATAACAGTCCATTAGTCATGTATCATTTTAGTCAGTCCATTCAAGGACATTCAATAAGCAAAGTCTGTGTAGAATATCCAATGTCAGTTCACTTACAAATAAATCAGTCCTTTCTCTCTCCCTTTCCAGTAGGAGAAAAATGCAGTCTTGAATCCATCCAGTAATTAGGGATCATAAAGCCAGAGAGAGCAAGCTGCCGTTGTCTTGCTTCTTTTATGGTGCTATTACAACCACTCCCTTAATTACATTCCTACAGTTAAAGTTGCAGACACTTTAACTAACAAACCATGATTACATATTTATTATTTTACCTAAACCAGTTAGGGTAAACAATGTTATCCCTAACAACCAGTACCAGCTTACCTTGCTGCTATATTATGACAATGTATCTTCATGTCAAATTCTTCTTCATCAGAATTCTGCTGGATGGATGAAGCCACCTGGGAGAAGCCATCATCTTCAGAACTCTGAGAATCATTTAACGGGATATAATCTTTCCCCTCCTAATAGAATCCAGATAAATTTATGAGTAATGATGATAGAAGATTTTACCAACAGGAAGCACAATAATGGATATAAATACAATTTTTTGTATCTTTAATAAGACAGAGTTGAATAACATCTATAAAGAGTTGCCTATGATGGTGTAGACATATACTGAGGAAAGTAATAAACAATAATTTATCTCATAAAAATGATATAACACATTAGCCTTTAACATTTAACTATTTGCATAATTATCAGTTCCTTGGTGTCAAGCCTGTGTTTCCTAACCAGGGTTAAGGAGACAAGCTAAACAGAATGTGCAGCGTTAGTCAGATAGGCACACAGATAAAAGAGTGAGATAAGTTTGTATGTTTGTTAACATACAGTAAAAATAACAGATATGCTTGTGCTATCAAAATATAGTTTATTCCTTTTTGAGTTTATAGCATAGTCAAAATAACAGTCCATTAGTCATGTATCTTTTAGTCAGTCCATTCAGGGATATTCAATTAGCAAAGTCCGTGTAGAATATCCAATGTCAGTTCACTTACAATAAATCAGTCCTTTCTCTCTCCCTTTCCAGTAGGGGAAAAAATGCAGTCTTCAGTCTATCCAGTAATCAGGGATCATCAAGCCAGAGAGAGCAAGCTGCAGTGCCTTGCTTCTTTTATGGTGCTTTTTACAACCACTCCCTTAATTACATTCCTACAGTTAAAGTTGCAGACACTTTAACTAATAAACCATGATAATATATTTATTATTTTACCTAAACCAGTTAGGGTAAACAATGTTATCCCAAACACTTGGAATTTCATTTCTAGAAGCGGCCATAATATAAAATATCCAAATAAGCAAGACTAGAATATAATATATCAATTTCTAGTTTTGTAACGTTTGAAACTAAGGCATTCCATTCCAACCTTGTATTAATTGCTGATGGAACAACTAAAATTAGTGGATAATTATTTTAGCTTACAGATTGAAAATATTTTTTCAAGAATTTAGTCATGAGGACCAATATGGGTTTTTAACTTAAAAGACAGAAAGTTAGAACTGTACTGGATATTTGGAACAAGGTACCGAAAAACATGCTGCACTGATCTTTTTAGATGGAGAGAAGACATAATAATTTGAACTGGACTTTTTGTTTAATTAAAAATTTGAAAATATGATTTTGGAGATAATTTTACAAAATGAGTGAAATTGATTTGCATTTCATGGGCAGCACACATAATTGTTAATACGGATTTAACCTGTTTTACTTAGGATGTTATTTTTTGTTTCAGGCAGTATCTGTTTTGACAATTGATGGTTCATTTAAACCAGTGGTTCTTAAGCTGGGCGATATCGCCCCCCATGGGGTGATTTTGTTTTTCAGGGGGTGATGGAACAAAAAGGGGCAATGTGGGGGCAAAGGAACGGAAGGGGGGCAATATGGGGGCAATGGAGTGAGAAGTTTTGGGGACACTTTTGAGACTTTTTTCGTACAGTGAACCACTGTATATCTGTCATACAAAAACATCAGATCACTCACTATTAGTGGATTGAACTGTGTTTTAAAATGTTTCTCCAGCTAGCTTCAATACAGAACGCCGTACATATGTGAATATGCATCAGCCATCTTCATGCGCATTGCACAGCAGCCTCTATCACTCTACCCATACAGTGGCGTGCCATTGGCCAGAATGGGCAGTGATGGAGGGGTGAGCGATTCTTTGGAAACATCGCATGCTGAGTGGCTGTCCCCTGTGATGTCAATGTAACTGTTGAAACTAGGTTTATCGACGTCAACGTGTGTTTTATAGTGTTCTAGTGCAGTCAAAAATTTAATTTGCAGTTGGTACCTTTCATTTTGAAGACCTCTCAACATGGCTGAGAAGAGGAAGTGTAGCCAATATTCAATGGAATACCTAAAATTGGGATTCATTCCATCTCCTTCCAACGTACAGCTTCCATTTTGTCTTCTTTGTGAGAAAACATTTTCAAATGAAGCAATGAAGCCTTCCTGACTGAAAGATCATTTGGTAAGAATTCATTTTGATAAAGTCGACAAACCGGTATCATTTTTCCAACCCTTAAAGGCCAAGTTTGAGGATTGCAGCACTGTTGAGAAGTTATTTGGAAAATCATCACTCAACTCCGACAAGGGGCTCATTTGTTCCTATGAAGTATCTTTGTTGATAACAAAATGTGGCAAACCTCACACGATCTGAGAAACTCTGATTTTATCAGCAGTGAAACAGATTGTTGCCACCATGTTGGGGCTCAGTGCAAGCACTGTCACACAATCGATTCCTTTGAGCAATGACACCGTATCAAAAAGTATTGATGAAATGGCTGCTGATGTGGAAGAAAGGCTTATTGACACCTTGAAAAGTACAGAATTCGTGATGCAGGTTGATGAGTCAACAATTTGTGAAAATGAAGCCTTGTTATTGGCTTATGTCCGTTTCATCAACAGAAATGAAGAGATCAGGGAAGAACTGTTATTTGCTCAAAATTTAGCCACTGACACAAAAGGTTCTTCGATATTTAAAAAGGTTGAAGACTTTTTTAATGAGAAAAACATCCCTTTGACAAATGTCGTGCATGTGCAACCGACGGAGCTGCATCCATGGTTGGACGATATCGTGGCTTCAAGCTCATCTAAAATCGGTTGTACCTGGAGTTATGACTGTCCATTGCATTGTTCATAGACAGCGCCTTGACTCAAAAATTTTGAGTGGCCGTTTGCATGAGTCTATACGTTACATCATTAACGCTGTGAATAAAATTAAGTCGAATGCCTTGAACAACTGACTTTTTCACAAGCTTCGTGAAGAAAATGACGAGAAGTTTGAACATCTCCTTTTGCACACTGAAGTAAGGTGGCTTTCAAAAGGAAAGTGTTTGCAGCGATTCCACGAACTTTTTGGCACAGTTGTCAAATTTCTTGAATCCATTGATCCAAGTCTAAGCAGTTCTCTTAAACTTTGACGTCTGGATGTAGCTTATGTTGCTGATGTTTTTGACAAGCTGAATGAAGTGAACGTAAAGCTACAAGGAGATAAAATCAATTTTCTTAAGGCCAAAGTTATAATCTGCTCATTTATTTCCAAACTGGACCTCCTTGCAAGCAACATGAGTCACTAGAAGCTGTATCAGTTCCCAAGCCTTGGTAATGAACGTCAACTCCAAGCAGAAGATTTGGACATTTTTTTCTGCCACTTGAAGCAACTAAAAGAAGATACGGAAACCAGATTCTATGATCTGATAAATCTGGAAGTGCCCACTTGGGTGCTAAATCCTTTCACAGCAGACTTTGCACAACCTCATCCCAAACTGCAAGAGCCACTAACAGATCTGAAATACTACTGTGAAGCCCAATCACATTTTCAGAGTTATGGCTATGAAGCTTTTTGGGTGAAAATGAGGAATACTTATCCAATATTGTAGGAGGAAGTTAAGTTGCTTCTTTTAGCCTTTCCTTCCACTTACTTAGTGGAGAGGGGCTTCAGCACCGTCCAACAGATCCTTTCTAAGTAAAGGAACATGTTGAAGATCACTGAGTGTGGCGATTTAAGAATGAGATTAACAAAAATGGTTCCAGACATCAAGAAATTGGCATCAGCTCACTAAGCACAAGGCAGCCATTGATGTTCTTTTTTTGCTTTTTGTGTACATACATTTTCTTCGTTAATAATTGTCTCAGCTCTTATCGTTGTATTTGCTTGCATTGGATTTCATGTTGCAGTTTGAGTTTTCGGCTTTGTTTTAGAATTCTTGTTGTGCTTTGTAAAACATTTTGTGTGTCTCTTTGGCAAATTGTACTTTTTTAGTGTGCACTCCAGTTCGATATTATATTTTGGTTTCTCAGTTTTATGGTTTCAATTTTTTTTGTCCTCTTCATGTAAACTTTTTGTGTATGTATATGTATATATGTATATGTGTGTGTGTGTGTGTGTGTGTGTGTATAGTTTAGGCATTAAATTTGTCGCTCTGATTTTTGTTGCTTTCCTTCTGTAAAAATTTTCTTTATGTCTTTTTAACCCTTTTTACAGTGTGCATGAATATATATTTTCCTCGAATCGTAATTTAGTTTCAGAGTTTTCGTCTTGAAATTCTTAGTTCCTGCACTGCAGTTTGTTCTTATGCCCTTTTTATATTTCTTTTTGCATCTTAAAATTTACTTATTGTTAAGTACTTGGACATGGGTCGAAGTAAATGGAGACAGGCTCTGAATAGTGAACTTTCAGCTCTTTATTGCATTGTGACTTCTCAGTACAACAACAGTGAACTCTGCCTTATATAGGCAACCCTTGTAAGAATTGTCCAATAGCGAGCTATGAACGCTAGCTCTTTTAACCAATAAGAATCCTCTGTTAAGGGCCAATCGGATTCTTCAGAACTAACCAATCCGATCTGGCCGCCTAACAGCCAATCAGAAGTGCAGGGCCAGAACCCTGCACTTTACCTCAAGCTCATACTTTATTAACTATGGTACATACACAACACTTATAATTAAATCATTAAATGTTACTGGTTTTTTTCAGGCATTTCATTTTCTTGCAATTGAATTTTGTTTTCAGTGGTTATTGCATTTAAGTGTCTTGAATAAATAAGATAATAATGAAATACATGTATCACAAAGTTTGGGAGTAAAGTGATGGGTGGCATCAGAATTTTTCACACAGTTGAGATATGGAAATAAATTATTTGCATCAATATGTCCTGATTTCAATTTTAAAGAAAACAAAAAATGTGTTTGCATAAATTGAAGAATGATTTCCCTGTGTTGTGATTGAGAGATTATGTTGGGGGAGAGGGGTGATGATAACTTCCTCAATGGCTCAAGGGGGCGATTCTTTCAAAAAGGTTAAGAACCACTGATTTAAACAACGGCAGAAGTATGTATCTAAATTTGTATTGCAAGAGGACACCCCCCCCCCCAAATAAGGTATTTCAAGATGGAAAGGAAATAAGAGGATTGGGTCTACCAGATTTAAAATTATACATTCAAATTGTGCTGCTGAGAAATAGTAGCTATTGAAGTTAGAAGCGGAATGTATCTGTGATATGAAAGCTAAGGTTAATGTAGATTTTAAAAAAACCTTATAGATTATTGCATAAAACAGAAAATATGCACTTATGACTTGTAATTTTGATAATTCGAATAAAAACGTATATAATAAAAAAAATAAGGGTTTTTTTTTTGTAACCATGGAGTAAGAGATGGTTTTGTAATCATACTTGTATTTGCTGCAAACAAAATCAAGCTTCTGTTTCGTTTTATCTTTTCTTTCTGGATGTTTGTCTTTCTCTTTGATTTCTTTTCTTTATTATATTATTTTTTGTTAACTTTTATTTTCTCTTTAAAACTTTTAATAAAATTTACATAAAAATATCATTATCAATTGGGAAGTATGGTGAAATCACAGTAGAGAGAGCAATCATGTCAATTCTTTTGTGATACAAATAAACCAGCCAGTTTGATGATATACCCTGGGTGGGGGGTTGGGAATATGGGAATAATATCAAAAACTGGGTCACAAAATCTGTGACTTGTAAATCCAGGGGGTTATTCCTAGAAAACATACTGCTTGATCTTATGCAACTAAATAATGTGAGTGCATGAAGGACAGCAATGAAGAATAGCAATGGAAATATCAAAGAGAATAATAATAAATTGGGTGGGTTTTTAAAAACTGAAAACTGTCTAGCAAGTTTCAGAGGCTTCAAAAATAGCATTATAATTCAACATTTCAGATGCCAAATACAGCCTAATGCAGTTCTTATCCTCTGTCTGCTTCCCGCTGCACATTCTTCAGTATATAATAAACAACTATAATCCAAAACTAAATATTGAGTATAGCCAAGATACAGTCAATGCATTTTTTGGGTCATGATATTTTTGCACACAATTTATTAATACAAAGTCTAATTGTTTTCTGACTTTCTTAGCATGGAAGGAATCAACCTAGTAATACCACAAGTTGTCTGTCTGTCTGTCTGTCTGTCTGTAAGTATGTATGTAAAATACATATTTTTATCTCAGATCTGCCTGTGACACACAGCAATCTAGACTGAATAGGATATTTGTGGGATATGATAAGCTGCATTTGTTAACCAGAACAGAGCAAAGAAGAATGGCTGGAACATAAAGTGGTTTCTTCCAACTTGATGATATTGCATAAGTATAACATAATAAACAGTTTATGCTTCTAGCTTTTAATATAAGGACTATGAAAACATTACATGTCTGTCCAATAATATCTAATTTAGAGCTATACGATTGCACTGAAAGCTATGCCACATATTATGTAATGACATAGAGCCACTTTAAGAGGGAAATGGGAGTCTCTAAATATTTATTCTCTCAAACTGATAACAGCATAAATGCCAGATCACACTATGTTTACTCAGTAATAATAACATCTGCCTGCAAGCAAGAACAGGCAAGAGCAAAACAGAAAAAGCAATAGAAAATGAAGAAACTGAGGTGCTCTGGGACTTTAGAATTCAAAGAGATAAGCACCTGCAACATAATATCCCAGACTAAACAATTGTTGATAAGAAAAATAAAAAAAGTCTAGATGGTGGATGTTGCAGTACTTGCAGACTGCAGAATAGAAAAAAAAGAACTGGAGAAAATTAACAAAATATAAACACCTGGAAATAGAAACAGAATGATCGTGGCAAAAGAAAACAAAGGTAGTGCCTTGGGTGCAATCCCAAAACTGAAGCACCAGTTGAATACTATCAGCATTGACAAAATATCATGAGTCAATTGCAAAAGGCAGTGTTACGTTTAACAACAATACCTTTAATACCATCAAACATCAACATCTCTCTATCCCTTGAGAAGGACTTGTTAGATGGATAAAATGCCAAATCCATTCTGAACATAGAATAGAATAGAACAGAATAGAATTATTTATTGGCCAAGTGTGATTGGACACACAAGGAATTTGTCTTGGTGCAATCATCTGGCTGATTATGTGACCAAATCATAATCATCATAATCATAATCATAACAACAACAACAACAACAACAACAACAACAACAACAACAACAACAACAACAGCTCCAAATATTGCTGACTACTTCTGCTTGTCTTTGTGTTCTGATAATAATTGGAAACTGACCTGTTGAACATTCTCTTGAAGAAGATCTCCCAGAATCTCAACCAAATCAGAGAATGTTGGCCTTTCTTTGGGATCTCCATACCAACAATTCAGCATGATTCTGTAGCTGCAAAGAACCAATTTTTGCATAAGATTAGTTAGGTGCAGATGAAATGAAAAAGCTATAAAGTAAAAACCCAACCTTAAACTGGATGCTATACTTGAGACCAGTTGTGTTACTACAAAAGAGATGCAAGCAGTTAGACTATAATTCACCTCAGTCTCCCATACAAGAAGCTCTGAAACCTCCTGCACATCTATAATTGGTTGATTTAGTATCTACATTGTTGGTTATATATTGAAGTACTTTGACTCACATTTCTGCAGTAGCATATTCTGGAGCTCTCATCCTGGTGCCATCTTTTAGTCTTTGGCAAAATTCCTCATTGATTTGTACTCCAGGGTAAGGGGAGGCTCCTAAAAAGATGCAGTGGTGTAAAGAGAAAGGGGGATTCAAGAAATAGATGGATTCTTGCAGCTGTACCTATCTACTGTTTTGATTAAATGCAGTATAATAAAATAGAGGAATTTAAAAAAAATTAGTTCTGTAATGGAATCTATTTCACAATGACTGTTTTGTAGCTACTCAGAAGCCATTAAACAAGATGAAACATCCTCTGTAAAAAGGGTCAGAATCACAAGATTTGTTTGCGGTTGTTCAATAACTACTCAAGACATTTTCAAGCCTTAAGGCATGATACGGGAATGTTACAAACATTCTCAGAATTAAAAGTAAAGTCCACTTCAAACTAAGTTTGACTCCTAATGGCTTTATGGATTATCTGTGTAATTTCCTTGGCAAGAATATCAAAATGGGTTGTCATTGTCTTCCATGATGTTTTTTAATTTCAAAATTTAGCTTATAGTGCTGGTATCTTTTGTTGGTCTTTCATCCAAACACTATCCAGGATTGATTCTGCTTAGGTTTTTGAACTCAGTTAAAATCAGGTAGATGTTGCCATTTTAATTATAGCTGGACCATAATTAAAATCTAGTTAATTACTTTTGAGAGTATATCATTGACATATGCAGCATCCAGTTTTGTAATTATAAAACAAGTAGAGTGGCAGATGAATTTTGCAACTGATCACTTAACTGTAGGAAATACAGGTGATTGGGGGGAAAATTCCAAAATATGGAGAGTGTTGCAGTCTACTTTTAAAATTGTATGCTCATAAAATCATAGCTAATCCCATAAAGAGAACTAATATTTAATACTTACCTAAAGAGAATATCTCCCACAATAGGACTCCAAAGGACCAGACATCACTCTGAGTAGTATAAACTTTGTCAAAGATGCTTTCTGGAGCCATCCACTTGAGTGGAAGACGGGCCTATAGTACAGTGATAGCAAGGTACAGATGTTACAGTGGGGAAAAACAATATTTTAGTCAGATTTTTTTTAAAAAAACTCCAAAGATTCTATAATGGTGTTTGAAGATGGGCAGAAAATACAATAAATAAGAAATTTTCAACTACCAGGAAGTTGCAATCTGGCATAATCTTATCTGCCTAAATACTGTAGTTACATTTGCTATTAAAAAAACGGAAGTATTTCAAGATAACATTTTAATAGTAAGTATTTGTTCTCTCAAAGCACTTTTATAGATTATGGGTTTGCAAGAAAAAAAGTCCTATCTTCTACTTCATAATTTTTTAAAAAAGTTGTATCAAGAGACCTTTATCAGTTAATGGAGACAGTGCCTGACTCACAGATTGCTTGCAAGCCCTGCTAAAGGCTATTGAGTCTTTTAGTGGTGGGAAGCAAGTGGTTTCCAATTGATGTTGACTTCCAATTCAATCAATCCCAAATAGTATGTTAATGGCAATGGACTGTAGTACAACAGCTCAGAAATAAGGGCTACAGATTGCACAAAGCCGGCATATATTTTCCATCTGAACTAATACTTAGTTTATATCAAGAAATTACACTAGATAAAACATTTCTCTGCCTCATTCCTTCAGGTACCTTTCTTGGGGCAAACACTTCCTCCACATTGGGATACTGAAAGGACATTAGTAAATAAAATAAATTCAAAATACATACCGGCAGTATCTTAATTGGACTAATTAAGTATCTATACAATAGAACTCATTCCACTATGAATTTTTGTCGCCCCTGCTCATGTTTAACACAGCTATATTGATTTTTATACAATAACACTGAAAGATATTAACTGACAACCAACACCAGAAACCAGTTCCTTTTTATCCCAAGAACAACCCAGAACTCACACTGCCCTTCCTGACATAGTCAGGGTCCTTGTAGATATCCCGAGCCAGACCAAAGTCACAAATCTTCACCACATTGTTCTCTGACAGTAAGATGTTCCGAGCTGCTAAGTCTCTGTGGATACACTATAGGAAAATGCAGAAGGGGGCAGGGAGAAATCAAAAATAAATGTGAATATAAAGTTTCAAAAAGGACAGAAAAACTGAAAAAAAGAAAAATGCTTAAATCTCTTTCAGGCTTGTCCTCTCAGTGAAAGACCAAAGTAAAAGTAGCAAGAAATCATTTCCAGAAATTACTGAATACCTTATGGTCCCTCTTATTTATTTGCAAAAACCATAGCTTTGATTGTAAGAAAAAAAGTAAGAAAGGCTGTTCTGGATCAGATCAAAGGCAATCTGGTCCAGTATTTTGCATCTCATGGTAGAATGGCAGGTGCTTCCAGAATTGCATAAGCAAACATAAGTAAACCTTGCTCTCAATAGCTTTACACTGTCTCTGCTTGGCCAAGCAACTGAAACAAAATGGCACAGGTGGGACCTATAATAAAACTGTACTCCTGTTCAATGGTGTGGCAGCTAGTCAGCCAGCTGTGTGTTGCTTTCCCCCCTGCTATTTATGCATTCTAGAAGACAGCTGGACAAATGATAAAAAATGCCCAAATGACTATTTCTATGGGAGAGCAGTGTTTGCTGCTCCTATGTTAGGCATCAATGCTCTACCATGTGAACTAATAGATACACAGAAAAATGTCCTAACAGCTCACTTGGATGGGTTTCATTTCATTGCATGCGTACAGGTGTATTTCCCAACTGAAAGTCAGTTAAGAAGGGGGAGCAATGTTGACTGCAATTTACTGGTAGACTCTGTCACCTCATTTTGTAGATTCTGATTGCCTGAGGTTAACTCAGCCTTCCATCCTCCCATGGTCAGTAAAATGAGGAACCAGATTGTTGGGGGCAATATAGCATTGCTCAGAGAGTGCTATAAAGCATTGGTGCAGTATATAAATCTAAGTGCTTTTGCTATTGCTATGTGATCTATGCAGTGGGTAGGAAAACAGTGTCTCTCCTTTATTGGATAACTCCTTCCCAATCTTTAAATCAGTGTTGTTGATTAGATGGCTCAAGCCATAGTCAGGCCTTTTGTCAAAATTTGCATCCTACTTCTGACCTGTTCCTGCTCTCACCCCATAAGGAAAGCAGATTTTCTTCCACAGACAATGGAACCCTCTAACCGCTTTTCCTATTTTTTCCCCCCAAAGTTTTTCTACATTTGTTTTCATCCTGTATCATCCTGTGGATCAGTGGCCCCCAACCTTTTTTGAACTAGGGACCGGTTTCACGATTATTTATTCTTCCACTGACCGGTACCTGAGTAACGCGAGACTCCACCGCCATCAGGACGGCTCTTCATTTGAATTCGACCCCCCTCTTCGACGAAACTAAAGCGTGAGCACCGAAACACCACTTTCCAACTGAAAACCCGGAAGCACTTTCCAACCGAAAACCCGGAAGCAATCGAAAACCCGGAAGCGCCGTCAAAACAAGATGGCGGTGCCCAAGCTTTGCGGCCCAATAAAAAATGATCCACGGACCGGTACCGGTGGTTGGGGACCCCTGCTGTGGATTACTGATATTTCTCCCCAATCATAACTATCAAGAGAAGACACATATTGAGATGGATGGATGGATAGATGGATGGACGGATGGACAGATAGATCACTTACCTTTCTAGAGGCTAGAAACTCCATTCCACGGGCAACTTGAAAGCTGTAGCAGATCAGATCTTCCATTGTCAGAGGGCTTTGCCACAAATCATCCACTGTATAAAAGTGTAAGCAAGAAGGTTACATTCTGTAGGCTGGCAGTGGCAAAGAAAAAGTTGCTTTCCCCAGGCATCAGAGGTTATACTGTACCACTGCATTTGGAGGAGTGGGATGATGTCCCACAGAAATTTTGCTAAGTAGAAAAAAGTAGTGGAATAACTGGGGTCAATTACTATTGTCCAAGAACAGCGTTATTGTTGGTTATTAATTAGTGAAAACAAACTGGGTAGCTGACAACTAAAAAACAAAAGCATTGTATGTAGCCAATAAAAACAAGCAAAACAAAATGAAAATCAAATGAAACATAACATTATAAAGACTTGTCATTACAACCAAATGATGTTCATACCACTTCTTTCTTTCCTATCTCACCCATCCCAACACTTTATGGAAAAGCTAAGTGGTGTTGCTACTTACTGAAAAGGCATACATACTTCTTAAGTAGCACACTAGATGGTAACATTTCAAAGAAGGAACCCAGAGCATGCTCACTACCCAATTTAGTAGAACAAGTGGATACCTACAAAGGGGGAGAGGGTCTTCTGGATAAGCTGGCCTGATGCTATATAGGACTTTTGTCAGGTATGAAAAACCAGGTCCACACATGAAGGTTAAATTACGCTGATTTATTGCTAAAAGCCTGATGGATAAAGCTCAATGGCACTCAAAGGGAATTGGACTTAGTTCTCTTGTGGCTATGTAGGAATTCTAGGCTGATTCCACCCTTTTCACTCCACTCCTATTGTGCCACCTTTTCCTACAATTTTAAAGGTGATAACCAGCACCTTGAAAACAAAGTCAGTGCAACTGATGCAGCAATGATATAGCATGGACAATCTGAGAGGTGCTCCATACTATACAAGTGACCACATTTTGGACCAATGCTGACTTCGGGGTGAACTTCATATAAAGCACATTGCAGTAATCCAAATGAGAAGTGATGAAGGCTTGAGTTCAGGGTTCACGGTCCACACAAGATGAACCTGTACAATGAATCTCCCCTCAAGCAGCAGCTGGGAGTCTAAGAGGACCCAGTTCTGTACAATTCAAATGAAAACAATGGAGCTTAAACATAGCTGCATGCTGAGTAGCAAGTGCAATAGTGCTGAGAATTAGACAAGTTATAGGATATCTCTTTATTAGATATCTATCCATTAATTGAAGTAAATCTTTTATCTGCCAGGAGTTAGCAGTTTAATTATGAGAGATTTAACAGCAAATAAACATGAATTCTGTCAAAGAAATTGAGACTGAATTGAATATATCTTTTGAGGGGAGCTTTCTGCATCTGTCTCCTGATTGAAAAAAGAAATACATGAGCAGTCAGATAACAAAATTGCTTGCCTGCAGGAAAACTGTGTGTTTCTTTTTGCCCAGGTGCTGCAAACGATTAAGCCATGGAATGATACTGATCTTTTGTAAAATCATATATCTTTGCCATGTGACCTTAGCTAAAACGGTATATATTTCTTGAAAATTTTATATATTCATGAAGTGACAGACAATGGTGTGCCTGAAAAGGCGGGAGATTGTTTTGATAAAAGGGAACTGTCTCATACAAAATATCTGGGTTTCTAAGAGAGAACTGGGAAGGGCAAAATGTTAAACTCCTATTCTTGAAACAATATTAAAGAAAATATATTTTTATGACTATAATCCAGCTTATTTAGTATGTTAGCAAAGTTATTGTAGTTAATGTTCATATTGGTGAAATTTCTTGAATATATATTTGAATAAAATTGCTTCAGCTGTACAACTAGAAATAATTGTATTCATTAATACATTCATTAATAGTGCAACTATTATCAAACTTAGTTATAAAACAGGATAAGCACAGAGGTTTTTGTCAGCATTATGCATATACTCTTACCCAAATAAAAGCCTTTCTCCTCCCTCCCTCTCTCATACACACACTTTTTTCATCAAATTAAGAATTTGTAAAGAGGCAAAGGATTATCCACAAGGTATTTCTGAAACTGAATTTAATACATAAATCTTAAATTCATTCAGTGCTCAATAGTCTGAATTAATTTGCCCCCCCCCCCTTCTAATTCTGTCTCTTTCAAATACCTAAGAAATTGTTTCAGGGGATGCTGCCACTGGAATTCTAAATATTTTCCCCCTGAATTTTGGAGATATATTTAATAAAAAATGAAGAGGAAATATTATCAAAATCTCTGAGGAAGCACATGAAGTGAGTGTCAAGAAAACCTCACCCCTATTACAGGTATACCTTCTTTCATTTTCGTTTATGGCATACACTATATAATTTCATAACATGATCCCCTGAAAATTCTGGGTCTTTCTTGACTTCTTGTGACCTAATTCTTATAAAGAAAAACTTGAAATACCGGTAATGACTCACTATTTCACCCTATCCTATAAACTGGCTCTCCATTAAAATATTCAATATATTGCTTTCCCATTGTTTTTTAATCGCTAAGGTTAGGATAAATAGTAATCCACATTATTTACCATTATTTTTCAAGATTCATTAGGAGCATGATTTAAGAAACCCTGCACAATGAATTATAGTCCTCTGAAGGAAAAACAGTCGGACGCTATTTTTACCTTCTTGTATGAAATGTGGTGATGATGCTGTCTGACTCTTGTTCATTAGAAGCCTGTTAAGAATTGCACTGTCACGGGTGCAAGACCGGCTTCTTTTGTCTGCTTGAACGGCTTCCACAATGGAACGAACTTGGATGCGCAGCCATGGGGATTTTTCCTAAGACAACCGGATGACAAAAGTTAGCAATAGCACTAACACTTATATATTGTTTCACAGTGCTTTACAGCCCTCTCTAAGTGGTTTATAGGGTCAGCATATTGAACCAACCCCAACAGCCTGGGTCCTCATTTTATGGACCTCAAAAGGATGGAAGACTGAGTCAACCTTGAGCCTGGTGAGAACTGAACTGCTAAACTGCAGGCAGCCAGCAAGCAGCAGAATTAGCCTGTAGTACTGCACTCTAATCACTGAGCCACCACGACTCATTAGGAGGCAAATTATTCAATCACTAGGGATATTTCTTCTCATATTAGATCAAACAGTCCAAACACACTAAACTTTATTGAGTAGATAAAAAGGTAGAGTAAACATGAGAACAGCAGACATACCAGTAACAACACAGACGAACCATACAGTTTATTAGGTGGGTGGTGAAAATAAGAAATCCCTATTTGTATTTTATAGTACTTCTAAATGCCAGTCCTCAGCCCAGACAAATGGGAAGGGTTGGAGAAAGACTTAGTGGCCTATTCCAATTTTATTATTATCAAGAAGGGGTATGCTGCAGACTCCATCGGCAAAGAATTTCAGCTGGCAAGGTCCAGAAGAAAAACGTTTTCTGCTATAACTCACAACCATTTGGAATGTTATGGACTAAGCCAACGCATCAGTAACAACCCTAAATAGCTTTACTTTGTAGCAGGCTCGTAATCCTGCACTCCTCATTGGCCCGTGAATAGCGAGTCGTGATTGGTCGTTTCTGGCCAGTCTGATTGGCTGTTAACGGGCCTCTCTGATTGCACGCTTGTGAAAGCGGTAAACTCAAATCATTGGTTGTTTTGACAGCAGCCAGCTCTATAAAAGAGCTGTTGCTGCCCAAGTATTTGCTCTGTTCTTATTTCACAATAAAGAGTTGAAGTCACCGTTCGATGTCTCGTCTCCGTTCCTTGCGCCCATGCTCAGGACTTAACACTGGCAACGAGGATGGGATGCGGAGACGATAGAGCTGAATAAGTACTCATCGAACAAGACAGAGCACGTGGCTGAAGAGCGCATGCAACAAACGGCAAAATGACCAGCGGCGCCATACCACCCGCTCCATTTGACCCAGCAACTGAAGACTGGGACTCGTATATAGATCGCTTCCAGATGTTCCTAGACACCAACAATTTAAAAGAAACGAGCGGTGTTCCTGACTCACTGTGGCCCCGCCATTTTCAAAATGGCTAAAGCACTTGCCAAACCGGTGGAAGTGAAGACCATGGATTGGGATAACCTTGCGCCGATCCTCCAGGCCCATTACGCACCCGCAGTACCTACACTGAAACGAAGACACGAGTTTTACCAGAGGGACCAATGGAAGAACGAGAGTGTTGGGGATTTCGTAGCCGACCTCCAGAACCTAGGAGGCCTTTATGGTTTTGCAAACCTCGAGGAAGCCCTGAGAGACCGCATAGTTCTGGGATTAGATGCACCCACAGTGCAGGGTAAACTCATGTCGAAAGAAGACATCAGCCTTGCAGATGTCATCGCCAACACTACTGCCGCAGAAGCAACCAGGAAGTCAGCTGCTCGAATGCACCGAGCGAACGCACCGTTTTGCCAACTCGCTAACGATAGCCCGCTCGCCGCTGAGAAGCACGCTATTACCGCCCACCATGAAGACCTCGAGTCATCCTCAGACAGTGAGGAAGAAGAGGTCAACCAGCTCCGCTCAGAACGAGAGCAAAGGAACCAGAGACTTCCGCACCAATGTGTTGGTTGCGGGGCAAACCACCCGCGATCGGACTGCAAATTCCTTGACGCACTCTGCTGTACCTGCGGGAAAAGAGGCCACATCGCGAAGGTCTGCAGAAGCAAGCGAGAGTCCAGTCCCAGCCGAAGGGAGAACAACCTCCGCCGGGAGACAGGCAAACCACCTGAGAATAGGGACCGCCTGAACCACCAATGGAACAACCACTACTACTACAGAAATTGAGTACCTGCCTCTTCAACGAGATGAGAAGAGGCACACCAAACCATTATTATCGGCCACGCTTCATCGTTCGATGCAAAAGATCCGCGTAAGGATTACAATTGAGAATCGACCGTGCATGATGGAAGTCGATTCGGGGTCATCCCTATCGATGGTATCCTGGAAAACCCTCAAACTGCTGATCCCTGCCATCTGCTGCCAGGACCTCAGCACTCAACGAATCATCCTAAAAGACTACCAGGGAAACAGAATTCCAGTTGTCGGTTCCAGCCACGTCCAAGTATCCTTCAAGGACTGCACCGCGACGCTTCCCCTGACTGTCATCGATCGTGACTGGCCCAGTTTGTTAGGGTTACAGTGGTTCGCCCCACTCGGGATTGAACTAGCCGGCATACACCAAACCAGAAGCAACGACTGGGAAGAGGCCCTCATCGAGGAATCCCAGGACGTGTTCACAGGAACATTAGGCAAGTACAAGGGGACCCCTATATCATTTAATCTCAGCCCTGATGTAGCTCCCATTCGGCTTAAGCCTCGTTGGGTGCCTTTTGCCCTCAAGCTGAAGATCGACGAGCAGTTAGATAAACTGATAGCCCAGGGCGTGTTGGAACCAACTGACCACGCCCACTGGGAAACTCCAATAGTAACGCCCATGAAACCAGATGGTTCGTTAAGAATTTGTGGGGATTACTGGGCCACCCTAAATCATGCTCTTCAACAGAGCGCTTATCCAGTACCGGTGGTCCAACACCTTCTTCACTCCCTGGGTGGCGGAAAAATATTTGTGAAATTGGACTTAGCTCAGGCGTATCAGCAACTACCTGTAGACGCAACAACTGCAGAAGCCCAGACAATAGTTACACATAGAGGCACTTTCAAGTGCAATAGACTCCAATTCGGAGTAAGCGTGGCGCCTGGCATTTTCCAAAGTTTGATGGAGAGACTATTACAAGGCATAAAAGGCGTTGTGCCTTATTTTGACGACGTCTTAATAGCTGGCCCCACAAAAAAGTTATTAGTACAATGAATCAGAAAAGTTCTTCAGAAATTTAAAGACGCTGGCCTGAAAGTAAAAAGGGACAAGTGTCAACTTTGTACGGGGAGAGTGGAGTTCCTGGGATACCTTCTCGACAGACAGGGAATCCACCCCACCGAAAAAAAACTAACCGCAATCAAAAACGCCCCAAGACCTAGGAATAAGACAGACCTCCAAGCCTTCCTGGGACTCATTAACTTTTATAACATCTTCTTGCCCCAGAAGGCGACCGTAGCTGAGCCCCTACATAAACTTCTCGACAAAAAGGCTTCCTGGGTCTGGGGACGGTGTGAAGAACGGGCATTCCAACAAGTAAAAGACCTCTTAACCTCCAATGCTGTATTGATGCAATACAACGAGACTCTACCCTTAACGGTTACCTGTGACACCTCACCATTCGGAGTGGGAGCCATTTTAAGCCATGTCCTACCAAATGGGAATGAGGCACCTATTATGTTCTTTTCGAGAACCTTGTCTAAGACTGAAAGGAACTATAGTCAACTTGATAAAGAGGCTCTCACTGTTGTATCCACAATTAAACGTTTCCATGAATATGTGTATGGGAGACCCTTTGCCATAATTACAGACCACAAGCCGCTACTTGGTATTTTGGCGGGAAACAAACCAACTCCCCATATCTTATCACCAAGAATGACACGTTGGTCGGAATTTTTAGCCGCCTACGATTATCGATTGCAACACCGCCCAGGGAAAACCATTCCCCACGCTGACGCTTTGAGCTGCTCTCCACTACCAGACGTCACAGAGGACCCAGCTCCAACCTTAGCCAAATTGCAAATCGAAACCCTTAAATCGCCGCCGCTGACCGCTCGAGACATCGCCTCAGAAACAAAAAAGGACCCTGTTTTGGCACGAGTCCTCAGCTGGGTGGAACGGGGTTGGCCGGTCAGCGCACCCAACGACACTTTCAAGCCATTCAGAAATCGACAGACAGAACTATTCTCCCGAAAGGACTGTATCTTGTGGGGAGACAGAGTTGTAATCCTGGAGAAATTGAAACATAAGGTATTAAAAATGTTGCACGATGGACATCCAGGCATTGTGTGGATAAAGGCATTGGCCAGGAGTTACGCATGGTGGCCTGGGTTAGACAAACAGATAGAGACCTGGGTAGCAAAGTGCAGCAAATGCCAGGAGACTCGCTCTACTCCTCCAAAAACTCCCCCAACTCAGTGGGAAACGCCTTGAGGCCCTTGGGCCCGTATCCACATCGATTTTGCGAGACCCACAAGAGGACACACTTTCCTCCTAACAGTGGATGCCCATTCTAACTGGCTCGAGGTCCACAAGATGAAAAGCACCACCACAGAGGCGGTCACTAAAAAACTGAATAAGCTATTCGCTACCCACGGACTGCTGGATGTCCTGGTCTCCGATAATGGCCCCCAATTCACTGCCCTGGCATTTGAACAGTACCTGGCAGATCGGGGCATCCGCCATGCCTTAACATTGCCAGCTCACCCTGCGGCCAATGGTAGGGCTGAGTGAATGGTTCAATTTATAAAAAACACTTTGCACAAAATGGACCACGGCGACATTGACGACAAAATAAACCGGATGCTTCTCCTTCAACACAAAACCCCAAACAGTACCACGAACAAAACCCCAGCTGAACTCCTGATGGGCTGGAAACTTCGCTCACATCTCTATCGCCTCCACCCAAATTACATGCCTGAACAACGCCTAGGATCCAGCAGCAAGTGTCAGGGCATTCCAGGAAGGTGACCCCGTGTTTGCGAAAAACTTCTCGGGCGACCCATTGTGGGTCCCCACTACCATAATGCAACTTACGGGACCCCGATCCTATCACCTACAAACTGCAGATGGTAAGATGTAGAAGCGCCACATAGACCAACTCCATTCCAGACTAGCACCTAGTCCTATCTCAGCCCCTGAATCTCTAACTGTGGGGGGGGGGAAGGAACATCGAGGAGGCCGAAAAAGAAATAACAGATGACTTAACAATCGAAACCCAGCAGTCTACACAACCAACCAGGGGATACTCACCGCCAGAAGGAGAACCGAGCCGGGGAGTGGCCTCGCCACGTGACAGCACTGTGATGGAAACAAATCCAGGGAACCCGGAAGACAGCACTGGCGGAAGCAGAGAGAACAGCCCAGAGCCATTCGAAGGAACAGTGGGACCGTTTTCACCATCCAGCTCAGCTAGCAGCCCACCGGAACCAGAGCCAGGACAGAAACCGGTGGAACAGCGCAGGTCAAGCAGACAGGTGAAGCAACCTGCCTATTTATGAGAATACGTCACCCCACCCCTCAGACGGAACCTAGGGGGGAGGGGTGTTATGGACTAAACCAACGCATCAGTAACAACCCTAAATAGCTTTACTTTGCAGCAGTCTCGTAATCCTGCACTCCTCATTGGCCCGCGAATAGCGAGTCGTGATTGATCATTTCTGGCCAGTCTGATTGGCTGTTAATGGGCCTCTCTGATTGGACGCTTGTGAAAGCGGTAAACTCAAATCATTGGTTGTTTTGACAGTAGCCAGCTCTATAAAAGAGCTGCTGCTGCCCAAGTATTTGCTCTGTTCTTATTTCACAATAAAGAGTTGAAGTCACCGTTCGATGTCTCGTCTCCGTTCCTTGCGCCCATGACTTAACATAGAACATTGTGTTTCTCGAAATGAGATCAGCCTCTTGGCCTTCCAAAAGACCCTGAAAAACTCAACTGGCAACTGGCTTGGGGGTGCCAATGGGGTATCCTATTTTAATAAAATAGGAAGATTCCCCCTATAGAATATTTGCATATTGATCTCTTTTACCAAAATTTTGATTAATTTTAATGCTTCTTAATATTATATATTTTAATGTTTTTACAAGTCTTACTGTTTTGTATTATGTTTTCATAATGTTGTAAGCAAAGGGGATATTCAGCAGGTTCAGATCAGTTCTGGAGAACCAGTAGCAGAAATTTTAAGTAGTTTGGAGAACCAGCAAATACCACCTCTGACTGGCCCCACCCTCATCTATTCTCTGTCTTCCGAGTCCCAGCTGATCGGCTGGGTCTTTTGTTTCTCTGCACAGGAGAATGGAGCTGGAAAGCAGGTTAGTGGGATGGGGAGGGAATGGGATTTTGCAGTATCCTTCCCCTGCCACGCTCACCAAGCCATGCCACACCCACAAAACTGGTAGTAAAAAAATTTGAATCCCACCACTGGTCTTAAGCCACCCAGAGTTGTTTGATAGCAAAATGGACAGCATATATAGTTAATAAATAAATAGATTAATATTGTGTGGGGGAAAATTCAGATAAAAGCTTGAGTATGGTACCAAAGGTTGGACTTCTGGGAAGAAAGTATCAAATGTGTTATTGGGAAGACCAACGTGTTACAAGTAGTCTGGGAGATAATGAGACAGCAGCAGAAATCCCCTTGAAGAGCTTGAATGCTAATGAAGCCTACGATGAAAGGCAACATCTGTGCTGGAACAAAATGAACAAGGCTGTACGATTGGAATTGCAGCGTAAGAAGTATGAACCATGGGAAGCTGGATATCATCAAGAAAGAAATGGCTAGGATCAAAATAGGCATTCTTGCCATCAACTGGACTAGAAACAGCTGTATTCAGCTAGATGAGTTGATAGTATCCTATTCCATAAATGACAGCATCAGAAGGAATGGAGGAGTACTGATAACAAGCAAGAAAATCATCAAATAAGTTGAAAGCTTCCCAAATAGTAAATTAGAGTATAATAGAGATTTGAATCAGAGCAAAGCTTCTGAATGTCATCATTTTCCAAATAAATGCACCTACAGATGCATCCAAAGAAGAAATAGAGCAATTGTATGCTAACACTTGAAAAGATTACAGAAATTCTAAAAAAGGTACATTGTATGTAGTATAAAATTATGGAAATTTCAACCTACAAATCTGAGAAAACTGAGAAATCGTTGACAGATTTCGTTTAGGAGAAAGGAATGCAGTAGGCGATCACTTGGTGAAGTTCTACCAAGAAAATCAGCTGAGGATCACCAGTAGCAATAGCATTTACAGCCCTCTCTAAGCAATTTACAGAATCAGCATATTGCCTCCAATAATCTGGATCCTCATATTATTGACCTCAGAAGGATGGAAGGCTGAGCCAACCTTGAGCCAGAGTGAGAATTGAACTGCTAAACTGCAGGCAGCCGGCAGACAGCAGAAGTATAGCCTAAGATACTACATTCTAACCATTGCGCCACCACAGCTCTTGTACATTGTTTACATTGAATAAATGTTTATTCGACCATTAAACTATTTATACGCATGGATTTCACCAAATGGATTGTACCACAGCCAAATCAATTACACCTTATGCAGCCAGTAATGGAAAAGGATATTGGATAATCTGGATTTTCTTAACGATCACATGAATTGTTTAACCACTGCAGTGACTCCCTTTATGGCCATTGTAAAATGGTTGTAAAATTGAATCCTATCACGTGACCACCTTGACTTATTATGACCCAATTGTGATCATAAATCGAGGACTATCTGTATTGTGCACATCTTGCATAGCAAATAGTATCGAACAAAGAGATACTAGTCTTCACCAAACCAGTGAGGTCACTGGAAGTTTTCCAAGCTAAGCGTACCTCATTTTAGTCAAGTCCTGCAATCAAATTGCTCAGCTAAATCAGCTATGGTTAAAAAAAATTGAGATGGTAAAGGATTGATATAACAGAAGAAACATTAAACTAATTTGTATAACATCAGGAAGAATGGAGAGAGCTAATCTATAAATCTGAAATTGGGCGAGACTAAACAAATAAAGACAAATACAGAGGTCTATCTATTCCAGTCTCCCTTTTTGCAATGCTGACTTCTACATGCCTTTGGCAGCCCAGAAAACTGAATAAGAGGACAAGAGTCCCTTTCCACTGTTGTTCCCATGTAACAGACATTTAAAGACATGCTGCTTCTGAACCTGATTGAGGAAGGGGACAATTTAAAACAGTGAAGCAATAAATGAAAAAAAAAAAAAAAGGGTATTCTTCTTGCTTCCACAAGCCTTCCTACTTTGCCCTGTCAGCTGATTTTCTTTTTGCAAGATTTCCAGATTATGAAAATCACAACTAGGGAAGGCAATTTGAAAGCAAAAGTTATGGTTTCTCATTCTCATAATCATTATTCTTCCATCAGGACATTGTCTTCAGTGACAAATTATGTCCTACCATTTCATGTAGTTAGTTTCTCATTCAAATATCACGCAACAGTGACAGGAGACTTTACATAAAAGTTTATACATGCAACATGCTTCCAATTTCATTGCTAAATATTCTTCAGAAGATCATCACCTTCTCCAAAGATAGGGATTAGAAACAGTGCTAGGAAAACATCAGTTACATACCCCATAAGGGCTGAATCCTTCCCGTTTGGTTCGCAAATAATTGGAGAGGTTTCCATATTTGCAGAATTCAACAATTACCATGAGGGGACCTACAAAAGAAAAGCCAATGGAGAAAGGAAGGAAGGGAATTGCACAGAAAACGTTAATCATCCATTTCATATTGTTGGACTTTCACTTTTCACCCAAGACATTTCTTCAGTTCAACTTTTAGAACTGAAGAAACTTCTTGGATGAGAAGCATGATGTTTTCAAAGGAAAAAAAACCAAGAAGGTGCAATTGCCTTTCAGAAAAAGCATTTTTGGAACACAGAAAAAGTAATGAACTGTAACTGTCTTTCAAGGGGTGGTCAGTTGGTTGAGTGAAATATTACCAATAATAATTAGCAGCAACTTTGCAGAGTTTCAGTTTCAATAGTTTATTTAAAATGTTTATATAGCCACCCATCTTATGGCAACTCCTGGTAGAACTTTATATCTAAAGGAATTGTTTTATTGTTGAATAGAGCAGTGGTCCCCAATCTTGGCTCAGCCCGGCACCCGTGGGAGTGGCAGGCGCACATGCGCATGCACAGCTCCATTTGTGTGAGTGGCGCATGCTCCTTCTCTGCCCATGAGAATGGAGCTATGTGTATAAGCGAGGATGTTTGCCCTCACACACAAAGATCCACTTGCCTAAGCAGCAGACTCTTGCACTCATGAGTGAACAAGCTCTGCTTGTGCGAGCAGAGGACGCTTGAGCGGAAAGTGCTTGTGCTTTCCCACAAAGTTCCATTCGCATGACACAAGCGCCCACTGCTCACGTGAATGGAGCTTCACATGTCCACGCTTGCCCATTTCTTCCAGCTCAATTTTGAATAGGCCGCAGCCCGGGAGTTGGGGACCTCTGGAATAGAGCACACTCCACTGCAAATCTGTATGAGTGCAATTTTTTGACATCAGAACTTGTGCTTATTCAAACAAAAGGATTTTGTAGCATTGCTTTTATTTTTTCCATTTGTCACTCAATACTGATGAAGCATATTTACCATTAGGTTTGGTGCAAGCTCCTAGGAGATTTACTACGTTCAGATGGTTTCCTATGTGAATGAGGATCTTCAGTTCTGACATGAGAGCCTTATGCTCACTTGCAGTAGCTCCCTCTGAAACAAGTCTAGCTTCAGTTATACATATCAGTATTTAGTCTTTCAATCATTCAAAACTATTTATATTTAATTTTCAGATGAAAGGATAAAAAAAACTTCTACATTACATAGGGAGAACAATTCATTGTAAACAAAAGAACCCTCTCTTCATGCATCCTGTTTTTAAAGTATGTCTTTGCAACAATATGCAACCTGTTGAATAAGGCCCTTTATTTAT
This sequence comes from Hydrophis major, assembly GCA_033807585.1. Classification (NCBI taxonomy): domain Eukaryota; kingdom Metazoa; phylum Chordata; class Lepidosauria; order Squamata; family Elapidae; genus Hydrophis; species Hydrophis major. The sequence continues at coordinate 132,486,869 of CM066329.1, read as the reverse complement.
ATGGATATTGTGCCAGCAGAACAAAGCTTTTTTCTTACGGATATTTTATTCTTACATCAGAACCTTAAATGCACGTACTTGGGGCTAAGCCTCACTATGAGTTGGGATTTGCTTCTGAAAATAGAGGATTGTACTGGAAAACCACCATAGCACTGAGATCTGGTAGTTATTTACTGCAGCACAAGTCAATAGAAATGCGTGGGGAAAAAAAAATAAGTAGCATACAGAGGAGACAAGATTTTTAACCCAGCTAACAAAATTATTGATCTAAAATCTATTTTGATTGCTTTTCATAAATACAACCTGTAGTGACTACCATCAAATAACTCCACCCCCCCCCAACATCTCAGAGCCAAAGTGCTCACACAGTGCAGCTTTTTGGCCCAATTAATTTGATTGGTAGAAAGTTACAGAGATAGCTTCACCCACTTCTGGTTCTGATTCTGAATCCAGCCACCATTTTTGCTAATCCTCCTAAACTGATTTTTCTCATGCATCAATGACTCTTCACAGGAAAAAGTATTTATGATCCAATTACATAATATGCTCTAATGATCAGTTCCTTAGTAGTAATGAAAGCATTACTACAGTGAGACTGTTGTGCGTATCTATGTTTCAAATTTATAGGAAAAAACAAGTACATTTACAAACTTCCATAAAAATTAATTAAGCATGCAAATTCATGATATTCTCAGTATAAAACATGTTTGTCCCCGGGCTATAAAATATTTTTTTTAAACAAATTTTATTAATTTTAAAAAACAACCAGAACATCATTAAACATTGAACACATAAAACCTCTTTCCATTATAAATTTTTACAAGACGGATGAAACATTATTTTATTTTATACAACATAATTATAATATATCCATTTCCACTTAAATATCTTTTAGCAGATTTCTCATTATTTCTCTTTACTCTTATTCAATTATGTTTCTTTTCTATATTTATCCATTTTATACTCATCATAGTGATATTTCCCTCTGTTTTGTTTATAATTATCCTCATCTAGCTTTCTTCCAAGGTTTTATTAAATTTCAAACAAACATAAATACATAAAACACAAAAACATAAAACTTCTTTTTAGAAAGTAGTTTGGGCCCGGATTACCTCTTTTTATATGGACTTCAATTAAATTTATTCTCATCTTATATACCATTTCCTATCTTATTTACCATTTTATATCTTCATTGGCTATAAAATATTTTTAAAGAAAAGATTTACTGTAAATTTATTTACTTTTAAATCAATTCATACAATATGGACTTGAAACTCTTGTCCCATTTTGATTTTTTGCTTTTAAGTTTGTTAATTGTGATTTGGTTAGGACCAGTACAGTTTAAGGTTGTAAATATGATTCTGAATTATAAGCCAATACTTTAGAATATATTATTATATGAAGTAGTATATAATTTTACACTTTTATAAGGGAAGAAATGTGTCATCCTGGATTTACAATCTTAGATTGATGATATACAGTCACTTGCTGCTTATGAATGTATATTAATGTAAGGGAAAGATTAATTACTATTATTCTATGTGATTGAAGTTTAATGCTGTGTTTTAAAACTGAGTTGTTACACACACTAACACACATATAAAATAATAATAAAATTCTGAAGCATATTGCTTCAGCTTAAGGCCATGATAAATATATTATGACAGCTCAATACAGGGATAGCTACAAATGGATGGATGTATAAATAAATTGAAATGATTACTGCAAAATCTAGTTCCATATCAATACTATTTATAATGACATCAAATTTCACCTCAGATCTCTGTGACTCAGTAGCAATTTGCCATCATTTTAGTTCTAATTTCAAATCAAATCAAATCAAAACTAATCAAAACAATCATTTATTATGTCTGTAATATCATTCATCTATTATAAATAAAAATTATATAAGCTAACACATAAACACCTGTAAATGTTTGATTTAATTTCTGATTTTAAAAAAATTATATATACGTGGTACATTAACAGAACAGAAGTTCAAAGTAGCGCCTTAATTGCCCCCCAGCTTGGAATTCTAACTATAAACCCTAGGACATTAAAAAAAAATTTTTTTTTGATACACACTGAACCAGATGGAATAAAAACTTCCTGGATCAAAAACTTGCAATGCTGGTAAAGAATACTTTGTTTTTTTCCTCAACAGCCACTGTACAAAAGATGGCACTTGAACCAGAGCAAAACCACAGTGTCCTACTGAAGCAGATACTGATACTACAAATACTGAATTGCAATAAGTCTTTTTTATTTTCAATGATTGAAAGATATAATCTTCGATCAGTGAAGATGCAGCAGCATTTTATGACCATCTCTAATATATAATATTCAGCTCCCAGCTCTTTTATGCAGGGACTCAGCAGTGTTATTTTAGTGCAGATTTTGGATTTGATTCTCCACATGATCTCCTTCAAGTCTGATGGTTAGTAATTAGTATTACTAATTTGTATTAATAAATTTTGTAATAATAGCGGAAGCAATGCAGGCAGACATGATGGTTTTTTTCACAAAGAAAAGCTCAAAACTCCCAGAAAAATTAGAAATACCACAACAAGGAGAAAAATAACCCTCTACAGTAGCAGTAACACTTTTCTAATTTCAGTGGAACAGTGACAATTTCTGTACAGTGTATGGAGCATAGCTTTAAGACCAAACTCCAATTACTAAAAGACCCTGATTCTGTTGTAATAGGTATTACTCAATGCCTAGCCCTTTGAAATAGTTTCCCTGGTTTTCCCTACCCTAATTCACATTGAGGTTAGTTTTTAGAATCCCCACAGAGAATTAAAATAAATAGAGATGTAAAAGCTGCAATTTAAAATGTTAAGTTGATTAGAAAAATCTGTTAGCACTTTCAAGTGCCTTAAGCTTTTTTATAAAATAAGATTCTATCAATATTCCATTATAGTACTTAGGGCCAAAGACATTAATCAGTTGTATTAACAGCTAAGCTACAAATAAGATATTCTGTTCTGTTAATTAAAATATTAAAATATCTTGTCTCCAACCATTTTTCCTTCATGTTTCTTCTTTTTACTTTTAACCCAACAACAATTATTTCTGGTAGTTTTATGGCACACAAACCCTTGATGTACACTATGCTTCATTTAGGATTTTGAAAAACGGAAAAAGATTTATGTAGTTCTCTTGTTCCTGAGCAAGCACATCCAAACAGAGCAGAATATTTGGTCTGTGGCCCCAGAACTGTTGGACATGCCTCAGAAGTCATGTCTCCCTGTTGGTGTAATTGAACGACAATTTCTATCCATTTTGAGATTGGAAATACCAGAATTCCTAAGACAGGCATATAAGTTTAAAATTATGACACTCACATTAGCTAATGATTTAGTGCTTGCTGGATGGTAATCTACACACTTCTTGTTCAGAATCAGGCTATGCATTTAAGGAATTGCTCTCACTTTGAGTGTTCTGCTCTCTGAAGTCTAGTATATAGTATGCTTTCTTCAGTGTTCTGGGACATGAACACTATTTTGCTTTGTAGAAATGATGAACTTTTGTGATGTTCTTTAATGAAACATCCAGGAATCATTATCGAAACATCATTTACAGGACAACTTATTTCAATTAACTCATTTTATTAGGTATTTATAAGTTGAATAGTTGGCTACAAGTGACTGCTTCCTGACCAATAATTGAAAGCTCTGTTGGGGAGAAAATTTAACAGATTTGAAAAGATGATTTTAGTTATTTGAAATTCAATGCTCACAAAAATTCTCATTTGTTTGCTAGATTTCTATCCTATTTCATGGAACAGTGAAATATTATTTTAGTTCAGTAAGATCAGATTTGTGACTTCTCTTAATCAAACCACAATTGAACATTCAAGAATGATTGTTAAAATCATGGGAAAATTGTCTTCCAGAAACAATTAGTATCTTGATGGATATTTCCAGACAGAGCACCAGTATTTTCATATTTATCCATTTATTTTGCCTACCTTTCAGCATTTTAACTGCCACAGTTTCACAGCTGTTGCTTTTGTTAATTCCAAATGCAGAGGCTTCCATTACTTTCCCAAAAGCCCCATGGCCCAGGACTTTACCTGAAAAAAAGTAAGAGGGTGCAAAGCAGGTTTTAAAAAATCCAGAGTGCAATTGCAGGAATTGATATAACTATTCACAATGACTTGAATGAGACTCAAACAAAACAGGAAATCGAGACAACAAAGAAATAAAGGTATGAAAAGGAAGAGGAAATAATGGCATTTTCACCATCTACAGGTGGTGCTGCCTTTTCACAGTAAGGGTACGGAGAGGAAGTGAGAAAGAGGCAGTGACAACAAAGCAAAGGAAGGAAATCACTAGCTGAAGCGGGATGTCATGTTTTGCTTTTGAAAAGAAAATACCAGAAAAGTGAGGGCATTAGACTGGCAAAGATGGCACTTCAATAACTGCTGTATCCACTGTCCATATACCTTTGGGTAGACCCACCCTGGCTGTACGCATACTGCAATCCAGAGCACAGCGGATGTTGGGTTGTGGCCAGGGGTGGGATTTTACCGGTTCTGCCACTTCTGTAGAACCGGTTGCTATGAAAAGCAGCAAACAGAGAGCATACATAGAACTGGTTCTATGTCTGCTGATGTTTTGGTCCACCCGCCTGCTCGGGCTCTGACCTGACCTTTATTTCCTGCATTTTCAACCGCAGCTGCTTTGCGCGACAAAGCTGCAGTTGAAAAAGCAGGAAAAAGTGCTTGTTCAACCATTGCGCACCCACATGCAGCGCTGCTCAGCTGTCTGGGCAGTTAGACAATGACAATATACACGCGTGCAAAATGTAAAATCACCGAACCAATCGTTACACCGATCAGATCTCACCCTTGGTTGGGGCAACAAAAACTGTAAATCTTACTGTTGTTACAGTACAGCTCTACTTGCGGTACATGCCCTTATCCGCAATCAGAGCCCCATGATTGCTATTCCTCTCTCACCAGCAAACACAATATTTTTGTGTACCTAATCGAAGCCTCTCCCGAGGAAATTCCCATTTGCTGGAATCATAGGTCAGGTATTCACACTGTTCTTCCAAAGGGACTTCATTTGGATTCATGATAATGGAAAGGTAGCCTGTCTTGATATCAGCATGAGCAGGCTGCAACATAAGAGAAAGATTGTGAAAGACTAGATTGTGGTCATTTTGCTTAGTTCTTTGAATCCTGATCCTTGACACTGGCTCTGCTTATCTTAGCAAAAAGAAAAATGGTTCTGACATCCAGTTACTCTATATAACATCTGCTAAAAACTGATTCATTGTGAGAATTTTTGTCCTATAAGTTTGGTATACTTTATTTACAAACAAACAGCATGAGCAAATGACAGAGCTCTATTTGGTTCTTTTCCACAGCAAGGCTAACCTTATTCAAGGCTGCCAGGCATTTTTTTCCCTGATAAAAAGCTGATAATTTTTGCCTGAAGGAGAATAAAAGCATAACAGTATTGGAATGGGACTACAGAAATGGCTATCCTATGTTATCTTCCCCAACAAGATGCCTTTCGGATGTATTTCCTTATATTTAAGAATAATAAAATATTCTTCTGATTTGAAAGTTGGAGCCTTTTATGATTCTGCTTGCTACTACACCAAATAAAACATGCTAGAAAGAGGATGGAAAAGAAGCCTTACTCTCTTGATATTACAGAAGATGAGGATCAAGAGAATCCAGAAGAAGATGGCAATAACCCCAGTTCCGATTAAGATTACGATTTCGACATTGGTCCTGTCATCTGAGCCTTTAGGTGAGGAGAAACATGAACAAAAGAAATAGAAGAATGATTAGAGCAGGCATATAACAAAACAAGGATACACACAGAGAAAGCCAACACACAGAAAGAGCCAAAGAGGAATTGTTGGATATTTTCCATGTTTTCTTTTGATTGGGCTAATTAGGCATAACCTTTTGAGATATAAATGGTGGAGAATGAAATTTGTTTTATTGCCCCAGTATGGCAAAAGGCCTTTCTTCCTTCCAAATTGTTTACCTTTCTTCTTCTGCTGCTTTATTTCCATATACACCTATCTCTCTATAGAATCAGAGGACTGAAATTAGTAATAGTACCTTCTACAGAAACACTGGCAGAGGAATTCACACAACCTTTGGCATTGCAGACACTGCAAAGGTAAAGACCAGCATCTTCTTCTCTCACTCTTTGGATACTGAGCCTCTGATTGGAATCTGCCAAGTCAATCCCTGAAACATGGAGGAAAAGAAAGGTATTCGGTTATGAATAATAGCATCTAAACCAACACCAGTCCTTTGTATCTTCATTCCTGAATTTATATACTATTTTAGGTAGCTGATTCTAAGCACCAGTGCTCATTGTTGGACCTTCCTTCCTTCCTTCCTTCCTTCCTTCCTTCCTTCCTTCCTTCCTTCCTTCCTTCCTTCCTTCCTTCCTTCCTTCCTTCCTTCCTTCCTTCCTCCCTCAAGTTTATATCGCTGCCAATCTCATGAAGGTGACTTTGGGTGCTGCATACAATAAAAACTGAACAATTAAAACATAACTATAAGTAAAATCCCGGGAGGGTTTCTTCAAGGTCCTATATGCAACATAGTCATTTCATGGACTCCCTAATACCAAATTAAAGTTAATTTCTGAAAAATCAGTAGAGTTGAGGCCAATCTCTCTCTGGGGGTGGGGATAATGTTCCACAGAGCAGCTGCTTGCCTCCTGTATCCCGTCAAATGACCCTCCAGCTTAATCTGATGGGAATGGGAAAATGTATCTAGGAGAGGGGGTCCTCGACATGACTTAGTCCCATGCCATAAAGGTCTTTAAAGGTCAAAACCAGCACCTTCAACTGAACTTTAAGGAGATTGGCAACCAATGCTTCTCTGGAACAGATGCATTGGTTGATGTAACGCAGGGGTCTTCAAGCGTCACAGCTTTAAGATTTGTGGACTTCAACTTCCTCCTCCAGTCATGTTAGCTCAGAAATCCTGGGAGTTGAAGTCCACAAGTCTTAAACTTGCGAAGTTTGAAGCCCTTGATGTAACGTATGCAGTGCTGGAAGTACACATAACTGCCTGCAATGCCACATTTTGCATCAGTTGAACTTTAACGGTTCAAGATATTCATCAAAGGCAACCCTATGGAGAGTGCATTAAAATAGTCCTAACCTTTTCCTTCATTATCCAAAACTGCTAAACAGAAACTTTTTTTTACTTAATGTAAGTAAAATCTTTTGAGTCAATTTAAATATCCAGTCTTTTGTGATTGGATAATAGGTTTGTGTGTCATTACGTAAAGAAAAGCCACTTTCACCGGGTTTGAGAAACACTATCTGTTTGGAATGTGACCACAGCATGAGCAACTGAGACAAAACATTACTATTAGTAGTAGTAATAGTACTAATAGTATTAACCTTACTATTGGCACTTGGCAGTTTTAAAACCATATGTTCCCATACTAAAGTAATATCTATAAAACACTAGCATCCATCCATTTGGATGTACTTAGGAAACAATTCACATAGAAGATATCATGCTTTTTTCAAAGTAATAGCAATATGCATATAATAAATTACATTTGCTAATGTGAGAGTCTATTCTCATATGATCCGAAGAAAACAACCTGAAAAATTGCCAAAGCAAGAATAAACAGAAATTAAATCTTGAGTCCAAAAGAGGAGGTCTTTTTCAAACTTGGTACAAATTTATTTTCTCTTTTGTCTAAGAATTTAATTTAGATGATGTACCTTGAAAGCACCAGGTTGGTAAATGCTGCTTTTATGTATGAAAATAGTTTATTTGGATTGCTGCCCATATTTCAAGCATGGACATTAACGTATTTGTAGGAAAGGGAAGGTTCAAAGAAACTGAAGGAATAAATTCTGAGTTGCCTGTTTGTTGCTTGGAGCTTTACACACACTCCTCACAATAATTTATATTTTTTTCTACATTTTTCAGGTTCTATGTACTAATTATAGATATTTTTTTCTTATACATTGTTGTATAAACCAACAGGTATATGTGAATGATTTTGAGGATACACTGTAGCACCAGGTGTTTGTCCTTCCTTCCTTCCATCTTGAATGGTTTGAAACTTTCAAGCTTCTGCCTTTCCAGTCATAGGTGTGCAAGTATTATGTCCACAAATATTCCATTCCTTAAACCCATGAAATTAACCAGCCATACCTGAGACTTTTTCAACCAGCTTTTCATCTTTATACCAGTTGATGTTTGGCATGTGCACACCATCCACCTTGCAGCGCATCTCTATGGAATCACTCACATTCACCAGGATGTTTGACAGGTTCTGTTTCAACTTGGGCATCTCTAAAGCTGAAGCAATGATATTAAGGGAACAACGATGAGATACAAGAAGTGTGAGAATAAAGCACAGGTGCTCTGTACAGGGAGAGCTGAATACTTTCTTGAAGAGAGCATGTTACAAATAGCATAAAAATAGAAAATAAAAAAGAACCCTGGCCATGGCAAATCAAAGCAAAGATTGCTCTTAATCCATAAAGCATTTGTGCCATTTCTACTATGTGATAAAAAGAGGCCAATTAAAATCTTCAGGTGATTGAGATATTAATTTACTTTGAAAGCCAACATAAATACAACTTTCCGAACACCATAACAGGCTGGGTTCTTCTAGTAATTTGTATAGCATTTTTTTCTAAAAACTGAAATATCTGGCTTATTCCAGTTATCCCTGGCACTGTTTCAATCTCAATATGCAATTTTTTCTCTCCAAATACTTCTCTGATTGATTTTTTTTGACTGTAGTTTCTGGGCACAACTGGCTTATGTTGTTTCAATCTAGTAGTAACATTATAATTGTTACCAATGTAAGTGGCAGGAAAACAGAACTTGTTTTACAATATTTTCCCTTATGTTCTCTTTTCAAATTTGCAGACAGGAAATCCATGGTTGCTCTTTTTTCATTGTGCATCTACCCAACTGCATAAATATTAAACATGACACAATATTGTTTCTAAAACTGCATTCTGGCTCAGCTGAAGTAAGCTAAAACAGCAACATCAATGGGTTCAGGAAAATTGAAAAGTCAATGGATTCTACTGCACGCCAAAGTGTCTATTACCCAACTTTTTTTAAAAAAAAAAAAAGCTAAATAAAATAGCAATTTCTTCTTTTTCCCCTGCAATTACTGCCTTTCACATATGGATAGCATTCATTAATTATAACACAACATTAGTTTCCTTTATAAACATGGGAAATATTGTACCATTTTACTGTTGGTGATTTTTTAAGATATATCTGTTGACTCACATCTTCTAAATGTATATTTTCTAAATGTATATTTTCACTATGTTTTTCTCCTTCAGTTAGGATTGATAGCCAACTTTGAACTATGATTTTGTGAAGCAAACATTCTAGCTTGTCACTAACATTATCAATGAAGTTATCATGCTTTAACAAAGCAGGTAAATGTGTTAGCATTGTGCTAGTGTTAAAGGAAAACAAATATCTATTCACAATTCTGCATAAAAATATGGGAGCATTTCTCCTTATGAAATAACACTTGAATAAGAAATTTAATAACTCTATTACCAAGCAAGTCTCCTCAGAATAATCTGAATCCAAATGATAGCCAGTGCATTTTTGGAAATGGTGTAACGCTGGACATTTAAGATCACAACAATTCACAAATCACTACTTTGAAATAATGAGGGAGACATATTCTGCACTTGGACAAAATTTTATTTGTCATTTCAGCCATTACTTTTTTCCTCAGCATATCTACTGCTATGAGGATTCAGGTTATTTCCATCAAAGAAATCTAATTCCATCTGCCTCAAGTCTCCAAGAATTATCTATGTTCCATAAAGTACCTGGAGAGAGAGAGAGATCTATAACCCAGAGATTAATTTCAGGTCATTTCAATCCAGAATAAATCTGATTGGTTAGAATTCTTCACAGTGTTGCCCTTGTTTTGCATTAGCCAAATCTGCATGTTTCAGTGCATCTTTCAGCCCAACAAGGTTTTCCCTATTTATTTGACTTTCTCAATGGTCCTTACCATGTACAGAGATATATCTTTTGTGGCAGTGTTTTTCATTGTTTTCTCTGTTTTGCACTTCACATACATAGTCTCCTTCATCTTCTAGAGAGATACTTGGGATGGTGAATGTCAAAGCAGCATAATTGGAGTTAGGTTTGAAATTCAATTCACCCTGCAGCTTCATTGCATAATGGTGGACATTCTTGCAATCCAGGACTAGAGGGTTGCCTTCTTCATAATTTAATCTTGAGAGATTGAGCCGGTACCACTGCAGGTTTTCGTAGGTATAGTTATCGGCATTGCAACTTAGTCTCAGGTCTTCTCCCTCAATGGGCTCCTCGGAAGGCTCAGACTCAATTTCAAATCCATTTGGTATGGCTGCCAAGACAGCAAGAAAAGAAAACAAATATTCAATCACTAAAACAGATGTGGTTTTACGAATGCTAAAATGCCTGTTCCCAATTCTGCTTATACAACACTGTTACCCTTATTTACTTTGGGCTACGTGTTTTACAACTGTAGCAAATCATTTAGCATTTTATACACTTGTTTTAATGCACGACCAATCGAAGATCTCTGAAATTTGGGCGTAAAATATTCTGGTTGCACTGCGGCTTTGCGTTGTACACACACACATACACACAAAATTGTGAAGTGCTTGGTACTCTGTGAACCTTAGTTGTTTGCTTGGAGACATTTCATTACTCAAGCAGGTAACATCATTTAATACTAGTAAGTGTAGAGTTTGCTTCTTCTTTACATACAGTAGCTTCCTCTGCCTGTGTATTGATGGAGGTGTGCTTTTCTCCTTGATTATTAGGGTATTGTTTTCTATTTAATTGTTTGTATGGTGTTAATCCCAATTTATCTGGGTATTAGGGAAGAAACCCTACTCGTTAGCACTGATGATTTTTGTCAAGTAATTAGATGTTTACAAGCAAACAGCCAAACTCACAAAACACCAAGGACTCTGCAGTTCAACCCTGAGCTATATATATTCTCATCTGTTGAACAGATAGAATTGAAATAAATGATCCATTAACACCTCTAACCCAGGCAATGATAAAAGAATTACTATGATTGTATAGTTACAGTTTCACATTGAAACAATGTCAAGTTCTGTGTTACCAAAAAGGAAATCTATTTACAGGCACTATAGTACTGATAAATAGTTCAGATTAAAATCAAGCCCTATTATCTCATTGACTAAATTCATATAACATGCTTATCTCAAATCTTAATTATCAAAACACAGTGATTATATTCACGTAATACTCCATGCCCGAATTTCAGTTCTGGATTAACATGATTGCCTGCTCTGTTAACACAATGGCTAAACTGTACTCTGAAACAGAAATCATTAGATCACATTTTAGCTTAGTTTAATGGTTGTGCAAACTGCAGTCTGTCTGTCTCATATTTGTTCCATTAGTAAACAAAGATGTTTTCTAGAAGTCCTGAGGATTCAGTGAGCAAAATTCAAAACCTCAGCTTCTAAAATCTGGAAGTATGCAGATTCTATTCAATAGGCAAGGCACTAGGTGGTGCTACTGTACCAGAAACACTTGGAAATGGGCAATGCCAGCTTTTTAAAATAACCTGAATGTGTAAGTGTGTTAATAGAAAGGCAAATCTCTTTCTTTGCTCTAAAACATCTCTCAATTTGCTTCTCTACCTCACATGACTTTCAACGTATAATGTCTTAAATATTTTGTCATAGATGTTTTTCTTCAGATAAAGCACTTTAAAATACAAACTCAAGCTGTGCAAACTCAATTATATAGTTTTTTATGAAGTGAATTTTTCAAAAGTCTAAATTTTCAAATGAAAATTATGACAAATTTTGGTTCTGATAATGATTTGGACTAGCAAACAATAAATGTATGTTTTAATGTCTATATTGCTTAATTATGAAGACACAACACCAAACATACTTTGATAAACAATTTCCATTCAGTGATTTCAAAAAGATTAAGGAGTCTCTAAAATTATTTAAATTCTTCAATGTTATATAACAGGTTGTTTAAGTGAATTCTGTTTTGAAGATACTCACTTGTTACATAAAAGTAGATCAATCGTTCATCACGACCTACTTTGTTGGAGGCTACACACTTATACATAACAGAAACATTGGCTTCTTGGACAATTAAGTTGCTGATGGTCTGAGGAAAAAAAATATGAACAAATATAGGTTTTTTTCAAAGATTTTTTTTATCCTGCCTTTATTATTGTTTTTAATTACATTTATATGTCACCCATCTCACTGTTGTAGTGACTCTGGTGGCTTACAGCATAATAAAAAGATATAAAGCTTAATAAAGGCTAAAAAAAACCAAGAGGATGGGCAACATGGGGTAGGGATCTCTCTGTCTCATCAGCCAACCTCAATCTAGTACACTCCTATTGGAGCCACAGGTTAACTAGCAGAACCAAATCTAAAGACTCTTCCTTAAGGCCAGGAGTTTATAAAGAACTCAAAGGAACATTCATACCTAATACTCCTTCCTTCTCTGATTTTCTTCACAACAACAACTCTGGGAAGTGAATTGGGCAGAAAGAGAGTGACTGGCCCAAAGTCACCCATCTGGCTATCATGACTTAAGGTGGGGATAGGATTCAATATCTCTCATCTTTTAGCCGATGCCTTAACCATTAGATCAAACTTGTATTGTAACTCCAAGTTTTTAACTTGGAAAGATATAGGACTTTCACCTGTGCCTACACATTTTTAAAGATTACTATCCTCATAGCACTTCTTTCCTGTGGAAAATTGTGCAATAAAATCATTTAAGGTTCATGCCCACACAATGTGCTGTTTCTTTTATCTCTGCATTTGGTTTCACTGGACGTGTGCTCAGTATGAATATTCTCCAACAATCTGCTGCTGTTGAAATGCTGCTGTTGCACTGAGATATCCTCCTCAGTGAAACAGCAAAATCCATTCATGGTCCTTTTCTTATTTAGGGGGACTAGCATGGAAGAAGATTTAATAGGGAGAGACATCAGAAAACTACAGCTTACAGATCAAACACCTTCATCGCTGCGGGACAAAGAACAGATGAAAAACACCTGATGTCTGCTCATGACTTCTGCAGTGTAATATACAATAGGCAGAATGCTAATTTAAATTATAAATGTAATGGTCCAGGATATATCAACAAATGGTAGGTTCCGACATATCCAACTACATTAATATTAAATAGGATAAATCTCCACTGGAGATTCAGGTAGATAGGCACATTGGACAATGTCTTTCAGATACAGGAGTTCTATGAATACACTAGTGCAGGTAAGTGCCAGAGTTTAAATAAAAAAACTATTGTAATTAGTTTATAAGACAATGGAAGCTCACAATGGATGCATAACCTGGATAGCTGTGCATTATTCTGGACTTCTGTGATAAAACTGTGTTTCACAAATAAGGCAATATATTGTTAACTTCTTCATTTTTAAAGAAATTTTTAAAGAAATGTGAAGTTTTAAGTACAGCTTTGCTTTATTTTAATTATGTCTGCCAAGAACTGGAATATAGTGATTAGTGAATCAGAATTCCTGTTCAGCATTTCCAGAAACAACAGAAGGGTAGCTCTAGTGAGAAACATCATACTTGATGTCCTACCATCATGCAGATATGAAAAAAGTCCAGAGAATCGTCAGGAAATTCATGAAATTATTAAACCTAATGAAGTTTTGTTCCCAAAAGCATTGGGGAACATATTGCTTGGAAAAACTGTGGAGGGGAAATATTGTTTTCAGAAGGAAAATAGTTTTATTGAAAATGTTTGTTGAAATTAAACTTTATTTAATGTATAATATTTGCTCTCTTGTTTCAGCCTCCTATGAGCCGTTCAACAACAAAATATAAATAAATACACACTTTCATAAACAACCTAAAAAGCAACATTCATATAATCATTCAATATAGTCCAACATTTAAATATATTTTGATCCTTCCACATAAGATAATAAGATATTTAAATTTCTCAATAAATCTTTCCTAACTAATTCTGTAATGGAGAAAGTGTTTTATTATTTTAATTACGTTGTCTAATTCAACAGTAGTAATGTCTTAGAGGGGCAGATGTCTATTATTTTATTTTAGTACTTCTTATATATTTAATTTAAAAAAATATCCTGCCTTCTCATACAAAGAATCACCAAAGTCTATCAGTATATAAAACATATTAAAATGAATTACTTTTGAATAATAGGAAAAGAAAATAGCTTTGAAACTCACAAATTTGCCAAATTTTAAAGAAATGGGTGGGAAAACATTGATATTATTATTGTTACAGACCACTAATTATTAATAATTTGTTAAATTTATATGGTTACCCATCACAAAATACATTACTCTGGGCAGCTAACATCACTTGAAAAGAGAATAAAAGCAATATAATAAAATTATTTGAATGATAACCTGCATGCCAGAAATTTACTCCCCTTCTTTCCATTCTTCTAAAGAAATATACTGTACCTTTCATTACATCACACTAATAAACATATCTTCCTGTATATCACAGTATTAGCAATATAATATAATGTCAAAATAAAACAATTAGACTGAAAAATCTGCATACTAATAAAATTCTCCTGTTTGTCTATTTGTAACCTTCAATTATCCAAAAAAGTGCATCATGCAGGAAACAATTTTTAAAGTAAGTGGACTTACTGAAAGAATGCTTCCAAAATCCAGAAAGGACCCATTACTCCTGTGGAATTGAAATCTGAAAAAACTTCAAACCAATTGCATTCACAAACCTGTAACCATTGCAGATTTGGAGTGCTGCCATAGTCAGCTGTGGTTAGGTGATTGTGATTTCTGTTAAGCCTGTGTTCCCCAACCAGGTTTAAGGAGACAAGCTAAACAGAATGTGCAGCGTTAGTCAGATAGGCACACAGATAAATGAGTGAGATAAGTTTGTATGTTTGTTAACATACAGTAAAAATAACAGATACACTTGTGCTATCAAAAATATAGTTTATTCCATTTAGAGTTTATAGCATAGTCAAAATAACAGTCCATTAGTCATGTATCATTTAGTCAGTCCATTCAAGGATATTCAATTAGCAAAGTCCGTGTAGAATATCCAATGTCAGTTCACTTACAATAAATCAGTCCTTTATCTCTCTCCCGTTCCAGTAGGGAAAAACGCAGTCTTCATCCAGTAATTAGGGATCATCAAGCCAGAGAGAGCAAGCTGCAGTGCCTTGCTTCTTTTATGGTGCTTTTTACAACCACTCCCTTAATTACAGTCCTACAGTTAAAGTTGCAGACACTTTAACTAATAAACCATGATTACATATTTATTATTTTACCTAAACCAGTTAGGGTAAACAATGTTATCCCTAACATTCTCCCCTTTTAGGTTATAATAATAAATATAACTATTTACATCTTTAAATCATATTTGTTACAACTCTCTTTAAATTTGATTACTCCTTGAGCTTTTGTAAATTGGTCTGCAATGTTTTCTTCCGTCATGCAGTATTCCAATTTAATAAGCCCATTTTTTACAGATTCTCTAACATTTAAGTATCTTAAATCAGTATGCTTTGATCTAGTTTTTACATCTATATTAGTAGCCAACTTTATGGCTGCCTGGTTGTCCTCGTACACAATAATGGAATCTTTAACAGTTATACCCATGTCTAATAATAACTGTTTGTACAGAATTAAGTCAGTGCATAGTAATGACAGACATGAAAATTCCGCTTCCATCATGGACAAGCTGATATGCTGTTGTCTGATTGACCTCCACCCTATTAATGTCTTACCAAATAATATAGCCATCCCAGATGTTGATTTTCTAGTGTTTATCTCAGTTGCAAAACTTGCATCTGCATAGGTACTAAGACTCAAATCACCCTTTGGTTCTATGTACAATGCATGGTTAATTGTTCCTTTAAGATATCTTAAGATTCTCTTTAATGATTGCCAATGACATTGATGTGGATTCAAATTAAAACGTGCCAGCTGATTAACACTATAAGCTATATCTGGCCTTGACCAATTGCTTATATATGATAAGCTACCAATCAAAGATTGATAAATAGACTTATCAAATTTGGGACTTTGATCATCAGTTTGGCAAACCTCCTGACTCATTGGAGTCTTTGCCGGTTTACAAAGTTCCATTTTGTACGTTTTAATTAATTGGCAAATTTTATCTTCTTGAGATATCTTAAATCCATTTTTTGTTTTGTTAATTGTGAATCCTAGATACCTTTTAATTTCACCTAAATGCTTTAATTTTATCTTTTTGGCTAATAATGATATAATCTCATTAGCTTCATTATTAGTCTTAGTTATCAAAGCAACATCATCTGTAAATAATAACAATAATGACACCGTTCCATTATTTTCTCTTTTAAACACACATGGATCTGCTAAACCAGATTTAAAACCTATATTGTTTAACTCTTTCACAATATATTGGTTCCATTGATAGCCAGATTGTTTCAATCCATAAAGACTTCTTTTTAGTTTCCAACAATCATTACTATTTACTTTATTGTCTTTTATAACAACTGGCTTTTTCAAATATATAGTGTGCTGCAATGGAGCATGCAAATAAGCAGTTTCTACATCTAAATGGTTAATGATATAGTTTTTCTTAGCTGCCCACACTAATGCTGTTCTTAAAGATGTTGCTTTAAGACTTGGTGCGAAAACTTCATCGTAATCAGATGTAGTTTGATTAAATCCTTGAGCTACCAACCTAGCTTTATGGGTAATAGTCCCATCATTTCCAGTTTTTATTTTAAATATCCATTTGCACCCAGTGGATTTTTCTCCTGGAGGTAATTTAGCATCTTCATATATTTTCATTACCTTTAATGAATTTAGTTCTTTTTCCATTGCCTTTTGCCAATTCTCCTGATCCTTAGCAGGATACATCCTAAGTTCATCTACACTAGTTGGAACTTTAGTTACTTGGCAAACTATACTTGCTTGATACCTATCAGGTGGTCTAGTTAACGTGTAGTACGTCTAGGTATTACAGGACTTACAGGTGGACTTTCATTTACTAACTCTTCTTGATTATCTAACTCTTCCTGATCAATTGTTTCCTCTAGTTCTGGTCCTATTTGCTCTTCGTGGACTTCTTCTTTAATTGGACTCTTCTTATAACTATATTGATCTTTTTGCCTTTGTAGGGTTCAATAATTACTTCATTATTTAAATCTTGCTCTAATCTATTCCATCCTACATGTTCTAGGAATTTAGCACTAGCACTGGTGTAAACTCTAGATGTACCTGGTTCCCAGAATTTATAAGATCTATGATTAGATTTATATCCTACAAAAAATAATCTTTTAGCTGTATGTTGTCCTTTGTTTCTGAGTTGTGTAGGGATATGCACCCATGCTGGTGCTCCAAACGTGTGCATGTAACTTAAATCAGGTTTTGTACCATGCCACAGTGTGAATGGTAATTCACCTATTGTTGAATTAAAAACATTATTTAACATATGATTACCACACATTATTGCTTCTCCCCATAAATCGTCAGGTAATCCTGAATCAGACAACATAGTACGTGCCATTGATTGTAGTGTTTGGCCTCGTCTCTCTATAAAAGCATTATGTTGTGGCCTATATGGTGCAGACTTTTTATGTTGAATACCTAACATTCTAAGTCTATTCTGGAATTTATTATTTGTAAATTCCGCACCATTATCTGTTATAAGAGTTACTAATTTCTTTTTAGTTTTCCTTTCTGCAAATTTTAACCAATTAAAGAGATTTAGATACGTTTCAGCTTTGCTCTTCATTAAATAGCAAAACCCATATCTAGAACAGTGGTCCATTATACTTAATATGTATCGAGCTCCTCCTACACTTGGTTTTTTTGGACCTATTAAATCAGCAAATACTACCTCTAAAGGCTCTTTGGTAGTAAATCCATCAACTCTATTAGCCGGTATGACCCTGCTTTTGCTTTGATTACAAGCATAACATTGCAAATATTTATTACAAGGTTTCAAACTTATTCCCAATGATAATTGAACAGTTCTCTTAAGCATTTTAATATTTAAATGCCCCAGCCGTCGGTGTAACAATACATTCATCATGAGGTTTCTTATTATCATAAATCATGTTAGCCACCTCTAAACCATTACCATTTAACACATATAATTCACTTCTTAAAGATGCAGTAATTTTCTTATCTTCTTTTTCAATTATGCAGTTATCTCCTTTAAAGGTAACTACATATCCTAGTTTAACCAAAATTCTAACTGAAATTAAATTAAACTTAAGTTGTGGTACATATAACATTTTTACATTCTCTTTTATGAAAGAACAATATGCTATACCTTGACCTTTAGCTTTCAGCTTCCATCCATTGGCTAACGATATCTGCTGTGTACTCTTGGACATTTTAATAAAATTTCTGTTATCATTTGTTATACAGTGGGATGCTCCACTGTCAACCACCCATAAATTATTTTTAACAGCTCCGTTAATATACATGGCCAACTCTAGAAGGCGGAGCTTCGTGCCGGCGTTACAGCTGCGATCTCGGGGCTCTGAGATCGCAGCTGATATTTTCGTCCCTGGTCGGTCCTAACGGACCTAAATCGTCCCGGAGAGACGGTGATTGTGAAGGGCACTGTTCCAGGATCCCAGAGACATCGCAAAGTCTCTGGTTAGATTCGGAAGAAGCCCTTTTGCTGGCGGCGGAGAGGCAGCCTCCATAGCTGCTGAAGTCAGGACAGCTCCGAAAAGAAAGTGACTGGATTGAAGTGTGTCGGTTGGGTGAGAAAAACTCTTTTGTGTTGAAAATTCGCTGAGGTTGGAAAGTTCATTCTGAAGAGAGGAGGAAGCTGTGAGATTTTTTTTTTTGATTGAAATTGTTTGAGCGGCGTTTTTAAAGTGCTGTCAAATTGAGGCTTGGGGTGTTTTTTTTTTTTCTTTTTTTTCTATATTCTTTGGGAAAGATTTTACTGTGACTTAGGTAACCGGACTGAATTTTCTTTTATATATACTTTTAGGCTCCCTTTGACTTTTTTATTTTTTTTAGGATAGAGGCTTCCTTTGGCTATTTTTTTCTTTTTTTTTGTATATATTAATTCTTTTTTCCGGTTGGGGCTGAGAAAGAGCATTAAGAAACTTTGTAACACTGCCAACTAGAGGCTTGAAAGTATTCTATTTGAATTGGAGAGAATTGCAAAAAGACCTCATCTCAAGGACTTTTTAACGTGATAAGATAGAGGGAGAGCACAGCAAAATATTATTGCAGGTGCTTTCCTGGACTGTTATCAACACTTGAGGTTTGGCTTTGAAGCTGCTGGAGAAGAGAGTCATAACAAGAGCCTTGGATAAATAACAAAGTGCAGTGTGTTTTCTTATATGTACCCCATTCGCTAGCTTTTTTTTTTAAATCTTAATTTTTAGTAATATTTTTATTTTTGCCTTTTACTTTAAAGGGAAAGCCTCAGAGTTTTTTCTCTTTTATTCTTTACTTTTTTTTCCCTTTTTATTGGGACTTTTTTGCTTTTCATATTTATCTTTTTGGATTATTCTGTTGTTGTGGTTGATTTTTTTTTTTTCTTCTTCTTCCTTTTTTGGATTATTTTTTGGATTATTGAGATTTTTTAATTGGATTAAGGTGTGAAGAACCTGAAGGAACTTTTTGTTTTTTGTTTTTCTTTTTTCTCTTTTTGCTTTTTCCTTTTTCTTTTGCTCTTAATCAATATTATTATCTTTTGGATTTGTTTGTTTTTTCCTTTCTATTTTTTCCTTTTTTATGGTGGACTATCTCGTAATTGGATTAGGGTCTAGAAGAACCTGAAGATCTTTCTTCTTCCTTTTTTTCTGTTTCTTCTTTGGTTTCGTGTTTTTTACTATTGGAGTTCTCCATTTTGGATTATAATTGGCTGCTCTACCAGTTGGGTTAAAAGTTAAGAAGAATTTGAAATTTTGGAAACATTGAAATGAGCAAGAAACCAATACCATCTGGCATTGCTGCTTCTACCTCTGCTTCCCCACCAGCTGGAGGACAACGTTTAATTCAGACAATGTTGAAGCAAGATAAGGAACAAGAAAAAATAACTTTACAGTTACAGATGATTATGCAAGGAATTCAAGAACTTAAGACAAAATCAGATATTATTGAACAAAGAACAGGAAATATTGAACAAAGAACAGAAAATATTGAACAAAGAACAGAAAATATTGAACAAAGAACAGAAAATATTGAACAAAGAATAGAGAAGACTGATGAAAAAGTGGAAAATATTAAACAAATGATGGTTAAGTATGAGGAGAGATTCCAAAAAATTGAGGAAGAAGGAAAACAAAGAGAGAAGAAGATTGGAAATATTGATAGCAGATTAACAGCGGTCGAACAAGAAAAAGGTGGGATGTTGAGGTGGGAGATGGAAAGGTCAGAATTTTACCTTAGATTTCAAAATATAGAGGAGGAAAAAGGAGAAAATTTGGCAGCGGTAATGATAGAAATTTTGGCAGATGCTTTGGAAATTACAGAGGAAAAGATGATGGATGGAATAGATGAGATATATCGAATCTATACAAGATATGCGATGAGAAATAAATTACCCAGGGAAGTCCATATTAGATTTACCAAAAAATCCATTAAAACGCAAATATTACAAGTAGCAAGAGGGAAAAAACTGAAATACAAGGGTAAAGAGGTTGTGGTTTTAAAACAAATACCTAGAAGAGTGAGAGAGATGAGAAGAGAATATCGATTTCTGACCAAAATACTATTGGAAAACGAAGTGAATTATAGATGGCTGATTCCAGAAGGATTAATGTTTACGTGGCAAGAGCAGAGACATAGAATTGACTCAATTGAGAAAGCAGAACTTTTTCATGCAGAATTTTTTGGAGGAAGAAGAGAGGAAGCAGAGAAAGAGGCTTCATTAATTGAGTTTCAAGATGAACAATTGGAGACTGAAAAAGAGAAAGGAGCAATAGGGGGACAGATTGATAGTAAAGAACAGCGTGAAGTGAGATCCACGAGAGCTGTTAGACCTAAATATAAAGCATAATCATGGAGGAAAAAAAACTGATTACAATGAATATAAACGGACTTAATTCAGCTGTTAAAAGAAGGAAAACTTTTCATAAATTAGAGAAATTAAAATTTGATATAATTTGTTTACAAGAAGTTCACATTAAAAAACAACATGAACAATTGTTATTACAGCCAAAATTAGGGAAAACATTTACCTCTTTGACCCAATGTAAGAAAAGAGGTGTGGTTTTATACATTAAAGAGGCTATTCCAGCAAAATTGATTTACTCGGATGAAGATGGAAGAGTATTAATGGTAGAAATAATGGATAATAATATAAAAATACTCTTGATTGCAATTTATGCTCCGAATGATAAACAAGAAGAGTTTTATAAAAAACTGCACATGAAAATAATTGGACTGGACTATGTTAATATAATTATGATGGGAGATTTTAATGGAATTGTGGACAATAAACTGGACTATATAGCAACAACAACAAAGCAAAATAGAAAGGTTCTCCCAAGGTCCTTTTTTAAAATGACAGATGAATTAACTTTAAAAGATATTTGGAGAGAAAGAAACGTTAAAGCTAAACAATATACTTTTTATTCAAATAGACATTTATCATGGTCCAGATTAGATATGATTTGGATCTCAACAGAACTAATATCTAATATTAAAGAAACAAGCATTGAAACAAGTACCTGGGCAGATCATAGCCCAATGACAATTAAATGGAAGGGACAAAAAAAAAGATCGAGATGGACATTAAATAATACTATTTTAAAGGAGAAAGATTTTACACAATGGATGGAGAAGGAATTGGCTTTTTTCTTTAGAGAAAATAAAAAAGAAGATACTTCAACGCAAAATGTGTGGGACACTATGAAGGCATACGCTAGAGGTTTGATAATAGATTATACAAGAAAAAAGAATATTAGGAAAAGGCAAGCTTCTAAGGCCTTGGAAAATGAGTATAAAACTCTTGAAAAAGAATTACAGAAAATGCCACAGAAAAAGGATATTAAATTGAAGCTGGATGTAATCAAACATAAAATGGAATTAATAGAGAAAGAAGAATTGGCACAGAAAATTAGAAACTCTAAACAGAATTATTTTGAAGATGCAAATAAACCAGGTAGATGGCTAGCATATAAATTGAGAAAAGAGAAGGAATCAAGAAAAATATTGAAGTTAATAGATGAACAAGGCCAAGTTTGTTATGGGAACAAGGAGAAAAAAGAAATTATCCGAGATTTTTATGGGCAATTATATAAACAAGAGAATATTGATGAAGGAAAAGTCAAACAGTATTTACAGGAAGCTAATTTACCAAAGATACCTAAAGAGACTGAAGAAATGCTAGAAAGCAATATAACAATGATGGAACTAAATGAAGCATTTAAGAGACAAAATAATGGGAAAGCTCCGGGCCCAGATGGGCTTCCAGTAGAATTTTATAAAACATTTCAAGAATTATTGAGCATCCCATTGTTAGAAGTTATGAATGAAGTTATGTTAAAAAAGATGATACCTAAAACATGGTCAGAGGCTTATATTACACTTATACCAAAGGAAGAGACTGACCCATTGCAAATTAAGAATTATAGACCTATTTCTTTATTGAATGCAGACTATAAAATTTTTGCTTCAATTTTAGCAGAAAGACTTAAAAAATATTTAAATAATTTTATTCACTCAGATCAAAATGGATTTCTGCCAAAGAGACAAATTAGAGACAATATGAGAGTAATCTTGGACACTTTGGAATACTATGAGGCTCATCCTGAAAAGCAAATGGCTTTGATATTCCTAGATGCTCAAAAAGCATTTGACAACGTCAACTGGAGATTTATGTTATTATTATTGGAGCAGATGGGTTTTGCTAAAAAATTTATTCAAGCAATAGAAGCTATATACAATAAACAGACAGCAAGGGTAATGATGGAGGGGGAACTTACAGATTTTATTAATATAAGGAAAGGCACAAGACAAGGATGCCCCCTATCTCCTTTGCTATTTGTGTTGACCTTGGAAGTCTTGAATAGAAATATTAGGGATGATAAAAGCATAAAAGGAATGAAAATTAAGAAGGAAGAATTTAAGCTACAAGCTTTTGCTGATGATTTAGCTTTTATTTTGGAAGATCCGATTGAAACAGCTCCAAAGTTACTGGAAAGGATAGAGTCATATGGAGAGGTGGCTGGTTTGAAAATAAACAAAGATAAAACAAAGATTTTGACAAAGAATATGTTATTGAGACAGAGAGAAGAATTGGCAGATCTTTTGAAAATTCAAGTTACAAATAAGGTTAAGTATTTGGGGATATATTTGACAACAAGATGTAGCACATTAAAGGAGAATAATTATATTAAACTTAAACAACAGATAACTACAGATTTGAAGAAGTGGGAAAACTTGCAATTGTCATTAATAGGGAGAATTTCAACAATTAAGATGAATATCTTACCTAGAATTTTATTTTTGTTTCAAACAATACCAATTAGGCTTGGAAAAGACTATTTTGAAGATTTAAATAAAATTATGTTGAAGTTTATATGGCAAGGTAAAAAAGCGAGAATAAAGTTAAAGCTTTTGCAAGATGCTAGAATTAGAGGAGGTTTTGGTCTGCCTAATTGGGAATTGTATTATCAAGTTGCAAGTTTGATGTGGGTCAAAGAATGGATAACATTAAGGAAACATAGGTTGTTGACATTAGAAGGGCATGACTTGCTGTTGGGTTGGCATGCTTTTTTATGGTATAAGGGAACTAAAACACAGGGTTATTTTAGAAGACATTATGTACGGGAGTCTTTGTGGTTAAACTGGGAGAAGATAAAAAGACAATGTTATTTGAAAATTCCAGTTTGGTTATCGACCATTGAAGCATTTTCCTATCCTATAATTTACAAGAAGGAACAAACAGTTAGATATGGGGAACTTTTGGATGAAAAGGGTGAACTTAAATCGATTCAAAACTTAGAAGAACAAGGTATAAGGATGAATTGGTTTTCATATGCACAAATACACTCAAGGTATGATGAAGATTCTAAAACGGAGGGATTTTATGATAAACAGACTGATTTAGATAAGATCTTGATGGGTACTGATGAGAAGGTGATTAAAAAATTATATGGTTATTTACTGGGAATGAAATTAGAGGAAGAACAAGTCAAAGAAACTATGATTGTTTGGGGGAAGAATTTTGGATATGGGATTGATTTGGAGAAATGGCAGAAATTGTGGTCTCAAAATTATAAAATGACAATGTCAACAGCATATAAAGAAAACTTGTATAAGATGTTTTACAGGTGGCACTTTCCTCCGACAAGAATAGCAAGAATGTTTAAGAACAAATCTGAAAAATGTTGGAAATGTCATCAGATACCCGGCTCGTATTACCATATGTGGTGGACTTGTGAGGATGCTAGAAAATATTGGACTATAATTCGCATGTGGTTGGAAAAAATGACAAAGAAACATATAGATTTGAAACCAGAGATCTTTTTATTGGGAATTTTACCTGATATATATAGTAAAGATTTGAAATACCTGATTGTAAATGTATTAACAGCGGCCAGGATTGTATTTGCTAAAAATTGGAAGAATGAGAAAATACCATTACAGGAAGAAATTATTAAGAAAATATTGGAATGTGCTGAGATGAGCAGATTGACATTTGAAATTAGAGAGCAAGAGGATAAACAATTTTACGAAATTTGGGATCTTTTTTATAAATGGCTAGATGATAAAATACGATAATAGAATATTTAGAATGCTAGATAGTAAGGATTATCTTTATTTTGTCATTATTTTGCTATTTGATATTATATTTATAAAGGATTTTTTAGGATTGATTTGATATGATTAGATGATTTGTTATAGAGTAAACTGGTTTAAAGTATTGTTAGCTCATTAAGCATAAATGATTAAAAATATAGTCAAAAATTTCTTTTTTTAGTGATATTAGGATATATAAGTTTGGATTGACAATATGAGTTGTTATGTAACATAATTGTAATTGAGACTACAGAATGAATGCACAAAAATGATGAACCAACTGACACACTGGATGTACATACAAGATTTGATGTTTTTATGTTTTGTTTGTTTTGTTTGTTTGTAGAAAATTAATAAAAACTTTTTCAAAAAAAAAAAAATATATACATGGCCAACTCTAAATTTTTATTTATCTTTTGATGACTTTTAGTATTCTGGCCAGCGTCCTGGTGCTTTGCTTTTTTACAAAATCTTGCCAAATGTCCTCTTCCTCCACAATTAAAACACTTTTTAATTGCATATGCAGTAGGAGATTCAATATCTTCTTTTTGAGGTTGCTCCCTCCTTAACACATCTCTTTCAAGTCTTCTTCTTGCCTCTTCAATCAATCTGCCAGTTATATCAGTTAAAGTTAAACTTTCCTTAGGCAATATTTCAAGGGAAGTGATGTAGTTATCATAACTTTCATTTAGTGATGATAGAATTATGTAGACTTGGTGTAGTTCAGAGAAAATAAGCTCTTTCTTGTGCAGTTCTTGAAAAATGCTTTTTATAGAATTCAAATGACTAATCATATCACCATTTGTCTGGAGATGCGTCCTGAAAAGCTTCTGTGTTAGATTTATGTGAGTACCAATGTTATCTCAGACATAAATCCTCTTCAGCTTCTGCCAACATCCAACAGCTGTTTGCTTTCCACGGATATGAACAAGTTGCTGGTCAGACAGTGTTAGTCCTATTATGCAAAAAGCTTGTTCATTCTTCTGCATAAAGTCTTTTATCTTTTGTCTTTCTTCCTTAATCTCTGGATCCCATTCCTCTACGTTTGGTGGATTTTCAATTATGTTCCACAGACCTTCTCTTCGTAGAAGTAGACTACATTTCATAGACCATGATACATAGTTTGTTCCATCCAGCTTGGATATAAGGGACAAACTTTGTAGATTGACTTGTGCCATGTTTTCTTATATGGATATAAAACTATAATTAATAAAACACAGCTGTCTGTTTACTGTAATGTATAACAACACAAACTCTCACTTTTTACATAAATCCGTTTTATCCTAGTTAAACCGACTTTGCAGCCTCTGGGCCCATAACCAGTGTTAAGCCTGTGTTCTCCAACCAGGGTTAAGGAGACAAGCTAAACAGAATGTGCAGCGTTAGTCAGATAGGCACACAGATAAATGAGTGAGATAAGTTTGTATGTTTGTTAACATACAGTAAAAATAACAGATACATTTGTGCTATCAAAAATATAGTTTATTCCATTTAGAGTTTATAGCATAGTCAAAATAACAGTCCATTAGTCCTATATCATTAGTCAGTCCATTCAAGGATATTCAATTAGCAAAGTCCGTGTAGAATATCCAATGTCAGTTCACTTACAATAAATCAGTCCTTTATCTCTCTCCCGTTCCAGTAGGGAAAAACGCAGTCTTCATCCAGTAATTAGGGATCATCAAGCCAGAGAGAGCAAGCTGCAGTGCCTTGCTTCTTTTATGGTGCTTTTTACAACCACTCCCTTAATTACAGTCCTACAGTTAAAGTTGCAGACACTTTAACTAATAAACCATGATTACATATTTATTATTTTACCTAAACCAGTTAGGGTAAACAATGTTATCCCTAACAATTTCTAACCCTGTCATTTTCCCACAAGTAAAGTCAGTGGGGAAACTGGCAGGAAGTCAAAAGTTGATCCTGGTCCTACTGTTTCTCCCCCAACTGTGGTCATTCTGTTTAGGTAAGGAAACAGCCATGAAAGAATGACCTAACAAATTTTATTTTATTTATATTTATCAATTGCTTACAAGATAATAGGTATAAGTAAAAACATAGTTATGAATACATGGATACATATTAGAAAATATATATACATATATAAAAGAAATAGGACAGGGATGATAGGCATGTTGGTGCGCTTATGCACGCCTCCTACAGACCACTTAGGAAAGGGGTGAGGTCAATAGTAGACAGTCTAAGGTTAAAGTTTTGGGGTTTTTTGGGTCATCTTGTTATAACTTAAAAACAACTGCTAACTAATTTTGGCCAATTTGTTAAAAACGTTTCTTTCTTTCAATTTGAAAAAAGAAAACACAAATAAACAAATGTTATCAAATTAAGAACCCCAAAACAACTTCCACAAAATCTAACACGAATGTTGGAAAATAACTTAGATCATCAAGCTATTTCTAGAAGTTAAGTGTAAACTTCTCTTTTTCATGCCATATAATATTTTTTAGATAGTGCTATGCCTCCAAAGTCCTGATGTCTTGCAATTTGCAAATGGATGGATTGGAATTTCAAGGTATTTTCAAATCTTTATGCATCTGCTGCTTTTTTCACTTTCTATCTTTATGCATCTGCTGCTTTTTTCATCCTGGTACAAGATGGAAATTTAGATTACACAATGTGCCAGATAATCACTTGGGGCAAATAAAAAATTGAGAAGAGAAATGTAGCAAATGACTAATCAAAGCAGTATTACCAAATCCACTTCTTTTATTCTTCAGATAAAGTTTGGAAAAAGTGGCATAAATCAATTTGAATTTTACTTGGCATAATTCAAATCGAAGCAGAACAAGAACATGGTTCTTTCCTTCCTATCATCATTTCTCACCTTTTTGTGAGGAATTCCTGACTGTAGTACTTGAACAGGAAGTAATCATGGAGGGACATATGAAAACAGGAAGTGACTTGAGGAAACTGGAAGCCATTCGTTTGTTCTTTTGCCTGCATCACTATCATGGGCACAGTTTGGTAGCTGACACTGTCACTTAGAATAGGAAACTAGTCACAGGAAGGCATGCATGATCTTGGCGCTTTATTATATTTACCACCATAGTGGAAAGAAACAATTTTAAAAGCTGGCTGTTTTTTTAAAGAAGGTAATAGATCAAGATATTTAAAAAAAAACTCCCTAAAAGAAATTATGGATGACATCCATTGGAGATCCACTGGAATGTCTCATATTCCAAAATACCACCTCACCAACAAAATCATTTGTTTAGATATATGCTGGATATAATGATGGCAGGCTTACTAATTAAAATCAGTTTTAAGGCTGATGTACATTAAACTTATGTGCAGGGGATACAGAACAGTGGAGAATAACAGACAGGAGAAAATGAAGAGCTGTTGCCGGTGCTTTTCACTCCTTAAATAAATTGCCTTAAGAATTCCTCCCCTCCCCAGTGAAGGAGAAACAGAAAATAACTGGCTTTAACACATAAGGCTGGACTGCAATGAATTGAGAACCAAAAACATGAATGGGCGGAAGATTTTTCCAATCCATTAAAGAAACTGAATGGCTCTTCTGATAACTGCTCTAATGCAATGCTCTTTCAAACAACTCTTTCAAACAAGTATTTACTGCAAGAAAATGCTTAGTGGCATATTACTATCCAAGCAACTTGCTCATAGACAGTTTTATTAACTAAATCAATGCAGACATTTCATGGTTCCATTCATGGAATTATTTTTCAACAATCAGTCTGATTTAGGAGTGGAAATGAAATTCAATATATATTCCATTGTGAAATAAATCAATAGTGTACCAGCAAATTTGGATACTATCTTTATAATCTGCAATTCTAAATAATTCAGTCTGCAGTATTTTGGTATACATCCAGATTTTATATACATATAATAGATTTGCTGGTGTTGTATTTGCCATTTAATTCTACTGTATTATAGTAGGCAGGTCAGTGAATATATATGCTGCAAACAGAAGGTTCCCTTTTAAAATCCTTAACATTTCCTTTACCAATAAGAACTATTGCCCAGATGGTGATACAGAACCTGCTCTGGTTGTTTTTCAACATTATTGACATGGTGACTTTCTCAATTAGTTACGAGCTGGACACTGTTTTCCATTCTTCCTCAATGGCTGGTTCCAGTTGGTAGTGACTTGTCAGCCTTTCAAGGTAGACCAAGCCAGGAAACCACAGTAATGGATACTAATACTACTTTTATTATAAGCCACTTTTCTTTTAATAATATAAACGACCTATCTATTTTTCTTTCTTTCATTCATTCACGATCATTTATTCTTTTTCTATTCCACTGTGCAATACTCCATATGCCACTGTCATCCCCAAGATGCCCAAAAAAGTATTGAACTTCATACCCTTATGCCTTTGAAGCTTTCAGCTTTACTAACCTTAGTTGTGTAGGTATTTAATATACTTTGTGAGTAAACGTGTAGTTATCTATCCACCAATTATGAGGTACATGCATATCATTGGTATGTGCTCAGATGGGTGAAATGTAACATGTTTAAATTCTGTCTTCCATATCTTCTTTATTGCCTCACAGAAAAATAATATTTTGGAAGTGGTACTTTAAAAGATATGGAATTTGGGAATTGTTTGGGAAAAATATATCCTCAATGTCTTTTTTTAAATTAATACACAGAGGTATGGAAAGAGCAACAGAAAACTGGCAGCTGAAGAAGAAAAATATTTTATTTTATGAGGATAAACAGGAAGGAGTGACAAATTTAAAGAGTTAAGTGACATTAGGATGGATCTTTACCAGTTTGATATATATAAGTGAAATAATATTTTAATGTAGCTGTTTGTATTTGTAAAGTGAGTCTGAAAATGTTGTTTTCTTTATGCAGTATATAATGCGTGAGTAATTCTAAAGCTTGCAAAATATTATTGAAAGTATATTTGAAAGTATCTATGTTAAGAAAAAAGTTAAAAAGATAATTAAAATTTATTGATTTTAAAATATTGTTAAAGAAAAAATTAGTTTTAAAATGGATGTAAAGAATCTGAAAAAGTATAGTGAATTTTGCTTATAGCAATAACAACAACATTTTGACTTATATTCTAATCCATAGATCTTTATAGTCCTTTCTGAGTAGTTTACAATTTTATCAACCTTGGAAGGATGGAAGATTGAGTCAATCTTGAGCCAATCAGGATCAAACTCCTAGCAGTGGGAAGAGTTAGCCTGCAATACTACATTTTAATCACTGTGTCACCATGGCTAATATAAATGATAGTTTATAATGATTAATAAATGCAAGTAGAATTTATATTACTTTTCACAACAAGCAAAAAAAGTAAAGCTGCTTAAACTGATTGCTTTATCTGAAGAAATTAATACTATATATCTAATTTTATTTTTATTTGGAAATCACTTCTGGATTTTGTGTTTGTGATGGGAAAGATACTTTGATTTTGGTTTTGCTGATTAAATAGGTTTGTTGTTGTAGAAATAGCTAGTATATAATATTGCATAAAAATAAAAGGTTGAGGTTGCAATTTTATTATCTTCTACTGTGTAACGAAAATCAAAAGTCAATGCCTTTTTTCCTCCCTTCTACGGCACATTTTCTCTTTCCTCCATTTTCCTTCCCTTAGTTCCCATTGTTTTTATTTTCCTTTGTATTTTATATTCTGATAAAATAATACAATTTTGATAAAAAGGAAAAAGAATATTGTGAAAGTGGCACTTTAAGAGACCTGGATTTGGGAACCATATTGCAAGAAAAATCTATCCTCAGTGCCTTTTTTGAATTAATGCACAGAGGTGTGTAAAGAGTAACAGAAAACTGGCAACTAAAGAATTTAATTAAAGAGTAGGTACTATTTTTCTGGCTCAACTTAGAAGAGATAAGAAGAACTTGTATGTAACATAAGGCAATGCCAATTTCAATAACCCTGGTACTAGATAATAACAATACGAGATAATTAAATAGCAAAGCAGATTTTAAAGGGATTAAAAAGTCATTCTCCATCTGAATTTAACAATGTAATTTCATAATTTAATTTAAAATGATTCTGATGTGAGCACCTCTCTGTACCCATTGACTGCTATGATGGCTGCCTGTAGATGTATGAACCCAGGGAATACATATCTGAATACAGGCATCGCCTCCTTACTTCCTCCTTTACTCAAATGAATGCTTTCCTCAATTCATGAAGCAACAGTCCAAGCTTAGGAATAGGTGTAGCTTCTTTAAGAAGCATCTGACAAATACAGAGAAGGTGTTGACAAGAAGTCTGAGACTCCTTTTTAAAAAAATTGGTTTGTCAATTGCTTACAAGATAATAGGTATAAGTAAAAACATAGTTATGAATACATGGATACATATAAGAAAAATAAAAAATAAAAGAAACAATAGGACAGGGACGGTAGGCACAGTGGTACACTTATGCATATGCCACTTAC
Organism: Hydrophis major; assembly: GCA_033807585.1. Taxonomy (NCBI): domain Eukaryota; kingdom Metazoa; phylum Chordata; class Lepidosauria; order Squamata; family Elapidae; genus Hydrophis; species Hydrophis major. The sequence goes on along the minus strand of CM066329.1, from coordinate 132,455,687 downwards.
AGACCTCTTAGGAAAGGGGTGAGGTCAATAGTAGACAGTCTAAGGTTAAAGTTTTTGGGGGTTTGAGGAAGAAACCACAGAGTTGGGTAGAGTATTCCAGATATTGACCACTCTGTTTTTGAAGTCGTATTTCCTGCAATCAAGTTTGGTCCAATTAACCTTGAGTTTGTATCTATTGTTTGCTCTCGTATTGTTATGGTTGAAGCTGAAGTATTCATTGACAGGTAGGACATTGCAATGTATGATTTTATATACTATACTTAGATCGGACCGAAGGCGGTGTAGTTCTAGGTTTTCTAGATCAGAATTTCAAGTCTGGTGGCATAAGGTATTCTGCCTAAAAATTCTGCACCTTTCAAAAGTATTTTCAAAAGTATTAATGATAACGACAATAACTATTTATTAAATTTATATGCAACCTGACTCTGGGCAGTTTACAAAGAAAAACATTTTAAAAATACAATAATAGACAAAAAAGCTGAAGAGTGGATGGCAAGAATGACAAAAAAGAAAAAAAAAACCAGACAGAAAAAAAAAAAGAATCGAACCCATACACATAGGGCTTCAATCACTGTCACCAAAGGCCTGTGCTAAATTTTCATAGGCCTTTAAAACAATAGCACAGAAGGAATCTTCTGGACCTCAAGGGAGCCTCATTATGAAGGGCATGTCTTGCTAACAGAGAAAACTTGCTTGTGGAATCCTGATAAATGGCATTATTTAATTGAAGGAACTGGGAATGCATCAACCCTGCCAGATCAAATTGGCCAGGCAGATACTATGGGAAACAGGCAGTCCCTCAGTAAGCTATGCCATGTAAGGCTTCTTAGGTAATGATCAGCACCTTGAATTGAACCAGGAAACAAACTGACAACCAAGGCAGGTCATGAAGAAAGGTGTTACATGGGCATACTAAACTGTACCCATCACTGCCTGTGTCACCATATTCTGGACCAATTGAATCTTCTAGATGGTTTTCAGTGGCAAGCCTATGTAGAATGTGCTACAATAATCAAACCATGAGTTCACCAGGCCATGAGTGATCTTCTAAAGCAGCGGTGTCAATGTTGTGGCACACGGACCAGATGCATCATGCACTGACCACGCTTACCCCCGCTTTAGCGAAGGGGAAACGTTTTGATATGTCATGTGACGACGATGTGGGTTTGACACCCCTGTTCTAAGGGATTCCTCAGACTCAATTAGTGCACCAGACAAAACTGCACAAAGGTCTTCCTGGACACAGTTGCTGCTACTTGCTAATTGAGGAGCTGTGAGTTAGAGAAAACCCCAGATTGTGTGCCACTATTAAATGGAGAACTGCAATTCTATTCAAACTCAGAGATGGAATATCCCCAGATCTGGGTAGGCCAAACACACAACCATTTGGTCTTCACTGGATTGAGATGGATATGGTTCCTCCCATCCAAACCAGCAAAGGTTTTAGGAACTCAATTTTCTCACTGCTGAAAGATATAATTAGGTAGCATCAGTCTTACTGATGCTATTTTTTTTCTTTTACTTGCAACATTTTTCAGACTTGTCCTTGTCTTGTTGCTTTTTCTTTAGTTTATATTATTTCTTATTTTTCTTTTGTTTCTTTGTAAATCTTTAATTAACATTATATACATACCATCAGTACTATCTCAGTATAATTTAATTTCTGTCTGTTTAGAGGGATAATAAGAATTTCATCTGTGTATCAGCATATTGGGCATATACAGACAAAATATTATAGTACTTTCTCATGTTTCTTAATTTCAATAAACACCTCCTGTATTAAGACTTAGTCTTATAAATTGCTTTCTATTGATCCCAACTACAGAGTTAATTATAGATACGCTATTAATTGCATGGCATGCATTGTTTATGTGTAAACACTAAGCAGATAAAAACCTTCAATCAACCATAATAAAGTTACACCACAATAATGCTGAAGGATTTGTAATATGAAATCCTGTTTGGGAAAGAAAGGTAGGTTGATTCTCAAGACTTCAAGAACATGCAGGATAGCTCAGGAAATATACAAAGCCTGGATAGGTGTAACATTGGTCTGATCAAATCCAAATCTTGAACACATTCTTTTTTATGACTGTATTCACTAGTATACTATGAAACCAATTTCATCATGAGATTTTTCAAGAGATGACAAATATTCTTAATTGATAAGTTCAGTCAAAAAACTGAATAATTTTAGTTTTTCAAAACAAACTTGCTCAATTCATTCCTCCTTTCCCAATTCTTCTTCTTCAACTTTTCTTTAGGTGTTGCATTAGTATGTTAAAAGACTGGAATGAACTGTATATCAAAAACTGGTAATATAGGAAAGACAAAACAGTTTGAATTTATGTTAAAAAAAACAGCTAATACTCCATTTCATAAATCTGAAGTGCTTCTCTTTCCAATGGAGAAAGAAAACAGGGAAATGGCCTCACCTTGTTCCTTCCTTCCACTAACTCTGTCCAGGTGTCAATGCTTTCAATGGGGTTCACAGCATCAATCTGTGACACATCCTTCCAGTCCTTACATTCAGGCATCCGGTCTCTCTGATGGCGTTGTACAGCCCTTGGTCTACTTCAGTTTACAGTTTATGTAGTACCCACAAAAAAAGAAAGAAATTGAAAAAATAAGAGACCCTAAGAAGGAAACAGGGAAAGCAGATATATTTAACAGGACGGAACTTGATAAAATTTTGTATGCATGTACCTAAAAGGGATATGATAATTTTTCCCTGTAATGAGGCCAGAATGTTGGGGATATCTACTAAAATTGATTAGTAGCAAGAATGGAAGAATACAAATAGACCTCCATACAATTTATCATTTGTTATAAAATTTCTCCATGTTTATTATGATGGCTGTTAACTCAGGCAGCTTTAATAGGATTGGCAGCCATAAAAAATTTACAGAATCTTGATATCCAATGACCAGCAGATACCACTTTTGGGAAAGTGTAAAAGAAGAAAACATACAAAAGAAGAAAATAACTAAGAGTCCCGTATGTGGGCAGAATCCTTGGAAAATTTGAACACACCAAGAACATAATGGTTATATGTGTTCAGTACAGATGATGAGTAGAAAACAACTTTTTGTTTTTCAGTACACAGCACAAACGAGAACCTGTTTTTAAAAACAGGAAATCGTTATGAAGTGGGATAAGCAGAAAAGTTGTGGCCTTGGAAGACAGTGCTCATAAATCACTAGCTCCTCTTCCTTTTGACAGAGCTACAAATAATTCTGATGGGACTGGAAATGCCCTGATTTCCTTAACCAGTCACACTACATAGTTATGACATTGGTATTTTTATAGATGCTGCACTTCCTTCTGGATCAGTGATACTTGCTATCACACTCTTTTCAACTGTAGAGGCCCCTTTCTGCCTCAACAACAATAAATGTTTGCTGCCCATTGTCCTAATTGAAGGAAGAAGGGGACAGTTTGATTCCTGTGCATTAGCCATCTTGAGATAGAGATCCTTTCATTGTCTTTGTTCCCAAAAATGAATTTCACTGTATTGGGGTCTAGCATGTATTGTTAAACAATGCTTCTATGTAAAACAAAAATCCATAAACTGGAAAAAATCCAGGAAAAACCCTAGACAAAGCTAAAATGTAAGAGAGTCATAAAGAACAGGCCAAGCATCATAACACTGAGGCTAGAAGGTAGCCTTTACAAAGTTGCATTATCCATATATCTACTTATGCTAAACTGACCAGAAAAAAAGTGGTTAACCTGTCTGCCTCTCAGCCTACATTAAGTAGGCTATGAGAAGTCATAAGATTTCAGGAGCTTCTGAACTGCCTGACTTTCTTGATTTATCTGATTAATTCAGTGTCAATTGTTAGTAGCTACCCAATAAAGCTCTAGAATGAACTGTCCCCAAACTGGTCTTTCAGGTTTCCCAATGTTTCTCCATCACCACTGTAAACAAGACCATCCATCTTGCTGCTGGTCATCATCTTCTTTTTCTTCTCACTTCTTCTAGCAGTATGGACTTCTCAAATAGTCTGACATTTGGTTTCAAATACCATACAGGGTTGACAAACTGTGCTAAGCCATATGTTGTTGATTTAAGGTTTATCAAACTATGAGACCACAGCCATTTATTTACTTAATAAATCATAATTGAACAAACTATGTCTTAACACAATGTTTGTTTAAACCAAATAGTACTCTCTCAGCAATTTTTTTTTAAATACTGACTTAAATTGAAATGTTCCATTAATTCATTTTCCAAATCTGATTTCCTCTATGTAGCTGCTGAGTTCCTAATATTATTCTTTTAGAAATTATTTATTTTCACCCATCTTCTTTACTTTAGAAAATTATTTAATTTGTAGTCTTATAACTAATTTGACTTTCTGCTTTAAACACACACATCTCTGTGTCCAAAACCATTTTAGTTGAGATTTTAGATTCCACTTTGACAAGCAGTGGCTGAATTTCCACTTACAAAAGCAGTGAAGATTTTCCATATGTATTTCTATATCTCTTTTTACTTATATATTTAGATATTATCCAGCCCTTAATATTGCAATTAATCATTGTGGTATCTAAAATTTGCCTAAAACTTGCATACAAATGGAATCTTCTATAAGAGCCCAGATGAATCAATCCAATTCTGATTCCAGCTTCCCACCATGGCCAACTAGAAGACCAACCACAGAATATAAGAAATGATTACTTTTTTGCTGTGATTTCCCAGCAACTGATATTAATTTTGTTATGCAATAGATTAAATTACAGTTCTGTGTGGTCCATTTAAGAGTTCCTCGGGATGATTTGTAATATCTGAATTATTGTGCTTTTCCAATTGGACTGAGAAACAAATAGGCTTGATGAAGCAAGAACAAGAGCATTAGATAGATAGATAGATAGATAGATAGATAGATAGATAGATAGATAGATCGATCGATCTTTGGTTATTCGGGTTTTCTTCCGCGTAAGATTGGAAGTATCTAGGCAACGTTTCGATGAAGTCTCATTCATCATCTTCAGGCTTGGTCTTCAGCTCTGTGCTTCTCAGAGTGAGTCACTCTGAGAAGCACAGAGCTGAAGACCAAGCCTGAAGATGATGAATGAGACTTCATCGAAACGTTGCCTAGATACTTCCAATCTTACGCGGGAGAAAACCTGAATAACCAAAGATCCACATACAAATACCCGCGAGAACCTCAGAAATATATATATATATATATGTGTGTGTGTGTGTGTTTTCTTATATATATATATGTATATATCTTAAAGTCTCTAGAGAAAAACTCTTGATTTCCACAAATTCTCTTGATTTACTATGGCTTGAAAATCAAATATGAAACTTTTTTTACTTACACTTTTTTATTAAGCTTGCTGAGTTTTTTGTTATAGCAAGGATACAGCTTATATGTTTATCAGAAGAGTGTTTCTCCTTTATGTTAACAAATAGAAAATGTATTTCCAGCATCTGTCAATAATCAGTTTTGGAATTTAATAGTGTTAAATATGTACAAACCTACTATAAAGTCTCTGCTAGACTTGATCATCAGCTGTCATCGAACTACAAGGGAGTTTACTCTAACTTTAAATATCACCTTCCATTTACTCATATAAAAGTCTTATATCTTAATATTAATCGAATCTTTTAAGGTACAAGGATTACAAATGGCATGAATAGATTGAGTTCATGTATTATTTTGGTGAATAATAAAGCTACTAAAATACACTTCTGAAAACTTTCCCATTAATCTTCCAAGTCTGCTTTTAAATCAAACACTAAAACATTTTTCTATTATTTTTTATTTAGTAATCTTCAGCCAGAACATGAATTTTCTATAGATGAACATTAAAAAAAAAAAATCCTACAGAGCTGCCATTTCTCCTTTTTTCTTACTTTGTACAAACAATCAAAATACTGTGTTTTCTCTAAACAGAAAATAACAGGATCCTGCATTATTTTGGACAAGAAGAAAAGGTGCAATGGACTACATGGGGTGCTCACGCAACTGCCAATTGGCAACTCTGTAAATCTGCCATACCAACTTGGCAAAAGACCCATTTGGGTTAAGATCCTGTTAGGAGGTGCTAGATATTGCACTTGATTGGAGGTGTTAAAAGACCTCTCTGAATTCAAATCCACAGCTGTAGAAATAGGATGTTCAAGGATGGAAGCGCTTAAAGCCTTCCTCTGTCAACAGCATGCTTTCAGTTCCAATCTGAAATTTTCGAGTTCAGTCTTTTCCATATGATTTTTAAACATAAAAAGAGACCTGACCTAGCTCTTGGTCAATATTGTGGTCCTGCCTTTACTAAACCAAGGACAGATTATATAATGTAAGAGTATTCCACTATCACTGTCCAAACTCCTTTCATACAATAAAGCCAGATTGCACAAACCTTCAATTGCATCCAAAAGGCTTACTGTCCAGAAAGAGCAGCCATATGATGCAACTGAAGTGGCTTCAATGTGGTTGACTTTGCACACTAGCCTGAACAGACCTGTTATATTTTTGCACCTTGTGCTGTATTGAAAATTCAGTGAATATTTTAAAAAGAAAGACATTTACAGACTGTGCTGGGGAAACATTCGGCAAGGTGTCCAAGGCCTCCACTGCCATTGTATCTTTTCTGGAGCTGGAATGCCGTAGACAGTGCAGGTAAGTACGTGACGGTTTTTACGAGAATAAATGTTTGGTGAAGAAGCTTCTTTCTCAAGGATTTGTGGAGGAACTGAAATCATAATTGTGATAAAATATCAGTCTTATTATTTGCCCTTTTAGGTGACCGCTTATGCCTTTCTTTTCAATTCACATGTCAAAAGCCACCCAGCCAACTCCTTCTAATTTTGAATTGTTGCTACTCCTTTTAGTCATCCATATTATTCGCTTGGGAAGAATTAACTTCCAAAAACTTGTAAATATGCTCTCACGCTGCCCAGTAAAAAGGTAAAGTACCCTAGTAAATTCAAAATAAAACCATCAACAGAAATAAAAATAATACAACTAAAAATAATAAAGAAAGAAAAAAGATAAACCTGGTTGCAGCTTTCGTATAAAATTTCATTCTATCCACAGAGAGGAAATGGCCTAGCACCAACCAACTCCTCCTACTCCAAATTTAGTATGTCATGCTTGCCCAATGTAATATGGCAAAAATGATCCTGAATTATTACACTGAGAGATGAAGAAAGACAAAAGAACATACTACAGGTAATCCTCGACTTACGATCACAATTGAGTCCAAAATTTTTGTTGCTAAGTGAGAAATTTGTTAATTTTGCTCCATTTTATGACCTTTCTTGCCTCATTTGTTAAGTGAATATTACAGCTGTTGAATTAGTATCATGGTTGTTAATTGAATTTGGCTTCCCCACTGACTTTACTCATCAGAAGGTCACAAAAGTTGATCACATGACTCTGGATCACTGCAACTGTCGTAAATATGAGTCAGTTGCCAAGTATCCAAATTTTAATCATATGACTATGGGGCGCTGCCACAGTTTGTATGTGCGAAAAATGTTCATAAGTCACTTTTTTTCCATTGTTGTGGTAACTTTGAATGGTCACTAAATAAACTGTTGTAAGTCAAGGACTATTTGTACAAATCCAAGGAAATGCAGGTAGTTCTCAACTTACAACCATTCATTTAGTGACTGTTCAAAGTTACAATGGCACTGAAAAAAGATCACTTACAATTTTCGCAGCATCCCCCTGGTCATGTAATCAAAATTCAGGTGCTTGGTGGACTTCCGGTTTGCCAGGCTTCGGCAGGGATTCGCGATCCTGCGTGATCCCTGTTGCGCTAGCCGTCTTGGTGCCTCAGATCCCAATGGGTCTGGAGGCTAAGGCTGCCCCGTAGAAGCAGCCGAAGATAGGGGGGATCCGAAGAGGGGTTTGGGGGTGTCACAGACCCCCTCCCCAGCCGGCAAAACCCCCTTCTCTCAAGGCGGTGGAGCGGCGGTCTGTAATGGCCACCACAAAGAAGCTGGCAACTGGGTAAGACTACGCAGGAGGAAGAGGGAGAAAGTTTTGAAGAGAAAGGTTTTTTTGGCTGAACCAGGACTTTAAGATTCACCTAACATCCTGAAAACCATGACTTTTTGAACAATACTTTGTTTCCAGAGGAGATTTTCAAGCGGCGAATTTGAGGTGCTGAAAGGGAAAATTTACTCTCCTTCCCTACGGAATCAACAAATGGACATTGAGAAACCTATCTTTTTATAGAAGGTAAAAATTTGGCTCCTTGTTATAAGTGGGAAGGAAGAGGACAAAAAAAAAAAAATATTAAGATCTTGTTGGAGGAGATGCCTTGAAGATTTTGAGACTAGAAATTAATTGTAACAAGGCTTTAAAATACAGATTGGGCTTTTTTTTTTCTTTTTATTGGTATTACCCCAGGAAGAGAAAGTGAGAACTTTGTGTTCTGTTTGGACTGATTGATGACTCTGGGACTTTGGGGAACTGTTTTAACGTTTGAAACATCTTGGTTGTTTTAAGAAGAAGAAGAGGGGGAAAAAAAAGAAAAGGTTTATAATGGCTTTACCTGTTGATGAACTTAGAAAGGAATATGGAAAAATAAAGAAAGAAGCCTTTCATTTTTTAGAAATGGTGCTTGCTATTTGTCAGCAAACACAACAACAGATGGAGGAAGCAGAAGAAGAAAAAGAAGAAGAAGATGCCATCTTTAATTAATCCAAAAGTTTAATTAAGAAAGAAAGGAGAAAGAGAGGAAGGAAAATGAAGGACTTAAGACCTAAAAAAACACCCAAGAAAGAGAAAAATAAGATGCAAAATCAATATAATGTTAGAAAGCAAAAGAAAAAAGGAATAAACAGAGAGGGGAAGTTAAAAAGGCAGAGGTTAGGAGAGGGGGGGGGTAAAAAGGCCAGGTGGGATAAGAAAGGAAGGGAAAAGGGGGAAAAAAGCCACAAAGGTATAAAACAAGACGGAAAAAAAGGAATTTTTTTAGGGATAAAGGGTAATGTATAATTTTTTTAAAAAGAGGATTCTGCAAGGTACATAAGATGGTATTGTAGTATTTGTATTAGAAATAGAAAATTAGAATGTTATAAGAATTAATAAAAGTTTAAAATATTGAAATGTTTAGTAATGATAGACTTTAAAATTTAACAAAATATTAAAGGGAATGTCTAAAATATTGAGTTTAATTAAAGAGTTTAATTGATGTTATTATAAACTTATTACTGTAGCATTTGTTTTTGAAATAGATAATTGGAATGTTACAAGATTTAATATTTAGATTTATTATCTAATTATGTATTTAATCATTTTGGATTTATTATTATTTTTTCTTTTTAAAAGTTAGTAGGTAGAATGTACTAAGCAGAATCAGATTGGGTACTAGGCGTTATTTTAAATGTTAATTTAGGGGGATGATAGAAAGGCATCATACTCTGATTAGTGATTCCAGGAGAAATCCTTTTTTTTACTATAGGGAATGAGATAAATGGATAATTTGGAAAGCATGGACAAAAGATACAAGTATAATGATTTAAATTAAAATGAAATAAATAAAATAGAATTAAGAAGAGTGAAAAGTGGGGAGAAGCTATATAGAAGATATAGAATGGTAAATAAGGTAGGTAATGGTATATAAGATGAGCATGAATTTAATTGAAGTCCATATAAAGAGAGGTAATCTGGGGCCAAGCTACTTTCTAAAAAGAAGTTTTATGTTTTTGTGTTTTGTGTGTTTATGTTTGTTTGAGAATTAATAAAACCTTGGAGGAATGTTGGATGAGAATAACGGTAAACAAATCAGAGAGAAATGAAGATAATGACTTAAAAATGGATAAATACAGAAAAAAATAATAATAATGAAATTGAATAAGAGTGAAGAGAAATAATGAAAAATTTGCTAAAAGATATTTATATGTCCATATGGAAATGGGGTAAAATAGAATTATGTTGTATAAAATAATGTTTTATTTAACTTGTAAAAATTTATAATGGAAAGAGGTTTTATGTACTCAATGGTTAATGATGGTTTGTTTGTCTTTAAAATTAATAAAATTTGTTTAAAAAAAAAAATTCAGGTGCTTGGCAACCAGGAAGCATGTACAATAGACCCAGGATCATGTGGTCACTATTTTGTGACCTTCCCACCCAGCTTTCAACAAGCAAAGTCAATGGAGGAAGCTAGATTCGTTTAATGACCATCCACTTAAGCCATGTTTGCTGAACAACTGCAGTGATTTGCTAAACAACCATGGCAAAATGGTTGTAAAATCAGTGTTAAAAACACTTACAACTGCCTTGTTTAACAATGGAAATTCTGGTCCCAATCGTGGTCACATGAGAAGGATTAACTGTATGTTGATGTACAGTCTAGACTACATATTATTTTGTTATTGCAGGCTACTTCTGCTGACTGCCAGCTGCCAGCAGTTCGGCAATTCAAGCGTCACCAGGCTCAAGGTTGACTCAGCCTTCCATCCTTCCAAGGTTGGTAAAATGAGGACCCAGATTGTTTGTAGGCAATAGGCTGACTCTGTAAACCACTTAGAGAGGGTTATGAAGCACTGTGAAGCGGCATATAAGTCTTAGTCCTATTGCGATAGTAGAACTGTTGGCTTTTATCTCTTTATTTTTAAACTGGGATGTCTGATGCCCATAATAGCTTCCCTCCATCACAAATGACACTAACAGGCTCTTCATCTGTCTATCCAAAATTCTGATCTACCCCAGACCATGGATTCTATTTAAAAACCACCCTCCAATGCCAAAAAATGCAATTAAAATCATGCCTAACTTGGGAAGATTTGGGAAACGATTTTCATGGAGTAAAACAAATTGGGAATATTGATTTAAGTGCTATATGCCTGAAGACTTCTCTTCTCGTAAGTCATCTGGTTCTTCCTCACCGTTAACTACCAGTTGAAGGTTAATGCTCTTCTCCAGTCCAGCCAACCCATTCTTCAGGACCAGTGTATAAAAGCCAGAGTTTTGCTCTGCCACATCCTTGATCTGGAGGGAATATTGAGATTGCCTGTTGGAAATTAACTTTCCATCCTTAAACCTGGGCAGAAGCGGAGAAAGAAGGTATGCATATAGCTTAAGCTTCTAAAAGGTAGCCATGGAGCTTCAGCCAATGAAATGAAGAATTTCGGAAAAATACCCTTTTCCTTCATTTTCCCCTTAAGAAAAGCTTTCTCTGAATCTGCTGAGAAGCACTATTCCCTCCCCCCCCCAAAAGATACATGCACTCATTCATCATTGGTATATTGCTATTTGGGGGGAGGGAGAAAGGGAAGGTGAACTATTTATGGAAATTTCCCCAATTTAGCACCTCCAGACTGGTTATGAACTCTGGGAGTCATGGTAGCATTTCAGGTGCTAGGCAACACACCCCATTTATAGCCACTTGCAACCTCACCGGCCATGTGATTGCAATTAGTAAACAGTGTTTACTTTTGTTTTTTTTGGCAAAATGCCTCATAATGAACAGTAAATTAGCTTAATGATAGCAGTTATTCACTTAATGATTGCCACAAAAAAATCATAAATTCATGTAAGCTGCCTTGAGTGTGAATAGGTGGCAATATAAATTTTCTAAAATAAACAAACAAACAAACAAATAAAGTCAGGTAAGTTGAGGACTATCTGTAGTGGTTTTTCTCTTTTCTAATTCCCTCCCCCTAAATCCAAAGAAGACTTTGTGTGCTAAAAAGAATGTATTACCACTGGAACTCAGGCTGGGGATAAGCAACCACTTTTACTGGTAGTTTCACAATTTCGTCTCCCACTGTTGCTTCTATCACTGGGCCCTTTTTCCTTTCCACGTAAATAAATGGCTTCTCTGTAAAAACCAGTTGGATGAAGAAAAACAAGAAGGAGAAGAAAAAAAACTAGCGTCAAAGTTGTTAAACCCAGTAGCTGATGCAAGAGCAGAGATATCATCTATTCCATAGAAAAATTATAATTTTATGGATGTAGATCCACACACGAGATCTTTGCTTTTTTCCAGACATAAAAATGATATACCAATTTACATTTTTTGCCACAAAAACACAGTGCTACGCTGGCTGATTTTTTTAAAAAAAATACTAGGAATGCTAATGTGCTTATTTAAGAAGCAGTCCAGTTATTCAGAACAGGAGAAAATGACCTTCGAAGGATGCTCCCAGAGTATTGCCAGAAACTTGGTATATGAGTATATAGAAAGGAGCGTTCTCCTGTCTGATTCCCAGGCAACAGAATGGTCTAGCTAAGGAGGGGGCATTTGGTTCCTACTCTCCTATTTAGTAAGAAGGTTAATATCTTATTTTGCTAAGATTTGCAATTAATTAATTGATTGATAGATTTGAGTGTAGATTTTTCTGTTATGATTTGTATCCTACATGTTTTGTTTATTTTAAGCTGCCTTATATACTGGGGGAAAAAAGGGCATCAATTTGAGAACAAATAAATAAATATTACTTCATCATAGAAGTTGATTGAATGCTTTATACTTCTTTTGCCAAGAGTATTCCTGTTCAAGCAAAGAAGTGTTTTTGAATGGGCATTTATGAATGATTAATCTTACACATTTCCTACAATAGTGTGCACAATGTTCTTTAGGCCAAAGATTATCTTCAGTTGTATATGGAATGCTGAGCAATGTGCCAGTCATAGATACTGACAGGAAAAATGGGGTGGCCAAAAAATACATAATAAATTCATAAATAAATATACCATCTGCAGCTCTTGGACACCCAGATGTTTCCAAGACACGTAAACCTTAACTTTCCAATTTTGGCTGCACTGTTATCCAGTGTAAGTTCTGTATGCAGTATATGAAACTGAAGCTAAACTGTTTTAAAGTCAACAACATGGATGAAAAACACCAGAAGCTAACGTATTTACTGCTTTTTGACATTAAAAAAGGGTGATTATTCAAAAGCCATTGCACTCGTTGTTCTCTGTAAAGTAACATGCACATACCTATCCTAGGACCATGGAGGGCAACTGAACAACTTCTTAATACATTAAGTACCAAACAATACATCATTTACTGTAGGAGATGACCAGGCTGAGCCTGAGGGAGGGATCAAATGTGTCATCAGTCATGAGTCCCTTCACGCCCACAAGAGGTCAAAGTCCAGCCCACCCTGAATTCTTTTCTATTCTTAACTCCCACTAATTTCCCTTGACCATTAGTAGTTTAAATCCCATATTGATGTTTCTTCTGATAAGGTTATTTCATTAAATCTCACTTGGAGAACAACATATATGGCAACATACCACCTCAATTCCTTCCCAAGGCCACATTTTTCATTTTTTCTAGCCAAAGCACTAGATACTTCCTCAGAGGTTAACTGTCCTGCTGGTAATTATAGTCCTATCACAGTTTTGATAGGCACTAACAAGAATCTGAAAGAACCGAAAAGGTTTTTAGTCTGAGTTAGTGTTTTTTTTTACCATGCACGATGACATCTATGCTCTCCTTCAAGTTCTGCTCCCCATTGTTAGCCTTGCATGTATATTTTCCCAGGTCCTGTTGGCTCACATTTTGGATGACCAAAATGCTGGAGAGTTCAGTATGGGTTTGCTGGGACCGCCTTTCAGGCAGTTCTAGGACTTTCCGGTTCATCTGCCAGAAGAAATATGGGAAGAGAAAAGAGAGTTGATATTAAAAGAAATGAAATTCAAAGGCATAAAACCCACAGCTTTTCTTGTTACAAGATGGATTGTCTCTCTCAAAGATTTTGCTCTCATGACCATTAAACAAGTTTGATACTATAGCTGGAAACTCATATAAACATTACTATCTGCAAAATATTTTCCCCCCAGGATGTCAAGGAAAACTAGGTCCTTATACGTTAACATTCTATTTGGTGAGTTTTTAAAAGTATTCTTTTAATCATGTGAAAAATTGTCCAACAGTAAGGATATGAAATTCTAGCACCTGTTTTGTAAACCAGTAAAGGAGGATATTTGTAGCTCAGGGTTGAAATGAGGCATCTTTGGTGCTGTCTGAGCTTGCTTGTTTTCTTGCAGATATTTAATTACCCTAACTAGGTAACATCATCAGTGATAGTTAACATAATGAAATGTCTGCAAGAAAACAAGCAAGCTCAGAGAGCATCAAGGACTCCCCAATTCTGTAAAACTCCCTATATAACAAGAAGTCAAGTGTTAGCCTGGGAAGCCAATTTTCTTCGGGAGCTTCTAGGCTGCCACATTTAGTGGGAATTTGGGGGGGGGGGGTTAAGGAGCAGTGGAAGGTAGCCACAACATTTTTTTCTAGGAGAGTCAAGGACGTTTCACCCTGCACCTGGAGGAGAGGAGAGTGACTGGGGATAGTCTCCAGATGGGATGAAGACATGATTGGGCCATGTGATGGGCTGATGAAAGCAGGGGATGGATCTTTGATTTTCTTTTGGGGAAGGGAAAACCCTGAACTCTGAGATTCAGGTTTTCCCAGATGTGCCAATATGACCTCTCTAATAAAGTGGAACTTTGAGAAGGTGATTGTCTCAGAGTTGTCTGTTTCGGAATTTGTTACTTGGAACACTGGCATCAAGAGGATGAATACTGAAAAAGACAATGAGACACATTTGGAGGAAAGAGTCAAAGGTCAGCCAAGGTGCCAAAGTAACTTGTCAGAGGGTACTTTTGTCTTTTCATGGCAAGTCCAACCATATTCCAAGTATTGGCTCTTGCTCAAAGTAAATATCTAAACAAAAATCACAATGAACATAGTAACAATGTGGAACAGCATGGCTTTAGTGAAGTGGGTTCTTGGTCTGACCAATAAGACATTTAACTTGTTGTGGATGCACTTCGCAACATGTATTAAATGCTACAAATCAGCAGGATTCACACTGAAAATAGTAGAGGTAAATGAAGGTGCAGTTTAAGAACTCTTTAAAAAATTAACTAAGTTGTTCTTGTCCTTGTCTATTTAAAAAAAATATTAGCATCAGAAGCTACAATGATGTAGTTGGATAGCTGCACTTGGGAGACAAAGCTATAATCTCTTTTAGTAAAAGAACCTCTTCCTGAAAGAACAGGTTCACCCATTGGGAGCTGTAGCAGTTCATCACCTCAATGGATTTGCAAGTGGTGATTATGATGAAGAGCATATTTCACAATATTATCCAAGCCTTGACTATTGTATAATGTTCTATGTGGGGCTACTCTGAAAAAGAATTTGGGAGTAGAAATTGGATGCAAAACTAGACAAACCATGACCCATTGAGTCTTTGGTTCAGAATGAGCACATGTGGGCAAAAAAGCAGTGGCAGCAAGAACAACTTTCAATTTCCCGCCATCTTTCCCATTGAATTTTCCTGTGGGAAGCTAGCAGGGAACATTGAAAACTTTTCTTTCCTTCCTTCCTCCCTCCCTCCCTCCTCTTTAGACCAATAACAAGAATAAGTTAAGACATATTAACTATAGAGGCTAAAAAGGAAATAAAAACAAATGTTAATTCATACCTGTTTTGCAGGGTAGTCCCACTGGAAATTAACTCCTGAATCAAATTCAGCCCATACTGTGCAGTTGATAACTAGTTTTTCTCCCACCAATAGCTCCATGGCCTTCCTTGGAAACAGCTGAATATCATAAAGCTCATTGCCTGTTAGAAAATGTAGTAAGAAAAAGAAAACTATTTAAACAAATAGAATTCAATATTTCCTTGGGAAACAGAATTTTTGTTTTAAGTGACTAAAATGGTACTATTGTATTTAATATTGTAAAATTGGTTTCATTGTATTGCGAACAGTTTCGCTGTACTTGTACAATGACAATAAAGTTCTTCTTCTACTATGTCAGGTAAAATTACACACTGCAGATTCATTGGCATTCTAGGCTCATTTATTTACATTTGATAAATTATTTGCCATTCAACTGTATTCTCATGCAATTTTTGGAGTGAACATTTATATTCTTGCCTAAAAACAATAATCCCTTTCTTATATAATAAGCACCATCCTACAATTGCCCAAAAGGTCTGTGGCCAAAACCACAGAACAAATGCATTTCTGGATAAGTAATACGCCTTGTAAAGTATTTTGCCATGAAAAACAGTGACAAGTACCATTGTATTAAATATATATTTATATATAAAATTTTATTTGCACCAAGGCTTTTATTCCCCTTCAATTTTAATGCTATTTTACTTTCCTCTAATTCTGCAATAATTTCTGTCAGCAACAGTTGTTTACTCCTTAATGTATGCATGCTTTTTATGTTTATATAAAAGCCTCTGTATTAGTACAACTATATTGAATGAGAATGAGAAAGAGAGACTTAAAACTTCAAATGTTCATTTGAGAAATAGGAAAAGAGGTCAAAGAGCTAAGAGAAAATGAGGTGTGAAGTTATAGTGCATTACCTCCTTAAAAAATATTCTAGGATGGAGAAATAATGGAGGCGGGGTGAAATTAAGAGTGTGGAGGTGTTAGTGCCTATGTTTAAAAGCATGTATTTCATCATTGAGTGCTGTCACTCCAATCTTTATCAGACGGAATTAGATATATTTGGATTTTTTCATGGTTCTTCAGGATGAGAAAAGTATCTCTGCCCCAGAGGTTCTGTGACCAGTTTGGGATTAGGATTCATGCTTGATGTTCCTCCTCTGAAATGATGACCTAACCACTGCTTAAACCAGGGTTATAACACTTTATCAGTTGCAATTTTATATAACAGTTGCAGAACAAACAGTTCCCAAACTCACCTGCAATGTGGACAATGAAGAAACTAGATTTGAAGGGTTTCTTATCAATGAGAGTTTCACACTGAACATACCAGGAATCCTTGATCAGGAGAGTGGGGACCAGCATTCCTTGTTTGTTGTCCCAGAGAATGTTCTTTCCATCAGGATAGATGACCGAAGTTGTCTAGAATAACATTTTGGAAACTCTGTTTAGAAATGCAGGGACAATTTCCACAACTTCTCCACCACATGGCTTTTGCAGCCAGTTCCTGTTTTGGGGTTTGCCTTGTTGATAAAATAAAGTATCATTTGTAGTTTTATTCATTTTTTGCTGTTATCTCCACAGTTATCTCCCTTTGTGAATTCTATCTACAGTAATTCTAATGAATCATTTAACAAGCAATTATTATCCCAATGAACTGGAATAGCTTCTATTAGAGAACAAAGCAATTTTTTTTTTTTTTTTAAAAAGAGGAAAAGTGAAATATTTAATGCGATTGAAATATTATCAGCAGATAGCAGCAATTCCTGAGCAGGATGCTAAAAATGAAAACACTATATGGCTTGTGAACTCATATCCTTGGCTTTGGGCAAGGTATCATTTAATATATTTTCCAATGAAAATAATTAGCTGAGAGCAAAGCTGAATATAGCTTTAAGTTATAAGAAATAAGAAGATCAAAAGTTGTAAGAAGTAGCCCTTATAACCTTCTCAAAAACACTGCAATTTCTAAAAACTGTCCTTCTTGAATTGCCTTAGAAAAAAAACAATACCAATGAAAAAAAATTTGTTGCCTCCACAAATTTCTTCTCTTTTACTAAAAACCTCTGTGTTGTGGTTTTAGGTTTCTCCAGGAAGATCATTAACATGGTAACGTAATCTACAGAAAATCCAAAGACAGCAATACAAAAGCAAACAAAGACCAAAAGGAAAAGAAAAACATGGTATTTGGGGGAGAAATTTTTCAAAGGTCAACATTTCAGCATAGTCTAGAACTTTTTAAAGGTCATAGTCTTAACAGCTTCACTTTATTTTTTATTTCTCTCTATTACCTCCTGAATGTCCCCCCCCCCCCCCAATTTCTGTTCGTACTGGGAAGGCTTGCCAATAAGGTAGGATCCTGAATCTTTCTGAAAAAAAAAAAATCACTGCTTACCAACAACAAAGTGATGTTAAGATCTGGAATGGATACCAGGCATGGAACACAGATATTTTCCTTCTTGTAGATAAGAAGAGTCTCCGGTTTATTAATGAATGGCTGTTCAAAATCTGAGAAGGAAAGAATGTAGAAAATGTAGAAGGTGGAGGGAATTGCAGCAAAAAAATAAGGATAATGTGATGAGTTTCTAGAATCTGTTTTCATTTTTTAGTTAATTGCTGTAAGGAATGATACCAAGCTTGGAAAAATAAATAAATGTATAAGCACTTTTATAAAACATGATCCAAACTGTGGAATAGGAGTGTTTAGATATTATTCATATTTATTTTTGTGTTAGGCTTGATATAAACTTAAATTCCATGTCTGTAATTACTATATAGGGTTCGGGCTAGGTTAGCTCAGGTCATATCTCTATTGTACTTTCTCAGACTTCATAGCCAAAGCACATAAAAATCAAGTGAGATGGTAAGAGATTTCTCTATAGGCAACCTTACTTGGACCAAAACAAACTATTTTTATTCAAATGGGATTATGCTAGTGCTTAGTGCTTCAATTAAAAACTCTAACCCCAACGTTTATGGTATACAAGTTATCAGATGGTTCTCACAAACATGCCATCTCATGGGTCACCATCTTATTGTGGAAGTGGACTCAAGATTTACTTATAGCAATAGCACTTAGACTTATATACTGCTTCACAGTGCTTTACAGCCTTCTTTAAGCAGTTTACAGAATCAGTGCATTGCCCCCAACAATCTGGGTCTTCATTTTATTGACCTCAGAAGGATGGAAGGCTGAATCAACCTTGAGCCAATGAGAATCGAACTGCCAAACTGTGAAGTAGCCTGCAGTACTGCATTCTAACCACTGTGCCACCGTGTCTCTTATAATTTGGATTATGTATTTTGTTCTAATTTTGAATTAAATCATGTCTTTTCTACTCTTGCCTTGGTTAGTGTTAATAAACTAAAATCATGCCCCCCCCCCCAAGGTGAGGCTGGTCCCAACTCTGTTATCTTCTGTAAGGTCCTCTCAAAGCATGTTTTGCCAATGAGCCTGGGAATCTCATGTTTGAGTAAAGCCTTTAGATGGCTGTATGACAGTTATCCAGATCCACTCCTCTATGCTTTCTGGACATGCTGCATTTTTTATAGTTTCTACCTTGGTTTTTATTAGTTATTAATTGAAATTGTATTTTATAATTGTTTTTATGTACTTTATTAGGTATCCCCCCCCCCCCCCAGTCACTATGTAAGATGGATGGCTATACAAATGTAGATAAATAGATAAATGGTAAAATCCCTACTGTGCCCAGTCAAAACATTGGGACAATTAAAAAAAAAAAAAAACCACAGGCTTCTCTGAATAAAAACCTTAACAATTCAGTGTTTTGTTAATATCTGTGTGACATACAACGGCTACAGGATAATTAATAATTATCACTGCACAGAGATAAAAAGTACATTATATGCAGATATAGTAAAAGTACAAACAAACCCAGGCACTTAACAATTGGAAAATAGTTGCATTGAACTGCTCTCTATAAAGCACTACACACATGGGTAGTACTAAATAAATAAGCAGTCAATTCACATTTGACTTTAAATAATCCTTTTATAAAAATAAATAAATGATGAAGCATATATTGGAAATTTAAATTTTATTTATTTATTTAAAATAGATATTCTTTCCGATGGCTTTGAACCTGAGTACATATATTCCTTCTAGTTGATGGCTGGCTTGCAAGAAAATCTCTATATTAAGTGATTCAAGAGAGTAAACAGCATTTTTATTTAGTCATCCAGTCACATGGAACATACAAAGTTACAACTAAAGTACCTTGAAAATTAAAAAATAACACTATAAAACACAAAGTGGCAGAATCACTAGAGGGGAAAGGAAAACAACGTTCATCTGACAATATTATATCAATAAACTGATTTGGGCATATGAGATTTCTCTTCTGGTCCCTGGACCACAAATCAGGGTGTCATTTATCATTATTACCTTAAATCTGCAGAGAGGATATTATCAGCAAATTGAATGGTTTTAAAGGCAGACAAAATCTAAGTATATATTCTCATAGCTGTTAAAATAAAATGGCTATGGAATATTTCATGTTGGTCTGACAGTCTGATAGGAATGCAAACATGCCTCAACTTCTCAGTCTGATCAATCTTTTCCAAGAGGCTCATGTAATCTACAGAAATTGCAACACACTGAAACCTGGCTACCATAGGAACCGACAAAGCCCCACTCTGAAAGACTGAGAGGAGAGGATGATGATGCCAAGGACTAATGAAGCATTGACTGGGTGGGTGAAATTCTGAGGAGTTAGGAGGCAGAATAAGGCAAGCATGTCTACCGAAAGGAACCTTCTAGCACACAACTCTATAGAAAACAGTACAAAACTACTGTCACAACATTTTCTCCAGAGCAGCGAAACTAGAAATTAATTGACCTAAATAGAAAAACTGTCGTAAGCAATAGAGAATTTTTTTTTGGGGGGGGGGGGGTAGAGGAATGGAAGCCCAATCCCAGATCTGCAGAAAAGAAAGTGTCCAAGGCCTCCTTTATCCTAAACCAACCTTTTCTGAAGTATTCATTCTTACATTTTTTCCCCAGAAGCTCATTATTTCCTCGAGCCCTCAGCTTACTCTCTGATTACACTGACAAAGAGCAAAACGGATTTATAGACTAAGAAAACAAATTTACTTCATTATCCTACAATTGTGCAAGGTCAATTTAAGGTATTTGCCCCCCATCCCTGGGCAATGCCATACATCAGCTTCTTTGTTACTAAATGCTCCTGACTGGAGGTTTTGGATTTTATTCCATCTCTGTGTTTTTATATAAATATTCCTCCAGGATGGATTTGAAGAGCAGCCACAGATGTTCATAGCAAAGACCAAGGGCAGATTAGATTAAGAAAGAACTAACATTTGTGAGGGGAAATTCCTGCCAAACTTCTAATGCCTCTGGCTATTGTTATTTTGAGTTTGTTATCGGAGAATGGTTTATTTTGACATACCAGCAACAGTTGCTCAGTGGGCAAACCACAAGAGCTCAGCATTAATTGGCCATATTAAATTTAGATTGGATTCTAAATACCCAAAGTCCGTGATCTACACTAATACCCAGATAACTCAAAAGCAGTAGCATTCTTTCAAAGTGAGCTCTTGTCTTCTAAACATTGCAATACCTCTATCCAAAGGAAGGGCGAGATGTTGGTAAGTGAGGCATGTAAAACAGATCCCAAGATGTGCTTAAGGTGAAGGGAAAGAGATTCCATCTTGTGCATGGGAAGAAGTGATAGTTAACATTATTAATGCCCAGAATACTTCAGTGTGGTTCAAAATTTGGGGGCTATCTACGAGGATATAGCTGGCAATATCTGATGGTGGTTCCAAAATTAAAGAATCCGTGGGGGAAATGGGTGGTCTAGAAACAAGAAATACAAGCAGTCCTTGTTGTTCTCTGAACTTGGTTGTTTTCTTCAACATTTCATTAGCCAAACTAGGTAACATCATCAGTGGTAGTCAGTGATGATGTTACCTAGCTTGAATAATAAAACGTCTGCAGGAAAGCACCAAGAACTAAGTCCGGAAAGCATCAAGGATTTTTCATTTCAATCCTGAAACTCTACAAATATTCTCCTTTATTGGTAACATAAAGTAACATTGGTAATATACTTTGCTCCAACTGTGCTCAGTTATACCTTAAAAGATTTGCTTCCAATAGTAATAAGACTGTTGTTCTGCTGAGTTCCATAGCAATGAAAGTAAACATGCTAATTGATCTGAGGAACATGAGACTCAATCATATATATGTGTGTGATGTTTTATCACATCATATTTGGCCTTGGCATAGTTCCAGTGTGGCAATTTTGGTTCCCTCCTAGATATATAGAGTGGCATTGTTGCACAATAACACATATATGTGAACGATCAGTCATGTGACCACATGTTCACTAAGTCCACATGAATGTGATATGAACGTCCTTGTTTCATCACTTAGATAGTCCTAATTGCACAAAGATGTTTCTCCTCAAGACACAAAAGAAAACTGGTATATGGAAGGGGAAGCTAGTTATAGAAGGAGGATTTCAAAGAGAGAAGTGACAGGCAGGAAAACCTTCCTTTTTTTTCTATTATGAAATAACTCTTAACTCTTACAAATCAAAAATTGCATCTGAGCTCTATTACTAATAGTAAATAATTAAAAGTAATTGGTAATGAACTATACTTCACAGATTACGAGAAACTCAGCAAGATAAATGAATAAGACATCACATTTGCCTCTGTCTTATTATGGACTCTTATTTTGGACACACAGAGCCAGCATGCAGAGTTCGTACAGGATATGGTAACTACGTTATACATGAAATATATATCTGGTTGTTGATGCTTATCAATGTTGCTAGTCTGGATCCGAGAATGGAGAACAATACTGAATTATGTAACATACCATCTTGATTGTCTGCAAGAAGTACTCAGGTTAGCAAAGAATATGGAAGGAAATTAAGCGAAATGAAAACCTTTGGCAGATATTTTATTAGGATTAAATAACTATATTAATACTTTTCATCCTTAAGTTGTCACTTCTTACCATTGTATATATTCATCTTACTGGTTTATTTTTCTGATACTTTCCAACAAAGGCTGACTATTTGTGCAGTAACCCTTAAACAAAAATCTGGAGCAAACACAGTTCTTTTAGTTAGTTTCCAAAGTTGAAGTGAATAGGTATTTTGGTATTTTTAGCACTGTATTATATTTTTCATTCCATATGAATACAAGCAGTGGTAGCTTGCATTATTTCACCATGTTTGATCAAACTTATATACAGTACATATAAAAATAATTCTTCCTTCATATCAAATAAACTATGTGTTTTAGATAACAATTATAAAAAGATTGAGATAATAAATACAGATGTTTTTCTGCTAATCCTATTGTTATGTATTATATTAGCAAGAAAGTTTACATAAGAGTCACATATTTCAGATAAAGAGGTTTTGATCTGAAAGAGCTATAGTGCACAATCTTTCTTAATTTTAAACTTAAGATACTATTTGAATGGTACTTAGTTCACTAGGCAAGTTATCTTCTTTAAACATGGATAAAATTACAACATTCTGGAAATCTTGAAAAATCTATCATAAATTATGATTATTCAAAGCAATGTGTAAGAGGGGTGGGGAAGGAGAGAATCTTTCCTTAACATATCTAGCAATGCATGTTTTCATCTCTTTCTGTTTCCATTTTTATCAAAACAACTCATTACTCTATATCCAAAACAATTTGTTTAAATTAGCAGCGGTATCCTGGGCCACTACTGTATTTCTAGGGCATCATAGAACCAAAAGCTCCTGAATTCCAGGACAACAGAAACATCCACCCCAGGCACCAATGTAATTCAATCCCACAGATAACAGGCTACAGCTACAACAGTACCTATCGCACAAGAGGATGGATACTAATTTCTTTTTAAAACTTGCCTTCCCTCTGTATTTGGCCAAATTTAACCAGTTGTATGCAGATGACAGAGGGATACAGTAGATAAATATTTAGAATGCACAGAGGTGGATTGCAATTCTACATAGGTGCTATAACAAAAGGAATAGTGTGTTCTCTTGCACTCTGGGATTGTGGGCAACCGTTCATCTTTCTTCAAATACTGTTTGCAGATATTTCAAAAATTTCAGAATAACATCAGCAGCTTTTTTGTCTTTTTGCAATCAACTCTTTCTTTTGTTGAAAGTATAGTTAGGCAAAAAATAGCCCATAAACACAAATTGTACATTGATAACTGGCTATATCAGGACCAATAATTGATTATCTGTTGTTGTTTCTAAGCTACCCAGCAAGGGAAGTTCTCTGCAGAGTGCACAATCAAAAATTGAGACATGACAAAGCTGTGACATTCTGATTAAGTGGTCTTTGATCAAATGTTGTATTGAATGGGGGGGGCACTCCCTCAATTTCCCTTGGTCAGTAGAGGCAGATGTGTTATTCTGCAAACTTTGGCTGATCACCCAGATGAAGCTGTTGGTAGAGAAAATTAGTTAAGTACTACGATTCCTTCTCTGGTAACTTCCTGGAGGAATCTAAGCATGGCATAGTGGGTAGAATGCGGGTCTAGTAGCAGATAAATTGAGCTTTAAAGTTCTCATTCAACCATAGAAACTCAGTGGGTGATTTGGGGTCAGTCAGTTCAGCTTATTTCACAAGAATTATTTTCCATATGGGGAAAAAAACTGAAAGATGGAACAAAACATATGCCATCTTAGTACCTACCGAAAAAAGTGGGATCTAAATTCATGAAATAAAGTATTTTTCATTAAGCTTTCCTTGAAGATAATCTAAAAACTCTAACGAAAAACTTAATTGCCAGACGTTTAACCACTGGGCTTGATGGTTCATATATTTCCAATATTAAAATAGTGCACAGGTTGCCAGTTTGTTTTCAGCCCTTTTCAGTATGTTTCCTATCTCATAAGTATACAACAGGGTATCTCATAAGGCTACACCCAAAGTGTGTTCCTTATCATAAGTGCCTTTCTTATCAGACTTATGCTACATAATTACAAATAATTCCTGAGCTGTGGAATGCCCTTCCTAAAGAAATATGTCTGGCTTCTAATTTACTTTTTTGAGACATTCCAGATACATTTTTTCCTCAGGGCATGGGTACATATAAATAAAAAACCCTCAGCAGATCTTAAAGTTTAATGGAAAAGTTATTATTGTCATCACAATTAGATGTTAGCTTTATTGTATTAGATTAACTTTTCCAATCATTTATTATATATGTGATACATTGCCTATGAATCTGTTTGAATAAAGTTGTTACTACAACTGAATAAAATGAAAATATATAAATGGAGGAATCCAATTATCTGGTGTGACTGCAAAATCAGCGTGTTGGTTTTTTTTTGAAATATTTTCTACTTACATAGGCAACAAGGAAACAACCTGGCATAGGAACCTGATGGCAGTGTTGCTAGTTAACAAGCACAATGACAGATAAATTTCAGGATAGAAATATTATAGTAAATTTTCCCATGACAATTTCTATCTTGCATTGCTCAAAATGATGCCGCATTTCCATTTCAAAAGGCGGGATCATCTCTCTCTTTTTTTTAAAAAAATAAAAATTTAAAGTGAACATAAGTTATCCTACATCAATCTACTTCTTGAATACTGAATTGCCATCACGTTGTAAAAAAGCTTTATTACAGCTTGTGGCCAAGGATTTAATCTGCATGGTTTGGCCGAGCAAGTCTTTTTTCCCCTCTTACCTCTCACAAACACGTAGGTGCTGACAGCAGTGGTGCCTTCTATTTTGGCATTGATGTATTTGTAGTGACAGCGGTAGTAACCTGTGTCGTTGGCCTGAGTCCCAGTCAGGGTCAAGGCTTTGCAATAGGGCTTTGCATCAGTGCCCTCACAATCTTCTTCCTTGACTGTTCGGATGCCGTTAATGCTCACTACCTCTGAGTCACCCTCCTTTCCCGTTTGCACAGTGTCTTCTTGAATGCCAGGCCACAACCATTCCAAAGGATGCTGTCCTCTTTATTCAGCCAAAGGAAGAAGAGAATGTGGGTTAGATGGATTCTTACCATGTTTCTGTCTATGACAAATCTTTTGTTCTAATATTCCCCTCTCCCATTCTTTCTACCAGCAAAGTCGCATTGGAAAGTTTTCTAAACTGTAATAATGGCCTTTATGCTTCTTACATTTTCCTGTTGCAAAGAGGAAAATAGAACTACAATTTGCAGAATATTCTGGAATGAAGAGATGACAGAAGAATGAATGAATGGAGGGAGGGAGGAAGGAAGGAAGGAAGGAAGGAAGGAAGGAAGGAAGGAAGGAAGGAAGGAAGGAAGGAAGGAAGTCCATCCAGTCAAGTCTCTGAAGGAGCCATGGTGGCACAGTGGTTAGAATCCAGTATTGCTGGACTCTGCCCACAGCCAGTAGTTCAATCCTGACAGGCTCAAGGTTTACTCAGCCTTCCATCCTTCCGAGGTTGATAAAATGAGGACCCTGATTGTTGGGGGCAATATGTTGGCTCTGTAAACCAATTAAAGACTGCTATAAAGTCTAAGTGAAATTGCTATTCTATTGCTATTGTATAGAGACTATGCATGCCAGTTAGACCAAGTAGCAAGGACTAAGGCAGACATAAGTGGTGGTAGTAAAAGAGTCAAGAAAAGCTAGATGTTTACCAATGCTAGCTTTCCAATTGTGAGGTTTTTTTTTTTTTTTTTGCTGATCAGATTCCCCCATGTGTCATGTACCAGGCTCCAAAGCAATGTGATACTTTACTTTAATTCAAGCAATGAGAGATTCCTTCCATCTGTCTCTAAATTTTACAGCAGCTTTCTTCTATTCACTGTTCTTTAGGTGTTTTGAAGCATAAGTCTCAAAAATTTTAACCAGCATGGTCAAAGTTATACACATGAAGGATAATAAAAGGGAGAACCAACATTGTAAGGTACTGCAGCACTTTGCAGACGTATTCATAGTTCAGCACACACATTACAAACTTTTCAGCCTATTTCCTAGATGTCAGCTAGAATAAAAATTCCAATTACAGTAGATACCCAGGGGATGATCCTTAGGGAGGGAGGGAGGGAGAAAGAGAGAGATGGAGAGGGAGACCATTTAAAGGCTCCCAGCTTTTTAATTTTGAATACTGACAATTGTTCAGTTTTTTATAAACCAACTTGTCCCAAACTTTCATGCTTTTAATAATATTTGGCTGCTGCCTATTCATAAGAAGTAGGGAGAGGAGACTGATCAAATTTCCTCTTCTCTATAATGACAGATACAAGCTGCCACCGATGTCATATTATCAAATTGTAGATAGTAGTAATTTACACCTCTTTCGAAATATTTGCTGATTCGACTGATACTTGAATTTGCATAAAATGAGAGGAGGGTAGCACCCATTTCTTATACATTTCTGCTGTCAGTTTCCATAAGATAACCACATGGAACTTTTTTATCATGCTCATACTGAATATGCATATAAAGTTTCGAAAGGTATTTTCATAAATACTTTAACCCAGCCTTAGAATGTTATGAAATTATCTTCATCTGAAGCGCTTTGAGGATCCAAGCCCTATTTGCATCATATTAGAATATTTTAATAAATAAAACCCCATTTTTCACAGTGTCAACTAGATGCCGCACTAGTGTCAACAAGAAATGTATTGGTGCCTTAGCTTATGTCTCCTAGCAATCCACAGTGACACCATTTTAATTCATCATGCTGCATAACCCCAAGCTCTACCATTAAGTTATGTATATCATACAAACATGGAAAATGTTTTAATTAAACAAACTATGGTTCAGTTTATGATGGATAAAAAATATCATGTAAGACTAGCTAACTGAAAGGCTGTTTGCATTTCTAGAGACAGTCTGTGCTGATCATGACAGTTAATGGACTACTTCTTCATAAGTCCTCCTTTAATGCAATTGAAGTTCATGTCCACCACTATGCCTTATGCTAGAGAACTCTGTAGGGAGCCACATGCAATCACCAATTCTTTATTGTACTACTTCAAGAATTGCAATTCTAAAATTAATTGGTTGATTTTATTTCAGTGCCTATAGGTGAAATCAGAGTACAGAAAAGACTTCTGTGCCATTATGGTGTAGTGAATTTTTAATGTGGTAGTATAATCAAAACAAAGTAAGTAGGTTGGAAGGAATCTTGGAGGTCTTCTAGTTGCCCTCATACCATTCTATACATGTTTTGAGACCAAAGAAATATTTATATGTGGCACTTCACAAAGCCTCTATATGCACTACACAAAAATCTCAAGATGGGGATACAAAAAATAGATGATTCTTCTGTAAGTGTACAGAGAATAGAGGATCTGAACTTTGTAGTAGGCAAGGGCTAACAGGCACAAATAACCTTACAAAATTCTTTCTCCGCGAATTTGTAGTTTGGAAGCATAACATAATCATATTTTAATCTTGTTGTCTTGATCTGAGCATATCAGGTTATTATCTCTGGATAAACTGGATCAAAACAAAGGGGTTGGCTCTGCTCTTTGGAGGACAGATCAGCCTCTTTACTTTGGCAATAGCAACTTTTCATATAAGATTCCAGTCTGGAAATTAAAAACTTTGCTATGTCCTATGAGACTTTGTCATCTAAATTATTGCTTAATGTGATTTGAACTAAAAATATGTTCATATAAACTGCTTTCTCTTCTTTGGAGGAAATATGAAATAAAAGGCTTTACTTACTCAGAGGAAATGTTGTTTTCTTTTTGTTGATGTCCACCAGAAATTCCTAATACAATGCAATTGTATGACAACTATGTAGTAACTAAATATGTATATACTTGGATGAACGCTGATTTTAGGGCTCATCTAAATTAGGAACTAATCAGTGTCAATACTATGCTCATACTGCACAAGAAATCTCTTACTCAACAATTCAAATTTTAAAAAACAGAGCAAGTATGTATGTAGTTCTTGCTAATAAACAGGTCATGACTATGCTGACAAACTCTTGAATTCAGATACAGTGTATATTAGATGCAAAAATCTGGCAGGTCAGTGTGCTGTATACTTTATTGATACAGGTTTTCTCATGTGGAAGGCTAATCCAAATAGAATCTTCATTTTAAGTTGCTATAGTGAACTACAAAATGTTATTCTTTGTTTTACACAAAGTGCCAAATTAGTTTGAAACATGAATGCTCCTACATATATAACTTTCCCTGTTATTCTATCATTATGCTTTGAATCTATGCAGTGTTCAAAAGAGTTATTTGCACAGATACTTCAATAAAATTAACATTGTCTATATCTCCTTGCTGCCTCAGTTTTGCAACCAGATGTGGCAGTCTAAATTACCCAGTCTTATTTCAGGTATTCCTAATGAATCAATTTAAATTCAGTCTTTTCAGCAATGCTAAAGATAACAAGAGGTCTCCAACATTTCAAAAATCACATCACACACAGATGAAGCCGCATGAAAAACATTCATATTTGACTCTTACCTGCAAGTAATATTTAAGGTCTCCTTAGCATTGATCATATACTCCTCTTCTGTGATGCTGAGAATGGGTGGTGTCATAGAATAGCCACTAACTATATCTAGAGGGAGAAATAAAAATGTTCATGATACTATCTAATAGATTATCCAATAATATACTCTTTAACATGACTATTGAATATAATTCAGTATAAATACATTACCGATACATTAGTATTGCCTCTATCATAGCCATGTCATGGAATGGCTTCATTTTACCGGGCCTTATCTGCCTCAGCTTCAAATTCTCACAATGGAAGAATGGATGGTAAAGATGATGGATTATTTAATTAAACAGACACATTTATCTAGTTTGGTTTCTATTTGGAAACCACTTCTGGACTTTTTGCTTGAAACTGGAAAATAAAAATAAAAATTTGAGTCTAGGTTTTGATTATTAGAATGGTTTTGCCATTACAGAAATAACCTGAAGTGTTTAGAAATGTAAAACAAAAGGTTAAGGTTATAGTTTTTTTCTACTGCATTGAAAAAAGTTGGAAGTTACTACTTTTTTTCTCTTATTCGCTTTCTAACCTTTCTTCTTTTATCTTTCTAACATTTGCTTCTTTTTGTAATTTTATCTTATAATAAACTTTAATGTAATTTAAAAAGTAATGTTTGATGGGTAGTTTAGTATTATAGATGGCAGAAATATCTTAAGTATTCTGATAATGGCAGAAATCTTCTCTCAATGTGACCCCACAGTGCCAGTTCATATCAGGGATCCTATATTTTAAAATGTGAATAGTGTGGATTTGATTTAATGTATTTTGTAATTGCAATTACTGTGGTTAGTAAACCATTGTTTGACTTATTGTCAGTAAGTATAGTCAAGTTGACTATACATATATGCCTATGCATTTGACTAATTTTGGCTTATTTAACAGTTATGATTAAAAAATTCCTAGCTATATTCTACTCTCATTAATGGAATGGTGACTAAGCCTTTTTCTCAAACACTGCTTGTTATTATAAATATGGTCTGTCAGCCCTGTAATATGGTATCCTACATTTATTCAGGCATGTTATGGTCCTAGAATGGTCTTCATAAATTAATTGTTTTAGACCTTTGGCGAATGGAATCAAAGAAGAACATGGGTCACCCAGTTCTGCTCTTTGCCTGTGACTGCCTCACATTGTTAGAGGAAGTATGGAGACAGGCTATAATCATGGTTGCTTGACCATGGTTACAATTCTCCATGCAATCAAAGGTCTCTATGAAGACATCTTCATTTTTACAGGAAACAAAGCGCTCATATTTAAAGACAATTAATCTGCCAATCTGTTCTGAACTGTAAAGACCAGGTTACCAAATACCACTTGAGCAGAAGATAAAGAGTCTTGTCTTTATATAGAAGGGTATTGTGGTTTCTGTGTTGGAAAACACATAAGGCATTAAAAAAATTCCTTCTTTCCAGCAAGGACATAAAACAGCCCTGATATTAAAAATTCTGGAAGATCTAAAGTTCT
The DNA here is from genome assembly GCA_033807585.1 of Hydrophis major. NCBI lineage: Eukaryota > Metazoa > Chordata > Lepidosauria > Squamata > Elapidae > Hydrophis > Hydrophis major. Next base: position 132,425,355 of record CM066329.1, on the reverse strand, counting down.
AAATGGGGATAAAATAATGCAATATTTATAAATATCATAAATAATTTTTTAATTACATCATGGCCAAAGGAACTTTAAATATTTGCACTTCTTGGCCAGAGTATGTTTGCATGCATAAAAATGGGAGTTGATGGAACAGCAACATCAAAGAAAAATACAGTTCCTGTCTCTACCCAAAATCAAAATGAATTGCAATCCAGAAAAATAGGTAAGATATTCCTGAGAAGTAAAATAAAGTGTATTTATTTATTTGGAAACTAGAATTACCATATATTGGTGAGAAATGTGCCAGTATCATCTAAGCTACACTTTGTCCCAAATTGTAACTCTAAATGCTCTAAAAAAGGAATCTTCCCAATGGTAGTAAAAGCAAAGCTATTTGATTAATTTTGGTCCATTTTCTATAGATACATCATAAGTCTTACATGCCTCTTCTGATTGACCTATTCATCTCTCAACAAAGTTTTTATTGTAATAAGTGTTGGAGTATTGCAGTAATAATGATAGTAGAAGCAAACCAACACTCTGTTAAAAGTGGTAGAAATACTTGAGATACATTAAAGCCAAATACTAGGACATTTGCAGATTGCTGTATTTTAGGTACTTGATTGGTAATTGACTAGGACCCATAGAGAGCAAATACCAGTTAAAACATTTGAACTTAGATTGTCACAAGGCATGCCTATTTGTGTGTGTGTGTGGGGGGGGGACACGACGACTAAAGAGTGATATAAAAACAAATGACACTATTATTAAATCTACGTGGATTGCATGTAGATTGCATCTGTCAATTTCATTAAGGAAAGAAAGTAAGCTGCTTTCAATGCAATGTAAATGTAATGACAAATATAAATAAGTCACAAGAATTCCTTTTTCCTGCCTAGTTGTGTTTAATACTATTAAATTTGGAACACAGGAAGTGGTGATGTAGAGATATCCTCAGAAACCTATCTGACTTAAAATGTCAAACAAGCATGCTCTAAAAAGTATTAATATTAATAATTTTCAGCAGATTTAGCTGTAGTATAGGAAAGACCAGCTTGATTTCCCATGACACAGTGCTGCATATACCCAGACAGCTGACAGCTAACAAGGACTGTTAAGCAGAAGTCTCCTTTTGATTAGACACTGATTACATCATGGGAAGATTAAACCATTTTTTTCCCTTGCTGGAGCTTCCAATGGGTCCATCTGAAAACTATTGATATGTTGTGAGGTGAATTAACTTTTGAATTAAATAAATGAAGAGAATATCCAGATGATATTGTGTAATCTCCCTGCCTCCTTTGCAGAATGTTGTAAGAGAATCCAGATGTTTTCTTTATAACTCTCCTACACTTTCCCACCTTTTCTTTCATCTTTTTTCTTTCCATAAATATTCCAAGGAAAAGATGAAGCACTTGCCTAATGTATTTACCTGGAAACAGCCTAAATCTATTGTTTCCTGTCAGCAGATGCACGGTTTATTCATTTGATCCTCATTAAAAATGATCACAAACTTGAGCCTTTAGACATTTGCAGAAAATACCTCTACTGACATATGTTTGGGAAAAATTCTGGACAAAGAATTTTATTACTATCTGGACTGAACACAAAGGCTCAATCCATAGATCGAAAGACACCTAAAGCCTAACAGATGCTGGTTACATCTCTCAGTCTCCATCAGCACTAGATATGCTGACTCTGGCTGCTGGAAAGTGGAATGCAATAACATGTGGAAAGCCATACTTTGCTCAAAACTATAAGTTATTATTTGTACTATAATTGCAACTATAAAAGGAATGCTATCTTGCTAGGAAGAGGAGGGCTACTGATAAAACCACTGCCTCTTTCAGAGGAAGAATACCAGGGAAAAATCTTAAAACTAGCTTAGGCTAAATCATTAGCTAAAGAAAGATGAAGGATTTGATGCTGTTTTTTTCTCCTCGGCACAGTAATCTTTTAATTTTTGTTTACAGTGTTTAACTTGTAAACGGTCGAGAGTTATTTCTGAGCGGACAGACTTAGAAACTGACCAATTAAATAAATTAATTAAATGCATTTCAGAAAGAATTTATTTGTTAATATTCAGCTGTTAATATTCTGTCAGTGGTTAGTATAAGGCTGTTAAATTGTTATTTTTGTTTAAATACTGAAATCATTTTATAAATAATTTCATGCAACAGACAGAAATTTTATACTGATGACAGATCCTGCAGTGCAACGTATAGATGTATATGTACAGCATGTGCATCCATATATATGCTCACAGGTCTATGAGTTTTGCAGTGGGGATTAGATTACATTAATTTATGATGACAGTGAAAAAGAAAGGTGCTGTGCATATTTTATTTTTAAAAAATAAATTCAAATTTAAAAGATTATAAATTTCCTCCTGCTTTTAAAGTTCTGCAGGATAAAAATATGGGGTGTTTTTAATTATTAACTTCTATTTTTCATTGGCTGCATCAATAGTAAAAGACCCACCCAAGCCAATCTTCTGAAACTAGAAAAGGAAACTTTAAGCACAATCATGTTGCTCTGTTTATAGAGAAAAACATTAGTTTCTATATTCAGGAACTCTTCTGCCAAGCAAACTGAGGATGAACACTCTTAATCCTTTTATGCATGAAACTAACCACACATAAACTCTGAGAGTCCAACAAACTAGTTTTGTACACAGAGACTCCTTCCCTTAGTTTCTCATTGAGATAGAAAAACAAGTAAGAGAAAACGGTTATTTCAAACTCAGAGAGAGACAGACAGAGACAGAGAGAGAACTATACAGATGAAAGGGTTAAGCATCATTTTATTCCTGCAGCTATCACTTAACAGGCCTTAGAAGAAAAGAGACCAAATCTTTGGATGTCGTACAAAAATGTGTTCTTAGCAATAAAAATAAATGAAAACATTTTTCAGAAATCCCTTGAAAATATAATATTTTTAAATCAAAGTATTTCCAAGTCATTCTGAATACCAATCCACACTCTTAATATCCTGCTCTGGAGATATTTTTTCACTTTGGGGCCAATTGTGATGTCTAGAAGACTCAGAGCTTTGTATAGTCAATTACGCCAAAGTAAATGCCTAACCGTGACCATTTCTGCCATTGCTGTCTTCAATGGTTGGACAACAATATAAATTCTTAGAGAGGAAATGCGTATGGAAATTTGCAAACAAACTTCAGTAGGCAATGAAGTAATGATAATATTTATTATAGCATTAGAGTTGGATCTTGCCCTTCATTCAGAAGTTCAAGGTAGCTACATAACATTCCATCCTTCGATCTCTCCCCACAACAACACTGTGAGGTAAGTTGGGCTAAGAGTAGGCAATTGGTCAAATGTTACCCAGTCAGCTTCTGTGGCAGAGGGTAAAGTGGAAAACATCAGTCTTCCTGTTCTGAGTATAAGCCTCTAACTACTACTGTATCATACTGGCTGTCCTGGTATCTCAATATAATAAAACATTGTGAAAAATAATTTGCGATGACTTGTTTCCTCTTTTTAAGGCTGGATAAATGTCTTCCTTCCTGCACTGATCAACAGAATAGACAGCCTGTGCCCTTCTCCATATATTTCCCAGTTTTGCTGCAATGGCTTCTCTAGTAATATTCTTTAAGAGAAGAATTAGATCAGAAAAACAATGAGCCAACTGTTCACAACTCTGTTCTAACAGAACACGTTCTGTTTTTCTACCCACTTAAAAAAAAATAGCTCAGAAAATGTCTTTGGAAAGGCAGCACAAAGGGTCAAATATATTTTCCCTTTTTTCTCACTGGATGTGGAATTTAAAAGTGAGAATCAATTGTTGTTTTGTTTTCATTTTGGAATACACCTCTCAGTCCTAAAATTCCTCTTTATACCAAGCAGGTCTCGTGTCCTTGATCGACTCAGCTTCAAGCATTTATAGGACTGGCTCTGAAAGCTGTATCACCACTTCTTGCTTCCTTTAACTAAAGGCAGACCAAACAATGGATGCTGACTGAAATAAGTGTCCATCCATTCTGTTCCGAGAGATAACGAGATAGGTTGCTACAGAGATGCTTGTCAGATACGGAACTGGGTGTGGATATAAGGAAGGATGCAAAGTAACAAAGAAATATATTTATCTCCCTCTCTCCCTCTCCCTCTTCCCTCTCTCTGCTTTTATGACCTGTTAGTCAACAACACCATGATAGCATGTGCAGGTTTAGGTTCTAGGATTCCTGCAGATGTATCCTGTCTAATGCTTTCCAAAAGTACAACAGGAAAAGGAACAAACTCTCTATTGGAATACACCATGTGCCGCTTGGGTGGAGAGGGGGTAACAGAGAGGAAGGAGAACAGTGTAAACAAAAATAGCGTTGATCATTTTGCTTAGAATTCTCTCCTGTCATTAAGTTCTGTGTAGTTTCTTCCTTTACCACTGCAAAAAGGGACAAGTATTTCAAAGACATACGTCCCCAGTGTCTATTTTCCTTACCTAGCTGCAAGGCTAGAAGGAAAAGTGCCCATTACATTTAAGTTCCTGACACAAGTTCATTCATATAACCCTCTTTCCAATACAAACACATCTTCCAAGTATTCGGCAAGTGAGTGATGAGCCTGGTCGTGAGGCTTTTATTTCCTGTCCTTGTCACATGTGTGAATTCAAAGAAATCTTCCTGTTTGTTAAGACCCATTTTTCATTCGATGTAAACACCAATTAGAGTTTCAGCCAGTGTAGACTCAGGTCAGAAAACACAGGAGTTTGTGGAGAATAAGTCAGGAAAGGGACAGAGCACTGGAGGTAACCATATATTGCCACGAGAATCCAACATTTCTCAACTCAGCCACATTAACTTCAGAGTTCTGAGAATTTAAACCCACCCCAAGGTTGAGAAACACTGCTTAGACTGTAAATGTGACTTTGGAAGAGTGAGAAGCAGTCAGCTCAAAGCAGAGATTTTGAAGGCTTGAAAACATCTTGAAGGGAATTTAGTGTAGCATGGAGGAGAAAGTCCATCTTTTACCTCTCTTCGCATGTATATACGTGTACATCTCTGAAAAATGCATGGCTAATTTCAAATACTGCCAATTTCTACCTCCCCAAAACATATTTTGAAGATCAAATCCAAAGTGCTGAACAATCTCAATATAAATATTTAATGAGTGCATGCTGGTCATTCTTATTATAAAGTTATGATGATGGGGTACCGGTTAATTTATATTATTATAAGCAATGTGTGACTTATGCACATTTGGTTTACAGCAGGGATGTCAAATTAGCGGCCTGTAGGCTGAATGCATCATGCACAGGCCATGCACAGACCAACTCCGCAAAGACAAAAAACGCTGCAATACGTTGTAATAGGTTATGTGACACAATCAAGTTTGACACCCGTGGTTTAGAGCATCCAAGTTTCAAAGTAATGTCTTATGAGCATTGGAATTGGAGGTCAGATTAACTTTAAAATGACAGCAATATTGTAAATCAGACTTCCCCAATACAGGGCACTTCAAATGTCTTTGATTACAATCCCTCTTATTCCACCCAAGAGGAGCAGATAGGATGGATGGGAATAGTCTATTCCACCCAAGAGGAGCAGATAGGATGGATGGGAATAGTCTGGTAGATCTATGTTGTCAGGCTGAAGAAGAATGACCTGAAGGTGCATGACCTTAGGGCCACATACAAAGCTTTCTCCCACTCCTGCCCAAATTTGTGTGCAGTCCCATCCAATAAGTTGTTAACAAATGATAAGACAGGGTTAATTAAAAAGATCTCATGTGCAGAATAACAATATAGAAACTTTCCTTTTTTTGAAATCAGTCTTGACTCCTTGAGAAGACCCTGCAGGTTTTTTTAAATTAGATTTTTGGAAGTAGTTTGCCATTGTTTTTTTTTCCTATGGCAGAGAGAAAGAATGACTGGCCCAAACTCAACAAGCTGGCTTTGTGCCTAGGGCAGAACAAGAACATACTGATTTCTAGCCTGGAGTCTTTAGCCATTATACTAAGGTAACTCTTAGGTAGAATCTAGGAAATTAAAAATAATTGAGCTTATGATCCAAATGAGTGTGGGCGAAATTTAAAATAAGTACAGTAAAGAACGAGACAATTTGTTTTTGTGATCATTTCTCAGTTAATGGGTACCAAGCTAATAGGTAGTTCTCAACTTATGACTGTAATGGAACCCAGAATTTTCATCTTACATTATGACGGTCATAAATTGAAGCATCCCCATGACCAAGTTTACTTTTTTTGCAGTGATTGTTAAGTGAACGCTGCAATCATGAAGTAAATGCAGGTTGCCCTCGTACATTCTCTTATGCCTCCAGTTCCTCTTAACCTTCCTTTTCTATTTAATCTAATTGTTATAAAAGGTTCTTGAAAAATTGACCCCATCGGGTTGAACTTATGACATGTGTAAAATTTGATTAAGCCCAATTCTTCCCTCCTAAGAGTAGATTCTGGCAACTATCTCTATTATTTTAACGTTATTGATGGATATGCAGATAATCTGTGTCTCTGGTAAAAATCCCAACATATGAGGGAAATATTCATACGCACTGTACCTATATGATTCCTAAAAGTGCATATATGATTCTAATATTATTCTAACTAGCAAGTAGAGTTAACATGAAGAAAGAATTACCATAATTAAAAAATCATACCACAGTTTCAGCTATATTTGTTTTTTCAAAGTAGGAGCTGGCAGCAGCAGGATATTAAAATCAACAGAAGTGAGTTGATGGGATACTCCAAAAAAAAAAAAAAGCAGAATTCAACAGATGCTATTTCTGGAAACCTGTATTTCCTATGCATTGTTTTCCGTATCCTTGATCTTCCATTTTATGGTTATTTAAAGGGAAAACTGCAAACAAGGGATCTTTTACAAACTATGGATTGTCATTATTCAAATATTCCTATTGCCAGCATTCTTCAATTAACAGACATTGCTGATTCAGCATATATTCTGCAGTGACTATCACTACTATATTATAAGCTTGGGATGTAATATCTTCTTTTGGGGATGGGGGGAGGAGTGCCTTTGAGTCAATCTTGATTCCTGGCAACTGCTTGGACAAATTCCTGCAGGTTTCTTGGCAAGATCTCAGACGTGGTATGTGCCTGCATTGCCTGCTTCCTAGGGCTGATAGTACGTCTGGCTCAAGGTTGCCCAGCTGGCTTTGTGCCTAAGGAAGCACTAGAACTCATGGTTTTCTGATTTCTAGCCTGATGCCTTAACCACTATATTAAAAAGGCTCTCAGTCACGACTAATTCCTTATTATACAACATTTGTTGCCTGATTGCAGCATATATAGAAGAAAGGGTTCTTGCTGTTCTGATAAATTCTAATGTGGCTTTTACTAAGGCCCTGTAGTTATACATTTTCTACATGGCTAGCCTTAAGTTGCTTAACTGAATGGAAATAAAGGTGGAAGGAGTACTTTCTTCTCCATTTTTTCTGCTTTGGTCATGGTGATGACTTGCTGTTTTGCTGACTTCCATGTTGTGCTTACCACCACCTCCAAGGGGTAGATTCTAGCCCTTCCTTTTTACCCCTCCTGGGAAAGTAAGCACCGATTGCTTCTTTTTCCAGGGGAGGGATTTTGAGAATATATGTTTTCCATTGATAAAGAGTGTATGTCCTCTCTTCCACTCCCCCTCATCAGGGGTGTGATTCAACCGGTGTAAGAACCAGTTTGGTGAGTGTGCACTTTGCACACACACAGAGGGTTTACTACTGACCTTCTCCTGCAATCCGGCACTCTCCCTGTGTGTTATACAACTGACGTATGGCAATCCACTGTGCCCTGTGAAGCAGCTGAGCTTGAAAACCAGAAAATAAAGATCAGAATAGAGCTGGGTTGGGTCGACAGGCAGGGCAGCTAATAGTTGGAGCGAACCAATTCGCTCACAGATGATCCACAGAGCTACCGGTTCAGCTGAACCAGGCCAAACCAGTAGAATACCACCCCTGCCCCTCATAATTGATCTCTTCCCATTCGATGTCTCCATTCATAAACCAATAAAACAGAAAGGGAATGCCTGGCAAAATTTGTGTGGGCCTGAAACATTCTGGGAAGTGAGCAGAAGGTCATTAAGGAAGACATCAGCTCAGGGTAGCAGCTCATGCCCCTAACAGCATTAAAAAACTTGAAGGGAAGAGCGTTCGGAGTCTGCTCAACCTCCAAAATACATATGGACATTGAGAAGGAGAAAAATAACATGGCAACCTGCAAGATATATGCCATATTTGTGTTTCTGCCCGACGAAGATGTCAACTATGCCTGCACCAAGTGCAAAGTTATTGTATTGCTGGAGGACAGAGGAGCAGAAATCCCACTTGGCCACATTGAGGCTTATCAGGGAAGATGTGGGGGTTTTGGACAAGGGAAAAGGATGTCTCTAAAAACAACACAGGAAAGAAGACATTGCCAGAAAGGAATGTATTACCTCCTTCTTGAAGGAGGAAGGATAACAGCATGTAACTCAGAAGATCAAGAAAATCAGGAGATGTTCCCCATAAGTGGAATTGCACATGTTTCTAGAGAAAAGATTTCACTCAGCATCCCATTAACAGTAAGATGAGAGACTGGACTGTCACAGAGACAAGGAATCAAATGATTCCTTGGAAAAGGCATATAATGGTGGTGGGCGACTCAATGCTGAGAGAAACAGACCTACTGTTTAATCAGTCATATTGACCAGAATTTCTTTCTCCTGTTTCATGTTGAAACAAATGGCACTGCAGAAGAAATATATCTACAGATTAGAAGGATGTAGGAAGGAAAAAAAGGGTTCTTCCCCTTCAGAAGTAAGAAATAGCCTGCAAGTAAATCATGCAGACTTCAATTCTAAATGGTTGTCCACAATTTGTGTTTATCATAATGAATAAACCAAATAAGAACGCAGCTGGTAAAGCTTACAAAAATATTTTTATAAAGTAAGTGATATGCCAGTGAGTACAACTTTTTCATACTTTAGAATTAACCTTGTCACTGAAACTGGGGGATTTCAAAAGTATACTGATCTAGTTCATATCTTCAGGGTTTGTAAATATTTGTTTAAGATTTAGTAGGTTGTGTGAATCCATTAGTGAACTATAGTTAAGCCACTCCATTCATGAAGTGATTTGCATACTAACAGTTTCACCCCTGCTCCAAATTCAAAGCAGATTACATTCAAGTACGGAATGGAAGTAGCAGCTGTAGTATAAAGAAAGGAAGGAAGGACTTAAGAATCCCTTGAAACTGTAAAAATTGCAGTATAATTATGTGAAATAGAAAAGAGAATCATTGTCTAGTTTTCAGATCAATGGCTGACAGGCAGAACCCAATGCTTATCAGAATACAACCTTCAGAGAATGGGCGTTGGTTCTTACCTGACACGCCATTTCTCTTGAGCTGAGAGGATCATCCAGAGAGTGGGTGGAGCTTCAGTCTCAGCTGTTCTAGGCTGAGCTTAATTTCTGAGGAACGCTCCACCTTCCATCACGTGGCTTGCCATTGCGTTCCCCAGTTTATGCGAAGACGAGAGGAAAACAGGCATTCGTGCTCTCCTCTTACGAGTTAAAGTGCATTGGCCGAAACAAGACCCCACCAGACGGTGAAAGGAAAAGGGAGGGGCTGGACGATCCTCTCAGCTCAAGAGAAATGGCGTGTCAGGTAAGAACCAATGCCCATTCTCCTTAGAGCTGTTCGGATCGTCCAGAGAGTGGGACATACCAAAGCTGGGGCCTGTCCTACGGGAGGGACACCGTCTGGTCTATTGACTCCTCAGGATCCCTGAGCACCCTCTGAAGGACCCTTCTACCGAAAGAAGCCTCCACAGCGGCATATCTATCAATTCTGTAGTGCCTAATGAAAGGCGACAGGGAGGCCCACGTTGCTGCCCAGCAAATGTCGAGTATAGGGGCCTGGGTAACCCAGGCAGCTGATGTTGCTGCACTCCTAGTAGAGTGAGCCGTGATACCCCTGGGCACTTGGAGGGCCTGGGTCTGGTATGCCCTTGAAATTGCCGCCCTTATCCAACGGCCTATGGTGGTTGAGGGTACCTTGAGCCCCTGTGACTTTGGTTGAAAGGAAATAAACAGGGCCTCAGATTTACGGAAGGTCTGAGTACGCTTAATATAGATCCGCAAGGCCCGTCTGACATCTAAGGTATGCCATAGACTCTCTTTCATGAGTTGGCCTGGGGCAAAAATTGGGGAGGATAAGTTCTTGAGCCCTGTGGAAAACCAAGTTAATTTTAGGTAGAAATAAAGGGTCAAGTCGGAGGACCACCCGGTCAGAATGGAAGAGACAGGTCTTTCCTAACTGACAGAGCAGCGATCTCTGAAATCCTCCGGGCTGATGTGATCGCCACCAGGAACACTACTTTGTAGGATAAGAACTGGAGAGAGACTTCTCTTAGGGGTTCAAAGGGTGGCTTAGTGAGAGAAGTCAGGACTCTGTTGAGGTCCCAGGTTGGGTACCGGTGAAGGGATGGTGGTCGTAAGTTTGAGGCCCCTTTCAGAAATGCTCGGATGCGGGGATGGTGAGAGAGGGAACTAACACCCTTGCAGGAAATGACGCTGAATAGGGCTGCTACCTGACGCCTTAGTGTGTTGGGGGACAGTCCCTTACTGAGACCCTCCTGGAGAAAGTCGAGGATTTGGGCCACAGATGGGTTCGTTAGGTCAATGAGGAGATTGGCACACCATTTGCAGAAATTGCTCCAAGTGGTGTCGTAAATCCTTCTGGTGGAGGGACGCCTGGCTGCTAAGATGGTATTGATGACTTCAGTGGAGAAATTCTCCCTCTTCAGATGCTCCCGCTCAACCTCCAGATGGCTAGTTGTAGTCATTGGGGGTCCGGGTGAAGAAGGGGGCCTTGAGACAGAGAAATCCTGTCTGCTGGGATCCTCTGGGGGGGGGCTATAGATAGGCTGCGGAGGTCCGCGAACCAGGAGCGACGGGGCCAATAAGGAGCTACCAGAAGCAATTCCGCCCTCTCGTGGAGTACTTTTTGTAGTACTCTGGGCACCAGTGCCAGAGGGGGGAAGGCGTAAAGAAGGCCCGAGGGCCAGGGGCATCAAAGGGCATTGTGGTTCTTTTCCCCTAGGGACGGGAATCTGGAGATGAAATGTGGAAGTTGGGTATTGAGGGGGGAGGCAAACAGGTCTACCACTGGCAGGCCAAATATTGCTGTCACCTCCCTGAACAGGGCTGGGTGGAGGCACCATTCCGCCTGGTCTATGGTGGCCCTGCTCAACCAATCTGCTCGGGTGTTGTTGATGCCTGAAATGTGGTCTGCCCTGAGTGAGAGGAGGTGAGACTCTGCCCACCGACAGAGGCACTCGGTCTCCCTCATTAGGCTTGAGGACTGAGTGCCCCCCTGCCTGTTGACATGAGCCTTTGCTGTTATGTTGTTGGTGAGAATGAGGACGTGGCGGCCCTGAAGCTGAGGGAGGAAGCTGCGGAGGGCCAAGTGGATGGCGCGAAGCTCTAACCAGTTTATATTGCACAGCCTCTCTGTTACTGACCATCTGCCCTGAGCTGTAAGGGAAAGAAGGTGGGCGCCCCATCCGGACAGACTGGTGTCTGTGGTGACGGTGAGTCTTGGTGGCTCCTTGAGGGGGCAGCCCTTGTTGATCGATGCCTTGCTCCACCAGAGGAGGGAGGTGAGAACCCTTGGTGAGACCTTGACCTTGCGCCTTGAGTTGCTTGATCCGGCTCTTTGGTACGGAAGCAGGAACCACTGGAGGGATCTAGAGTGGAAACAGGCCCAGGGAATAATGGAAATACAAGAGATCATCTTACCTAACAACTTGGTGAATTCGAGGAGAGAGACCTTCCTAAGTCGTCTGATGAGCTTGACTGATTGTTGGATGCTGAGTATTCTTTCTGGAGAGATGAACACCCTCCCTTTGACTGTGTCTATTATGGTCCCCAGGTGGGGTAGCCTGGTGGAAGGGGCCAGTTGGCTTTTCTTCCAATTTATGAGGAACCCGTGTTCCTGGAGGGAGGTGAGGGTAGTTTGGGTGTCCCTAATGGCCTGTTCCCTGGAAGGGGAGAGGATGAGAATATCATCCAGGTAACAGTGGAGCCGCACTGAGATGGTTCTGAGGTGGGCAGCCAGAGCGGCCAGGACCTTGGTAAAGGTCCTGGGGGCCGAGGTGAACCCGAATGGGAGGGCCACTTATTGGAAGTGTAGGTTATTATAGCTGAAATACAGAAACTTGGAGTGGAAGGGTCGTATTGGGATGTGTAAATATGCCACGGAGAGGTTGATGGATGACAACCAGTCTCCCTGTCGAACTCCCAAGAGGATGGATTGCAGCGTGTTCATTTTGAATCTGCGGTATACCAGGTGGCGGTTTCACCGCTTTAAGTCCAAAATAGCCCCCCATCCCCCCGAGTGTTTGGGCACCACGAATAAGTGTGAGTAGAAGCCCTGTCCCCTCTGGGATGGAGGAACTGGCTGGATGGCCTGAATGTCCAGTAGGTGCTGAATTGCCGAATCCATGAGGTTGCGTTTGGTGTGGTTCTTGAGAGGGGACATGTAAAGTTTCTATCGGGGGGGGGGTAGAGAGGAACTCGAGGGCAAGGCCAAACCTGACGGTATCCCTGACCCAAGCGTCCAAAGTGGATGAGTCCCACCAGCTGGAGAAGGCTTTAAGTCGCCTGCCAATGGGGATGAGGTCAGGTGGCCTAACTGGAGCGCCAGAAGGGCCTGCTGCTGGAGCCACGAAAGGGCCTCTTGAAGTTTCCGCCTCTCCTGTGTTTATTGAAGGGGTCGTCCCGAGCTAAAGGAGGGGGGCCTTTGGTACCTGGGAGGGAAGGGGTTGGGGATAGGGACAAAAGGGAGCCCACCGAAAGGGCTGCAGAGATCTGGGTTCTGACTTACGGGTGAGGGAAGGGAGAAATTTCTTTTTATTCCTTCCCTCGACTAGGAGAGGATCCAGGGAAGGTCCAAACAGCTTATTTCCCGCGAGGGGGGCAGAAGCTAGTGTCACCTTATTCTTGAGATCCGCCTGCCAGTGTCTTAGCCAGACACTGGCTAAGAATATGGGGGGGGGGGGGGGTTGGGATGACCTTGGCCTCCACCACCGGCTGTCTAAACATGGAGTCCTCTGGCCCTTCCGGAACCAAGGGGGTGGGATCAGAGGGGCTCTGGGTAGTTAGGCCCGAGATGTTCCTGGCTTTGTAGAGGAGGGATTTGAATAGCTGGGGCTTGAAGAGCCCTACGAAAGTGGGTTGGTCAGGGGTGAGCTCTTCGTCCTCAGACATTTCCGCCTCTGATGGATCTGAGTCCGGAAGGGGTTCGTTGTATTGTAAGGACCCCAGGTCAAATTGTTCCTCCTCCTCCTCCCTGCACAAATCTAGGTCCCCTTCCGCCTCCTCCTCGTCCTCCCTGACTGAAGGGGAAACCTCCCCCTGGAGGGGCACCTGATCATGAAACGGTTGCAGAATGAGAGGGAATGATCTTACAGATTTGGTGGCCTGCGGAGGCAACCCTGGTCTAGCCATCTGCTGCATTCCTTCTGCAATTCCCTCTCGGATAGCCATCTCCATCCAGGCTCTGAGCTGCTCCGGAACCGCCTGAATGAGAGGTTCCTCCTGGCGCAGGCCGGTGGCCGTGAAGGTAGCCTCTGGAGTTCACCTGACTGGTGTTCCCGGGGCCTGTTGCCCTTGGGAGGGCGAGCTGTGCCTGGATAGGGAGGAAAAGGCTGCGGGGGGGGGGAAGAGTGGAGGTGGAAGGAGTGGCTGGTGCTGGAGGCACTGGGCCTGTCTGTCTGGTGCGTTTGTCTATTTCTTTTTCTAGCGCCTTGTGTCGTCTTAAGGCGTCCCTTTGTGAGGCTTTGGTGGGCTCCTTAGCCTGACTGTGCAGGTGGTGGTTTTTTGCTTTGGCCTTTAAGGAAGGATCTTTTGAAGGATTGCTTTCTGCCATTTTAGATAGTTGAGGAAGGTGAAGGATCAAATATGAGATGGTTGGCGCGCCTAGGGGTCGACCTACAACGAAGGCTGGGAGCCCTGGGAAATTCTTTGACACATACACCCCCGTTTATTATTTGCTTATAATTAATCTGTTTGTTTTACTTGTTGTTATTCTCTGTATTTTTGCTCCGTATATAAATGATTTCCCCCTTTTCTTTTCTTTTTCTTTTTTGTAAGCTTAGACCTACTCGAGTCTCTTAATTTTTCTGATTTAATAACTTTTGAAGATCTCTCTCTCTTCTTCTGCTTATTATTATTATTTGGAAGGGCTGATCGAGATGATCAGAGGACAACAGATGCCTTAAGGGTGAAGCCGGGCCTGAACCAGACTGCCATCCCAGGCGGAACCAGGTGGGAGTGGTGGGAATAAACCGCGGCCGCTACGGCTGGCTGCGGGGTAAGCCAACAAAAGGAGGTGGGAACAGAAGCCTCCAACTGGAACAGCACAATTTTATTTCCTCAGCAGGCTTGCCGGTCTTGCTGTTTTAAATAGGCACGCTGCAGAGATCGGAACGATAAGGGTAAAACAAAATGGTGCCCGGCCACGAGGCGTTGCTCAAAATGGCGGCTGTCACTACTTAGGCTTGCAGGGGCCCTTCTGCAGCGACCAGGAGAATCCCCAGGGGCAATCCAAGGACCCCAGGGGAAGGACAAACAGAAAGAGGCTAGCAAACGTTCAAATGATATAAAAAACAGAGTTTGGTGGTGGGGAAATGGAACAAAATGGAGCGTTTTTAACGAACAGAACTAAAGTGACAGAAAAGCAATAGGGGAGGGGGGGCAGCTTGTAATTTTGCTGGCCTTCCCCCGGCACCCCCTGGGGGGAGGACCTCCCAGGGAACTCTACCAAATAAGGAGGACCAACTGCGCAGGGCTAAGGGAAAAAACACAATGAAGGGATAATATACAACCTGAAATGAAGCAAAAACGATTCAAATTGGAATTTTGCTCAAATGGCCAAGAGCACATACAAACACTGCCTACTCTGCATGAGGGCTGAGCATAAACTGGGGAACGCGATGGCAAGCCATGTGATGGAAGGTGGAGCATTCCTCAGAAATTAAGCTCAGCCTACAACAGCAGAGACTGAAGCTCCACCCACTCTCTGGACGATCCAAACAGCTCTAAGGAGAAACTTCAGATTCTGGCCAGTCCCAGTAAGGCAACAGCTGAAATTTTAAAAAGCATTTATATTCATCACCATTAGCAAACAAAATGGGCATTGGTCCTTACCTGACACGCCATTTCTCTGGAGCCGGGAGGATCATCCAGAGAGAGTGGGAGGTGCTTCAGTCTGCGTTGTTGAAGGCTGAGCTTAATTACTGAGGAATGCTCCGCCCTCCATCACGTGGCTCCTTGCATTCCCCAGTTTATGCGAAGTCGAGAGTGAAGAGAGGATTGTGCTCTCATCTTACTATGCTAAAAGGTTCATTGGCCGAAACAAGACCCCACCAGACGGTGAAATAAAAGGGTGGGGCTGGATGATCCTCCCAGCTCCAGAGAAATGGTGTGTCAGTAAGGACCAACGCCCATTCTCCTGAGAGCCGGTCGGATCATCCAGAGAGTGGGACATACCAAAGCTTGGCTGTCCTACGGGAGGGACTCCGTCTGGTTGTGTAGTCCCTGCGGTTCTTTGAGGACTCGCTGGAGAACTCGTCTACCAAACGAAGTCTCTGCCGAGGCAAATATGTCAATATTATCGTGCCTGATGAAGGGAGATGGGGATGCCCAGGTGGCTGCCCGACAAATATCCGCAATTGGAGCCTGGGTGGCCCAAGCTGCCAAGATGGCTGCCTTTCTGGTGGAGTGTGCTGTTATTCCGCTGGGAACCGGCAGAGCCTGGGAGAAGTACACTTTGGAAATAGTAGCTCTAATCCAGCGGCCAATGGTTGACGGGGACACCTTATGGCCTAATGATTTGGGCTGAAAGAAAAGGAATAGGGATTTGGACCTCCTGAAGGGCTGGGTACACTTAATGTAAATGCGGAGGTCCTGTCTTACATCCAGGATATGTCAAAGCTTCTCCCTTTCCCGCGAGGGATTGGGGTAGAGGTTCGGAAGTATGAGTTCCTGTGCCCTATGGAAGGCTGATTTGACCTTGGCAAGAAGTAGGGTCCGGTCGGAGAACCACCCGATTGGCATGGAAGATGCAAAGGTCCCTCCTCACCGACAAGGCTGCTATCTCTGATATTCGGCGAGCCTAAGTAATGGCCATCAGGAACACGACTTTGAATGTTAGGAACTAGAGTGAGGATTCCCTTAGAGGCTTGAAGGGTTGTTTAGTAAGGGACACCAGGACCCAAGGTTGAGGTCCCAAGTAGGGTATCTATGTACGGTTGGGGGACACAAGTTAGAATCTCCTCTGAGAAATGCCCTAATGCGAGGGTGGAGGGAAGACGAACCCAGGTTGTCGCAAACAATGACAGTTGAGAGGGCTGCGACCTGACGCCTCGGGGAAAGACCTTTCCTCAGACCCTCTTGGAGGAATTCCAAAACTTGAGGGATGGAGGATGAGAGCGGGTTGACTTGGAGACTATGGCACCACTCGCAGAACCCCTGCCAAGTGACATTGTATATTCTGGTTGTTGAGGGCCGCCTGGTGGCTAAAGTGGTATCAATAACCTGGTCAGAGAACTGCTCCTTCCTTAGACGTTCCTGCTCAACCTCCAAACGGCTAACTGGAGCCACTGAGGCTCCGGGTGTTGGGGGGGCCCCTGGGAAAGGGATATCCTGTGCGGGGGAATTTTCCAAGGGGGGACCACCAATAGGCTGCGGAGGTCCGCAAACCATGGGCGCCTGGGCCAGTAGGGTGCCACTAGAATCAGCTCTGCTTTCTCGGAGATGAGCTTCTGGATGACTCTGGGGACCAGGGCCAACGGAGGGAATGCATATGGAAGCCCTGTGAGCCAGGAGCAATGGAGGGCATTGTGATTCTCGGCCCCATGGGAGGGGTACCTCGAAAAAAACCTGGGGAATTGGGTGTTGAGCGGGGATGCGAAGAGGTCTACTGACGGGAGACCGAACATCATGGTTGCTTCCCTGAACAGCGACGGGTGGATGCGCCACTCGGACTGGTCCACCATGGTCCTACTCAGCCAATCTGCTTGGGTGTTTGAGACCCCTGAGATGTGCTTGGCTTCGAGGGAGAGGAGATTGCGCTCCGCCCAACAGCAGAGGCGCTCGGCCTTTCTCATCAAACTTATGGACTGGGTGCCCCCTTGTCGGTTGACGTGAGCCTTGGCGGTGACGTTGTCCGAGAGTATCAGGACATGCCACCCGCGTATATGAGGGAGGCAGTTGCGCAGGGCCAGGTGGATGGCGCGAAGTTCCAACCAGTTTATACTGCGTGTCTGTTCTACCTGTGACCATTTGCCCTGTGTCGAGAGCGAGTGGATGTGAGAGCCCTATCAGGACAGGCTGGCGTCTGTGGTGAGGGTGAGGCGTTGGGGTTCCTTGAAGCAGTGTCCCATGTTGATAGCGGGACTGGTCCACCAGAGGAGAGACGTTAGGACCCTTGAAGGCACCTTGACCACGGCCTTTGAATTGCTTCTGCCAGTCCTTTGGAATGGGATCAGGAACCATTGTAGGGATCTAGTGTGTAAACGGGTCCAGGGAACAATGGAGATACATAAGACCATTTTACCAAGTAATTTAGACGATTCTAAAGGTGTTACCTTCCTTGATCATCTGATATGTTTGACAGTTTCCTGAATGCTATGGAATCTCTTGTAGGAAAGGAAAACCTTTCCCTGAACCTAGTCAATGACGGACCCCAAGTGGGTGATCCGTGTCGATGGTAACAGATGGCTCTACTGCCAGTTTACTAGGAACCCATGGTCTTGGAGGGCAGAGAGAGTAGCTCTGATATCCTTTTCTGCTTGGGTTCTGGAGTGAGACAGGATGAGGATGTCATCCAGGTAACAGTGGAGACGAACCGGGAGGTCCCTGAGGTGGGCCGCTAGGGCCGCGAGGACCTTAGTGAAGGTTCTCGGGGCAGAGGCCAATCCAAAGGGAAGTGCCACATATTGGAAATTGCGATGGTTGTAGCAGAACCTGAGGAATTTGGAATGAGAGGGCCAGATTGGAATGTGAAGATACGCCTCTGAAAGGTCTATAGAGGATAGCCAGTCTCCCTGCCTGATGCCCAGTAGAATGGATTGTAGGGCGTGCATCGTAAACTGTGGTACGTCAGGTAACGATAAAGGCGTTTCAGGTCTAGAATAGCCCTCCATCCCCCTGAGGATTTGGGGACCACAAAAGAGGTGGGAGTAAAACCCCCGCCTCCACTGGGATGGTGGTACAGGTTGTATGGCCTGTATGGTGAGGAGATGGTGGATAGCTGAATCCATTGGGATCCTTGGAGGGGGGGATGCCATAAAAAAAAATCAGGGGGGGCGCGCTGGAATTCAAGTGCGAGGCCCAGCCTGATGGTGTCCCGGGCCCAGGCATTGGAGGTAGAGGAATCCCATCAGTCGGCGAAATGCTTGAGGTGTCCGCCGATGGGAAGGGAGGGATGGGATCTATCTGGGTCATCTAAGTACAACTCCTTGCTTGAGAAAGGGAGTTTATTCCAAATATTTGCCTTTGTCTGGGATCCTTTGTCTGACGACCTCCTGACTGTGAGGGAAGTGCTCCACCTCTAGGCCACCTGCCAAAGGGCTGCATCGGAAAGGCTTCCCTCCTGAACCCCTGAAGGGGCGCCTGTAGCTGCCACCCCTCCTGTTCCTGTCACCTGATCAGCTCGATCCTGGGGCTGGAATGGCTGGTAGGAGGGGGATCTCGGACGCCTGGGCGGGAAAGGATACTGGTAGAAAGGACGGGGGAACCTCTCCGAAAGGCTGAGGTGCTCTTGACTCTGACCTCCAAAAGAGGGGAGGAAGGAATTTTTTCTTGCTTCGGGTTTCGGATAGCAATGGCTCCAGGGCGGTGCCAAATGGTTTGTCCCCCTTAATGGGGGCGGTGGCCAACTTAACCTTGTTTTTCACATTCACCTGCCAGTGTTTAAGCCAGGGCAGGCAGCGAGCTGTAATGTGAGAGGTTATTGCACGGGCGGAGAAATTAACCGCGTGGTAGGTGGCGTTGGCCGAGAATTCTGCCGCGGCCATCAATTTTGCAATGTCCTGATGTGCCCTTGCCTGGTGAAGTATGAAGCAGTCGTGGCCGATCTAATGGCCCAGGTGTCCGCTTGATGGACCCTATGTAAGGCCAGTTCGGACCTCTTGTCCTCGGGTTTCAGAGCCTCCAGGGGATCACTGGGGGAGGACGAGGGTACTAAGCCCAATATGGGCTCATCTGCCTCGGGAGTGTTAAGCAGGTTGTAGAAGCTCGACTCGAGGTTAAAGAACCTCTTGTCCTGGTTGGATGGGACTGGAGGGGCCCTTGTAGAGTCC
The DNA here is from genome assembly GCA_033807585.1 of Hydrophis major. Taxonomy (NCBI): domain Eukaryota; kingdom Metazoa; phylum Chordata; class Lepidosauria; order Squamata; family Elapidae; genus Hydrophis; species Hydrophis major. The sequence goes on along the minus strand of CM066329.1, from coordinate 132,406,038 downwards.
AAATGGTTTGAAATTAGGTCGTGAAATATGGATGGGGCCAGAATAACCTCCGCCTCCACCACGGGCTGCCTGAAAATGGCGTCCTCTTGTCCCTCCGCCAGGGAAAGGAGAACCAAGGAGGACTGAACAGACAGGCCAGAAATGTTCTTGGCCTAAAATCAGAGCGATTTAAACATGTGTGGCTTGAGCAGACCCACAACGGTGGGTTGATCGAGAGTGAGACCTTTGTCCTCGGACATGTCTCCTTCCATCGGGTCTATCTCCGATAGGGCTTCCCCTTGGTGTGTAGAACCCCATTCAAATTTCTCCTCCTCCCCGAACCGATCCAGGTCCTCTATGGCCTCCTCTAGTTCCCCTTCTGGTAGAGGACTGTCCCCCTGCAAAGGTACCTGACCATGAGTAAGGTCCAATCTGGACGAGGATCTGGCTGATGGCGAGTCTGGACATCTGTTGAAGGCCGTCTGCTATCCCCTGGTGGATAGCCCGTTCCATCCATGCCTGCATGTACGCAGGGATCTCAACTGTGGCGGCCTCCTCCTGGCACAGACCAGCGGCTGTGGGCGTGAATGTAGCTTCGGGCAGCCGTCTGGTGGCTGGTCCGGGGACCTGATGTCCCTGGGATGAGCTGTGCCTGGAGAGGGAAGAGCAATTGGAGGAGGGGGGGGTGTCTGGAGTTAGAAGGAACAGAGGATGGTAGGGCTGGAAGCATGGGTTGTGCCTCTCTAGATCGCCTCAAATTCTTTCTCCAGTGCCCTATGATGTCTTAGGGCGTCTCTCTGAGAAGCCTTGGAAGTATCCTTAGAGGCTTCCTTAGCCTGTTTGCGCAGGTGGTAGGATTTAGATCTGGCCTTCAAATAGGGGCCTTTTGTGGAAATGTCATCTGCCATTATAGAAGAAAGGACTGAAATACCAATTTAAGGCGGTTGGCTCGCCAAGGGTTCGACCTACAACGAAGGCCGGGTGTCCTTTCAGCTGGCCCGCACCCCCTTTTGGAATTTAGATGTATACAGCCTATAAAATTAATATTGTTATAATTATTAATATATGTAAAACAATTAGTATTGAAACTGTAATAATAGTTCCTTAGCGAGTTTATATATCTATATATGCCTATATTATATATATATATATAATATAATATTTCTTCTTCTTCTTCTTCTTCTTCTTCTTCTTCTTCTTCTTCTTCTTCTTCTTCTTCTTCTTCTTCTTCTTCTTCTTCTTATTATTATTATTATTATTATTATTATTATTATTATTTCATAATATTCAATTGGGGATCTGGCTCGATGCTCCTAGGAAGGAGTGGCCCCAGATGTTGCTGTCAGTTATCACCAATCTGCCAAATGAACGCCTGAGGCTGGAATGAGGCCTCTGGAAGCTGGAGCTCCCAGGCAAAAACCGGGAGGGATAGGCTGCAAGCTTCTGAAGCACCTCCCACTCTCTCTGGATGATCCGACCGGCTCTCAGGAGAACAGATGTTATTTCACAATTTGATCCGGGATTGGCAAAGTTACATCAAACTTGAGTATAGTGAAGAGCAAGAGTTTGTTATAATAATTAAAGATTACTGCATATGGTCTGCATACTGAGGAAAGACTTTATGATTGCATTTTTGTCCTCATTCCATTAATTTGATTTGTTGGAACTTCTGTGTAAGAAACAGGTTGACATTTGCTGCTGAGCACTGCATCTTATTCAATGAACTATTACATGTCATTATTCCAATAGGATACAGTCTACCCTTACTTATAAAAGGCTTAATTCAGCAGACAAAAGCTGATTTTTAAGGATGTACCCAAGGTGGTGATAAACCTGTTTCATAAATGTTCTTGCAAAAACTTTGCACCATATTTAATAAGAATGACTGATATATGATTCTTTCATATATTAATCATACATTTTTTGTATAATAGAGGATTCCTTGTAGATAAAACCAACAGCTATTTTGTACTGATCCAGGTTACTAACAATCCACATGGATTTGCTTCAAACTATGGCATGATATAATCATGATTTGTTTAATAAATCACAATTGGCTTAATCTAGGCCACATACCAGCAAAAAAGAAGAAAAAGAAGAAATCAAAGTGTGTGGAATTTGTATATCTTCTTTCTTGTTTCTTGTAATGCAGGGGTCCCCAATTCTTGGGCTGTAGACCTCATCTGAACATGTGGGGATCTAGGTAGCATGAAAAACTATTCCCCACCACTACAGTCCATGGAAAAACTGGTTTTCCAGAAAATGATCCCTGGTACAAAAAAGATTGGGTGTGTGTGTGTTCTACTGTGCTCCATTTTTTACTATAATTTTTTCCTATAGGTTCTGTTCCAAGCTACACTCTTTTTCCTTATGGTAGTTGCAGAAACATCTCATTCCTTCCAGGACTAGTATCAACCCTAGCTGCTTGACTTGAGTGCAGCTCCACGTGCTTATTCCCAACAGCTATTATAATCTATGGCCAGTCACTCAAAGACTGTCATGATTTCTTCTGCTGGCAGGATATGTCAGAGACAGAGTGACGGAAAGGCCCTGTTTCCTTGACATGCTCAGTAGAGGCAAACGGGTGCACAAGCTCTTCCTGGTGTGTAGGCTTCCAAGTATTTTTAAAAGCTTTTCTTCCAGCAGGAAATCTCTTCCACCTTCCTTCCTTGCTCTCAGTATGCTTCAGCATTTTTCACATTTTCCTCCCTCTCAAATAATTTTTAGAATCGCTGATTAACAAGTTGTTCTTCCAGCAAAGTATTTCTCAAAGTCTTTCTCACTCAATACTTTTCCAGTTTCCTAAAAATTAAAACTACTGATTTTTGCTCCAGAGTTAGAAGAATAACTTGAATCTAACAATAATTTGTTTAATGTTCCTCACAAACGCTTGAATTTTCTTTGACATATGGGGTGCTGGTGGTATCAGTAGCTAGTATATTTTTATAGCTAATTTGCCTGTTACAGCTCCAGTTGTTTAAACAAATAAACTTTGCCTTAGAACTATGAACTTTATAAACAATCCTTCTTGTTTCACAGTATTCTGCTTGATTCTAAAACTGAATTCACACATTAAATTAAATTGCCATTTACTCAAAGATTTACAACAAACATTATATGTTTGTTGCTCTGAATTTATACTGATGAGCAACATTTTCCGGATACTATACACCAAATTGCTTTTCTGTTTGCTGTTTCACCCAATTCTGGAATGTTTGTCTCAATCCATCTGCTCTTTACAATGATTTAAATAGGTGTAGCTGGATTACAGCTGATGTCTCAGGCAAAACCATTTGATAGCAATAGCATTTAGAATTATATACTGCTTCACAATGCTTTATAGTGTTCCCTAAGCAGTTTAGAGTCAGCCTATTGCCCCCAACAATCTGGATCCTCAATTTACCGACCTTGGAAGGATGGAAGGGTGAGTCAATTTTGAGCCAATGAGACTCAAACTGCCGAACTGCTGGCAGCCAGCAGAATTAGCTTGCAATACTGCATTCTAACCATTGAGCCACCACGGCTCAGTGATGATAAACCCATGGAGAATGGGTAACTCAAATTATTGTCCATACTCAGCAGAGAGAAAGGGTGAGCATGGGGGAGAAGGAGCAGTTTTGGTGATGGGAATTAAGTCCATTAAAAAAAAATCAAACAAGGGAAATGGCATTTCCTTTCTCACTTCTCCCTTTTCCCTCATATTTGCCTCCAAGCTGATCTCTGAGCACTTCCAGATATTAGTGAATAAGTTGGCAGCCAACTCAATGTCTAGACAGCCTTTGGGTTAGTTCCCTGTGTCAACAAGAACAGAGGTTATTGCTGACTAGTGATGTCAGCACCAGAAATGTCAGGACAAGGCCACAGTTTTTTCTTTCCTGATTCTGAACTTGTGCGTTCTTCCATTTCTGCTTTGCAGATGTAGTAACTGGAACTACACTGAAAACCTCCCTCCTGTCAAATCACTGGTTCAATGTTTTCCAAAGTTGTGTTTTGTCCTTAACATTCATAGAGGTCATGTTTTACACTGAAGAAGAAAAGGAATAAAATAAACAACTTAGTTAATGCAAAAAGCCAGTTTGGTGTGATGGTTAAGGCATTAATCTTAATGCAGGCACATTACAAGAGACTAATGTCAATAAGGAACAAAATGGAAGTGCAAATGCATGCCGAGGAAAAGTTAAGATTTCCAAACAGGTGTGTTCTTGCACAGGGAAAAGGAAATAATCACCTTATAAATATTTTATTTATTTATTTATTTATTTATCAGTCATACACACTAGAAGGATAACAGGCAGTAGAATAGATATATAATGCATTAGAAGAAAATATGTCAAAAAACCCACCAAAATGGGCTTACCCAGCAGCCTAGCCTGGCGCTCAGGGAAAAAGCCAGATATTTCATGCTATATGAAAGGATAGCAAGGTTGGGGTTCAAATATGAGTGTGGGAGAAATGCTGCTCCAGGGAGTAAGTGCCTCCAAAGAGAAGACATGCTTTTAGCTGTCCATTAGATGGCATTAATACAGAGCATCTTATGCTGAAAGTCATGGGGTATTATTGGACTATATAGAGAACTTTTAGGTGATATACTGCAGCATTTCATTGTGGTTCTATTTGTACATACATATTTCACAACGTATTGGCCCAAAAGAAGTGGAATCAGACTACTCAGCATTCCTTAATAGAGATGCTCACATAATTTCTTGCCATTTTCCCATCTTATTTATTTGTTGCATCCAGAAGAATGCGTTTTGAGACACGCAGCAGCCCTGAAGCAAAGAATGCAGCAATGTAGAAGGTCAGATCAGCAACATCAAGACAATGGTTACATTCTGCATCTGAATGTAATATAGTGAATATAAGTCAGACAATTTCACTACTGGCAGTCCTTGACTTACAGCTGTTCCTTTAGTGACTGTTCAAAGTTACAATGGCATTGAAAAAAGTGAATTATGGTCGCTTTTCACACTTATGACCATTGTAGCATCTCCATGGTCATATGATCAAAATTCAGATGCCTGACAACTGACTCATATTTATGAGGCGATCACCTTTTGCAACCTTCTGACAAGCAAAGTCAATGTAGAAACCAGATTCATTTAACAACCATATTACTAATTTAACAACTGCAGGGAGTAAGTGCCTCCACAGAGAAGACATGCAGTGATTCAGTTAACAAATGTAGCAAGAAAAGTCATACAATGGGGCAAAACTCACTTAACAAATTTCTCACTTAGCAACCTTGTGTTTGTAAGTTGAGGACTCCCTGTATCAGATGGCTATTTTCTACATGACTTTTAACATTACTGATTTGCACTTGAATCACACTTAATAATGCCAAAGTAAAACTATAATAACAATATATAGATAAGCTTTAGAACTAAATTATATATTCAAAACATCACAAATGTTTTAATAAAGCATTTAATATCCTAAAATCAAACACACTTACATTATTTAGTAGATAGCATATATATTGTAGCATATATATTCCATATAATATTTTTGTTTTGTAATATTTTATACAATATTTTGGTATGTGTGCATATATATGTGTATATTTATGTGTACAGAATGTGTCTGTGTATGTATGTGTAAACAATATTTCATTAAATAAACTTTAGAAACATGTAACACATAGGCTGATGTCTGGCAGATTGAATCTCGCCTTTCCTAGCCCAGTGCCAGCATTCATGCTGGGTGGAAAATAGGAGAGGTGTCTAATATTCACTAACCTTATTATTAAGGGGTGTTTTTTTTGGTCTTCTGAGACATTTTATAGGAAATAGATTGCTTTTACCAACTTAAATTATATTTAATTTGGCCAAGCACTTTAAATTTTGCAGGTATTTTACATATTTTTCCAATTAAAAAATGAAATTTAACACAATATATGACCTGCTAACCCACCAGTTCAGCTTGGATCTGTTTATATCTTACATTCACACATTTCGAGTATCTGTCAATCTCAGAAACAAAGGGAGGCACTGAACTTTCCTAAATTTGGTGTAGATTAATGGAAAGCAGCCCTGTACCCTTGAATAGTCAGATAGATATGCTCACCTAAGGGCAGTGTTGCATTTCAAATATCTGGTCCTGACTCCAGGCATTCCTGGCATATTATCAAGTATTATGAATACTGCTTTATGACTAGAGTAGAGAAAACCTTGGGGGTGGAAGCAACAGTGACTTCTGCCCTGAATATGTTTCTTTTGCTGCTATGTCCAGGATGCTGAAGCCCTGTAAAGCCAAGCACTTCCAATAGGAGTTGCCAACTTTGTGGCACCCTCTAGGGTTTGACCCAGGGAACAGCATATGTTCCTTTCCCCTGCATTCTTTTGGCCTGTTTATATTTCTTTCTGGCCTCCCCAGGAAACTGCCTCTCATCACACCCCTCCCCAATTCACTCTAGTCTGGTTTCCTGAGTTCTCTGGCCAGGTTTAGCCTTCATCACTGCTAGGACTATGTTTGCATTTCACTCTGTCAGCTTTCCTTTCCTCCAATGCCTTCCCCCTGTCCCTCCCCCGCTCTATCCTCTCAGAGTCACCCCGAGCCAAAGTTAGCTTGTTAGGTAGCCACACATCCGGCCTGAAGCCATCAGGTCAGCTAGAGCCACCCTCCAGATCTCCTCTTGGACTAGGACTGACAGCAGCCTTTCCGGGTCTCAGTGGTGTTAGGTATGTGCTGTTTTAACTGTTGTAGGAGGGATACCCTTCACTCACTGGAAGCATTGTATTTCCTTTGGATCTGGCCTGCCAATAACTGCTAGCCAAGGAATTTGCCCTCTCCTTTCCCATCCCTGTCAGTTTCTACAAGCAATCCTTTTGCCTGAGAGAAATTCAGCAGGGGATGCTATGTCCAGTTTGGTTCAGACTAAACAGAACTGACAAAGACTTTGTTTAATAGAACAGAATCGAAAAACAGAGTTGGAAGGGACCTTGGATGCTTTCTAGTCGAATGCTGTGCTCAAGCAGGAGATCCAGGGGCATCAAACTCAAGGCCTGCCAGATGCTCAGATCTGACCTGCAGGGCTGCCTGGAAACAGTGAAGGATTGGCCTGTGGTGCCTCTGCCAGTGAAAAAGGAGCTCGGGAGGCTTCCCAGACTCCATTTTTAGCCAAAATGGGGGGCGGAGACCATTGTGGCTGAAAACAGGGCCAGGGTGGGCTGCATGCACCTGCCCCAGCTCTGTTTTAGCTGGCAGAGGGCTAGCAAAACAAACTGAAAGCAAAAAAAAAAAAAAAAAGAGAGAGAGAGAGAAATGTTTCCCCTTTTTCATTTGAGCATCCAAGAAGGGACAGGAAAGGAGAAAGGGAAAGAGGAAAGACAAAGAAGGAAATAGGAAAGAGAAGAAGGAAGGAAGGAAGGAAGGAAGGAAGGAAGGAAGGAAGGAAGGAAGGAAGGAAGGAAGGAAGGAAGGAAGGAGAGAGGGTCTGAGGGAAGTCCTGCCTTAGCACTTGGCCACCACAGGACTCCCCAACACAAGTGATGTGGAGCTGGCCACGCCCATCCCTACCACGCCCCCTCTGGCTCCCGAGATCAAACACAACCCTGATGCGGCCCTCAATGAAATAGAATTTGACACCCCTGCCCTATCTATGCCATTTCAGGCAAATGGTTGTCCAATCTCTTCTTAAAACCTCCAGTGCTGGAGCACCCACAACTTCTGGAGTTGGATTTCTTCCCTTTATACATAAGTTGCACATTATTCCCTCAGAGGTACAGGTGGTCCTTGTTTAACAACTGGCCATAAAACAACTGTTTGAAGTGGCTTTTCTGTGACTGCACCTACCCTAGGGAATACCCTCCCTAGTGATTTGGCAGCTGCCACCCCACCCTTTTAGCCTTTTGGAAGGCCATCAAGACCTGGCTTTTCTCCCAAACACTAGGTTAGGATGAGAATATTGGGGTTTGGTAGTGGGACATCCCAAGGGTATGACTGAGATTATGATTTTTTGACTTTGGGTGGTTTATGATTTTATCATTATTGGTTTTATTGTTTTAAATTGTATTTAAGATGGGCAGTTGTACAAGTCTTTTAAATAATTACTAGTAAATACATTTGGAAGAATAATCAGCTATCACAGTAAGAAAACCTCACTGAGACAGAAACAGAATCATTCATTTAATAGCTTCTGAAATTATTACAGGTAATCCTTGACTTACAATAGTTAACTTAATGACTGCTCAAAGTTACAACGGCACTGAAAAAAGTAACTTGTGATCATTTTTCACACTTACCACCATTACAGCATCCCCATGGTCATGTGATCAAAATTCAGTTGCTTGACAACTGACTCACATTTATAATGGTTGAAGTGTTCTGGTTCCAGGTGATCACTTTTTGTGACCTTCTGACAAGCAGTGTCAATGGGGAAGCCAGATTCACTTAACAACCATGTTACTAATTTAACAACTGCAGGGATTCACTTAACAAATATGGCAAGAAAGGTCATAAAACGAGGTAAAATTAGCTTAGCAAATTTCTCACTTAGCAACATAAATTTCAGGCTCAATTGTGATCGTAACTCAAGGACTACCTGTATTGTATCCTTTTATGCTTTTCTCCTTCAGCCTCCAAGTTGAGGGCCTCCTTCATAGTTTTTTCTTCTTGGATAAAATAAAAGAAAAAGTACAATAGTTTCCTAATGTTAAAAAAGGACAGCAGATGATCTGATAGAGATATCTTGGGTATCAAATAGCTCGCCAAAAATTTGTACCCATAACAAATCTCCCCCACTGTGCTTAAAAATATGTTAGCTAACATGCTACATGTGACTATTTTTGTAGTCTTACCAATCAACTGTAAGCTAAAAAGAAATATCAATAAACATTTGTCAAATTGTTCCCAGAAAATCATCAATCTTCTATCCACTTTTTTTTTTACTTGACGAATCAACAGATTATTATTTTCCTCTCCAGAACTATTAAGAAGATCTGGACTCTAGCAATACTAAACTCAAACTCCAGCAATACTAAAAAAAAATACAGCACAATAACAAGAAAATATTTATATATACTAATTGTTTCCATTTTCTGATAGCACTTACTATTAAATATCTAGCATTTAATAGTTGAGTAAGCTTGACACAATTCAAAAATCACATGAACTAGTTTTGTATATATGTTTACATTATGGCAAAGGTACAATGCATAAATATGAATGTGTCCAGAAATTTCTATACTGTAGTGAATTTTGATGAACAAGACAGCATATTATAACAAGAAAAACCTGCATGTTTCCTTTTTTGAAAGTTTCTAAATAACTTTTTCTAAGAATATAGCTGCACATGTTGCACCATTTAATTTAAAAAAAAGTCCCCTTGGGTTATTGTATAGATTTTATTTACAATGAGGTACGTACAAGAAAAAATCTGATTTATTGAATGAGCCACATTAATTGAGTTCACCAGCATGCTAAATCAAAGCATATTGTTTATAAACTAAAGTCCTTGGATTCATGAACCCAAATCACATTTTGACTTAGAGTAAAATATGAACCCATTCATTAAAGAAAGCATGTAATGAGGCTATTCCCTTATCTATGAGATTATGGAAGGGTGAAAACAGACAAAATAGCAAGAATAAAAAATGCAGTTGGAGAAAGTAACAATTTCCAAATTTTCAGAATGGCACAAAGTAATATAATTATTTTCTCCTCTGAATGAAGTTTGCTACATCTTGGGTCAACCCAAACAAAATGACTGAAAAATAATTAAATAGAATAGACCATGCAAGAGTTTGAGTTGGATTGCTAGGTACAACTCGCCACTCTGAACAGGTGGCTGTAAGCCAGCCCAAAAGGATCCACGAAGAGTGGTCAAAAAAGTGAAAATTATGGCCACAATTGTGATAGTGATTTTTTTTTATTCCCCCTTGTAGACACCCTTCGACCAGCCATTCCTTAATTTAACAAGCTAATAAATAAATAAATAAAAATCCCTCTCTTCCAGATAGGTTGGACAAAATTCATATTCTATTTTGTGTTTCAAACAACATTTCTGTTCTCATTCTTTTTGGTAATTCTTTCTTCATCTATATATTTATTTCCGAGTACAAAATAAAGATTCACTTGATTCAAGTTTGACTCCCAACAATGACATAAACATATTCTCAAGTTTGTTTGTTTTTTAGTGACAATATGGAAGGGGATCACCACTGCCTTCTTCAAGAACATTTTTTTCAGCCTCCCAGTTAGCCAACAATCCTGGCATTTGATGGACATTTTCCAGTTCACGAATTAACCAAGTATAACTCAATTGAAGCTCACAGGCTGAAAAACCTCATCTCAAGATAAGAGCTGCACAAGACACATTCACAAACAATTGATTTTTTATATATGGAACTTTGTTATACATTTATTGTATTGTAGAAATAAGTAGCAAAGATAGGCCTGGATGGCATAAAAAGCAGATGAGGAATATGTAAAGAACCAAATATATACTAAAAATCTGTGATGTTGGTTTGATGTAAATGAGATGTTAAGGCTGCTGCACTATCTCCTTATCTAGCTGAAAGTAAGTCCTATGAACTCAATTAAGCTTTCTTTCAGTAGACCCAGCTAGCATTGCGCATTGTCAGGCAGCTGTAACAGACCACAGATGCAGAAATTACATTGTTCCACAAGGTGTGCTTCTAGTATATAAGGCTTGGCAATTGCACAATGACACCAGCACACTTGTTATCATTTATCTTCCATTGCTTTCCCACATGGATGTTCAGTGAAAGCGCTGAGAAGGGGGGGGGGGCTTGCATATCCCATAAATCACACAGAGCTTGGCAGTCTACATATCTTTGTTTTGCAATAGTTTTCCCAAACCTTCTAGCCTCCAGAGAGTACCAAGTCAAAAAACACATCTGATCTGGAGAATACCAGGGCAGAGAAAGCTATTCTATATCTTTTGGATTATCCAGGTTCCTCCTAATTTTCCCCTTAAGCAAAGAAAAGTGTAATTTCTATAAAATTTCTGATGTGCCAAATGTTTTTGCAAAGGCCAAGCAATTCTGCAGTGGGCCTTTGAAGTAATTCTTGGAATTTTTATTCCCAGTTTTAATCAGACAATATTCCCTAGGAAGTCATCGAAAAGAGAAAAATGAATTTAGTAGTTAGCCCAGGAATAAAACTTCCTTCCTTCCTTCTGAGGCACACTTTATAGGACCCTGCTCTTTTTCTTTATGTCTACATCTCCGGAGACCACGGCTATCAGCTATTCTAGTAGTACAGCCACCATCTGCTAGATTGTCTTTATTCCTTCCTGCAGATGCTAAATGCTACAGTGGAAATGCGGAAAGCTTTCAACTATGAGCAAGGAAAACAGATTAGACATAGGGCTGAAATAAAAGAGAAAGGGCACCGAACAGGCAGGAGTATCTTTCAAGGTGCATGGGCTGACTTAACAAACATTTATCTTCACATTTCCTTTTGGAGGTTATTTGCAGCAGCCTCCCCCTACCCAAAAAAATAGTCTGGGACATTATTAAACAATCAGGATGTAAATACAGGGTAACTCAGCAAAATCTGCTAGTGACATAAGCCAGGAGCATTTATAGGGACAAATCAGTGGCCCAAAATGCTTATCTTTCCACAGAATTTCTCCCTGGATTCATGCTTCAGTCACTTTGGGGGCTAATTTGACATTAAAATACCAGCAAAGGCAACCTATTAATAATGGCTGAGAGCGTTAGAAGGAAATGGGAGGATGATTAAAAAAAAAAACCAAAACCCTGGCACTCTTACCAGACAGTATCCCATTTGAAAACTCACCCACCCCAGCATTGAAGCCAAAATATGATGCTAACGTACAATAGTTCTCTGGCTAAGAACTTGACAGGCAGAAATTAATGCTGCTTTATACTACAACATCTCAGTGACTCCTGAAGGTTTACAATATCCTCTAAAATATCAACGGCAAAGGAAAGTATATCAATATAACCACTACAGATGTTATCATTGTTAATTCCAATGGTCCTATTATTACTGTTAATAAATTTCTGAAATCAATCTTGCCTTGTCGCTTTCAAGAGACCCCAAAACCATCATGGAAAAACAACACCCTGGGCCTTGGCATCATGCAATTCTGCTGGCTGAAAATATTTGCATGACTCATTTAGTTGAGCCATGAAATTTGGGGTTAATATTGTTTAGATCAGGGAATAAGTGTGCTATGTATTTGGTTTGCTTTTCTTAATTTGTTTTGATTTATTTAACTATTTCTTTAGAACTCTGGTTTTTACTTATTAGTCACTGTGTCAAACCATTCATGACATGTCAACCTTTACTTCAGATTTTTGCAATTTGAAGCTCCATTGGGCTGCAGTGACCAGATTCCCCATTCAGAATGGATATCCTGGATAAACTTAAGATATACTGAGTGCACAAATGGGTTGTGTTAGCACTACTGGATTAGTTACTACTGGATTAAAGCCATTTTCTGGGTTTTCACAACACAGTATACTGAAACAGCATGGCCAAACAGGTTCGGATCACCCCATATACTGAAGATAAAAAAACTAGCCAATTTTACCATTAACCAAGCTTAGCAACCAAACATGCATTTATTTAGTTGACCTATTATAAAATGTATTATGTGATTAAAATTATAATGCCTGACCTGTCTGTAGAATCTGTGAAGCATGCTGCTCCATAAATAAACTCCAAATTAACCCATGCACATTGGATACACTTACTTAAAATATTTTTGTTTCTTCTCATAAGCATTTATAAATGGGTCTTTGTGGGTCTTTGCAAACAGATTCATGCTGAACATGTTACAAAGTTGTTGTTTTTTTAAAAAGCTGTTTGGATATAGAATTCTTCCTGACTTCCAGCCAAAAAAACCCTCCGTCACTAGATACCATGCCATTGTTAACTGCCAGCTTACTAACATAAGTCAGTGGAAAACTTTGCCAGATATGGACACCTGCCAAGAAACTATGTTTCAGGACTCTCCTCTTCTCTCCCCTATGAGCCCCTTCCTGCACCAGCTGACTCAGACACCTACATCAGAGGTTCCCTGGAGTACGTCATCAGCTCACAGCCTTTATGCTTTCCAACAAGAAGACAAAATGAGTCACATACAAACCAAAGCCCTCAAATGCACATGCCATCTCCAGTGAAAAATGCTATTTAATAAATGGTTTATCTGAGCTCTGCCTAAATGAGAAAACGGGGAAGATAGCCAGTCATGTGGCTCTTCTGTCCTATCCTACTATAATGAAAACTAACCCTTTGCCTGCCATAATACCTTACAGCACCCATCAAAAGGGCTGTTATCAGGCTAGGACAGTTTCCGCCACTAGACTTCTCCTGCCTATCAGGAAAGCTAAATAAGGAACGTAGTTCAAGCGGCTGCAGGAAGAGGGGAAATGCAGGATATCCGGCCCAGCTGCCAATTTTTCCTTTCCCATGAACCACTGCCGACCTCTATCACCAAAGGCTCAGACATCATGCCTGGCATCACAGCTAAGTTTCTTTATTTAACTCTTTGGAGGCTACCTATTAAAGAAAATAACCTGTAGGGGTGAGGCCTCGTTATATGAAATATACAGTAGTGCATACCTCTTTGTGCCACTCTGCCTTGGGAGAGAACTATACTACACTCAAAAATTTCGAGTGGCTTACAATCTTGCCATGAGTAAACAATTAAAAAAAACAGTCAAATAAACATTACACAGAAATATTCCACACTGAGCAGCTTAAAAACCCATATATTATATTCCAACACAAGAGGAATCTCTCTCATTTCATTTCCCTCTCAAATGCCTGTTGAGATGTGGCAGGTTCTGATTGTTTGCCTAAATCCTGTTAATATTGGGATAGATAAGTTAGCAGACAAGGGTAGAGGGCCCCTTTAAGATGGGTAGAAATTCTACTGGGATCAGAAGATAAATTTATAACAAAAATGTACAATTATTTGTTAAGATTCGATAGGGAAGGAGAAATAGTTAAAGGGACTATGATAGCCTGGGCAAGGAATTTTGGGTATAATATTCAACTAGAAGAATGGGAAAAATTTTGGAAAAAAACTACAAATTAATAATGTCTGCTGCCTATAAGGAAAACCTCTATAAAATGTTTTATCACTGGCATTTATCACTGGCAAGACTGGCAAAGATATATCCAAATATGAGTCCAGAATGCTGGAAGTGCAAACATGGTACTTTTTTCATATGTGGTGGTCATGCCCCAAAACAAGGAAATACTGGATTAAAAATAAGAAATTGGTTACAGGAAATTATAGGTATTCAAATTGAGCTTAAAGCTGAAATGTTTTTATTAGGAATAATTAGAGGAGAATTCAGTAAAAAACAAAAACAAATACATTATACTGCATATAGTGACAGTGGCCAGAATTGCCTTTGTACAAAGTTGGAAATTGGACAATATCCCTTGTGATGGTATAGTAATAAAGAAAGTGTTTGACTGTGCAGAAATGGTTAAACTTACTTTGGAACCGCAAGATAGAGAGGAATTGGAATATTTTATGATCTGGGATAAGTGGTATAGCTGGTTAGCAGTAGAATTAAAAGTATATATGTAGATATATGTGAAATTGTCAATGTCGCAGAGTTGTAAAGAATGTACAAGAGATTTATAATTGTGGAAAAATACAATAAAAAAAAGATTGGTAGGAATATTTGGAATCACATTACAAAATGGCTACTGGTACTCATTCATTCAGTAACTGAAGAGAAAGGGGAAATATAAATTGTTACAAAGCATTGCTTTACACTGTTTTACCTGCTACCCCTATATCATAGATCCTGGAAAATAACCCTATTATCCTTGCTTGGTTTAATAATAGCAATAGCACTTAGACTTATATACTGCTTCAAAGTGCTTTATAGCCCTCTGAGCAATTTCCGGAGTCAGCATATTGCCCTCAACTGTCTGGCTCCTCATTTTACCAACCTCGGAAGGATGGAAGGCTAAGTCAACCTTCAGCCAGTGAGACTCAAACTGCCGAACTGCTGGCAGCCGGCAATCAGCAGAAGTAGCCTGCAGTAAGCAATATATAACATCTATCATTTAGTACCAACTGCCAACCATAAGGGAACCAGTGGTGAAGAAATATGCCACGGACAAGCACTTGACAGAGTAGCAATGAAGGCTTTGGAAAAGACATTCAGATGTCAGGAGGTGCCTATATCTACAAAGATCAGAACCATGTTGGCAATTGTTTTCCTGGTGATATTCTCTGCAGTGAAAGTTGGAAAAGTTGAAAGAATATTGATGCCAAATTTTCATTGTATTTATCAGTATATTATAATACATTACCTAGGCTTATATGTCACTCCAACCATGTCTCTCAGCATCTTACATATGCTCATTCCTTGAACAATGGACTGCAAATGCCCAATTTTTTAAAAAATAAGAAAGCTTGTGGAGCACATTATACATTATTGTTGAGCTTTTCAAACTTGACAACTCTTAAGATATGGACTTCAACTTCCAGAATTTCCCTTGGGAGGTAATAGCTTCGGTTTGAAGCTACATATATTATACATAACCTCATATATGTGAATATTGAATGGCTCCACAACTGTTTCATCCAGCAGCCCATTGTTTCATCAGCCAAAGACCATTTTTATCTGAGGTGGAGCCAGAGTTAATAATGGAGGTGAATGCCTATCTTGAATTAAATGATGAACCACTTAAGAAAGTAAACCTTTCTTTAAAATCGTATTGCTGCTTGAAAGAGTAAACACTCTTTCAAGCAGCAATACAATTTTGACCTCCTGGAAAATATAATCACAGGACTAACTTGAATGTCCTCCTTATTGGCACGAAATATGAAACAAAGTTCAAAGACATCCACAGACCATAATAATTCTGGGAGCAGCTGCAGAGGCTCTTCAACGCCACAAAGGAGAAATTAGGACTGTATCACAATCCATTGGAATGCCTAGCACCAAGTCACCAGCTACAGGCAGGAAGAACTTCTATGGAGCACATTATGTTAAGTGCTCCAAGTACTAAAGCAGGTGCCATAGCACTTGGGGATCTATCAAGGAAGAGGGAGGCAGCTATACATTCCATATGCCTCTGCATCATATCAGTATGATCCAGTATGTCTGCTGCAAGGATTTGTCTGCCTCCCTCAACTACATTCTTAGAAGTGGTGGATTTGGATTTTACTTGGCTCATTGCCAAAGGATACTTTTAGAAGTTTACTCATTAAAAATGGTCTGATCCATAAAACTGGCCAAGTCAATCAAGGTTCGCCAGAAAAATTAATGTACCTTTAATCATGTGGCTAGATTGGTTAGTAGGAAAATGAATTCAAGTGATGACTGCAGATTGCATTATTTAAATATTAGGTATCAACAGACTTTGCCAGATCGTTCAAATTAAAGAGCCATTTTAGAATAGATTTTGCTAAGCGGATTGTTGGAAAAAAAGAGCAAGGAATCTTTTGAAATTACAAAACTCAGGGTTGTTTTTTTTTAATAGAATGGGCGTTGGTGCTTACCTGATACGCCCTTTCTCGTCGAGCTGCGTAGAGCATCCAGAGTGGGAGGTGCTCCAGTCTTCACTCTAACAGGCTGAGCTATAATTGAGGAACGCTCCTCCTCCTCCACGTGATTCCTCCACGCGTTCCCCAGTTTTACAATCCTCTCATGTCAACTGTTATACAATTCTGAACTATAAACTATGTACATCATTGACCGAAACAGGATTCCCCACCAGATGGACCAATTAGGGTGGGGCTGGATGCTCTACGCAGCTCGATGAGAAAGGGTGTATCAGGTAAGCACCAACACCCATTCTCCATAGAGCTGCTGCGAGCATCCAGAATGGGACATACCAAAGCATGGCCTGTCCTATGGGAGGGACTCCGTCTGGTCCGGAATCACCTCTGGGTCTCTTGCCACCTGTTGAAGGACTCGCCTGCCAAAGGATGCCTCAACTGAGGCGTAAACATTGATTTTATAGTGTCGGATAAAGGGGGATGGAGACACCCAGGTGGCTGCTCGACAGATATCCTGAATCGACGCCTGAGAAGCCTAGGCTGCCAAGGTGGCTGCACTCCTTGTAGAGTGAGCGGTAATCCCATTAGGAACAGGGAGAGCCTGAACCAAATAGGCCTTGGATATGGTAGCGCTAATCCAGCGGCCAACTGTAGATGGGGATACCTTGCAGCCCAGCGTCTTTGGCTGAAAGGACAGGAATAACGACTCTGACTTTTTGATAGGCTGTGTACGATAGATGTAGATACAAAGTGCCCTTCGTACATCGAGAGTGTGCCACTGCCTTTCCCTTTCTCGAGAAGGCTTGGGACAAAAATTAGGCAGAACCAATTCCTGAGCTCTGTGAAATGCTGAATTGATTTTAGGCATAAAAGCGGGGTCTGGTCTCAGAACCACCCGATCAGTGTGGAAAACACATAAGTCCTTTTGCACGGATAGAGCTGCTATTTCAGATATCCTTCTTGCCGATGTTATCACCACAAGGAACACCACTTTGAATGTGAGAAACTGAAGTGGCGCCTCCCTGAGAGGCTCGAAGGGAGGTTTAGTTAATGCCATAAGAACCTTATTAAGATCCCAGGTCGGGTATCTGTGAATCACTGGGGGGGTGCAGATTGGAAGCCCCTCTAAGGAAAGCCCTTATGCGAGGATGGTGGGAAAGTGAGCGAGAAGAGTTGCCAGCAACCACCATTGACAGGTCTGCGACCTGTCTTCTCAGGGTGTTGGGGGAGAGGCCCCTGTCTAACCCGTCTTGTAGGAAGGCCAGGATTTGTGCAATTGAAGGAGAGAGCGGATCAATAGACGACTTACGGCACCACCTGCAAAAGATGTTCCAGGTGGCATTATAAATGCGGGTAGTCGAAGGCCGCCTTGCCGCCAGGATGGTATTGATGACCTGAACTGAGAGGCCCTCATCTTTTAGCCTTTCCCGCTCAACCTCCAGATGGCTAACTGAAGCCACTGTGGGTCTGGATGTTGAAGAGGTCCCTGGGACAGAGAGATCCTGTCTAGGGGGATCCTCCATGGTGGGGCCACTGACAGATTGCAAAGATCCGCAAACCATGGTCTCCTGGGCCAATATGGGGCTACCAGGAGGACCTCCGTCCTTTTGAACATCAATTTCTGAATCACCTTGGGGATCAACGGGAGGGGGTGAAAGGCATACAAAAGCCCGGTGGGCCAGGGGCATCGCAGGGCATCATGGTTCTCTGCCCCATCAGTGGGGTAATGCGCGAAGAATCTCGGTGTCTGGGCACTGAGTGGAGATGCGAACAGGTCCACCAAGGGCTGACCGAACATCACTGCTGCCTCACTGAACAACGAGGGGTGTAGGCACCATTCCGATTGGTCCAGAGTGGCCCTGTTCAGCCAGTCTGCTTGGACATTTGAGACCCCCGAGATGTGTTCCGCCCTAATGGATAAGAGATGCACCTTTGCCCATCAACAAAGCTGCTCAGCCTCCTTCATGCGGCGGATGGAATGAGTGCCCCCTTGATGGTTGATGTGGACCTTGGTGGTAGTGTTGTCTGTTAAAACCAATACGTGGCATCCTCGCACTTGAGGGAGGAAGGCGCGCAGAACTAGGTATACTGCGTGAAGCTCCAGCCAGTTGATGCTGCAGCGCCTCTCGGTCACTGACCAAGTTCCCTGGGCTGAAAACGATTGCATGTGGGCCCCCCATCCGGAAAGGCTGGCATCTGTTGTGAGAGTGACCCTTTGGGGCTCCTTGAAGAGATGACCTCTGTTGGTAGAGGGTCTTGTCCACCAGAGGAGGGAGGCGAGAACCCTTGGAGGAACCTTCACCACGAGGCCTGAGTTGCTCCTTCTGGAACGTTGATAAGGCAGGAGGAACCACTGCAAGGATCTGGAATGTAAGCGTGCCCAGGGTATAATCGATATGCATGAAACTAACTTTCCAAGCAAGTTGGACAAGTCCAACAATGAGGCCTTTCTCGTCCATCTAACAGTCCTGATAGCTTTTTGGATACTGCTGAGCCTCTCGTGGGAAAGGAAGACCCTTCCTTCAACCGAATCAATCACAGCTCCTAAGTGAGCTATACGGGTGGAAGGGTTAAGCTGACTCTTCTCCCAGTTTACGAGAAAGCCGTGAGCCTGAAGCACCGAGAGGGTGGTCTTAGTGTCACTCTCGGCCTGATGTTGGGTAGGAGATAGAATAAGAATGTCGTCAAGGTAGCAGTGAATGCGGATAGGGAAGTGTCTGAGGTGAGCCGCCAGAGCTGCCAACACCTTGGTGAAGGTCCTCAGGGCCGATACGAGACCAAAGGGAAGGGCCACGTATTGGAAATGCTGATTGTTGTAGCAAAATCTCAAATATTTGGAATACGAGGGGTGAATGGGTATATGGAGATATACCTCGGAGAGGTCAATGGATGTAAGCCAGTCTCCCTTCCTGGTGCCCTGTAATATCGACTGAAGTGTATGCATTTTGAACTTGTGATGGACAATATAGCGATTGAGCCTCTTCAGATCTAAAATGGGCCTCCAACCCCCGGAATGCTTAGGGACCAAGAAGAGAAGTGTAGGTTATTATAGCTGAAATGGAGAAACTTGGAGTGGGAGGATCGTATTGGGATGTGTAAATATGCCTCGGAGAGGTCGATGGATGACAACCAGTCTCCCTGCCGAACTCCCAAAAGGATGGATTGCAGCGTGTTCATTTTGAATCTGCGGTATACCAGGTGACGATTTAACCGTTTTAGGTCCAAAATAGCCCTCCATCCCCCTGAGTGTTTGGGCACCACAAATAAGAGTGAATAGAAGCCCTGTCCCCTTTGGGATGAAGGAACTGGCTGGATAGCCTGAATGTCCAATAGGTGCTGAATTGCCTCCTCCATGAGGTTACGCTTGGTGAGGTTCTTGGAGCGGGGACATGTAATGGAAAAATCGGGGGGGGGGGGGAGAGAGAAACTCGAGGGCCAGGCCAAACCGGACTGTATCCCTGACCCAAGAGTCTGAAGTGGATGAGTCCCACCGACAGGCGAAGGCTTTGAGTCGCCCGCCAATGGGGATAGTGTCAGGAGGCTTATCTGGAGCGCCGGAAGGGCCTGCTGCCGGAGCCACGAAAGGGCCTCCTGAAGTTTCCACCTCTCCTGTGCCTGTCAAAGGGGTCGGACCTGTCCTGGGACTGTCCCGAACCAAAGGAGGGGGGCCTATGGTGCCTGGGGGGGAAGGGGGGTTGGGGATAGGGACGAAAGGGAGCCCTCCGAAAGGGCTGCAGAAATCTGGATTCTGACTTGCAGGAAAGGGAAGGGAGGAATTTCTTCTTATTCCTTCCCTCGACTAGGAGAGGATCCAGGGAAGTACCAAACAGCTTATTTCCAGCCAGGGGAGCGGAAGCTCGCTTCACCTTGTTCTTGAGATCTGCCTGCCAGTGTCTTAGAGCAGGCGGTGGGCCGAGACGTGGGAGGAAATGGCACGGGAGGAGAATTTAACTGAATGAAAGGTGGCATCAGCTGAGAACTCAGCTGCGGCCGTTATCTTGGCGATATGTTGATGGGCGTGGATATTGGAGGTCGGGACCTGTTGCTTAAGCTGACGAAGCCAGCGAATGGAAGATCTGATGAAAAAGGAAGCGGCCGTAGCTGCCCTGATGGCCCATGCGTCCGACTGGTGAGCTCGCCTTAATGCGAGTTCTGACCTCTTGTCCTCTGGTTTGAGGGCCTCTAAAGGGTCACTGAGGGCGGAGGAAGAGGTCAGGCCTACGACAGGCTCATCAACCTCCGGAGTGCTCAGCAGGGTCGAGAGCTCTGGGTCGAGGTTGAAGAACCTTTTATCATTGGCCGAGGGGGCCGGGGGGCAACTGAAGAGGTCAGTTGCTTGGACACCAGATCCAGGAATATGGGGGGAGGTAGGGATGACCTCGGCCTCCACTACCGGATGTCTAAACATGGAGTCCTCCGGCCCTTCCGGAACCACGGGAATGGGATTAGAGGAGCTCTGGGCTGTTAGGCCCGAGATGTTCCTGGCCTTGTAGAGGAGGGATTTGAATAGCTGGGGCTTAAAGAGCCCTATAAAGGCGGGTTGGTCCAGAGTGAGACCCTCGTCCTCGGACATTTCCGCCTCTGATGGGTCTGAGTCCGGAAGAGGTTCGTCATATGGAAAGGACCCCAGGTCATACTGTTCCTCCTCCTCCTTGCCTAAATCTAGGTCCCCTTCCACTTCCTCCTCATCCTCCCTGACTGAAGGGCAAACCTCCCCTTGGGGGGGCATGAGAGGGAATGATCTTACAGATTCGGTGGCCTGCGGAGGCAACTCCGGTCTGGTCAACTGCTGCATCCCTTCTGCAATTCCCTGTCGAATAGCCATCTCCATCCAGGCTCTGAGCTGCTCCAGAACCGCCTGAATGAGAGGTTCCTCTTGGCGCAGGCCGGCAGCCATGGGTGTGAAAGTAGCCTCTGGAGTTCGCCTGGCTGGTGTGCCCGGGGCTTGATGCCCTTGAGAGGGCGAGCTGTGCCTGGATAGGGAGGAAAAGGCTGCAGGAGGGGGGGGGGGAAGAGCGGAGGTGGAAGGAGTGGCTGGTGCTGGAGGCACTAAGCCTGCCTGTCTAGTATGTTTGCCTATCTCTCTTTCTAGCGCCTTGTGACGTCTTAAGGCATCCCTTTGAGAGGCTTTGGTGGGCTCCTTAGCCTGACTGCGCAGGTGGTGGGTCTTTGCCTTGGCCTTCAAGGAAGGACCCTTTGAAGGATTGCTTTCTGCCATTCCAGGTAGTTAAGAAAAAACAGGGATTCAATCTGAGGCGGTTGGTGTGCCTAGGGGTCGACCTACAATGAAGGCCGGGAGCCCTGGGAGTTCTTTTACACACACACACACACACACCGTCCCCCGTTTATTATTGACTTGAATTAATAAGTCTTCTTTGCTCCGTATGATTATTCCCCCCTTCTCTCTATTTTCTTTCTCCTCTTTTTTTTTTTTTTTTGGTAAGTCAAGGCCTAATCAAGCCTTTGAGGTCCTCTGCTGTAATGACCTTGCAAGGTCTCTCTATTATTGTGTATATATATATATATATATATATATATATATATATATATATATATATATATATTAATAATAATAATAATAATTATTATTATTATTATCCTATATTGGAGGATTACAGGGCCTTAAGGGCAAAGCCGGGCCTAAACCAGACTGCCGACCCAGGCAAAACCGGGCGGGAGTGGTGGAAATAACCGCAGCCGCTACAGCTGGTTGCGGGGAGAGCCAACAAGGGGAGGTGGAAAAGAAAAAACCTCCAACTTTAAAAGCACAATTTTAAAACCTCGGCAGGCCTGCCGGTCCTGCTGCTTTAAATGGGCACGCTGCAGAGATCGGCAAGATAGGAAAGCCAAAATGGCGCCTGGCCACGAGGCAACTTTCAAAATGGTGGTCGCCATTACCGGAGCTTGTGGGACCCTTGTGCAGTGGCCAGGAGGGTCCCCAGGGACAATCCAAGGGTCCCAGGGGAAAGACTACGAAGGAAATAGTCAAAACGCTTTAAGCGCTATAAGAAACGGATTTCGGGGGGGAACGGAACGAAAACGGAACCTTCTTTTTTTTTTTTAAACAGATCTAAAGCGGCAGAAAGGCAATGGGAAAAGGAGGGGGAGGCAGCTTAAATTTTGCTGGTTTGCCCCCTGGCAACCCCTGGGGGGGGGAGCCCTCCCAGGAAACTATGCCAAACCAAGGGACCAGCTGCGCAGGGCTAAGGAGAGGGGAAGAAATAAAGGGTTGTATACGACCTGAATAGAGGTACTAAAAAACGAATGAGAGGAATCCTGAAACGGCCAAGAGCACACACACACACAGCCTACTCTGCTCGAGGGCTGAGCATAAACTGGGGAACGCGATGGCAAGCCACGTGATGGAAGGTGGAGCGTTCCTCAGAAATTAAGCTCAGCCTACAACAAGCAGAGACTTAAGCTCCACCCATCCTCTGGACAATCCGAGCAGCTCTAAGGAGAATTGGGCTGCAGTCTAAGAAGTTACTTGGCTCCAGATATGTATCTCGAGTCTAGTCCCTCATTTTACAGCCAGAGTTTTGGAATAAAAATCAATTTTCATCATTCTTCAAAGTAATGTACAGATCAGGCAAAAATAAAAACACCGAAGCACCACAATGCAATTTGCGTTTCGCAGAAGCCAACCTAACCAACAAGAGTATGTAACTTATTGTCATTAACCAGAAATGGTGCTGCCACAGATGCATTTTGATTAGTGATAGGTAATTCACAACCTAGCTTGAAAGGAAGTGAGAGTGCTGTGAGAGGAATGGCAGTGAAATGTCAATTTTTGCTAACTGGTTTGGTTGGCTCAGCATTGGAATATTTAGGAATCCGTTACTGTAGCAATAAGCATAGTTGACTGAATACATTTGACAGGCCTTTTTGACTTCACAGTCAATGATTGTACAGTCAATAGCATCACTGTGACTCCTTTCATTTACTCAGGTGTCTTTTCGACTGTATCCCACCAAAAAAGTCAAATTTATTTCCAAGCACACATGCATTGGACAGTACTGTAAAACTCTTGCTCATAATTTTGCTGCTTTAAAATATTTGTGACAACGGGAATGGAATCTTCAGAAATAAAACCTGTATATGCTACAAATTGCAGTGAAGGCTGAATATGGTAAGATAACAGATGAGTCCAATGCCAACATTTTTAACAATAACTGGTGAACAACTGTATTGTACAAGATAGTTTGATTCTATGCAGACTTGCCTGAAATTATATTTGATTCACATCCTATCATATGGAAGGATTTAAGAATGAATTGTCAATTGCAGCTTTTCAACGAATATATAGCATCTAGAATAGATGCATATTATCACCATCTAACATCATTCTTCTTACACTGCCCTAGACCAATAGCATCACAGCCAGTACTAGAATTTAAGCCATCCATAAAAACAATTGAAAAATAGGCATAGGCCACAAACTGATAGCTAAAACGCATCTCAGTTCAAATTCCAGAAATGTATTACAAATGAGCAGGGAAAATGACTTTTAAATTGTGTAAAATATGATGCAGTGATTTTTAAAAAACTCATATTTTTAAAGATAATTCCACCAGTGAAATACTTTTTAAATCACCACAGCATGAACTTAGCATGGACAGGCACCACAGCATGGACAAGCAGGACTTAGATTAGGACACGACTTTCTTACATTTTTGGGGAGCTGCAAAGCTAGGCTAATGCAGGAAAATACATACAGAACCAGCTAAAGTTGAGTATAACCATACCTTATCCTTACAATAACCATTTTTATAAATCAAGGAAGATTTATAAATCAAGGAAGATTTAATGAGGCACAGCCTCATTAAAAACCCTACCCACTGTATCTCACCAACAATTAGCTTTACTGTATGTACTCTCATCAAACTGATTATTGCTCCCAGTTTCAGCTGGTACCTGCAAATCATCTATTATTCAGCTGGAATGCAAAGATAGATCATAAGGTATTATCAGACATTATGTTCAAATCCCTATAATATTTTCAAGAAGTTTCATATGAGCATTAACATGCAAAGACCAAGAGAACCTGGTAGAATCCATAACCAAGAAACCGTGGAGGAAAGCAGAAGTCTTTGGCAGCAAACCTGAAAGGTAGAAACCTAATTATTTCACCAAATCCCCCAATTCCCACAAAATCGTTCTTCCAAGAAATTCTGCTCAATACTGTCTAGTAGCTAAGGGAAAGATTCCCTTAGCATTCCCTCAGTCCCTGTCCCAACAGAAGTAATCGATAACAAAGTTGTTTTAATGCACTAAGGCTGAAGCCTGATTTAAATGAGCTTAGATATTTATCTTAGTTTCATTTATTCATTCTGCAATGTTTTATTACCACCCATTTACAAGAAGGAATTCTGAGAGTAAAACAAGAGTAAAACAATATCTTTTAAAAACTAATTGAAACAAATAAAAATAAAATCGAGGTCACGCACAATAAACCTTAATCCATCAACCAACCGCATTAGATCTTCCCTGCTTTCTTGAAGGCCAACAGGCTGGAGGTCATTCGTATCTCTGGGAGAACCTGGTTCCACCAGAGTCACCATTACAGAAAAAAACATATTTCTTTTATTACTTCTGAAGTAGGCTATACCTACCAAGTAGAGCAACTTGGTTTATACTGTACATTGTATTAAACCTTAGGGTCATTTAGTTGCTTTTGGCTCAGGGTGTTATGAGAACCCAACTGGTATGTAAACATAATATACAGTTAAGTCCATTATCCAATACATGATAGTTTTGTTTAAAAGTATTTTCTATGAAAGTAGCCAAAGCTTTTTTTTTTTTTTTTTACAATTTAACTCTGGGTGCATAACTTCTATCAGCTCAAGGGCCACATTAGGCTTTGTGTGTCCTGTTGAAAATAGCATTTCAAAAGTCAGCATGGCCTGGATCCTTTGGGGAAAGGTTTTGGAAATTTTAATGGATGAAACTGGAGCCTTAAATATTTGCAGAAAGTCCTACTTTGCCCCTTAAAACCTCTCCAAACTTGTAAAAATTCAGTAATAGACAAAAGTACATTTTCTTTTGGCCTGCTCTCTTTGGATGAAGAGGCCTTGCATCTTGCACTCCTGTTCTAACACCAGTACCTAGATGCCTCATTAGTAAATTATTTTATTTGAATATGACAGCATGCACTCTGCACGCAAGAGTGATGTCATTCTTGCTGTATATCACCTGCCAATATCTCAGAAACGTTGGCAAAGTCATCTAGGTTCAGTCTTGGTTGTAACATTAATTAAAATGCATTTTAATATTGTATCTTGATCACTCCAACCCAGTGTATAATATCCATGGTATATGCATTAAGCTAGTATTAAAAAGGCAGCAGTATCTTCAGTTAATACACCCTGGATTAAATTCCCATATGGCAGTGATCATAATATAGTATCATTGTGCTGCATTCCATAGACGTTTCAACTATTGCTCATTTAAGGATCCTGTTTTATATCACTTTTTTGATACAATAGCCATAAATAATATGCTACAATCATGATGCTTCTAGAGCTGAGGCTATCAAAAATGATCTTACGCAGCAAAAATTGATCTTACCACATATAAAGCTTCCTGCAGTAAGATTTTTCTGTGGTTTCTCTAGCTCTTTATGGCCTCTCAGCTGAACTCCAGCAAATCATGTATCAGTCTGCTACAAAAGCATTTTCTCCATGTCAGCAAATGCAGCCTACAGATTTTTTTTTTTTTTTTATTCCTGCGCAGACAATCTATTCACTTTCAGGCTTGCCTGGCACTTTACAGGGCTCGATCCAGAGTATGTTTATTCAGACCCAAACACCATTTTGCTTTACTGATAAATGCTAAAATCACCAGAAACAAGATAGGCGTAAAGTGTTCCAACATGCACCTGAAACAGCTGTTTCCATTCATACCTACTTTTGTCCAGTTTTAAAATTAGTCAGAAAGTATAGATATAAAAGTGAATTCTTTAGGAAATTGGCCTGAAATTTTATTTTTCCAGAATATATTTCTAATTTAGAGAATTCTATAGCCTATCACTGATTACTAAAGCCCAGATATATTACCAATCACTGAACTTGGGAATGTTTTGAGTCCCATCCCCTACGGAGGTACTTCTGGTGGGACCCAGAAGGGCCTTCTCCATGGTGGCTCCCTTTCTTTAGAACATCACCAACAGGCCTAGAGAATACAGAGTGGGATGGAGCCCATCAAATGGCTTGTTTGACTAATTGCTGTGATGGGAGGGGTGGTGGTTATATTGTTATTGTTGTATATTGGGTTTTTATTTTTTTTGTAAGCTGCCCAGAATTACTGAGAGTGTGTGAGAGGCCATATAAATGTTCTAAATAAATAAACAAACTTGGGAGAGCCAAGTTGTATCAGAGACTTCTATAAAAAAGTATGAAGAATGTGGGAGCAGCTGATCCTACATGAAATATCTTTTATGTTAGGGGCTGCTAAATAAGATTTAATCTTTTATGTTTTCTGGTCATTTATGGTTTTATTTTATTGGAAATGGCCTATAACCCATAATGACATGTGACATATACATAATAAATAAGAGCAAAACCTCATCTAGTCCCTTGAGAAAGGAAATATGAATGGATCCCTTCCCTGTAAAACCTTTTCAATCCCAAACAAATTCATTTGAAAAGCCCGCTGAATTAAATTAGAACAGCAGCAACCATAAGCATCAGGCTGTACTTAAAAAAACACATTACAGATAGTCCTCAACCTATGACCACAATGGAGCCCAAAATGTATGTTGTTAAGTGAGACTTTTGTTTAGTGAATTTGCTCCATTTTATGACCTTTCTCCCTACAGTTGTTAAATGAACCACTGCAGTTCTTAAATTAGTAACACAGCTGTTAAACGTATCTGATTTTCCCATTGACTTTGCTTGTCAGAAGGTCACAAAAGATGGATGACATGACCCTGGGACACTCCGTCATAAATGTGAGTCAATCATTTCAAATGTAAATCACATGACCATAGGGATGCTGCAAAGGTCGTAAGTGTGAAAAAATGGTCGAGTCATTTTTTGGGGGGTGCCGTTGTAACTTTGAATGGTCACTAAAGGAACTGTTGTAAATTGAGGACTAACTGTATATAAACCCAGGGACAAGATAACTTAGAGCAGGTTCTCAGCAGAAGAGATTTCCTAAAGAACCCAGCACCTGTTCTTCTTATCATGCATTGACAAAGCAAATAATCCTTATTAGCAAAAGTTATAAGGAGGCCTCCTTTCTAAATCACCTTTTCTAGGGAATGGGGGGGAGAGGGGGAGGAAATTAACACCTGAGAGTGCCCCCTGCCTGTAGAATGAAGCATAGCTGTTCAACTTCTTCGAGGAAGAAAAAAAAAAAAGATACGCACGCTGGAAGAAGCTAAATTAGCAGGCAGATGCTGCGCTCGGAACGGTGGAAAGCAACAGCAAGAGGAACGGAGCATGGAAGGCAGTAAAAATCACGAAGTGGGGGTTGGGATCCAAAATTGAGCGGGATATCCCGTGTAAAATGACAGCCGGGTGCGGCAGGTAGAGAGAGAGAGAGAAAGCATTGATGCGGGTACAAATGCTGCAAAGGACGAGAAAAGGCAGGAAAAGCGGCAACGTTGGGCGCCCAGAGAAGGCTAAAGGGGAACTGTCGGGGACGCGTGTGCCTCTGCCTTGCCGGATTCGGATAGGGTTGACTGGATGACAGTAGACCGTCTCCCCCCCACTGACCCCCCCCACGCACACACCGGACCTTCCATCCGACTTCAGCCTCCCGTGGGGGGCATCCACCCCGATCTCCGTTCCTTCCCGCCACTTGCGGCGCAAGCGTGCGCTCCGTCGATGGCGCGCCTTGCGCTGCCTCACCTGCTTCCGAGACGACGCCGATCCAGAGGCAGAGGCAGAGGGCGCTCAGTCTCTCCATTCGCGGCGCCGGGCCGACAGCCCGTCGGGGAGGGAAGGCGGCGGGGCGAGACGGACCCATCTTTTTTCGCTGCTGCTGGAAGAAGCGGCCGGTTTTCGCCCGGCGCAAACGCCGCTCCATCCGCCCCCAAGCACAGCTGACGGGCTATCGGAGGAGGGTGAAGGGGGGATAGGGGTGGAACGGCTCGGCCCCGCTTCCCTTTCCTTTTCCTCCCCTTTGCTGTCGCTGCCAGAGAGTCCTCCTGCCTGGGTGGCTCAGCCAACTGAGGAATTCGGCCAATGGCTCTGCCCCGGGAAGGTGCCGAGCTGGGTGTGAGGAGCGAGCAAAAGTGGAAGGAGAAGGGAAGGGAAGCGAGCAAAAAAGAAAGAAAGAAGAAAGAAAAAAAAGCGGGAAGGGCGCGGGAGCTGTTAATCGACGGCTGCGGGAGGTCGAGTGGGCCAAGAGCAGAAAGTGCAAGGCCGGGTGGAGGCGGCCACAGATGACGGGGTGGGGCTTGCTGAGCGGAGCCGAGCTCAGGACTGAATGGGATGAGAGAGAAAAAAGGCGGCGGCGGCGGGTGTATGTGAGGATGCTTCGAAGGGAGCTGAGAAGAGTGGCGCGGGATGTTGAGGGAGAGGAAACGAAATCGTGTCGGGAGGAAAGGGGAATCGGGGTTCTTAGCGGAAGGCGGAGGTAACGAAGTGACTGAGGGGGAGAAAGCAGATAGGTGGAACGGAGTCAATAGGTGCACGAAACACGCCGACCCAAAAGAGCCGAAGCGAAGGGCATATGAGAGAGTTCCCCAACCAGACCTGCTGATCCCCGAGACCGCTAAAATAAACCTCAGAAAAAGGCATCTTAGGATCGAAGATTGAAGTCAACAAACTGAGGTTTTCCTGACCCGAACGTTGTTGAATTAATAACGGCTCTAGTGATGCTAAAATATTCGAAAGGGATGAATAACGACCACAAGCATAAAACCACAAGGCTCTCGTTATGTATGTATAAGTGGAAAGGAGAGAGCCATTCGTTGAATAATAATAAAAAAAATAAAACGATTTTTTTTTTTTTTGCTCTGTTCATTTGCTCTTTGTAACCAGGTAATTGGGAGACTGGTATGGGTTGATCTCGAACTGAATCTCTCAGAACCTTTTTGGCTCACTCTATAACATTGTCCAGCAAGTCATAAACAGGAAAGTTGGAACGGATCATTTAAGCTTCTTGAAGGAAGGGGAGAGAAATTCATTGCAATAGCAATATACCACAACTACTTTGCTATGCATTCCTGTACTTGTCAATTTGACAAGATTGACTTGGAAATCGTATCAGACTGTTCTGTCCCTAATTTACATACTCGAAATCCCCGCGCTTTGATTGGCTAAAGCGCGGGGATTTCTGATTGGCCAGGCGAGCCGCGCTGATTGGCCCGTTTGGAGTCTCCCATGATTGGCTCACTCCAAGAGCGGGAGACTTGAATTGCTGCCATTGGCCGCGGCCGCCGCAGCGAAAAGGATAAAAGCCGCGGGCTTTTTCCTTTTCGCCGGTTTGGTTCACAACTGTTTAATAAAGAGCTTGAAACGTAGTCACTGACTCCTGGCGTCTTTTGTGGACACGACACTGGCGACGAGGGTGGGATCCCGACCCTGAACTGAACCCCGTGTCCAACAAGAGCCAGTTTCAGCACCGAAATGGCGAAAATCGCACCGCCCGCCCCCTTCAACCCCGCCACCGAGGACTGGGAATCGTTCTCAGACCGTTTCCGCATGTACCTCGAGTGCACCGGAATGAAGGACGCCCCGAGCCCGCTAAAACGCGCCGTTTTCCTCACCCATTGCGGAACCGAGGTATTCCAGATGGCCAAAGCATTGGCCAAGCCAGCCGACGCAACCGCCATGGACTGGGACGTCCTCGAACCTATCCTGCGGCGCCATTACGCCCCCGAGGTCCCCATCCTGATCCGGCGCAACGAATTTTACCGGCGCGACCAGAAACCGGGCGAAAAACTGAGCGATTTCGTCGCCGAGCTGAGGCGCCTAGGTGAACTCTGCGAATTCGAAGGTCTGAACAGCCTCCTAAGAGACCGATTCGTACTTGGCCTATGGGACCCTGCACTCCAGAGCCAGCTTATGGCCAAGGGCGACATCAGCCTAGCAGACGCCCTCACCGCAGCCGCAGCCGCAGAAGCAACCCGCACTTCCGCTGACAGCATGCGAAAATCAGACGCGAAGGGCGGAAACAACAACCCGGCAAGGTCGACCGACCCAAAAAACGAATCAACCGCACACTACGGAGAATTCCAGTCTGCATCCAGCACGTCAGAAGACGAGGAGGACATACATCGCGTGCAGACGGGGCGCGGCGACCAACGGAACCGAAGAGGTCGTAGGTTGAGGACCAACTGTGCCGGGTGCGGCGGCGACCACCCCCGATCAGAATGCCGATTTTTTTACTCTATCTGTAGGCATTGTGAAAGAAGGGGACACATCGCCCGGGTTTGCCGCCAAAAGAAGACTCGCAGTCCACCCAGATGGGACCAACACGACCGAAAAAAGGAAAGCCCCCCGCCCAGGACCAGAGATCGCCAATCGGACGGCCGGTGGGACCGAATCCAACGACCCTCAAGAGGCGGCGACAGTCGGCGCAAGGAAGATACCCACCAGACGGTAACCATCGGCCACGCCATCTCCGACGGTGCCAGAAAGGTACACGTAGAAGTCCATATTGAAGGCCAACCATGCAAGATGGAGGTGGACTCCGGATCCTACCTCTCCATGATTGCATGGCACGAGATAAAACGACTAGTGCCCACCCTCCATAAGAGGAACATAAATGCCCAAAAAATCATTATAAAAGACTACCAGGGAAACCGCGTCCCGGTAGTGGGCACCAAGAACTTTAATGTAACTTATAAGGGCCGCACCGAACAACTCCCACTCACAATCGTCGATCGCGACCGCCCAAGCCTGCTGGGACTACAATGGTTCGCCCCACTCGACATCGCGCTGACAGGAGTCAACCACGTCACCGACGACGGCTGGGAACAGCGGCTAACCCAGGAGTTCCAGGAGGTCTTCGACGGAAGCCTGGGCAAGTACCAGGGGCCCCTTATCTCATTCGACCTAGACCCTAGGGTTCCCCCCAAGCGGCTAAAACCTAGGAGGGTACCATTCGCCCTAAAACCTAAAATTGACGAGCAGATTGACAAGCTCGTCAAACAGGGGGTGTTGCAACCGATAGACCATGCCCGATGGGAGACCCCTATAGTGACCCCAGTCAAGCCAGACGGGTCCGTGAGAATTTGTGGGGACTATAAGGCCACCCTAAACAGCGCGTTGCAACAGAGTGCCTACCCCGTCCCAATCGTGCAACACCTACTGCACTCACTGGGAGGGGGCAAGGTCTTTGCCAAGCTCGATCTCGCCCAGGCATATCAGCAGTTGCCGGTCGACGAAAAAACAGCGGAAGCCCAGACCATCGTTACCCATCGGGGGGCCTTCAAGTGCAACCGACTCCAGTTCGGAGTCAGCGTGGCACCAGGCATCTTTCAGAGCTTGATGGAACGTTTACTACAAGGCATCAAGGGGGTGGTGCCCTATTTTGATGACGTATTAGTGGCGGCGCCAAACGAAGCCGAATTAGAAAACCGACTCAGGGAGGTCTTAACAAAATTTAAAGTAACGGGACTAAAAGTAAAACGAGAAAAATGCCAACTATGCACAGAGCGAGTGGAATTCTTGGGCTACCTTCTAGACCGGCATGGCATTCACCCTACAATTAAAAAAGTGAAAGCCATCAAAGAAGCCCCCACCCCAAGGTCTAAAACGGAACTACAGGCTTTCTTAGGGTTGCTGAATTTTTATAATGTTTTCCTACCCCAAAAGGCTACGGCGGCGGAGCCTTTGCATAGGCTCCTGGATAAGGCAGCAACCTGGACTTGGGGGAGACGAGAGCAAGCCGCCTTCCAAAAAACCAAAGACCTTCTCACCTCCAACGCCGTCCTGATTCAATTCAGCGAAACCTTGCCCTTGGTTGTCACTTGCGACGCATCACCTTTCGGTGTCGGCGCTGTCCTCAGCCATACCCTCCCCGACAAAAGAGAAGCACCCATCGCGTTCTTTTCCAGGACTCTAACTAAACCAGAGCGGAACTATAGCCAGCTGGACAAAGAAGCTTTGGCTATAGTTGCCGCCGTTAAGCGATTCCACAAATACCTTTACGGCCGCCCGTTCACCATTGTGACAGATCATAAGCCGTTGCTGGGCATCCTCGCAGGAAACCGAGCCACCCCGAACATTTTATCACCCCGGATGACAAGGTGGTCCGAGTTCCTGGCAGCCTACAGCTACGAACTGTTACACAAGCCGGGTAAGAAAATTTCACACGCGGACGCTTTAAGCCGCTCGCCCTTACCAGACTCTGATCCTGACCCAGCACCAACGACAAACACCCTTAACATCGAGAACCTGCCCAACCTACCCATTACCGCATCAGACATTGCCAGGGAAACTATTAAGGACAGGCGTCTGGCGCGAATTTTACATTGGGTGGAAAAAGGTTGGCCTGAAAGGGACAATGACGAATCCGTTAAGACATTCAGAAACCGCCAGACTGAACTCTCGCTGCTTAAGGGGTGTATTTTGTGGGGTGACAGGGTGGTCATCCCGGACAGGTTGCAAGGGAAGGTCTTAGAGATGCTGCATGAGGGGCATCCTGGCATCGTCAGAACTAAAGCCCTGGCCAGGAGTTACGCTTGGTGGCCAGGGATGGACAAGCAGATAGAGGCATGGGTAGCTAAGTGCCGACGATGCCAGGAGACCAGACCAAGCCCACCCACAGCACCCATCCTGGAGTGGGAAACACCAAGGGGGCCCTGGTCCAGGATCCATTTAGACTTTGCCGGTCCCACGAATGGGCATATATTTCTAATAACAGTTGACGCTTACTCCAACTGGTTGGAGGTAAGCGACATGAAATCCACTACCACGGAGGCCGTTATCAAAGAACTTTGCAAACTCTTTTCCACACACGGCCTCCCAGACGTCGTCGTCTCTGACAACGGGCCCCAGTTTACTTCCCTCGACTTCGAGAGATTCCTGGCGGAGAGGGGCATCCGCCACGCATTAACAGCACCGGCGCATCCGGCGGCGAACGGTAGGGCGGAACGGATGGTACAATTTACCAAAAAAACCATCCGGAAAATGGACCACGGGGAGATCAACGACAAAATAAATAAACTCCTCTTTATACAACACATCACCCCGAACACCACTACCAACAAAAGCCCAGCCGAGTTACTAATGGGTAGGAAGCTGAGGTCCCCGCTCGACCGGTTGCACCCAACATACAACCCGGAGCGGCCCCCAGACTCAAGTTCAAAATACCGAACATTTGCCCCCGGCGACTTAGTCTACGCGAAAAACCTGATGGGGGACCCCCTATGGATCCCAGCCGTCATCACCCAAATCACAGGCCCACGGTCGTACCGGCTCCAAACCACCGATGGGCGAGCCTGGAAACGGCACATTGACCAGCTCAGGTCACGAACAGCAACAGACCTCAACCCCCAAAACACGAACCAAGGGGGGAGGGAATACCCGAATAAACAAACGCAAGAAAAAATAAACCAGCAGTACTTACCGGAACGCAGCCATCGCGATCCCCCACCGGAGAAGAACCACCTGGCCAGCTCAACCGACTCGGAGAAACCAAGCGGGAGCGGCGAAACCCGTAGCTCAACCAACCCGGAAGGCCCAGGTGGGAGCCACGGAGAAAGAACCGGCCCGATCACCCAGCCGGTTCGCACAGAAGAGGGAGCAGCCAAAAACATGACCGCTCCGGCCGACATCCAGCTTGCAACTGAGTTGCGCAGGTCAAGTAGGACTAGACGGAGCCCCGCCTACCTACGTGACTACGCAACGTGATGGACTATACCAAGAGGGGAGGGGTGTTCTGTCCCTAATTTACATACTCGAAATCCCCGCGCTTTGATTGGCTAAAGCGCGGGGATTTCTGATTGGCCAGGCGAGCCGCGCTGATTGGCCCGTTTGGAGTCTCCCGCGATTGGCTCACTCCAAGAGCGGGAGACTTGAATCGCTGCCATTGGCCGCGGCCGCCGCAGTGAAAAGGATAAAAGCCGTGGGCTTTTTCCTTTTCGCCGGTTCGGTTCACAACTGTTTAATAAAGAGCTTGAAACGTAGTCACTGACTCCTGGCGTCTTTTGTGGACACGACACAGACCATGCTTGTATGCATCTTATATTAATAAGCATATTCACATTCATTGCCAATGACCTATGGTTAACTGGAACTGTGGGATCATGCATGCTCTTCCAATATATTCAAAACTTCGGAATAAGGATACAGACATTTTAAGCACACGAGAGTCATTGACAAACCTCTTTAATTACAAACAACAGTATCAGCAAGAACTGACTTGCTATTTCCTCTCTTGTTTTGTTTCCTTTTTGTTTCTTATTCAGCAAAGCCCACATTTAAGAACTGCACAACAAGGTTCTCAAAAAGAAAAGAAAAAAACCTTTTTATGACCCATGTAAGTCCCTGATTTGGGGTAGAGTCAGGGCGACTGAAAGTGAGCCAAAAATTCAGATATTGGTATCTTACTAGTTTTTTGCTTCAAGTCACTGCTTTGCTGTGAAGTGTTGCAATAGGTTCAGTTGCCTTTTGCTCTAGCCTAATTCATTGGAGATCTTGACAGCCTACAAAATGCTATATTTATTTGCATTCTTATAGGATGAGTTCTTGTAGATGGCCTGCGGAGAAGATAATTGTTCTAAATAGTTTGCATTTTAAAGGCTCTACTGTATTAAACTCTGTTGGATAGTCAGACATGTTTCCTTCTATATAGGGATTGTAGTTCTGTCTGCAGAAAAAAAAATGCATGTCAAAAATGCTAGGGCATAAGAACAGATAATAGTTTTGCAGTGGTTAGCTACCAGCTGCAATGTGTGTTTGTGGGTGCAAACATCTTCAAACCAATGGCTTGTGTGAACAAAAGGTGAAAGGAGATACATTTGGAACTGGCATATTATTCTCCATAGCTGACTTTTCACTTTGATAGGAAAGCAGAAAATGAGAACAATGCAGAAATTAAATTGCATTATTGACTTCTTTGCGTTAATACACCTGAATCTTTCCTTGCATTTCAGAAATATTACTGAATCCTTTAATTTATAACATTATTAATGTATTTAAAGCACAGCACTTTTTCTCTGCTTGCTTGAAAGCACCCAAGTATTGGAATTGTTCTGAAAATAATAGTATACTTCTTTTTTCAATAAAAATGGGTTAAGGTTTTAATATTTACATTTAGAAATGTATATAAATACATAGTTTGCTTTGATGAAGTTTAGAACTAGTGTGTCACTAGATGTAAACACATGAATCTTGCAAGTTATTGGAGAAATGTGTCAAACTAAGTAAAAATGCACAGACTAAATTACTTGTCTTTTACATCTCATGTTTATGTCTGTCTTGGCAGGGTTGGTTATAATTCAAACATTGCATAGTCTGATTTTAAAAATTAACATTTGAAGTGAAACTAAATACTCAAGTAACAGCTGATGTGTTTTAAAAATTATACATACATGGCTAATTTAACACTTTCATCCCTACAACTCTTCTACCCAAAATCCTATCAAATTGCTATAAGCTGCCTGAAGATGATGTCCAAGTGCAGGAAATAATGTTTCAGGGCAGACTAGGCTGGGCAGACTAGGATCTTCTGTATACCTGGGCAGATTAGGATCTACTGTAACTATAGGTTGCCCCTTTTATACAAGCTTTGGTTTGGTTTAAGTAATCTATTTGAGGGAAATGTGGAAGGTGAAAAAAGGAAATGATGACCAGGGGAATAGATAAGCATAAAATAGCTCCACTGATCTTCCCACCAAACATTGCTTAGGAAGTAGCTGAGATACAACTACTGTATCATTTTCTCCTGCAACTCTCAGGTAGACCCCCACAGAATTCAATGTAACCTAAGATTGCAGCTCTAAGACTGGGCAAACTCTGATACTTCCAACATTGCTGAATGACAACTCCCAACTTCCTTCATCACTGGAGCTGCTAGAAAGTGTTGTTCAATAGCATTTGGGAAGCACTTCCCAGAATTGTATTAAAGTCATTTGAATAATGGGAGTAGAGATGTTGCATCACAGCTCTGACATCTTGTGCCCCCCTCCCAGTTATAATTGGAAAGAGACAGTAAAGATTGCACTTAAGAAAGAACCAGCTGTTTACATTAGTTCTGCTTGGCAGATTTGTTAAATGCCAATGTAACACATGCTTTCTTTTATTCCCTATTGTTTAGATGTGTGCTGTTCTAGAAGACACCAGAGCTCCTAATTGTTCTGGAGCCATTCACAATGCAGACAGCTAGAACAAGGATAGTATTCTGATGCAGCTAAAGAGTAAAGGGAGGAAAGAAATAAGCAAACAAAAATCAAAGAGTAATATGCAAATAGTGCTAATTTATCCATTTGTAAAGTGAGGACTTTGAAGAGATACAACATTATGTAATTTCAAGATTAAAAATGATTCAATGTAGGCAATCTGGGCATCAGCCTTTTCAGAACAGATAGTATTTTCCGAGCATGAGTTGAACCTGCTTCGGTAAATTAATAGGATGGGTTGTGCTAGGGGGAAAAAAAAATGCAATTTTGCATTTTTACCCAGAAATATGTGTTCAATATTTCTGGATGGTGTGTACTCAATTTCCTTCCCAAACTATTTTGAATATACACATCCTGTTTCTAAAATCAAATGGCAAGGAATGAATATTATAGCAAACATTTGAGATTCTGGAGCAAAATTCTAGAACCTGATGATAAAATAATACATACTGTGCATTTTAGTATAATCATAATCTTTATATAGCTGGTTGTGTCAATTAAGAAATTTAAATATTTATGTTTAATTAAGATTATGTGCCATCATTTGGGTTGCAATAAAATGTTTAACAACTATTGCCTTAGAGGAAGCATTCATGATAAAACATATGAATACATTATCTAAATGTATTAAGACTGCCTACTTTTTGCTGAGAATAAAGCAATAACTGAATGACATAAATATTTTATCTACATTATTTAAATGTAGATAAAATATTTTCATCATTCAGTTATTGCTTTATTCTCAGCAAAAAGTAGGCAGTCTTAATTGTTTAAGTCTTATTAATTTTCTGGGAAGAGTTAAGAATAATTGAGATGACAATTTGCTTGGGATTAAACTCCATCTGAATAAATGTTTATAATACTGTAGTTAGTTATTTCCTAGCTTTGATTATTCAACTTGTACAAACTTTTTCAGTCATTTTTAATATAAGCATTGCATTAATTGCTTTTATTTTTAAAAAATACCCTTTTCTGTCCTAAAGCTCTATTATTTAAAGCTACAATTTATATCTACAGTATCATTTCAATTTTCCAAAGAAAGTATAGTTAAATTTCTGAGTCTTATTAAGTGTAATACCTGTTACTATATACATACCTAAATGCTTACACTTATTAAGTGTAATAACTGTTCCTATACACATAAGAGCCATGGTGCCACAGTGATTAGAATGCAGTACTGCAGGCTAACTCATTGCACAGTCCAGGAGTTCAATTCTGACTGGCTCAAGGTTCACTCAGCCTTCCATCCTTCAGTCAAATGGGGACCCAGATTGTTGGGGTCAATATGTTGTTGAAAACTGTTTAAAGGGGGCTGTAAAGCACTATATAAAGTAGTATATAAATCTAAGTGCTATTTCTATTGTAGCTACATTCGCTCTGGAATTGTGCACTAGGAGATTCTCTGGATTCTTAAGTTTGTGATGCTAGGTTAAATTATTTGTGGATCACACCACTGAATTTTTGAAGCTTCTTAACACTCTTTATTCTAAATCTGTTTCCCAAAACTATCATAAACTGAAATGATATGAGAACATGAAATTGATTGATTGATTGATTAGGTGCCATCAAGTCATTTTTGACTCCTACAGTATTATTAGGTATCTTCAAAATCATTAAAGTGTAAAGGCATTATTCTTCCTATCTTGCTTCTTTAAAGTATAATTTTTGCTTTCAAAGAGTGTTACAGGGCACATCTTTAGTTACAGGGTGTTAAGAGTGTTACAGGGCACATCTTTACTCTGGCACATCTTTAGACATAAATTTATCATGGCATAATCCATTCCAAGGGCTTCATGGCTGCTCTACCAATTGCCAATCTTCAGTGTATTACTTAATTGTTTGTTCATTTACTGTTGATAATTGATCTTAAAAGGCAGAAGCTATCCTTCACTTCAGTATCTCCATTATCAGTTGCAAGGGTGGTTGTTTGTTGTTAATAATTTGGTTTTCTTTATAATTGGCTTCACAAAACACTTAGTGAAAATCTGGAAATCACAATGATAAATATAGGGGAGCAGAAAGAGGATCAGATTATCCAGGAAATATACATGCAGGTAAACTGGGTTGGCCTGAAGACTTAAGTTTGTAAGGAGATGAGGTTAGTGAAGAATAACAAGAATAACAAAAAGACATACTTAAGATGTATTCAATGTAAAATATTATCTGTTCAATGAAGACAATAACAGATAATAAGGAAAAGGCAAAACTACTCAATCAATCAGAATAGAGCTGGAAGGGACCTTGGAGGTCTTCTAGTCCAACCAGCAGACCCTACAGCAGGGTGTCAAACTTGCATTGTCACGGTGGCATGATGTGATGTATCAGGACTTCTCCCCCTTCGCTAAACCAGATGAGGGAGGGGCAGCCCATGATGCATCCGGCCCACAGGCTGCGAGTTTGACACGCCTGCCCTATACCATTTCAGACAACTGGCTGCCAGCCTCTTTTTAAAGACCCCCATGAATTCTGATTTTGGCTCAGTGATTTCTGAGAAGAGAATATGCATTCTACCAGGCAATTGAAAAATTCAGTTGAAGATGTTCTATCAAGTTTGGTAGAAATATTGTCAGAAATGCCTGTTGATCCTGAATGAGCTGAAATTTCCTGTATAGATCAATCCTATCTTATGCTTCTACAGGAACTTGTGATGATTTGGCTATACTTCATTAATTTGGGAAATTGG
Organism: Hydrophis major; assembly: GCA_033807585.1. Lineage (NCBI taxonomy): Eukaryota > Metazoa > Chordata > Lepidosauria > Squamata > Elapidae > Hydrophis > Hydrophis major. The sequence continues at coordinate 132,366,606 of CM066329.1, read as the reverse complement.
AAGAAAGAAGTATCAGATGAGTGGAATGAAGAAACTTCAAAAAGGGGAAAGGAGAATTTGGGAAATTGTAGATCAATCAAGCTAAAATCAATAAGGGAATGCTGTAGAACAGATTATAAGGTGATACATCTGAAAATAATGCAATTGTCACTGGAAGTTAGTATGATTTTAACAAAAGAATCTCATCATAATTTCTTTTAACAAAGAAGTTCAACTTTCCCCTTCTTGACTTTGTATTGTGGGATATAGACAGGACAAATAATCGGATAAGGTCGTATGAATGTTACAGAGAGAGAAAGAGAGAGAGAGAGAGAGAGAGAGAGAGAGTCTCAAATTAAATGGAGGGTGCAATAGAATTTCCCAGCCTTCTCAAATCTTGTGCTCTCTAAAGGTTTTAGATTACATATGGCTTCATTTCCTAGCTAGCATGTTCAAAGACTATGATGGCTTGTAATGATGACCATTCTAATTCAATTCATCAGAAGGACTCCAAGCCCAGGATATATGGATATTCAAATAGTGAATATTTCAACTTACTGATAATCTTTTTCCAATGGAGATTTCTTCCATCAGTCAGTCAAAACAGAACAACTAATGATCATTCAGCATTCTATTAACACAACGTGACCCATGCTTACCTTCCAAATAAGATAGACTCAGTCTCTTCCATGAATAATAGCTGACTGTTGGCAGGATTACCCTCTGCCATAGTTGACTTTGTGGCTGAACAACCAATTTAGCCATTTTGGCCATTTGATTGAGTGTTCTGCCTTTTGTGATTCATTTAGCTGAGATGGATTGAAATGGCTAGTTATTTCTACTTGAACTTGAGTTTTTATCTCTTTGTGTTGCCAAAACCTTAAAGTACTTTTCGTGAAGATAAATAGCTGTAAAAAGTCCTTTTGCTTTACTTTGGACAGGGATGAGGAATTGGTTAAGATTGAGGAATTGCAAATACGAAGTAGAGTTTTATTCTACTTTAATTAAATATTCAAAATTTTCCTTTCTGATCCTCTATCAGTTTCTTCCAGATGCATTGGATTAGAGTTGTATTCCAAAATGTCTAAAGGGCAAAAACATCAATTTGAAGAAAACTGATAAAGCTGTTGGTTTTTCAGCATTTTCTGTTTTGCTTCATTGGTTTGTCAAGTGTTTAGCTACTGCTTGGCATTGTAGTGAGACAATGTGTTTATATGCAAATACTAAACATCTCTGAAGCAAATTGAGATCAATCACACTTTAATACTTCCCAATCCATCAAAATGCCAGTGCATCTTAGAAACTATTGTCCCACAGGTAATCTGAAAACAGGTTAGAATCTGACTCATACCTTCAAATAAATTAAGAATTATGTACTCACAGGAAAGGAGTAGTTTTAGATTAAACCAATTCTTAGATATGAATATTACCAAAATTTGTGAGGAGTTCTGAAACATGTAGTGTATGCAAGGAAGTTTTGGAACATTTCTCAATTTAGAGGGAACTATAAGGAAGAGTAGGAAGAAACTAAAGAGAGAGAGACACACACACAGAAAGAGAAATTATGGAAAGATTGTTACCTGGCCACAGAAAATATTTAGAAACTGTTGCCTCAATCCGAAAAAACATTAAAAGCAACAAAACCTCCTTCAAAATGTAGACGTCTTGCTCAAATGAGATGAATAAAATGAAACATTTTCATGTTAAAAACAAGCAATAAGGATAGAGCAAAGAACATTATGACCAACAATAAACTTCAGTTCAACAAATTTGAAGCAAGAAATTGATCACGTAAACCACTTGATCAGGAATCATACAGCAGATCTCAGTGCCTGAACTGATTTACTGGAGGCAAATATGGAAAACTGACAAAACTGGATTAATAAGCGATGGAGTTGTGGATCTGACATAAATAAATAGTGAGCTCTAGGCAGCATCTACCTGAACTATCTTGAAGAGTCTACTATAAAATTGCCAGTTTGTTAACACAAATATGCAACTTCTCCCTAAAGTTGGTATTCTTTCCTAAAAGACTAAAAACACCAAAGCATTTTTAATTTTTAAAAAAGAATTTTGGGGTAGAAGGGTGGGGAATTCAGGAAATTGCCCGCCTATTGGTTTGTTTCGGGTAAACTGATAGAAAATATTCTCAAAACGTATATAAATAAATGTGCTTTGCTTTAAAAAAAAAAAAAAAAGAACCAAAAGACTTTCAGTGAACCAGTTTTTTTTTTTTAAAAATAATACATTAAGAATGACCAGATGATTGTTGTGTACTACAAAGTTCGAAGAGTCCTAAAGAAATTTAACATCTAAGTGCTAATAAAATTGATCTTCTCATGAGCTAGTATTTTCAGTTTGTTTATAGATGCCTTCAAAATAGGCATGAACAAAGATTCCTTTCAGCTCCATACCTAACGTGCAATGTAACAGTGTGAAATTATGTTTCCTGATCACCCTTAATTTTGTGTCTGCTTCTTTCTATATAGACGCATCTTTTTGGGTGAAACATATATATACATGTACAGTATTTTGTACTTGGACATTTAGCAGAACTTGGCTGCTCTTGGCAGCTAAGCAAGGTAAGCCAAGATTAGCATTTGATTGGGGGATCACTTCAGAATATCAGGTCCACTGATTAGATGGAGGGATAATTTAAAAAGTCCTGGAAGGTTGCTTCTACACACTGCCCAAAAACTTGCATGGATACAGTCACCAGTTTGATCTGTGGAGAGTTTGGATTTTCTTGGTAATGTGCCATCAAGTCAGTGTTGACTAAGGAATCACACATATCTTCTCCAGAATGATCTGCCCACAACCTGCCCTTAATGTTGGCAGCTTAAAGATGTGTAGACTTCAAGTACTCAAGGTTGAGGAACACTACTTTAGGTCTTCCAAAGAAGCACCAATCTCCACTGGAATCAAGGACAGATTTACCTTTCCCTATATATTTTGATAGGGACTCGGTGGCTCCGTGGCTAAGATGCTGAGCTTGTCAATCAGAAAGGTTGGCACTTCGGCGGTTTGAATCTCTAGTGCCGCATAACAGAGTGAGCTCCCGTTACTTGTCCCAGCTTCTGCCAACCTAGCAGTTCGAAAGCATGCAAAAAATGCAAGTAGAAAAATAGGGACCACTTTGGTGGGAAGGTAACAGTGTTCTGTGCACCTTCAGCATTTAGTCATGCTGGCCACATGACTGTTGTGTCCGCGAAATGATGCCAGGAGTCGGTGACTTCAAATCATGCTCTTTTATTAAAATAGGAACCGAACTGGCCCTTCGCAAAAAGGTTCGCGGCTTTTATTCTTTCAGCCGCGGCGGCCGTGGCCAATGGCACTGCTTTGAATCTCCCGCGATTCGAATGGACCAATCGCGGGAGATTCTTAGCGAGCCAATCGGCGCGGCTCGCCTGACCAATCAGAGTGCCCCGCGCTTTGGCCAATCAAAGCGCGGGGATCTCAAGAATGCTAATTAGGGACAGAACACCCCTCCCCTCTTGGTTCAGTCCTTACGTCGCATAGTCACGTAGGTAGGCGGGGCTCCGTCTGAGCCTACTGGACCTGCGCAGCTCAGTCGTAGGTTGGATCCCAGCCAGTTCGGTCGGGATCTCTGCTGCTCCTGATGCCGTCGTGGGAACCGGCTGGTCGGTCGGGCCGGGCCGCTTTCCGTAGCTCCCTCCTGGGCCTCCTGGGTTGGTTGAGCTGCGGGTTTCGCTGCTCCCGCTCAATCTTTCCGGGTCGGTCGAGCTGGCCTGGCTGTCTCTTCCTGGCGAGGGGTCGTGATGGCTGCTTTCCGGTAAGTATGGCTGGTTTATTCTTCTTTGGTTTTGGTCCTCTGGGTATTCCCTCCCCCCTTGGTTTGTGTTGTGGGGGTTGGTTTCGCCTGTTTGTGCGTCAGTGGTCTCTTGGTTGGCAGTCCTCGACCTTAATTGGTCGATGTGGCGTTTCCAGGCTCGTCCGTCTGCTATGTGTAGCCGGTACGAGTGTGGGCCTGTTATTTGTGTGATGACGGCCGGTACCCATAGTGGGTCTCCCGTCAGGTTTCTTGTGTTTACGGGGTCGCCTGGTGCGAAAGTTCGGTGTTTGCTGTTTGAGTCTGGGGGCTTCTCCGGGTTATATGTGGGGTGTAACCTGTCGAGTGGGGACCTTAATTTCCTCCCCATTAATAGTTCGGCTGGGCTCTTATTCGTTGTGGTATTTGGGGTTTTGTGTTGGGTGAAGAGTAGTTTGTTTATTTTCTCCTGGATCTCCCCGTGGTCTATTTTCCGGATGGTTTTCTTAGTGAATTGCACCATCCGTTCCGCCCTACCGTTCGCCGCCGGGTGCGCTGGTGCTGTCAGCGCGTGGCGGATGCCCCTTTCCACTAGGAATTTTTCGAATTCCAGTGAGGTGAATTGGGGCCCGTTGTCGGAAATGACGATGTCTGGGAGGCCGTGCGTTGCAAAGAGTTTGCAGAGTTCCTTGATCACGGCCTCCGTGGTTGTTGTCTTCATGTTGCTTACCTCCAGCCAGTTGGAGTAAGCGTCTACTGTTATAAGGAAGGTGTGTCCTTTTGTGGGCCCGGCGAAGTCTATGTGAGTCCTAGACCAAGGTCCCCTTGGGGTTTCCCACTCTAGGACGGGTGCTGTGGGTGGGCTTGGCCTAGTTTCCTGGCATCGTTGGCACCTTGCTACCCAGGTCTCAATTTGTTTGTCCATCCCTGGCCACCAAGCGTAACTTCTGGCCAGGGATTTAGTCCTAATGATGCCAGGGTGCCCCTCGTGTAGCAGTTCCAGAACCTTCCCTTGTAGCTTTTCTGGAATGACCACCCTATCCCCCCATAGTATGCACCCTTTTAATAACGAGAGTTCCGTTTGGCGGTTTCGGAATGTTTTGACGGACTCGTCGTTGTCCCTTTCCGGCCACCCTTTCTCTACCCAATGCAACACCCGTGCCAGACGTTTGTCTTTATTAGTCTCTCAGGCAATGTCTGACGCGGTTATGGGCAGGTTGGGTAGAGTCTCTATGCTGAGGGTGGTCGTCGTGGGTGCTGGGTCGGTGTCAGGTTCCGGTAGCGGCGAGCGGCTTAAGGCGTCTGCATGGGAGATCGTCTTACCCGGTCTGTGTATGAGTCCGTAGTTGTAGGCTGCCAGGAACTCGGACCACCTTGTCATTCGGGGAGACAGAATGTTCGGGGTGGCCCGGTTTCCTGAAAGGATTCCCAGCAGCGGCTTGTGGTCGGTTATGATGGTGAATGTCTGGCCGTAGAGATACTCGTGGAATCTTTTTACGGCGGCAACGATAGCCAGAGCCTCTTTGTCCAGCTGGCTATAGTTCCGCTCCAATTTGGTGAGGGTCCTTGAAAAGAACGCGATGGGTTTTTTTTTTCCGTCGGGGAGGGTATGGCTGAGGACAGCACCGACGCCGAAAGGTGATGCGTCGCATGTGACGGCCAGAGGTAGGGTCTCGTTATACTGTATAAGGACGGCGTCCGAAGTGAGGAGGTCCTTTGTTCTTTGGAAGGCGGCTTGCTCGCATTTTCCCCAAGTCCAGGTCGCCGCCTTGTCCAGGAGCCTATGCAAGGGCTCCGCCACCGTTGCCTTTTGGGGCAGGAAGACATTGTAAAAGTTAAGTAGCCCCAGGAATGCCTGTAGTTCCGTCTTCGACTTGGGTGTGGGGGCTTCTTTGATGGCCTTGATTTTTTGGTTTGTGGGGTGAATGCCGTGACGGTCTAGGAGGTATCCTAGGAATTCTACCCATTCCGTGTATAATTGGCATTTCTCCCTCTTGACTTTGAGCCCGGTCTCTTTGAATTTGGTTAGGACCTCCTTTAGGCGACCCTCTAGTTCGGCTTGGTTGGTTGCCGACACTAGGACGTCGTCGAAGTAAGGTACCATCCCCTTGATGCCTTGCAATAGTCTTTCCATTAGGCTTTGGAATATTCCCGGTGCCATGCTGACTCCGAATTGGAGTCGGTTGCATTTAAATGCTCCCCGGTGGGTGACTATGGTTTGCGCTTCTGCCGTTTGCTCGTCGACTGGCAACTGTTGGTATGCCTGGGCGAGGTCGAGCTTGGCGAAAACCTTGCCCCCTCCCAGTGAGTGCAGTAGGTGTTGCACTACTGGGACGGGGTAGGCGCTTTGTTGTAGCGCACCATTTAGGGTGGCCTTATAGTCCCCACAGATCCTCACCGACCCATCGGGCTTGATCGGGGTGACTATGGGGGTCTCCCACCGGGCGTGGTCTATGGGCTGTAGGACCCCTTGCTTGACGAACTTGTCAATTTGCTCGTCTATCTTGGGTTTAAGTGCGAATGGCACCCGCCTTGGTTTCAGGCGTTTTGGGGGGGCATTTGGGTCTAGGCTGAATGATATAAGGGGCCCTCGGTACTTGCCTAGGTTTCCGTCGAAGACCTGTTGGAATTCCCGGGCCAGTTGCTGCTCCCAGCTGTCGTCGGTGATGTGGTCGACTCCCGTGACTGCAATGCCGAGCGGGGCGAACCATTGCAGTCCCAGTAGGCTTGGGCGGTCGCGGTCGACGATTGTCAGGGGAAGCCTTTCGGTGTGCCCTTTATATGTGATGTTGAAGTGTTTGGTTCTGACTACCGGGATGCGGTTTCCCTGGTAGTCCCTTACGATGAGTCTCTGGCTGTCTAGGTTCCTCCTTTGGATGGTAGGCACCAAGCGCTTTATTTCATGCCATGCTATCATGGAGAGGTAAGACCCGGAGTCCACCTCCATTTTGCATGGCTGGACCTCGATGCCTACCTCCACGTGGACCTTCCGGGTGTCATTAGTTATGGCGTGGCCGATGGTGACCGTCTGATGGGTCTCCTCTCTTCGCCGGTTATCGCCGCCTCGCAGGGATCGTCCGTTCTGGTCCCATCTGTTGTCCGAGGGGCGATCTCTGGTCCGGGGTGGTGTGCTCTCTCTCCTCCGGTCGCTCTGGTCCCATCGTGCCAGGCTGCGGTTCTTTTTTAGGCGGCAGACACGGGCGATGTGTCCCTTCTTGTCGCAATGTCGGCAGATCGATTCAAAAAACTGGCATTCCGACCTGGGGTGGTCGCCGCTGCAACCGGCACAGTTGGTCCTCGATTTACGACCCCGCCGGTTCCTTGGGTCGCGGCCTGTCTGGAGGCGATGGATGTCCTCCTCGTCATCGGAAGTGCCCAATGCCGAGTGGAAGTCGCCCTGGTGGGTGGTCGTCTCGGGTTGGGCCTCGGCCGACCTCGCAGGGTTGTTGTTTCCGCTGCGGTCCCCAGCGTTCGGTCTGCGCATGTGGTCGGCGGAGGTTCGGGTTGCTTCGGCGGCTGAGGCTGCGGTGAGGGTGTCTGCTAGGCTGATGTTGCCCTTGGCCATCAGCCGGCTCTGGAGGACGGGGTCCCACAAACCGAGCACGATTCTGTCTCGCAGGGCGTCGTTCAGGTTGTCGAATTCGCAGAGCCCCCCTACGCGCCGTAGCTCGGCGACGAAGTCACTGAAGCTCTCACCTGACCGTTGGTCCCAACAGTAAAATTCATTGCGTCGGATCAGGATGGGTACCTCTGGAGCGTAGTGCCGCCGAAGTATTGGTTCGAGGACATCCCAGTCCATCGCGGTCGCATCGGCGGGTTTGGCAAGCGCCTTGGCCATCTTGAACACCTCGGTCCCGCAGTGGGTCAGGAAGAAGGCGCGCTTCATGGGGCCGGTGGCGTCCTTCAGGTCGCTGCACTCGAGGAACATGCGGAATCGGTCGGAGTACGATTCCCAGTCCTCGGTGGCGGGGTTGAAGGGTGCGGGGGGTGCGATTTTCGCCATCATGGTGGTTCGTCTGGCTTCCGTCAGACACGTGGTTCGGTTCAGGGTCTGGATCCCATCCTCGTCGCCAGTGTTGTGTCCATGAAATGATGCCAGGAGTCGGTGACTTCAAATCATGCTCTTTAATTGAGGTTGGAACCGAACTGGCCCTTCGCAAAAAGGTTCACGGCTTTTATTCTTTCAGCTGCGGCGACCGCGGCCAATGGCACCGCTTTGAATCTCCCGCAATTCGAATGGACCAATTGCGGGAGATTCTTAGCGAGCCAATTGGCGCGGCTCGCCTGACCAATCAGAGTGCCCCGCGCTTTGGCCAATCAAAGCGCGGGGATCTCAAGAATGCTAATTAGGGACAGAACAATGACCACAGATGTCTTTGGACAGCTCTGGCTCTTCGGCTTTGTAACGGAGATGAGCACCACTCCCTAGAGCCGGAAACTACTAGCACGTATGTGCGAAGAGAACCATTACCTTTATCTGTATATTTTGATACAGATACTAACTGAGAAACTTCCTCAGTCTCTCAACCTCCCTTTTAATCTATTTTTTATAATTGTATAAAAATGGGAGAACACAAAATTTTTTAATAACATTGATCAGTTTCAATATGAAGATGTTTGCCTTACTGAAAATAAATATGCCTTAATTATTTGTGTTTTACTGAAATTCCTGTCTTCAAAGAATATATAACTCAGTTATGTAGAATAACAGTGCACAATTCAAAAAATATTTCCTGTTCATCTTTTAAAAGCTGAGTCATGTTAATCTGATTGTGTGACCTCCAGATCTAGTACATTTCAAAATAGGAAAGCTATATCTCAGCTTGCTTTTTAAAATCTTTTTAAAACAAAGAAACCATAATTCACTCAAATTGAAAACTTCCTAATGTGACAAATGAGCAATACTTTTCACTGCATTTTCACCAGTTTAAGTTTATTATCATTTAGAAATGTGCAAGAACCATGAACTGGTTTAATAAAATAATAGTATTTGCAATAGTTTGACTGATAAGAATGTTAAACCTTACTACTTTCTGCTTTATTACTTCTTATGTCATGTTCTCCAATGGTATCAGAGTTATCCAGGAACTAACCATTGTTAAATTATAACCTGTCTTCCACCATAGAATCAGAATTATGTGCATGAAACATTTTTACTTTATCATTTCCCCTTTTAAACATGAATATTTGCCTTCTCCCCTTTTAAAAGGACTTTTCCCACCATTTCCCCTATTCATTCTTTTTCTAAGTCTTTAATGCATTTCTTCATCCATCATAGTATGGGTTATGTTATTGCATTTAAAGAAGGAATTTGCTTGCACCAATCCAGTTGTCAGTGGAATTCGGCAATTTTGAAACCGAAGACAGCAGCCTTAAAAATTCGTGATGGAACTTTAATGGAGTTAACATTTATTTTTCAAAGTGTTCTTTACATTACAATAGCCATTTTAGGAAGCAATACTGATTTTGCAGAGGAAAGGATATTACTGTCTAGCTGTTGTTTCACAAAATATCCCATCTAAAAGAGCAAGTTTCTCTATTTTTTTATCTTTCTAATTTTGTAGAAAAAAACTACAATATTTACAGTGTAGCCATTTGCAACACATTGAACAGTGTGCAATCATGACTCCTACCAGCTATTGTTAGGTTATGTATACATAGTCCTCCAGATGCAACTGTAATGAAGCTTGTCCATTACAGTCACCTGTCAGAATACCCATTAAAGAAGCATCTCACTTAATGATCTCCACATCCTGCTCTCCCCAATGAATTTTTAAATGAATGTGTAGGTCTTGGGGCGAATGTGGTGCATTGGGTGCCTCAGGTATGAGGGAAACTGTTGGGGGCCCAGCAAAGAAAGAGGCTCACTTGCCATGACATCTCATGTTCCACTTCCTGCGCCTTGGGCCTCACAGGCCTTTCCCCACTCCCACTGGGTCCCACAAGGCCAAATAATCTCCTCCTGACTTACCTTTTACACAGCTCTGGAGGCTTTCCAACGTGCTGGACCAGATCACCATGTGGCGCAACTCCAAAAGCGGTGGCAATATTTACAGCTATTAGAATCTAATTCAGCAGAGAGAAGCATAGTGACTGCTTCTGGAATCACGCCATGCTGCTGATGGACAAATCAATTTGTTTTGCTTCTTTAACATGAAGCTGCACAGACTTTCAGAAATATCTACCTGTAGATCATTTGAACTGGTGTAAGTCATCAAGAGACACAGAAAGAGTTTTCTAGGTAAGGCTTTCAGTTGTGTAGACTCAATTTCCATTGTTGTTAAGTAATTGTACTCATAAGCTGAATTGGTATTCGTTAATCAATAAACATCATACATACTTCTTCCTAAACAAACAATTCATTTGTATTTTTAGATTAATTTTCATTATTTTGTCATGTGTCCATATGAGTAGATTTTTGTTTAAGCTATATATCCAAAACAAACAGACCTTTTTCTAAAGCAGATACTCATCAATCACCATTGTCATTCATTTTGGTCTCTCCGGTCCAATAACATTTTCTGTGCCTCACATCTTCTTCCATTCATGTCATCCAGAAAAAATAATTTTTCCCATGGATGGTGTTCATTCAAAATGTTACATAGTTTTTCCCCAAACTAATCTTTTCAGCTGTTATCACCACTCACTAGAATATAACATGCAAGTATCATCAATCTATGGATTCAGTTATGCTTGACCTTTCTCCTTTCTATTTATTTCACAGACACAGAACATAAAAACTATTCTCAGTTCACTTAATTGCATTTATTAATTCATGTTTTTAACCTACTAATTTATTTTACCATCCTTAGAAACCATTCAAATCCTGGAGGAATCTGGTTGGTAAACAGCAATAAACAAAGCACAATCAAATACTTAATCATAAAACTCCAATATTTACTCCTCTTAGATTTCAAAGAACATTCTTCCATATACCATGGTCTTCATCAAAAGGAGCCATAGAGACTGAAGTCCACTACTAATCATAGCTTTAATCATTCTAGGTGAGGGATGTCCAACCTTGGTAACTTTTTAAGACTTGTGGACCCATGCTAATGGGGCAATTATGGCAGTTGAAATCCACATGTTTAAACCCTTGTTTAAACTATATGTTTCTCAACAAATGGAGTTAAGGATCATTTTTATTTAGAAGACTAAGTTGAGGCAGGTCTGATAATTTTCTTCATTCCAAGTTCATCTTCCTTTGTGACCCATTTTTGGTTTTAGCTCTCAAGTTATTATATATGTTAACATAACTTTGGAGAAAAAAATAGTTCATCAAAGATGTGGATGTGATATTTAACTGCATTCCAAAACATGGAATCTGAGGTTTGGTGAAGGACCCCAGTTTATTGAACATGGGAATCAGCTGAAGGAATTATCTTAATAAGATGGGAAGAGAGACAATAAGGGAGATCAGGCTGGTGTTAGCAGGGTTGCAATGTCACGGCACAAGCTCTGTCCATGTATGACAACACTGCACAGATTCCCCAGATGATTGGATCTGGTATTATAGTACCAATTTGGTTACTGTGATTGAAGTGACTTGTTTCTGTGGATACTGCTGGTCCTAAGCAAGTGAAAGAAAGGACTAGATCTGTGGTGGTGAACCTATGGCATGCGTGCCACAGGTGGCACGCAGAGCCATTTGTGCTGGCATGCAAGCTTCAGGCAAACTTACCTCACTGCACATGTGCACGCCTCACAGCTGATGTTTGATGGGTTTGAGGCCTTTTTCTGCCTCCCAAAGGCTTGAGGAAGGCTTCTGCAGGATTTGCAGGCTGAAAACTAGCCCTGTTTCATCACTTCCTGTTTTTCCGAAAATACCGGAAATGATGAAACAGGGCTAGTTTTCTGCCTGCAAAGCCTGCAGAAGCCTTCCTCAAACCTTTGGGAGGCCGAAAAAGGCCTCAAACCAGCTGAAAATCAGTCTGAGACACAGTACAAGTAAGGGGGCAGCGGAGGGTGGGTGGGTGGTGATTGTGCACGCATGCATAGGGGGTGTGGATCCTGGCATGCACTGCCTTCTGGATCCTGGCATGCAAGCGCAAGCATGCAAGCGTGCACACAATATTTGGCACAGGACTCCAAAAAGGTTAGCCACCACTGGACTAGATCCTAAAGAGTGGTTCAAGAGATGTGTTTTTGATTGATTTGTTTTGAAATATCTTTATTGGGTAGAAATGAGGAGATGGAGCAGTCTGCTTCTGCATGGTATAGTTTTAAAAACATGCCAATGGACTGAACTATTTTACAGGGAACTTCTTTTCCCCTTTTCAAATTTTTCATTCACATTTTAATGTATGTGTCTATATATTCTCACACCCTTTCTAACTGGATTGTTTCCGTTTGTTAAATTCACTAATTAAAAAAAAACTTTTATGATTAAAAAATACTGGGTGGTAGTTATCCCACATCAGGATAACTTGATGTGGGTTGTGCATTGTGCATGTCCACATCAACAGCATTATGAACAATATCTGGGTTTTCCACCTCAAATCATCGTAGGTTTTACACAAAGACTTGTTCATTGACCTAAGTGCTACAACACCGAAATCTTTTCATATAGGGAAACAAAACTCTTGGCTGAGTCAGAAATAAAGGAAAATGAGGCATATTATAGTGTGCCATCAAACATAAACTTATTAAAGAAAGAACTCTTTTTATCAACTGCTTATGAAATAGAGCTACAAAACACATTATCTTTTGGCCACTTAGCTGACAGCATTTTTTATTAACTAGAACACCAACATTTGGATTTACGACTGGGCTGATACATAATATTTATCCCAGGATTATATCTAGGAGGATATAGTCTAGGCAACTGTCCCACTGAGAGCTGCACAAACTGCTTTTCTTTTTCTCCTCTCTCCTTGTGAGAAGAAAAAATGTCCTCTCCTTCTCTCTCTTTCTCCTTCTTTCCCCTCTCCCTGCTTAGCAAAGAGCTCTTGCATTCCCCTCTTCTTCCCATTCCTTGCCCATCAGGGACTCTTTGCAGAAGGGCAGCCAGACCTGGCCCTCCTCCTCCCAGCCACCTCAGAGCATTGTCTACCAAGGTGCCTGACAGCAAGCAGGCACCATAGGTCTCAGGCTATGGTTTGCATGACCTGGCTGGAAGACCCCTTAACTGGATCTCCATGCCGCAGCCTGTAAGCCTACAGTGGCGTTGTTTTCTGACCTTGCTGGCAGCATCTTCGGCTCTGGCAAAATCTTGTACAGATTCTTGTAGGGCCTCAAGTTTGAGAGCCCCAGTGTCCTTTTTTTTCATGGAAGATATAGGGCAGATAGTCCTTGTAGTAGAGCGGAGGTAATGATCTGAGGCAGACACGGAGCGAACGTCAAGTGATACTTTGTTACAGGAATAAAGGGTTGCTGCGGCTGCCGTGCTAACAGGGCAGTCAGCTGGCGGCAACAGCTGATGCTGTTTGACAGCTCCTTTTATAGCCAACTGTCAAACGGCATCGACCAATGGGAGCGGTCTGCACTCCCGCTAGAAGCGCGGACCAGAGTGAAGACTGCGGGTTAGTCTGTTGAATGCAACAGTCCTCCACTTACAACCACAGAAACTTCCTGTAGAACTTCTGTTCCTAAGTGATGTGGTGTTATGTGAGTTGTGTCCAATTTTACAACTTTTTTGGGGGGGCCACAGTGCTTAAGTCAGCCACCATGGTCATTAAGTGAATGACTCCATTGACTTTGCTTGTTAAAAGAACCCTAGAATGTCGCAAAAGGGAATCATGTGACCCTGGGATGCTGCAACTATTGTAATTACATGCCAGTTGCCAAGTGCCTGGATTTTGATCACATGACCAAGGAAAGCTGCAATGGTCTTATAAGTGTGAGGACCAGTTGTAAGTCATGTTTTTTTTCCAGTGCCACCTTAACTTTCAATAAACAAATGGTTGTAATTTGAGGGCTATCAGCATTTTCAAGATTTGTTGAGACCTATTGCAGTAGATGTGATTGTCCAGGGTGGAAAAGTTCATTTCATTTGTGGACTAATTTAACAACTAAACTGTTCTTCATGACAAATAATGTCTCCTTCTTTCCAACTAGTGGTTGCCTGGATTTTTGCAGCCCAGATCTGGTATCTCTAATTAAATCACCTAACTTCATTCAGATACTTCATTCAGACAATCGGTATTATAATGTGCGTAGGTAAGTAAATGTTTTATTTATTTTTAATCACAGTAAGTTTGACTCTTAAAAGCTTGTTTTACATTTCATTTTGTTATGGAAACTAACTGATGATGTTCTATGAATGAATCCTTTGCTGCAGAGACAAAAGGTCTTAAAATAATGAAGCCTTTTTACCAACACGTTTATTATTTAAAGTAACAGGAATAGAGAAATGGCATTGAAAGATATTAAACACAGAAGGGAAAAGTGACATTCCATTTGAAAGAATGGTGATGGGAGAGGAAAGGAAACGTGGGAATCATGAGACCTTGGCTTCAGCTCCACATATTTATTTGATCCCCTGAGTGTGAGGAACACTTGATCCTCTGCAGTAATGGTGTGGTGGGGAGAGATTTGTATGATACCTGAAGAACAGAGACAGCATAAGTCATGACCAAGTTTGTCATCTGGCCCTACGGTTCTGTGCAGAGTGGTCTTTGTGCCACCAGTTATCACACTGCTACTTAATGGTAGGAAGTGAAACATGATATTATTTTTGCATGAGCTGACAGCAGGAGGAACTTCCATCACAATTAAGTGACTAAAGTAAAATAACAGGAACTGCTCATTGTAATATTTTCCCTTTTCACCTCTGTGGGTGGTATGTATCTTCCTCAATCTTGGATCCTACCAGACATCTGGGAGTTTGGGGGCTAGCTACTGTACCCTTTTGTTGTGTGTCCCTGGGATATGTTGGAGCCATTCTCCCAGCTTAGCAGTCACAGCCCTGAGTGGTCTACCAAAATCACTTTGACTTTGACTTTCCACATCATGTCTAGTTCCTCCTGCAGGCCATAGTACTTCTCCAACTTCTCCTATTCCTTCCTGATGTTGCTGTCTCCACATCTAACACCTCTGCTGTCTTCTGGTCTTTGTCTGCCACCAAAATGTGTGGGTGATTGGTCAGTCCTGCCTGACTGTCTGGATTTGGAAGTCGCACAGGATGGGTTGGCCCTCTTATTCTATACCACCTTCTGTGGAATCTTCCATTCTGCCTTGGGAGGGTCTATCCCTTACACTCTGCAGATGCTCCTGTACACAATGCCAGATATCTGGTTGTGCTGATTAGTGCATGCCCTAATTGCCTGCATCTTTCACCCTGTCTGTCGTGTCCGCAAAAGAAGCCAGGAGTCGGTGACTAAGTTTCAAGCTCTTTATTTAATAGTTGTGAACCGAACCGGCGAAAAGGAAAAAGCCCATGGCTTTTATCCTTTTCGTTGCGGCGGCTGCGGCCAATGGCAGCGATTCAAGTCTCCCGCTCTTGGAGCGAGCCAATCGCGGGAGACCTCAATCGGACCAATAAGCGCGGCTCGCCTGGCCAATCAGAAATCCCCGCGCTTTAGCCAATCAAAGCGTGGGGATTTCAAGTATTCAAATTAAGGACAGAACACCCCTCCCCTCTTGGTATAGTCCATCACGTTGCGTAGTCACGTAGGTAGGCAGGGCTCCGTCTAGTCCTACTTGACCTGCGCAACTCAGTTGCAAGCTGGATTTCGGTCGGAGCGGTCATGTTCTTGGCTGCTCCCTCTTCTGTGCGAACCGGCTGGATGATCGGGCCGGTTCCTTCTCCGTGGCTCCCACCTGGGCCTTCCGGGTTGGTTGAGCTACGGGTTTCGCCGCTCCCGCTTGGCTTCTCTGAGTCGGTAGAGCTGGCTGGGTGGTTCTTCTCCGGTGGGGACTCGCGATGGCTGCGTTCCGGTAAGTACTGCTGGTTTATTTTTTCTTGCGTTTGTTTATTCAGGTATTCCCTCCCCCCTTGGTTCGTGTTTTGGGGGTTGAGGTCTGTTGCAGTTCGTGACCTGAGCTGGTCTATGTGTCGTTTCCAGGCTCGCCCATCGGTGGTTTGGAGCCGGTACGACCGTGGACCTGTGATTTGAGTGATGACGGCTGGGATCCATAGGGGGTCCCCCGTCAGATTTTTTGCGTACACTAAGTCACCGGGGGCAAAGGTCCGGTATTTTGTACTGGAGTCTGGGGGTCGCTCCGGGTTATATGTTGGGTGTAACCTGTCGAGCGGGGACCTCAGCTTCCTACCCATCAACAACTCGGCTGGGCTTTTGTTGGTAGTGGTGTTCGGGGTGATGTGTTGTATAAAGAGGAGTTTATTGATTTTGTCGTTGATCTCCCCGTGGTCCATTTTCCGGATGGTTTTTTTGGTAAATTGGACCATCCGTTCCGCCCTACCGTTCGCCGCCGGATGCGCCGGTGCTGTTAATGCGTGGCGGATGCCCCTCTCCGCCAGGAACCTCTCGAAGTCGAGGGAAGTAAACTGGGGCCCATTGTCTGAGACGACGACGTCTGGGAGGCCGTGCGTGGAAAAGAGTTTGCAAAGTTCTTTAATAACGGCCTCCGAGGTAGTGGATTTCATGTCGCTTACCTCCAACCAGTTAGAGTAAGCGTCAACTGTTATCAGAAAGGTATGTCCATTCGTGGGACCGGCAAAGTCTAAATGGATTCTGGACCAGGGTCCCCTTGGTGTTTCCCAGTCCAGGATGGGTGCTGCGGGTGGGCTGGGTCTGGTCTCCTGGCATCGTTGGCATTTGGCTACCCATGCCTCTATCTGCTTGTCCATCCCTGGCCACCAAGCGTAACTCCTGGCCAGGGCTTTAGTTCTGACGATGCCAGGATGCCCTTCGTGCAGCATCTCTAAGACCCTCCCTTGCAACCTGTCCGGGATGACCACCCTGTCACCCCACAAAATACATCCCTTGAGGAGTGAAAGTTCAGTCTGGTGGTTTCTGAATATCTTAACGGATTCGTCATTGTCCCTTTCAGGCCAGCCTTTTTCCACCCAATGTAAAATTCGCGCCAGACGCCTGTCCTTGATAGTTTCCCTGGCAATGTCTGACGCGGTAATGGGTAGGTTGGGCAAGTTTTCGATGCTAAGGGTGTTTGTTGTTGGTGCTGGGTCAGGATCAGAGTCTGGTAAGGGCGAGCGGCTTAAAGCGTCCGCGTGCAAAATTTTCTTACCTGGCTTGTGTAATAGTTCGTAGCTGTAGGCTGCCAGGAATTCGGACCACCTTGTCATCCGGGGTGATAAAATGTTTGGGGTGGCTCGGTTTCCAGCGAGGATGCCCAGCAACGGCTTGTGATCTGTCACAATGGTAAACGGGCGGCCATAAAGGTATTCGTGGAATCGCTTAACGGCGGCAACTATAGCCAAAGCTTCTTTGTCCAGCTGGCTATAGTTCCGCTCCGGTTTAGTTAGAGTCCTGGAAAAGAAAGCGATGGGTGCTTCTCTTTTGTCGGGGAGAGTATGGCTGAGGACAGCGCCGACGCCGAAAGGTGATGCGTCGCAAGTGACAACCAAGGGCAAGGTTTCGCTGAATTGAATCAGGACGGCATCGGAGGTGAGGAGGTCTTTGGTTTTTTGAAAGGCGGCTTGCTCTCGTCTCCCCCAAGTCCAAGTTGCCGCCTTATCCAGGAGCCTATGCAGAGGCTCCGCCGCCGTAGCCTTTTGGGGTAGGAAAACATTATAAAAATTCAGCAAGCCTAAGAAAGCCTGTAGTTCCGTTTTAGACTTTGGGGCGGGGGCTTCTTTGATGGCTTTCACTTTTTAATTGTAGGGTGAATGCCCTGCCGGTCTAGAAGGTAGCCCAAGAATTCCACTCGCTCTGTGCATAGTTGGCATTTTTCTCGTTTTACTTTGAGTCCCGTTACTTTAAATTTTGTTAAGACCTCCCTGAGTCGGTTTTCTAATTCGGCTTCGTTTGGCGCCGCCACTAATACGTCATCAAAATAGGGCACCACCCCCTTGATGCCCTGTAGTAAACGTTCCATCAGGCTCTGAAAGATGCCTGGTGCCACGCTGACTCCGAACTGGAGCCGGTTACATTTGAATGCCCCCCGATGGGTAACGATGGTCTGGGCTTCCGCTGTTTTTTCGTCGACCGGTAACTGCTGATATGCCTGGGCGAGATCGAGCTTGGCAAAGACCTTGCCCCCTCCCAGTGAGTGCAGTAGGTGTTGCACGATTGGGACGGGGTAGGCGCTTTGTTGCAACGCGCCATTTAGGGTGGCCTTATAGTCCCCACAAATTCTCACGGACCCGTCTGGCTTGACTGGGGTCACTATAGGGGTCTCCCATCGGGCATGGTCTATCGGCTGCAATACCCCCTGTTTGACGAGCTTGTCGAGCTGCTCGTCAATTTTAGGTTTTAGGGCGAATGGTACCCTCCTAGGTTTTAGCCGCTTGGGGGGAACCCTAGGGTCTAGGTCGAATGAGATAAGGGGCCCCTGGTTCTTGCCCAGGCTTCCGTCGAAGACCTCCCGGAACTCCTGGGTTAGCCGCTGTTCCCAGCCATCGTCGACGACGTGGTTGACTCCTGTCAGTGAGATGTCAAGCGGGGCGAACCATTGTAGGCCCAGCAGGCTTGGGCGGTCGCGATCGACGATTGTGAGTGGGAGTTGTTCGGTGCGGCCTTTGTAAGTTACATTAAAGTTCTTGGTGCCCACTACCGGGACGCGGTTTCCCTGGTAGTCTTTTATAATGATTTTTTGGGCATTAATGTTCCTCTTATGGAGGGTGGGCACTAGCCGTTTAATCTCGTGCCATGCAATCATGGAGAGGTAGGACCCGGAGTCCACCTCCATCTTGCATGGTTGGCCTTCTATATGGACTTCTACGTGTACCTTTCTGGCGCCGTCGGAGATGGCGTGGCCAATGGTCACCGTCTGGTGGGTATCTTCCTTTCGCCGACTGTCGCCGCCTCTTGAAGATCGTTGGATTCGGTCCCACCGACCGTCCGATTGGCGATCTCTGGTCCTGGGCGGGGGACTTTCCTTCTTTCGGTCGTGATGTTCCCATCTGGGCGGGCTGCGGGTCTTTTTTTGGCGGCAAACTCAAGCGATGTGTCCCCGTCTTTCACAATGCCTACAGATAGAGTCAAAAAATCGGCATTCTGATCTGGGGTGGTCACCGCCGCACCCGGCACAGTTGGTCCTCGACCTGCGACTTCTTCGGTTCCGCTGGTCGCCGCGGCCCGTCTGCACGCGGTGTATGTCCTCCTTGTCTTCTGACGTGCTGGACGTAGACTGGAATTCTCCGTAGTGTGCGGTTGATTCGTTTTTTGGGTCGGCCGACCTTGCCGGGTTGTTGTTTCCGCCCTTCGCGTCTGATTTTCGCATGCTGTCAGCGGAAGTGCGGGTTGCTTCTGCGGCTGCGGCTGCGGTGAGGGCGTCTGCTAGGCTGATGTCGCCTTTGGCCATAAGCCGGCTCTGGAGGGTAGAGTCCCATAGGCCGAGTACGAATCGGTCTCTTAGAAGGCTGTTCAGACCTTCAAACTCACAGAGTCCTCCTAGGCGCCGCAACTCGGCGACGAAATCGCTCAGTTTTTCGCCTGGTTTCTGATCTCGGCGGTAAAATTTGTTGCGCCGGATTAGGATGGGGACCTCGGGGGCGTAATGGCGCCGCAGGATAGGTTCGAGGACGTCCCAGTCCATGGCGGTTGCGTCTGCCGGCTTGGCCAATGCCTTGGCCATCTGGAAGACCTCGGTTCCGCAGTGTGTGAGGAAGACGGCGCGTTTTAGCGGGCCCAGGGCGTCCTTCATTCCGGTGCACTCGAGGTACATGCGGAAACGGTCTGAAAACGATTCCCAGTCCTCGGTGGCGGGGTTGAAGGGGGCGGGCGGTGCGATTTTCGCCATCTCCGTGCTGAAACTGGCTCTTGTTGGACACGGGGTTCGGTTCAGGGTCGGGATCCCACCCTCGTCGCCAGTGTCGTGTCCGCAAAAGAAGCCAGGAGTCGGTGACTAAGTTTCAAGCTCTTTATTTAATAGTTGTGAACCGAACCGGCGAAAAGGAAAAAGCCCGCGGCTTTTATCCTTTTCGCTGCGGCGGCCGCGGCCAATGGCAGCGATTCAAGTCTCCCGCTCTTGGAGCGAGCCAATCGCGGGAGACCTCAATCGGACCAATAAGCGCGGCTCGCCTGGCCAATCAGAAATCCCCGCGCTTTAGCCAATCAAAGCGCGGGGATTTCAAGTATTCAAATTAAGGACAGAACACTGTCTCTAAGCGTTGGACTGTCTCTGAGGCCTCTATGCTTAGTCTGCACCTTGGATTCTGACTAGTGTGGTAGATCCTTTGGTGTGGAAATCTCCATACATTGTGAGTAGCTTCCAGGTCTTCACATCCTATATGCTCCTTTGTCCAGCTCACTATACTAGTAGAGTATCTGATGATTGCAGGGCATCCATGGTTGGTGGTGTGGATCTTGTTCTTCTCATTGAACTGGTTGTTCAGGGCCTGTCTTATCCTTTGGTGGTTCTGGATGCTGTTGCCTTCCTTGCCTCCTCAATGTGATTGTGAGATACCAAGATACCTGTAGCTGATCTGTATGTCTGCTATGTGGCCTGTTGGTAGTCCCACCTGATCAGTCTTAAATGCCTTCTCTCTCTTGACTACTATCCAGCCATTCTTTTCCAGTCTGAATGACATTCCAATGTCTTCACTGTAGATCTGTGTCAGATGGAACGGCAAGTTGATGTCTCACTCACTCTTAGCACACAGCTTGACGTCACCCAGGCAGAAGATGTGCCTGATGATAGTTCTCCTCTTGAACTTGTATCCATATTCAGGGCATATGATTATCTGGCTGAGGGGGTTTAAGTTTATGAAGAACAGTAATGGGGACAGTGCATCACATTGGCGCCACCCTTGATTACCGCTTGTGTGGCTGTCTTGAATTGATTTCCAGTATTGTCTTCCACAGTCCCATTGAGTGAAGATGGTCTTTAGTGTCATGTTGGCTATGTATAGCACCAGGCATTCACAATTTATGTGTGCAGCATTGAGTCATAGACCTTCCTGTAGTGTGTGTGTGTGTGTGTGTGTGTGTACCTGATTTCCTGCTGTCTCTTCGTGATTTCTTGCTGTCTTAGACTTTTGAATATGTCCTTCAGAAGACATGAAGTATCTGGTTTGGAAAAACAAGGCAGAGAGAAGAAACAACTGCCCATATTGAGCAATCAATTATTTAAAATATTGTACAAGTTACATCACTAAGACAAATGTTTAGTGTATTTTGAGCAAAATAGAATAATTTTCTAAATTATTTATTTAAGGGAGTTTACTTAATGAAACCAAGTGTTTTTGTACAGTGCCTAGCAAGAAAAATATTAAGTTGTATTATTTCTAGATTGATAGAAGGCTATGGCCAGAGATAGATAATGATTTGATTATGGTATGGTAGTCTGGACTTGTTCAGTTTATGTGAAATTTAATTAAGGAAAAGTAAGGAAAATTAATTTAGGCCAACCTGAGTGTGTGTCAATATACATATTGCATTTAGTGTTGATAGTGGTTCTCTCTCTCTCTCCATGGACTTGATTGTAAAAAAATGGGACTAAAAGAAAAATGTTGTATAATGTCTACAGGCAGAAAATTATAACTGTGAGGATGGAGAGAAAAAGAACAAGGAATGGTTAAAAATAAAATAGACAAAATGCAAAATGATTTTGAGGTAAGTAATTTTTTTTTTTGCAAAGGATGGAAAAGGACTAAACAAGAAGCTGCCAGGCAGTGATTCTCTTCATGTAATCATGTAATTCTATACAGTCATTGCAGATATCTTGTTTGTTGAGTTATTGCTCCTAGAACACTTGTTTACAATATGAGAAATGAAACAGAAAGACAAAACCTCATTTTGTTCAATCTCAACTGGAAATGTGCATATTGGCCCATTCAATTTTTCCATCAATCTATTTATTTTCTGCAAATGAATGCAAAAATGACTTTGGGTTATGCATAAATTTTAGCAAGTAGGCAAATTCTCAAATATGGAATCCATAAATATTGACAATTGATTGTATTTGAAAAAAATGAAGCAATGATATGTTGAAAGGTGTATTTTAGATATTTATATAGAATGATATTATATACTAAAGAGTTGAACTGAAATGAATGCTATGTGCGTTAATTCTAAAAATATTTATGAAAAGGAAGTCATAAATGTTAAGAGAATGTTGAAAAAGTATAAAGATGGAAGTAATGAAAGTGTACTTGTATAATTAATATAATACGGATGTAGTTTTCTTGTTGAGTTGCTGTGCAATTTGTTTCGTATGTGTTTGAAAGCTGTATTTGTGCTTGACTCTTAGAAGAATGCCATTATTGTTCCTGCATAGAAAGGGAAACCAGCGTATAGAAAAGCTACAAGATGGTTAGTTTGTTAAGTGTGCGTGAAATGTTTGGCAGAATTCTGTTTGAAAGTGTTCAAGAGATGACAGAATTAAAGAAGTACAGTGTAATGTAGCTTTATGCGGACAATGTGTTGCTGGCTGAGAATTCAAATAATTTACAGGAAAGTTAGATTGTATGAGGCAACATGGATTTAAAAAATTAATGTATGAAATATCAAGACAGAAAATTAGATGACTGATCGCAAGATATACATGAATGGTGAATAACCAGAACAACTAGATACCTTTCTGTACTGTGGTAGAAAGCACACTCTAAAATAGGAAAACAGTGTCATGTTAATATGTGCAAATACTGGTAGAATTATAATGAACAATATGTAGTCTATTGTCATGAAGGAATATTTATCAAATGAAGTGTAAATGTCTATGTGTTAAGATTATGATTTTGTCCATTTTGCTATTTTGAAATGTTACATGGAAGTGATATTCGAGTATGTCAGGAGAAACATAAGAGTAAGTTGAATGTGAGCAAGAATGAGGTACATAAGAGGCTTGTGCAGAAAAACAAGTGATGGGATCATCATGAAATGGGTAGTGAACTAATACAAAGTGGGTGAATGAGATGAAATTCTTATGGTTTGGTCACAGGGTAAAAGGGTTGAGAGGAAAAGGAAAGAAAGTAATGTTTGGGTGGAGACGTTCAGATCAAGAAATAGAGGGTTACAAGAAGAGAGAGAATTTGGTGTAGTATTAAAGACAGCAGACCCCAAACTGGAAGATTGTGAGTTTGGGGTTCTTGTTGCTCTTTGAGCTTGCTTGTTTTCTTTGAGCCAGGCACTCTCTCTTAAGATTGTCACCAATACTTTAGTTTCTTTTTAAAATGTGTTTGATAAATATAATATAAAAATGGTTCATCTTGATTGCCTACCCCTGTCCACAATTTCAAAATCCTAGTTTGACCGGCTGCATTGTATACAATCTGCCCAGTGTATATCGTTTGTTGCATTCTTCCACATGACTAACCTTGAAACGGAAGAACTGACTGGCATAATACTCTTGATCACCTGGGGACAACAAATTAATGCATGGACATTTTGACATTTCTTTTAAATGCTTGTCAGCAATTCATTTCCTGGCTGTCCCTAGCAGGGGCTCCAATGTGCTTCCTCCCCTCCTGACCCAGGAGGCAACCGGGTCAAGGTACATCCAGTGAATCAGAGCAGGCCATCCTGAAAGTGGGAATCAGTCTTTTCAAGCCTATCACACACAGAGAGATTGTGATATGGTTTAAAACATCCTTTAATCTCTGGCTCAAATAATGGTTAATCCCAGCATTGTGCACGCTCAGCGAGGATCAATAAAGTAAAATCTTTTAAACCGTCTCAATCTTGCTTCAGGGATTTAACACTCATTTGAGGGGAGGGGTTGGGGAGAGAGATTGGTCAATTTTGCCATAGTCAGAATTTCTAATCATTGTAGTTTTGGCCCATAGAAATTTATGCTCAATCTATTGAACCTGGGGTAACTAAAGAGGACTGTGATAACCCCCCACCCCCACCCAAAAAAAAGATGCAAGGAGAAATAGAAATGCATAGAGATCATCATCATCAAGAGATAAAGGAGAACAGAAGTGATAAATTGGAAGCTATGTGAGAATGGGACAAGGGGGAAACAAGGGAATGAGTTACCTGAAAGTAGTATATTTGCACAATCTCAGCATTCAAGAAATGCTCGGGATCAGGTGGTATGACACAGCAGCAGTATATACCCTAGGTATATTGTACACCTAGGGTACATTGTATACCTAAGGTATATTGTATTTATGTCAAAGACAGTTAATTGTCTGTTATAGTTAAGCATCAGGCTAGAAACCAGGAGAAGTTGAATATATAAAGCCAGCTGGGTGACCTTGAGCCAACCTCTGTCTTTCTCAGCCCTAGGCATAATATTAAACATCATTAGTAAAATTAGGCCAAATGCTAATTTTCCCTATTATGGGGTTCAAGGATAGATACCTTTATTGATATAGACTGGGAATTCCATCAAAAGACTATAATAGCATATTTCAGATGAAATGGAAGGAACTGAACCAAATGAATGGCAGGCAGGAAGAGATCAAGCATATCTTAGTGGCTGGCTACTAGTCAATGAAGAAAGAAGTCTTGAAGATGCTTTTCTCATCAAAAAACATCCATTGGGGTTCAATGTGGCCACTTGGATGGTCATGAGGGCATGCAATAATTCCACCAAAAAGGAATTGTATTTGCAGCTTTTCAATAGCCACTACATGGATCTCTAAAAGATGTAAACTATGTTTTCAGCCTGAATGACTGAATTTACTCAGGGCCAAATGGAGGGTCACATGTAGGCTTGCATTTGTATACAAATGGAGACATGTGAGCTACAGATGTAAGTACAGATGTAAGTACAGATGTAAGTACAGACCTATAACTTTGGCAAAAGGCACGATATTGGGATAAACATATTGCAACAGTGCTACAGTGCAACAGAGACAGAGGCAGAAAAACCTAGTGTAAGATTTAATTTGAAACTAATTCCACCGAATCTCCAAATTGACTAATTTTCCAAGTACAATCAGAAAAGCCAGTTTGGGGGCTGAATTGAATTAAGTGATTGAGAATGAACTTAACAGTTTGATTGAACAAACTAATTTGGGAAATAGAGTCATTTTGATTTGAATTATGGTGTCAAGTTATAACCTCGTAACTGTTTGGCTAGGGACAGGATAGATCTTATATCTGCAAAATGCAACTTACAATCCTGAGGAAGCTGCTTTGCACGCAAGAGTTAGAAGAAATCATCCAAGCATAACTGCTAACCTATATCCCTGAAGTGAAGGTGCAGCCAAAAAACCTGCAAAAAAGGATTTTTCTTCCTAATCTAGAGAGATTAGCCATTTCATATGGGTCAGCCAGCTTCTTCATTCAGTTGAAAGACCTCACCCTTTCTTATGGCCTGGCCATGGACAAAATATCCCCAGGAACTTCACTTTCCCCCTCCCCACAGGAGTTCTCAAACAAACAACCCTTTTTCGACTCTGTTTTCATTTCATCCATGGCCAGCAGGCTGTAAGAGAGCTGTTCCAGGATATCCGTGGGGAGAAAAAAAACTTAAATTCCCTGGGTCCAGCACAAGCAATGTTGGGTGTTGGTTAAGAATATTTAAGAGCTAAAAATGGCTCCAAGCACTGGAATGCAGGGATAGGCCAACATCCAGAGCCTCTGTTTAACATTTCTAAAACTGATTCTTGGAAGAGGAGTAACTAATATATGACCTGTGAAGATGATAAAATCAAATAAACACTCAGCAAAAAGATTATCCTCTTCTTCCTAATGTAGTTGCCATTATAATTTTTGCAAATTCTGCACAGTGATGGGAATGATTGTTTATTGCATGGCTACAGCTTGAAAATATCTTACGCAGTGGGAGAAGAACTGTTGGATTTCATTAGAGCGAAAGGCTATGCTTCATAAGAGCTGAAGGTTATGCTATTTTAATGTAGATCATTTCAGCTGTATCAAATGTTTTCCTGATTCAAAAGAAAGAGATTAACCTTTCTTTTAACCAAGTTGCTTCCAAAGTTCTGTGTTCCAGTTACTGAGGCTTTATTTCAGAGCAAGGTGGCTTGTTGAGTGTGCCACTAGAGCTTGTTCAACAAATCATGGTTAAAGCAAACTGCAACATGGAAATTGAGAAATCTTTTATCTATTAAGACTATATTCTTTCCCTGCATTGTTACCCAATTCCACTTCTTTATAAGATTGTGAGTCTAGCAGTGTAGCTTGCAAGGCGTTGGCTATGAGCTGCCAGCTGGAACATTTCAGTGCCTTTTGAGCCTTCTCCTTTCAATATCTCTGCTACCACATTCCACTAGGCAAATAGTGACCTTCATAAGAATGCCATTTGGGAAACGCAACTAAAAAAATAAATAAACCAAGGGCCATATGGCGCAGTTGTATTGAAAGAGAGCATCCAAGAAACAGACATCTATCAGTTTATGGTCATTCAATGAATCTAAAGGACATCACATGGATTGCAAGCGTTATATCTACAAACTTTGCTGATGTCGAAACCATGGCTACAATATTCAAAAGCCCCAAACACATCATAGTATTAAATAAAATGCTAAATGGATCCAATAACCAATCTGATATGGATTGGCTATCTGGATATCATTCATTGCTTGTGAGTAGGAATTATATATTAATAATTGTTGTGGTTAGCCGACAGCAGGTGCAGATGGCTGTGGAGAGCGCTGACTCTTATGGGGGCCAGGACTATCAGGGAGTGGACTGTTGTCTTCAGAGATTGTGGGGGCTGGCAGCAGTGACGAGGAGGTTCCCGAGGAGCCTGTGCCAAGTGCACATGCACAAAGGATTGCTCGGAGGAAAGAACAATTACAGCAGCACAGGTGACTCGGGAGTAAGGCTGTGAGGCAATGGCCCCTCCCTCAAGAGGATAAAAGCCAGGTTTGAAAAAGCATTCTTTGCAGAAAGCAAAGAAGCTCTTAAACTCAACTGGTGGACATTTTAGTTTGTGTTTGGAGAATTTTGTAAATTAGTTCTTATCTCTGGGTTTTTGGCAACCCTGACAAACAACTTGGCAAGGCTCTTTCTTGTCGGAGATAAGAATTCATATAATTAAACCTTAAAAGGTGGGGGCTGCTGCCTTTGTCTGTGTTTGCTCTTTGGGAACCCAGTTGGGTCAGAACGATTATATATTTAAAGCTATGCCCATATTATTTAAAACTTTTATACAGTGCTTGTGAGAATGGCATGTTATACCGATTTTATTTTGTACATAAGATTCATCAGCATTCTTATTAATCAACTGCTTCAAACAAACCTTGATCTATTACAATTATGCAATCCTTTGCGAGTTGTGTTAAAAATGGAGAAGTGGATTGTTTCTGAATAGCTTACATCTCTTGGTTCTCTCCCAAAAATCCTAGGCAATTGCTGAGCTGGAATTTGGACCTTGATTTACAACCATTTGTTTAGTGACTGTTTGAAGTTTCAACCACACTGAAGAAAGTGACTTTTAACTAGTTTTTACACTTACAACCGTTATAACATCCCCATGGTGACATGATAAACAGTCAGATGTTTGGAAACTGGTATGTATTCATGACAGTTGCACTGTCCCAGGGTCATGGGATCATCATTTGTTACCTTCCCAGCTGAGCAGAGTCAATGGAGGAAGCCAAATTTGCTTAACAAGTGCATCACTTAACAACTTTAGTGATTTACTGAACAACTGTGGCAACAATGGTCATAAAATAGGGCTACATTCACTGAACAACTGCCTTCATTAGCAATGGAAATTTTAGGCTCAATTGTGATCATAAATTGAGGACGAGCTGTATCTGGTATCCCATTTTATCTGAGAAACGTTATGTTTGGAGAAGGCTGATATAGAATGTCAGCAGCAAATCTGATTGCTATGTATTTCAGTTTCTACCTTTCTGGAAGTAACCAGTAGAAATGGAAGAATCAAAGTTAGGTGCCACAATTAAAAAAAAATGCAATTATTACAAGCATTGCCCAGTGTAAAACACCTATTGTAGATTAGTTAGATGAGAAAGCTACATTGATGGAGCCAGCAAAGAGGACGTGATAGCCTGAGTGTATCATTGGGTTTTGACAATGCATTATTGTCCAGTTAAAATACATTTTTTTTAGTTTGAATGAACTTAATGTAGCAGATTCCAATAACAGTAACTTTAGAAAAATCATTTGAAGGTTGAATGTGATTAGGGCATGATCTTTTGAGAGTGGGCAATAGTTTCAGTTTTAATGTGGACCAATGTGTTCACAATAACAAATGACACTAAATGACACTATTGCTATACCTGTAGCTTTTATTCTACTGCTAGAAGCCAAAATATCTTTTAAAAAACTGGGAATAAGATATATAGTTCTGTAGTGATCTTGAATATGAGAAGAAGCAGGGTGGGGAGGCATCTTTATGCATCTACGAAACAACCTTCGATGGGAATAAGTCATTTATTATCTTATCTACAAAAATAAATATTGGAATTGGTTTCACCTCCTTGAGGGTGTAAGGCATTGATTTATTGTGGCAGTTCATAATAGTGTCTAAAATATCTTTCCAACACAAGTTTGAAGAAGCATTTTTGCTCCCTGAGGTACAAGGTAGAATCTCTGCCAGGAGGCATAAACTAACCTCAACTCCTTGAAACAGTCCAAAATCCTGTAGCCAACTGTGGTTTGCAATCTGGAAATCCAGATGTATCAACAGGGTCATACTCTCACTGTCTCTTTCTAGTAGAGATCATTTGTCAGAATCATCAAGTCTGTCTAAATGCAAACATACCCCTTTTGATCTAAGAGCTCTGGGGGCTACAGGACTATCAATTTTTCCAGCAAACTGGCCTGCATATGAAAAGCATTTGAGAGATTATTAGCAAAATGGGGATTCCTGTAGGACTTAAAAGGCAAGTTGAAGAGGTTTGGCACACTGTATGGTGCAAACATGTCCAGGAATCATATTCACTTCAGGCAAATGTTAGTAAATAGTGTAATAAATAGTAAGTCTGAGACACTGTAGATCACAGAGTTAGAAAGTCTATTTAGGCCATCAACACTAAATTCAGCTCAATGCAGGAATCTAAATTCCAGTGCCCCAGACAATTCAATGAAGAGAAGCCCACCATCTTTTTGGATAAATGTTTGCATGTCATTATATTAAATTTTATTTACAATACTCTACCCTGTCCCACCAACTGGAGGAAAACCTAGGTCTTTACAGTTTTCTGGAAGGCAAAAATGAAAGGGGACTTAACTGGATTACTGGAGAAGCTGAAATATGTTTTAATTCCTATGTTCTACCTGATGGCAGTATTTAACACAGCACTGGAAATGGGAAGGAGGGCATAAACCCAAAGCAAATCCATCTTGTTAGGGTTGACTTAGACTTGGAGATAAATGCTCCTATAAAAGTTTTTTTTTACAACTTTCAATTGGACCTTGCCTTCCAGTAACTGAAATTCTAACATTCTGCATCTTTAATTTATATTTAAATTGTATTTCTGTCAATACAGCCTGTAACTGCATTTGTTTTCTTTGCAGTCACCTGAGATTTAGCAATCAGCAACTGTTCCAAGACAAGTTGGTTTTTCCCATATAATTTTCAAGCCAGATATTTCCCATCCTACTTGAGTTCAGCAATGGCCAGGGATTATCAAGCTGACCATGGCTCCAAGTGACAGATTTTAAAATGCGCATAGTGGGACTTAGATGGTATCAGGATATTGGCAACATCCGGGAAGTTCATTTGCCTGGATCTTCACAGCTGCAACCCAGGAGCAAATCCATCATGTTGTCTCCTCCTTGATTGTTAGGATGATACCTCCTTCACACCCAGCAGGATCTGCTCTGGATCTAGGGAAGGTTTACTCCAGTTGCCTGCCATTAAATGTCATTGCACATCATTGCTGCTTATATCACAGAGCTGGAAATGGACCTGGGTTGGAACTTCTGGTTTCACTTTCCTATCTAAGGAAGAAAATAAAGACCTTCATTTGATTTTAATCATAATGCTTAGCACTGGAACAGCACATGTAACTATTCGTGGGGACATTTGAAAGGGCAAAACAGCCACTGTATTTCATAGCAGAGTGAAGGATTATACGTAAAGATGTGTTTTGAGAACCTCTTGAATTCCAGTAGCTCTTTATAGTTTAGTGGTGGAGTTTGTGCTACATATGATATCTACTATTTTTTCTTTCTTTAAAAAAAAAAAAAACAATTATATTGAACAGATTCGCCTTGCTGTGTTTTTCTGCTATACCCTACACAAGAGGCAGAAAGTTTAAACCTGTATGTTAGTGACACAAGCTAATTTTACTTCCTTTCCAAATGCCTTAAATGGTTCTAAATTATATTTACACAGACATACACACACAGCTGTGCATGCACACATAGGATTGCATATGTTTATATGTGTGTGTGTGTGTATTCATTCTAATCTAAACCACCCATTGGCTGTTTTAACACAGCATAACAGATTACGAGTGGGGCTGGTGTATTGTTGGAGTGGGAAAAACCCAGTCAGCTTTGTGGTTAAACAAAATGTCTTCCCTAAACAGTTCTGGAACACTTCTACATTAGATCAGTCAAGTGGATCATGCAAATAAACAAGGAAATACGGTATTAACAGAGGAACATTGTTCTCTTCTGGCTGCCAGCACAGAGACAAGTGCCTAGCTCAGCTCTGCAAAAGCATGGCATCTCTGGGAACATCCTCTTTTGTTTTTTTCCCCACAGCGATCCTGGCTGGTGATCCTGGTGAAAGAAAGAGCAGGAGGGGGTGTGGGTAGGCAAGATATCCCTTATTCTATGTCAAGGGATTCTGCCTCTCCCAATTGGTCAATTTTACATTGGACCCTTTGCAGAGGCTGGACTTTTTCCAGCAGTTGCTTTTTTTGGGATGGTGGTGGTGGTGGTGCTGTTGTACATCCTTGGCCATCTGCCCCAAGCACACTGAATGTTTATCCAAGGGTAGTAGCAGGTGTGGTGAATTATTTCACCTAACACAAGCCTTGAGTCTCAGAGTTTACAATTGTTACATCAGCACATTTGCCTGATCTTTTAATTCAAGCCCAGTCGTGTGTTTTAATTTGGACAAACAGTAAACCCTGTGCATGTTTTTGGAAGAGATTTGCATCTAGCAGTTCCTTCTGAGTGAGCCAATGCATGGGGAGCCTGGAAAGGCGCTATTTCGCAAAAGTCTTTCTCCCTCCGAAGTCAGAGAGCTGACCTTCTCAGGAAGAAAAAAATATATATATCTATCATTCAGTGCCAAGGCGCAACCCAACATTGGCCACCTTTGGCTTCTGTAAGATTAGATAATGGTGCTGCCCTGTTGGTAGAAGGGGAATGCTATTGATTGATAGGAAACATTGAGCACTCAAAGATGAGGTACAAAAACCTGAAGTTTCAGGAGATGAAGCCAACGGTTTTGGGGAAGTGCCTTGGTTATGCAAACCCAGCTTGCGTCTATTATGGAGAAACGTCTGGTACCTCATTTCTGTCTGCTGTTTTTTGGCTCAAATTTTCCTTCCTCCATACAATAAAACTGTTTTTGGTTTGCTGACAGCTATACAGCAGAGGCCAATCCCTGAAATTAACCTGAGAGGAAGTCTGCTTAATCCACTTTTGAACCTCAGCTCAGAAGGTTTTGGAAAATCTGCAAGTAGCTTGCAATAAGAGGTATTATCCATTCAACTTTGGAGACAGGAATTGCAATTTGAACTATTAAGGAATTTGAGATTGAAATTCAATGAACTAAGACAACCACACTCAATGTGTAGTCCTTAATGAAACTACGTCTACATGGAAGGAAGTAAACAGTGGAGTACCCCAAGGTTCTGTTCAGTTCTACTCAATATCTTCATAAATGATTTAGATGAGGGAATAGAGGGGGAACTCATCACATTTGCGCATGACACTAAGCTGGCAGGAACAGCAAACACTCCAGAAGACAGGCTCAGGATACAGATTGATCTCAACAGATTTGAACTCTGGGCCCTATCTAACAAAATGAAATCCAATATAGAGAATAAGGTTTATATTTAGGCCTGAAAAACCAAACGTACAGGTACATATCAGTGAAACCTGGCTCAATAGCAGAACTGTGAGAGGGATCTAATCAACAGTCACTTAAAGATGAATCAGCAGCAGCCAAAAAAGCCAATGCATTCCTAGATTGCATTGACAGAGAGATAGAATCAAGATCATGTGAAATGTCAGTAATGCTTTATAAGGCCTTGGCAAGACCACACTTGGAACAGTGCATCCAGTTTTGGTCACTCCCATATAAAAAGATGTTGAGATTCTGGAAAGAGTGCAGAGAAGAACAGCAAAGGGGACTGAAGACTAAAACATGAACAGTTTCAGGAATTGAATATGTCTAATCTAGTGAAAAGAAAGACTAGGGAAGACATGAAATAAGTGTTCCAATATTTGAGGGTTCCCTGATTTTCCACATGTTTTTATTACTGTATTCTTATATATCTAACTTATCTGTATTTTGCCTTCTTATATATTTATGTTATGTTACTGATAAGATCTCATGACTATTCAATAAACCTCTTACTTACTTACAATATTTGAGGGGCTGCCATAAAAAAGGGGTTATCCCATTTTCCAAAGCACCAGAAAACAAGACAAGAAGCAAGGGTTGGAAACTAGCAAGGAAAGAAGCAACCTAAAACTAAGAAGAAATTTCCTGGCAGTGGGAACAGTAAACCAGTGGCTGGCTTGCCTTCAAAAGTTGTGAGTGCTCTAGCGTTAGAGGCTTTTAAAAAGAGATTGGATAGCCATTTGTCTCAAATGATCTAGGATTTTTCTTGAGCAGGGAGCTAGATTTTCAAGGCCCCTTCCAATTCTGTAATTCTGTAAAGCCTTATTCGAGTTTCAGAAACATGTCAATGCTCAAATTCAACACTTATATCATGTTTTCATCCAGATTTGCGAACGGATTTAGTCATTCTTAACTTTACTGATTTATTTGAGGGGCTGCCACAGAGAGGAAGGGATCAAGTTATTTTCTAAAGGCCAGACAAGGAATAATAGATGGAAACTGAACAAGGAAAGATTTTACTTGGAACTAAGGAGAAACTTTCTGACAGTGAGAACAATTAACCAATGGAACAGCTTACCTTCGGAAATTGTGGGAGCACCATCACTTGAGACTTTCGAGAAGAGATTGGACTGCCATTTGTCAGAAATGGTGTAGGGTCTCCTGCTTGGGCGAGGGGTTGGGCTAGATAACCTACAAAGTTCCTTCCAACTCTGTTACTGGAGGTTATAGGTATTAACTGACCAAAGGAGGCAGCTTAGGATTTTTGGTCTTCCAAAAACAGGGGCCCAAATATGTGAATCAGAGTTAATGTAGCTTCCCCCTAGAAGGCCAACTGAATGTCATTTGATAGGGAATAACTGTTATTAGCTATTTGAATCTGAATGTTTGACAATTAATCAACTTGCTCTCTTTATGTAATCAATGTTACTGAAAACACCCGATCTTTAGCTTCTGGGTGGGCGTTTTTCTCCATGTGGCACAACAGATGCAGAAAGTCCCCCCTCCTCAACAAATCCCACTAGACCCCACGTAGATTGGTAGGTAAGAGAATTCATCCTCTCAAAATACTGGCCAAGTTCATTTTGGCAACAGAGAAAAGCAGCAGGTTTTCTGAGTTTCTCCTTTCAAGACAGATCTTTTTTTGAAATATTATCTCACCTAGTGCAAGGATTAGGGGCATGTCTGGAAAATATATTCTCCGAGGACTGGAAAAACATTGGAGCCTCTAAATAAAAAAGAATTCACGTTTTTAAAAAACAATTTTGGATCTCTGAGCCACCAAAGGGGTCCTGGGACACATTACTTTTTTTTAAAAATGTTCCTGTTTGCAATTGTTTAAACCTGCACCTTTAAAAAAAAGTAAGCTCATTTTGCAAGCAACTATGGATTCCATGCTAAGAATGACAGGTATGAATCAAATAGGAGGAGGAAGATTATGTATGTTGCTGCTTTGAGTTATTTATAAAAAATAGTCATGGTGGGATATAAATAAATAAATAGTTCAGGTCCTGTTAAAATGTTCTTTTAGCAGACACCACCCTCTGCTGGCAACTCCAGGAACTACACAAAAACAGGGAGAAAAAAAATTCTACTCCTTTCATGAATATTCTTTAATGTCAATCCAGACAAAAAGCTACTGCACCAAGTGATACAAATATACAGAATGAGGTGAAAAATTCCAGAATTGGCAGAAATACACATTTGTTTATTTTAATATTGCATAGCAAAAGGTTCATCTGATTTTATCATAAGGAAAATATGTAATTGTACATACTACTCTGTACTACCGGTAATAGTACAGGTGCCAGGAGTAGCTTCTTATACACCCCTGGCAAACACTAAGCTATTGGAGAAGCTTTATCACATAGCCTCAAAATTCCTCCTTTCAACAATGCAGAGCCGCATCTCCCATTTCCAATGCAACTACCCTGTCCTCCAATTTGCCATGGTTATTACCAAAATCACTGTGCTGCTATTCTGAATCATATGTTGAAGTACAAGCTGACATACTGCTCCCAGTTCAGTTCCCTCATAAAATGGTCTTGCTTTCATGTCCATAAAACACACATTTACAAAATGCTCCTTTAAAGTGATTTAAAAGGGGCTATTCTACCATTATATTTTGAAATAATATAAACACACCTCGTTTTTCGATTTGAAAGCTATGCAGCAAAATTGGGAATACCTTCCTCTGCACTACAAAGCTGTCCTTCAGTCTGGAGTTTGTGAATCTGGCTGGTTCCTTTAAAGATACAATTTAATTCTTCAGCATCATAAAAAAGGCTGCTTTCAATCTCTTTGACTAACTGAATCTCCTCAGAATCCAGGAGAAGATGTGATACTCTCATGCCTGCTTATGTCCATTGTGTAACTTGTAGGTTAATATTAAGAAGTTTAGAAACCATTTCTTCCTCATGCGCTCTCTTTAGACTTAAGTTTCCTTTTGAGATCCATTTTTTTTGTTCTTAACTCAGAATACAAATGAAAACAAACAGCACTTTGGGATATTGAATCTCACTGATAAGGAATTTTTTCCTTCGGGTGGATGAAAAACTAACCAGGTTAAGTACAAGCCTATACATGTGTACACACGATGTTTACACTTGGAAAAAGTGATAATAGGAAGTAAGAACTTGTATCGTTTCTTCTGATACATTAGAATTATAGTCAAGATCTTTTGCTTGAGTGTTTGCCAGACTGAAACTTAAACGAATAGTAACAATCTTGTTAGATTAAACCCACCTTAAGAAAAGACAGTAAATAAAAATGGTCAACAACCCTTCATTTTTTGTTACAGTTGGCTGGATCTATATCACAAATATAAGTAATTTGAAATCTCAATGAATGTTTACCAGTGTCAGTTATGAGGATAGAGAAACAGTATTGTAATAGCACTAGGGCAGAAAGAAACGAAAGTACCCACCATGTTCTGTGAAATGGGAAGGTTTCAGAGCCTGAGAGGATGGCAGATCCTCATGGGTTCTGCGTTCTTCTCGCCATGACTGAAACCGGTACTGAAAAAAGGATAGAATTTGCTAGCCCGCAACTGGTGGAAAGTAAAGAGGAATGACATGTCCACAGCGTTATAAAAAGTCAGCTTTTTGGCCTTGCAGTCCAACAATACCCCCACTTTCCTCAGCAAGCACTGGGGCTCCAAACGTACCCAGGGAGTTGCTGCGGCCCAATACTCGGAGTTGTTCCACAGTCTTATTGTCCAATAGCCATTTTCTGGGCACAGACGGACTTTTGCTGCCCGGTCCACATTGTCTGAAGCCACTCCCAATTCCCACTTGGTCTTGTTGCCCACCCAGACTTCCCAGTAATGCTGCCCGCTTTTGAAGGACGCCCTGGCCAACACGTTCACGCTCTGCAGGAAACGTCTGGGGCTTCTGGGTACCGCCTGAGGTGACTCCCTCTCTGTCACTGAAGTCAGATCTTTGGAGAGGATGAGGTTGGGGTGGGCCGTTTCTGGATCCAGGGTCAGAACAGCAGGAGCTATGAGAACAACGCATGGAATTAAGTGAGGCCTTTGCTTTATGGGAGCTCTGCTGTCTATCTTTATCCCAAGCCTACTTCAAACAGGGAAAACACACCTGGGATGATGGATTTCAGCATCTTTCGCCAAATTATGTACTGCAAGGGCCTGTCATGCAGCTCCTTGTAGTGTTTTTGAACCAAAGTCAATGTTTCTAGTTGCACTGCTGGCCTGGAACAGAAAGAAACTTAGCTAAAAAAGACAAGAGTATACACATCACAACATTCGTCCATTATCAAAGTAAATGGTCTCCAGCCTCGAAGCTTTCCAGTCAATTTACCTGGATGCTATGCCATACCTTTATTGACCACGAAGTGCTCAACGTTTTTATGGAGCAAATTACTGTGCTCCCAATTTTATGGCAGTAAAACTGATATAAAGTGGCTCAGACATATCTGTTTGCTGAGTCCACATAACAGATGGGAGTAAGCTGAAATTACTGGGTGGGTGGGAGGCAGGATGTAGAGGTGTTTTTAATTAAACCTACCAACCCACCACTTCTTCTCCAAGATCCATGCAACCCTTTATTGCTAGCTAAGGAAAGAGACCAATACAGGTAGTCCTCAACTTACAATAGTTTGTTTAGTGACTATTTGAACTTACAACGGCACTGAACAAAGTGACTTATGACCATTTATTCAACTTACGATCATCATTGCAGGCATCCCCATGGTCACATGATCAAAATTCAGATACTTGGCAACTGACTCACATTTATGAGGGATGCAGTTTCCTGGGGTAATGGGATCGCCTTTCACGACCTTCTGACAAGGAAAGTCAATGGAGAAGCCAGATTTACTTAACAACAGTGATACTAACTGCAGTGATTTCACTTTACAACTGTGTCAAGAAAGATCATAAAATGGGGCAAAATCCACTTAACAATTGTCTCACTTAACAACATAAATTTTGGGCTCAACTGTGGTTGTAAGTAGAGGACTACCTATACTAACTAGGGAACCATGCAAATCATTGATGCCCATGATCACAGACATTTCAAGAATGAAGCATCCTTGGAAACTGCCAAATTCCTACAATGTCCATTCAGCTTAAACAGAGGGGAAATTTCTGACCTGGGCATTCTGCTTCCTTTTCTCAGCCTAAGAGGTTTATCAACCCACAGCCTGGAGGGCCAGGAGAAAGTCCTAAGCATCATGCAAGAAACTACTTTGCAGACAAACAGAAACGTGCACAGTAGCAGTGTACAAATGGACCTAATAAAAATATATACCAAATGCTATTAACAAATTAATTTTAAACTCGTTTCCACAGAAACCTCCAGCCCTTTCCTTACATATAAAAATGTCCCCCGGTATGGCGAAGGAGAAAGAGGATTGCACATGCAATCTTCTCATTACAATTAACATGAAGAAAATGGATGCTACATCTCCAATGTAATCATTACAGCAAGTTGGCAGTACCACAATAAAGCAGAACCATAAGATACATATTGGGATCCAACAGGGCCTTGATAAGTGAGAGATTTGTGTTTCTGTTTCCTGCCCAGCTGGATGAAGTCAGAAAGCTCTCCAGGATTGGCAAAGCAAAAGCAAAAGCAAAAACAGATTAACTGAACTCATATTGGATCTGATATCCTGCAAATCTGGCAGGCTAGTCTTCTGTCCATTTAGATTGCTAATCAGTTCTGAGGAACTACAAGTAGAGTTCATTCAAGTAGCTCAACCATTTCCTCCTAGCACATCTGTGCCTCACTGTTCAGCATTCAGAGGATACAGATCTACCCGTACATCCTTGATCTGTTCACTGACTTCCTCCAAACTTTCAGTGTGTTGAATACTAAGATGCCCCAATCTCCACCCTGATGAAATTATCCCCTTATCCTACAGCAGGTGAGAGAAGAAGAAATTGCGAAGGATTTTTTTGTTGTTGTTTCTTTTCCGGACACATACCTGACAGGCAGAGTTTCCACCTGCAAAAAGAAGCAGAGCAAATTAAGAAACATCTCACTCAATTTGTGTGGATTAGCACCAGTAGATTGTACAGTATATTATTCTATTCTAAAGTTGGAGAGAAGGACAATTATAATTAAGTGAATATTAAACACAATTCCAAAGGGAAGCTAAATGCTAAAGGAATATATTCTGGAAATAGTAAATAAATATTTCATGATATGAATGAGGAGATGAGGTAGTTAAGCTTTCAGTCTTTCAATTTTCAAGACACAATTTTTGGTGTCTTTCTGGGCTTTTGCTTGTGAAGGAAATCTGTAGTATGTCACCAGCAAAGCAGAAGAGCTTTATCCCTAGCTGTAAATTATAATTTTAAATTACACTGGAAAACCAATTTGAAATACAAAGTTGAGAAATAATAGTTTATTGTACTTCAGATGATTTAGACAGAGAAAATGTCAATGAAGTTTCTCAGTCATCTAAGTAGAGTTGTCTGGAAGCTGAATCATGGCAACTGGACTTTCCTTTTTTTATTTGAAATGTTTCACTGTTTATCCATGTAGCTTATTCAGAAGCCTAGTTGCCATGATGAAATAATGGAATGCTTTGTATGAATAAAGCACTGAAAGTTAACTAGTCATTGTGCTAAAAGTATTATTTGATGGAAGTAAATCACACAGGGAAGGAAAACGAGCACTAAGCAAATTATTCAACCTTAAGCAGGCTGTAAGACAAGAATATAAGTCCTCTGCTTGTTTAAAGTAATCACAATTTCCCTATCACAAGATAAGGAATGCTTATGGTAACATTGCAGGTGTTTTGGGTATATCCATAAACAGATGCGCTCCTTTGTATGCAGACAATGCTATTTTTGCTGACTGAGAAATCAAGAGATTTGTAGTGAATATTAGATTATATTACAGTGTAAAAGAGTATGGACCTATAAATTAATGCATCAAAGACTAAAGCACTTCTACTGAACAGAGAGGAAAAAAGAGTGGCTGCAAATTTTGTGCAAATGGAGAAGAAATAAACCACCTTAGAGCAAGTAGCTGAATTTGTTACTTGGTAACAAATTACTTGGTAGAACAGTTAACGTATAGGGAACTGCATGGATGAATTTTAGAATGCGCAAAATGTATTTTTTTAATTGTTTCCTTTTTTTCATTTATATACCTTATTAGTTTTTATTCCTTTTCTGCCTTTGCATGTTGCTTCGTCTGAAAGGGAATAGCATACCTTGACTTACTACAATGATCATTCAAAGTTACAACGGCGCTGAAAAAAGTGATGACTCTTTTTCGCACTCATGACCATTGCAACATCCCCATGGTCAAGTGATCAAAAGTCAGTTGCTTGGCAACTGACTCATATTTATGATGGCTGCAGTGTCCTGGGGTCACTGGACCCCTTTTGCAACCTTCTGACAAGCAAAGTCAAGAAAGACCGTAAAATGGGGACAAACAAATGTCTCACTTAGCAACAAGAAATTTTGGGCTCAGTTGTGGTCATACGTTGAAGACTACCTGTGCTAGGTAGGTAAAGAATGTTTATTTTATTTATTTAAATTATAATCCATCTTTTGGCTTCCAGCAAAGCAGATTAATTTTACACTTAATTTTATAAATGTAAACATTTAGTAGAACAAGAAGTTTCATGAAGGGAAAAAGTGTCATGTTTTCTCATGCATTTTGTAAAGGGGCTTGTGATTAAAGCACATTTATGTTCCTCACATTTAGAGGAACGCATGTAATAAGCTATTTGTTAAAGCTAAATAGGTCTTATTTCTGAGAGCCTGAATTGAAGACTTTCTGGGAACTTTCCTAAATCCAGCTTGTCCACTAGGGAAAAAAAGGATAAATATAGTTTTTCAGTAACCATTAACTGACACCGTTCTTCCCGTTTTCCACTGAACTTTTTTTTAGTGATTATTCAAGGAAGTGCTAGAAAGTCATTGTAAACTGGAATCCAAAAGGTGCTTTTTCAAGAAGCAACTGGACTTTGTTTTTTCTTTGAAGATGTTTCACTTCTCATCCAAGAAGCTTCTTCAGCTCTGACTGGATGGTGGGGAATGGAAGGATTTATACTCCTTGCAGACAGCTGGTCATTTGCATTCTTTTTAGAGAGTCATTGAAGCCACTTGGAGGTTCACCTGATTACTAGTGCAAATGGGTATGGAACCTTCTTGGAACTACTGAAAGGACTGTGTTCCTGTGGTCTGCAGGGACCATTTGTGCTTCAGTTTGAGATGCAGACAACATAGACTCATTCCCAACAGCCTCCACCTCTGTTCCACAATGAAAGGACACAGGGCAGAAAATATCCCGCAGAAAGCACAGCTCCAAAACACACTCCTTCCAGCAGTTTCAAGAAGTTTAGGGCCTATGCTCTGGCTTTTCACCTCTAATATCAATTGTGATGTTTCCTTGAGCAGCTTTGCTGAATAGGACCCAGAGCCAATATGGCCGTTCTGGACACTCCAAGGTTCAAGGGCTTTGCAGTAATTTCTCAAGGCAGACAATTTCCCATGCAATTTGTATCAGAGGGAGAGTCAGCCATTCGTTTAATAATCCTGCCGCTGCAGTCACAGCAACTTACTGTGACGTAAAAAGATCGCATTAAACCATGGGTTATCGTTCAGGAATGATACAGGAAAGGGAAATGAAAAGAGCAAATGCTCTTCTCTACTGGGGAGCAGGAGGAGGAAGAGAATGTCAGGTGACATTTACCTTGCCATGTTTGTCAAGTCTGCAAGAAACAGGACAGGGAGGGAGGGAGGGAAGGAGAGGGGGAGACATTCTCTTCTGGTGAAATGAAGAAAGGATGGGAAGACAGGTAGAGAGACGCCATTAGAAAGCCAAATAGAAATTCACCTTCTCTTGCAGCATGATGCAAAAGGTCAAGTCTAGTTACGGACAAGACAGTAAAACATGCAATGAGTAAAGGTAAACATTTTCAGATTGTAAATTAATACGTGGGGACTTCTTCCCGTCCACATCTCTTACCCAGGAGATAATCCATTCCTCTGAACTGCCCCACACCCTCCTGGTCTTCCCTGAACCTCAGTGTGTTGCATAAACAAGACTGAGGAAGGGTAGATTTGATCTGAACTCCAAGTCCTAAATTCAACCCCCATCTCAAGGGAAGTGTAGGAAGCTTCACCTGCAGCCCTGATGAGATCTCAGAGTTTTCAAGCCTACGCTGTATCTGCTCCATGCTCTTCTTCAACTCAGAGATCTCTTCTATTAATTGTACAGAAGCGTTTTCCAGTCTCAGCATATACCGCTCCTCTTCTCTAGCCAGTTCTGTCAGCATCCTTCCTTCTTCCTCTTGTAGGATCCGATGAAGATGTTGAAATGCTGCTTGGATCTCTGAGTTCAGTTTCCCAGATGTTTTCTGGACAGAGAAAAAGACCACAAGAAATAGAAACAAGGTTCATGTTTGATATATTCAACCATTATCTATGTTTCAAAAGATATTACCTCCACAAAAGTTTTGTAAGCAATGCATCCTCGCTTTGTTCAGAAGAGCAAAGCACGCTTTTATTTTTAAAGCATTCAGCTATCTTCCTAGGGATCTGCACAGCCATAGGGTGGCAATTGTATCTATGCTACTATTTAATCTAGAATTGTCCTGTCTCACTTTGACAGAGAATCCAGATGTTGCAGTTAATTCATCGCATCACAATTTTCCCAAGCTGTTCTTTGGTCTTCTTTCAAACAGACTTGAAGATTTTTCTCATTTAAAGGCAATTATGGTGCTATTCTTTTAGCATGGTCTGGCAGAACACTGAGTCTTTTCAGAGCTACTGCAACTTTAATTTGAAGTTTCTTTTTTGTGACTTATTTCTCTAATTGTTTCCTATTCAGTGTAACTGCAAGATTACTTTGTTCTTTGATTAGTCTTTATGTGAACAGTTCTTTTCCCACATGGAATAGTTATAATGACTTGACTCCCCTTGTTCATTTTCTCCTTTAACTTTTATTGAAAAATATTCCTGTATTCTCACATTAAAACAGTCCTCTTACAACAGGATATGATGCAAATGCATCATTACCACTTATGCAGCAATTAATTAGTAATACTATGTTAACAGCAAACAAGAGATAGAAGCTGAATGTATGGGTTTTTCAAAACACCTGGAGGATACCTGATTGAAGTCCTGCTAAATGCTTGCAAAAGATTTGCCTTTCACTTTCATTTGGGTTTTTAAAATGTTTAAAAATTCAGATGTATTAAAAGAGCATGCACATAAACCCTCTACCATCTTTTGTAAGCTTGTGAGCATTTTGTTTGGCTCTCTCCAATTTCCTACAAACATCGCAGTCCAATACAGTGAAGAAAGAAACCTTGCCTAATTACAGTATCATTGACTTTCTCTCTCCCCTGCCATTCAATTCCATTGTATGCAAAATTATAAAAGCAAATTACATACTGCTTATATTCAGGGGCAGCAAAATAAGCCCCAAGGTTCATCTGTCTTGTATTATTTGATTTCTTTCTTTCTTTCTAACACTCCTCTAGTGTACATTGAACGTGAGGCTTTCTGTAGTGAGTCTCAATGGGCTCAAAATGATTAGAATTAATTTTAAATTCAAATTACTCCTTTTGAAATGAACATTACTTGCTACTTACTGTCACCTCAAACTAGCAACACTTATTAGACTACCAAAGCCTTTCAGAAATTGTCATTATATATTATAAATATAATGAATGAAGAGCTAACAGAATGATTACAGAAGCAACTTTCATGGACTTAAATCTAATGCTTTTGAGACCTGCCTGCTTCCAACCTTTACCTGGGATAAATTTTGTTGAAGGTGGGTTAGATGTACTGCTTTCTTTGATGAACTGGGAGACTGTTATTACTTATCATGTTCCTTCACCTTGATGACATCTTAAGGGTAAATCATAGGCTTTAATTTTTAAAAAGCCCATTCATGATGACTGTGGCTGTTCAGAAAAAGCTGCACAATATTTAATATCATTTCTGACAAGACATCAAGAGGAAAATTCAGATGATTTAGCAAATATCTCTCCCACATCCAGAAGTATGCATGTTTGTATTCCTTGATCGTTAAAAAAAATCTTAATAAAATGTTGGAGTCAAATTTCAATCCAGAAAGGGCATTTTCAGATGATGTACAATTTAATATTCTAATACATAATATATCAGAATGATATACACGAGAAAAGCAGGTCGTTCTTTCATTTTAATTTTTAAATTGTCAGTGATTGCTGTATTATCAAAACAGCCATCCATTAAGACTTTGAACTGGGAAGATCCAAGTTCAAGTCTCATTTAGTTACAGAATTCACAATTCCTAGCCAGTCATCACTTACAGGGTAGTGTTACAGATAAAATGGATACCCTACATATCTTGCTAGAGAATAAACCACAGGATAGATATCGTAATAAACACAAAGCAAGCCAACCAATATTTAACATTCACCTAATTAAACAAGAATAGCCTCCCCCCATGACAACTTAAGTTTCCTTGAGGGTTGGGCATAAACGATTTGAGAAAGTTCATACAAATCAAAGGTTCATGCAAACCAAGGCAGTTCTTCTCCACCAACCTCAAGTTTAGGAGTTTTTATTGGTGAAAAAATCCAGCATTTTTAACTGGACTTAAAACACAATGAATGGCAATGCTGTTGAAAAAGTAATGTGATCAGCAAACCACATTCCAGAAAGAATAAACTCCTTAACCCCAAATTCCAAGTGTTCTACATTTTAGTGGTTTCAAAAAGAAATAATCACAAGATGGAGAAAGTGGACAAATATGTCTTCTCTGGTAAAGGGCATATTAACAGAGTGTAGACAATAACATCCTGACCACAGTGGCCTCAGAACTGTCCAGGATGAATACTAAAGCATGTCAAGCTATAAACCTGATTCTTCAAAAAGGGTCATGATCTACTCCTATTGCACATTAGATTTAATCCATATTGTCATGAGCCTACTTTTGTTAATTTATATCTGATGTATCACTGCATTTAGACACCAACAAAGGACATGAATAATCTCCTTGAGTCCAGTTAACCAAGAAGGGATGAGTTGGAGATCACCAATCGTGGTAAAAGCATAGGGAACATAACAGATCCCTGACAAGACCTGACATTAAGCAGCAGCTTCCTCCCTAGTCATCAATAAAGTCGAACTCCATGGACTGGCTGCATCTCCTCTCATTCTCATGACCACAACTACATGCTGAACAATTCCTAGTAAGGGACTGTCCTGCGTAAGTAATTATGTGCTTTTTTTTCTTTATGGACATGCTATCTGTGGAGACAATTACTTAATTATTAAGTGTTCCTTGATCCTCATTTTACATCCATCCATCCTGCAATATAAGGAAACCAGAACATTTACATATATAAGAGAAAATAATAAACCATCTTTCTGAATTAGTATAATTTGTTTTTTTGGAAAACCCAGGTTTTTCAGCCTGGAATTCTAAACATGGCTTAAGAGTGAACTGTTACATGATGTCTACTTGGGTGCTGAAAAGTCACAGAAAAACAACATACTCTGCAAAAAGGATAAAGCCTTGAATAATAGAGTACATGTAGTCCTCGACTTAAGCAGTTCATTTAGTGATTGTTCGAAGTTACAATGGCACTGAAAAAAGTGACATTACTATTTTTCACACAGCATCCCCACAGTCACGTGATTTATATTCGGATGCTTGACAACTGGTTCATATTTATGACCGTTGTAGTGTCCCAGAGTCATGTGATCATCTTTTGCGAACGTCTGGCAAGCAAAGCCAATAGGGAAGCCAGATTCACTTAACAACCGTGTTACTAATTTAACAACTGCAATGATTCACTTAAAAATGTGGCAAGGAAAGTGGTAAAATGGGGCAAAAGTCACTTAACAAATTCCTAACTTAGCAACATAAATTCTGGGCTTAATAATGGTTGTTAAGTTGAAGACCACCTGAATACCAGCTTGCTTCAGGAGAGAATGCTACCTATGAAAGGCTGCAACAGCATTAAATATGACAATTATAATAACACGGTAGTTCTTAGATGTTTTCAGGCCTGAAATAACTCTGCCCAAATTTCCCATAACTTCTGATCAAGAGGCAAGGTTCTAGTGCAGTGGTTCCCAACCTTTTTTTTGCCCTG
Source organism: Hydrophis major (assembly GCA_033807585.1). NCBI lineage: Eukaryota > Metazoa > Chordata > Lepidosauria > Squamata > Elapidae > Hydrophis > Hydrophis major. Next base: position 132,321,830 of record CM066329.1, on the reverse strand, counting down.
CACCCCTAAAGAAATTTCACTTGAACCTTGCACCCCCTGAAATTTATATTTTGCTCAGTTAAGTTAATCCATTGCAAAGGAAAATAAAAATGCCAACATATAGCCAATATACTATTATTTACCTGGACTTTTCTCGCACCCCCTGGAATATCATCTCGCACCCCAGGTTGGGAACCCCTGCTCTAGTGATATAAAATTGGCCACCTCTGAGTGATCCCTCTTTCCCCCGCTCCTTTTATTCATGGAACTCCATCAAGGTCTTTTTCCCAAAATGACTGATATTGACCTCCAAGGATAAATGGGACTATCCAAGGGTTTGATGTTATATTTGTAGAATTAGTAATGAAAGTAGTGCTTATTAATTTATTTTCAAATAATTAATGTTTCTGGGGGGGCATCAATGAGCTAAAAGGTTTTAATTTAGGGACTGGATTAGACACTAAAATATGTTCTTTTAAGCCCTGGATAACCACTTCCCAAGATAGTCCCAGTTGCTGAGTGATTTAGCAAATGTTCAGCTTGCCAAGACAACCAACACTGCCAATACTATTTTGGTGACATATTTCACTTCTCTCAAGAGGGCAGAGGGCAGTCTTTTGGAAAAATTAACGGAATGCTCTTTCCTGGAGCTATGTCCTCTGCCAACTGTTAAAAACTAAACAAATCATCATGAAAGAAAAACACCACCAAAAATTCATTTGTGTCCCATCACCCTTAAAGTGTTAATTCTGTATACAAATGGGAAAGCATTTATTAAACTCAGTTAAGTTCACTCATTGATGCAATCCCATACAACCTTCTTCAACTCATGGCCCTCCAGTCATCCTGCCAATGAATTCAAGAAACCCTCACAAATTTATGTGTCTCTGAATGAACAAATTTTTATTTATTTCCTTTCGTATACATTGTAACTGAAAATAGCTGCCCACTGTCAGCCCACCACCTACTGTGGCAGGAACAGGTTATGAAACATAGCAGTACCAATGGCAATTACATACTGCTCCATAGTGCTTTAAAACACTGTCTGGGCAGTTTACAGAGTCAGCATATTTCCCTCAACAATCTGGATTCTCATGTTAATGACCTTGGAAGGCTCAGTCAATCTTGAGCCAGTCAGGATCAAACTCCTGGCAGTGAGCAGAGTCAGCCTGCAATACTGCATTCTAACCACTGCACCACCATGGCTCTATCAGTTTTTCTTCATTCACTTGTCCATGCACGCATACATACACACACACACACACACACACACTTTGTGGAGGTTTGAAAAAGTTTGCTCTACTTTTATCCCAATATATAACACCATTATCTCAGTGTTCGTTTTAGAGGCATTTCTTTGGCAAATGCATTTCAGCAATACAATATTATTTTTCCTTTTAGGATGCCATTATAATCAAATGTCTGTTATTTTGCATGCTATAGTTCAAAACTTTGACATGGAAGAGCTTTTTCCTCTGACCTTATTTTTGTTACTGGTATTTAGGAAAGATTTTGTTGGTTTTCTTCAGTGAAATCACCCTGTGGAATATGACTTCTAAGCCTTACAGCACAAAGCAGGAAAAAGATTGGCTTATTGGGCTTAAGCTTTTTCTATCTGCATACTCTCCCCAGTAATTCCCCCCTTGCTCTGTGCAATATCCACAATTAGAGGTATTAATCTTCTATTCTGCTGAGAGGCCTCAGCAGTCCATTGATTATCTGGGCAGATGATTAGTTTGTCTTGTGACAGCCCAGAAGTAACTATTCTTTATCGACTGCTTTATATTGTTTTGCCTGTAGTTTAAGAATAGTGTTAGAAAGAAAAAGTCACACAATGTCAGAAGTCCCAGCTTTGGTCCCATAGATTGGATAAGTCTCACAGATTATAGGTAGTTTTTCTTCTTCCTTTTATGTATTTTCTGCAACTATGATTGTCTGATTATTCGATTTCAGTGCTTTCTAGCATGTGGCCAAAATGCCCCACCTGGACATGCACAGAAGCTAAAAGATATTGGACTAAAATATACACATGGTTGGAAAATATGATAAAACAACATATAGACTTAAAAGCCTGAGATATTCCTATTGGGGATTTTGCCTGAGAACTATAGCAAAGAAATAACATATTTGATTATACATGTATTAACAGCAGCTAGAATTGTATTTGCTCATAATTGGAAAAATGAAAAAGTTCCGATGGAGGAGGTGGAGATTAAGAAAATATTGGAATGTTCAGAGATGAGTAGGTTAACACTAGTAGTTAGAAAGCAAGAAGAAAAGGAGTATTATAGGATTTGGGATTTATTCTAATGGATGGTTGGAAAATGGAGCAAGAAATAAAATGACATTGTAATAATGATGTATTATAATAGACAATGTTGAATAGGCTATAATATGAATGTAACCTAGTTAAGAGTTGGGAGTTGTTTTCAAAGATAGTTGAAAAATGAAGCAGAAAATTTAATGACACTGTAATAATGATACACTATGATATATAATGTTGGATAGGTTATGAATGCAAATTTAATAAGAAATATTATGTGCACAAGATATATGTACCCAGTCGACACACTGTATAACTGAAAGATGGTTTTGTTGTTTTTGTTATAAAAATAAAAAATAAAAACAAAATGCCCCACCTCTCCCAAACCCTGAATGTCCCACCTCTGACATCATCTCTAGCATCTTAGCCATTTGCTTCTGATTCTAAACCAGTAATATTACCATCAAGTAATTGATATTTTCCTCATTCTTTTGCTTCATCTTCAACAGTTTCTCGCGTTTCGTCTGGAAGGTCTTAAGGACCTTTTGGAGCTCCATCTGAAAGAGAAAAAGAAAGAAAGAAAAAAATTAATTAATTTATTTATCGGAATAACTTCCAATATTAATTTTGGAATCAGTACAATAAAGATTTGCAGTATCATCAATATTTTTTTCAGCCTCCTTTATCCCATGAAGTTGTTCATTAGAATTCAAATAGCACCTGCATCTTCCTTGATCTTCCTTAGTGAAAGGATATGAAAATAGTACCATGATGTTGTTTTCTCCTCTTTATGCATTTCCGCCCCCCCCCAATCCCTAACCTCTCCAAAGGCATCCAGAGGTGGGAAGGAATGATAAACCATGTACAGTGACATTGTGATGCAAACCTTGCAATCTTTCTCCTTGCATCCAATGCCAGGACATATGTATGAAAAGGGCGAGATATAAATATTTCCACTTGGTGCTGACAATGGACGCAAACATGTAAGTTCCAGAGTTGGCGTTGGGCCTATGAGCCTCTCTTTACTTGTTTTACCACTGTTCCCTAATCAGTAATTATTATCACCCTCTTTTTTATTCATTTGCCAGAGACTTCTTTCTTGCTTTCTCCACCCACCCCACCTATGAACTAAAGGACCACACTTAAAAGGATTTCAGTGTTGGTTGTGCTCTCGTGCAGAATTGAACAAAGATTTCCAATATTATTTTCTTTCACTTGTGATCTCTTCTTCCATCTTTTTTCTTATGTAAAAAAAAAAAAAATCAGTTAGAAAAATGGACTACCTTTTCACTGGTAGCCATTTCCTGACTATAAGGAAACCTCCTTACAAATCAATATTGGCCAATCAGTTGGGAATTCAGATCTCTGAAACATAAGGACCTCAGTCCCAATCTTTTCCTCGGGAATTTTTCTCCTAACCTCTGTTTGTCCCAATGGCAGATAAGGATGCTAGACAAATTCTTGTTCTTCAGTATTGCGCTGCAAAGAACAACATTGTGAGATGAGGAGAAATAAATTAAGCAAAGGATTAAAACTTCAAAGAAGTTAAAAGATAGGACTAGAGCAAAATGCAATGCAGAGGGAAAAGATAAATCTTCTCTCACAGCTCACTTCACCGGACAGGGTGATCACTGTGTGGAAAATAGGAGAAATGACTATTAAATATGTTCCCTGCCCTGAGTTATTTATGGAAATAATAAAGGTGGAATTAAAAATATTTTAAAATGGTAAAGATACCATCAGTTGTCAAAGTAAACTGAAAAGAGCTTGGAGAGAATGGAATTAGAACAAAAATATAAAATATTTTGATTCAAAAGCTGAAGAAGCTTCTTGGATGAGAAGCAAAACATCTTCAGAGAAAAATCAGAAAGTCCAGTTGCCTCTGGCAAAAAGCATCTTTGGGTCTTGATCCAAAAGTATTTGCAAAAAGGTATTAGGCCTGTTTGCACACCATGGAAAATTAAACTTCTTCAGAAATATATGATATGTCCTCAGACAATTTTTGATAATCCCCATTTTCATGATTCCATCTGTAATAGATATATCTTTTTTTTATGTGAATAGAACTGGCTTGTCTTCTTCAAGCCAACCAAAATCACAAGCCACGCAAACCAAGAACAATCCATGATGAGCTTGTAAAAGAGGAAGAAACCACAGTTCCTGTTTTACTCACTGTAATACAGACAAACCATAGATGGAAACAATCAAGTTCATTAATCATGTCCGTAAAAGGCATATTGGCTTAATTCAGTTTTTTGGGGGGTGCCTTTGAGTCATTGGTGATTCCCGTGACTGCTTGAATTAGTCCTGAAATTTTCTTGGCAAGGTTTTTCAGATGTGACTTGCTTTTGCCTGCTTTCTACAGCTGAGAGGAAGCACAGTGACTGGCCCAAGGTTTTGTGCTTAAGGCAGGACTAGAATTTATAATCTCTTGGATTATAGCCAGATGCCAAAACTGGATCTCTATTGCAATATGCCACATGCTAAACATGCTTCGTTTGCCAAATGGCCAAGGAAAATGGTTCATTGCATGGTTACTTACCTTGGTTTTTCTTCTGTGATCCTCAGAGGCAGATCTTCGAACTGTCTCCACTATATTAGATACAATGAAATTGGGATGAAATGATCGGGAAGGAAACGTTTGCCGACACTGGGGGCAAGTGGCAATTCTGGAGCATCCATTCCAATATTTCAGGATACACTCTTTACAAAAATGGTGCATGCATTCCAGCATGACAGGGTTTCTGAAGAGGTCATAGCATATTGAACAAGTTAATTCTTCTTGAATGCTCTGCTCCTGACTCTTGCCAGCCATTTCTGCAAAAGCATAAAAGGGGGCCTCAGTTTCCATTCTACAGAAACAAGAGTTTTACAAGTGGAAGGTATTGAGAAATGCAGTTTAAATACTTCCCCTAAACACATAAATAACCATTGAGCAGGACTGCATATCCAAACCCCTAAGCAAATGTGAAATATCAATAAAAGCATATCTTCTTATATAGAAATATAGCAAAAAGAAATGTAACAGGTTTTGATTTATTTTTTTTTTGTAGGTAGCAGGAAAGTCATTTGAAATTTGATGCCCTTCTGGTGAATTCAATTTTAATCAAAGTACAGGAGAATAAGAAAGAGCTACTAGATTTCAAAACTCTCGGTTTGGCAGGAGTTTTCCTCTCTTCGCTACCCCCTAGAGGCCATTTGAAGTTTTGCAGTCCAGATTTGCTCGCTCCAAACAGAAATCACGCACTCGCAAGCTGCCTGCTTAGAAAAGAAAGACGTGGCACCGCGGAGACCCAGTTCACACCTCAACAGCTGCCTGCATAAAAGCAAGCTCCTTAATAGTTTTTCTCCAAAACAACCCGACCCCGAGAACAAGGGGGCGGAGCGATTCAGACAACAGCTCGCACCCCCCCAACTAAGGATCCCTAAAGAAAAGCAAATGCTTCTCCCAAAAGCCCCATGGAGATATAAGGGCTGGGCGAAGGAGTACCCGTTGCCGAGCCGAATGTGGGGGGCTTCCCCTCCCCGGCCCTTGTTCACTACGGGCCAAGACAACGACCGGGCTACCACCCCCTCCTCAGCATCCACGCCCTGCGTCATCGCCCATTGTATTTCACTAACCCGCCACGTCGTGCCTCCGCCGAGGGAGTCGGCTAAAGCCCCTAACTCCAAACTGCACTCAGCTTTGCTTGAGCGGCGGCCCTTTGCGCCAATCGGGACAGTCCCTGGGCGGCCGATCTCGCTCTCTATTGGTCGGGCCCCGTCGGTGCTGCTGAGGCTGCTTGATGTTGCCGCGACAGCCTTCCGGGCGATCCAGGTTGCCTCTGCTCACCTCTTTCTTCGGTCCGTGTTATTTGCTGCAGGAGAAAGGCGTGTTGTGAAGTTTTTGCAGTTGACGGGGCTCATTAGCAGGGGCTTTTTTCTTCTTCTTATGCTGGCTGCAAAAAGCCGAAGAAGTTTGCATTCAGGACTTAATAACTCTGTGAACTCTTTAATTAGGGAGGAGCAACGGTGGAAGCCTGCGATTGGTCGTTTCCCAAACAAACAACTTTTATCTCTTGCAGAGTTGGCTAAATTGCACAGTCTAATACAGTACAGTGCCGCTCACCTTTACCCCCGTTTTCTTATGTAAGGGGAAAACTCAAATGACAGCCCTGCAGCTTTTCTCATGGGCCAGTGTTTTGAAAGACCTTGGTAAATCCTGCCCTTTTTTCTTTACTATGTTTCTATCGCACCACTAAAGTTGAGAACAGATATAAATACAGCAAATAATAAGTTAGAAGGCTTCTTTTAAGCATTGAAGTAAACTTGGGGGGCATAGCAGTGGACATGTTTGCTTCTTTTTGGCCATCAAAATGATGCTTTACATGCTGCCTTCTTGGTTACAAAGCTTTGAGCTGATTCTGCAGATCTGTAGTCTAAGCCATCACAGGCTTAGCTGAGATAGTTGCAAAGATGACAGTTTCTCTGTATCACCATGGTACATAGATGTGTTTTTTACTAGGTTTCTCTGGCAAGAGTTATAGGGATCATTAGACTTACATGCATAGCAACAAAAGCGTTTGTAAAGATATAAATAAAGATACAAAGATATATAAATAAATAAGATATAAATAAATAATAATATATGTTCTATATTAACATACTTGTAATCCTGCATTCTGATTGGCCTACCAATAAAGCTTACTGATTGGCCCATTTACCCTATTCTGATTGGACCGTATTACCATCCTGTGATTGGTCCGTCTGGACGGCAGGAGATTCAAGGAGCAGTCATTGGCCCTGAGCCGTGAGCAGCCGCTATAAAAGAGGCTGCTGCGGCTCCGCGGTTAGAACAGATTTTAAGAACTAAAGAGCTGAAAGTCACGCTGGTCTTGAGTCTCTTTTTCCCTGCAACAGAACACTGGCGACGAAGGTGGGATTCTGAGACAAAGGAGACCAATTAAGCACGTGGCACGAGAACCGAGCAACCGAAGAAATGGCTGGCAGCAACTCGCCACCCACACTGTTCGATCCAATGACAGAGGACTGGGAATCGTACATCGACCGATTCCTCATGTTCCTCGAGAGCAACGAACTACAAGGGATAACCGACCATCAGAAGAGAGCCGTATTCCTGATGCACTGTGGGCCCACAGTCTTCAAAATGGCCAAGGCATTGGCCAAACCTCAGGACGTTAAGCAGATGGCGTGGCCAGATCTGAATTGGCTACTGAGAGCCCATTATGCGCCGGCCGTCTCCAATCTTATCCAGAGACACGAATTTTATAAACGAGACCAGAAGGAAGGTGAGAGCGTCAGGGATTTCATAGCAGCTCTAAGGAACATCGGAGGTGCGTGTGGCTTTCTTAACATGGATGAAGCCATGAGAGACCACGTGGTTCTCAGACTGAGAGACCTCACTTTGCAGAGCCGACTGTTGACCCGACCAGACATCATGGTCACCGAAGCCATCGCTGAGGCCACCGCTGCTGAAGCTGCGAAAAAGTCAGCAGCCGCCATACGGCTAATGAATACAGTGACCCAAGGAACGCTGGCAGAGACGAACCAGTCCCAAGAAAAAAAGCAACCAAAAGACCACCACCACCTCCACTCACCATGAGGACATCGACTCCTTTTCCGAGACCGACGATGAGGAGGAAGAAATACACAGACTCCAGTTGGAATGGAATAGACGGGAAAAGAGAGAAAGAAGATCGGGATTCCAGTTTGCCAGGTGCAGAGGAGACCACCCCTGTTCCGAGTGCTGTTTTCTAGATGCCATTTGCCGGCACTGCGAGAAACGGGGACACATTGCTAGGGTCTGCCGAAATAAAAAGAACTATAGCTCTAGGCGACGAGACAACCCCCCCCCCCCAGGACCAGAGAGAGGCAGTCAGGGAGCCGTTGGAGCCGAGAAAGCAGAGGTAAGTGGCTCAGAGAACCCTACCAGAAAGAAGAAACCCACCAAACGATAACCATTGGGCATTTGAGCGCGACCGATGCCCAGAAGGTACATGTGCAGGTCAACATCGAAGGCCAGCAATGCAAGATGGAAGTGGACTCCAGCTCATACCTGTCTATGGTATCATGGGACACAATAAAGTGCCTGATACCCAGCATACGGAGAAGGGAACTAGAGAGCCAAAGACTGACCTTGAAGGACCATCAAGGGAGCAGGATCCCCATAGTCGGAGTCGGACACTTTCAAATAACATTCAAAGAACACTCAGAAATCCTTCCATTAACAATACTGGACAGGGATCGCCCAAGCCTGCTGGAGCTAGAATGGTTCGCGTCTCTGGGGATCGGAATGACCAGCATAAACAGCGTCACCGAGACAGACTGGGAGGAAAGCCTGATGAGGGACTTCCAGGACGTGTTCAGCGGGAAGCTAGGCAAGTACCTAGGGTCCCCTATTTTGTTTAATTTGAACCCGAACATAACCCCAATCAGATTAAAGGCAAGGTGTGTCCCTTTCGCACTAAAACTGAAGATCGATGAGCAATTGGAGAAGTTCATCGCACAGGGGGTATTGGAACGAATAGACCACGCACAGTGGGAAACTCCAATTGTGACTCCGATAAAGCCAGATGGGTCCGTGCGCATCTGCGGAGACTATAAGGCCATCCTCAACCACGCACTACAACAAAGCGCATACCCTGTTCCGGTGGTACAGCACCTTCTATACTCGTTGGGGGGAGAAAAAGTCTTTGCGAAGCTCGACCTTGCTCAGGCATACCAGTAATTGCCAGTTGATCCCGAAACAGCAGAGGCACAAACCATTGTGACTCACAGGGGAGCATTCGGATGCAAAAGGCTGCAATTTGGAGTCAGCGTGGCCCCAGGGGTGTTCCAAAGCTTGATGGAGCGACTATTACAGGGAATAAAAGGGGTGGTGCCGTACTTTGACGATGTGCTGGTATCAGCTAGGAGCAGACCCCAATTGGAAAACCGCCTCAAGGAAGTCCTACAAAGATTTAAAGAGGCGGGACTCAAAATAAAAAAAGAAAAATGCTTGCTAGCCACTGACAAAGTTGAGTTCCTAATAGACAAAGAAGGAATCCACTCCACCAAAAATAAAATAAAAGCTATTAAAGAAGCCTCCAGAACAAAAAACAAAACAGATCTACAAGCATTTCTGGGACTCATTAACTTTTATAATGTCTTTTTGCCACAGAAGGCAACGACGGCGGAACCATTCCATAGACTACTAGATAAGAAAGCTACCTGGATTTGGGGGACGACGGGAATAAAGCCAGGTTCCAAGGAATCTGACATCCGAATCCGTACTCATTCAATACAGCGAAACCCTACCATTGACTGTGACTGCATCACCATTCGGTGTCAGGGCCATACTCAGCCACATACTACCTGATGGGAGGGAAGCACTGATCGCGTTCTACTCCAAGACGCTGTCCAAGGCAGAGAGAAACTACAGCCAATTGGACAGAAAGGCACTTGCAGCGATCACCGGAATAAAACGATTCCATGAATATCTATATGGTAGGACTTTCACACTCATTACAGACCACAAGCCACTTTTGGGGATACTTGCAGGGAACAAGGCCACCCCAAACATATTGTCACCACAGATGACAAGGTGGTCCGAGTTCCTTGCAGCATATAATTACAAATTAATTCACCGGCAAGGGAAGAGCATATCACACACTGACGCCCTGAGCCGTTCCCCCTTACCTGAACTGGAAGAAGATCCGGCACCAACCACGTCCACACTACAAATCGAGACCTTACCAAACCTACCCATAACCGCGTCGGACATTGCGAAAGAAACCGCAAGAGACAGACAGCTGGCACGGATTTTTAACTGGGTAGGTAAAAGGTGGCCGGAAACCGATAACGGCAAGACGTTTAAACCATTCCCTAACCGGCAAACTGAACTCTCGATTTTGAAGGGTTGTGTACTATGGGGGGATTGGGTTATCATACCATAAAGACTACAGAAAAAAGTGCTGGATATGCTGCATGAAGGACACCTGGGGATAGTAAGGATGAAATCCCTGGCCAGGAGTTATGTATGGTGGCCAGGGATGGACAAAGATATAGAGACATGGGTGGGAACGTGCAACCAATGCCAAAAATCCAGGCCTACACCCCCTGCTGCACTGGTGCTCGACTGGGAAACACCAAGGGGACCCTGGTCGAGAATCTACATCGATTTTGCAGGGCCGACAAAGGGGCACACATTTTTAATAACAGTAGACGCTTACTCAAATTGGTTGGAGGTAAGCACCATGAACTCCACAACCTCAGAAGCTGTCATCAGACAGCTGAGGAAACTGTTTGCAACACATGGGTTGCGGACTTACTGGTTTCAGACAACGGGGCACAATTCACGGCACTGACATTCGAAAAATTCCTCGCCGAACAGGGCATAAGGCACGCCCTGACAGCGCCGGGTTGGCTGGCTATGAATGGGTGGGCGGAACGCATGGTTCGGTACATGAAAGAGACCCTAGAGAAACTAGACACGGGGGACATCCAAGAAAAAATCTGCAAAATGCTAGCCATACAACATATCACACCCAACACCACCACAAATAAAAGTCCTGAAGAACTGTTAATGGGCAGGAAATTAAGATCACACCTAGATAGACTACACCTCACATACAGCCCTGAAAAACCAACAGACTCCTTCAGTAAACTCCACACATTCGGAACAGGGGACCTAGTCTATGCAAAAAATCTCACGGGATACCCGCTGTGGATACCCGCCAAGATAACACAGGTTACAGGCCCCCGGTTATATAGACTAGAAACAGAGGATGGAAGAAGCTGGAGAAGACACAGATCAACTAAGATCACGAACACTGGAAAGAAATGCAAATAAAACCAGGGCCGAAGGAGAAGAACACACACACACATATCAGAACCTCACCAAACATTAAGAAATAATAATAATCAAACCGGGGGGGGGGGAGATCCTTCAAACACAAATAAAAGGGGAGGGGGAGACCCTCCACTAACATGAGAAACAATACAACAAACTCCAACAATAACATCCTACAACACCTTGAATCTCCAAATACCTACGCAAGGGTCCTCTTTGTAGACTTCAGTTCAGCATTCAATACCATCATTCCAGACACTCTTCTAATTAAATTAAACCAACTAGTGGTTGGTTGTAAGTGGATCACAAGCTTCCTGACAGGCAGGAAGCAGCAGGTGAAGCTAGGTGGAATCACATCCGATACCTGTACAATCAACACAGGCCCCCCCCCAAAGCTGTATGCTACCTCACTTCTCCCTATATACTAATGACTGCATCTCAAATGATCCATCTGTTAAAATACTGAAGTTTGCTGATGACACAACAGTGATTGGTCTCATTCGAGACAATGATGAATCTGCATAGAGAGAGGAGGTTATACAACTTGCCTTGTGGTGTAATCAGAACAAACTGGAACTGCACACACTCAAAACCGTAGAAATGGTGGTAGACTTTAGAAGAAACCCTCCCAAACTACTACCTCTTACAATACTAGACAACACAGTATCAACAGTAGAGACCTTCAAATTACTAGGTTCTACTATATCATATGATCTAAAATGGACACCTAACATCAAAAACATCATCCAAAAAATCACAACAAAGAATGTTCTTTCTGCGCCAACTCAGAAAGCTCAAACTGCCCAAGGAGCTGCTGATTCAGTTCTACAGAGGAATTATTGAGTCTATAATCTGCACCTCTATAACTGTCTGGTTTGGTTCTGCAACCCAACAGGACAGACAGAGACTTCAGAGGATAATTAGGACTGCAGAAAAAACAATTACTACCCACCTGCCTTCAATTGAGGACCCGTATCCTGCGTGAGTCAAAAAGAGGGCTGTGAAAATATTTACAGAACTCTCACATCCCGGTCACAAACTGTTTCAACTCCTTCCTTCAAAACGACATTATAGAGCACTGTACACCAGAACAATGAGATGCAAGAACAGTTTTTTCCCGAAAGCCATCACTCTGCTAAACAAATACTTCCCTCAGCACTGTGTTTTCCGATGGTCTTAGACGAACCCTTTGAAAGGGTTGCTCAACCCCCAAAGGTTGAGCAATCCACAGGTTGAGAACCACTGATGTAAAGGGAACATAGCCAAGAATTACTTTGGAGGCCAAATGTCTCAAAACTGGGGAGAAGAAATTGATGAAATGAAAGTCTGTTTGGTAAAGTGCAAGCCTTACATTCTCCCTCCCTGAGGTGGCAGTGTGGCAAATACGATTAACTTGCAGAAGTTTGAAATATGCTTTTTTAATTGGGAGGAGGGGGAGTAGGATTTGCCCTCCCAGCAACATCTCAAGCATGATTGTAAGAGCATACTATTCAGAGGAGGCCCTGAGAATGTAAGCTGCAGAAAAAGCCAAATGCTACTCTTCAACTTACACCCATTTGTTTAGTGACCATTCAAAGTTACAATGGCACTGAAAAAAAGTGATATGTGACCATTTTTCACATGTATGACCATTGCAGCATCCTTATGGTCATATAACAAAATTCAGAGGCTTGGCAACTAACTCATATTTATGATGGTTGCGATGCCCCGGGATCATGTGATCACCTTGTCTGACAAGCAATGTCAGTGTTGTAGCCACATTAATTTGGCAACTTGTTACTAGCTTAACAGCTGCAATGATTCACTTAACAATTGCACCAAGACAGATCATAAAAGGGGGAAAAATTCACTTAACTGTCTTGCTTAGTAACAGAAATGTTGGTCTCAATTGTGGTCATATGTCGAGGACTATTCTGTAGATACCATAAATGAGCTGCAAAACTCCACCTGACCACTAGATGGAAGCCAAAAGACACAGAAACCCTATAACGGTGATGGCGGTGATGGCTAACCTTTTCGTTGTCGCATGCTGAAAGTGTGTGCGTATGCGTGCGCATGCATGCCTGTACCTATAATGCAATGTGCACATGACCCCCACACCGCACACTTCTGTGCATGCGTGTGTGCTACTCTGTGTGTGCCCCACCCTCCTGTGCATGCACACCTGATATCCGACAATCAGCTGGCAGTGGATCTGTTCAGGGCGATGGCTCCCGTGCCAGCAGAAATGGCTCTGTGTGCCCCTTCCAGCATGTATGCCATAGGTTCACCATCACAGCCCTATAACTTTTGCTGGTCATCTAGGTTTCATAACCCAGAGGCAAGACCCACAACTTCGCTATTTTTCACTTGGGGATATAGAGAGGGTTCACAGGTTCTCTGTTATCACTTCACATTGCTGCTGCATAGATTAAGTGAGAGGAAGCCCTTGTAGTAAGGTGTTTAAAATTAATACTGTCGTGTCCGCAAAAAGACGCTCAGAGTCGGTGACTATCATTCAAGCTCTTTATTAACAGCGGGGGAACCGAACCAACGAAGAGGAAAAAGCCCGCGGCTTTTATTCTCTTCGCTGCGGTGGCCGCGGCCAATGGCAGCGATTCAAGTCTCCCGCTCTTGGTTTGAGCCAATCGCGGGAGACCTAAATCGGGCCAATCAGCGCGGCTCGCCTGGCCAATCAGAAATCCCCGCGCCTTAGCCAATCAAGGCGCGGGGATTTCGAGTATGCAAATTCAAGACATAACACCCCTCCCCTCTTGGTATGGTCCATCATGTTGCGTAGTCACGCAGGTAGGCGGGGCTCCGTCTAGTCCTAGTTGACCTGCGCAACTCACTTGCAAGCTGGAACTTGGCCGGAGCGGTCATCTTTTTGGCTGCTCCTGCCTCTGTGCGAACCGGCTGGATGATCGGGCCGGTTCTTTCTCCGTGGCTCCCGCCTGGGCCTACCGGGTCGGTTGAGTCACGGGTTTCGCCGCTCCCGCTTGTCTTCTCCGAGTCGGTCGAGCTGGCCAGGTGGTTCTTCTCCGGAGGGAGCTCGCGATGGCTGTGTTCCGGTGAGTATTTTTGGATTATTTTTTCCTGCGCTTGTTTATCCGGGTATTCCCTCCCCCCTTGGTTCGTGTCATGGGGGTTGAGGTCTGTTGCCGTTCGTGACCTGAGCTGGTCGATGTGTCGCTTCCAGGCTCGCCCATCGGTGGTTTGGAGCCAGTACGATCGTGGACCAGTGATCTGAGTTATGACGGCTGGGATCCATAGGGGGTCCCCCGTCATATTTTTTGCGTAGACTAAGTCACCTGGGGCAAATGTCCGGTATTTGGAACTGGAGTCTGGGGGTCGCTCCGGGTTATATGTCGGGTGTAACCTGTCGAGTGGGGACCTCAGCTTCCTGCCCATTAGAAGTTCGGCAGGGCTTTTGTTGGTCGTGGTGTTGGGGGTGATGTGCTGGATAAAGAGGAGTTTGTTGATTTTGTCGTTGATCTCCCCGTGGTCCATTTTCCGGAGGGTCTTTTTCGTAAACTGAACCATCCGTTCCGCCCTACCGTTCGCCGCCGGATGCGCCGGTGCCGTTAATGCGTGGCGGATACCCCTTTCTGCCAAGAATCTTTCAAAGTCGATGGAAGTAAACTGGGGCCCGTTGTCTGAGACGACGACGTCTGGGAGGCCGTGCGTGGAAAACAGTTTACACAGTTCTTTAATGACGGCCTCTGTGGTAGTGGATTTCATGTCGCTTACCTCCAACCAATTGGAGTAAGCGTCAACTGTGATTAAAAAAGTATGCCCATTTGTGGGACCAGCAAAGTCTAAATGGATTCTGGACCAGGGCCCCCGTGGTGTTTCCCAGTCCCGGATAGGTGCTGCGGGTGGGCTGGGTCTGGTCTCCTGGCACCGGTGGCATTTGGCAACCCATGCCTCTATCTGTTTGTCCATCCCTGGCCACCAAGCGTAACTCCTGGCCAGGGCTTTAGTCCTGACGATGCCAGGATGACCTTCATGTAGCATCTCTAAGACCCTCCCTTGCAATCTGTCCGGAATGACCACTCTGTCACCCCACAAAATACATCCTTTCAGTAGTGAAAGTTCAGTCTGGCGCTGTCTGAATGTCTTAAAAGTCTCGTCATTGTCCTTCTCCGGCCAACCTTTTTCTAGCCAGTGCAGGATTCGCGCCAGACGCCTGTCCTTAATGGTTTCTCTGGCAATGTCTGATGTGGTAATGGGTAAGCTTTCGATACTAAGGGTGTTTGTTGTTGGTGCTGGGTCAGGTTCAGAGTCAGGTAAAGGCGAGCGGCTTAAAGCGTCCGCGTGCGAAATTTTCTTACCTGGCTTGTGTAACAGTTCGTAACTGTAGGCTGCCAGGAACTCTGACCATCTTGTCATTCGGGGTGATAAGATGTTCGGGGTGGCTCGGTTTCCAGCGAGGATGCCCAGCAATGGCTTATGATCTGTCACAATGGTGAACGGACGGCCATACAGGTATTCGTGGAAACGCTTAACGGCGGCAACTATAGCCAAAGCTTCTTTGTCCAGCTGGCTATAGTTCCGCTCCGGTTTAGTCAGAGTCCTGGAGAAAAAAGCGATGGGTGCTTCTCTCTGGTCGGGGAGGGTGTGGCTGAGGACAGCGCCGACGCCGAAAGGTGATGCGTCGCAAGTGACAGCCAAGGGCAAGGTTTCGCTGAATTGCATCAGGACGGCGTCGGAGGTGAGGAGGTCTTTGGTTTTTTGAAAGGCGGCTTGCTCTCGTCTCCCCCAAGTCCAGGTTGCCGCCTTATCCAGGAGTCTATGTAAAGGCTCCGCCGCCGTAGCCTTTTGGGGTAGGAAAACATTATAAAAATTCAGCAAGCCTAGGAACGCTTGTAGTTCCGTTTTAGACTTTGGGGTGGGGGCTTCCTTGATGGCTTTCACTTTTTTAGTTGTAGGGTGAATGCCATGCCGGTCTAGCAGGTAGCCCAAGAATTCTACTTGCTTTGTGCATAGTTGGCATTTTTCTCGTTTAACTTTAAGTCCTGTCTCGTTAAATTTTGTTAAGACCTGTCTGAGTCGGTTTTCCAATTCGGCTTCGTTTGGCGCCGCCACTAATACGTCATCGAAATAGGGCACCACCCCCTTGATGCCCTGTAACAAACGTTCCATCAGGCTCTGAAAGATGCCTGGTGCCACGCTGACTCCGAATTGGAGTCGGTTACACTTGAAGGCCCCCCGATGGGTCACGATCGTTTGGGCTTCCGCCGTTTTTTCGTCTACTGGTAGTTGCTGATATGCCTGGGCGAGATCGAGCTTGGCAAAGACCTTGCCCCCTCCCAGTGAGTGCAGTAAATGTTGCACGATTGGGACTGGGTAGGCGCTTTGTTGCAACGCGCCATTTAGGGTGGCCTTATAGTCCCCGCAAATTCTCACGGACCCGTCTGGCTTTACTGGGGTCACTATAGGGGTCTCCCATCTGGCATGGTCTATCGGTTGCAACACCCCTTGTTTGACGAGCTTGTCGATCTGCTCGTCAATTTTAGGCTTTAGGGCGAATGGTACCCTTCTAGGTTTAAGCCGCTTGGGGGGAACCCTTGGGTCTAGGTCAAACGAGATAAGGGGCCCCTGGTACTTGCCCAAGCCTCCATCGAAAACCTCCTGGAATTCCTGGGCTAGCCGCTGTTCCCAACCGTCGTCGGCGACGTGGTTGACTCCTGTCAGCGCGATGTCAAGCGGGGCGAACCATTGTAAGCCCAGTAGGCTCGGGCGGTCGCGATCGACGATAGTGAGTGGCAGTTGTTCGGTGTGGCCTTTGTACGTTATCTTAAAGTTCTTGGTGCCCACTACCGGGACGCGATTCCCTTGGTAGTCTTTTATGATGATTTTCTGGGCCTGAATGTTCTTCTTATGGAGGGTGGGCACTAGTCTTTTAATCTCGCGCCATGCAATCATGGAAAGGTAGGACCCGGAGTCCACTTCCATCTTGCATGGCTGGCCTTCAATATGGACTTCTACGTGTACCTTTCTGGCGCCGTCGGAGATAGCGTGGCCGATGGTCACCGTCTGGTGGGTCTCTTCCTTTCGCCGACCGTCGCCGCCTCTTGAAGATCGTTGTGCACGGTCCCACCGACCGTCCGGTTGGCGCTCTCTGGTTCTGGGCAGGGGACTTTCCCTCCTCCTGTCGTGTTGTTCCCATTTGGGCGGGCTGCGGGTCTTCTTTTGGCGGCAAACTCGGG
This sequence comes from Hydrophis major, assembly GCA_033807585.1. NCBI lineage: Eukaryota > Metazoa > Chordata > Lepidosauria > Squamata > Elapidae > Hydrophis > Hydrophis major. Next base: position 132,304,567 of record CM066329.1, on the reverse strand, counting down.
CGATGTGACCCCGTCGTTCACAATGCCTACAGATAGAGTCAAAAAATCGGCATTCTGACCTGGGGTGATCGCCGCCGCACCCGGCGCAGTTGGTCCTCGACCTACGACCTTTTCGATTTCGTTGGTCGCCGCGTCCTGTCTGCACGCGATGTATGTCCTCCTCGTCTTCTGATGTGCTGGAGGTTGACTGGCATTCTCCGTAGTGTGCGGTTGATTCGCTTCTTGGGTCGGCCGACCTTGCCGGGTTGTTGTTTCCGCCCTTCGCGTCAGATCTTCGCATGCTGTCAGCAGACGTGCGGGTTGCTTCTGCGGCTGCGGCTGCGGTAAGGGCATCGGCTAGGCTGATGTCGCCTTTGGCCATAAGTCGGCTCTGGAGTGTAGGATCCCATAAACCGAGTACGAAACGGTCTCTTATGAGACTGTTCAGACCTTCAAACTCGCAGAGTCCTCCTAGGCGCTGTAGTTCTGCGACGAAGTCGCTCAATTTTTCGTCTGGTTTCTGATTTCGGCGGTAAAACTCGTTGCGCCGTATCAGGATGGGGACCTCGGGGGCATAATGGCGCCGCAGTATGGGTTCGAGGACGTCCCAGTCCATGGCGGTTGCGTCTGCCGGCTTGGCCAGTGCTTTGGCCATCTGGAAGACCTCTGGTCCGCAGTGAGTAAGGAAGACGGCGCGTTTTAGCGGGCCCGGGGCGTCCTTCATTCCGGCGCATTCCAGGTACATACGGAACCGATCTGAGTACGATTCCCAGTCCTCGGCGGCGGGGTTGAAGGGGGCGGGCGGTGCAATCTTCGCCATCTCAGCGCTGGAGCTGGTTCTTTGATGGACACGGGGTTCGGTTCAGGGACGGGATCCCACCCTCGTCGCCAGTGTCGTGTCCGCAAAAAGACGCTCAGAGTCGGTGACTATCATTCAAGCTCTTTATTAACAGTGGGGGAACCGAACCAGCGAAGAGGAAAAAGCCCGCGGGTTTTATTCTCTTCGCTGCGGCGGCCGCGGCCAATGGCAGCGATTCAAGTCTCCCGCTCTTGGTTTGAGCCAATCGCGGGAGACCTAAATCGGGCCAATCAGCGCGGCTCGCCTGGCCAATCAGAAATCCCCGTGCCTTAGCCAATCAAGGCGCGGGGATTTCGAGTATGCAAATTCAAGACATAACAAATACTGTCTCTTTGACTTGGGGGAGGGAGTAGGTCAGGGGACTTGCTTTTGGATATTGCTGTCATACTGGTCATGCTTTTTTCCCCTTCTGTTCACTTTATGGCATCCATTGACACAAATTATCTTCAGGTATTTGATTCTCTGTTAGGATTCCCCATCATTTCCCTCTATGAAAAATAATATTATTAGGATATTCAGTTACATACAGAAGACCATTAATGCTCCCAATCTATTTCTCACTCTCTTGCTGTGCATCCTACCTGCTAAGCACTATCTCAACACAAAAAAGCAACCAGGAGTGAGCACAAGGTATGATAAAAAATGATGACGCAATTAAACCTTTTTATGGGTGCTGAGCATGCAATGCATGTAAAAAGCAGATGGAGTTGTGATCGTACAATTGTATATACCATTTTGACTTATTTTTTCACACTCTGCAGAATACTCTTGACTATTATAGCATATCCCAGAGAAAAATAAGAGGGGAAAAAGAAGCATTTCAAAATGTCCAAAGTCTCTTTTTAATTTTTTTTTTTGGCTTTCTGAAGTAAGATTAATCAATTTTGTTTTTTAAAGCAGATGTGTGACACTTCTACCATAAAAATATTACATATTGGTTTATGACCAGGATCCATCCATCCATGCATCCATCCATCCTACAGATTAAAAATAAAATAAGGAATCAAATGAGAATGAGGATCAATGACAGATGTGGAAAGAACTGAAATGCTGTAAAGTGAAATGATACCAGAATGTAGCAATCCCATGCTTCCTTTTTACAGCAGCCTGATTTCTACATTTATTTTCTGGTAAGAGGTGATGTTGAAGAATAGAATAGTATTGGGTATTGGGGAGAGACAGGGAGAGAATTGTTGCATGTTCCTACCCACCAATGAAGAACACATAATTCAGTGACAAAGATACTACAGATGCTGCAAAACCATGATGGAACCAATGATCTTGACAACCAAATTTATGATGGCAAAATTATTTGTAAGGAAGCATGGGTGGCGTGTTAGAACTAGGAGTGAGGACAATAGAATATTTTCATGTAAAAAGCTATTGTTGCTCTTTAAAAAAAGTCAAATTCTATACTTTATATAAATGTGTATATTCACATGCAAACCCGATTCGTAACATGCAATCATGGAGAGAACAATCCATCCTCATGGTGGTGATATGGATTAGGGATTGGCAGCAAGGTATATGAACTCAGTGATGGGTGCACTGTTGGAGAACCTAAAGGGCCAGTTTGGGGACAGATCATCCTGAAGATGGTCAGTATATGTAGTTGCCACTATGTGGCACATAAGCAATAGTTAATTATGTGAACTCCAAATTATCTAAGATGTTGATTAAAACACAATTTGGATAACTTCCTTTTTAAAAAAATGAATTAATTCCTCTGTTATAAGTGAATTGCCTTGACAAAATGAAGTTTTTAAAAAGTATTTTCTCCTTTTAAAAGAGAACCTTTTCTGTAGAAAGATCCATAATTTGCTTTTTTAAGTGAGCAACAAACTTTAAAAATATACTGTTTTCAAAATGAGTGCTTCTAACAACTGCAAACCCATCCCACAGTCTTAGACAGGGGGAATTGTTTCCTTTTCCCATTCTCAAAGCCCATGTATATGTTTGACTTCAAAAAATGCTATGGTTGTGTGTATTTTGCCTATATTAATTTTTGTATTTGCACTCAGTCAGTAGAATTGCTATTTCTCAGGTGGGATTTTCTCTCTTTCCTTCTCAGGTAGAAGAGTTCTGAGCAAATGTTGCTGCTTTGGATGGCCATTTGAAACTGTCAATCTTATTCAAATTACGGAACAGATTCAAAGAGTAAATGTTTATTTTCTTTGAATGCTTGTGCTGGTTATATCCAGGTATATCCTGTGGTAGGCATAGTTCCCAGAACAGAGTCCTTCTTATGATTTATGAGGCTTATTCCAAAGGAAGTTTATGCAGAATTGCAGCCTTTAAATGAGTCGCTTACTTATCCTGTCATACTTAATTTAAGCCTCACTGAAATTGATGAGGCAGTTTTTCTATTTGTCCTGGAACAGGTTACAGACTGTGGTCAAATGCCACATGACATGATTACTAAAGACACTGCAACAGCTACTAATTTCATTCAGGAAGTGGTAGAGGGCTTGGAGGCAATAGGATGTCTTTCAGAGTGCCCCTGAAGAAGAAAAAAACATCATTGCTTCTTAGGGTAAGGCAGTACTGTAAATGTTTTGCACATTAAACATGATTTGCTTCACCTTCCTCCAGTTGCCTCCATAATAAACCTAGCATCTATGAATTGTCTTGTTTAACTCCTGAGTAGGCTAAATATTTGTCCTATTTTTAACTGATCTGCCCTTCTTTCAGACCGAATCTTTGCTAAGATTGAATTCAGTTCAATTAGGAAATCTCTTATTTGACATGTCATATAAAAAAATTAAAGCAGATCCTCTGTTCGTAGTCTGTATTTTGTTTTGTTGTTGAAATACAGAGCTATATACGTAGGATGCCTTCTCTTAAAACAGGTCATCTAAGTAATTTTTTTAAAATATCATGATATGCTTTTCTTCCTGCAAAACAACTAATGGATAACCCGTTAATATGCCTTTTGGGCTTTCTTCTGTGAATTCTGTGACAAACAAAACACTTGTCAAAACCGTTTGAAAAACATCACTTCAATAAACCACTATAAAATTATCACATTGAGCACAGTAAGCCTTTGAGTGATCTGAACTGATGATCAAGCTATCACTGTATGTGAGACATTTGTAAATAGCAAATAAAGCCAGGAGAGTTCATTTTCCTCTAATACAGCATTATTAGCTTTGAGCAATTTGTTCAGACTCTTATTTTTCAGAGAGGCAGTACATACACACCTGCACAATTTTGGGACCACAGACTGCAGACCTGGGTAGTTACTCAGGATTAACATAAAGCTCTAAATGATAGTTGCAGAAGCTAAGAAAGAAAGATGATCACAGCTACCATTAAGAAAATGACAGGGCCCCTAGTATTATAGAAATTAGTCAGATGAAATTATGGAAAAAACCTATATGATGGTTGCTTTAAAAAATAACGGCAGCAGCTACTAATGTGGGTTAGTGACAGCTGCAGTCTGTTTTAGGGATAAATGACGAGTAATATGTTACCATGGGAACTATATACTCAGGAGCATTTAGGAATGTTCTGAATGGGAGAGAAAAAAAACATTTTTTGGGGTGGTGGTGGTAAGAAGTGAGATAGAAAGTTAACCAAATGCAGAGAAATAGAGCTGAATCTTGGATTGTTGAACTTCACTATAGTATCTTGGCTATATTTTTACTGATCTTATAGAAAAGCAGGGCATTTCGGACAGATTTAAGGAGTAGCATATGTATTTGTAAATAAATAACAGGTGTTACCAAAATCATTTTGAAAAACCTTTAAATAGGCTTGTGTGTTTTTACTTTGGCTTGGCATTTTAAAAACTTCACAGGAGTTCACTATAATGGGCCTGTCTAACAGCTGGGGATAAAAGCACTGACAGGATTTAAAATCTCTGTCAGATTCAGAAACTCTTCTTTTAAAAAATGGACAAACAATTGGATTGGGGGTTCTCATTTGTTAGAAGGTGGCTTTGTCATTACAATTTATGTGTCATTTAAACATGTTTACAAAACTAAACCCCTACTGAGCAATACCTATCCAATTGCAGTTTGGGACAACTTTACATAATTCAGTCATTTGTGTTCTGTCCTTATATCTCATTGTTCTACAGGCTAATGGGAGCTTCCTTGCATTTTTCTCTATTCAGGGGAACGCTCAGCGGAGATATTTTCTTAAAGCACATTTTTCGTAATTATAATTGGTTTGTTAGTTGCAATCCAGACGTGCGATATCTCAAGGAATAACTGGCTGTGAAATATGCCAGGAGCTCTGTGCTTATTTTGAATCTCAACCAACAACTAAATATCAAGGGACTGTAGCAAATTTTATCTTCTGTACTAGTTCTAGGCTTCCTTTTAAGGCTAAACCAAAATAAAGATTTTGAGGCCAGGCAGTTTTTGTTAAATGTGTTCTGTAGTTGGGGGTGGGGAATATCTCTCTTCAGAAATACCAGTGTTGGTGTCGATGGCACATAACAGAATAAGAGAACAAGTGATTACTTCCCTGAAGTATTTATAACCTAATTTTCAGCAGCATGAAAAGTAATAAAGGTCAGAACAAATCACAAAGAGGGAATGTAATATACAGTATAATTTATCCATTGGTGGTCTTCATCATTTTCTTTCTATTCAGAAATAATTTTAAATAGATATACTCTTTCCCCTTTTGTGCATACCTTTCAAGTAAACCAATCTACATTCAAAAGAGTAAATGACGATATTTGAAAAGAAACGGCATCATGAGGGGATCTTTTCAAACTCCCTGGCTCTTAGTATGGAATTATGAGTAAAAAAGCCACTGCGTAAGTATTACAATTCCTCCTCTTCAACTTCTTTCCTAATTAAAAAGAAAAGAAAATAACCTGCAACAAAAAAAAAGTGAGCGGAGAGCTGAGAAAACACATGACCTTGTAAATGAAAAAAAAATCACCATTAGATGAAATTCAGCAGGAAGATTATATGTTCAGAGAAGTGTCTGTACAAGGGCTCTTCACATGCCAAAGGGCATGGAAAGGGCAGCAGTTTTTTTAAGTTTAGCCAGGTCCAAGTTTTATTTTTATTTTTTTAAACATCTCATTAAAAACATTGGAATGCCAGTGTTGAGCGAGAAAAGGTGCAGGAAAGGGCAACTCTAATGATTGGTCCACTGCGGTTTCCAGCAGCTTTTCAGAGAAGAAAAGCGACAAAATTAAGATATAAGTCCAGCAAAAAGGCAAATGAGTTATGTTGCTCTTAACAAGAATCTCTCAGGCAAAGGATGACAAAAACATCCAGGGCAGAGAGAAGGATTTTATCCCCATACAATTCACTGTACAGTTGTGAAAATTGCTGCCAAAAATGTAGTGATAGATAGCTATCATTATTATTATTGACGGATTTTAAAGGGGATCATACAAATCCATGACGATTATCATTGACCTTAGATAAATGGGCTCCTGTCTTTAGACTGAATCACAATGAGTGGAAGGCAGCTGCCATGATGAAAAAGTGTTGGGTATAATTTATCTGCCTTGCTTGCTGAGAGATCCAGGGTTGCATGATTTATTCACTTATTTATTACATTTATTGGCTGCCCACCTTACCACAGGATAATTCTGGGTGGCTTACAATACTAAAAAGATAAAACGGTATAAGTAAAATACTACAAAAATACAAAATACATTACACAGCCCTAGCTAAAAAATGGGGAGAGAGGGAGTAGGATGAGTAGGGGGAGAGGTGGGATCTAATTTTTGTCTATCAACCATCTCCAATGTAAACCCCCTCCTTTGGAGCCCCAAGCAACTGGCAGAGCTAGGTCTTCAATAGCAATAGCACTTAGACATACATACAGCTTCACCGTGCTTTAGAGCCTTCTCTAAGCAGTTTACAGAGTCAGCCTATTGCCCCCAACAATCTAGGTCCTCATTTGATTGAACTGCCAACAGCTGGCAGTCAGCAGAAGTAGTCTGCAGTTCTGCATTCTAACCACTGCGCCACTGCAGGTCTTGCAGAAGGTCAGGAGGGTTGGACTCTGAGGGTAAGATGTTCCAAAGGAACAATGCAGAGAAGGTGCAATAGATATAGCAGAGAACGCAATGGCAGAGGAATCTCTTCTCCTGCACCCCACCAGCCAGAATAGCCTGGTTGATGGAGCCCACAGTGTTAAGTCCTGGGCATGGGCGCAAGGAACGGAGATGAGACATCGAACCGTGACTTCAACTCTTTATTATCAAGAAAGAACAGAGCAAAATACTTGGGCAGCAGCAGCTCTTTTATAGAGCTGGCTGCTGTCAAAACAACCAATGAATTGAGTTTACTGCTTTTACAAGCATCCAATCAGGGGGCCCCATTAACAGCCAATCCGACTGGCCAAAAACAACCAATCACGACTCGCTATCCACGGGCCAATGAGAAGTGCAGGATTACAAGCCTGCTGTAAAGTAAAGCTGTTTAGGGTTGTATCGCTGCGTTGGCTTAGTCCATAAAACCCCTCCTCCCTAGGTTCCGTCTGAGGGGTGGGGTGACGTATTCTTGTAAATAGGCAGGTCGCTTCACCTGTCTGCTTGACCTGCGCTGTTCCACTGGTTTCTGTCCTGGTTCTGGTTCCAGTGGGCTGCTAGCTGGGTTGGATGGTGAAGATTGTGGCCCTGGGCTGCTTTCCCTGCTTACGCCAATGCTGTCTTCCAGGTTCCCTGGATCCGTTTCCATTGCAGTGCTGTCACGCAGCGAGGCCACTCCCTGGCTCGGTTCTCCTTCGGATGGTGAGTATCCCCTGGTTAGTTGTGTAGGCTGTTGGGTTTTGATTATCATTTCTTCTTCTTCGGCCTCCTCAATGTTCCTTCCCCCCCAGCTAGAGGTTCCAGTGCTAATCTGGAACGGAGTTGGTCTATGTGGTGTTTCCACATCTTACCATCTGCAGTTTGTAGGCAATAGGATCGGGGTCCCGTAAGTTGCGTTATGGTCGCGGGGACCCACAATGGGTTGCCTGAGAAGTTTTTCGCAAACACGAGGTCACCTTCTTGGAATGCCCGACACTTGCTGCTGGATCCCGGGGGTTGTTCCGGCGTGTAGTTTGGGTGGAGGCGATTGAGATGCGAGCGAAGTTTCCAGCCCATCAAGAGTTCAGCTGGGGTTTTGTTCGTGGTACTGTTTGGGGTTATGTGCTGGAGGAGAAGCATCTGATTTATTTTGTTGTCAATGTTGCCGTGGTCCATTTTGTGCAAGGTCTGTTTTACAAATTGAACCATTTGCTCAGCCCAACCATTGGCCGCAGGGTGAGCTGGCAATGTTAAGGCATGGCGGATGCCCCAATCTGCCAGGTACTGTTCGAATGGCAGGGCAGTGAATTGGGGGCCATTATCAGAGACCAGGACATCCGGAAATCCATGGGTAGCAAATAGTTTATTCAGTTTTTTAGTGACTGCCTCTGTGGTAGTGCTTTTCATCTTGTGGACTTCGAGCCAGTTTGAATAGGCATCCACTGTTAGGAGGAAAGTGTGTCCTCTTTTGGGTCCCACAAAATCGATGTAGATATGGGACCAAGGACCTTGAGGCATTTCCCACTGAGTTGGGGGAGTTTTTGGAGGAGTGGAGTGAGTCTCCTGGCATTTGCTGCATTTTGCTACCCAGGTCTCTTTCTGTTTGTCTAAGCCAGGCCACCATGTGTAACTCCTGGCCAATGCCTTCATCCGCACGATGCCTGGGTGTCCATCGTGCAACATTTTCAATACCCTATATTGCAATTTCTCCAGGACTATGACTCTGTCTCCCCACACTATACAGCCTTTCTAGGAGAATAGCTCTGTTTGACGATTCCTAAATGGCTTGAACGTGTCATTGGTTGCGCTGACTGGCCAACCCCGTTCTACCCAGCTGAGGACTCATGCCAAAACAGGGTCCTTTTTTGTCTCTAAGGCGATGTCTCAAGCGGTCAGTGGTGGCGATTTGAGGGTTTCGATTTGCAATATGGCTAAGGTTGGAGCAGGGTCGTCTATGATGTCTGGTAGTGGAGAGCGGCTCAAAGCGTCAGCGTGGGGAATGGTTTTCCCCGGGCAGTGTTGCAATCGGTAATCGTAGGTGGCTAAAAATTCTGACCGATGTGTCATTCTTGGTGATAAGATATGGGGAGTTGGTTTGTTTCCCGCCAAAATACCAAGTAGCAGTTTGTGGTCTGCAATTATGGTAAAGGGTCTCCCATACACATATTCATGGAAATGTTTAATTGCGGATACAATTGTGAGAGCCTCTTTATCAAGTTGACTATAGTTCCTTTCGGTTTTAGACAAAGTTCTCAAAAAGAACGCAATAGGTGCCTCATTCCCATTTGGTAGGACATGGCTTAAAATGGCTCCCACTCCGAATGGTGAGGCGTCACAGGTAACCGTCAAAGGTAGAGTCTCGTTGTATTGCCTTAATCAGAGGTTAAGAGGTCTTTTATCTCTCGGAACGCTCCCTCTTCACGCCGTCCCCAGACCCAGGAAGCCTTTTTATCGAGAAGTCTATGTAGGGGCTCGGCTACGGTTGCCTTCTGGGGCAAGAAGATGTTATAAAAGTTAATGAGTCTCAGGAAGGCTTGGAGGTCTGTCTTATTCCTAAGTCTCAGGGCGATTTTGATTGCAGTTAGTTTTTTTTCGGTGGGGTGGATTCCCTGTCTGTTGAGAAGGTATCCTAGGAACTCCACTCTCTCCGTACAAAGTTGACACTTGTCCCTTTTTACCTTCAGACTGGCGTCTTTAAATTTCTGAAGAACTTTTCTGAGTCGTTGTACTAATACCTCTTTAGTGGGGGCAGCTATTAGGACGTCATCAAAATAAGGCACGACGCCTTTTATGCCTTGTAATAGTCTCTCCATTAAACTTTGGAAAATGCCAGGCGCCATGCTTACTCTGTATTGGAGTCTATTGCACTTGAAAGCACCTCTATGTGTAACTATTGTCTGGGCTTCTACAATTGTCACGTCTACAGGTAGTTGCTGGTATGCCTGAGCTAAGTCCAATTTCGCAAATATTTTTCCACCACCCAAGGAATGAAGAAGGTGTTGAACCGGTACTGGGTAAGCACTCTGTTGAAGAGCATGATTTAGGGTGGCCCGGTAATCCCCACAAATTCTTAACAAACCATCTGGCTTCATGGGCGTTACTATTAGGGTTTCCCAGCGGGCATGGTCAATCGGTTCCAATACGCCCTGGGCTATCAGTTTACCTAGCTGCTCATCAATCTTCGGTTTTAAGGCAAAAGGTACCCGACGAGGCTTAAGCCGAATGGGGGCTACATCGGGGCTGAGATTAAATGATATAGGGGTCCCCTTGTACTTGCCTAATGTTCCTGTGAACACGTGCTGGAATTCCTCGATGAGGGCCTCTTCCCAGTCGTTGCTTCTGCTTTGGTGTATGCTGGCTAGTTCAATCCCAAGTGAGGCGAACCACTGTAACCCTAACAAGCTGGGTCGGTCACGATTGACGACAGTCAGGGGAAGCGTCGCTGTGAGGTCCTTGAAGGATACTTGGACGTGGCTGGAACCGACAACTGGAATTCTGTTTCCCTGGTAGTCTTTCAGGATGATTTGTTGCATGCTGAGGTCCTGGCAGCAGATGGCAGGAATCAGCTGTTTGAGGGTTTTCCAGGATACCATCGATAAGGATGATCCTGAATCGACTTCCATCACGCACGGTCGATTCTCAATAGTAATCCTTACGTGGATCTTTTTTGCATCGAACGATGAAGCGTGGCCGATAGTCATGGTTTGGTGGGCCTCTTCTCGTTTCGTTGAAAAGGCAGGTGCTTGATTTCTGTAGTATTAGTGGTTGTTCCATTGGTGGTCCAGGCGGTCCCGGTTCTCAGGAGGTTTGCCTGTCTCCCGACGGAGGTTGTTCTCTCTTTGGCTGGGACTGGACTCTCGCTTTCTTCTGCAGACTTTTGCGATGTGGCCTCTTTTTCCGCAAGTACGGCAGAGTGCGTCGAGGAATTTGCAGTCCGATCACGGGTGATTTGCCCCGCAACCAACACATTGGTGCGGAAGTCTCTGGTTCCTTTGCTCTTGTTCCGAGCGGAGTCGGTTGACCTCCTCTTCCTCACTGTCTGAAGATGACTCAAGGTCTTCGTGGGTGGGTGGTGGTAGCGTGCTTCTCAGCAGCGAGTGGGCTATCATCAGCGAGCTGGCGAAGCAGTGCATTCGCTCGGTCCATTCGAGTGTCTGACTTCCTGGTTGCTTCTGCAGCAGTAGCGTTGGCGATGACATCGGTAAGGCTGATGTCACCTTTCACCATCAGTTTACTCTGCACTTGTGGTGCATTTAGTCCCAGAACTATGCGGTCTCTTAGGGCTTCCTCTAAGTTTGCAAAACCACAAAGGCCTCCTAGGTTCCGGAGGTCGGCTACGAAATTTCCAACGCTCTCGTCCTTCTGTTGGTCCCTCTGGTAAAATTCATGTCTTCATATCAGTGTAGGTACTGCGGGTGCGTAATGGGCTCGGAGGATTGGGGTGAGGGTATCCCAATCCATGGTCTTCACTTCCGCCGGTTTTGCCAGTGCTTTAGCCATCTTGAAAACGGCGGGGCCGCAATGAGTCAGGAACACTGCTCGTTTCTTGCCAGGCGTAGCATCTTTTAAATTGTTGGTCTCCAGAAACATCTGGAAGCGATCTATATACGAGTCCCAGTCGTCAGTTGCTGGGTCGAATGGAGCAGGTGGTATGGCGCCGCTGGTCATCTTGCCGTTTGTTGCGTGCGCTCTTTCGCCACGTGCTCTGTCTTGTTCGATGCATACTTAGTCAGCTCTATTGTCTCCGCATCTCACCTTCGTCGCTCGTGTTAAGTCCTGGGCATGGGCACAAGGAATGGAGATGAGACATCGAACGGTGACTTCAACTCTTTATTATCAAGAAAGAACAGAGCGGTTTCCAGTTTCGCGTGGCTTCGGGGCAGCAGGAGTTCGCGACAGCTCGCGATTCCTGCTGTGCTAGCCGCCGAGGTACCCCCGATCCAGATGGGTCAGGGGGATATGGCTGCCCTGTAGGGACAGCTGAAGAGAGAGGGGAGTCGGACAGGGGGTTGGGGGTGTCACAGACCCCCTCCTCCTCCGGAAAAAACCCTTTTTCCCAAGGCGGTGGAGCAGCGGTCAGCAATGGCCGCCACGAAGAAGCCAGCAACCGGGTAAGATTGCGCTGGAGGAAGTAAGAAGAGTGAAAGTGCTGCCTGAGCCGGGTCAAGTAACATCTTTCAAATTGCTTGGAACTGAGCTGTTTGAATTGCTGGAGGATACATTGTATCCCTAAGAAGATCGAAAGCGGCGGAGAAGCTGTTAAAGGGAACTTTTTTTTTTTCTTCACTCTCCCACCCCATGGAAACAGCAGATATGTTTGGACATATTGGACATTGAAAGTGAATTGTTTTGAGAGTTGAAGCTAAGGGACAAAAGGGTTTTTGGACATTGAAAAACTTAAGAAATTGGAAAACCCTTGTTGGAGGTATGGATTTCTGATTATTTAAAATTGATATTGCAAGTGGGAAGGGAGAGGAAAAAAAATTGGAGCAGAAGCTGAAAAAGGAGGAGATTGCCTAGAATCCCAAAGAAAGGTATATGGTAATTGGACCTCTTTGATTAAACATTAACCCCAGAAAGAGAAAGAGAAGAAGGAAGAAAAGTATTAATTTTTGGAATTTTTTTTTGAATTATTCTTGATTAAAAATATTTATGGTTGTTTTGGGAAAAGTTTCTTTTTTCATAATGGCATCGCTTGTGGATGAACTAAAGACTGAATATCAAAAATATAAAAAAGAAGATACTTTGGGCACTTTGTTTCAATTCTTAGAAATGGCGTTATGTACTTATGAAAAGTTGACTACGCAGCAGAAGGACTGGGACAAAGAAGAAGAGGAAGAAGAAGCCATCTTTGATGAACAATGGGTTCTTTCCGGGGAGGAGGAAAAAAAGGATAAGAAAAAGGGGATTTTAAGAATGATAAAAACAACCAAAGAAGAGAAAAATGAGCGGAAAGGTGGAGGCAAGGTTAGAAAGCAAAGGAAAGGGAGTAAGAAAAGGGAGGAGGAAAGACAAAGGGGTAAAAAGGGCAAGGAGAAGAATAAGCAAGAGAGAAAGGGGGGGAGGAGAAGCCTCAATGGGGGGAAGCAAGATCTAAAGAAAAAAAGTTTATTCAGAGACAATGGGTGAATTTAATTTAGGATAAAAGAGGGATTCTGGAGGGTACATAAGATTGTGTTTTTTATATGTTATTTAGAGTATAAAATTCATTGTGTAATTTTAGAATCTTTTAAACAGAATCCCAAGAAAAATTGTTATATGAAGTACTTTTAAGTTAGGGTAATGAGTTATAGACATTACTCCAATTGGTGTATAGGAGAAGTATAATAAAAGAAAAAAGATGAATGGATAGTTGGAAATAGAACAGACAAAGAATATTATTGAAAATGGTAATAAGATATGAAAGGATATATAAAGGTTTTTTTTTTTTTGGGGATGTTGTATATTGAAAAAAGGCAAAAAAAAAATTAATTAATAAGAAATAATTTGGATGAAAAGGAGAAGTAGGGATAAGATATGAAGTTAAATAGACAAAGTATTGATACTATAATTTGGGATTGTTATGTTCTATTGGTTTTCTTCTTTTATTATTTTTTCTTAGAAAAGAACTTATAAGCTGTTATGCCTTGTGCATTGTTTATATAAAATTGATAAAAATGGTTTATATATATAATATAAAAAATAACATGATAATAAGATATGGAAGGATATATAAAGTGAATATGATGTTTGAATTTGTGTCTGTGTGAAGAGTTTCAACCCGGGATCAGACAGCCTTCAGAAAAGATCTTTTAGTTTTGTTTATGTTTTATTGTGTTCTCTGTAAAATTAATAAAATTTGTTTAAAAAAAAAAGAAAATGGTAATAAGATATGGAAGGATATATAAAGGTTTTGTTATGTTTTTTTGGGTTTTGTATGTTGATAAAAGGCAATAAAATTTTAATTAACAAATAATTTGGATGAAAAGGAGAAGTTGGGATAAGATACGAAGTTAAATAGATAAAGTAAATATTGATATTATAATTGGGAATCATCATGTTCTATTGGTTTTCTTCTTTAATTATCACTATTTTTTTTAGAAAAGAATTTATAAGCTGTTATGCCTTGATTGTTTGTGCACTGTTTTTGTAAAATTAATAAAATTGGTTTATAAAAAAAAAGAAAATGATAATAAGATATGGAAGGATATATAAAGTGAATATGATGTTTGAATTTGTGTCTGTGAGAAGAGTTTTAACCCGGGATCAGGCAGCCTTCAGAAAAGATGTTTTAGTTTTGTTTTGTTTTTTTTGTTCTGTGTTTTGTATGTTTATGAAAGGCAATAAAATTTTAATAAGCAAGAAATATAATTTGGATAAAAGGAGAAGTCTGGATAAGATATGAAGTTAAATAGATAATGTAAATATTGATATTACAATTTGGAATTATTTTGTATGTTCTATTGGCTTTCTTTAATTATTATTATTATTATTTTTTAGAAAAGATTTTTCAAGTTGTTATGCCTGGATTGTGTATTGTTTTTGTAAAATTAATAAAATTCGTTATTAAAAAAAAAGAAAGAACAGAGCAAAATACTTGGGCAACAGCAGCTCTTTTATAGAGCTGGCTGCTGTCAAAACAACCAATGAATTGAGTTTACCGCTTTTACAAGCGTCCAATCAGGGCCCCCCATTAACAGCCAATCAGACTGGCCAAAAACGACCAATCATGACTCGCTATCCACGGGCCAATGAGAAGTGCAGGATTACAAGCCTGCTGTAAAGTAAAGCTGTTTAGGGTTGTATTGCTGCGTTGGCTTAGTCCATAACACACAGCATGCCTCCTCTGCCAGCATGGGTGGGATGCCAATCCCACTTCGATGAGATGATCCCTCAAGTAGCCATGAAAGGCTTTAAATGTGATTACCAACATCATGAATTGTACCCGGAAGCAAACTGCCAACCAGTGCCGCTCATGGAGCAGTGGTGTTATATGGGCCACCCTTGGGGCTCCATTAACTGTCTGTGCCACTGCACTTTGTACCAGCAGAAGCTTCCAATTGATTGTGCTGTTTCACTACATGCTGAATGATGTGTACACGTGCAGAATTAGGAGGACTTGTGCTTAGGGACGTGTAGAGGAAGTGGAAATGGGTTTGGTGGATCTGATTTGTGGGGAGAAACATGCTCCTACACTGCAGTTAAGCAGGGAGACTACATGCTTGTTCTCTCTCATGTGTTGTGGAGGGAGGGCATAGAAAATGGATTGGCTGATTCTGACCCTTTTTAGAAAATTTTTGGTTACTTGAAAGCTTTTGGCAAGAAATCTCCATTTATGCAATTAAGTCCTCCTAAACATTTTAATTTAAATGCTACTGTCTCTTTATGACAAGGGTCTAAGACTCTGGTCTATGACCACTTTGGAAATCAACATTTACTAAAAGGTGGTAGTTTATTTTATTTAAAAAAGGGGATTGTTTGAATTTTCTATGAATCATTTTGCACCTGCTTCTTTTTCTTAAAATGGGTACAAGTATTCTTTACTGAAGACTATTTCAATAATATGATTGAAATTGTTATTAATTGTTATTAAACCTTGTTTAAACTTTCATATTTATCTTTCAAAATATTTACATTTATTCATACATCTGTCATTATGTACAAATATTGATAACAGTTTATAATTTGCATTGATCAAAGTGTTTGGATTGAAAGTCTTAATGCAACTTAAAGGATCTCATTCATTTCTAAAGAATAGAACAGGCATTTATTTATCATTGCAACAAACAATTATTTGATTGTTTGGAACTTACCTGGTATTAACTACTAAGAGTGAGTTCAGCTTGTCTCTGAAATATTCATATATTTGCAGCATTTCTATTGGCATGGCAAATAATAGTATATCCAAATAATAGTATATTCATAGTCTTTGGAATAGCCTCGGTGGCGCAATGGTTAGAGTACAGTACTGCAAGATAGCTCTGCTGCAGCCAGCTGCCTGCAATTTGGCAGATCGAATCTCACCAGGCTCAAGGTTAACTCAGTCTTCCATCCTTCCAAGCTGGGTAAAATGAGGACCCAAATTGTTGGAGGCAATATGCTGACTCTAAACCACTTAGAGAGGGCTATAAAGCATTATAAAGCGGTATATAAGTCTAAGTGTTATTGCTCTATCTGTAAAAGAGAATAGATTGGTGAAGAGAAGTATTTTTCCTTCTGGGTATAATAAATAGTTCACCTGCCACAATCAAAGAGGCATAAATCTTAAAGGTCTTTTCTAACACTTGTTTCAAAATAAAATTTCTGATCATGTTGCGTCCTCATTTTCTGATCAATGTGAAAAATCTGTTTGAGTATGAGTACTAGAGTTAGTTTGGTCTAGTGTTTAGTCTAGGCCAGACATCAGGAGATCATGAGTTCTAATTCAGCATTAGCTATGAAAGCGAATTGAGTGACCTTGAGCCAGCCACACATGCTCAGCCCAACTCACCTCACAGGGTTGTTGTGGGGAAAATAGGAGGAGGAAGGAATATTAAATATGTTTACCAGCTTGAGTTGTTTATAATAATAATAAAAATAATTAAAAAGTGCTATATAAATGTTATGTATGTAAATAGTTTAAATAAAGCGAGCTTGGGGTAAAGTGCAGGGTTCTGGCCCTGCACTTCTGATTGGGTGTTAAGCGGTTCGATCAGATTGGTTGGGTTCAGAGAATCCGATTGGCCCTTAATGAAGGACTCTTATTGGTTCTGGAGCTAGCGTCTTACAGCTCCCTATTGGTTATTTCACATTAAGGTCACCTATATAAGGCAGAGTTGTTGTTGTTCACTCTCTTAAGTCACTATGTAATAAAGAGCTGAAAGTTCACCAACTAAGATTGTCTCCATTCATTTCATCCATGCCTGAAACTATATCACTGGTGACGAGGGTGGGATTTGGAGACATCTGATCTTAAGGAACCGGGAAGAAAAACAGAGCACGTGCCAAGACGACGCCACCAACGGAAACCATGTCCAGCGGCATCGTACCACCCGCTCCGTTCTATCTGAACCAAGAGGATTGGAAATCCTACATGGATCATTTTCAAATGTTCCTTGAAACAAACAACCTGAAGGACACCACACCAGCCAAGAAGCGGGCGCTGTTCCTGACGTACTGCGGCCCGGCTGTCTTTAAAATGGCAAAGGCACTCGCGAAACCTCGAGAAGTTAAAGCAATGAGCTGGGACGACCTCGAACCTCTCCTGAGAGACCATTACGCGCCAACCGTACCTACACTCGTGAGACATCACGAATTCTATCAAAGAAGCCAGCGAAAAGGAGAGAGTGTGGCTGACTTTGTGGCAGACCTCCGACACTTGGGAGGCCTCTGCGGATTCGCAGACTTAGATGAAGCACTGAGAGACTGCTTAATTCTAGGATTAAATGCGCTGGGCGTGCAAAGCAAGCTGATGGCGAAAGGCGACATCGACCTTGCTGACGCCATCGCCGAAGCCACTGCTGCTGAGGCGACCAAAAAGTCCACGGCGCAACTACGGCAAAGCTGAAACCCAACAACCCCACAGACAGACGACCTTTTATCCAAGTCAGAAGAGCAGCTTGTCACGACGCACCATGAGGACCTCTCTTCGTCGTCAGACAGCGACAAAGAAGGGGTCCATCGACTGCGGTTTGACCTGGTCTCACGCTCTAAACCCTCATGCCCTTGCGCTGGTTGTGGGGAAACCACCTCAGGGCAGACTGCAAATTCTGTGATGCGATCTGTCATGAGTGCGGGAAACGAGGCCACATCAGTCGAGTCTGTCGCAGTTTACCGGGACCAAGTCAGGCCTCAAGGGGAACCAGCTCTCGCCAATCGGCAGGAAACCGTCCTGTAAGGTGAGATCCAGCAAACCACTCCTACAGATATCGAGCATTGCAGAAAGAAGAGGCCCACCATACTATCACTATAGGTCACGCCTCAGCCATGGACGCTAAGAAGATTCGAGTCACAGTAGCCATAAAGAACCAACCTTGCCACATGGAGGTCGATTCCGGATCGTCCCTCTCGATAGTGTCGTGGAAGACATTAAAGCAACTCATTCCTACCATCCAACGCCAAGACCTTCGAATGCAACGTCTCATCCTTAAAGACTACCAAGGGAATCGGATCCCTGTGGTTGGGTCTTGTTGAGTCCGCGTCTCGTTTAAAAAGCATACGGCATACTTACCTCTAACGATCATCGATAGGGACAGGCCTAGTTTGTTGGGCCTCCAATGGTTCGCGCCACTCGGCATCGAAGTAGCCGGCGTGAACCGAGTCGGTGATTGCGAGTGGGAGGAGGACCTTATTACTGAATTAAGCGATGTCTTCGCAGATCATCTGGGTGAGTATAAGGGGCCCCCAATTTCATTTAGCCTTAACCCTAAGGTCGTCCCGATCCGTTTAAAGCCCCGTCGAGTTCCGTTCGCCCTTAAGGCCAAGATAGATGAACAACTTGACAAACTAATTAAACAAGGGATACTGCAACCCATTGATCATTCTCCATGGGAAACTCCTATTGTAACCCCCATTAAACCAGATGGGTCAATCCGAATCTGTGGGGACTACCGGGCCACTCTAAATCACGCCCTCCAGCAGAACGCGTATCCAGTGCCGGTGGTACAGCACCTCCTTCATTCCCTGGGAGGCGGAAAGGTTTTTGCTAAGTTAGATTTAGCTCAAGCCTATCAACAATTGCCCGTGGATGATAAAACAGCCCAAGCTCAAATGATAGTAACGCACAGAGGTGCTTTTAAATGTACCCAATTGCAATTCGTGGTAAGTGTAGCCCTGGGAATATTCCAAAGTTTAATGGAATGATTATTGCAGGGAATCAAGGGTGTGGTTCCGTATTTTGATGACGTGTTAATTGCAGCTCCTAGTAAAAAAATTCTACAGAATCGTTTAAAATGTGTTCTTAAGAAATTCCAAGAAGCGGGATTGAAAGTAAAAAAGGATAAATGTCATCTGTATACAGACAGTGTTGAATTTCTAGGTTATCGCATTGATAGTCAGGGTATCCACCCTACTGAGAGTAAATTAAGGGCGATAAAAAATGCTCCCAGACCCCGTAACAGAACAGATCTCCAGGCATTTTTAGGTCTTATTAATTTCTATAATGTGTTTTTACCACATAAGGCGACTGTGGCTGAATCGCTACACTGGTTATTAGATAAGAAAGCATTGTGGGTTTGGGGTTACCAGGAGGAAAAAGCGTTTCGAAATGTAAAAGATTTACTTACATCTGATTCTGTACTTATGCAATATAATGAAACATTACCATTGGTTATAACTTGTGATGCCTCACCGTTTGGGGTGGGCGCTATTTTGAGCCATGTGCTGCCTAATGGAAACGAGGCCCCTGTTGCATACTTTTCGAAGACTCTTTCTCAGGCAGAACGTAACTATGGACAAATAGATAAGGAAGCTCTTGCAATTGTGTCAGCCGTAAAAAAATTCCATGAGTATGTATATGGAAGGACATTTACCATTGTAACTGACCACAAACCTTTACTGGGGATAATCGCTGGGGACAAACCAACCCCCTATATATTGTCCCCAAGAATGACTTGATGGTCAGAGTTCCTAGCTGCTTATAATTATCGATTGTTACATCGCCCGGGGAAAGCCATTCCCCACGCCGACGCACTCAGCAGAGCACCGCTACCAGAAACTCTCGACGATCCGGCACCAACAGTATCGGCGTTACAAATCGAAATGCTCAACTCGCCTCCTATGACCGCTCGAGATATCGCGAGAGAGACCAGACGAGATCACACCCTAGCTCGAGTCCTAGGCTGGGTAGAACGTGGATGGCCATTGGACCAGGTGCCAGATGACTTCGTGCCATTTAAAACAAGACAGACTGAACTTTTTTCGCAAAAAGGCTGTGTCATCTGGGGCGATAGAGTCGTCGTTCCAGAACGACTCCAAAACTCGCTGTTACAAATTTTGCACGAAGGACATCCCGGGATCGTGCGGATGAAAGCACTCGCACGGAGCTATGCTTGGTGGCCAGGCATGGACCGACACATCGAGCAATGGGTCAAGGCCTGCACCAAGTGCCAACAAAACAGCAACGCACTGCCAAAAGCTGCACCGACTGAATGGGAGATGCCACGTGGGCCCTGGTCCAGAATCCACCTGGATTTTGCAGGGCCGATTAAAGGACATACATTACTATTGACTGTCGATGCATACTCAAATTGGTTGGAAATTCATCGAATGACCCATACAACCTCCGAAGCTGTCATTAAAGTCCTCAATAGACTCTTTGCAACTCATGGATTGCCGGATGTCCTGGTGTCCGACAACGGACCACAGTTTACAGCGCTAATGTTTGAACAGTACCTTGCTGATAATGGCATCCGCCATGCGCTCACCTCGCCGGTGCATCCTGCTACCAACGGCCGAGCGGAACGCATGGTCCAATTTGTAAAAAAGACTTTGCAAAAAGTGGACTATGATAATATTGATGAAAAAATAAACCGCATTCTACTTCTACAACACATCACTCCGCACAACGTAACCGGCAGAACTCCCGTAGAACTTCTCATGGGGCGAAAACTCCGTTCCCGCCTTGACCGATTGCACTCTGCTTACGAGCCAGAAAAGCCTGCAGGATCCAGTGGACGCTACCGTACCTTCAAGGTAGGCGACCCCGTTTATACAAGAAATTTATCGGGCGACCCAGTTTGGATTGAAGCAACGATAATACGCGAGACTGGGCCCAAATCCTATATTGTAAAATGTGTTGATGAAAGACTGTGGAAACGACATATTGACCAATTACGGTCACGACTCCTTTTGGCCAGCCAGCAACTCCCCTACGACCAAACTGAGGGGGGGGGGAAGGAATGGAAGAAGACGACATTCCAGGGAACCTGTTCCAAGAGAGCGATGAATCTAGTGAAACTCAGGAAATGGAGCAGGAGGAAGAATCGTACGCTCCAAGGGAAATCACACCAGAACGAGAAGCTGAGCCACTCCCAAACAACATTTCACCTCAACAGGACTGCACATAGCCAGTCCAAAGAAAATCTAATAGACCCAAAAGACAACCGTCCTATTTGAAGGACTATATAACCACACCATAATTGAGGAGCCAGGGGGAAGGGGTGTTATGTATGTAAATAGTTTAAATAAAGCAAGCTTGGGGTAAAGTGCAGGGTTCTGGCCCTGCATTTCTGATTGGGTGTTAAGCGGCTCGATCGGATTGGTTGGGTTCAGAGAATCCGATTGGCCCTTAACAAAGGACTCTTATTGGTTCTGGAGCTAGCGTCTTACAGCTCCCTATTGGTTATTTCACATTAAGGTCACCTATATAAGGCAGAGTTGTTGTTGTTCACTCTCTTAAGTCACTATGTAATAAAGAGCTGAAAGTTCACCAACTAAGATTGTCTCCATTCATTTCACCCATGCCTGAAACTATATCAATAAATTTAACAAACAAACAAACAGATTTAAGAGAAGGATAGGCGCCCACTGATTCCATTTGTAATATTGTATTCATTCAAATCAAGGTTTTCTATAGTTGTTGCTATACAGAACCAATAGAGATGACAAGCTAAATAATGAAGAAAAAATGACAGCACCTATCTAAAACCCAAATTGCAGGAATTGTGCAAAACCGAGCAAGCCCAATCTTTTTATTAAAAATGCATATTAACATATTGGAAAATTTGAGAAGCTCTGCTTTATGAACTTGGAAATATGCGCCAGAAAATGGACTGTTGGCTGTGACTGAGTGAATGATTGAAAATAAATCCTGTAGTTTTAATACATATTATTAACAACATCTGATTATTTTTCAGGATGGGATAGAGCTTGTTGTGAGAGTTGTTTGCATGAAAACTGTAATATTGTCCTATAATTTTCCTTGTGTTAAGCCTTCTTCAACTTAGTTCCTCAGAGAAATTGAGCCTCATGGTGAATGGGCTGATAAGACTTGCAACCCAAGTCCAAGAGGACCTAACCCACCTGGGGAAGACATTCTTGTATTTCATCTAGCTGTTGTTCTAGTTTGAGTGCAGAGATTGACAGGTGACGGTTTGGTCTCTTTGTTCTTTATGCACCTATTTTTAGTCTTCAGTCTTTTCAATTCAGCTGAGCATATTACATATATTATATAACTCTTTCCCTGAGAAAGTTTCTGCTCCCTGAAATAATACGTTTTATATTTAATCATGAATGCCAATCTCTGTTATTGCCTGAAAGAAGCATGGCATTTGTCATAGATGGAACAAGGTATTTTGGGAAGGGAGATAGCGGGGGAGGGGGGAGGAAGGGGGGCTTTGGCATATAGAGAGGCTGGGACAATTTTCAAAAACTGCTAGATGGATCATTTCCCCCTTTTCCACTCTCAAGATAGTATGATTAAAGGAGTCCTAGATCTTTATCGTTTCAGGCTAAGGTAGCTGAATATTCTTCCAGCTGTTCAAAGTGCTAATGAGTTGTGCTGCAAAGCTTCTAATGTACCGACTCACCAAACTATTTGAGAATGCAAGGAAGCCAATAATCTTAATTGTATTTCACCTTGGCCAACAGTAAGTGGATATCAACTTTATAATTTTGCATGGATCACCAAGTATGTTGTCATTTCTGTATATTTTTTGGTGGGTTTGTATATTTGTATTGTTTGCCACCCTTTGCCAGAGGGTGTTTTTCAAAGATATAATGCGCTGTGCACAGGAAAAGGATTTCATTATTTTGATACCTTATTTGCAGAGCTCATTCTGGGAAAAAATGGTGTGCCTTCCACAAGCAGGTCTTTAGAAATCAATAACTTGTTGCTTCAGGGCACCAACTTTATGTATCACTGCGATCTACCCAAGACTTTGCAAACAAACAAATATATTCAGTAAACCAATGAGAAGAAAGGTTGCTCTCAACACTGAGTAAAACTACAGAACTGATGAGCTATTAGAGAAACCTGAAATGTACTGAAACTTTCTTACTATTTTCCCTTTTGACCACTTGTTTTATACTCGAATGGCATGTTTTTTAAAAGAAACTTTCATTCTCCTTCACTGCCTCTTTCTCTGAATGTATTGTGTGCAGTAGAAATTGTCAAATCTTTAATTAGCCACTACATTATCCGGAGACTTTGTATACAAAATGAAATGTGGTATTAATACTGTTTATTATTATTTTTAATAAAACTAATGTAGTAGTTCTAAAAAGAGGGATAGAAGTATCCATGTAATCCTTCTATCTCTCTGTAGTAACGTAAATATTTCCTTTTGTGAAAATGTGGTGAAATGGTTCAGCAAAAGTAGAACAGGGTAATACAGATGTTTGAGGGTCCCAAAACAAAGCCTCATGAGAAAAAAAGGCTGAAAGAGATGGGTATACCCAGCCATGAGCAGAGATGGCTGAGCAGGATATGTTAGTACTCTTCCATTCTTCCAGAAGATTAGGACTGATTCTTTCATTCAAGAATACAAGGCATGAAAGAAAGATTTTGATTGAATGTTAGATAAAACTCCCTAATAGGAACAGTTCAAGAGTGGAACTGAATACCCACAGAGGGATTTGGATTCAATGGTCTAAATCAGTATTTCTCAACTTTAGCGACTTTAAAACATGTGGATTTCAGCTCCCAGAAATTCCCAGCCAGCATACTGGCAGAGGAATTCTGGAACTTGAAGTCTACGCATCTTAAAATTGCCACGGTTGAGAACTACTGATCTAAATGACTCCCTTCAGCTCCATGGTTCTAGTCCTTAATTACATCATAAGTAGCCAGGGCTGAGGTTTTCACATATTTATTTATTTTCCTTATTAAACATAGAAGGCTAGCCAAGTCTGTAAGACTCTGGGAGTATCCAATATTAAAATGGTAAGAACAAGACAATAACATGAAAAACATTCCTTGTAACAGCTAAAGTCCTATAAGGGGTTTGACATCCATCCTAATCCCAGGCCTGGGGAAACAGCCAGATTTTCAAGAACTTCATACATATCATTGGGGTGAGAGCCATATGGAGCTCATCTTTGACTGGGACCATTAAAAAAATAGTTTATGACGGGAACTTCCGGTTTGCGTGGCTTCGGGGCAGCAGGAATTCGCGACAGCTCGCGATTCCTGCTGTGCTAGCTGTCGAGGTACCCCCGATCCAGATGGGTCAGGGGGATATGGCTGCCCTGTAGGGACAGCTGAAGAGAGAGGGGAGTCGGATAGGGAGGTGGGGGTATCGCAGACCCCCCCCTTCTCCGGGAAAACCCCTTTTTCCCAAGGCGGTGGAGCGGCGGTCAGCAATGGCCGCCACGAAGAAGCCAGCAACCGGGTAAGAACTGTGCTGGAGGAAGTGTGAAGAGTGAAAGTTCTGTCTGAGCCGGGTCAAGTAACACCTTTTAAACTGCCTGGAATTGAGCTGCTTGAATTGCTGGAGGATACATTGTATCCCTAAGAAGAGCGAAAAGCGGCGGAGAAGCTGTTAAAGGGAACTTTTTTTTTTTTTTTTTTTACTCTCCCACCCCACGGAAATAGCAGAAATATTTGGATATATTAGACATTGAAAGTGGATTGCTTTGAAAGCTGAAGCTAAGAGACAAAGGGATTTTTGGACATTGAAAAACTTAAGAAATTGGAAAATCTTTGCTGGAGGTATGGATTTTTGATTATTTAAAATTGTCATTGCAAGTGGGAAGGGAGAAAAAAAAAATTGGAGCAGAAGCTGAAAAAGGAGGAGATTGTCTAGAACGTCTTTGTGGATCCCAAAGGAAGATATATGGTAATTGGACCTCTTTGATTAAAAATTAATTCAGAAAGAGAAAGAGAAGAAGGAAGAAAAGTATTAACTTTTGGAACTTTTTTTTTTTTTTAATTGCTTTTGATTGTCTTTGATTAAAAATACTTGTGGTTGTTTTGGAAAAAGTTTCCCTTTTCATAATGGCATCGTCTGTGGATGAACTAGAGATTGAATATCAAAAATATAAAAAAGAAGATACTTTGGGCGCTTTGTTTCAATTCTTAGAAATGGCGTTATGTTCTTTTGAAAAGTTGATTACGCAGCAGAAGGACTGGGACAAGGAAGAAGAGGAAGAAGAAGCCATCTTTGATGAACAATGGGTCCCTTCCGGAGAGGAGGAGAAAAAGGATAAGAAAAAGGGGATTTTAAGAATTATAAAAACAACCAAAAGAGAGAAAAATGAGCGAAAAGAAGGAGGCAAGGTTAGAAAGCAAAGGAAAAGGAGTAAGAAAAGGGAGGAGGAAAAACAAAGGGGTAGAAAGGGCAAGGAGAAGAATAAGCAAGAGAGAAAGGGGGGGAGGAGAAGCCTTAATGGGGGGAAGCAAGACCTAAAGAAAAAAAGTTTATTTAGAGACAATGGGTGAATTTAATTTAGATTAAAAGAGGGATTCTGGAGGGTATATAAGAGTGTGTTTTTATATGTATATTTAGAATATAAAATTTATTATGTAATTTTAGAATCTTTTAAACAGAATCCCAAGAAAGATTGCTATATGTAGTATTTCTAAGTTAGGGTAATGAGTTATAGATGTTACTCCAATTGGTGTACAGGAGAAGTATAGTAAAAGAAAAAAAAGATGAATGGATAATTGGAAATAGAACAGACAAAGAATGTTGTTGAAAATGGTAATAAGATATGGAAGGATATATATGCTTTTTTTTTTTGGATTTTGTATATTGATAAAAGGCAATAAAATTTTAATTAATAAATAATTTGGATGGAAAAGAGAAGTAGGGACAAGATATGAAGTTAATATGTGAAATATTGATATTATAATCTGGAAATGTTATGCCTTATTGGTCTTTTATTATTATTTTTTCTTAGAAAAGAATTTATAAGCTGCTATGCCTTGAATCTTTGTGCATTGTTTTTATAAAACTGATAAAAATGGTTTTCATATATATATATATATAAAAGAAAATGATAATAAGATATGGAAGGAGATATGGGTTGAATATGATGTTTGAATTTGTGTCTGTGTAAAGAGTTTTAACCCGGGAACAGACAACCTTCAGAAAAGATCTTTTAGTTTTGTTTATGTTTTGTGTTTGTATGTTTGTGTATTGTGTTTATGGTAAAACTAACAAAATTTGTTTTTTATAAAAAAAAAAAGGAAAAAAGAATCAATAAAACCTTGGAGGAATGTTAGACGAGAATAATTTAAACAAGCCAGAAAGAAAAGAATATGATGACTATAAAATGGATAAATATGGAAGAGAAATGAAATTGAATAGGAGTAAAGAGAAATAATGAGAAATTTGCTGAAAGATATTTGTGTGTCCATATGGAGATGGGATAAATTGGAATTATGCTGTATAAAAATAATGTTTTGTTTGACTTGTAAGGATTTACAATGTTAAGAGGTTTTATGTGTTTATGTATTTAATGGTTAATGATGTGTTGTTTTATCTTTAAAATTAATAAAAATTTGTTTCAAAAAAAAAAAATAGTTTATGACAAATGGTCTTCTGCATTAATGTGAAAACCTCATTTCCACTAAGTAGTGGCTTTAAAAAAAAAGCAACAAAAAGGGAAAAAGAAGCATGGCTGACTTGTATAGATAAGGCTTTCATTTCCACAAGAAAGTAACCTTTAGATAATTGCTCCTGCAAATAGTGTCGTGTCCGCAAAAGATGCTCAGAGTCGGTGACTTTCATTCAAAGCTCTTTATTAACAATGGGAGAACCGAACCGGCGAAAGGCAAAAAGCCCGCGGCTTTTATACCTTTCGCAGCGGCGGCCGCGGCCAATGGCAGCGATTCAAGTCTCCCGCTCTTGGTTTGCACCACTCGCGGGAGACTCCAATTGGGCCAATCAGCGCGGCTCGCCTGGCCAATCAGAAATCCCCGCGCCTTAGCCAATCAAGGCTCGGGGATTTTGAGTATTCCAATTCAGGACATAACACCCCTCCCCTCTTGGTATGGTCCATCACGTGGTGTAGTCACGCAGGTAGGCGGGGCTCCGTCGAGTCCTAGTTGACCTGCGCAACTCACTTGCATGCTGTAACTCGGCCGGAGCGGTCATCTTTTTGGCTGCTCCTGCCTCTGTGCGAACCGGCTGGATGATCGGGCCGGTTCTTTCGCCGTGGCTCCCGCCTGGGCCTACCGGGTCGGTTGAGCCACGGATTTCGCCGCTCCCGCTTGGCTTCTCCGAGTCGGTAGAGCTGGCCAGGTGGTTCTTCTCCGGAGGGGACTCGCGATGGCTGTGTTCCGGTGAGTATTTTTGGTTTATTTTTTCCTGCGATTGTCTCTCCGGGTATTCCCTCCCCCCTTGGTTCGTGTCTTGGGGGTTGAGGTCAGTCGCTGTTCGTGACCTGAGCTGGTCGATATGTCGTTTCCAGGCTCGCCCATCGATGGTTTGGAGCCGGTACGACCGTGGACCAGTGACTTGAGTTATGACGGCTGGGATCCATAGGGGGTCCCCCGTCATGTTCTTTGCATAGACTAAGTCACCTGGGTCAAATGTCCGGTACCTGGAGCTGGAGTCTGGGGGCCGCTCCGGGTTATAGGTCGGGTGCAATCTGTCGAGTGGGGACTTCAGCTTTCTGCCCATCAGAAGCTCTGCAGGGCTCTTGTTAGTTGTGGTATTGGGAGTGATGTGCTGTATGAAGAGCAGTCGGTTGATTTTGTCGCTGATCTCCCCGTGGTCCATTTTCTGGAGGGTCTTTTTCGTAAACTGGACCATCCGTTCCGCCCTACCGTTCGCCGCCGGATGCGCCGGTGCTGTTAATGCGTGGCGGATACCCCTCTCCGCCAGGAACCGTTCAAAATCGATGGAAGTGAACTGGGGCCCGTTGTCTGAGATGACGACGTCTGGGAGGCCGTGTGTGGAAAACAGTTTACACAGTTCTTTAACGACGGCCTCTGTGGTAGTGGACTTCATGTCGCTTACTTCCAACCAATTGGAGTACGCGTCAACTGTGATTAGAAAAGTATGCCCATTTGTGGGGCCAGCAAAGTCTAGATGGATTCTGGACCAGGGCCCCCGTGGTGTTTCCCAGTCCCGGATAGGTGCCGCGGGTGGGCTGGATCTGGTCTCCTGGCATCGGTGGCATTTGGCGACCCATGCTTCGATTTGCTTGTCCATCCCCGGCCACCAAGCGTAACTCCTGGCTAGGGCTTTAGTCCTGACGATGCCAGGATGACCCTCATGTAGCATCTCTAATACCCTCTCTTGCAATCTGTCCGGAATTACCACCCGGTCACCCCACAGAATACACCCTCTTAGTAGTGAAAGTTCAGTCTGGCGCTGACGGAATGTTTTAAAAGTCTCGTCACTGTCTTTCTCCGGCCAGCCTTTTTCTAACCAGTGTAAGATTCGCGCCAGACGCCTGTCCTTAACGGTTTCTCTGGCAATGTCTGATGCGGTAATAGGTAAACTCTCGATACTTAGGGTGTTTGTTGTTGGTGCTGGGTCAGGTTCAGAGTCAGGTAAAGGCGAGCGGCTTAAAGCGTCCGCGTGCGAAATTTTCTTACCTGGCTTGTGTAGCAGTTCGTAACTGTAGGCTGCCAGGAATTCGGACCATCTTGTCATCCGGGGTGACAAGATGTTTGGCGTGGCTCGGTTTCCAGCGAGGATGCCCAGCAATGGCTTATGATCCGTCACGATGGTGAACGGGTGGCCATACAGGTATTCGTGAAAACGTTTAACGGCGGCAACTATAGCCAAAGCTTCTTTGTCCAGCTGGCTATAGTTCCGTTCCGGTTTAGTCAGAGTCCTGGAGAAAAAAGCGATGGGTGCTTCTCTCTGGTCTGGGAGGGTGTGGCTGAGGACAGCGCCGACGCCGAAGGGTGATGCGTCGCAAGTGACAGCTAAGGGCAAGGTTTCGCTGAATTGCATCAGGACGGCGTCGGAGGTGAGGAGGTCTTTGGTTTTTTGAAAGGCGGCTTGCTCTCGTCTCCCCCAAGTCCAGGCTGCCTTCTTGTCTAGGAGTCTATGTAAAGGTTCCGCCGCCATTGCCTTTTGAGGTAGGAAAACATTATAAAAATTTAGTAAGCCTAGGAACGCTTGTAGTTCCGTTTTGGACTTTGGGGTGGGGGCTTCCTTGATGGCTTTCACTTTTTTAGTCGTAGGGTGAATGCCATGCCGGTCTAGGAGATAGCCCAAAAACTCTACTTGCTTTGTACATAGTTGGCATTTTTCTCGTTTGACTTTAAGTCCTGTTTCTTTAAATTTTGTTAAGACTTGTCTGAGTCGGTTTTCTAGTTCGGCTTCGTTTGGCGCCGCCACTAATACATCATCGAAATAGGGCACCACCCCCTTGATGCCCTGTAGCAAACGTTCCATCAGGCTCTGAAAGATGCCTGGTGCCACGCTGACTCCAAATTGGAGCCGGTTACACTTGAAAGCCCCCCGATGGGTCACGATTGTTTGGGCTTCCGCCGTTTTCTCGTCCACAGGTAGCTGCTGATATGCCTGGGCGAGGTCGAGCTTGGCAAAGACTTTGCCCCCTCCCAGTGAGTGCAGTAAATGTTGCACTATTGGGACTGGGTAGGCGCTTTGTTGCAACGCGCCATTTAGGGTGGCCTTATAGTCCCCGCAGATTCTCACGGACCCGTCTGGCTTTACTGGGGTCACTATAGGGGTTTCCCATCTGGCATGGTCTATCGGTTGCAATACCCCTTGTTTGACAAGCTTGTCGATCTGCTCGTCAATTTTAGGCTTTAAGGCGAATGGTACCCTTCTAGGTTTAAGCCGCTTAGGGGGAACCCCTGGGTCTAGGTCAAACGAGATAAGGGGCCCCTGGTACTTGCCCAAGCCTCCATCGAAGACCTCCTGGAACTCCTGGGCTAGCCGCTGTTCCCAAGCTTCGATGGTGACGTGGTTGACACCTGTCAGCGCGATGTTAAGCGGGGCGAACCATTGTAAACCCAGTAGGCTTGGGCGGTCGCGATCGACGATTGTGAGTGGCAGTTGTTCGGTGTGGCCTTTGTAAGTTATATTGAAGTTCTTGGTGCCCACTACCGGGACGCGATTCCCTTGGTAGTCTTTAATGATGATCTTTTGGGCATGCACGTTTCCTTTTTGTAGTGTAGGCACCAGTCTTTTGATTTCGCGCCATGCAATCATGGAAAGGTAGGACCCGGAGTCCACTTCCATTTTGCATGGCTGGCCTTCGATATGGACTTCTATGTGTACCTTTCTGGCGCCGTCGGAGATGGCGTGGCCGATGGTCACCGTCTGGTGGGTTTCTTCTTTTCGCCGACCGTCGCCGCTTCTTTGAGATCGTTGAGTGCGGTCCCACCGACCGTCTGGCTGGCGCTCTCTGGTTCTGGGCGGGGAGCTTTCTCTCCATCTGTCGTGCTGTTCCCATTTGGGCGGGCTGCGGGTCTTCTTTTGGCGGCAAACTCGGGCGATGTGACCCCGTCGTTCACAATGCCTACAGATAGAGTCAAAAAATCGGCATTCTGACCTGGGGTGATCGCTGCCGCACCCGGCGCAGTTGGTCCTCGACCTACGACCTTTTCGACTTCGTTGGTCGCCGCGTCCCATCTGCACGCGATGTATGTCCTCCTCGTCTTCCGACGTGCTGGAGGTTGATTGGTATTCACCGTAGTGTGCGGTTGCTTCGTTTCTTGTGTCGGCCGACCTTGCTGGGTTGTTGTTTCCGCCCTTCGCGTCAGATCTTCACATGCTGTCTGCCGACGTGCGGGTTGCTTCAGCGGCTGCGGCTGCTGTAAGGGCATCGGCGAGGCTGATGTCGCCCTTGGCCATAAGTCGGCTCTGGAGTGTAGGATCCCATAAGCCGAGTACGAAACGGTCTCTTATGAGACTGTTCAGACCTTCGAACTCGCAGAGTCCTCCTAGGCGCCGTAGCTCTGCGACGAAGTCGCTCAATTTTTCGTCTGGTTTCTGATTTTGGCGGTAAAACTCGTTGCGCCGTATCAGGATGGGGACTTCGGGGGCGTAATGGCGCCGCAGTATAGGTTCGAGGACGTCCCAGTCCATGGCGGTTGCGTCTGCCGGCTTGGCCAATGCTTTGGCCATCTGGAAGACCTCTGGTCCGCAGTGCATAAGGAAGACGGCGCGTTTTAGCGGGCCCGGGGCGTCCTTCATTCCGGCGCATTCCAGGTACATCCGGAACCGATCCGAGTACGATTCCCAATCCTCGGCGGCGGGGTTGAAGGGGGCGGGCGGTGCTATCTTCGCCATCACTGCGCTGGAGCTGGTTCTTGGGTGGACACGGGGTTCGGTTCAGGGGCGAGATCCCACCCTCATCGCCAGTGTCGTGTCCGCAAAAGATGCTCAGAGTCGGTGACTTTCATTCAAAGCTCTTTATTAACAATGGGAGAACCGAACCGGCGAAAGGCAAAAAGCCCGCGGCTTTTATACCTTTCGCAGCGGCGGCCACGGCCAATGGCAGCGATTCAAGTCTCCCGCTCTTGGTTTGCACCAATCGCAGGAGACTCCAATCGGGCCAATCAGCACGGCTCGCCTGGCCAATCAGAAATCCCCGCGCCTTAGCCAATCAAGGCTCGGGGATTTCGAGTATTCCAATTCAGGACATAACAAATAGAATAGCTGAAAGAATGTTAACTGAGTCCAGTTTAGAGCAGATTAGCATAAAAAAGGCTGATAAAGGGTCATGACAGCCCTTTTATATTACTTGCTTTACTTTAAGCATGTGTCAGCATGATACAAATGGTGGCAGCCATTTGCATTGGAAATATAACATGGATCTTGCCCAACCCTGGAATTCTGCAATTATTTCAAGTGTTTTTTTTTTCAAGAGTACCAAATGAACCATAATTCACAATTCTGTCTCTAGAAAAAATAATTTGTAGCTCATTAACATATTGTAAATTAACTTGCAGTAACTTTGCACCGATATTTTCAATGGTAAAATATGGAACTATATTATTTAAATCATTGTTCGTTCTCCTACAGCTAATGTTTCCACTATGATGTTCTCCTACCAACTATACATTTCTGCAAGTATGCATATTTAATTCTACCCATGCTGCTTTTAATTAGAGCTGGCAAATCTAACTATATCATTACTAAAGAATGAAGCCCAGCATTCTGCTTTGAATCCTGTTTGTTGTGTCATTGTGACTGATGTGTATGTGAATTTCTGGGAGGGACAAACAAAGAACACAGGAATGTATGCCAAGAACAGGGTCACCCATGGCAAGGAGATCATCCCAGCCACCCAAATTCAGTTTGACACTGACAGAACATGCAAGCAAGATGTGCTGCTTGTGATTGGAGACTGGAATGCCAGAGTTGGAAACATGAAATAAGAAAATGTAGTTATATTGTATGGTTCAAGAAACTGAAATGAAGCAGGAGAGTAATTTATCATGTAGAAACATTGAAGATGGAAAAAGACATGGAAAAACAAGGAAAGTCTTCCAAAAAAATATCCCTGAATGCAGAAGGAGGTTCCAATCAGAATTGCTATGACAAATGACACTGATTAATTCATATATGTTGAGCCCATAGCTGCAAGAATTCCAGATTAAAAAGTCAATGAGGAATTCTGGGAATTATGTTCTCAATAGATCAGGAAATTATCAGGTTGAGGAAAGCTATTTTAGGCAGAGTACCTCAGGATGAAAAGCTATACTATTCAATGATTTTGCAGTTTGCAGATAACTTACAATATAAGATAAATAAGATAATCTTTATTGTCATTTTTTTACTGTGAACACACTAAAACAAACATTAAAAATGAAATTCTGTTGAAAAAAAAATACCCATACCCACCCACCCATTCTATATTTATATATATATAAATATAAACCAGTCATGGAGAGGATGTGTAGCATCCCTGACAATATTGCAGACCCTGATCAAGCATCGCTTATATGCTATGTCCTGGATAGTGAACATCCAATAATCTTTTCTGCCATCCTCACCATTTTCTGCACTGCCTTCCTGTCTGAAGGAGTAATGCTTCCTAACCTGACAGTATGCAATACGACAGGGTGCTCTTGATCATCCCTCTATAGAAAGTGGTAAGCACAGGGCAATGAAGGTATACTCTTCTCATACGATGAAGAAAATGCAAGTGCTGCTGTGCCCGCTGTTAAGTGACCAAACTAACCTGCTTGATAGCTACATAGGCAATGCTGCTAACCACCTCCACACTTAAGTCATTAATACACGGAGGAGTATGGATTTTACTGCCTTTTCTGAAACTGACAATAATCGATTTCGTTTTTCCTACATTTAAATCAATTTCTTTTTAAAAAAATTAAAATGTAATATTTTTATTACACCAGTTCACCAAACCCTCCACCTCCCTGCAGTAAATTGCCTCATTTTGAATAAGGCCCACTACTGTTGTATCATTCGCATACTTCATAATATGGTTGGTGACCAACATTACACAAAAATCATGATTCAATAGAGTGAACAATAGTGGACTTAGGACACAGCCCTGAGGAGAACCCTGTGCTCAAGAAAATGGTGTTAGAAATATTAGTTTTTACCTTAAAAGAGCTTTGTTTTGGGACTAAAATACAGAAATGGGAGTATTCATTAACTGTAGAATTCTGGGACTCCAAATATAGCTTAATACTTGATCCCATTTTTCAATACAACTGAGGTTTGCTCATAGAAGCTACACAATATAGAATCTGAATCCAGCCCCCAAATAGATCCATTTGTAAAACCACTTTGGTCCATGTAATAACACTTTTCTTTCTTCTCAAACAAGGGG
This sequence comes from Hydrophis major, assembly GCA_033807585.1. Taxonomy (NCBI): domain Eukaryota; kingdom Metazoa; phylum Chordata; class Lepidosauria; order Squamata; family Elapidae; genus Hydrophis; species Hydrophis major. The sequence goes on along the minus strand of CM066329.1, from coordinate 132,271,100 downwards.
AACAAACATCCCTAAAACCAATTCTGAAGATCCAAAGATCTTTGATCAAAGCATTCATAAGTGAAGGATAAGAGTATCAACCTGCATATGAAAGGGTTTGGCTAAATACACAGGGGTTTTATTTTATTTATTTTTATTTTTATTTATTTATTTTTGTCAATTGCTTACAAGATAATAGGTATAAGTAAAAACATAGTTATGAATACATGGATGCATATAAGAAAAATAAAAAACAAATAAAAGAAACAATAGAACATGGACGGTAGGCACGTTGGTGTGCTTATGCACGCCCCCTACAGACCTCTTAGGAAAGGGGTGAGGTCAATAGTACAGTCTAAGGTTAAAGTTTTTGGGGTTTGGGGAAGAAACTACAGAGTCAGGTAGAATATTCCAGACATTGACCACTCTGTTACTGAAGTCGTATTTCCTGCAATCAAGTTTGGTGTGATTAACCTTGAGTTTGTATCTATTGTTTGCTCTTGTGTTGTTATGGTTGAAGCTGAAGTATTCATTGACAGGTAGGACATTGCAATGTATGATTTTATATACTATATGTTAAGCCTGTGTTCCCCAACCAGGGTTAAGGAGACAAGCTAAACAGAACGTTCAGCGTTAGTCAGATAGGCACACAGATAAATGAGTGAGATTAGTTTGTATGTTTATTAACATATAGTAAAAATAACAGATACGCTTGTGCTATCAAAAATATAGTTTATTCCATTTATAGCATAGTCAAAATAACAGTCCATTAGTCATGTATCATTTAGTCAGTCCATTCAAGGATATTCAGTTAGCAAAGTCCGTGTAGAAATATCATATGTCAGTTCACTTACAAATCAGTCCTTTGTTTATCTCTCCCATTCGAGTAACGTAGTCTTGAGTCCATGCAGTAATTAGGGATCATCAAAGCCAGAGAGAGCAAGCTGACGTTCCTTGTTTCTTTTATGGTGCTATTCACAACCACTCCCTTAATTACAATCCTACAGTTAAAGTTGCAGACACTTTAACTAACAAACTATGATAACATATTTATTATTTTACCTAAACCAGTTAGGGATAACATTGTTTACAACATTCTCCCCTTTTAGGTTATAATAATAAATATAACTATTTACATCTTTAAATCATATTTGTTACAACTCTCTTTAAATTTGATTACTCCTTGAGCTTTTGTAAATTGGTCTGCAATGTTTTCTTCCGTCATGCAGTATTCCAATTTAATTAGCCCATTCTTTACAGATTCTCTAACATTTAAGTATCTTAAATCAGTATGCTTTGATCTAGTTTTTACAGCAATACTAGTAGCTAACTTTATGGCTGCTTGGTTGTCCTCGTACACAATAATGGAATCTTTAACAGTTATACCCATGTCTAATAATAACTGTTTGTACAAAATTAAGTCAGTGCATAGTAATGACAGACATGAAAATTCCGCTTCCATCGTGGACAAGCTGATATGCTGTTGTCTGATTGACCTCCATCCTATTATTGTCTTACCAAATAATATAGCCATCCCAGATGTTGATTTTCTAGTGTTTATGTCAGTTGCAAAACTTGCATCTGCATACGCACTAATACTCAAATCACCCTTTGGTTCTATATACAATGCATGGTTCATTGTTCCTTTAAGATATCTTAAAATTCTCTTTAATGATTACCAATGACATTGATGTGGATCCAAATTAAAACGAGCCAGCTGATTTACACTATAAGCTATATCTGGCCTTGACCAATTGCTTATATATGATAAGCTACCAATCAAAGATTGATATATGGACTTATCAAATTTGGGACTTTGATCATCAGTTTGGTAAACTTCCTGACTCATTGGAGTCTTTGCCGGTTTACAAAGTACCATTTTATACGTTTTAATTAATTGGCAAATTTTATCTTCTTGAGAAATCTTAAATCCATTTTTTGTTTTGTCACTTGTCAATCCTAGATACTTTTTAATTTCACCTAAATGCTTTAATTTTATCTTTTTAGCTAATAATGATATAATCTCATTAGCTTCATTATTAGTCTTAGTTATCAAAGCAATATCATCTGTAAATAATAACAATAATGACACCATTCCATTATTTTCTCTTTTAAACACACATGGATCTGCTAACCAAGATTTAAAACCTATATTGTTTAATTCTTTCACAATATATTGGTTCCACTCAAAACCAGATTGTTTCAACCCGTAAAGACTCTTTTTGAGTTTCAACAATCATTACTATTTACTTTATTGTCTTTTATAATCAATGGCTTTTTCAAATGTATAGTGTGCTGCAATGGTGCATGCAGATAAGCAGTTTCTACATCTAAATGGTTAATGACATAGTTTTTCTGAGTTGCTCACACTAATGCTGCTCTCAGAGATGTTGCTTTAAGACTTGGTGCAAAAACTTCATCGTAATCAGATGCAGTTTGATTAAATCCTTGAGCTACCAACCTAGCTTTATGGGTACAGTCCCATCATTTCCAGTTTTTATTTTAAATATCCATTTGCACCCAATGGATTTTTCTCCTGGAGGTAATTTAGCATCTTCATATACTTTCATTACTTTTAATGAATTTAGTTCTTTTGCCATTGCCTTTTGCCAATTCTCCTGATCCTTAGCAGGATACATCCTAAGTTCATCTACACTAGTTGGAACTTTAGTTACTTGGCAAACTATACTTGCTTGATACCTATCAGGTGGTCCAGTTACACGTGTAGTACGTCTAGGTATTACAGGACTGACAGGTGGACTGTCATTTATTAACTGTTCTTGATTATCTAACTCTTCCTGATCAACTGTTTCTTCTTGTTCTGGTCCTATTTGCTCTTCGTGGACTTCTTCTTTTATTGGACTCTTCTTATAACTATTCTGATCTTTTTGCCTTTTGTAGGGTTCAATAATTACTTCGTTATTTAAATCTTGCTCTAATCTATTCCATCCTACATGTTCTAGGAATTTAGCACTAGCACTGGTGTAAACTCTAGATGTACCTGGTTCCCAGAATCTATAAGATCTATGATTAGATTTATATCCTACAAAAAATAATCTTTTAGCTGTATGTTGTCCTTTGTGTCTGAGTTGTGAAGGGATATGCACCCATGCTGGTGCTCCAAATGTGTGCATGTAACTTAAATCAGGTTTTGTACCATGCCACAGTGTGAATGGTAATTCACCTGTTGTTGAATTAACAACATTATTTAATATATGATTACCACACATTATTGCTTCTCCCCACAAATTGTCAGGTAATCCTGAATCAGACAACATAGTATGTGCCATTGACTGTAGTGTTTGGCCTCGTCTCTCTATAAAGGCATTATGTTGTGGCCTATATGGTGCAGACTTTTTATGTTGAATACCTAACATTCTAAGTCTATTCTGGAATTTATTATTTGTAAATTCCGCACCATTATCTGTTATAAGAGTTACTAATTTCTTTTTAGTTTTCCTTTCAGCAAATTTTATCCAAATAAAGAGATTTAGATACGTTTCAGTTTTGCTCTTCATTAAATAGCAAAACCCATATCTAGAATAGTGGTCCATTATACCTAATATGTAACGAGCTCCTCCTACACTTGGTTTTTTCGGACCTATTAAATCAGCAAATACTACTTCTAAAGGCTCTTTGGCCATTAACTCTATTAGCCGGTTTGACCCTGGCTTTGCTTTGATTACAAACAGAACATTGCAAATACTTATTACAAGGTTTCAAACTTATTCCTTTAGATAATTCAACAGTTTTCTTAATCATTTTAAAATTTAAATGCCCTAGCCATCGGTGCAACAAGTGAATACATTCATCATGAGGTTTCTTATTATCAAAAACTGTGTTAGCCACCTCTAAACCATTATCATTTAACACATATAATTCACCTCTTAAAGATGCAGTAATTCTCTTATCTTCTTTCTCAATTATGCAGTTATCTCCTTTAAAGGTAACTACATATCCTAGTTTAACCAAAATTCTTACTGAAATTATATTAAACTTAAGTTGTGGTACATATAACATTTTTACATTCTCTTTTATAAAAGAACAATATGCTTTACTTTGACCTTTAGCTTTCAGTTTCCAGCCATTGGCTAATGATATCTGCTGTGTACTGTTAGACATTTTAATAAAATTTTTGTTATCATTTGTTATACAGTGGGATGCTCCACTGTCAACCACCCATAAATTATTTTTTACAGCTCCGTTAGTATACATGGCTAACTCTAAATTTTTATTTATCTTTGGATGACTTTTTGTATTCTGGCCAGCATTCTGGTGCTTTGCTTTTTTACAAAATCTTGCCAAATGTCCTCTTCCTCCACAATTAAAACACTTTTTAATTGCGTATGCAGTAGGAGATTTATTATCTTCTTTTTGAGGTTGCTCCCTCCTTAAATGATCTCTTTCAAGTCTTCTTGCCTCTTCAATCAATCTGCCAGTTATATCAGTTAAAGTTAAACTTTCTTCAGGCAAAATTTCAAGGGAAGTGACGTGGTTGTCATAACTTTCATCTAGTGAAGATAGAATTATATAGACTTGGTGTAGTTCAGAGAAAATAAGCTCTTCCTCGTGCAGTTCTTGAAAAATGCTTTTTTTAGAATTCAAATGACTCAGCATATCACCATTCGTCTGGAGATGCGTCTTGAAAAGCTTCTGTGTTAGATTTATGTGAGCACCAACGTTATCTCGGAGATAAATCCTCTTCAGCTTCTGCCAACACCCAACAGCCGTTTGCTCTCCGTGGATATGAACAAGTTGTTGGTCAGACAGTGTTAAACCTATTATGCAAATAGCTTGTTCATTTTTATGCATAAATTCTTCTATTTTTAGTCTATCTTCATCATCCTCTGGATCCCATTCCTTTATGTTTGGTGGATTTTCAATTATGTTCCACAGACCTTCTCTTCGTAGAAGTAGACTACATTTCATGGACCATGATACATAGTTTGTTCCATCCAGCTTGGATATAAGGGACACACTTTGTAGATTGACTTGTGCCATATTTTCTCATATGGATATAAAACTATAATTAATAAAACACAGCTGTCTGTTTACTGTAACATTTAACAACACAAACTCTCACTTTTTACATAAATCTGTTTTATCCTAGTTAAACTGACTTTGCAGCCTCTGGGCCCATAACCAGTATTAAGCCTGAGTTCCCCAACCAGGGTTAAAGAGACAAGCTAAACAGAATGTGCAGCGTTAGTCAGATAGGCACACAGATAAATGAGTGAGCTAAGCTTGTATGTTTATTAACATACAGTAAAAATAACAGATACGCTTGTGCTATCAAAAATATAGTTTATTCCATTTATAGCATAGTCAAAATAACAGTCCATTAGTCATGTATCATTTAGTCAGTCCATTCAAGGATATTCAGTTAGCAAAGTCCGTGTAGAAATATCATATGTCAGTTCAGTTACAAATCAATCCTTTGTTTATCTCTCCCGTTCGAGTAATGCAGTCTTGAGTCCATGCAGTAATTAGGGATCATCAAAGCCAGAGAGAGCAAGCTGACGTTCCTTGCTTCTTTTATGGTGCTTTCACAACCACTCCCTTAATTACAATCCTACAGTTAAAGTTGCAGACACTTTAACTAACAAACTGTGATAAAATATTTATTATTTTACCTAAACCAGTTAGGGTAAACAATGTTATCCCTAACACTATATTTAGATCGGACCGAAGGCGACGTAGTTCTAGGGTTTCTAGGTGTAGAATTTCGATTCTGGTGGCATAAGGTATTCTGCAACAAGTAGAGGAGTGGAGAACTTTTCTTGTGAAATATTTCTGGACTTTCTCAACTGTGTTAATATCAAATATGGAATCTGGGTTCCAGACTGATGAGCTGTATTCGAGTATTGGTCAAGCAAATGTTTTGTATACTCTAGTTATTAGTGTAATATTACCAGAGAAAAAGCTACGTAAGATTAGGTTAACAACTCTTAATGCCTTTTTGGCTATGTAGTTACAGTAGGTTCTAGCACTTAGGTCATTAGAGATGAGTACTCCAAGATCCTTGACAGAGTTTGGATTATCAACAAGGTCTTGACTATTCAGCCTGTATTTTATTTTCTGATTTTTTTTTGCCAATAAGTAGACCAGAGCATTTATTTGTTGAGATTTGAAGTTGCCATTTGTTTGACCATTCTGATTCATAGTCAAGGTCTTTTTGAAGGGTAGCAGTATTATCGTCTGTGGTGTTGAATAGCTTTACATCATCATCAAAGAGAACGCAGTTGCTCTTAATATGATCACAGAGGTCATTTATGTAGAGTATGAAGATAGTTGGTCCTAGAACACTGCCTTGGGGGACACCATTGTTGACAGGTACAGAATTTGGTAGGACATTCCCAATTTTGACCATTTGTTGTCTCTTTGACAGGAATGCTTCTATCCACTTATGCAGGTGTCCAGAGATACCGTAAGATTTTAGTTTTAGGAGTAGTTTGTCATGTACCACTGAATCAAAGGCTTTACAGAAGTCTATGTACATTGCGTCTATTGCTTTGCCCTGATCGAGTTGTGTTGTCCATATGTTTTTGCAGTGTAAGAGTTGCAGATTACAGGATAATTTTTTCTTGAAACCAAATTGTTTATTAGAGAGTAGGTTGTTTGTCTCTAAGTGGAGGATAATGGATTGGTTAATAATTGATTCCATGACTTTATAGGTGATGCAGCATAAAGAGATTGGTCTGTAATTTTCAACTAGGCTGGGGTCTCCCTTTTTGAAGATGGGGATGACCATGGCTTGTGACCATAGTTCTGGCAAGGAGCTGGTCCTGAAAGATTTTTCAAAGATTATGCTTAGAGGTTCTGCTGTGGCAGTGGATAGCTTTTTTAAGAAGTAGGCACAGATTCCATCTGGTCCAATAGGTAGAGTTGATTATGATTGCGTAGTACATTTTCAACATTGTCTTCTGTAAAATGGATATGTATTAGATCATTCTGTGGTTCGACTAGGAAATACTGGGCATGATCCATTGCTGTTTACAAATATTGAGCCAAAGAATGTGTTAAAGAGGTTGGCTTTAATAGTGTCGTTGTTGCAGTCTTTACCATTAGGTCCTTTCAGGAGTGGGATGGACCTTGAGTCTTTTAGTTTGTTGTTTACAAAATTGTAGAAAGCACGGGTGGAATTGGTACGTAGAATGTTTTCTTCTTGTTTAATGTGATAATTGGTGGTAATTTTTCTAAAATCCTTCAGAATTATTTGCTGTACATTGTAAACAATCTCATGGAAGCTCGAGGTTTCGATGCTGTGGAGACTAGCATGTAAAAAAAAATTGCTTGTGCCTTCTAAAAACAAGCAAAGCTAGTGCTATATGCAAGGGTTTCCTCTCTTTAACAATCACAATCACAATCGTCACAGCAGTAATGATGGTGCTGTTTGTTTGAATGAATGATAGGTTTGCTCCCTTCCCTTACATGGCATTCCCACATCAGAATTGCTCTAGCATCAGAGGCAAATAAAACCTTTTATTCTTTGTATAATTTTACTTAAAACAAATATTAAAGCCTTGTTCAGAGGCTTGTTTCAGAAGTGTTGCTTGGCTGCACAGCTCCATCAGCCTTGGTGCACCTGGATTAACACTAGCTGCAACTACCACATGCTGCAGAAGAAGAGAGACAAGGGTGGTGGGAAGGAGGGAGAGCATCCTTTTGAAACAGGAAAAAGATTCTGCCACACCAGAATCCCAGTGCCTTCCACATTTGAAAGTTATGGAGAACTCAAAAGAGCTTTTGTTTGTATGGGTTGTATTTATTGATATTTATCACATTAAAAATTAAAATTGATGCCTTATCTGCCACTACTGCTTCTCATGACTGATGCAATTTTAATATTGCATTCTTTTTTTTTTAAAGATAAGCTGCCAAATAATTCTGATTCTGTGACCCCTGAGAGGGTCTTAGGGAAATACTGCAATAAATCAGTATTTCCAATGTCAACAAGAAACCCTATTTTATTATTACAAGAATGGATGCCAATTTCTCTGTCTCCATGTTTTTTCCTGTAAGTAATTCCACGTCTGGGTATGCTGGTATGATTGCCAAGAGAAAAGATCCTGCTTTTGATTGATTTTCATTCATATAAATATAAATTTTCAGACATGCAAACCATAACAACTTCAGACACGGCTGTTAATCCAGTTGTTCCTTTTGAGTAGAATTGTGAACATTTTCACATTTGCCTTTTCACATGCAATGATGTTTTTTATTACAGCAACCTGAAGAATTAATGATTGTAATTATAAATCTGGGTGTTTATTTATCATTACTATTTATCATTTGTTTTTAATGATTTACTTATTATTTGTTTTAATGACTGACATGTTGTTTTTTAAATAATTACTAAAATTAGTTGCTGTAGCTTTACTAGAAAGATAGAAACATTATAAACAAACAACTGAGAGAGAGTTTGAGAGAGAACAAGAGAGAGAAAAAACTATTTTAATACTATTATATGTGCTATTTACTTCATAGAATCATGTCATTTCTCCACATAACAAATTCCCTACCTAATTCATAATATATTGTACTAGAAAAAGTGGAGAGCCACAGAGGATCTTGGAGAAATATGCAAAGATAGTTTCAACAATATGCTTCAAGCTGTGTTAGTAAAACCTTAGGAAGAAACTCAGGCTGGCTCAGTCTTCACTCTGGAATATAAGAGGGACGGAAGGAAAACGCCATCAGATTATTTTACTTTAGCCTTTCTTTCTAAAGTAATATTTCAGTTAATTTAATGGAGTCTGTTTCCTGGTCTGGCCTATCTTGAAGGGCTGATAAAAAACTGAGTGAATATAAATTAAAATATATACTTATTACCATCAATTTGCACAATATATTTAAAACTTCTTTATACCAAAAATTAATTTACACCTAGAAATAGCTTACAGTGAATTGCTTGGTCTTCTGTCTTATGTTTGCATAAATTCATGAGATATGGGGGCCTCTACAACTGACAAAGCTTTCACTAAAATGAGAAAACATGGAAGACATCACAACACAAACTGAGCCTCTTACATGTACATGTGGGCAATGTTGCGGTGCAAATGCAAAAGGGGCAGAGCTTGTATACATGTTTTGTTATTTGGCTATTTCCTCTCCACATCCCCAGCTTTCATGTTGAGATGGAAGTATATATTTCAAATTATGTACCTTAGTAAGTTCTTAGAAAAAAAAATCAAGGGAAGAGTGAGAGGCAATTTTTAAGGGTTGCTGTTTTGGATTGCTGGCCTATTTTTGGAATGTGTATTTCTATCCTATTGAGTTGAAAAGCTGTAGCACTTTTGTCTGACATAGCTTTTCTCCTCCAACAGTCACAAACTATCAAGGATGTTGGCCTGTTAAGGAGAAAAAATTGACATTCCAACCTGGATAACTAGACTTTTATGTTTCTATTAGAATAGAATATAATAGAATAGAATAGAATAATAAAGTTGGAAGGGACCTTGGAGGTCTTCTAATCCAACCCCCTATTTAGGCAGGAAATCCTATACCACTTCAGACAAATGGCTGTCTAATCTCTTCTTAAAAACTTTCCATGTTGGAGCATTTACAACTTCTGGATGTTTCACTGATTAATTGTTCTGTCAGGAAATTTCTCATTAGTTCTAGGTTGTTTATCTCCTTGATTAGTTTCTACCCATTGCTTCTTGTCCTGCCTTCAGGTGCTTTGGATATTAGCTTGACTCCCTCTTCTTTGTGGCAGCCCCTGAAATATTGGAACACTGCTATCATGTCACTCCTAGTCTTTCTTTTCATCAAACTAGACATAACCAATTCCAGCAATCGTTCTTTATATGTTTTAGCTTCAAGTCTCCTAATCTTCTTTGTTGCTCTTCTCTGCACTCTTTTTAGAGTCTCAACATCTTTTTTTACATTGTGGAATCCACATTATTCCATATGGAATCCTTACTATTCCTTCATTTTAGTCACACAGTCAATATTCAGTATTGAGAGTGTGATATGAGAAAACCTGCTCACTATCTGTATAATGTTGCATTATAGGTACCATTCAAGTTAAATTGGATGTTCTGGGCTTTGCCAAATTCAAACTAAGAAACCTGGTGAGGCTCTCCTTAATCTTGTTGTATCCAGCTTCAGCAAGATTTTAGGTTTAAGATGATAAACTGATTGATTTATTGATTTATCCAATTTCTATAGTTGCTCAGCTCAACCAAGTGACTCTGGGCATCTTACAGTTCTAAAATTATAAAACAATGAAAACAATTTAAAAGGCATTAAAACAATAAAAACAGCCACAAAAATAAATAAGTACAGTATAAGCAGCAGCTGTGATGATTAATCGACTAATAGTAAAGCTAAGTAACAGGACCCTTAAACACCAGATGTAGGCAGGAGAATACTAAATTTTAACACAGCCTAATCTTCCTGTGCCTGCCATGAAAAAATTCTCACTTTGAAATTGGTTAACAATATGCCAATGAAAAAAAACCCTCCCCTCTCTCTTTTCCTTGGTCAAACTCAGAGGTGGTATTCAGCAGGTTCTGACTGGAAGCAGAAATTTTGAGTAGTTCAGAGAACTGGCAAATCCCACCTCTGACTGGAGATTTTGCAGTATTCTTCCCTTGCCATGCCCATCAAGCCATGCCCACAGAACTGGTAATTTTGTTTGAATCCTACCACTGGTCAAACTAGCATTTTCTATAAAAGCAATATCTTCATACTCCATCATTACTGTATTGGTATAAGGATAAGAAAGATGCAGAAGTTAGTAAAGCAGAAGAGGAGAGAGGAGAGGAGGAGAGAGAAGAGGGGAAAGGGGAAGGGAGTGGAGAGGAGAGGAGAGGAGAGGAGAAGAGAATACAGTTAATGCTGACTAAGTCCATAGGTTGACTAGGTCAGCAAAGGTTTTTCAAGAATTCACTAGTGCCTTTTAATTTTTTGTTTATCTGAGACTACTCATTTATTTGCATTCCTCTGATCCCAAACTAGATATGCTAAATACAAGAATGTTTGTTATGCTTTCTTTCTGCTATATCTCTAGCTGGAGATAACATTTCTACCTCTCTCGATTTCTCATAATCACAGTTCTCATTGCCTGTTTACTCACATAAGATGTGCATGGATTGCATCAAAAGGCTTTCTTTATTAGAGTTTAATCCCATCTTTATTACTTTTATAAGTAGCTCAAGGTAGCGATCATACATAACATGCCTATTTTCTATTAGTGGTGGTTCTATTTTATCTGGGTGGTGAGTTGGACTGAGAGAAGGTACCTGGCTCAAAGTCATTCAGCTAGCTTTCATGCCTAAGGCAGAACTAGAACTCAGAATCTCCTGATTTCTAGGCCAGCAACTTAACCACTGATTTTACAATAATGTATTCCATAAAGTTTATCTTTGGATGGTTTATTCATATATGGAATAATGACTTGCATAGCAATTATTGATGAAGCAAATGATCTGAAGTCATGATAAGCTGTGAAACATGCTTTAGTAAATGTTTAGAAATGTGCCTTGGTATTTAAAACATTAATTTTCTTTTCTTTTCTTTTTAAAGAATACTGCTTAGATATAATATTGGCTACACCTACAGTTGAACTAAGAAAATAGTTGGGGCAAATCCATATAGGTATCCTAGCATGTCCATGTAATATTTGTTCACATGGCACAAGATCCCACTTTTTCTCCTGATACCAAGTTTCTTGACTGCATTTATGGTAGTTGTGACAATGATAAGTCCTTTGCATTAGTTAATGCAACATATGTCTAAACTATGGCATTCATAAGAACCCCTCTTTGGAAGAGGCATACTAAATATTTAAACAAGTAAAATAAGCTGGGCAATTTTGTATCAGGACTTTGTACTTCAGTAGAAACTGGTAAATTTCCATTGCAAAATATCCATTGCACAATATGGGGAAAGTGCCAAGGACATGATAACAAAGGGGGCTGCATTGATTCTTCCTTCATGGAGTCAAGCTCAAAAAAATTTCATTTCCTTTTTGTAGAAAAACACACTTAAAATGAAAGAACAAGCATGTCTGTGTCCATCTGCAAATATAAAATTGGACTGAAACCAATATACACAGGAGCAAGCAGAATCAGCTTTCAATCACTGAAAGCATGTGATCTATTTAATACCTTTATTTCCGCTGTTATTACAAGGGGTGTACTGTACCAATCACAGCAGATATCTGGACTACTTGTCATATTCCTATTGAGCTACTACTGTCACTGCAGTTTCTCAAATCAGGAGTGTTAAGCCTGTGTTCCCCAACCAGGGTTAAGGAGACAAACTAAACAGAATGTGCAGCGTTAGTCAGATAGGCATACAGATAAATGTGTGAGATAAAGTTTGTATGTCCAGGTCGAAATTCCAATAGAAACCAGTGGACACCAGTAGAGACCTTCTAGAGACCTTCTTCTGGTTTATACTGTTTCCAGGATCCTAGTGGTTTCTGTGGGAATTTCCAGTATGATTCCATTAGAAACCAGAAGAGCCTACTGGAATGAAGACCAGAAGAAGCCAATAGAAACCAGTAGATTCTATTGGTTTTAAGAGGGTAAAGTCAAACCAGTAGAAACCACTAGAAGCAATTAGAGTCTACTGGTTTGAATTGGGTGGCAAACGCCATGTCAAAAACAGCAGAGACCATTAGAAACCAGAAGAGCCTACTGGAATGAAGACCAGAAGAAGCCAATAGAAACCAGTAGATTCTATTGGTTTTAAGAGGGTAAAGTCAAACCAGTATAAACCACTAGAAGCAATTAGAGTCTACTGGTTTGAATTGGGTGGCAAACGCCATGTCAAAAACAGCAGAGACCATTAGAAACCAGAAGAGCCTACTGGAATAAGATGAAGTCAAACCAGTAGAATCCACTAGAGTCTACTGGTTCAAAGAGATTGGAAAAACATATAAGTCAAACCAGTAGAGTCCAGTAGAGTCTAATGGTTTCAAGTTAAGCCATCAGTTATTAGAACATTGTGTACTTGCTAGCACATGTATGTGTAAAGGCTATTATCATCAAACAGCAGGAAGCAGATGGTGCAATTTACGTTGATATATTATGCCTTTTATTTTCATCTTTTTTTTTAAATATCAGGATCATAGTTCCTTGCTCCCACAAAGCAGGTTTATATGACTCAGTTTAAAAGGAAATATTTCACAAACATGGGCACCTTTAAACTATAGCTTTGTCACACATGTCTCACAGATACTTGAAGTATTTTATGCACACACACTTAATACAGAAAGAGTTATTTTAAGAGTACCGGTAGAGGTGGCAAGCGCTAATAAAGGAACTTATCAATTCAATCAAAGAATCCAATCGTGAACGAGAGGTCTGGTGTTACATTTATTGGGTGTATACACATTACATGCACATAACCACAAATTAAGTTAAAGCAAAAACAAATAAACTGTACATCTTTAAATTTTCCATTCTCTACATGCAGAGAGTTCAGTTCAGGGCCACATAATTTGGAAATGCAGCAATGTACAGGATGCCATCCACATTCATTGACATACAATTACCCATGGCTTCTTCACCACGGATAGCAACTATCTCTGCATATCCTGTACAGACCTTAAGATGTGACAAGTTAGAATTTGATTCGTCATCTCTAAATGTTACTTCCTCTTGAAGAACTAAGCACTTTACAATCATTATACATTGGTCATCAATGAGGAGGACACTGAGTAGTTCACCCACTTTATCATCAGCAAATGCCACAAGTCTGTTATTTCGAGTCATTGTCTCAGTCCTATAGCCTGCAGTACAAAACAACATACCATCTTTTCTTAGTCTGGTGTAAACAAGAACTGAGTTGTCTTCATTTAAAACATAACCAATAGCAGAAAGAGCATCTCTCTCTTGAGGTGTGCAATACCGAGAGCGACCTGATCCGAGAATGTGCACACCATGCATGCCATTAATTTCTTTTCTATTGATGTTTAATATCTTTGCTGTCAAGGCCTTTACACGGGGTGAGATGTACTGATGTTCAATGAATAATGGCAACATTTGTAATGTAAGGAATTTTTGAACTACCTGCATGATGATACCACGGTTTCCTTGGAGTTGCCGTTTTATACGCCAGTTAGCAGCTTCAAATGAAAAACATGAATGTGTCCAAAGAGGACCCCACAATCGTACACTTTTTGATAAATGTGTTAGGGAGTGGATGTTGAAAGTCATCGCACCTGACCCATACAGTAATTGACAGCGACACACAAAATGAAACATGAGAATATCACTTCTTTGTAAATCAGATACTGATAATGACTTTTGTAAAAGGAGGAAAGAAGCTTCAACAAGAATGATAAGATGTTCCCAATACACTTTAGGTAAAATACCCTTCAAACATGGCACACTGTAGAATATTAACCAGGTGTACCACTCTGAAGCTTTCCAATATTTTCTCTCAGAAATCGGCCTTGGCGCTCTTGCAATAACACTAGGGGGCTTAATAGCCTTCATTCTATTGCTGATTATTGATACCAATCTTTGAGAACCAATGAAAAATGGGTTGACTGCTTCTGATGAAAACCATAGTTCTGAAAGCTGTCTGGCAACTCCTAGTAACAAACAGTGCATGAAATCAGGGGGAAATCCCCAACATATTGGAAAATGATGAAGATTAATGAGTGCACTTGGACCCTTCACCCCCCTTACCGTACGATTTTCTTGAAATGACTGAATCATATCATTTAAAATTTCATCATCGGTTCTGTCAGTAAAATCACAAACATCAACTGGATATTTGATCACTCTATCTATTATCTTGCCAGGATGGTAACATAAACCACAACCACTATACCCATTGAACCTAATTGTATTTTGCATTGCAGATCGAGCAGGTGCATCTGCACAACAACAAAGTCCAAATAATTTACTACAAATGATTTCATCACCCCTTTTCCAAGACACTCCGGATTCTGATAATTTATTAGCCTCGCTGGTAAATTTTTCCAAAAATACTTGCATTTTAGGCTCAACTTTCCCAAACCATACGCCAGCCAGTATAGTTAACATACAGTAAAAATAACAAATAAGTTTGTGCTATCAAAAATATAGTTTATTCCATTTAGAGTTTATAGCATAGTCAAAATAACAGTCCATTAGTCATGTATCATTTTAGTCAGTCCATTCAAGGATATTCAATTAGCAAAGTCTGTGTAGAATATCCAATGTCAGTTCACTTACAAATAAATCAGTCCTATATAAAGCATAATCATGGAAGAAAGAAAACTGATTACAATGAATATAAATGGACTTAATTCAGCTGTTAAAAGAAGGAAAACTTTTCATAAATTAATGAAATTAAAATTTGATATAATTTGTCTACAAGAAGTTCATATTAAAAAACAACATGAACAATTGTTAGTACAGCCAAAATTGGGGAAAATATTTACTTCTTTGACTCAATGTAAGAAAAGAGGAGTGGTTCTATACATTAAAGAGGCTATCCTAGCAAAATTGATTTACACAGATGAAGATGGAAGAATATTAATGGTAGAAATAATGGACAATAATATAAAAATACTCTTGATTGCAATTTATGCTCCGAATGATAAACAAGAAGAGTTTTATAAAAAGCTACATATGAAAATAATTGGACTGGACTATGTTAATATAATTATGATGGGAGATTTTAATGGAATTGTGGACAATAAATTGGACTATATAGCAACAACAACAAAGCAAAATAGAAAGACTCTCCCAAGGTCTTTTTTTAAAATGACAGATGAATTAACTTTAAAAGATATTTGGAGAGAAAGAAATGTTAAAGCTAAACAATATACTTTTTACTCAAATAGACATTTATCATGGTCTAGATTAGATATGATTTGGATCTCAACAGAATTAATATCCAATATTAAAGAAACAAATATTGAAACAAGTACTTGGGCAGGTCATAGCCCAATGACAATTAAATGGAAGGGACAAAAAAAAAGATCGAGATGGACATTAAACAATACTATTTTAAAGGAGAAAGATTTTATACAATGGATGGAGAAGGAATTGGCTTTTTTCTTCAGAGAAAATAAAAAAGAAGATACTTCAACGCAAAATGTGTGGGATACAATGAAGGCATATGCCAGAGGTTTGATAATAGATTATACAAGAAAGAAGAATATTAGGAAAAGGCAAGCTTTTAAGGTCTTGGAAGATGAATACAAAATTCTTGAAAAAGAATTACAGAAAATGCCACAGAAAAAGGATATTAAATTGAAGCTGGATGTAATTAAACATAAAATGGAATTAATAGAGAAAGAAGAACTGGCACAGAAAATCAGAAACTCTAAACAGAATTATTTTGAAGATGCAAATAAACCAGGTAGATGGCTAGCATATAAATTGAGAAAAGAGAAGGAATCAAGAAAAATATTGAAGTTGATAGATGAACAAGGCCAAGTTTGTTATGGGAATAAGGAGAAAAAGGAAATTATTCGAGATTTTTATGGGCAATTATATAAACAAGAGAATATCGATGAAGAAAAAGTCAAACAGTATTTACAGGAAGCTAATTTACCAAAGATACCTAAAGAGACTGAAGAAATGCTAGAAAGCAATATAACAATGATGGAATTAAATGAAGCATTTAAGAGACAAAATAATGGGAAAGCACCGGGTCCAGATGGGCTTCCAGCAGAATTCTATAAAACATTTCAAGAATCATTGAGCATCCAATTGTTAGAAGTTATGAATGAAGTTATGTTAAAAAAGATGATACCTAAAACATGGTCAGAGGCTTACATTACACTTATACCGAAGGAAGAGACTGACCCACTGCAAATTAAGAATTATAGACCTATTTCCTTATTGAACGCAGACTATAAAATCTTTGCTTCAATTTTAGCAGAAAGACTTAAAAAATATCTAAATAATTTTATTCACCCAGATCAAAATGGATTTCTGCCAAAGAGACAAATTAGAGACAATATGAGAGTAATCTTGGACACTTTGGAATACTATGAGGCTCATCCTGAAAAGCAAATGGCTTTGATATTCCTAGATGCTCAAAAAGCATTTGACAACGTGAACTGGAGATTTATGTTATTATTATTGGAGCAGATGGGTTTTGCTAAAAAATTTACTCAAGCAATAGAAGCCATATATAATAAACAGACAGCAAGGGTAATGATGGAGGGGGAACTTACAGATTTTATTAATATAAGGAAAGGTACAAGACAAGGATGCCCCCTATCTCCTTTGCTATTTGTGTTGACCTTGGAAGTGTTGAATAGAAATATTAGGGATGATAAAAGCATAAAAGGAATGAAAATTAAGAAGGAAGAATTTAAGCTACAAGCTTTTGCTGATGACTTAGCTTTTATTCTGGAAGACCCGCTAGAAACAGCTCCAAAGTTATTGGAAAAGATAGAGACTTATGGAGAGGTGGCTGGTTTGAAAATAAATAAAGATAAAACAAAGATTTTGACAAAGAATATGCTATTGAGACAGAGAGAAGAACTGGCAGGTCTTTTGAAAATTCAAGTTACAAATAAGGTTAAGTATCTGGGGATATATTTGACAACAAGATGTAGCACATTAAAGGAGAATAATTATATTAAACTTAAACAACAGATAACTACAGATTTGAAGAAGTGGGAAAACTTGCAATTGTCATTAATAGGGAGAATTTCAACAATTAAGATGAATATTTTACCTAGAATTTTATTTTTGTTTCAAACAATACCAATTAGGCTTGGAAAAGACTATTTTGAAGATTTAAATAAAATCATGTTGAAGTTTATATGGCAAGGTAAAAAAGCAAGAATAAAGCTAAAGCTTTTGCAAGATGCTAGAATTAGAGGAGGTTTTGGCTTGCCTAATTGGGAATTGTATTATCAAGCTGCAAGTTTGATGTGGGTCAAAGAATGGATAACATTAAGGAAACAGGTTGTTGACATTAGAAGGGCATGATTTGCTGTTGGGTTGGCATGCTTTTTTATGGTATAAGGGAACTAAAACACAGGGTTATTTTAGAAGACATTATGTACGGGAGTCTTTGTGGTTAAATTGGGAGAAGATAAAAAGACAATGTTATTTGAAAATTCCAGTTTGGTTATCGACCATTGAAGCATTTTCCTATCCTATAATTTACAAGAAGGAACAAACAGTTAGATATGGGGAACTTTTGGATGAAAAGGGTGAACTTAAATCGATCCAAAACTTAGAGGAACAAGGTATAAGGATGAATTGGTTTTCATATGCACAAATACATTCAAGGTATGATGAAGATTCTAAAACGGAGGGATTTTATGATAAGCAGACTGATTTAGATAAGATCTTGATGGGTACTGATGAGAAAGTGATTAAAAAATTATATGGTCATTTACTGGGAATGAAATTAGAGGAAGAACAAGTCAAAGAAACTATGATTGTTTGGGGGAAGAATTTTGGATATGGGATTGATTTAGACAAATGGCAGAAATTGTGGTCTCAAAATTATAAAATGACAATGTCAACAGCATATAAAGAAAATTTGTATAAGATGTTTTACAGGTGGCACTTTCCTCCGACAAGAATAGCAAGAATGTTCAAGAATAAATCTGAAAAATGCTGGAAATGTCATCAGATACCCGGCTCGTATTACCATATGTGGTGGACTTGTGAGGATGCTAGAAAATATTGGACTATAATTCGCATGTGGTTGGAAAAAATGACTAAGAAACATATAGACTTGAAACCAGAGATCTTTTTATTGGGAATTTTACCTGATATATATAGTAAAGATTTGAAATATCTGATTGTAAATGTATTAACAGCGGATAGGATTGTATTTGCTAAAAACTGGAAGAATGAGAAAATACCATTACAGGAAGAAATTATTAAGAAAATATTGGAATGTGCTGAAATGAGTAGATTGACATTTGAAATCAGAGAGCAAGAGGATAAACAATTCTATGAAATTTGGGATCTTTTTTATAAATGGCTAGATGATAAAATACGATAATAGAATATTTTAGATAGTAAGAAATATCTTTATCTTGTTATTTTGCTATTACTTTGTTAATTGATATTATATTTATAAAGGTTTTGTTTTTTTTCTAGGATTGATTTGGTATGATTATATGATTAGTTGAATAATTTGGTTAAAGTATTTAGCTCATAAAACATGAATGATTAAAAGTATAGTCAAAAAAAATTTTTTTTTTTGTTTAGTGATTATAGGATATATAAGTTTGGATTGATAATATGAGTTGTTATGTAACATAATTGTAACTGGGACTACAAAATGAATGCACAAAAATGATGAACCAACTGACACACTGTATGTAAATATGAGAGGTGTATGTTTTAATGTTTTGTTTGTCTTGTCTGTTTGTAGAAAATTAATAAAAAAAATTTTTCAAAAAAAAAATAAAATAAATCAGTCCTTTCTCTCTCCCGTTCCAGTCGGGGAAAAACGCAGTCTTGAATCCATCCAGTAATTAGGGATCATTAAGCCAGAGAGAGCAAGCTGCCATTGTCTTGCTTCTTTTATGATGCTATTACAACCACTCCCTTAATTACATTCCTACAGTTAAAGTTGCAGACACTTTAACTAACAAACCATGATAACATATTTATTATTTTACCTAAACCAGTTAGGGTAAACAATGTTATCCCTAACATTCTCCCCTTTTAGGAAATAATAATACGAAACTATTTACATCTTTAAATCATATTTGTTACAACTCTCTTTAAACTTAATTACTCCTTGAGCTTTTGTAAATTGGTCTGCAATGTTTTCTTCTGTCATGCAGTATTCCAATTTAATTAGCCCATTCTTTACAGATTCTCTAACATTTAAGTATCTTAAATCAGTATGCTTTGATCTAGTTTTTACAGCAATACTAGTAATTAACTTTATGGCTGCCTGGTTGTCCTCGTACACAATAATGGAATCTTTAACAGTTACACCCATGTCTAATAATAACTGTTTGTACAGAATTAAGTCAGTGCATAGTAATGACAGACATGAAAATTCCGCTTCCATCGTGGACAAGCTAATATGCTGTTGTCTGATTGACCTCCACCCTATTTGTGTCTTACCAAATAATATAGCCATCCCAGATGTTGATTTTCTAGTGTTTATGTCAGTTGCAAAACTTGCATCTACATTGGCACTAAGACTCAAATCACCCTTTGGTTCTATATACAATGCATGGTTCATTGTTCCTTTAAGATATCTTAAAATTCTCTTTAATGATTACCAATGACATTGATGTGGATCCGAATTAAAACGTGCCAGCTGATTAACACGATAAGCTATATCAGGCCTTGACCAATTGCTGATATATGATAAGCTACCAATCAAAGATTGATATATAGACTTATCAAATTTGGGACTTTGATCATCAGTTTGGCAAACTTCCTGACTCATTGGAGTCTTTGCCAGTTTACAAAGTTCCATTTTGTACGTTTTAATTAATTGGCAAATTTTATCTTCTTGAGATATCTTAAATCCATTTTTGTTTTGTGAATTGTCAATCCTAGATACCTTTTAATTTCACCTAAATGCTTTAATTTTATCTTTTTGGCTAATAATGATATAATCTCATTAGCTTCATTATTAGTCTTAGTTATCAAAGCAATATCATCTGTAAATAATAACAATAATGACACCGTTCCATTATTTTCTCTTTTAAACACACATGGATCTGCTAAACCAGATTTAAAACCTATATTGTTTAATTCTTTCACAATATATTGGTTCCACTCAAAGCCAGATTGTTTCAACCCGTAAAGACTCTTTTTGAGTTTCCAACAATCATTACTATTTACTTTATTGTCTTTTATAATCAATGGCTTTTTCAAATATATAGTGTGCTGCAATGGTGCATGCAAATAAGCAGTTTCTACATCTAAATGGTTAATGACATAGTTTTTCTCAGCTGCCCACACTAAAGCTGCTCTCAAAGATGTTGCTTTAAGATTTGGTGCAAAAACTTCATCGTAATCAGATGCAGTTTGATTAAATCCTTGAGCTACCAACCTAGCTTTATGCGTAACAGTCCCATCATTTCCAGTTTTTATTTTAAATATCCATTTGCACCCAATGGATTTTTCTCCAGGAGGTAATTTAGCATCTTCATATACTTTCATTACTTTTAATGAATTTAGTTCTTTTTCCATTGCCTTTTGCCAATTCTCCTGATCCTTAGCAGGATACATTTTAAGTTCATCTACACTAGTTGGAACTTTAGTTACTTGGCAAACTATACTTGCTTGATACCTATCAGGTGGTCCAGTTACACGTGTAGTACGTCTAGGTATTACAGGACTTACAGGTGGACTGTCATTTATTAACTGTTCTTGATTATCTAACTCTTCCTGATCAACTGTTTCTTCTTGTTCTGGTCCTATTTGCTCTTTGTGGACTTCTTCTTTTATTGGACTCTTCTTATAACTAGTCTGATCTTTTTGCCTTTTGTAGGGTTCAATAATTACTTCGTTATTTAAATCTTGTTCTTATCTATTCCAACCTACATGTTCTAGGAATTTAACACTAGCACTGGTGTAAACTCTAGATGCACCTGGTTCCCAGAATCTATAAGATCTATGATGAGATTCATATCCTACAAAAAATAAGCTTTTAGCTCTATGCTGTCCTTTTTGTCTGAGTTGTGAAGGGATATGCACAGCTGGTGCTCCAAATGTGTGCATGTAACTTAAATCAGGTTTTGTACCATGCCACAGTGTGAATGGTAATTCATCTGTTGTTGAATTAACAACATTATTTAATATATGATTACCACACATTATTGCTTCTCCCCATAAATTGTCAGGTAATTCTGAATCAGACAACATAGTATGTGCCATTGACTGTAGTGTTTGGCCTCGTCTCTCTATAAAGGCATTATGTTGTGGCCTATATGGTGCAGACTTTTTATGTTGAATACCTAACATTCTAAGTCTATTCTGGAATTTATTATTTGTAAATTCCGCACCATTATCTGTTATAAGAGTTACTAATTTCTTTTTAGTTTTCCTTTCTGCAAATTTTATCCAATTAAAGAGATTTAGATACGTTTCAGTTTTGCTATTCATTAAATAGCAAAACCCATATCTAGAATAGTGGTCCATTATACTTAGTATGTATCGAGCTCCTCCTACACTTGGTTTTTTTGGACCTATTAAATCAGCAAATACTACTTTTAAAGGCTCTTTGGTAGTAAATCCATCAACTCTATTAGCCGGAATGACCCTGCTTTTGCTTTGATTGCAAGCATAACATTGGAAATACTTATTACAAGGTTTCAAACTTATTCCTTTAGATAGTTGAACAGTTCTCTTAATCATTTTAAAATTTAAATGCCCTAGCCGTCGGTGTAACAAGTGAATACATTCATCATGAGGTTTCTTATTATCATAAACCGTGTTAGCCACCTCTAAACCATTATCATTTAACACATATAATTCACCTCTTAAAGATGCAGTAATTTTCTTATCTTCTTTTTCAATTATGCAGTTATCTCCTTTAAAGGTAACTACATATCCTAGTTTAACCAAAATTCTAACTGAAATTAAATTAAACTTAAGTTGTGGTACATATAACATTTTTACTTTCTCTTTTATGAAAGAACAATAAGCTATACCTTGACCTTTAGCTTTCAGTTTCCAGCCATTGGCTAACGATATCTGCTGTGTACTCTTGGACATTTTAATAAAATTTTTGTTATCATTTGTTATACAGTGGGATGCTCCACTGTCAACCACCCATAAATTATTTTTTACAGCTCCATTAATATACATGGCTAACTCTAAATTTTTATTTCTCTTTTGATGACTTTTTGTATTCTGGCCAGCATTCTGGTGCTTTGCTTTTTTACAAAATCTTGCCAAATGTCCTCTTCCTCCACAATTAAAACACTTTTTAATTGCGTATGCAGTAGGAGATTCATTATTTTCTTTTTGAGGTTGCTCCCTCCTTAACTGATCTCTTTCAAGTCTTCTTCTGGCCTCTTCAATCAATCTGCCAGTTATATCAGTTAAAGTTAGACTTTCCTTTGGCAAAATTTCAAGGGAAGTGACGTAGTTATCATAACTTTCGTTTAGTGATGATAGAATTATGTAGACTTGGTGTAGTTCAGAGAAAATAAGCTCTTCCTCGTGCAGTTCTTGAAAAATGCTTTTTTTAGAATTCAAATGACTCAGCATATCACCATTCGTCTGGAGATGCGTCTTGAAAAGCTTCTGTGTTAGATTTATGTGAGCACCAACGTTATCTCGGAGATAAATCCTCTTCAGCTTCTGCCAACACCCAACAGCCGTTTGCTCTCCGTGGATATGAACAAGTTGCTGGTCAGACAGTGTTAGTCCTATTATGCAAAGAGCTTAAAATCTTTTATTTTTTGTCTATCTTCCTCAATCTCTGGATCCCATTCCTCTATGTTTGGTGGATTTTCAATTATGTTCCACAGACCTTCTCTTCGTAGAAGTAGACTACATTTCATAGACCATGAAACATGGTTTGTTCCATCCAACTTGGATATAAGGGACAAACTTTGTAGATTGACTTGTGCCATGTTTTCTTATATGGATATAAAACTATAATTAATAAAACACAGCTGTCTGTTTACTGTAACATTTAACAACACAAACTCTCACTTTTTACATAAATCTGTTTTATCCTAGTTAAACTGACTTTGCAGCCTCTGGGCCCATAACCAGTGTTAAGCCTGTGTTCCCCAACCAGGGTTAAGGAGACAAGCTAAACAGAATGTGCAGCATTAGTCAGATAGGCATACAGATAAATGTGTGAGATAAAGTTTGTATGTTAGTTAACATACAGTGAAAATAACAGATACGCTTGTGCTATCAAAATATAGTTTATTCCATTTAGAGTTTATAGCATAGTCAAAATAACAGTCCATTAGTCATGTATCATTTTAGTCAGTCCATTCAAGGATATTCAATTAGCAAAGTCCATGTAGAATATCCAATGTCAGTTCACTTACAAATAAATCAGTCCTTTCTCTCTCCCGTTCCAGTCGGGGAAAAACACAGTCTTGAATCCATCCAGTAATTAGGGATCTTTAAGCCAGAGAGAGCAAGCTGCCGTTGTCTTGCTTCTTTTGTGGTGCTATTACAACCACTCCCTTAATTACATTCCTACAGTTAAAGTTGCAGACACTTTAACTAACAAACCATGATAACATATTTATTATTTTACCTAAACCAGTTAGGGTAAACAATGTTATCACTAACAAGGAGAATCCAATATAGAATCTGCCCTTGATCAAACTCTATGTTAGAGTTGAATAATTGTTCTTGTTGCTGTCATCATCATCATCTTCATCATCATCATCATCTTGTCACCATCATTAATTAGATTTGGATGACTTACCATAAGAACAAAGATAAAACCATAAATTTAAGTTAAAACTAGGAATATTATACAGAGCGAGGGGTATATTTCAAAACATGGGACAGCTACAGAGAAGGCTTGGTCCCCAGCTTGCAAGAGACAAGCTCAAATAACTCTAAGTCAGCTCCCTCATCTGCAAAGAACAAACACAGTGGTCTCCAAAGTTATAGATATTCTGTAGCAATGCTTATATATCCCCATACAACAAATGATAGTTCCAGAATTTGAAAAAAAAAACAATTCAAAGAACAATAAAAGGCCTTTTCAGCAAAAAGAATTCTATTTCTAACTTATAACAAACAGAGAGAAAATTTTATGTCACTTCTGACCTTCCAGATCCAGACATTATGGTCAGATGAAGTGCTTTCTTTGGGTGAATTCAAGGCAGCTGATTCAGAAAGCAATAGAAAAATTCAGCTTAGTGTTTGCCAAAAATAGAGTTGGGACAGAAAATGTTCAATTACAGAACCTACAACTATATGTTTTTTGAGTGATTGTGTTGCTAAGATGTAGACCAGATCTGTTTGGTACTGAGGAACAATTTCATGCCTGGGGTAGATTCTGGGAAGGCCGTTGGGCCATTTCCCCCAGGGATGCCAGTTAGACCCTGGTAATTATTGGCTGACATCAGCAGAGTCTCAAAGCCACTTCCCTAGACTGTTCCCTAAAGTGATTTTGTGAAGGGATCTATCGATCATTATGTGGCCTTTTACGAATGACAATGGACTGACCTTCTGAAGGTCAGAAGGTGCTGAATTTGATCAACAATTGAATCACTGACAAATGTACTTCATAAATGCATTGTGACTCCAGGTGGTAGAAAGGAATCTGTTCCACTCTGTAGAAAAATAATCCATGAGGAGAGCCTAGGTAAAAGTACATTTCTATTTATTACCTTAGGGGAAAAACTGTAAACCTATATGTGGCAGGATTCTCTAAACTTGGTTTTATATGAATGATCTCCAGAAATTGTTCCAGTAGCCATGGGAACCAGAAGACATCACACATGCCAGAGGCCTGTTTTGTATCTTTATGGTGTTATACTTAGAAGACAGGGTGATATACCAAGAAGGTACATTATCTAAATTTCCAGACAGTGCAGTTGGGTGGCTGGGAAATTAAGATTTTAAACAGAGAACCACAGAACAAGGCTTCTGAACCTTTAAGGTTCTCTTTGACCTGGTTTTGTTCAACAAATGGATTGCACGAGGCTAGCTATATTGCTTTCCATTGCAGCCAATGTTTTTCATGGATGCCATAATTCCTAGGTGCCAAGTCTAAGGCTCCAAAGTCATTGAAATCTCTGAAAGCCTTGGAAACCTGCAAATTCTTGCAAATTGTAATTTTTAATGTAACAGGGGAAATTATTCAATGCATGACAAATGAATATTCATGTTAACAAATTTTAATTAAACATTATTTTAAGTGAAATGAAATCAGATTTTAAATTTGGGGCCCTCACCACCCATTCTTTACAAAGCAGGTCTCTAAGAACACTATTCAAGAAATCAAGTTTTGTTTATAGGGCTGTAGAAGACATTTAATCATCATCTGCTGAGACCATTAATCTTTGCAACCTTTGATCTCAACGATCATTTCGTTGTTGTTGTCTAGAAGGCAAGATGCTTTTCTAATCCATAAGAACACAATCCATTGATAAGATTTTTCTCTACTGAGTTATCTTTAAAGTCAACATCTGAAGAAAAAAATGTTCTAATCAACCTTTCTACAATCTTGGCTGGTGTATCTAGATGATCCTAAGTTGGAGAAGGCTTCTGTCAACTTCAAAACGGTTCAGGCTTGCTGCAGCCATTTGTAACATTTCTCAGATTGCCACACAGTGTGGGAGGGGCGAAGTCTGGAATGTCAGACCAGACAACAAAATCAGACCACCCTGTGGGAACTAAGGTCATCTCAACAGGTGTTGTCCAGAGGCTGAGGGGAGTTGCCAAGGAGATGCAGAGAACACCTAATTGGACAATGTGACCTGTGGCTATGAGGGAGAGATTTATCTATTCTTTAATTATACTGAAACCATGGAAAATATTTACAACTGGTTTCATTTTCATCCCTGTCAAAATGATGTACTCAGTAAAACCGTTATTTGAGAAAGCTGAAAGTCTTTGAGGGCTGAATTGGTTGGGTTCATTAGCCAGAACCTTGACAGCTGCATTAAGATGTTGGGGCAAATTATTTCTTCCCTGTGCCACACAGCATATATTGTAGGTCCTTACTGTATTAATTCAACAGACTGACCCTCCATAAATACATTAATATGAAAGGTTTCAAGGTTATTTACTATGTTCAAATTCATTTACTCATGTAGCATATTAGAAGTATTCCAAATGTCTAGGAAATGTTTTTGCTCTTCATCTCTCAGAAGCCTTCCAGAGATTTTTCTAAACAAACTCTTCTATTTTTTGGAGAAACATCTGTGTCAAAGCAAGAAGGAATGTCTGTTCAAGATATTGGATGTTAAGCACATAGTCCAGGATTCATTCTGGAAATGACTTTTTTTTTACTAGCATATCCTCCTTGATAAAGATGGTTCAATTTGTTTTTGCAGAGAAAGAACAAACCAAGAATGAATTTTGTTATATAATTCTTAATAGAAAAATACAACCATGCGTATTTATCTTTGTATATATACAGTAAATCAATATACATTGTAATGCTACATTCTTTTTCCTGAATTCATGCAATTTCTACGAAGAGCTTATTTTTGATTCTTCCATATATGGTGAACGCATGAAAATTACAAATTGCTTTCTGAAAAATAGGTTTACTTTTCATGTCCCCTTTCCTAGATTTCACCAAAAAAAAAAAGTGTGCGTGAGGGTATCCAAATTTTGCTTCTTAGGTACTACTTTTTAAAAATGGAAATTCTGATTCAGCTGAAGTTGGGGTGGGAGGGGAGAGAGAATATTGGAAAAACTGATAAATTTTACCAGTTCACTTATTTCTCTCCCCATAGTTTGAAGCACTGGATCCTCTTCCAGTGCAGACATTGCATGCATAGGAATAATATATGTAAATAGGAATCATGTTGTAGCCATTTCTTTCTTATTTGACAAGTATCTTATCTGACAAATTTTCAAATTCATGAATTCAGCATGCACTCTGCTTAAGAGATACTTCTTTTCATGAAGTCTAGATGGGGTCTTTTGCAAGTTATAACCTTGTTCTGTCCATCATATCTTTTGTTTCTTTTCTTTACACAGAATAATCTAGAATGGATTTGCTCTCTGCCTGTTTATTTATGTATCTATGTACTTATCTGTCTATCTATCTGTCTGTTTATTTGTCTGTCTGTTTATCTGTCTACATAGCACCTATCAATGCTGGGGATTTTAAAGAAGAGAATGGACAACTATTTGTCTGGAATGTTGTAGGGTCGCTTGATTAAGCAGGGGTTTGAGCTGAAAGACCTCCAAGATCCCTTCCAACTCAGTTATTCTGTTACCGATATTATCTGTCTATCTATCTCTCATCTCTCTTTCTCTCCTTTGTGTATTACATTCAATCCAAGACCAGCGTGTGTGTATATATGTGGGTATTTGTGTGGCATTGTTTGTAAACAAATGTAATGTAAATTATTAGAAAGGAAAAGTCTAAAGGAGAAATTTGCCACCGAACAGACCTTTCCAGGTTATGTTTAAATTTCCAGACAGCAGGGACTCCAGATTTCCTTCCTTGCGTTATAGGAAATTGTCTTCCCCACAAGATCAAATCAATGTTTGCGTCTAACCCTCCTTTTCAATAAATGGTACAATTTGGACTGTGAAAAAAAAAACAGGTATTGTATATTGCCATATCTACAAATGAGTTTTTGAATCCAGTTTGGTGTAGTGACTAAGGCATCGGGTGAGAAATAAGAAGACTGTGAGTTCTAATCCTGCCTTAGTCACAAAGCCAGTTAGGTGATCTTGGGCCAGTCATACTTTTTTAGTCCTAGGGAAGAGGCAATGGCAAAACTTCTGAAATCTTGCCAAGAAAATTGCAGGGACTTCTCCAGGCAATCTCCCAGAATAAACAGTGTCTTGAAGACCCAGAAATCCCTTGAACATGTTTGAATTGTATGTATTCAGGGAAACAAAAGTTTTGAAGACTGACTATATTGGAAATTAATAGAATGTGCTTCTTTAAAAATGGCTTCCTTGCTTGCATTTAGAAAACCTTAATTTTCATATTTGAAATCCATGGCTTTCTAACTGGATAGTGTCCCATGATAGCCACCAAAAGACCAGCCTTTCACAGGGCACCTGTTCATTAGCAAGTGCTGATGCAAGTCGTTAAAGCTCCTTTTCAAAAAAGTAAAAACAAAAAACGCCCAGCAACAGGAAACCAGGCTTTTGGAGAAATAATCCTCTCTTAGGCAATCAAGCAGCTTTCCTGAGCATTGCATCTGAAAGACTCATCAAATCTCACTTCATGTCTAATCATCCCGATTTTATGTGTAACTCTCATTCTGATAGGTCTTCTGCCAGCACAACCTACTGCCAGCCTTCCTGTTTTTCTATGGTGTGTCATCATGATCTGTTGCATAGAGCAGTTGACTTTACTGTCCAAAAAGTTACCAGGGAATCATAAAGTCAGCTTTTAATCTTAAGGAAATGACTGTGATCTCAGTCAGTAGATACAAGGCAGATCTCCACTTTGTTGGAAGAATTAAAAAAAGAAAAAGTTAATTCTTTAGACTTTAGAAATGCAACCCCATAAGAAAGCAAAATGGGTATCTTGAAGAAAATAATAACACACTTCAGAAATAGACTGGTTCTCTCTGCTTCGGATGAACTGGTAGCTAATTTTATAATTTTTAATGGTTTAGGGGAACTGGTAAATCCCACCCTTGGCTGGCCCCGCCCACCATGCCTTTCACCTCCCAGGAGTCCCCATGTGGCCTGTTTTAGATGCCAGGTAAGTTCAGTTTTAGATGCCAGGAGGTTTGGGGAGGGCACAAAACAGTCCTCCTGGAGGCTCCGGAAGGTCCTCAGGAGCCCGGGGGAGGCCATTTTTGTTATGTTCTGTGTGTGGTGCAAGAAGTGGAGACAAGTCGATGAACAGTGAACTTCAACTCTTTATTCAACATGGTGCAACAGTTCTAAAAACGGCCACAACAGCCCCCTTTATATAGGCAAGCTCTTGGGTATTTAGCCAATGAAAACACAGGAACGTTAGCTCTTTTAACCAATGAGAAAGGCTCGTTAATAGCCAATCAGATTCTCCTGAATGGACCAATCCGATATCGCTATTATCGGCCAATCAGAAGTGCAGGGCCAGAACCCTGCACTTTACTTTAAGGTTTCAACAATCTTTATTCAAGCACTTTTATAAATTCACAACACCCCTTCCCCCTGGGTTCTGTTTAAGGGCGTAGTAACGTAGTCTTTGAGGTAGGCAGGTTGTTTTGATTGTCTATTTGATTTACGTTGTCCTCCCGGTATTTCTCTAGAGTCTTGTTGGGGTAGGACGTTATCTGGTGAACAGGGTGCCTCTGGTTCTGTATCTAAACTTCCATTATCACTAATGTCCTCGGTATCCCTTTGAGGCGAGTTTACCCCTGTCCCCAATCCTTCTTCACATGTTGTGTCTGAGCGGTCATTTCTTCCGCTTGTGCTTTCCGCCGTTTCAAACTCAGCCTCCTCGGCGTCTCCTCCCCCCTCAGTTTGGAAATCACCGGAATCACAGACCCCAGACTGCAGCCTTGAATGCAGCTGATCAATATGGCGCTTCCATATTCTATCATCGTGACATTTCACTCGGTACGATCTGGGTCTGGTTACTTGGATTACAGTTGCCTCGACCCACAATGGGTCACCATAAAAGTTTCTCGCGAAAACCAAGTCGCCTACCTGGAAATTACGGCATTTCCCGCTGGATCCATGTGGTTTTTCAGGTTTGTACGATGGGTGTAGTCGGTCGAGGTGGGAGCGGAGTTTTCATCCCATCAATAACTCAGTGGGAGTTTTGTTGGTGATGCTGTGTGGAGTGATGTGCTGCAAAAGGAGTCTCTGGTTAATCTTGTCTTCGATATCGCCATAGTCCATTTTATGTAGAGTTCTTTTGATGAATTGTACCATGCGCTCGGCCCTGCCATTGGCCGCAGGATGCACCGGTGAAGTTAGTGCATGGCGAATACTGCGGTCCGCCAGATACTGTTCAAAAGAAAGCATGGTAAACTGGGGCCCGTTGTCGGATACCAGAATGTCCGGTAGTCCGTGTGTTGCAAATAATCTGTCCAATTTCCTGATGACTGATTCGGTTGTTGTATTTTTCATCTCAAGGATTTCGAGCCAGTTCAAGTAGGCATCCACTGTTAATAAAAATGTGTGTCCATTCGTAGGTCCCGCAAAGTCCAGATGAATACGGGACCATGGTCCCCTGGGTGTTTCCCATTCTGTTGGGGTTGCTTTCGGTGGGGCATTGCTGACTTCCTGGCATTTGTGACAAGTCTTTACCCAGGCTTCGATCTGCTTGTCTATGCCCGGCCACCACGCATAGCTTCGTGCGAGTGCTTTCATGCGCACGATGCCGGGGTGGCCATTGTGCAAGGTTCTCAGTACTGTTCGCTGTAACCGCTCTGGGACAATGACTCTATCGCCCCAAATGATGCAGCCTTTCTGGGAAAACAGTTCCGTCTGTCGACTTTTGAAGGGAACGTAGTTGTCAGGGATTTGGTCCAATGGCCATCCACGCTCTACCCAGCTGAGGACACGTGCTAAAATGGGATTGCGTTTAGTTTCAATCGCGATATCGCAAGCTGTCAACGGCGGTTTTTGGAGTGTCTCGATCTGCAGTGTTGTGACGGTCGGAGCAAGGTCGTCAATGGTTTCTGGAAGTGGTGCACGGCTCAATGCGTCAGCGTGGGGAATGGCTTTCCCCGGGCAGTGTTGCAACTTATAATTATAGGCAGCCAAGAATTCTGACCAGCGAGTCATTCTGGGAGATAGTATATGAGGGGTTGGTTTATTTCCCGCTATTATTCCCAGTAAAGGTTTGTGGTCAGTTATTATAGTGAAAGCTCGCCCATAAATATATTCATGAAACCGTTTAACAGCAGATACAATAGCAAGAGCTTCCTTATGGATTTGACTGTAATTGCGTTCTGCTTTTGATAGCGTTTTTGAAAATTAGGCAACAGGGGCTTCACTTCTGTTTGGTAAAACATGGCTCAAAATGGCGCCCACTCCAAATGGTGATGCATCACATGTAACCGTTAAAGGCAAAGTCTCATTATACTGCATCAAAACAGTGTCGGAGGTCAATAGGTTTTTTACTTGTCGAAACACATGTTCCTCTCGGTGCCCCCAAACCCAGGGTGCTTTTTTGTCCAATAAACGATGTAGGGGTTGGCTACAGTTGCTTTGTGAGGCAGAAAGACGTTATAAAAATTGATAAGGCCTAGGAAAGCTTGGAGATCAGCCTTATTGCGGGGTTTTGGGGCGTTTTTGATTGCCCTAAGTTTGCTATCGGTGGGGTGAATGCCTTGTTTATCTATTAAATATCCTAAAAATTCTACTCGATCCGTACATAGTTGACACTTGTTTTTTTTTTACTTTGAGACCCGAGTCTTTAAATCTCTGAAGAACCAACCCCAGGCGCTCCCTTAGTATTTCTTGAGTCGGAGCAGCAATTAAAATGTCATCAAAATAGGGGACAATGCCTTTTATCCCTTGTAATAGTCTTTCCATCAAACTTTGAAAGATTGCCGGGGCCACGCTTACTCCGAATTGGAGTCAGTTACATTTAAACGCACCTTGATGCGTAACGATCGTTTGGGCCTCTGCTGTTTTTTTGTCTACAGGCAGTTGTTGGTATGCCTGAGCTAGATCTAGTTTAGTGAAGACTTTTCCACCCCCCAGGGAATGGAGAAGGTGTTGCACCACTGGTACCGGGTAAGCGTTTTGCTGCAGGGCGTGATTCAGGGTGGCTCGGTAGTCCCCGCAAATTCTTAATGATCCATCTGGCTTGATGGGTATCACGATCAGGGTTTCCCAGGGAGAATGGTCGGTTGGTTCTAACGCCTCCTGAGCTATTAATTTATCAAATTGCTCGTCAATCTTTGGTTTAAGGGTAAATGGAACTTGACGAGGCTTAAGGCGGATCGAGCTATTTCGGGGTTGAGGTTAAATGATATCGGGGTCCCCTTGTACTCCCTAGTTTATCTGCAAAGACGTCCTGGAATTCTTGGACGAGAGCCTCTTCCCAGTCGTTGCTGCTGGTTCGGTGAATGCCGGCTACTTCAATTCCAAGTGGAGCAAACCATTGGAGGCCTAACAAGCTAGGCCGATCCCTGTCGACTACAGTCAAGGGTAGAGATGCAGTACGATTTTTAAATGAGACACAGACTTGGCTGGATCCAACGACTGGAATTCGATTTCCCTGATAATCTTTGAGTATGATTCTTTGGAATCGGAGTTCTTGTCGCCGGACGGTAGGGATGAGTTGCTTGAGGGTCTTCCAGGAAACCATCGAGAGGGACGATCCTGAATCAACTTCCATCATACAAGGCTGGTTTTCGATGGCCACCTTCACCCGGATCTTCTTGGCGTCCAGTGATGAGGCATGATCAATCGTAATAGTTTGGTGCGCCTCTTCTTGCTTCATTGAGTGGTTTAGGGATTTGTTTCTGTAGGATGGTTGTTCCATTGGTGGTTCAAGGGTTCTCGCTTTACAGGATGGCTTCCTGTAGATTGGCGATAGTTTGCCCCCCTCGGAGGCTGGCTGGCTCCTTGTTTGCTTCTACAGACCCGTCCGATGTGGCCTCTTTTCCCGCACACATGGCAGAGCGCGTCGAGAAATTTGCAGTCTGATCGGGGGTGGTTTGCCCCACAACCAGCGCATTGGTACTGCAATCTCTGGCGTTGGTCTCGTTCAGACCAGAGTTGGTTGACCTCTTCTTCATCGCTTTGCGGTGATGATTCGAGGTCCTCGTGGTGGGCTGTGGTTGCCTGTTCTTCTAAGTGAGGTGAAACTTCGCTTGCGAGTTGGCAAAGTGGGGCGTGGGTGTGGCATATTCGGGCAGCCGACTTCCTGGTTGCTTCTGCTGCAGTAGCGTCAGCGATGGCATCTGTAAGGCTAATGTCGCCTTTCGCCATCAGCTTACTCTGCACACCGGGTGCATCTAATCCCAAAACTATTCAGTCTCTCAGGGCTTCTTCGAGATCGGCAAACCCGCATAGGCCTCCCAGATTTCAGAGATCAGCTATGAAATCAGCAACACTTTCGCCCTTCCACTGATCTCTCTGGTAAAATTCATGCCTTCTAACGAGCGTTGGTACGGTCGGTGCATCGTGGGCCCTTAGCAGGGGTTCGAGGACGTCCCAGTCCATGGACTTCACTTCTGCCAGTTTCACTAGTGCCTTGGCCATCTTGAATACGGTCAGTCCACAATGAGTTAGGAATACCACTCGTTTCTTTCCGGTAGTGGCATCCTTCAAAATGTTGGTTTCCAGAAACATCTGGAAGCGATCCATATATGAGTCCCAGTCTTCTTGTGCCGGGTCGAATGGAGCGGGTAGTATGACGCTGCCGGACATGGTTCCACCGTTGGTGTGTTTCAGCCATGTGCTCAGTTATCGCTTTGTAGTGTTCAGTCAGCTCTGATGTCTACACATCCTATCCTCATCGCCAGTGTTATGTTCTGTGCATGGCGCAAGAAGTGGAGACAAGTCGATGAACAGTGAACTTCAACTCATACCGATTGGTAACTAGCGACGGGAAAAACTGGAAATGGCACATAAACCAACTTAGGTCAAGAATAGCCGCCACAAACAGCCAAACACCCGAACAAGAAATTAGAAGGGGGGGGGGAACCGATAAGCGATAGAGAAGGAACCGAAAAAACCAACTAACACAAACAGAACACCCCCCACGGGAGTAAATAAACAAATAAACCAACGCTACTCACCCGTAGATGCAGGACCAATGGAGCACGAAACCCCGGGATCTTCACCTGGAAGGAGCAGCCAAACCAGCTCACCCGGCCAGGAAAAGCCCAGCGGGAGCAGAAGTGGTAGCTCAACCAGCCCAGGAGAACCGGGAAGGAGCTACCAAGAAAGCCCCAGCTCAACGTTCCAGGCAGTTCCATCCCAAGGAACCGGAGCGACAGAAGAGGTATCTGAACCGTTCAACGACCACACCAGAACTGAACCGCGCAGGTCAAGGAGGCAGGGAAAAAGCCCCGCCTACCTATGCGACTACATCACTACGCACCGCAGGATGAAACCAAGAGGGGAGGGGTGTACAATATTAGCATACTCAGAAACCCTCGCACCCGAATGGTCCGGACCAGCGGAGACCTGATTGGTCAACAGGTCAGCTGTGATTGGAGCACTAGGAATCTACCACGATTGGCTGTGCCGATCGCGGGAAATTCAAAGTGCTGTCATTGGCTGCCGAGCCGCGAGCCAGCCCTATATGAAGGGCTGCCGCGGCTCGCATCCCCAGATCTTTACCTATACCTAATAAAGAGCTGAACTCACGAAATGGTCTCGCATCTCTGTCAAACCGATCCGCCTCCGATCTAACAATATCCATCCTAATATGGAATTTGGCAAATGACTTATAAAGAACAAGTTCGATTCAAATTTTTCTGTGGTTGTCTAAAAGGCCTATCTTTTCACAAGATCCTGCTACTGATTTGTTTAACAGAAGACTAAGCTTGAGATCCAAGAGAAAGCTGATGGGACAAAGAAAATAAACTCTTACATTAGAATCTTTCAGAAGGATCTGAAAGGGTCAGGCTCTGATACAATTTAGATGTACAATTTAGTCTTCAAAGAATAGAATCCAGAGAAACTCCTGTCTGGACAGAAACAATTTTCTATAAGGTGGTATCAGGCTCAATCAATCAACGAACATATGAAGAGTTGAATTAGACTACCCCAAAGGTGCTTTTCAGAATGCAACTGGACTTTCTTTGCTTTTTTCTTGAAGACATTTTGCTTCTCATCCAAGAAGCTTCTTCAGTTCTGACCTGACCTGAAAAACAAAGAAAGTCTAGTTGCCTTTTGAAAAGCACCTTTGGGACAACTATGATCTGGATCACTGAGAATCTCCATAGACATTGAGGTAGACTACTTTATTGCAAATCTACCTGTAATAGACGAATCTCTCCAGACTGCTTGTCTTCCCTTGTGAACAGAAGGGGATAGCTCCTGGATCTCCTACAGTTGCACAATGATTGTAAGCTAATTCCACACTTGATCCCTCCTCCCTCCCTGGCTGGGCATTTCCCAACATGTGACAACTAAATGTGCATTCTTACTCTACCCAGACATCTAAAGAACACCATGGTCTAGGTGCTATTTTTGCTTAGAAGATTAGCATCCCAACTGATGGGGTAATTAAATGATATGATTTCTTATACTCTGCAATAGGACCAGATCTTCATGCAAGAAATTGCTACATTGTATGACAGCTTATCTACTGTACTGCAATTCAGAATCTGTTTATAACATGAAGCTTTGGAGATCACAGCTGCGAGTAACTAAGTAGTTCTTCTCAGTTAGCTTTTCATTCTTGCGCTTCTTATTTTGATGCTATGAAGGATTCTCCTATCTTCTATACCTCATCTTTCCTCGTTTTCACTAATGTGAAGCAATAGCAATAGGAAGAAAAATCCTAACCTATTATTTCCTGTCTTCCTTTTTATGCTGGTTGCCCCTACAGATAACCTGGGTAATTGCAGTACATTGCAGAAAATGAGTTTCTAGTATTGATTATACTGCATAGGACACAGTTAAAGGCCTTTGAGATCTACAGGCAATATTATAGAACTGAAAGGAGCCAATTGGACCTGATAATCTATTTTATTTTCTTAAGACATAGCCATTTCTATCACCTTAGGCATTTTCTCTGAATATTTGCCCAATATTTTCTTTTATAAGATTTTACAACATATGAGGTATATGGAATATCTACTGAATGAAGCAACATATTTCATTGCTGAATGGTATTATAGGCAAAAATAAGAGCACAAGGGTCCAAGTTACATACTTCTTTGGAGTATTGAATAATAGTGAGAGAAGAGGAAAAAATGGAGGCTAGCAGAGTTAGGACATTTCAAGAATATTTTGCTAAAATAGCTCAGTTTACAGCAGCAGGGTATAAGACTGCTGATTCCTGAAGTCTCTTGATAGTTTTAAATAATATAATGTATCATATAGATGCCAGATAGTGATGTCAGCTGAGAAAAAAATATTAGCAATTAACAGTGGTTAAATGAAGTTGAAAACAAAAACGAAGGACACTTCCATGAAGCACCATTTCTGTTCTCCAGTCCCTCAAATAATTTTGAATTTGGCTATGAAATGGTTTCACTGCTCCAGACTTTGAAATGTGGAGAACTGGGAGGGTACACAGAAACATTCTTTTTTCAAGGCTCTTTCCCTCCTCTCTGACTAATAGTGGAACTAATTCAGTCAAATACCACATTCTAAGCTATTTTGTTTTGCAAAGAAAAAAAAGCAACAACAACAAAAAATTCTGAGCAATTGCTCTAAGGTGCAGCTGTGAAGTTCATTCCATAATTGTATTTAATAGCTAGCTGTGAAAATGAAGGAGCGTGTGCTGGCAATTTGGAAGCCAGGCAATTTTCTCAGTATTTGTAACCATGATTGCACGTTGGCACCACGGTTGGAGGTGAGGAAAATGAAAGAGACGTTCTAAAGAATGCCTGTTGATAAGCAATAAACAATACCAAGAGTAGCCATAAGAGAGAGAAAAGTGATAACAAAACCTTCAACCCCACCCCTCACAAAACAGGAAAAGAAAAACAGTTGGGAAGGCACTTGGCAACAGACTGGCCCTCTGAAGAAGAGATAACCTGGAAATAAGGAGAAATTTTCTGACAGTGAGAACAATCAACCAATGAAACAGCTTCAGAAATTGTGGGAGCTTCATCACTGGAAGTTTTCAAAAAGAGACTGGACTGCCATCTGTCAGAAATGGTGTAGGGTCTCCTGCTTGGGCGGCGGGGGGAGGGGTTGGACTAGATGTTCTACAAGATCCCTTCCAACTCTGTTAATCTGTTACATGGGAAAGACCGATAGAATTCTTCTCAATTTCACACATACCGTTTTTGTTTGGTCAGAATCCTAGAAGTTCTATTTCCTTTCCCGGGTCCACCAATGGATGCACTTGGTGGGAGTGACTCAAAAAGGTGGAATCATATAGAAGGTCTATCAAAGGGAGTCAATGGAAGAAAGCTTGTTAGGAATATAAGTCACCTAACAGGTATTTGGGTTAGAAATATATAAACCAGGACAAACATTTTAGTACTATATCTTTAAGGGAATGCAAGAGCATGCAATTGGGTGTGGTTTCTCAAACAGCCATAAGATGGAGCCAGAAACCTGGGTTGTTTAGTCTGAGTCTCAGAAGAGTGTGAGTGTATCTCTGTTTCCTTCTGTTGGAAAGTATTGCTGTTGCTCCATTTCTTCTAATTGACTGATATTCATGAATTTAATGTAAGTCTGATACTGAATTGTTTTTTGACACTGGACTTTGATATTTGGATTATCCCTGGATTGATATTTGGATTATCCCTGGATTGAAAACTGACTGATTTAACTTGTGAATGACTTTGGATTGCTTATTTTGGACTTTGCTTAAACCTTTCTGGAAGTAAAAACCTACATTTACTGTACAGTGTATCTGTGTACTGTGTGTGTATTATTCAAACACTTCTCTCAAATACGTCTCCCTGTATGCTCTCATTCTCCTAATGGGGAATTACCTCAACACTGGTTATGGGCCCAGACCATACTAGGCACAGATAACTGAGAGTTAGTGTGAATGCACAGTACTGTATACAGACAGCTGTTTACTGTTTAATTGTGGTTTACTATCCTGGTAAAAATGGCACGAGTTTTTGTAACTATGTATCATTCATGTGTTTGCAACTATGTATCATTGCAACTATGTATCATTCATGCGTTTGTAACATTGTATCATTCATGTGTAATCATTAACTTCTGTCTCTTCAGTGACCTTTGCAAGGCACGTACAAGAGACAAGGAGCTAGACGTTTTGTTAATAAGCTTATCCACACTGTAAATAATCTGTCCGGTATGCAGCTTTGTAAACATGCACATCCTGATGAGATTACCATGTTTGACTTGAGCTTTTTGATTAAATCATTTTCTTGTAAAAAAGCACAATAAAAGAGCGTGTGCCAAGACATTTGGGGCACGCTCATCAAGAGGAAACTTCGCTTCCTGTCGTTTCTCTTCCCTTCGCTCCCTTTCATGAGCCGCCCCATCAGATGCGGGATGGCAGATACCGCATTCTGGTGACCCCGATGTGATTCCCTAAGGGGGATACGCAGCGACGCGCCCATATCTTATCAGCTCGATGGGAGCTATGCATCGCCAGGCCTGAAGCGAATTGCATGTCATCGGATCTGAAACACGGTCTCGACTTTCGTAAGTATGGGTGAAAACTTTTCTCAACAACAGACGCAGCATCTGAAGGAATTGAGGGAGTTAGTTGCTTCTTCTTCTAAATACTCTGCTAATTTAAAGGGCTCGCCTGTAAAAAAAAACCCTATTGCTACATTATTGGCTTATGTGTGGCAACATTGTCCTAATTATTCAGAGGAAGGGTCCTTAAAAATTTCCACTTGGCAAAAAATTGGTGAACATCTCCATAGTCCTCCTCGTGCACCTATTGGCATTTTGGTCACTTGGAGGAAAATTATGGAGGCTTTAAAAGTCCATTATAAAATAGAAACAGGGAGTGTGTTTGAATCTCCCCCGCCAAGTTATGATAACTTTTCAATTTGCTCTAACTCAGGCAGAAGCTGCTGCCATTATTCAACAATGCCCCACATGTAGTAAGCAAGGACATTCCATTCCCATAGGAGTAAATCCTAGAGGATTAAAAGCTTGTGAAATTTGGCAAATGGATGTAACTCAGTATCAACCTTTTGCCCCTTGGAAATATTTGCACATTTCCATCGATACATATTCAGGGTTTATTCTGGCTACTCCTCAAAGGGGAGAAACTGTAAAACATGTCATCAATCATTCAATTCGTACCTTTGCCTCGCTGGGACGTCCAAAAGAAATAAAAACAGACAATGGATCTGCCTATACAAGTTCTGCTTTCCAGAACTTCTGTAACAGATGGGATGTAACCCACAAGTTTGGGATTCCCTACAACAGCCAGGGGCAGGCTATTGTGGAACGAGCGAACTTATCTCTGAAACATGCTCTTGATCGATATTCGTTGCGGGAAAAACCCCCGAACCTCCCAGCATTGCAAAATTCTCTAAACATTTGTCTTTACACTTTAAACTTTCTTAATCTGACTGGCATTCCTCCCACTTCTGCTGCTTCGCGTCATTTTTCCTCCCCCTCCCCCCGCCTAACAGACCTCTGGTATATTATCGCAGATTGCCAGATCCTGCCTGGCAGGGTCCCGCTGAGCTTCTCACTTGGGGACGAGGCTACACTGCGATCTTACTGCCAGACAAAACCACTTGCTTGGTCCCTGGTAGGGCGGTTAGACCCTATCATGGGAATTCCTCCGCTACATCTGTATCTTAAAACTCTTCCTGATATTCTTGCCTATATCTTCTTTGCAATTTCTACCTTACTTCAACAAAACCTATGCTTCCTGTCAAAAGACTATTCGTGTTAAAACCATTTCATTAACAAAAGGCTATTATACTTGTTCCATGTGGGTACATCATGAAAATGCTACCCGTAGTTTTCACTCTGTCACTTCTGTTTTGTTTAAAGAACACTCTACCACTCGCTCTTTTGTTCCTTCTTTACTCTTCCTATGGAAAGGAACCTTAAAATCTTTTCCTCTATTCAATCTAAAACATAGGGGGACCTAAATGTCCTTCTATTGTATTATGGGTTTCCCCACCCCAACTAACATCCTTGATGAATTACCAAATTAATCTTTATTGTCATTATTGTAATTATTATCCTTTTTCTACTAATTGAATTCCCTCCTCATTTCGCAAATGTTCTACAACTAACTTGTCCATAAGCCTCTCTCCTACTTGTCATGCCTTTATATACCCGAACTCTGATCCTGTCAACAAACGATGCTTCAAAAGAATTGTCCATGACGATCCGCAGAAGCCTCATAGAAGATATAATATTGCTTGGACTATAACTGACTTTCAAGGAGTTCGTTTAAGTTCTACAACCAATTTTTCTCGCATAGAAGACTTCTACCCACCACTTCAATTCGATTTGGCAGACGCACCCACACAACCAGGGGATATTCTGCAATCTACACCACTGCAGGAGGAACTTTAACATCACACCTGAAAGGAATGTATTTTATCCCTGGCAATAATTTTGTTTGGACTTGTTCCACCGGTTTCATGGCATGTGTCCACGGGGATGAAATTGTTAAATCCAAATCATTTTGCATTCAAGTATGGCTTGTGTGTATAACTCTGATGATTTTATATCCCTACAGGTACCCATGGAATACCCCTCTTTTGCAAAATCGTAAAGATTTAGATCTGTTATTTTTTAATAAAACAAGGGGGATTGTGTGCTATGCTTAAAGAAGAATGTTGTCTTTATGCTGATGGCGGGGGGGGGGGTTGTTTTCTATTTCGCCATGGCTTACAACCTTTTTAACTGCATTGGCAGGATCATTAATAATCATTATATTGATATGTATTATAGGACCTTGTTGTTTTTATAGAATATTGCAATTTTTGAAAAATTAATTATCCTCTGCTGATGTTAATGTGCTATTGCAAGCTCATGTTATATCCTCAACAACGGACGAAAAAATGTCATTGCTGAGTTACTGCTCCTTGGACAACCCTGACGCTGACGGGTCGCACTCTTGCCTAGATGACGGGGACAGCGAACATTTCAGAAAAATGGTTCCTATCTTCTCGGACGAGGAAGAAGACTCGTCATAAATAATAAAAACAGAGGAGATGTTGTAACTATGTATCATTCATGTGTTTGCAACTATGTATCATTGCAACTATGTATCATTCATGCATTTGTAACATTGTATCATTCACGTGTAATCATTAACTTCTGTTTCTTCAGTGACCTTTGCAAGGCACGTACAAGAGACAAGGAGCTAGACGTTTTGTTAATAAGCTTATCCACACTGGAAATAATCTGTCCGGTATGCAGCTTTGTAAACATGCACATCCTGATGAGATTACCATGTTTGACTTGAGCTTTTTGATTAAATCATTTTCTTGTAAAAAAGCACAATAAAAGAGCGTGTGCCAAGACATTTGGGGCACGCTCATCAAGAGGAAACTTCGCTTCCTGTCGTTTCTCTTCCCTTCACTCCCTTTCATGAGCCGCCCATCAGATGCGGGATGGCAGATACCGCAACGAGTCACTTCAACAAGTCTATCACTGATAACCTGATTGGATGAAACAAACTATGTTTTCTGGTCTATGACTTCAATCAATTCCCAGATAGTAGATAATAGGGTTGGAAGTTGTTAAGCCTTTCCATCCTTCAATGCTATATACTATGTCAGGGTCCCCAATCTCTGGGCCACAGACAGATACTGGGCTTCACAGCTGGAGGTGAGTGAGTGAAACTAAAACCATTTCATCTGGTCTGGGGAAAAATTGTCTTCCATGAAACTGGTCCCTGGTGCCAAAAAGGTTGGGATGATTGTTGCATATGGCCAGTTTTTCCATAATTTTTCCCCTTCCAATACAGTTTAGATTTTCCCCTTCTTTCCTTTTGTGTTGTTCCTTTCCCTTCCAACATCCTTCTTCTTCATTAGGTATTGAGTTCTCTAATTCTGTAATTTTTAGGTGCTGTTAACAAGGCAAGTAACAGAAAAACCCCTTCAAGTCAACTGTAAAAGAACCGAAGTCTTCTCTCTGTGATAAACCAAACAACTTGGTATTTTCTATAAATACAGAGATTGGCATTCCCTGTTCATTTCATTGCAACTATCCAAGTCCTTTTCTTTTACTACAATTTTTTTCTGCTTTTCTCCCACATTGCAAATGTGATGGGATTGCAACTCCAAAAATTCCCAGCCAGCTTAACATTTACAGCTAGGGTTGCTGGCTGGGGAAAGGCTGAATGCTCATATATTGTTAGCACATATGCCATTTCATTACATAAGA
Source organism: Hydrophis major (assembly GCA_033807585.1). Taxonomy (NCBI): domain Eukaryota; kingdom Metazoa; phylum Chordata; class Lepidosauria; order Squamata; family Elapidae; genus Hydrophis; species Hydrophis major. Next base: position 132,228,678 of record CM066329.1, on the reverse strand, counting down.
TCCTACCACATCATTCTATCAGGGGTCTTCAAACTTGACAGCTTTAAGACTTGTGGACTTCAACTCCCAGAATTCCTCCTCCAATCATGTTAGCTCAGGAATTCTGGGAGTTGAAGTGCATAAGTCTTAAACTTGCCAAGTTTGAAGATCCTTGTTCTATCACAATAGCAACTTTTTGCATCTGTGGGCAATTTGCTTAAGACTTTGGCTAGAACCAGTGAATTAATTGTATTTAGCTATTATGTGTTCTCACCAAAATTATATGGTGTAGTTTCTCCTTTTCTGGAGTAACTCTGAAGAATTCAACATTCTAAACACTTGTGATAAATGCACACAATTAAACAGATGTTTTAAAATGGAGGCGATGCTTTAAATAAATTTCCATCTCACACAGTGCTGGAATTTGATTTCTATTGGCAGAGCTGTTCTGAACTGATTTGAAAGTCTTGCTAACAAAAGCAATGTGGAAAATTCCCTGAAAAATAGAAATATTGTCACAAGATATGTCACATACAATAAGATTACCTATTCTGCTTATTGAATGCCATGTAGTTCAACCTAATTTAGATGCAATACTTTATGGCAATTAAATGACAACCCTTGTGTTGGAAGCAAAGATAGGCAAAGGAATATAGCCCTTTAGGTGGTTGTAGAGCCATAGAAGGTAAGAGTTGAAAAGTCCAGAGTCCAAAGGTCCAGGTTAGAGTAGGCATCCCTTATTACAGTTGATTATCCAGCTTCTCTTTAAACTCAGCTAGCAAGGGGAGAGTTTGCCACCTCTTGGGACAATCTGTTCCATTATTGAGCAGCAATTACTGTCTGAAATTTGTCTTGATATCTGTTTGAAATCAACTTCCTTACAATGGAAACCCTTTGCTCTTGTTTTGGATCAACTTTGAACCAATTCTGACCTTCAGATACTTGAAAACAGCTATCATGTCTCCCCAAATCTTCTCTTTTCCAGTCTAAATATACCCAATATCTCCAACTGTTCCTTGTATGCTTTTTTTCCTCCCATGTTATTTCTCATTTGGGTTGTTGTTCTCCTCATGGCATTTTCTAGTTTATCCATGATGTTCATAAAAGAATTGGAAACAGTTAATCTAGGTGCAGTGTGACCAACAGTCCACAAAGAGGATCAATGGCTTCTTTTGAACATGATATTAAACTTTTGTCCAAGTGTAATTCACATGTATCACACTATTATCGGTAGGGTACAGTCAGTTTGTGTTCCAGCAAGATACTCCAACTGTGTTGGAATGTAGCAAGGAGGTGGACCAGGAACAAGGGTGCATTTCAGAGGAGTAAGAGGCAATATAGCCCAGATATTATGTGTGAAAGAGGATGAAGACAGAATGGCACCTTTTAGTAGGTCATCCAATGCTTCCCCCCAATCTGACACAGTCACTGTTAGATATTATTGCATTAATCTAATAGTACGTAGTCCAGTCCACATTTCATCATTTTTTCAACTGTAATCTCATGAGAGACTTTAATCTGTAAATGAAGTATACTATGCCTATCACATTCCCATGGTTAACTAAATTGTTTACTCCTTCAAAAGGAAATCAAAGTTGGTTTGACTTGCTTTATTCTTGATAAATCCATACTGGATTATTACATTAATTGATTTTATCATACCGTAAGTAACCATACCACCAAACCTGAAACCATGTCTTTCTAACTGCAATAATATTCATCCAATAATTCAGATAAAACTGATCTCGTCCTAGACTCTTAAACATTTTATTCTGTTACTTACTTAAACATCTCTTATTTTGAGTTGTTCTTTTGCCACTTGTTCTGCCTATGTCCACCTGAACATAACTTCCTTTTGGGAGAAGACTGAATAAAAGTAAGAGTTAAAGAACTCTGCCCAATATCATTTATTTTTCCAACATAAGGGGGGAAGGCGGAGCCACATCGCTGCAATACAGCTGCAATCTTGGGGCTCCGAGATTGCAGCTGATATCTTCGCCCCTGGTTGGTCCCAACGGACCTAAACCATCCCGTAGAGACGGTGATAGTAAGGGGCGCATCCTGTCGATCCCAGGGACATCACAAAGTCCCTGGTCGATTCAGGAGAAGCCCTTCTACCATCAGCGGAGAGGCAGCCATTAAGCTGCTGAAGCTGGGACAGCTCCGGAAGGAAGAGACTGAAAGAGAAAGTGTATCGGTTTGGTGAGGACTTTTTTTTATTATTATTAATATTTGGGACTTAAGGACACCCTAAGAATGAGAAGAAATCTGTAAGATTTTCGACAAAACTGACTTAGCGGCAATTTTTTAAAGAGAAATGTCACAGTGAGGCTTGGCTTTTTACTTTCTTTTTTTTTTTTTACTGAACTTCTATCGCGATTTAGCAATTGTTAACTGGACTGGTTTTTTCTCTTATATTTACCTATTCTTTTTCTCCTTTTTGACTGTTTATATTTTTTAGAATAGAGGCTCCCTTTAGTAATTATATATATGTATGTATATATTCTTAAGTTTTCGCGGGTACTTACATGTATGACATTCAGCTTTGTTCGGGTATTTTCCCACGTCATTGTAGTTGTTCTTTTAAAGTTGTAGCAACGTTTCAGCAGAATCTCATCTGCCATCATCAGGCTTCTGTATAATGTTCATCTGGTTCATCAGATGAACATTATACAGAAGCCTGATGATGGCAGATGAGATTCTGCTGAAACGTCGCTATAACTTTAAAAGAACAACTACAATGACATGGGAAAATACCCGAACAAAGCGGAATGCCATATATATATATATATATACATATATATTTTCTTTTTCTATTATGCTTTTTCTGGGAAAGAAGGGGGAGTGGATTAAAGAAACTTTGTAACACTGCCAACTAGAGGCTTGAAAAATACTTTATTTGAAGCTGAGAGAACTGTGAAAAACTCTCTCCCAAGGACACTGGAACTTGATAAGATAGAGGGAAGAACACTGGAGAATGTTTTTACAGGTGTTCTTTGGGACTTCTTTCAACAATTGAATATTTGAAGCTTGGCTTTGAAATTTGTGGAGAAGCCATAATAAGAGCCTTGGATAATTAAATAAAATGCAGTGTGCTCTTTTTCTATTTTTTCTTAGCTGTCTTATCCCTCCTCTTCAATCCCATAGTATTTTGTTATATTTGTATATTTATTTATTTATTTTATTTTTAAAGGGAAAGCCTCAGAATATGTTTTTCTTTCTCTTATTGGGACTTTTGCCTTCTCCATCTTCATTTTCGATCCATTTTTATGGCTATTTTTTATTTTTGAGATCTTTCAATTGGATTAAGGTGTGAAGAACCTGAAGAATTCTTTTTTTTCTTACTACTTTTTAATACTATTGAGTTTTATTCTTTTTCTCTTTATTTTTAATTTTTATTTTGAATCATAATTGACTATCCCACAATAGGATTAAGGTCTAGAAGAACCTTAAGAACCTTTTCTTTTTTCTTTTTAATTTTGGGCTTTTTAATCTTTATTGTCTTTTTCTTACTCTTTTTTTTCTTTTTTCCTAATTGGATTATAATTGGCCACTCTACTAATTGGATTAAAAGAGCTTGAAGACCCTGAGTTACCTAAATGAGTAAGAAATTCATATCTTCTGGCATTTCAACTTCTGCTCCTGCCTCCCCAACAGCTGGAGGACGACGTTTAACCCAGATAATGTCGAAGCAAGATAAAGAACAAGTGGACTTAAAGATGATTATGCAAGGAATTCAAGAACTTAAAACGAAATCAGATATCATTGAAAAGAAAATAGAAAATATTGAACAAAGAGCTGAGAATATTGAACAAAGAACAGAGAGTATTGAACAAAGAACGGAGAGTATTGAACAAAGAATTGGGAAGACCGATGAAAAAATTGAAAATATTCAACAAATGATGGTGAAATATGATGAGAGGCTCCAAAAAATTGAAGAGAAAGACAAACAAAGAGACGAGACAATTGGAAATATTGATAGCAGATTAACAATGGTTGAACAAGACAAAAGTGGGCTGTTGAAGTGGGAGATGGACAGGTCAGAATTCTATCTCAGATTTCAAAATATAGAGGAAGAAAAAGGACAAAACTTGGCTGCAATAATGATAGAAATCCTGGCTGGAGCTCTGGGAATAACAGAGTAAAAGATGATGGATGGAGTAGATGAGATATACCGAGTCTTCACAAGATACACGATGAGGAACCAATTACCAAGAGAGGTCCATGTCAGATTTACAAAAAAACTATTAAAACACCAATATTACAAGTGGCAAGAGAGAAGATGTTGAAATATAAAGATAATGAGATTGTGGTCTTAAAACAAGTACCCAGAAAAGTGAGAGAGATGAGAAGAGAATATCGATTCCTGACTAAAATGTTATTGAAAAAAGAGGTGAATTACAGATGGCTGATTCCAGAAGGATTAATGTTTACATGGCAAGAACATATGCTAGTATTTTCTGATGCAGCTCTTTGATGATTAAATCCATCTTCTACTTCTATACATTTCTTTTGAATCTTAGTTCAATTGACTGGTTCTAATTTTTAGTCTTTGTTCTTTAATCTCATTGAAATAGTGTGACATTGCATGTTCCCAGTTTTATCTTAACTTTGTGAAGTTTCCAATTTTCCTACATTCCTCTTCATCTGAATATTGATTTCAATGAGATCCCAAATGCTAGTTTTTTAAGCTTGATGAAATTTGCTCTCCTCAACTCTAGCATGTATATATAAATCTGTGCTTTAATTTCTCCATCTGTAAGATGATATGGTCATTTCCTCCCCAAGTTACCATTGCTTTTACTAAACTCTAAAAAAAGTGACTTATTGTTTATTCTTCAACCTATGAAAATTAAACAGTCAGAAAGACCCCTGTAGTATTTTGGGAGACTTTGCAGGTGTTAGCCAAGTTGTTTTTCCAAGAGATGTCCAGATGGTTAAAAACTTTTATGGTACTATGTGTCTTCTGCCTGAAAGTTCAGTAATTTGGATCAGAAGAACATAATTGAGATCTTCTACTTTCGCATGCTGAAGTAAGATGCTCAATTCATGGTTGATGAAATTGAGTTAAATTTGAACAACATTTGGTGGTGGGAGGAAGGGAATGAGGAGAAAAATCATTCTTAGGTATGTTACGGTTAGCCCAGTCTGCTCCTAGAGTTTTATGAAGCGATACTTCATCTAGGCTATTTTAGGACAAGGCAGCAATTGTTTCAAAAACTCACTGCTGACACTTTTTCACTTTTTGGCCACTGGGGAGTTGAAATATCATTGTTAAAAAGATTGTGGCATAAGTCCTCTGTTGCCCTCCCCACCTCAATGTTACCTGTGGTTTCCCCTGAATGTTGGGAACACCTTTGTCATATTTTCTATCAGAATTGTGTAGAGTCAGGTAGTGCCTGGAATGCACTACCTGACTCTGTTGTTACAACCTGTAGCCCCCACTCCTTTAACCTTAAACTATCCACTATTGACCTCACCCCATTCCTAAGAGGTCTGTAAGGGGCGTGCATAAGTGCACTATCGTGCCTACTGTCCCTGTCCTATTGTCCCCATTTATTCGTACCTATTTTCTGTATTCTTACTCATGTTTATACTTTTACCTATTATCTTGTAAGTGATTGACAAATCAAATAAATAAATAAAAAATAGAATTACCACCCAGGTTTGATCTTTTGTTGCCAGTTCCTTCATTTCACATAGAAGATTGGAACAATTGTGAACAAAGTAAGAACAATTAACCAGTGGGTTATGCTATTTTCCCAAGCACCAGAGGGCAAGACAAGAAGCAATGGTTGGAAACTAACCAAGGAGAGAAGAACTAAGGAGAAATTTCCTGACAGTGAGAACAATAAACCAGTGGAATGTCTTACCTTCAGAAGTTATGGGTGCTCCATCATTGGAGGCCTTTAAGAAGAGATTGGATAGCCATGTGTCTGAAATGTTATAGAGTTTTCTGCTTGGGTGGGGGGTTGGACTAGAAGGCCTCCAAGGTCCCTTCCAACTCTGTTATTCTGTTATATAAATCTAAATTTTTAGCTTAGTTCTAACATAAAATTAATTCCACAGACATTTTTCTCACCACAAGGTGGCTGCAAGTTGAGACTTACTGTACCACTTTCTCAAGTGATGACTTAGTGCAGAGGAGCAGTATTTGCCTATTGGTTTGTAGGAGGATCAAGTGTATTTTGTGTTATCTTCAACTTTGGCTGTAATGAAAAAAACTTGATGCCAGAATTGATCTGGTAGTTTTTAAGGAGACACAACACTCTACTGCCTTTAATGAAAGCTTGCATTCATTAATCAGAATACAGCATGTTAAAAGAAAACAGGGTAGTGGGCTCAACGAATTATAAGAATGAATGTTCTGCACTTCAAGCAATGTCAATATTTTGCTGACCAGAATTCCAATGAGACTTTGGGAGGCTGGGATGGGAGAGCAGGCTGGCTTTGACTTTTTACATTAGTCAATAAACTGTCTTTCAGACTTCAAAGGTGAGATTGGTTGCCAATTTTTTTCTAGTTTTATAAGTCCCCTAGTTCATTTCTACTAGTCAAGAGACAAAACTAGAATTCTACTTCTGATTTACTCATGGCATAGGTATTTCTGGGGTTCATAAAAACAATTCAAAACATAAAAAATGGCTAGCATTTTCAGCAAGAGAAGGAATATATTACTCAGTCATAATTACTTTACAGTATAAAAGAGGCAAAAGAGACAGACATTTCGCTAAGTTCCTGTGTGAAGTGAGGAAGCAAAAACCTGTAGAATCCACCACAGCAGAAGCTAGATTAACATTATCCCAGCCTTCATCTTGGATTGTTTGTAGAGGATATGTAGGGGGTTATAAGGAATAGGACTCTTATCCATCTAAAAAGCTGGTTATGACTTATGATCAGATTATGATGTTTTGACTTAACTTGCTAGTTTCTTCCAAGTATGATATGCTTGGTAAGAAAGTGATAATTTAGTGCAATTTAAATGACATAGATAATACATAACATCAGATAGATTCTGTATGTAGCTGTTTAGATACCCAATGTATTTTTTGAGCTTTAGCCAAAGTGGCTTGTTCAGTAGTATCCTGGCAAAACTGAAACTGGCTTTCTGAAAGAATGAACACATAATTTGGGAATGTCCTCAGAGGGTACATTTTATGGGAAATACAGGAACCAGTCTATAGTTCTGAAAAGGTAGGGGTAAAGATTGATTATGTTTGGCTTTCATAAGATCCACAAATGCTGTCTCTGTCTTCCCCTTCCATGTTGGTTAATGACACAGCCTTATTCTGAATGACAAAATGCACATGCTGTCTTTTAAAGTGACTTGAGTGAATTAAATATCAATTTAATAACAAGATTATAGGAAAAAGCAGCAGCATGAAGTAGCAACAGCTTAAAATTATTTCTAAAGCATCAAGTTATAAAAGGCCTTGGAAAATAACTTCTTTGCCTAGCATGAAGTTATTGTTGGGTAAGTTAACTTCAGAAGAGTATTGCAAACTTTAAAAAGTTCCTTGCGATAAGTTTACACCTGTTTCCTGGAACAGTGGTTTTGAGAAGAAGATAATAATAAAAATGTATTACTACAGAATTCTTGCAGTGTCTTGCTCTCAAGGCATTTCAAATCCCTAGCTCAATTTCTATTCCTTTGCTTAATATGCCCCACAAATGAAAGGAGACAGTATCATCAAGAGTGTAAAAGGATTGAAATGGAAATGGGCTGGTCACATAGTAAGAAGAACTGATGGCAGATGGACCAAGGTAGTCATAGAACGGGTCCCACTTGATAAGAAGCATCCACGAAAGAGAACTAAAAAAGGTGGATGAATAACATTAGTAAGTATTGTGGGCCCAAAAGAAAACTCAAGACCATATTGGTTGGAAACACGCAAAAGGGCCTTCATCCTGCAGTGGATAGACAATGGCTAAAATGATGAAGATGATATTTTGAGGACATAGTGCTGGGTAGAACTGACTCTAGATTTTGAGCATATGACATATGATACCTTGAAGTTCTAGTTCTCTGAATCTGATCTGGGAAACTCAACATCTTGATCTTCATGAGACACCAAGAGAATTAAGCAGTGGTGGGATTCAACCGGTTCGCACCACTTTGGGAGAACCGGTTGTTAACTTTCTGAGCAGGTTGGCGAACTGAATTATTTGAACCCCACCACTGGAATGAAGTATAATCAGAGCTGGCAGGGTCATGTGATATGATATATGTTCTGAGTGAGTGCATTGCACCTATTCATTTGTATTATCACTCTCACAAGGTGTGACTTGAGGAGTTTAGTGCGTACTGCTGAAATAATCCGATGATCATGAATCTAACTTTTATGAGCTATGTTAAGGGAAGTTGAGTATCCCAAGGGCTAATCAGGGCTTTTTAATGATCTAGAACAGCCTAGTTGTCAGGATGCGCTCCTTTTAGATCCCAAGAAAGAAATACTCAGACTCCATGGGGTAGAGCAAAGTTATCCTTTTACTGGGAAATAAAGTGGTAGCTACAAAGCAATTCCGAAACTGAGAAATTGGCGGGTAGAATGCATATACAAAGAAATAGGTTTGCCCCCACCCCCCAAAGTTCAAATGATTCTTCCAATTAAAACTTTTGAAACGGCTCATGTGGTCATCTTCAGATGGTGATGAGACGTCTTGTCAAATGACCTTGACATATTTTGATAAAAGTTCGCAGTTGCCCAAAAGAGGAAAAGATAGCCAGGAAACGGAAAGTTAAAGACAAGAATCCCCCCTCCCCTTGCTAGCCCAGCAAGGAATGCAAACACCTCCAGCTCTCTTCCCATATAAAATCCCCCCTCCCACCGTTGCCATGACAGCCGAGAGAAATAATGAAATAATAGCAGATAGTCAGGAAGGGGAAGGTATCTTAGCAGAAAGGTAGAAGGGGAAGGTATCTTGAGGCTGACACTAGTATTGGAGCACAGCAAGATTATGATACGTGGTGCTCCTGCTGTTCCTTTTCTTTCTGCAAATAACAAAACAGTAGTGCTGAAATTTGAGCAGGTTTCTGGTCCTTCAGGCAACGATGGAGAAGGTTCCTTCTCCAATTGTTTTACTCTTGTATTCCTAAACTGGGTTTCTTTAATTTGCTGGGGTAAGGGCCTGTGATCTTCTGCACATAAATGACAAGGTTTAACTCTCTTGGGAAACACTTGTCCTTTTTCCTGAAGGCTTTTCTGGATAGGCTGTGATCATGGTGGAGTTTGTGTTCCATTCAGGCCCCATGGGGATTGCTCAATCTCTCAGGCTCCTTGACCTTATTTTGCTGTGGGAGAGGTAGAAACTCTATTTGCCCCTTTGATTAAGCAACTCAGAGTCTGCAAAATAATATTAGTTGTTTGTTGTCCAGTAAATTCCAAATTTGTCCCTTCTTCCAGCAGCTAATCTTTAGGGGATAAACTCTCCACCGGGACTTGTGTTAACTGTGAGAGAAGAGGGAGGATTAATGTATCAAGGGTATCTGGCATATGACAGAAGTCTCTGGATTAACTATGCTGACAGCCAAGACGTCAAAATAAATTATTTTTTGTATTGCAACATTGCCATATCCCCAAATTTTAATCTCATATCCCATATTTTAATCTCTTTAATTTCTTGCTGTCTCAAGCTCCCTTGGGGAAGTTATTTTGTTCTTGCAAGTGTGGTTCACGGTGAAGGGTCTTGCATCTTTCATGTATTAATTTTGATGCTGCAGATAAATAGCTTTGGATTTGGCTTGCATAGCATTTGCATCATCTGCAATAAAATGAAGTCATCCACAAAGTAGAATGATGTGATCCACAATAACTGTATCTTTTGGGACACAAGGATGATTACAGATAAATAAATAAATAGATTTATCAAATCAATTTCCAAAGCTTCCCGCTTGCCAATAATTCTAGGTGTCCTACAGAGAGTTCAAAAGAGTTGATAAAAATAATCTTTGAAAATATTCAGTTTGGACAGTGTTAAGATTTAAGCTGATAATTCTTTTAAGAAGCTAACCTCAGGTTGATTTTAGTATAATAGAGAATATAAGTGTCAGATTTCCAGATTGTTGGTTCCCTCAGCTACTGGGACCACCTGTCATAAGAACAAGATGGAATTGTTGTTTGTCCAGAGGCCACCTGGTTCTCTGCCTATTCCAGTAGTTATTCTGGATGGTTCTACACATCCCCTAAAAGAGTAGACTTGTGACTTGAGTGTGCTACTGAACCACTGCTTCACCATGCTGTCTGGGGAATTTGGGGAATCCACACATTGTAACATTCCTGAGATTGAAAACACTGTTCTGGACTCATGTTACTGTGGGTAGGTTAGGTGGAGGCCATGACCAGGGGAACCTTCACTCTCCTTTGGTTAGATTCACCAGTCTTGGCTCTATCTGAGTAAGAAACCTGGCAATCATAAGGTATGACATCATTTCACCAGAACAGACTGCCACAATGCACTCTATAGGGACTTCAAATCTCACCAGGCTCAAGGTTGACTCAGCCTTCCATCCTTCCGAGGTGGGTTAAATGAAGACCCAGATTATTAGGGGCAATATGTTGACTCTGTAAACCGCTTGGAGAGGGCTGTAAAGCACTGTGAAGTGGTATATAAGTGCTATTGCTATTATCCTTGAAGAGCACTTAGAAATGTGATTGGTTCAAAATACAATTGCTCATGTGCTGGTGGATAAAAGCCATTTCAGCCACATGATATCTAACTGCAATTCGCCATCCACACTGAGGGCCTGGAAGCTGGGCTTTTCTGTGGTGCCCTCCCTTCTTTATGGAGTAGCCAGTAGAGGTGGTATTCAGCAGGTTCTGACCAGTTCTGGAGAACCAGTAGCAGAAATTTTGAGTAGTTCGGAGAACCGGCAAATACCACCTCTGAATGGAGATTTTACAGTATCCTTCCCCTGCCACGCCCACCAAGCCACACCCACAGAACCGGTAGTAAAAATTTTTGAATCCCACTACTGGTAGCCAGCCTCCTGAGGTGATAGTGGTATCAAGTGGTATCTGGTGACCTTTGGAAAATCTGTCAATATAGAATTGACTTCAGTCATGTCATCTCCATCTTTTATCCAATCTAAAAAGCCATATATATTTAAGGAAATTGTGTCACAGTTACTGATTATTTTAATCACTCTCTTGTCTTTTTAGAAAAGAATGACAGAGTTGGAAGGGACCTTGGAGGTCTTCTAGTCCAACCCCCTGCCTAGGCAGGAAACCCTACACCACTTCAAATGGTTATCCAATATCTGTTTAAAAACTTCCAGTGTTGGAGCGTTCACAACTTCTGGAGACAAATTGTTCTAAGCTGCTTCTCTCCTTGATTAGTTCCACCCATTGCTTCTTCTCCTGCCCTCAGGTGCTTTGGAGAATAGCATTTTATTATATCCTTTTTCAATCTAGCCACCAAAACTGCACAGTTTTCCACATATGGATAAGACACAGCTTGGCATAGGAACAATACCGTTTCGGCAATTTTACTTCCAATCCCTTTCCAATGATCCTTAACATGGAATTTGCCTTTTCACAGCTCAATTCACATTGAGTTACAGTAATATATTTATTCTCTATCAACCAAGCCTTCAAGATCTTCTTCCTGGTTAGTCACAGGCAGCTCAAACCCTGTATATATATTTGGGAAGTCAGAGGTTTCATGCTCCAGTGTGCATCCCTTGACTCATGTTTAAACTGAAATCCATTTACAGTTGGTTGATCCTGATTCCCCACGCTTAAATAACTCCTTGGACTTTGCAATCACTTTTGCGATCGCAGTTTAGAACCTTCCCAGCTGGTTTCTGACAAGCAAAGTCAATGGGGAAGCCAGATTCATTTAATGACTGTGTGATCACTTAACAATTGCAGTATTTTGCTTAACAACCATGGCAAAAAGATTGGGCACAACTCACACAACAACTACTTTGCTTAGCAATAGAAACCCTGGTCCCAACTGGAATGGTAAATTGAAAACTCTCTGTAGCTGTTCTCTTCAATGAATGTGGCAGTAACATTAGTTACCTTAAAGAAAGATCTGGTAAGAAAATGTTTAAAAGCACCTGTTCCCATGCACTTCCTTAAGGGACTCTAGTTTTTATTTTCTGCTTTTAATCTACTGGAAATACCTTAAAAGGACATGTCTTCTTATCCCATGGCCACTAAATTTACTCAAAAGCATTTGATGAGGAATTTGTCAAAAGCTCTATTGAAAATTCAAGGATATAATGTTAATATTATGTCAATGTTCTATCTATGTTCTATCTAATATTATATATATATGCGCGTGTGTTATTTTTTATCTTATCATAACTTGTCTTTTATCTTGTCCCTGTCCCTTTCCCTCTTCTTCTCTCCTCTTCCCTTCCCTTCCCTTCCTTTCCCTGTCCTTTTCTTTTCACCTGTTGACACTTTAAAAAACTAATTCTCAGTTGCTTAGATGTGACATGCCTTTACCCAATACATTCTCATGTTCTAACAACAAGACTTCTTTCTCTGTATCTTTATTTTTTCCCTTTTGATTACCATTTCCACCAATTTTTCATGAACCAGATGTTAAACTGAGCAGCTTATAATTTCCTAAATCTTGTCTGGGTCATGTTTAAAAATTGATACCACATCAGTTGTTTCTTGTCTTTTGGCATAAACCTGATTTGAGGGCAAAACTACATATTTCACAAGGAAATAATAGCATACTTGATTTACTTAAGAATCATCAGATATAGTAAATGCCATCAATACCTAGTGATTCATTTCCTGTATAGTTTCTCAAAATATTGAATATTTTCTAGTTACCCCAATTTGCTTTAGGTATTCTAATTCTCTGGTTGCCTGAGAAAATTAATTTTGGTACAGATGCCTGTCCTGTATTGTCTATTATATGTAAAGAACTGTAAAGAACTTGATCAATAAAATCAATAATCTCTGCATCTTCCTTGCCCTTTTATTATTTTTTCTCATTTATCAGCCAAGTTGCTTAATTGCCCAGTTTTCCAGGCTGAATATTTATTTTATTTATGTATTTAAAACATTTATGTGGCTATCCATCTTCTAACCAACTCTGGGTGGTCCCCAATCGCGTGGGATTATCCCAATCATGTGGAAATACGTTTTTAAAGGTTCACACTCTTTTTGTTTTGCTTCTTCCCTTTGTGCTTTCTATTTCCTAAAAACCCCCGCATCCTTAATTTTTATAGCTTCCTGGATATTAGAAAACTATGTTGGCAACTTGGACTTGGGTGACTTTTTCTTACAATGTAGAATACATTCCACTGAGTCACAATTATTGTGGTTTTAAATAACTGCTGGCATTATGGAATGATCTGGCCCCTTTCCATCAGTTCCTTCCTTTTTTAGAAGTCAAAAGTGACTAGGTTGGACCTTGCTGGCTATTTTTCACTGGCAAACATACTAAACGCAGTAGTATTTTTATCAAGGTTTTCCCTGTTTCATTACATTTCTATTTCACACCAGAATACAGTCATTATTTAAGATTACAACTTGCGCCATAATCACATAAACTTCACATGTGTATCTATATAGTATATACAGTATTAATCTCCAAGAAGCTTCTTCAGTTATTCTGAAGAAGCCTCTTGGTTGAGAAGTAAAATGTTTGGAAAAAGCACTTTTAGGACAACTGTGACTTGCATGATTGAGAATCTCCATAGATACATATCTCTGGATGTCTGAGTGAGCCCAAACAATGCATCATATGTCATGATATCACAATACAAAGCCCCTACTTTTGTATGTGCATCTAATGTCAGGAAGTAAGTCCAAAAGGCAATGTTCATATGATCCCATCACAATGCTTATTTTGACAGATTCCCCTCCTGGGGGAAAGTAGATTCCTAGGTCAACTTAGGATCTTAAAATATGTGTCCTTGACAAATATCTCAAGCTAGAACTAATGTTCAAATATGTTCTTCACTCAACGTACCAAAACATTCAGTTATTCTTAGAAATATGCTGATTGCCAGCCATATGCAGAGGAACAGAACATTAATAGTGTGGTGCACAATCCAGGTGAGTCATAGAAAAAGTATATTTCCTTTCTTGTATGTGCTAGATACTGGTCTGTAAGAATATCTTGAACCAATGAGAAAGCATCTCAAGGTTGCATTTAGAGACCTCATATATCCATATATGTCGCTCAAGTACTCCCTGGAGATCTCTGAGTACAGCTCGCTTAGTACATTAAGCAATGAAGTTACGCTTGGTTACTTTTCCTGAATATGCTCATTTGCTGAATGGCTGGAAGCTGCAGGTGATTTGAAAAGGGATGCTAATGTGCCAGAATGAAGGGCTGAATTTTGAACATGCAGCTATTTTTCTTTTTCTCTTCCTCCCCACCAAACATCTGGAATGCTTCTTAAGAGACTCCACTTGGAACCAGAAAATCAATGGGTTTAAAAACCCACTTCAGCTTTGCTTATTTTGATACTTGTACCTTGCAAGATGCGAGGATTCCGCTTGGAGTAGCACTGGGGGATTTGGTACTGAATGTTCAGCCATGGTTTCAGGCTGAAGCACGGGCTGAAAATCTGATTTGATCATCTTTGGAATCAACATTTCTTCGAATTAAGAGCACACACAATTCACAAGTACTAGTCATAGCTTTGTTTATAATGGCTTCTCTTATTCGAGGGAAGGACAAGAAGTAAGTTTATTAAAGAAAGATCCAACATAGAAATAAGGAGAAATTTTCAGAGAGTGAGAACAAGTTATGGATGCTCCATTACTGGATAGTTTCAAAAATAGGCTAGACAGCCATTTGTCCGGGATGTTATAAGATCTCCTGCTTCAATCAGGGAGGTTGGACTAGGAGACCTCCAAGGTCCCTTCCAGCCCTATGATTCTATGTTGGATTTTTTTCCACTATTTTTATTGTATAATTTGTACTCAAATTCCACTTAAAATAAAACTTGCTAAGGTTGAGATATTTCTATATCCTGTGCAACTGACTAGTCCTGTCCATTTTTCCTTTACCTGACATGCCAATGGCCCTTTTAAAACTATTGTCATTTTACTAGTAGGAAAAACTGCACTCACCAAAACATCTCAATTTGGGTATAATTGAATGCAATTGGAAAGAATCTAACTCTAGATATGAAGGAATGGACTTAGGATATGAAAGTACTTTTCGGGGGGGAAGTGGTGCTGTCTTTATGAACTCAGCCTCTTGGAGATGCCTAATTCCCCCCTGTTTATTTTTTCAGATTTGGGCAGAAAGAATATAGTAGTGTTTGATACTGCCTCTGTAACTGTATTATTCTATGCACCGGTTTCTGACATTTGCTTGCAGCTCAACTCTCTTTACGTTTATCTGAAAGTATGTCCCAAAAGTACAGTGGGATTTGTTTTGTGTAATTGTGATAGAAGCAAGCCTTGTAGAGAGGAAGGAAGGAAGGAAGGAAGGTATCAATCAATCCAGGAGTACAGATCCAGGGGTGGTAATCAAATATAAAACTTTATATGGGGAGCACCATGCATATCCAAAAATTGAGACAAATCTATGGGGAGGGCATATGCAGAAAGCAGTATTAAGCAAGTTGTTTGCAGATGAATGTAGGAGAGAATAAGACCTAATATCAAACATCTACATTTGGAAAAGGGAAGGCATGAATAAGAATAGGAGAGGGCTTGCTGAGGAGGATGAAGCAATACAATCCTGGAGGTGAGCATAGTACTAGTCTGCTGAATTCCATTCCTCTAATGAAGATGCACATGGTGACACATACACACCCCAGTCCCCAGCACAACCCATATTTCATAGGGAGTTAATCTTTTTAATCATCACAGGATGTTTCAGCAATGTAAGAAGCCCTGCAGTGGTTGAACAATGCATGAACAGCAGCCACTGCTTCTCTCTCTTTCTCTCCCTCCACCTCCTGCTCTCTCTCTGTGTGTGTGTGTGTTGCTAAACACGCTTCCTTCTGCCTTGCTTTCGCTCAGGCAGAGTCTGACAGAACATCCAGCTTTATGGGATAGAGATTACCAGTGACATCCCATTGAAGGCTTGGTCCATCAGCTTTATAAAAACAGGACAGCTGTCAGGGAAAAGGTCCACTTCTGTCATTTAGAGGGGCAGAAGAGGGAGGTTTTTCTCTAAAAGAGAAAAGTTTGAAGGAGACCCCTTGCCTTGGGCTCACCACAAGATTCTGCAGAGTGGAAAAAGAATGGAAATCTAAGAACAAGGAGCTGGGTCAGATACTGCAATGAAACAGTAACTCCAGGTAAGTGGCTTTTTTTGAATGCATTTTCCAGCCAAGGAAGTTGGAAGGGAATGAGATGGAGGATGCTTTTTATTTAGTGGAAACCTTCAAGGTTTTAGGGGAGGAGAAGAGCTTATTTCATACCACGCAGCTGAATGTGTTGAAGCTGCTATCATCCATAAAACTTCCTTCTTTTGCTGCTAATTTTTGGCAGGTGATTGTATTTTTTTTTTTTAAAGAGAGGTGCAGGACGTAAGATGGAAGCATGCAGCTTCCTATGCCATATGCTTTTCTTTTATTTCATTGACATCTCTGATCAAATAGGCTTTGCAGTTTGGGAAATGCTACAGGGAGGCAATAGAGGAATCAGCATTCAAGTCATGAGCAATGATGCAACTCACCACCTTCGTTTATTGGAAAATATTGCCTGCCATTAAAATCCAGTGGTAAAGCGAGACTGCACGTGCTATAAGCAATTGTCCTAGGAATGTCAAAATGTTTGCATCGTGAGGCGGAGATTGGGAAAAAGGGAGCTGAGGGAAAATGTACAGATTGGTTAATGTTCCTAGTTCCTTTTATTCCCTGGATGTTTTCCTAGGAGAAAAATCTTGGGGAATTCTCTCCATCATGTTTACTTTTGGAAAACTGTTGGTTTCTTCTGTGTGTTGCTCTCCCTTTGGTACTCGGTCCACAAAGACTAGATATATAGAACCAAAGTCTATCCTTCTTGCTTTGGCCTTTTTGTATATTTTGACATGCTCTTTTGCCCAATTGCTTCTGGATCTAGCCCACAGACTCAGAATGAACTCTGTGGTTTGGCTTTTGAACATTTAGAACCATCTGATAGGTTTGAGAATAAGCTTCCTCATATATAAAGGAATCCCACGGTATGATAGTTAGATTGATCAGATGTGGTGTGACTTTTGGTGAAGATATAGCAGCATACCTAGCACTTTAGTAACTCTTGAATTCAATTTCTTCTCTGCCTCTAATCTAACTTATTGCTTCTTTTGTACTCTGCAGATTGAGCTCTTGGGTTACTCCTAGAAAAAGGAGAAATGTATATCCCAGCTTGATTTTTTTTTTTTTTTAGATAGAAAACTCAAACTCACACAGGAAGATCAGTTTAGAGGTGACTTTCAAAAGAGGATTCCTTGCTGTTAATTCCTACAGCTTGGCTAGAACTTTGCAGTCATCCGGGAAAATGTCCTCCCCATTACATCTCCCCATCTGCACAATTTGGGAATTAAAACAAATGCCTGCGGTATGTTTTGGCTAAAGTCCTGAAGGCTAGCTGTGTCTTTAGCCAGCATGAAATAGCTACTACAGTGGAATTCTCCTTCGTAGTCTAAAATCTTTTTTCTTTTGGGAGACTGGAGGAAATGAAATTGTCTACGCTGCCCTTAGATAACTTGCTAACTTCTCTTTGTGAAGTTGTTACTTTTTCTTTTAAGTGGGAGGTCATCTTAGTCTAGTCTTCCTAGTCCTGAAACTTTTTTGTTCTTTCCACAGGAGACAAATGCTGCTCCTGGATTGGTTCTGTGCCAGCAGGATCACAGTCCATCATCCTCTTCAGATAGCAGAACCCATGATTTTTTAGCTCCGTGGCAGCCCAAGAGGATCATTGCAAATCTGAGGGAGGTAGGCAGTTTTCAAAATTAGATAGATGTGTGTGTGTGTGTGTGTGTGAGAGAGAGAGAGACAGACAGACAGAGAGACAGAGGGATAGATAGACAGACAGACAGACAGGCGATATAGGGTAGGATTCAGACTGTTGGGAAGCATAGTCCTTTGTCCTGCCTCCTTAGCTTTCCCTCCAGGAGTTGAAATCCCATATTGTTCCCTGCTTTTCTTCATCAGTTTCTTTAAAAAGTGAGTACTCTTTGAATCGCCTCTCACACTGGCTGGGATTTTGTTTTAGTAATAAATTGCAAAATCAGATGGAGATGAAACTAGAAGGCTCTCTCTGTCAGTTTTTGTGTTCTTTGTTGGCCATCTGGAGGAAAAGTTCCTTGACAATCCCTAATTGTAGCAACAACAGAGATAGTGAAGACACTTGCAGACTGTGAATGGATGTAAGAGAGTTTGGGGAATGAAAAAGGTGGCTAGGTGGAAATGTCATAAGTGGGGGCTAGTGAAGCTGTTGCACAAATTGTGTATTGTCATTCTGCAGTTTACATTTTTATTTCCTTAATTGTAAGCACCTGAAGGCTTAATCCAGGACAAGGCTACTGCTTCAATAAATCCATCCTTCCTGCAAGGGCACAGAATTAAAACAAAAACAAATCACCTATTACAGTGAACCTGTGTGCTTCCCATCAAATACATACAATTGTAATATGAAGCCAGATGTCATGCAATTTCAGGAAATGACTCCTGTTGAGTGGGATTGATCTTTTGACAGATAGATCCAGGTTAGTTTGGTTTGACAAGGCTGGAAGGCTTCACCTTGTGCTGCTGGCTTTTGGCCCATAAGTCTGAAGCTTTTGTTTTTCATGTTAATCACAAGACACTTGGCTTGGCTAGAAAATGTCTTTGGTTAGAAGGGTTGGACTGAACGTTTATCCTTGGGCACAGGAGCATGTTTCCTTAACTTCTAGTTTTGTGCCTCTCCTTACTTTGTCAGAAAGCATTCCACACGCTAGTTAACATCTGCCTTAATTTGTTTAAATCTTGGATTCATGGAGATTGATATAGCTGAACAGCTAGGACTTCAAAAGCAGGATGCTAAGGATATTGGATAAAGCAATACTGTATTCTTTCTCTTTGAAACATGCTAAATGTAAACATGGTTTTTATTAGAACCCTCAACAAAATAACACTACTGGGAATAGTGTGATTGCCCTCTTCTGGTGGCATTTTATAATCCCAAGAACTTTCCCTTGAGTGGGTTCCTTGTCCAAATGAGGACTCTGAACCTACCTCTTTTCTCCATTGGGCACATAGATTCACTCTTGTGCCCAAAAATGATAATTGGATTGGGAGAAGCTACCAGGCGGTACTCTCGATTATGCCTGGTAGCTTCTCCCAATACAATTATCATTCCCGCACTGAGAGATTTAGCACAAAAGTTAACAGGAAAGGCAAACTTAAAATAAGGCTTCAGAGCTTTGCAAGTTTTATACAATTGTCATTTTCCAAATTCTTATTACCTGAACTGTGCTTCTCATCCAGGTTTCACTATTGCTTTGATCTGATGTTTGAACAAGCAGGAATTATTCACCTGTAGTGCTTCCCAATTGTGGTGGATCTTGTAAGGTAACATGTATGCTTAAAGGCATCCTTGAAGAGTCTATTCTACTATTAATTCTCTGAGCTTATCTGATGAGCAATTTTCATCTGAGGCAATGCACTTAATTGAAGTGTAAAGTCTCATAGGCTAATTTAAAGAACCACCATAAGGTGGGACAAAAAGAACAGCTCATACTAAGTATGGAACATTCTTACAGAGATAATATTTATTTGATTACTTCTTTAGTGACCATTCACAGTTAGGAGGGTGATGAAAAAGTAACTTTAGAACCAGTCCTCACCTTTATGACCTTTGCAGGCCTGTAGAGCAAAGAAAAGCTGAAGTGAGATCATAATTATGCTTATTGTTAAGTTTTGAGCATGGGCGAGTGTTAGGGATAACATTGTTTTACCCTAACTGGTTTAGGTAAATAATAATATGTAATCATAGTTTGTAAGTTAAAGTGTCTGCAACTTTAACTGTGGGATAGTAATTAAGGGAGTGGTTGTGAAAGCACTTTAAAAGAAGCAAGGCTGCAGCTTGCTCTCTCTCTGGCTTTGATGATCCCTGATTACTGCAAGGACTCAAGACTGCATTGCTCGAACGGGAGAGAAAACAAAGGACTGACTTGTAAGTGAACTGACATAGGATATTCTACACGGACTTTGCTAACTGAATATCCCTGAATGGACTGACTAAATGATACATGACTATTGGACTGTTATTTTGACTATGCTATGAACTCATAATGGAATAAACTATATTTTTGATAGCACAAGCGTATCTGTTATTTTTACTGTATGTTAATAAACATACAAGCTTAGCTCACTCATTTATCTGTGTGCCTATCTGACTAATGCTGCACATTCTGTTTAGCTTGTCTCCCTAACCCTGGTTGGGGAAACCAGGCTTAACAGCGAGAAAGAATGGAGACAAGCCTCTGAACGGTGAACTTCAGCTCTTTATTTACATTGTGACTTACTTACTTCAATAGCAGTTAAACCTGCCTTATATAGGCAAACCCTGTAACTTTTAACCAATAACGAGCTAGGAGCACTAGCTCTTATAACCAATAGGAACTCTTGTTAAGGGCCAATCGGATTCTCCGGAACGGCCAATCTGGACCGGCCGCTTAACAGCCAATCAGAAGTGCAGGGCCAGAACCCTGCACTTACTCCAAGCTCACACTTTATTTATGCATACACAACACCCTTCCCCCTGGCTTCTTATTTGCAGGGCGCAGTTACATAGTCCCTTAGGTAGGATGGTTGTTAGTCTCTTTGATTTCCATTGTATCGGCTGGCTGCAATCACGCTGAGGTAGATCATTGTTTGGCAGTGGGGCTGTTTCTGGTTCAGAGTTCACTTCTACATCATTGCCCACATTCTCTGCAATTCCCTGAGGTGCAACAGTTTCTGCCTCCGGCTCCGCTTCCTGAGTTTCTATCAAAACGTCGTTTCCTTCGAACGGGTTTTCTTGGACTTCATCTTCTTCCGTACCTCCCCCCCTCAGTTTGGTCATAGGGGGTTTCGGGACTGGCCGCTGGAAGCCGCGATCGTAATTGATCAATATGACGTTTCCAAAGTTTATCGTCAAGGCATTGTACAAGGTAGGATCTGGGGCTGGTTACACGTACTACTGTCGCTTCCACCCACAACGGGGTGCCCGATAGGTTTTTAGCATATACCAAGTCTCCTACCTGGAAGGTGCAACAGCGGCCGCTGGATCCTAGTGGTTTCTCCGGTTCGTAAGCTGGGTGCAACCGGTCGAGGTGGGAGCGGAGCTTTCGTCCCATTAGCAGTTCAGTGGGAGTTTTGTTGGTGACGCTATGTGGGGTGATGTGTTGCAAGAAGAGGATTTGATTGACCTTGTCGTCAATGTTGTCGTAGTCTACCTTCTGCAAGGTTTTCTTCACAAATTGGACCATGCGTTCTGCTTTGCCATTGGTTGCAGGGTACGCAGGCGAGGTGAGCGCATGGCGAATGCCGCGGTCAGCGAGGTACTGCTCGAACGCTAGAGCAGTAAGTTGAGGGCCGTTATCAGATACCAGGACGTCTGGTAATCCGTGGGTTGCAAAGAGTCTGTTTAAGATTTTGATAACCACCTCGGAGGTCGTAGTCGTCATGTGATGGATTTCGAGCCAATTTGAGTAGGCGTCGACGGTAAGCAGGAAGGTGTGGCCTTTGGTTGGCCCTGCAAAGTCCAAATGAATTCGGGACCAGGGTCCACGTGGTGTCTCCCATTCAGTAGGCATGGCTTTTGGTGGGGTGTTGCTGACTTCTTGGCATTTGGGACAGGCTTTAACCCACTGTTCGATTTGCTTGTCAATGCCTGGCCACTATGCGTAGCTTCGCGCAAGGGCTTTCATTTGCACGATGCCGGGGTGGCCATTGTGCAAGGTTCTCAGCAGCACTTTCTGGAGTTGTTCTGGGATAATGACTCTATCGCCCCAGATGACACAGCCTTTTTGGGAGAAGAGCTCAGTTTGTCGAGTCTTGAATGGTGTGAAGTCATCTGATAGCTGGTCCAATGGCCATCCGCGTTCTACCCAGCTTAGGATTTGTGCTAGGGTGTGGTCGCATTTGGTTTCTCTCGCGATATCTCGGGCGGTTAGTGGCGGCGAGTTGAGTGCCTCGATTTGCAACGTGGTTACCATTGGTGCAGGATCGTCAAGAGGCTCTGGAAGCGGTGCTCGGCTCAATGCATCGGCGTGGGGAATGGCTTTCCCCGGGCAATATTGCAACTGATAGTTATAAGCAGCTAAGTATTCTGACCATCGGGTCATCCTAGGGGATAATATGTAGAGAATCGGCTTATCTCCGGCTATTATCCCCAATAATGGTTTGTGGTCAGTCACAATAGTAAAAGCCCAGCCATACACGTATCTGTGGAATCTTTTCACAGCTGAGACAATTGCGAGGGCTTCTTTATCAATTTGTTCATAGTTTCGCTTAGTTTTTGAAAGAGTCTTTGAAAAATATGCAACAGGGGCTTCGTTCCCATTAGGCAATACATGGCTCAAAATGGCGCTCACCCTGAAAGGCGATGCATCACAGATTATAACTAACGGCAAGGTCTCATTATACTGCATGAGTACAGAGTCAGAAGTGAGCAGTTTTTTAACATTTCGGAACGCCTGTTCTTCACAGTAACCCCATAGCCAATTTGCTTTTTTATCTAACAACCGGTGTAACGGTTCAGCGACCGTTGCTTTGTGCGGCAAAAATACATTATAAAAATTGATGAGGCCTAGGAACGCCTGGAGATCGGCCTTATTTCGTGGCCTAGGAGCGTTTTTTATCGCTTTTAGTTTACTTTCGGTAGGGTGAATGCCCTGGCTATCAATCAGGTACCCTAAAAACTCAACACTGTCAGTACACAATTTACATTTGTTTTTTTTAACTTTAAGACCGGCCTCTTGGAATTTTTTTAGGACTAATTTTAACCGGTCCTGTAAGATTTTTTTTGCAGGGGCTGCAATTAATACATCGTCAAAATAGGGGACCACGCCCTTAATTCCTTGCAATAACCTTTCCATAAGGTTCTGAACAATCCCCGGGGCTACACTAACTCTGAATTGAAGCTGGGTACATTTAAAGGCACCTCGGTGCGTTACAATAGTTTGGGCCTGTGCTGTTTTTTCATCTACTGGTAATTGCTGATATGCCTGAGCTAAATCTAATTTAGCGAAGACTTTCCCGCCCCCCAGGGAATGGAGGAGATGCTGCACCACCGGAACTGGATATGTGTTCTGCTGCAGGGTGTGGTTCAAAGTGGCCCGGTAGTCCCCACAAATTCGGATTGACCCGTCTGGCTTAATGGGTGTTACAATAGGGGTTTCCCAAGGGGAGTGATCGATGGGCTCTAACACCCCTGAGCTATCAGTTTGTCGAGTTGTTTGTTGATTTTCGATTTTAAGGCAAACGGAACTCGACGGGGCTTCAGGTGAATGGGAGCTATTTTTGGATCTAGACTGAATGAAATCGGGGTCCCCTTGTACTCGCCTAAGTTGTCCGCGAAGATGTCCCTGAACTCAGAGATAAGGTCTCCCTCCTACCGCTGACTCGGTTTATGCCGGCCACTTCAATGCTGAGTGGCGCGAACCATTGGAGGCCTAGTAGGCTAGGCCTATCTCTATCGATGACCGTTAAAGGTAACTATGCTGTGTACTTCTTGAAGGAGACTCGGACTCGGCAGGAACCGACGATGGGGATTCGATTCCCTTGGTAGTCCTTGAGGATGAGGCGTTGGGAGCGAAGATCTTGGCGTTGAATTGTGGGGATGAATTGCTTGAGTGTCTTCCAGGACACCATCGAGAGGGACGATCCCGAGTCGACCTCCATGTGGCAAGGCTGGTTCTCGATGGCTACCGTGACTCGGATTTTCTTAGTGTCCAAGGTTGAGGCTTGACCGATAGTGATAGTATGGTGAGCCTCTTCTCTCTGCAAAGCTCGATTTCTGTAGGAGTGGTTTACTGGCTCTCGCCTTACAGGACGGTTTCCTGTCGATTGGCGATAGTTAGCCGCTTTTCAGGCCTGGCTGGGTCCTGGCAAGCTGCGGCAGACCCGTCCAATGTGGCCTCGTTTCCCACACTCATGACAGAGTGCATTGCGGAATTTGCATTCGGACCTGACATGGTTGGCTCCATAGCCAGTGCAAGGGCTTCGGATGATGGTCCCGGTCGGACCGCAGTCGATGGACCCCTTCTTCGTCGCTGTCTGATGACGAAGAGAGGTCCTCGTGGTGAGTTGTCGCAAGCTGCCCTTCTGAACTAGGTGAGATGTTGCTGGCCGGTGGTGGTACTGGAACGCGGTTTCGGCGTAGTTGTGCAGCCGACTTCCTGGTTGCTTCTGCTGCAGTAGCATCGGCGATGACATCGGCAAGGCTGATGTCGCCCTTCGTCATCAGCTTGCTTTGAATGCCTGGTGCATCTAGTCCCAGAACTATGCGATCTCTTCGTGCTTCTTCTAAATCGGGGAATCCGCAGAGGCCTCTCAAATTTCGGAGGTCTGCTATGAAGTCGGCCACGCTTTCTCCCTTTCGCTGGCTCCTCTGATAAAACTTGTGGCGTCTCACGAGAGTAGGCACGGTCGGGGCGTAGTGATCTCATAGGAGAGGTTCGAGGTCGTCCCAATCCATGGCCTTCACTTCTCGGAGTTTGGCTAGTGCTTTAGCCATCTTAAATACGGTTGGCCCGCAATGCGTTAGGAACACCGCCCATTTCTTTCCTGGTGTGGCGTCCTTTAAGTTGTTGGTTTCTAAGAACATTTGGAAGCAATCCATGTAGGACTCCCAGTCCTCCTGTACTGGATCGAACGGAGCGGGTGGTACAATGCCGCCGGACATGGTTCCGTTGTTGGCATCGTCTGTCACGTGCTCAGTGTTCTTCGAAGTTTCGTTGGTTCTGATATCTCCATATCCCATCCTCGTCGCCAGTGTTAAGTTTTGAGCATGGGCAAGAAAGAATGGAGACAAGCTGTTAGGGATAACATTGTTTTACCCTAACTGGTTTAGGTAAATAATAATATGTATTCATAGTTTGTAAGTTAAAGTGTCTGCAACTTTAACTGTGGGATAGTAATTAAGGGAGTGGTTGTGAAAGCACTTTAAAAGAAGCAAGACGGCAGCTTGCTCTCTCTCTGGCTTTGATGATCCCTAATTACTGCAAAGAAACAAGACTGCATTGCTCGAACGGGAGAGAAAACAAAGGACAGGCTTGTAAGTGAACTGACATAGGATATTCTAAATGGACTTTGCTAACTGAATATCCCTGAATGGATTGACTAAATGATACATGACTATTGGACTGTTATTTTGACTATGCTATGAACTCATAATGGAATAAACTATATTTTTGATAGCACAAGCGTATCTGTTATTTTTACTGTATGTTAATAAACATACAAGCTTAGCTCACTCATTTATCTGTGTGCCTATCTGACTAACGCTGCACATTCTGTTTAGCTTGTCTCCCTAACCCTGGTTGGGGAAACCAGGCTTAACACTGGTTATGGGCCCAGAGGCTGCAAAGTCAGTTTAACTAGGATAAAACAGATTTATGTAAAAGTGAGAGTTTGTGTTGTTATACATTACAGTAAACAGACAGCTGTGTTTTATTAATTATAGTTTTATATCCATATAAGAAAACATGGCACAAGTCAATCTACAAAGTTTGTCCCTTATATCCAAGTTGGATGGAACAAACTATGTATCATGGTCTATGAAATGTAGTCTGCTTCTACGAAGAGAAGGTTTGTGGAACATAATTGAAAATCCACCAAACGTAGAAGAATGGGATCCAGAGGATGAGGAAGATAAACTAAAGATAGAAGAATTTATGCATAAAAATCAACAAGCTATTTGCATTATTGCTTTAACCTTAACTGATAAGCAACTTGTTTATATCCACGGAGAAAAAACAGCTGTTGGGTGTTGGCAGAAGCTGAAGAGGATTTATGTCCGAGATAACGTTGGTGCTCACATAAATCTAACACGGAAACCTTTCAGTACACATCTTCATAAGGATGGTGATATGCTGAGTCATTTAAAAACTATGCAAAGCATTTTTCAAGAACTGCATGAGAAAGAGCTTATTTTCTCTGAACTACACCAAGTCTACATAATTCTATCTTCCCTTGATGAAAGCTATGATAACTACGTAACTTCACTTGAAATATTGCCAAAGGAAAGCCTAACTTTAACTGATATAACTGGCAGATTGATTGAAGAGGCCAGAAGAAGGCTTGAAAGAGATGAGTTAAGGAGGGAGCAACCTCAAAAAGAAGATAATAAATCTCCTACTGCATACGCAATTAAAAAGTGTTTTAATTGTGGAGGAAGAGGACATTTGGCAAGATTTTGTAAAAAGGCAAAGTACCAGAACGCTGGCCAGAATACAAAAAGTCATCAAAAGAAAAATAAAAATTTAGAGTTAGCCATGTATAGTAACGGAGCTGTAAAAAATAATTTATGGGTGGTTGATAGTGGAGCATCACATTGTATAACTAATGATAACAAACATTTTATTAAAATGTCCAAGAGTACACAGCAGATATCGTTAGCCAATGGCTGGAAACTGAAAGCTAAAGGTCAAGGTATAGCATATTGTTCTTTTATAAAAGAGAATGTAAAAATGTTATATGTACCACAACTTAAGTTTAATTTAATTTCAGTTAAAATTTTGATTAAACTAGGATATGTAGTTACATTTAGGGGAGATAACTGCATAATTGAGAAAGAAGATAAGAGAATTACTGCATCTTTAAGAGGTGAATTATATGTGTTAAATGATGATGGTTTAAAGGTGGCTAACACAGTTTATGAAAATAAGAAACCTCATGATGAATGTATTCACTTGTTACATCGAAGGCTAGGGCATTTAAATTTTAAAATGCTTAAGAAAACTGTTGAATTATCTAAGGGAATAAGTTTGAAACCTTGTAATAGGTATTTGCAATGTAATATTTGCAATCAAAGCAAGAGCAGGGTCATACCGGCTAATAGAGTTGATGGATTTACTACCAAAGAACCTTTAGAGGTAGTATTTGCAGATTTAATAGGTCCTAAAAAACAAAGTGTAGGAGGAGCTTGTTACATACTAAGTATAATGGACCATTATTCTAGATATGGGTTTTGCTATTTAATGAAGAGCAAAACTGAAACGTATCAAAATCTCTTTAATTGGATAAAATTTGCTGAAAGGAAAACTAAAAAGAAATTAGTAACTCTTATAACAGATAATGGTGCGGAATTTACAAATAATAAATTGCAGAACAGACTAAGAATGTTAGGTATTCAACATAAAATGTCTGCACCATATAGGCCACAACATAATGCCTTTATAGAGAGAAGAGGCCAAACATTACAATCAATGACACGAACTATGATGTCTAATTCAGGATTACCTGACAATTTATGGGGAGAAGCAATAATGTGTGGTAATCATATATTAAATAATGTTGTTAATTCAACAACAGGTGAATTACCATTCACACTGTGGCATGGTACAAAACCTGATTTAAGTTACATGCACACATTTGGAGCACCAGCATGGGTGCATATCCCTTCACAACTTAGACACAAAGGACAGCATAGAGTTAAAAGATTATATTTTGTAGGATATACATCTAATCATAGATCTTATAGATTCTGGGAACCAGGTACATCTAGAGTTTACACCAGTGCTAGTGCTAAATTCCTAGAACATGTAGGATGGAATAGATTAGAGCAAGATTTAAATAATGAAGTAATTATTGAACCCTACAAAAGGCAGAAAGATCAGATTAGTTATAAGAAGAGTCCAATTAAAGAAGAAGTCCACGAAGAGCAAATAGGACCAGAACAAGAGGAAACAATTGATCAGGAAGAGTTAGATAATCAAGAAGAGTTAATAAATGAAAGTCCACCTGTAAGTCCTGTAATACCTAGACGTACTACACGTATAACTAGACCACCTGATAGGTATCAAGCAAGTATAGTTTGCCAAGTAACTAAAGTTCCAACTAGTGTAGATGAACTTAGGATGTATCCTGCTAAGGATCAGGAGAATTGGCAAAAAGCAATGGAAAAAGAACTAAATTCATTAAAGGTAATGAAAGTTTATGAAGATGCTAAATTACCTCCTGGAGAAAAATCCATTGGGTGCAAATGGATATTTAAAGTAAAAACTGGAAATGATGGGACTGTTACCCATAAGGCTAGGTTAGTAGCTCAAGGATTTAATCAAACTGCATCTGATTATGATGAAGTTTTTGCACCAAGCCTTAAAGCAACATCTTTAAGAGCAGCATTAGTGTGGGCAGCTAAGAAAAACTATGTAATTAACCATTTAGATGTAGAAACTGCTTATCTACATGCACCATTGCAGCACACTATATATTTAAGAAAACCAGTAGGTATAAAAGACAATAAAGTAAATAGTAATGATTGTTGAAACTCAAAAAGAGTCTTTACGGGTTGAAACAATTTGGGTTTGAGTGGAACCAATATATTGTGAAAGAGTTAAACAATATAGGTTTTAAATCTGGTTTAGCAGATCCATGTGTGTTTAAAAGAGAAAATAATGGAACTGTGTCATTATTATTATTATTTACAGATGATATTGCTTTGATAACTAAGACTAATAATGAAGCTAATGAGATTATATCATTATTAGCCAAAAAGATAAAATTAAAGCATTTAGGTGAAATTAAAAAGTATCTAGGATTGACAATTAACAAAACAAAAAATGGTTTTAAGATATCTCAAGAAGATAAAATTTGCCAATTAATTAAAACGTTTAAAATGGAACTTTGTAAACCGGCAAAGACTCCAATGAGTCAGGAAGTTTGCCAAACTGTTGCTCAAAGTCCCAAATTTGATAAGTCCATATATCAATCTTTGATTGGTAGCTTATCATATATAAGCAATTGGTCTAGGCCTGATATAGCTTATAGTGTAAATCAGCTGGCACGTTTTAATTCAGATCCACATCAATGTCATTGGCAATCATTAAAGAGAATTTTAAGATATCTTAAAGGAACAATGAACCATGCATTGTATATAGAACCAAAGGGTGATTTGAAACTTAGTGCCTACGCAGATGCAAGTTTTGCAACTGATATAAACACTAGAAAATCAACATCTGGGATGGCTATATTATTTGGTAAAACACTAATAGGGTGGAGGTCAATCAGACAACAGCATATCAGCTTATCCACGATGGAAGCGGAATTTTCATGTCTGTCATTATTATGCACTGACTTGATTTTGTACAAACAGTTATTATTAGACATGGGTATAACTGTAAAAGATTCCATTATTGTGTTCGAGGATAACCAAGCAGCTATAAAGTTAGCTACTAGTATTGCTGTTAAAACTAGATCAAAACATACTGATTTAAGATACTTAAATGTTAGAGAATCTGTAAAGAATGGGCTAATTAAATTGGAATACTGCATGACGGAAGAAAACATTGCAGACCAATTTACAAAAGCTCAAGGAGTAACTAAGTTTAAAGAAAGTTGTAACAAATATGATTTAAAGATGTAAATAGTTATATTTATTATTATTTCCTAAAAGGGGAGAATGTTCGGGATAACATTGTTTTACCCTAACTGGTTTAGGTAAATAATAATATGTAATCATAGTTTGTAAGTTAAAGTGTCTGCAACTTTAACTGTGGGATAGTAATTAAGGGAGTGGTTGTGAAAGCACTTTAAAAGAAGCAAGACGGCAGCTTGCTCTCTCTCTGGCTTTGATGATCCCTGATTACTGCAAAGAAACAAGACTGCATTGCTCGAACGGGAGAGAAAACAAAGGACAGGCTTGTAAGTGAACTGACATAGGCTATTCTAAATGGACTTTGCTAACTGAATATCCCTGAATGGACTGACTAAATGATACATGACTATTGGACTGTTATTTTGACTATGCTATGAACTCATAATGGAATAAACTATATTTTTGATAGCACAAGCGTATCTGTTATTTTTACTGTATGTTAATAAACATACAAGCTTAACTCACTCATTTATCTGTGTGCCTATCTGACTAACGCTGCACATTCTGTTTAGCTTGTCTCCCTAACCCTGGTTGGGGAAACCAGGCTTAACACTTCACTCTGAACGGTGAACTTCAGCTCTTTATTTACATTGTGACTTACTTATTTCAATAGCAGTTAAACCCGCCTTATATAGGCAAACCCTGTAACTTTTAACCAATAACGAGCTAGGAGCGCTTGCTCTTATAACCAATAGGAACTCTCTGTTAAGGGCCAATCGGATTCCCCGGAACGGCTAATCCGGTCCGGCCGCTTAACAGCCAATCAGAAGTGCAGGGCCAGAACCCTGCACTTACTCCAAGCTCACACTTTATTAATCTTTTTGCATACACAACACTTATGATCTTACTTCAGCTTTCTTTTGCTTTATAGACCTGCAAAGGGTTCTTTTAGTGATTGTTTCACTTAAGTTGCTGATCCCAATTGAGTTGCTGATTAAGTTGCCAATCCCAATTGTGTTTGCTAAGCGAGGACTATCTGTAGTGAAATTCTACCGTGGTTGATAAGCAGATAAGTCTCTCTGAGTTCATCTGGATTGTAATGGTGTGGGGGAATGGCCTTGGGAGACAGTGGCAAAGGGTTGCTGCCAAGGGAATAGTCAGGCAAAAGACAGCATAGCCAGCAGCTGCATTATGGGCAGAGCGAGAGGATCAGAAGCGACTCTCCTTAAGTTCTCCAGGTGTAACTATGACGGTGGGAAAATTTTAATTTCAAATTTGCAAGATTTGGTTTACATATTTTTACAATAAAATGAGATTGATATATTTAGTTTTGTTTTCTGTCTGGTCTAACTGGTAAGGCTGACATGGATATATTCCTCACTAGATGTGCACATTTATAGGAAATCTTAATAATATAACATATTTGTCCTCTTTACGACCCTGCAGTCCCTTAATCTGGGATAGAATTGGCTGTCTGGATGGGATATAAGCAGAAAATAACATTGCAATATTATGGCATACATCTGTTCAGATGAATTCCTCTTGACATTTAGTTAGCCTTTGTTTATTTTTTGTTTCAGTTTGATAAAGTGACATCTTGAAGGTGCTATTGTAAGATTGTCTGCTCCATCTTATCACATGGAGAGAAAACAACTCCAGAAATAGAGACATTTAATCCCCCCCCCCCGGTTTAATTTACCCTAATAATCATTGGCTTTCTTACATTTCTTTTAGACATTTGCCTGTATAGTGTGCTGTTTTACAGGATGCAGAATCTAAAATGATTTATTCTTAGATTTCAAAAATGTATTTCTTTCCTTAAAAAAAACCCACATTATTCTCCATGTCTTTGTAAAACATGATGGGTTATTATTGAAACAGAGTAGAAACTTTGAGTATTGTATATTATTTTGAGGATGGAATAATAGGAAATAATAAGAAAATTGAATAAAAGGTGTGGTAGAAGTTGGAGAAGTAATTTTTATTTATTTTTTGTCCCTTTTAGTTATTATTGATTTTTGGTGACTGCCTGGACTCATTCTTGCAGTTTTCTTGGCAAGGTTTTTAGGAAAATGGTTTGCCATGGCCTCCTCGCTAGGGTTGAGAAGGAGTTACTTACCAAACATTACCTGCTAGTTGTGTGCTTAAGATGGGATTAGAACTCCCAGTTTCCTGGATTCCAACTGATGCCTTAACCACAAGGGTGGGATCCGACCGATGTAAGTACCAGTTCGGTGATTTTACATTTTGTGCTCACATGTGTGCTTCACGCGTATGCACACCTGATGTGCGCTATGCACACGTGTATATCATCGTCATCTAGCTGCCTGGACAGCTGAGCAGCGCTGAGTATGGGTGTGCAGTGGTTGAAAAGCACTTTTTTCCTGCTTTTTCAACTGCAGCTGTGTCGCGCAAAGCAGCTGCAGTTGAAAATGCAGGAAATAAAGGTCAGGTAAGAGCCCAGGCAGGCGGGTGGGCCAAAGCAGCAGCAGACATAGAACCTGTTCTATGTATGCTCTCTGTTTGCTACTTTTCAGACCAACCGGTTCTACAGAAGTGGACAGAACCAGTAGAATCCCACCCCTGCTTAACCACTATACTAAACTGACTTCAGGAAGAAAGTAATAACCATAGAAATAGAATTAGACAGGAATCAAGTTTTTTGCTATATGAGGAGCAGGGTATTTATGTTTTGTGTTTGAATGGATAGCAGACTGGTGGTATGTCTTCTGCACTGACAATGGAGCTGTGAGAGGTGCAGCATTTTATTTAAAGATCTTTTAAGGGAAGGCCTGCTGCCAAAATAAGGAGAGGTTTATCTAGTCTTAGAAGAACAACTTGAAATTCAGGAAGCAGAGGTAATTTATGGGACGCTCCAAGTTATAGGCCTATTAAGTATGCAGGAGAGGGCACCAGATCTTGAATGCATTGCTGCCACTTCTCAGAATCCATTTCTCTTCCCTCTGCCCATCAGAAGGCTTTTAACAATCCAGAACATGAAGCTTAGGGAAGCCAAAAACTGAAAATATGAAGAGGAAAAATCAAAACTGATCTTTTATTATTTAATATCATCCAGAAACCCTCTGTATTGTTGCGGGATAGTACCTCAAACAAAATCAAAGGGGGAGAGGGTTATTTTGAGTTTCTTTGTTATGCTTTCTGTTGTGAATGCATAAGGTTTAATAAAGAGAACTGACCTTGGAGTAAAGTGCAGGGTTCTGGCCCTGCACTTCTGATTGGCTGTTAACGGCAGGATCGGATTGGCCCGTTCCGGGGAATCCGATTGGCCATTAACAGAGAGTTCCTATTGGTTAAGGGAGCTAGTGCTCCTCGATTGTTATTGGTTAATAGTTATTGGGTTGCCTATATAAGGAGGGTTATAACTGCCATTGAGTAGAGAAGTCACTATGTAAATAAAGAGCTGAAGTTCACTGTTCCTGAGGCTTGTCTCCATTCTTTCTCGCCCATGCTCCAAACATAACATTTTCTTCTTTCTCAGGATTGAAAGTCTCTTCCTAATGGATAATTACTCTCTTCCTGCTTCCCAAGGCAGGTTGACATTCTTTTTCTGTGAAACCAAAAGGGTGGATACAAGGTGTAATGGAGAAGCAGCCCAATAAGTGGGAACAAGCCTGGGTTAGGTGATGAAAATATGAGTACCCAATTTTCTTTGTAATCTGTACTTCAAGCTGATATCAGAAACCATTTTTTGATTATTAGATCTGAACCAGATGGTGACTGGTAATTTTGTCATTATCAGCCTTTCAGAATTGCTATTATCTTTGTACCTT
The DNA here is from genome assembly GCA_033807585.1 of Hydrophis major. Classification (NCBI taxonomy): domain Eukaryota; kingdom Metazoa; phylum Chordata; class Lepidosauria; order Squamata; family Elapidae; genus Hydrophis; species Hydrophis major. The sequence continues at coordinate 132,195,479 of CM066329.1, read as the reverse complement.
TTCTTCAACTTGGCCTTTCCTTTGAATCATTACCACTTTTTCTGCCTCTGTATATCATTTCAGGCTTTATCAATATACAATGTATATGTGTATATGAGAGAGAGGGAAGGAGGGGAGTAGGGGAGAGGGGGAGGGTGTCACACCAGCTCATGCACCAATCCAAAGGTTATGTGTCAAAATATGCCCCTTCTGAAAGGACATATTTTGGTTCAATTAGCCCTTTTCTTGAGTATAGTGGTCTATCTCTCCTTCTGTACCTTTTTCTCTGTCTTTTTCTGTGGCTGGCACCTTTTTCAGTGTCCTTCCATGTGTGTGTGTGTGTGTGTGTGTGTGTGTGTGTGTTTTGCTTGCTTTCTCTTTGTAATGTAAACAGCCCTTGCAGTGAAATCTCTTTCTTGAAACTCTTGAAGAATCTGAGCTTTGGTGGCTCCGTTTTTCCTTCTGCCATGCAATCAGATTCTCGCCATGTGACCTTTCAAAGCCTGCTTGCTGTTTGTCTGACATGGGAAACAAAATCTAACACTACATAGTTGTCCCCCCCCCGCCCCAATCAAACTAAACAATGCTTTAGGGCTTTGTATTTGAGGATCTAAGTTCCTGTTTGCCTTTTCAGTATTCTGGATGCATGATATTCATTCCTTCCCTTGACAATGGCCATCATCCTTACTCACCTGGGGAATCTGGGACAATTTTCCATGTGTCTACATTCCTTAAAGTGGATCACACACAACCAAGCAAATCATCGCAGCTACTCTGTCATTTGTAGCATTTTTGTCCCTATCTTGTTTTTCTCTGGATATCTTCTCCTTGCCCAATACACTGGTAGTTTCTTGAGACTTCAGGATCATATTCATCTTGAGAGGGAAAATTTTGTTCCTTCCTGCACTCCATGTAGCTTTCCTCATTCCATTCCCAAAACTTACTTAGTGTTTCCTTTAGCTGTTCCAGGAGGCAAACTTTCTTCTTTGTGGAACTTCTTTACATCTTTATTTCAACTGTTGAAGCCTTTAATTCTGTTAAAGATGGAAGTGTGGGGTGAATGCCTGTGAGTGCTCCTGAAAATTAATGTGAAAATTAAGTTAGAGAAACAAGTTTCCAGGAGGAGCAGAGAGCACATTTATTTACAGAAAAATATACAATAGGGATAAACAAAGCCTAGCTACCAGTAGTTACATCCTATCAGGAGAAGACTTCAAGAACGTGTGTGTGTGTGTGTGTGTGTGTGTGTGTGTGTGTGTGTGTGAGCGAGCATAGCCCCCAAGAGCCAGAAGACACAGTATCTCATTATCAAAAATTGCTACAGGCAAAAGCTATCTTGTCCAGGCAGAATTTAATTTTTAAGAAACTTCTGTGGGACCAATAGTTCCATCCTCCCCCCAAAACTGCTTCAGTGTTCCTGTCAAGGTTATTCTCCACTTAAGCAGCATTTAATTTCCAAATGTTATTGTTGCACTATGCCTAAGCAGATCTCCAGGAAAAGGAAAGAACGATGTGTCTCCATTCTGTTAGTGATATTTTGCAATGATAAGGTGATTTATAAATGTGTCTAAAAAAGGAAGCATTCAAGTCTTTAGTGAAACATGTGACTTACTAATATCCCACCGGATTTTTGATATAAAGGGTTATGTATATACTGTCAAGCTTTGGACAAATTTAGAAAGTCAAAAGAGTTTAAAATCCACTTGAACGCTGATGAGTATTGATCTAATCTACACAAGACAGAGCATTAAATATAGAACTATTCTTTCAGGGATTTTTTTAAACTGCAGCTTAATTAACTGCAACCATGATGAATGACAGTTGCAGAAAACAAATATGCATTAGGCAATTATTTTTCACTCATTATTTCAACATAATTTTTGGCTTCCATTTAGGGGGAGGGTTTTTTTTTTTGTCCTATAAAATAGAACTGTGTCAGCCTCAGCTCAACTCCTTAGCTACTAAAGTCTTCTTTTGGTTCTAAGATTGCAAAATGGACAGAAAAAGTGATAAGGAGGCAAAGGAGCAATGTAGGCATATGAATGTACAATTGCAGTGTTGAGCAGACTGAACAACAAATCATGTCCCCAGGTTTTGACATGTCAGCCTAAACACCATCAACCCTGTTATGAGGTAAAATATGGAATCCATATTGATGTCATACATAAAATGAAAATTCAAGAGACAGTGAAAAGGCATGTTTTGAGGCTTTCATTTATGTCATTATATACCTGCAGGCCAATCCCTCAAAAAATTGTAACAAAAAAAATCCCACATCAGTTTAATAATTTGCTATCCTCAGAATACAGATCTGGTGAAATATGAACATATTGATTTGATTATGAAATCAGAGTTAGGAGACTTCCGGTTTAAGTCCCTTCGCTGACAGACCGAAACCACGATCGTGCGCAGTTTCGATCCATGCTCACCGCTGGAGTGCCCCGAGCTGGCTGGTTTCAGGGCTAAGCCACCCCGTAGTGGTGGTGAAGACGGGGGATACTGCCAGCAGGGTTGAGGAGAGCCACATCTCTCCTCCTCAGCTGGCCATTACTCCCTTTCTCAAAGGCGGTTGCAGTGGTGGTCAGAAATGGCCACCTCAAAGAAGAACTTAACCAGAAAAGAATGTGCAGGAGGAAGATAAGAAGAGAAAGTTTTGGTTGACCAGGTTAAACTGCAAAAGCAACAATGTAAGGTATCTGGAATTTAAACTATAAAAAGAAAACATTGTTCCCAAAGAAGATTTTGAAGCAGCAAAGGAGAGAGGAAAGAGAAAGGATTTGGTTTGTTTTTCTTCCCTTCCCTATACTGACAGCTAAGAGACTTAAGCAAGAAATTGAAAAAAAATGCACTTTGACATCAATAGGCATTTAAGCTGAAAATAAAATGTCAAAGGGATAATAAAGATTTCTGGATACTTAAAAGCTTTTAAAAGCAGGAAAGGAGAGAAAAATAATAAAAGGGCAGGATCTGGGAAAATGGAGAGACTGCCTGGAATTAAAAGGAATTTACAGTGAAACCTCAACAAGATTCCTAAAAGATACATTTTAACTGAAACTTGGCAATAAAATAATAGAACCCCAGGAAGAGAAAGTGGAAAAAAGAAGCAAGAAGAAATAGATTTGGATTATTTGGATTATTTGGTGATCTTTGGATTTTTGGTTATTGCATTTAAATGACTAAAATCAATTGGGTGTTGTTTAAAAGTGTCTAAACTGGCACCACTTTTAGAAGAACTGAAAATGGAACTTTAAAAAGTATAAAGAAGATGCACAAGAAGGGAGAGGTTCTTTTGGCTTCTTATTTCAACTCTTAGAAATGGAGATCTGGAACTATGAGAAAAAACAAAAAAACGCTTGCAGAACAAGAAGACTGGGACAAGGAAGGAGCCATCTTTAATGATCAAATAATTGTATGGGGGGGGAAGGAAAGGGGGGAAAGAGAATGAAAAGTTTAAGATTTGAAAAAACAACCAAAAAAAGAAGAATAGTTTGAAAAATAAGTATTATATTAGAAAGCAACAGAAGAGGGGATTACAGAAGAGAGAATTAGAAGTAGAGAGACAAGGGGGTAAAAAGAGGAGGGAGAAGAAGAGGGGGAAGAAGGAAAGGAAAAGAAGTTATAAAGGACAGAAACAAGATATAGAGAAACAGGGAAAAGGTATAAGAATTGAAAGTATAAGCCTGTTTAGAAATAATGGGTGAAAACTTAATTGTAAAAGGGATTCTGCAAAGGTACATGAGATAGTATTGTTATATTACAAATAGAAATAATTTTAGAAAATAAGATAAAACGATGGATAAAATATTTATCGTAATCTAGTGGAATGTTTGTTAATAAATAAATGAAATAAAATGAATGAGAGAATTAAATTAGGAAAGGATGGGAACATTTTAATTATTAATGATTTATGAAATATAAGTCAAGGGACATATGGGGGGAAAAAAGAATTAATTATGGAAAGTTTATAAGTGTTCCCAAGGAAGATATTTAATTGAAAAGAAATGTTAAAGATATTAAGATTTTAATGAATATTAATGATAGTATTGAATTGGAATGGAATGAGTGCTTTATTTACACACACACACATATATAATCTTTTTTAAAGAATATAGTGTGTACTTTAAGAATGTACCAAGCAGAATTCGATTGGAAGTTATGTATTATATTGAATGTTATAATCTTAAAGGTATACATTGAAGCTTAAATAAGAGTTGAATGGATAAAATTAAAAGATATAAAGGTGTCATACTCCAATTAGTAACTACAGGGGAAAATTTGTTTAATGAGAAAAGATAATATGAAATTGAAACAGAACAGACAAAAGTATAAATATAATGATTTGAATTGAGATGAGATCATCAAAACAAAGTTGAGAAAATTAAAAGAGGGGAAAAACTATGTAGAAAATGTAAAACAGTAATAAGATATGGAATAGAACACAAAAATGAGCATGAAATTGAGTTTGTGTCTCTATAAAGAAGTGATAACCCGGGACCATGCTATTTTCAAAAACAGATGTTTTATTTGTATTGTGTTTTTTTTTTTGAAAACCCAAATAAAATTTTCAAAAGAAAGAAAGAAAGAAAGAAAGAAATCAGAGTTAGATTGCAGATTATATGTTCTCAAGAATATTTCTCTTTAGTAAGATAGATTTTAAAGTCATCCATCATGTTCATCATGAAGAAAAAAAAACATGCGGAAGAGCCTTGTTTTCACCTTGCCTCTTCCTTGAAGTCATTTTAGAGACTGTTGTTGCAGAGAGGAGTTTGGACAAAAGGGAACGCAAATACTCAGATGCTGCTTCTAATGAGGCACTCTTATAGTAATATCTGTAGTACTGAAAGGCCATTCCTGATTTTCATAATGTGAGTGGTTAGAATGGAAATGTTTCAAAGAAAACAGAAGACCAAATGCATATAAAATACGGCTTCAGTCATCCACTGCAATTGTCATCTTGACCCGTTCTTCCCTCCATCTCCATGCTCCTGACTAAATAGATGCACTGTTTCTTGTCTTCCCTCTTCTACAAAGCAGAGAAATGGCATCTGGATGACATCTGGAAGAGAGGCAAAAGCCAAGTTTTCACTCTGTGGTTGTGTTTGCATAAGATGCTTATTCATGGTTAACTGAATCATGGTTTATTTTCTGAGTTTATATGGCACACTAGACTATGACTAACTATGTCCTTGGCTGAAATATTGGTAGCTAGATTATTGTCCAGCGCGCCTCTGGATGTGTCTGTTCAGATGACCATGAGAATCTAGCTTTCCTGGGATATCGAAAAGGTATCTTGGGCCTACATATGAAGAAGAGTAGAAATGATTGTGGTAGATCTATTCTCTCCATTGCATTCTTCCTGTTCTCCTCATGTGAAGAGAAACACTATCATAGTCTTCTGCAACTTTATACACAAAAGAGTTATGCTATCCACTGTCCCCTACACATAAAGGACACACGAAGGATAAAAGGAAATGAAATAGGAGGAGACAATTGGTACAGTGATCTTATTCTCTCTGCTCATTAATTGAATCTATATAATTTTCTGAAGAAGGTATATGCCCATTTACCTTCATACCTACTTCCTCCATGGTACAGATTATATGTACAGGTATACAAGGGTCAAATGAATGATATGGACTGGTGAATGGATATTCAATTCATGTAACCAAGGAACAAGACCATTTCTGACAGCCCATTTTTTGTTTCCTGGGAAGGGTAGTCTTAGCCTACTTTTCCCTTCAAGTCAACAGTCCAGGAAAGCATTGATAACTCTTTATACTATGTTAGCTTTCCTCGGCAAACAAAATCACCACTCAGTCATCTTCGTTTTCTTGCGTGCAGTGGTTGCCCTTTGCTGCTAGAATAATTCCCTATTGTAGACTCCTTAGTGAGCTTGGTTGTTTGCTTGCAGCTATTTTATTACTCAACAAGTAATGAAACATCTAGAATCGAACAACCAAGCCCAGAGAGCACCAAGGATTCCACAGTTCAACTGTGAGCCACATTTATTCTCTTCTATTGCAGTTTCCTACCAGCAGACCATGGATTAATTTGGAAGGCACTCAAAATCTGTGCAAAAGAGGATGGAATGATTTCTCTGAATCCAGGTGTATTAAATCTGGGCTGCAAATATCTGGAGAGCAATTGGATACTGCCTGAGTTTTCAGGAAATCACAGCAGTAAAAATTCCTCTGAATAACCCTGCCCAGCCCTTCCTTCTTTTGTTCCACATATCATCTCATTAAAACCACTTCAGGCATAATGCACACATCTTGTTTATTTCAATTCACATTAAAATCATTGGGTAATTTGTGACCACAGCAAACTGGGATGACTCTATAGATCCAAAAAAAGGAGTCTGAAGTGCCCATTCCTGATGCAAAACATTAAATACTGATTTTAAACACATTTGAAATTTGTTCAAGCATTCAGTCAATTTACATTCTTGATTCATGAGCAAACATCCATGAAATGACAGGGACTAGAAAATCTTTTCCTCAGATTAAAAGCCATTTTGGTGGAGCTGAAGAGGAAGTAGGAAGTAATTTCAATGTTAATTCAGCAGTCTTCCTGATTGGGGGGCCAGTGGCGGTCTCTGTTGGTAATCTCTGGGCACTGGCTGGGATCTTTATGTTCTTTTTAGTTCCCGCATAGACTAGATCCAAAAGGAGGTTAGGAAAAGGTAGAAAGAAATAAGCAAAAATTTTGAAATGATTGTTCTACCTGTTGGTTGAACCATGAAAAAAACAAATGAAAGGTTGGTGGGATAGAAATGTCTTTTACAGAAATCTCACTGAATGTTCTTCTCTTTAATATGCTTAATAATATTTTCTCCACAAACAAGCCTATCACTTCTGTCTTTGCTTTCTCTGGTACAAATCTGCCAACTTTCCCTTCCTGTAGTAATGAGATTAATTTGTTGTGATGTTGCACAATTGAGTTAGAAGAAAGGTTTCACACCTGAACTCTTTAAGAATTCTCAGGAATATCATCTCAATCAAATGAGCAGTCATTATTTATTTTTTTAAGCTAATGCCTTTTCACTTCCATTTGTCTTACTTGTTCAACTTCTTTCTACGTTTCATCTTTTTCCTTGAAAAAGTTTCCATTTTTGTTCTTATTAGTTGATCATCTGTATCAGGGCTGGAGATGATGTGTCATATTTACCTAACCTTATTTGACATTAAATTTTCACTTGTAATTTTGTCTCCATGCAGGAAGCAAAAAGAAAAGTGTAGGTTTCAATTAATAAATATCATAAGATGGGATAACTCAAAGGACCTTTCTGGATAGGGATAGAAAAGTGTTTGTTTTGTTTTTTTTACAAATGTGGGAGTGCATTTGGAAATTTGATAGCACACAGTGAGTAAAGTCACAATTCTTAATGGGCATGATCAATAAAAAACATCAATTTATCAGAAGACAAGCTTAAATTGTATTTACACAGCACTTGTAACCTGGAAGTTGAGTTAAATTATTTTGAAGATATACAGAATACACTGAAGCCAAACAATTTAATTCTGTAAGACAGCTTATCAGGAAACAGTCACTCAACGTTTTCCAGCTCATATATATGCTGTTTTCATCTGATTGGAATTGGAAGGAAAGAAAAAAATCCAATCCTAACTATACCCAGAGAGTATTTCCTCTTTATGTCTTTGGGGCCTAACAACTACACTGTTGTGTGAAAATGGCCTTTAAAACTGATAGCAATATTCCATTTATACAAATTATTTACAGCTTTATTTAAAAAAACCAACAACGCCAATTCTCCCTACTATTAGGCCTAACAGGTTTGAACTGCAAAACTCCCAATGATTTGCTGCCATTGACTGGTCATTCAAATTTGTGCAGCCCAGATTTCATGATTTTATCTAATATGCAATCAAAACAAGCTTATCTGAACAAGTAACTGATTGGGTAAATAATGCAGAATAGAATAATTATAATCTCCCCATCTGGAAATGCAATCTGCAAAATTTTGGACATTCAACCCTCCTCTTATATTAACCTGGATGGATATATTTATAATCCTTCTGATACTTAAGGGGTGACCATTCCTTTGGCACAAACCAGGATCTAGCTCTGATTAAACACAAATCACAGAGACTCAAGATGCAAAGCAAAAATAATAATCACATTATGTTTAATGCCAGTTGAAATAAGCAAGACACAGGCTTTTTTTTCTGGTGTTAATTCAAGACTTGTGGAGTGGGCGGGAAGGCTGTGTACCCCAAGAACTTGTCCCATGTTCAAATTATAACTCAGCAGTAATTTGATTTCACATAATTCTCAGCCCAAGTGTTGCATTTTGTCTACCACTCATTTAACTTTAGCTTAACTGTCTGGAGCAATACTGCTTAATTATTATTCTAATGAGGGGTGGGATGGGACAGATACATGAAAAACTCTCCAATGTTTATCAGGTTAAAAAAAGTAATAGCCTCTTAGGGATTTTATGACTATTGGACTTGGTCAAGACACTGCAATAAATATTTCTGTCTGGCCCAGACAGATAATCTGCATAGCCATTGCTTCATTCTTACAAAACAAAATGAATGCCAGAGGTGGCGTTGTGTAACCCAGCAGAAAGTGGGGACTGGCTATGAACATTTCAGTGAGTTTAATGACATTGGTCTTGGTTAGATAGAACTTAATGATATGACTCTGAACAATCCAAAGCATTGCAATTGCCTTTGATCAGACTGAAATAGCATTGCAATAATTATTGGCATTGTTAATTAATTAATTCTTAAACATCAGAATATTTTTAAAATCCCTCTATGCTATATAAGTGGCTGTTGGGTTGCTTTTTAGACATTGTGCCAATGGCCAGATGTTATTTGGGGTAGAGTAAAATATTTAGATAACAGTTTATCAAACAACCTGCCAGATAGCCCTTACTAATTTGAATCCATTTAAAAGAGATGAAAGAAACTGGGTATAAAATGACAATTTTAAAAGAAAATGCTCTCGTGGGTTTGTACAAAAGAAACGATAATGTTTGATATTTTGTGTGAACTGATATTTGAAAATGCAGCTTACATGAATATTTATGCCAGTTCAAACCTAAATGGAACTTCTCATCTGTGTCAATGTAGCTGGCCAAGGATTATTTTAATTTGGAATTGCAATATTCTTCCTTCTTGAATTCTCAATGAAAATGCAAATTGGGATTAAATAACTACTGGCAGAGGTGAACAGAGTTTATTCAAACCTATTATTGCTAAAATGAAGCTTGTTATTATTTTCAAATCTATTGTTTAACTTGAGTTGGAAGAAGTAAGAGTATTGAAAATAAAAGTATAACAGTTCAGTATGATCAACTGATCTAATCTGCTGTTGCTACTATAATTTGATTTATATATGTAACTGCTTCATGCACAACATAGAAAAAGCAGGAAGGGAGTTCAATTACCACCCTTTATTCACCTTTTTGTATGATTTAGGCTATAGATTTCAGCACAGGAGGAAAAAGGGAGAAAAAACAGCAAGAAACATCAGTCATACAAGAATCAAACATGATAATGATAATCCTAATTGTGTAACTTTGAAGATAAATTGCACAAACAATGTGGTAGCATCTGAAAACTTAGGCTAAACTATGTCCATCTTACATCTCACCAATTCTATACAGTTCTAGAAACTCATAAAGAAAATCCTGGGTCAACATGACATCTATGGCTTAAGGGAGACATGAAAAATAACAAATGTTTGGAACAGCAGTGAAGAAGATAAAGCAACAAGTATTCTATCTGGAGTATCATACAGACAGATTAATTTCAGTGAGCCTGCTGCCAAGCTCATTGTTTTAATTTAATTCCAAGGTATCAGCCTCAAAGAGCTGGTAAAATATTTACATGCATGCACACAAGCACACAACTAAGAAGGGGAGGAAGTAGCTGAGACCAATCTAACCAGGCCCTTCTTCCCACTCATCGTCAAACATCTCAAGCAACAGAGGTTTCCAACCAAACTGTCCAAATTCCTGTTGGAGCTCCCAAGAGGTGTTATGAACTTTGTTCTGCATAATAATTGGACACACTTGCTTTCAAACTGTTGTGTATGCATAAAGTTTTAATAAAGTGTGAGCTTGGAGTTAAGTGCAGGGTTCTGGCCCTGCACTTCTGATTGGCTGTTAAGCGGCCAGACTGGATGGCCCGTCCCGGGGAATCCGATTGGCCCTTAACAGAGAGTTCCTATTGGTTATAAGAGCTAGCACTCCTAGCTCGTTATTGGTTAAAAGTTACAGGGTTTGCCTATATAAGGTGGGTTTAACTGCTATTGAGTGAGAAGTCACAATGTAAATAAAGAGCTGGAGTTCACCGTTCAGAGGTTTGTCTCCATTCTTTCTTGCCCATGCTCAAAACATAACACAAACCAAGAAGAAAACCTTCATAGATCCAAGAGATTAATCACATGTATGTAAACTATTCGTGATCCAGGGCTGGAAATGAAGAATCAAATCAGTGAAGGGGGCATAATGATCAAACAGACTAAAAGGCTGTGATTCTGATTTTTTCCCCTATGGCTTTGGCAAAATATTTTTAAAGGTTTAAGGCATAAATTTATAATCTATATTTCTTCTGCTACATACATATATGAAGCCCAGCTGTGACACTGACAAGCATGGATGAGTCAATTTTGCTATTTTGCCTTAAGAACCTTGAAAAGGATTGAGTAAATCATACAGTGTGTAGTAAGGATTCCAGAAGTCACAACAAGGAGACATAAGGGCTCTTATATTTATCATTTCTCTTATAGTGAATATTTTATCTTTCTCAGGGAATGGCTTAAGACATTCATTGTCTTTTACCCAAGATATAAACATGCTGGTTTCTCTCACTCCATATACAAAAGTCATCTGGACTATCAACTGAATAATCTATTTTGCTATATCTATTTAGGGGCTCAGGGAGTGTACACACTGTACAATCTTTTATCCAACAGAACCTCCTAGAAGATCAACAGGAGCCATTGGGAGGCACCATTCATCTTTCCCAACATTGACTGCCTTAAGCAATTGCTTCATTCAGTCTCATAGTATGGCCAGTCTTGTTTATTTGAGCAGAACAACTCCATCTCTGAAGAGATTCCTTGTCCCTTATGGTGAGCTCATAGGACTTACCGGATGGCAGGAAAAACAGTAACATTCATGCAGAGTTATCTTTAAAAATTTCCCTAATATAGACTGGGACAATATGACTAAGCCAAAAAATAGTTTGTTTATTTATAGAAGAAAGTGAATTGATCATTTGTGGGTCTTCCAGTAGCAAACCTTTCCAAATAAAAAAGATATTTTTGTTTACTACCATGCTGGGAATTCTGGGCTCCACATTACAACCTGTGGATCATCTGGCAACAACCACATAAGGCTCTAAGGCCCCCAACTTTTGGGGCACCAGGGACCAGTTCCGTGGAGAGATATTGTTCCACGGACCAGAGGGGATTGTTTTCATGTGCTCCCTGCATCCTGTGGATGGGGCTTCACTTATTTACACAGCCTGGTTTCTAGCATGCCACGGACCAGTGCTGGTCTATGGACTAGGGGTTGGGGACTCCTACTCTAAGGCATTTAAGGAGGGTCATATCTAATCTTTTATTTACATAGCAAGTCCAGGTTGATTCCTCTCTTGAGGCCATTTCCCAACTGGGATGGTTGTTCTCCAACAGGAACAGCTTCTAAATATCTATGTTAGTCTATGCGAAATGGCTTGCTGGAAGTATTATGAAGACTATTAAAAAATGGTTCCTATTGTTGCTTAACATCCCTTGGATCAAAAACTGCTAAAATGTTGTCCAGTTAGTCTTTAGTGGAGGAAGTTGCTCACTCAATCCCATCCTTGTATCCAATTATATGGGCACAGAACTGAAGCCTTAAATATACTGATGAACAAAACAGTTGCAGAGTTTATTGTATTTCTAGTTCATTGCTAATTTATATTTTGACTTTCCTTGCCATTTTTCATGCAAATAGAATTACTCTGACAAGCAGAGGCAAGGTCACGAGAGAGCACAAAGGCAGATTGTAGACCAATCACAAACAATTGCTAATAGCCAAACTGGTGATCTGGTTTGTATGATGATATTAGCATGACATTTGGAAGGATTATTTTTTAACCCATTCCATTTTAGATAAATAGAATTGCAAAGAGAAAAAGCATCTTTTGTGAAAAATAATGTGAATTTAATCAGGGTCAAACTTTTTTGCTCTTTGCTTGGCTTTAATTTTATCATGCAGATATAGTGGGATCTACAGAGGCTAATTCTTTTCTTGCAGGTATTTCATTTAACCATGCATGAAAACCAAATATTAATCATTTTAATGTGCACAAGGATTGCAGAAATGTAGAGCTTAATTTGAAATGCTGTACATGCTTGATGATAAACTAAAGTCTTTAAATATCATTTTTTTCAATCTTATATTTGTTTCTTTTTCTGCAGACAAACATACAAGCATAATACTGTCAACCCAGGGCCTATATAAATACAAAAAATAGTCATGGGGTTGCTTGATCAAGTCAATAGTACCGTCATGTTGGAAGAACCTATCTTAGAGAAGAAATCACTACCTCGCTGGAATGCAGACAGTGTTGCCACCCCCAGTCAAGGGTTTCCGTACGCATCCAGTGAAGTTATGATGGACAGCACCAAGATCCTGGGGGTCCAAATCATACTGATAATGGCTTATTCTCTCATCTTTCTGCTGGGATTCATTGGCAACTCCTTGGTCATCTACATGATAGTGAGATACAAAACCATGAGGACTGTAACCAACCTTTTCATAGCTAACTTAGCTCTGGCTGACTTAATGGTGGATGCTTGCTTGCCCTTTACTTTGGCTTACACTCTACTGGATGAGTGGAAGTTTGGGGCTGTACTTTGTCACTTGGTGTCCTCTGCTCAAGCTTTAAGTGTTCATGTATCTATTCTCACCTTAACCGTGATTGCCCTTGATAGGTACAGATGTATTGTTTTTCATTTAGACAGTAGAATATCAAAGAAGATCAGCTTCACCATCATAGCGATTACATGGCTGGTTGCTGCTCTCCTAGCTAGCCCACTGGCTATCTTTCGAGAATACAGATATGAAGAAATTCCATCCATCGAACTCAGAATAGCTGTCTGCTCGGAGAAATGGCCTTCGGAGAACAGAGATGCCACTATATACAGCTTATCCATGCTCATCCTGCAATATGTCTTCCCTCTTTTTATCATCTGTTATGCCTACATCAGGATATGGTTCAAACTGAAAAGCCACATCAATCCTTCTGCTAGAAATGACACTCACTCTCGCAGGAAAAAGACCACAAAGATGCTTTTCATGGTCGTTGTGGTGTTCGCTGTGTCTTGGCTACCGTTCCATGCTTTCCAGCTTGCCGCAGACTTAGATATGGCACTTGCCCTCCATGATTATAAACTTCTTTATACGGTATTTCATGTCATAGCCATGTGTTCCACTTTTGCAAACCCCTTGCTCTATGGCTGGATGAATAAGAACTACCGCAATGGATTCCTTATGTTCTTCCGTTGTCAGAAAAAACCAGAGAGGCTGTATGCAGAGGGTTCAATTCGTGGGAGGTCCTTTACTTTCAAGGCTACTACCTTAAATGGGAGCATCAAGCACTCAACTGGTGATGGACAGCTACCAACACCGCTTTAGTACCCAGCAGCTTTATCTCCACACAGGGCCTGAATCTCAATGTGGGCCACCTAAAACTGTTGTTTCCCCCCCTAAAAATAAAAAATTATTGAATTGCCAAAATGCTGTCATTGTCATAGTTAGATGAAAGCACCTTATCTATTGGTCTCTTGAGCCTTGCGTACCATCCATTCTGCTTTCCCAAGTTAAACAATCCTTGCCTCCAATTTGTTGTGTGAAACAGAAATCATGTCATTCCAGCATGCTTTAATTTATGAGAATTTAGTTTTACAGGAGAAATAGCAGACTGGATTATTTCACTGCTTTAGGCACTCAGAGGGAATTAAGGTGTTTGCAACAATATTGGCAAACTGCAGCATCCAATGGCACTTATTAAACACATGGTGTTTATTTTAATTTCCTGCAGATTTTTTTGCACTCCTCATACCAAAGATCTATCTTAGATTCCTTAATCAGAATTCGTGGTCAACAAAAGAATAGGAATGAAAAAGATGTTTAACACATGTGTTATGTGAAAAGTTGTTCTAAAGTAATTAATTCTAACTTCTCCAATTATTAAAAAAAGGCAAAATTTGCTTTTTGATTTCCAGCCGAAAAGACTGACTCTAAATGTTTTTAGGCTAATAGTTGTTGATAGTGACATCCACACTGCACTCCACAGTCAATTTTTGCATTTCATTCACTGGTTAAAGTGATTTTTAAAACTTGTTCTTCAATAAATAAATATTTATTTTGGAAGTTTGAAATTCCGGTTCTTCTTGACTGTCATGAATATTTCATATTATGAGATTGCTTTCCTACTTTTTCTGTTTGGGAGATTCTAAGGTGTCATCCACATCCTTCATTCTTGGTAAATGTCTTATTGCAAAAAACATGTCCTATAATATTGGTAGACATTGACTTCACAAGTCATTAAGTGACCATTCAAAGTTACAACAGCATTGAAAAATGTGACTTATGACCATTTTTCAAAGGTACAACCTTTGCAGTGTCCCCATAGTCACATGATCAAAATTCAGATGCTTGGTAGCTGGTTCATGCTTATGATGGTTGCAATGTTCCCGGGTCACATTTTTCACGACCTTCTGAGAAGCAAAGTCAATGGGGAAGCCAGATTCATTTAACAACTGGATTACTAACTTATCAACTGCAATGATTCACTTAACAACTGGGACAAGAAAGGTAATAAACAAGGGCAAAACTCACTTAAATGTCTCACTTAACAACAGAAATTTGGGGTTCAATTGTGGTTATAAGTCGAGGACCACCTGTATTTATGTCCACTCACTTGAGCAATTCAGATTCTGCATGTATACTATAGAAGAACAGATTTTCTTTATCCAGAATTCTCAGTTCTTCTAGTGTTTGATAACTCCAGGTGGAAGGGAGAGTAACTGCAAAGAGCAAATGTGAGTATTGTGGCAGTACACTGAGACATCTGCACCCAGACAAATTCCTTCTGTGTCTAATCACACTTGGCCAATAAAGAATTCATTCAGTCAGTCGGCAAAATACTGTCTCTAACTGAAATTTACATAATTCACTGCCAACACATATCAGTTCTACCATTGCTCCAGTTGATCTTTATCCAGAATTGTTCAGAAATGCTACGGGATATTGGTATTGTCAACTCATAAAATATTTTGTATACACGTTTTATAGTTGACAACGGAAAGAAGGGGAGAAGTTTCAAAGAGCAGGCAGCAGTGTGGAATCGAAAGTACATTCCATTCATATTTTCTTCAAAGACTGATTAGATGGCTGATTAGGGCTTCTGCCTGAAAAAATCTAATTGGAGAGCATGATTGATGACTCTTGGCTATGGACGTTTTTTGTTGGATGATACACCCAGAGGGGTGGGAGGGAAAGCAGGATCAAGGGTGACAATGAATTATGTATCTCAGAGTTGGCTACGTCCATGTTAGTGCCGGACGTAGAATGTTACCTTCAAATAAATCCTCTTTAGTTTTGGGAGTAGGGCTCAAGGCTCATGATTTAATTGGAGTAACTGCCAGAACCCTGACAGATATCCTTGACAATGGCATTTGCTCTGGGTCCTAGTATGTAAATGAAATCTTCATTAGCTAAGGGAAAGGAATGGAGCCAAAAGGTTTATAATGGGATTAGATATGTAATGGATAACTATGTCATCACGATGCCCAATGAAATAACCATCACAACTTGCTGCTAATGTACATTAAAAGATCTATCTGGAAGGAACCTTGGAGTCTTTTCTTTCTTGGATCATGACTATTACTCTATCTGTGACTCTCGAGACACATGATTTTGTCTTTTAGCAGATCAAATAAATACTAAAACATTTCATGGTAAGTTGTTTCCCCTTTTTGACCAAAGACAAAGAGAGAGATGCAAGTGTTGCAAAATATGCCACGAAGTAATATTCCATAAGTACATTTTGTGTTCGAAGAAGATACATGCTTGAGGCAGATATGTAAGTTGTAGCATATGGGTCATGATGTCATGATGCAGACTACTTCTTACGTCCCTTCTGCAGAGGCCCATGTTTGCATCAATGGTGATAGCATCAAACAAATTGCACATTACTTTCCGTGTATGTGAACCGACTGCAGGTCTACCATATCCCAAACGAAAACCATTGAAGAAGGGCCAGTTGCAGACCATGTGGAGTTGGAAGGTGATTCTTTTTCTGGAAGTAGTTCCCCCTCCCCATTGCGGTTTCCAACAAATGCAGTCAGGCCTCTCCAGAGGCACAAAGAGAAAGCCCTTGTGTGTGAGAACTCCACCAAAGTCTTGCCTTTCATAACTAAGAAAATGGGCGGAGGTGTCAATAATTGTGAGCAAATTGTGAGCAGAAGAACAATGATTTCCCTTCATGACTAGTATTTAGAGGCATACTATCCCTGATCTGGCAAGTAAGATATTTGTTCTCATATAAGTGGCAGGGGAAAAAAAGCAAAAAAACCAGTGCTGTGTTTATTTGCTTAGAACAGAATAAAGCTGGAAGGGACCTTGGAGGTCTTCTAGTCCAGCCCCCTGCTTCAGAAGGAGAATCTATACCATTTCAGACAAGTTGACTGTTTTGTCTCTTCTTAAAAACCTCCAGTGATGGAGTGCCCATGATTTCTGAAGGCAAGCTGTTCCACTGGTTAATTGTCCTCACTGTTAGGAAGTTTCTCCTTAATTCCAGATTGCTTCTGTCCTTGATCCAACCATTGTTTCTTGTCCTGCCCCCTGGTGCTTTGGAGAATAATTTGACCAACTCTTCTTTGCGGCAGCCCCTCAAATACTGGAATACTGTTATCATGTCACCCCTAATTCTTCTTTTCTTTAGACTAGCCAGACTCCAAACCTGAAGCCATACATCATATGGTTTGGTTTCCAGGCCTTTAATCATCTTAGTTGCTCTTCTGTGAACTTTTTTCAAACTTCAGGAACTGTTTCTCCTCCCTGATTGTAGCCAGGAGAGGACTCTCTTGAAAAAAGATGAAAAAACCCAAAGCTCTACAAGGTGCACTGCAAAAGAGAATTCAAGAGCAAGAATGATCAGAGAAAAGATGGTGATAATGAAGTTTTTCAGCACAGTTATTTCTTGGTATGATATTACAGAGGTGCATTCAAAACCTTTGCATGGTGGAACTGTGGTGGCACAGTGCTTAGAATGTAGTACTGCAGGCTACTTCTGCTGACTTCCAGCTGTCGGCAGTTAATAATAAAATGAGGACCCAGATTGTTGGGGGCAATATGCTGACTCTGTAAACTGCTTAGAGAGGGCTCTAAAGCACTGTGAATCTGTATATGTCTATGTGTTATTGCTATTCCACATCATAAATGGGAAAATGAGATATCAATATACACATCTACATCATTTAGTAATGAATCTGTTTTATCTTTGACTCCATCATGAATCTCTTGTACCACAACCACATATCCAAATGGCTACTGTATATGGAGTATGGTGCAACACCTTAAAACAGTCTATATTTTCAAGACAACAAAGAAGCTGAAGATATCAAAGAGTGGCTTAAGCTAACCAAGAACTGCTCAGCATAAATGATTATAGAAGGAGAAAGAAAGCTCTGACCAGGCTTCTCTCTGTCCTCAGCTATTATCTGCAGCATGATCAAAAGTATATTGGAATTTTTACCTAAGCTAGGTAACATCATCAGTGCTAAGCAAGTACAGAAATTTCATCCAAATGATATAATAACTCAACATCTTCTTTTGACCTTAGTCTACTCTACTGAATATAGAAAAGTTGGAGATTCTTTTCTTTCTTTTCTAAGAAGCTCCATATTCAATAAAGAACTGTGAAGTCCTTGGTGCTTTCTGAGCTGTTTGCTTGTAGATGTTTTATTATCCAATTAACAATCCTGAGCTACATATATTCTCTTCTATTGATTAAAAAAAAGACTCAAATAAAGGTACTCATTAATTAGTCTAGTCTTAAATGTAGAACTTGACTCAGAAATAATCAGTCTGTGTTGGAGGAATATAGTCTGATTGGATTGGAATCCTTCTCCCAATCCCAATCTAAGAGTCTATGCCATCTATAATTCTGAGAGAGGAAGGGGGGATTAGCTCAAGATAGAAAACTTGAAATCTCAGAGATGGATGCAGCCTTCCAAGTTAGATAACACTATTACAATTGGTATTAACTTTGCTCTCTTTTGCCACGGTTCAACTTCTATTTGCCGGTCATTATATTTTGTGATTTTTCTCCAGTTCTTTCTCTTCTACTCTGCTGTTTTCAGATACTGTCATGTTCAAACTGACTCTTTCAGTAGAATCTACCATGTTGGAATTTACAACAAGTCCATTATTCTGCACAGTGGAACAAGAACAAGAAACAACAGGTATTGAACTTCTTCTGTGTTGTTTCCTTTCCATGTATCAGAAAAACGCTACTGTATCCTTCTTTTATTTTTCTAGTCTAAGCATTTTTAATTTTGTCCTCCTCACATGACTCATTTTTTTTGTGTCACATGCTATCATAGCCAATAATTGAATGGATGATGAAAACCATTTGGTTCAATGGCCTGCTTTTCAATAGATCTAAATTAAATAGTAAGAAACAACACATTTTTAAGAGCAATAGTTCTGGATAACATTTTAATATTCCATAATAAATCAGAGCTTATAGCTTTGGGTTAAGATGCTCTAGTTTCCCCAAGATAGCGTAGTAGCAGTGGAGCTTACTGGCCTCTGAATAATTTTTATTGCAAGTCTTAATAAGTTTTCCTTGAGTTGATTAATTGCCTTTGTGGATGAGTCCAAATGATTTTCTGGGCAACAATAAGGAGCCGTTTGCATCTTGTTTCTGGATTTTTTTAATGTTTTATTTCAGGAGCCAGAAATAAGCATAAGCTCCCCCCCCCCCCCATCCTATGAGACAACTTTGTAATTAGATTCATCCAAGAAAAAGGGCATAAAAATAACCTATACTGCTTTTTAAACTTTAAACTTTGTTAAACTATTTTTAACTTCTGTCATCAGAAGATGTGTGATTGCTGCAGCAATCTTAAAAGCTTGTCACTTGTGTGCTATGATGCTCACATTTATCTGGATAAAATTCAGTAAAGTGATTTGACATACCTCCACATAAAAAGTGGGGCTTAGAAAATTGATGGCAACAAATCATAATTTGCTTTGGCCTTGTGGTGTCTGCATTGTGTGCAGCCTAAAATAAGTCCAGGTGGAATCTATGATCAAAAGCTCTTCCTTGTGTTTATGTGTATCTCCCTGGATTTGCAAAGTCGTAGTGTCACAAATATTTACGGCCACAGTGGAGCCCAAAGTTTCTGTTGTTAAATGAGACATTTGTTAAGTGAGTTTTGCCCCATTTTATGACATTGTTGCCACAATTGTTAAACTGAATCACTGAAGCTGTAAAGTGAGTAACCCAGTTGTTAAGTGAATCTGATGAACCTGGCATCCCCAGTGACTTTGCTTGCCAGAAGATCACACAAGGGGATCCCATGACCCTGCGACACTGCAACCATCCTAAATGCGAACCAGTTGCCAAGCATCCGAATTTTGATCATGAGATCATGGGGATGCTGTGAAAATGCTCATAAGTCATTTTTTCAATGCTGTTGCAACTTTGAACGGTCACTAAATGACATAAGTTGAGGACCACCTGTAAGTGCTTCTTTGGGTCCACCTTTTGCCTTGCATGAGCAACATGCTGTGATGAATGCAGTTCTGTGATGAATTTGTGCATTTTGGATTTGACCTCTCAGTGAGAATTTTAGTCCTTGCCTCTCCGTCGCATGTTGCATCCCTCCAAGCTTCTCTGCTGCTGTTTGTTTAAGTTCCATAGTTCATAGCCATAAGATGGTTGTTTGCACGACTAAGACACTGAAGGGTTAATTGCTTTGGTCTTTCTCGTCTTCTCTAGGATTGATTTTATACTATTAAAGCTGAGACATGCTGTTGTTCTTTAGTCCATTATTTCTTCAGCCGTCATTTGTGTGGCATAGATCTTCTGCTTGAGGGAGATTGAGTAACCGGCATCGTCTAGTGGCTCATCATCTAGTTTGATTACTTGGCAAGGGTAGAAATATTTTCACAAGCATTGAGTCTTTTTAGGCCATCTGCTCTGCTTGCCAATGGAGCTTATTTAGACACTGCTCAGCTTCTAAGCCACTGCAACGAATGAGGATAATGTCATGGGCAAGGCCAAAGTTGGTGAGATGGACTGTTTAGCAATCTTTGGGAAAGAAGAGAAGGAAAGTGCAGAAGAGATGGGTCTATTCACTCCCAGCCAACCACTGTCACTGAACAAAAGTAGGCTTTCCTCCTGTGCGAGTCCTCTGCCAGCGATTGTCCACTGTCAATGGCCCCCTGACCCTCCACCCCAAGCCCCTCCTCCCAGCCCATTTCCCGAGACACAGTTTGTTGTGTATGTACCATAGTTAATAAAGTATGAGCTTGAGGTAAAGTGCAGGGTTCTGGCCCTGCACTTCTGATTGGCTGTTAGGCAGCCAGATCGGATTGGTTAGTTCTGAGGAATCCGATTGGCCCTTAACAGAGGATTCTTATTGGTTAAAAGAGCTAGCATTCATAGCTCACTATTGGACAATTCTTACAAGGGTTGCCTATATAAGGCAGAGTTCACTGTTGTTGTTTTGAGAAGTCACTATGCTAATAAAGAGCTGAAAGTCACTATTCAGAGGCTGTCTCCATTTACTCTGACCCATGTCCAAGTACCTAATACTGGCGACGAGGATGGGATGTGGAGACGTCTGAACCGAAGAAGCCAGGAAGCGATACCAAGCACGTGATAAGACGACGCCAACAACGGAACCATGTCCGGCGGCATCGTACCACCCGCTCCGTTCGATCCGAACCAAGAGGATTGGGAATCCTACATGGATCGCTTCCAAATGTTTCTCGAGACGAATAACTTGAAGGACGCCACACCAGCAAAGAAGCGGGCACTGTTCCTGACGCATTGCGGCCCAGCTGTATTTAAGATGGCTAAAGCACTCGCCAAACCTCGAGAAGTGAAAGCCATGAGCTGGGACGACCTCGAACCCATCCTGAGAGACCATTACGCGCCAACCATGCCTACACTCGTGAGACGCCACGAGTTTTATCAGAGAAACCAACGAAAAGGGGAGAGCGTGGCCGATTTTGTGGCGGACCTCTGAAATTTAGGGGGTCTCTGCGGGTTCGCCGATTTAGAAGAGGCACTAAGAGATTGAGTAATTCTGGGATTAGATGTGCTAGGCGTGCAAAGCAAGCTGATGGCGAAAGGCGACATCAGCCTTGCTGACGCCATCGCCGAAGCCATGGCTGCGGAGGTGACTAAAAAGTCGGCTGCACAACTACGGCGAAGCCACACTCCGGTAACACCACCGACCAGCGAAATCTTACCCAACTCAGAAGGGCAGCTCTCAACAACGCACCACGAGGACCTCTCTTTGTCGTCAGACAGCGACGAAGAAGGGGTCCATCAACTGCGGTCCGACCGGGACCCTCGCCCGAAGCCCTTACGCCCTTGCGCTGGCTGTGGAGCAAACCATGCCAGGGCCGAATGCAAATTCCGCAACGCACTCTACCATGAGTGCGGGAAACGAGGCCACATCGGACGGGTCTGCCACAGCTTGCCAGGACCCAGCCAGGCCTCAAAAGGGGCCAACTATCGCCAATCGACAGGAAACCGTCCTGTACGGCGAGAGCCAGTAAACCACTCCTACAGAAATCGAGCTTTGCAGAGAGAAGAGGCTCACCATACTATCACTATTGGTCACGCCTCAGCCTTGGACACTAAGAAAATTCGAGTCACAGTAGCCATCGAGAACCAGCCTTGCCACATGGAGGTCGACTCGGGATCGTCCCTCTCAATGGTGTCTTGGAAGACACTCAAGCAACTCATCCCCACAATTCAACGCCAAGACCTCCAACTTCAACGCCTCATCCTCAAGGATTACCAAGGAAATCGAATCCCCGTTGTCGGGTCCTGCCGAGTCCAAGTCTCCTTCAAGAAGCATACAGCGTACTTACCTCTAACGATCATCGATAGAGATAGGCCTAGTCTATTAGGCCTCCAATGGTTCGCGCCACTCAGCATTGAAGTGGCCGGCGTGAACCGAGTCGGTGGTTGTGAGTGGGAGGAAGACCTTATCTCTGAGTTCAGCGACGTCTTCGTGGACAGCTTAGGTGAGTATAAGGGGACCCCAATCTCATTTAGTCTAGATCAAAAGGTAGCCCCCATTCGCTTGAAGCCCCGTCGAGTTCCATTCGCTCTTAAAGCAAAGATCGACGAACAACTCGATAAGCTAATTGCTCAAGGGGTGCTGAAGCCCATCGATCACTCTCCATGGGAAACCCCTACTGTAACACCCATTAAGCCAGACGGGTTAATCCGAATTTGTGGGGACTACAGGGCCACTTTGAACCACGCCCTACAGCAGAATGTGTATCCAGTTCCAGTGATGCAGCATCTCCTCCATTCCTTGGGGGGCGGAAAGGTTTTCGCTAAATTAGATTTAGCTCAAGCTTATCAACAACTACCAGTGGATGAAAAAAGGGCCCAAGCCCAAACAATTGTAACACACAGAGGTGCCTTTAAATGTACCCGATTGCAATTTGGAGTTAGTGTAGCCCCGGGGATATTCCAGAGCCTCATGGAAAGGTTATTACAGGGAATCAAGGGCATGGTTCCTTATTTTGATGACGTATTAATTGCAGCCCCTACCCAAAAAATCTTGCAGGATCGTTTGAAATGCGTTCTTAAAAAATTCCAAGAGGCTGGACTTAAGGTGAAAAAAAATAAATGTCACTTATATACTGACAATGTTGAGTTCCTAGGATACCAAATTGATAGCCAGGGCATTCATCCTACCGAGAGTAAATTAAAAGCGATCAAAAACGCTCCCAGACCACGCAACAAGGCCCATCTCCAGGTGTTCTTAGGCCTCATTAATTTCTATAATGTGTTTTTACCGCACAAAGCAACTGTCGCTGAACCGTTACACCGATTATTAGATAAGAAAGCATTGTGGGTATGGGGTTACCGGGAAGAGCAAGCATTCCGGAATGTTAAAAAACTGCTCACATCTGACTATATACTTATGCAGTATAACGAGACTTTGCCGTTAGTTATAACCTGCAATGCATCGCCTTTCGGGGTGGGCGCCATTTTGAGCCATGTACTGCCCAATGGGAACGAAGCCCCTGTTGCATACTTTTCGAAGACTCTTTCACAAGCAGAGCGGAACTATGGACAAATTGATAAAGAAGCTCTCACAATCGTTTCAGCTGTAAAGAAATTTCATGAATATGTGTATGGAAGGACATTTACCATTATAACTGACCACAAACCGTTGCTAGGGATAATAGCCGGGGACAAGCCAACCCCCTACATATTATCCCCTAGAATGACATGATGGTCAGAATTCCTAGCTGCTTATAATTATCGCCTGCAATATCGCCCGGGGAAAGCTATTCCCCACGCTGACGCATTAAGCCAAGCACCGCTTCCAGAGACTCTCGATGATCCGGCACCAACGGCAAGTACGTTGCAGATCAAAACACTCAACTCGCCGCCGATGACCGCCCGAGACATCGTGAGAGAAACCAAACGAGACCACACCCTAGCTCGAGTCCTAGGCTGGGTAGAACGCGGATGGCCATTGGACCAAGTACCAGATGACTTTGCACCATTTAAATCTCGATAGACTGAACTTTTTTCCCAAAAAGGCTGTATCATCTGGGGCAATAGAGTCGTTGTCCCAGAACGACTCCGGAAGACGCTGCTACGAATTCTGCACGAGGGCCACCCCGGCATTGTGCGGATGAAAGCGCTTGCATGAAGCTACGCATGGTGGCCGGGCATGGACCGGCAAATCGAGCAGTGGGTCAAAGCGTGTGCCAATTGCCAACAAGTCAGCAATGCCCCACCAAAAGCCATGCCTACTGAATGGGAGACGCCACGTGGACCCTGGTCCAGAATCCACCTGGATTTCGCGGGGCCAATCAAGGGCTATACTTTCCTGCTGACAGTCGACGCATACTCCAATTGGTTAGAAATTCATCGTATGACGGCTACAACTTCCGAGGCAGTGATCAAGATCCTAAACAGACTCTTTGCAACCCACGGATTGCCTGACGTCCTGGTGTCCGATAACGGGCCACAGTTTACAGCACTAATGTTCGAGCAGTACCTCGCTGACCGCAGCATCCGCCATGCGCTCACCTCGCCTGTGCACCCTGCGACCAATGGCCGAGCGGAACGCATGGTCCAATTTGTTAAAAAGACTTTGCAAAAAGTGGACTATGACAATATCGATGACAAGGTCAACCAAATTCTCTTTTTGCAACACATAACTCCACATAGCGTCACCGGCAGAACTCCCGCTGAACTACTGATGGGAAAAAGACTCTGCTCCCACCTCGACCGGTTGCACCCTGCTTACGAACCGGAAAAGCCAATAGGATCCAGTGGCCGCTGTCGCACCTTCCAGGTAGGAGACCTCATTTACGCACGAAACTTATCGGGCAATCTGTTATGAATAGAGGCAACAGTAGTACGAGTGACTGGCCCCAAATCCTACGTAGTGAAATGCTGTGACAATAGACTGTGGAAACGGCATATCGACCAATTACGGTCACGACTCACAACGGCCAGTCAACAACTCCCCCATGACCAAACTGAGGAGGGAGAGGTACAGAAGAAGATGACGTTCCAGGGAACCTGCTCAAAGGGAGCGACAAATTAAGTGATACTCAGGAAATGGAGCAGGAAGGAGAATCGTTTGCACCGCAAGAAATTGCACCTGAGCAAGAAGCAGATCCACTGCCAAACAACAATCTACCTCAACAGGTTTGCAACCAACCAGTCCAACGAAAATCTGAAAGACTTAAAAGACAACCGTCCTATTTAAAGGACTATATAACTACACCGTAATTAAGAAGCCAGGGGGAAGGGGTGTTGTGTATGTACCATAGTTAATAAAGTATGAGCTTGAGGTAAAGTGCAGGGTTCTGGCCCTGCACTTCTGATTGGCTGTTAGGCGGCCAGATCGGATTGGTTAGTTCTGAGGAATCCGATTGGCCCTTAACAGAGGATTCTTATTGGTTAAAAGAGCTAGCGTTCATAGCTCACTATTGGACAATTCTTACAAGGGTTGCCTATATAAGGCAGAGTTCACTGTTGTTGTTTTGAGAAGTCACTATGCTAATAAAGAGCTGAAAGTCACTATTCAGAGGCTGTCTCAATTTACTCTGACCCATGTCCAAGTACCTAACACAGTTTGCCCGGGTGTTTTGCTGCACTGGACAAGTAGCCACCACCCCATTGGGTGGCTGGTGGTAGCACTGGCGCTGGGGGAAGCTGTGTGTGATTGGTGGTTGGTGGGGCTATTATAGGGGCTGTGGTGGGCAGGGCATGATCAGTGGCAGGCTGTAGAAGAAGAAGGAGGAAGTGGGGAATTGATGAGGGTATAGGACAGTGCTTGCAGCTTTGAAAGGGAAGAAGGGAAGCTACCTCAGTGTCAACTTTGAAATTGGCTGAACTGTGGCCATTTCCTTTTTGTAGCTTTTCTTTAGAGAGTTTTCTCAGGTCTGACACAGCCTGGAGTGAAGGGGCCAGGAAGGGCAGTGTAGAGATAGCTAGGGTGCTGTAACCAAAATAAAATTATTTTTCCTGAGAATCAAGGACATTGGTGCAAGTGTTCGAAAGGTGGAGACTGAGGTTACCTAGCAACTGGACTACATGCTGATTGGACCATGTGACTGATGACTCTGGGGGGAAGTGACAAAGTTTTACTTTTAATTGGGTATAAAACCGGTGGGAACTTAGAGCCGGTTTTCCACCAAGAAAATGCCAATTCGATATGTCCCAATAAAATGTTCTTTGAGGAATATGCCTGGCCTGGAGTTCTGATTGAAAGGGATATATGACTTGGAACCTTGGCACTCAGGCTGCCAAATGCCTGCTTTGCACTGAAAACTCTGGGGTTTCCACACTGCACTAACCCCTCCCCCTGCTCTCTGTGGTTCAGAATTCAGCAAAGCTTTAATACTGTCCTAGAAATAATACAAAAAGGGGGACTGGGGAGGACACAGTCCTGGTCAGCAGGAGCAATTTGAGATATTATGCAAAACTGTTTGGTCCAGGAAAAAGGTTTTCACTGCATAGAGAGGAAGTCAGCCAGCAGGCAGGCAGAGCCACAGCCCACTGCCAATTGTGTGCTCCCCTCTCACAGCCCGTGCCCAACTCCACAGCCTGCTGACCGCACGCTTCTGCCCACTGCCTGCTGCCAATTGTGCACTGCCCTCCACAGCCCCCTCAATTGCCCCCACCCACTGCCAATCATGTGCTCCCTCCCCCAGTGCCATTACTGCCAACTGTCACCCGATCAGCTGGTAGCTACTTCTCTGGTGCAGTGAAATGCATGGATGAAACTGGGGAATGGGCTGGGATGAAGAGCTGGGGGTGGAGGGCCAGGGGGCCATTGATGGTGGACAATCACTGGCAGAGGGCCAGTAGAGGAGGAACGCCTTCCATTGTTTGGCCTCAGCACCTAAACATTCTGTTACGAACTAAGCAAACGCTTTAGTTTAAAATCCTAATAGTTTTGTTTCCACAGCAGGCTCGTAATCCTGCACTTCTGATTGGCCCGTGAACAGCGGATTGTGATTGGCCAATTCTGGCTAATCTGATTGGCTGACAGCGGGTCGCCGCTGATTGGCCACTGCCAACACGGCAAGCTCAAACCATTGGTTATTGTGACAGCAGCCAGCTCTATAAAAGGAGCTGCTGCTGCCCAGTAGCTCTGCTCTGTTCTGAAGTCACTAATAAAGAGTCGGAGTCACTATTTGATGTCTCATCTCCGTTCCTTGCGCCCACGCTCCAGATCTAACACTGGCGATGAGGATGGGATGCGGAGATGATAGAGCTGATTGAACACTCACCGAACGTTAACAGAGCACGTGGCTAAGAGCGCACCAAAAGTTGCAGAATGACCAGCAGCGCTATACCACCTGCTCCATTTGACCTGGCTAATGAAGACTGGGACTCGTATATGGACAGGTTCCAAATGTTCCTGGAGACCAACAATTTGAAAGATGCTACGCTTGGCAAGAAACAAGCTGTATTTCTGACCCATTGTGGGCCCGCCGTTTTTAAAATGGCAAAAGCACTTGTGAAACCAGCAGAAGTCAAGACAATGGACTGGGACAACCTCGCCCCAATTCTACGGGCTCATTATGCACCCGCGGTGCCAACACTCATCAGGAGACACGAGTTTTACCAGAGGGACCAGCAGGAAGGCAAAAATGTTGGAGACTTCATTGCTGACCTTAGAAACCTAGGGGGACTCTGTGGCTTCGCAAACCTCGAGAAAGCCATGAGAGATCAAATTGTTCTGGGCCTAAAAGACCCCATGACCCAGAGCAAGATTATGGCGCAGGGAGACATCAGCCTCGCAGATGTCATTGCCGATGCTACTGCAGCAGAAGCAACCAGGAAGTCAGCTGCTCAAATGCGCCGAGCGAACGCACCACATCGCCAACTCGCCAGTGACACTACGCCTCTCTCTGAGAGGCACACAATGACCACCCACCATGAAGACCTCGAATCCTCATCAGAAAGTGAGGAAGAGGAGGTCAACAGACTCAGATCAGAACACAACCAGTGAGACCAACAAAATCGTAAGCCTTCGAGTCAATGTGCTGGATGCGGGGGAAACCACCCACGATCAGACTGCAAGTTCCTAGACGCACTCTGCTGTTCCTGTGGAAAGAGGGGCCACATCGCAAAGGTCTGCAGAAGCAGGCGAGGGCCCAGCCCAATCCGAAGAGAAAACAACTTCCGGCATACAACAGGCACTCCACCAATAAATCGGGACCGCCTAAACAACCAATGGAACCAATACTACAGAAATCGAGCGCCCGCCAATTCAACCAGACGAGAAGAGGCCCATCAAACCATCACCATCAGCCACACGTCCTCCCTTGATGCGAGGAAAATCCGAGTGAAGGTCACCATTGAGAATCAACCATGTGTTATGGAAGTCGACTCTGGGTCGTCCCTGTCAATGGTCTCCTGGAAAACTTTAAAACAGTTGATCCCTGACATTCGTCGCCAGGACCTCAGCACTCAAAAAATCATACTAAAAGACTACCAAGGAAACAGAATTCCAGTTGCCGGTTCCAGCCACATCCGAGTATCCTTCAAAGACCACACCGCAACCCTACCTCTTACCATCGTCGATCAAGATCGGCCCAGTTTGTTGGGTTTGCAATGGTTCACGCCACTAGGAATTGAACTAGCGGGCATCAACCAAACCGGAAGCGATGACTGGGAAGTGGCCCTCGTCCAGGAATTCCAGGACGTTTTCACCGAGAAGCTAGGCAAGTACAAGGGAACCCCCATATCGTTTAATCTCAGCCCTGATGTTGCGTCCATTCGCCTTAAGCCTCGTCGAGTGCCCTTTGCACTCAAGCCAAAGATTGATGAACAATTGGACAAATTAATAGCCCAGGGTGTGTTGGAACTGATCGATCACGTCCAGTGGGAGACTCCAATTGTAACCCCCATAAAACTTGACGGATCCTTAAGAATTTGTGGGGATTACTGGGCCACCCTAAATCACGCACTTCAGCAGAGCGCTTACCCTGTATGTGTGGTCCAACATCTTCTTCATTCCCTGGGAGGTGGGAAAATATTTGCAAAATTGGACCTAGCTCAGGCATACCAGCAGTTGCCCATAGATGCAGAGACTGCAGAAGCCCAAACTATAGTCATGCATAGAGGTCCATTCAAGTGTAATAGACTCCAATTCAGAGTGAGTGTAGCACCTGGCATCTTCCAAAGTCTGATGGAAAGATTGCTTCAAGGCATAAAAGGGGTCGTGCCATACTTCGATGATGTCTTAATAGCTGCCCCCAACAGAATCCTGCTAGAAAAATGACTCAGAATGGTCCTCCAGAAATTTAAAGACGCTGGCCTTAAGGTCAAGAAAGACAAGTGCCAACTTTGTACTGAGAGGGTTGAATTCCTTGGGTACCTTCTTGACAAACAGGGAATTCACCCAACAGAGAAAAAACTCACTGCAATAAAAAACGCCCCAAGACCTAGGAATAAAACAGACCTCCAAGCCTTCCTGGGACTCATTAACTTTTATAACATCTTCTTGCCCCAGAAGGTGACTGTTGCTGAACCCCTGCATAGGCTCCTCAATAAGAAGACTTCCTGGGTCTGGGGACATCGTGAAGAGCGAGCTTTTCAGCAAGTAAAGGACTTGTTAACTTCAGATGCTGTATTGATTCAATATAACGAGACTTTGCCTTTAACTGTCACCTCACTGTTTGGAGTAGGAGCCATCCTGAGCCACGTCCTACCAAACGCTACTGAGGCACCTATTGCATTCTTTTCAAGAACTTTATCTAAAACTGAGAGATACTATAGCCAACTTGATAAAGAGGCTCTCGCTATTGTATCTGCGATTAAATGATTCCATGAGAATGTATATGGAAGATCTTTCTCCATAATTACCAACCACAAACCATTACTTGGCATTTTAGCGGGAGACAAACCAACTCCCCACATCTTATCACCGAGAATGACACATTGGTCAGAGTTTCTAGCCGCATACGATTACCAACTGCTACACCGCCTGGGGAAAGCCATTCCCCACGCTGATGCTTTGAGCCATTCTCCATTACCAGAAGTCATAGATGACCCAGCTCCAACCCTCGCTACGCTACAAATCGAAACTCTTCCTTCACCACCGCTGACTGCACAAGACATCGCCTCAGAAACAAGGAAGGATCCTTGTTTGGCACGTGTCCTCAGCTGGGTAGAAAGAGGTTGGCCTGACAATGAACCAAACGACACCTTCAAGCCATTCAAAAACCAGCAAACAGAACTTTTCTCCCAAAAGGGATGCATCTTGTGGGGAGACAGAGTCGTCATCCCAGAGAGATTACAGCATAAAGTCCTAAAACATATCGTGCGAATGAGGGCACTAGCAAGAAGCTATGCTTGGTGGCCAGGTATAGATAAGCGAATAGAAACCTGGGTGGCCACTTGCAGCAAGTGTCAGGACACTCGTTCATCTCCACCAAAAGCACCACCAACTGAATGGGAAGCACTCCGAGGTCCTTGGTCCCGTATCCACATCGATTTTGTGGGACCTACCAAGGGACATATATTTCTTATAGCAGTGGATGCCTACTCCAACTGGCTGGAGGTCCTCAAAATGAAGAGCACCACCACAGAAGCCATCACTAAAAAACTAAATAGACTATTCGCTACGCACGGGTTGCCAGATGTCCTAGTTTCGCATAATGGCCCCCAATTCACCACTCTGGCATTCGAACAGTATCTGGCAGAGCGGGGGATACGCCATGCGTTGACATCGCCAGCTCACCCTGCGGCCAATGGCAGGGCTGAGTGAATGGTCCAATTCGTAAAGAAAACTTTACAAAAGATGGAGCAAGTGGACATTGACGACAAGGTGACCCAGATGCTTCTCCTCCAACATATTACCCCAAACAGCACTACAAACAGAACCCCGGCCGAACTTCTGATGGGCCGGAGACTTCGCTCACATCTTGACTGCTCGCACCCTACCTACACACCCCAAAAGCCCATGGGGTCCAGCAGCAGGTATCGCACCTTCAAGGTAGGCGACCCAGTCTTCGCAAAAAACTTTTCCAGTGACCCATTGTGGGTCCCCGCTACCATAACTCAACTTATGGGTCCACGTTCCTACCGTTTACAAACTGCTGACAGAAAAATGTGGAAGCGACATATCGATCAACTGCGCTCCAGGCTGGCATCTACCCCCGTCACAAACCCCGAACCTCAAACCTGGGGGGGGAGGGAAATTGAGGGGACCAGAGAAGAATTAGCATATGACCCAGTACGTGAAAAACAGCAATCAGCACAACCAACCCAGAGATATTCACCTTCTGAAGGAGAGCCGGGCCAGACGATCGCCTCACCACAGAGCAGCACTGCGACAGCAGCAAATCCAAGGGATCCGGAGGACAGCCTTAACAGAAGCAGAGATGACAACCCCGAGTCACCCAACGGAGAGGGCGGAACATCTTTGCCAATAAGCGCAGCAAGCAGCCCACCGAGACCAGAGTCAGGGCAAGGACTGGTGGAGCAACGCAGATCAGGTAGACAGGTGAAACGATCTGCCTACCTGCAAGAATACATCACCCCACCCCTCAGATGGAACCTAGGGGGAAGGGATGTTACGAACTAAGCAAACGCTTTAGTTTAAAATCCTAATAGTTTTGTTTCCACAGCAGGCTCGTAATCCTGCACTTCTGATTGGCCCGTGAACAGCGGATTGTGATTGGCCGATTCTGGCTAATCTGATTGGCTGACAGTGGGTCGCCGCTGATTGGCCGCTACCAGCGTGGCAAACTCAAACCATTGGTTATTGTGACAGCAGCCAGCTCTATAAAAGGAGCTGCTGCTGCCCAGTATCCCTGCTCTGTTCTGAAGTCACTAATACAGAGTTGGAGTCACTATTTGATGTCTCGTCTCTGTTCCTTGCGCCCATGCTCCAGATCTAACACATTCTGTTCCAAAAGAGACACCCCATCCCAGAGTAGGGAGAAAAGTATAACAAAGACACTCAGGTAAATTCTGCCTTAATTGTGCTACAGTGAGTGGGAGAACTGATTCATGGAGATTCTCAATCATCCAGATCATGGTTGTCCGAAAGGTGTTTTTCAAAGGGCAACTGGACTTTCTTGGTTTTGTTTTTTCCTTGAAAACATTTCACTTCTCATCCAATAAGCTTCTTCAGTTCTGACTGAATGGCTGGGAATAGAAGCATTTGTATTCTTTGCAGTCACTTGGTTGTTAGCGCTCTGAAGCGTTAGCTCTCTGAGAGCTATTGAGGTCACTTGGGGGTTTATCTGTGCCCTCAGGGTCACCTGAATCAGAGTGCAAATGGGTATGGAACCTTCTTGGGACTGCTGAAAGGACTACGTTGTAGTCAGGAGATAGGTGGTATACAGATAAATCTTGTCAACAACACAGTCTTTTCAACAGTCCCGCACCCATTTGCACTCTGCCTGAATTTCTCTTTTCCCCCTCTTATACTAAACCAAATTGAGGCAGGATTGTGTTGAATTTCCTTTTCCACACTCTCCCTTTTCCAGCACTGAGCTGTCCTCCCTTAACAGTTCATCTATTCCTTCATTACAATCATCTTTGTATTCCTTTACAGTATCTAAAACAATGAAGGAAGGGGATTTTTTTGTATAAACATCTATGAAATCAAGGAAAGGAGAGCAGTGAGGAAGGAACAATCCCTAAAAAGAAAAGGCAGGCAGTGAGAAACCAGGCCACAGATAAACTGGTCTTTCCTACATGGATGGGAAGAATAAAGAAACAGGGAAACCACCAGTGAAGTCTTGCAATAGCTCCAGCCCACCAGCCAGTCTGGCCTTGGCTTAAGTTGGCTTAAGAAACAGCCTGGAATAACACAGAAGGCAAAGAGTGCAGAACTGCTTAAATTGCACAGCATCCTACATTTATCCAAAGGCCTTATATTTCATCTCTTTGTGCTTATGAGCTATTTCCACTACTAGGTCTAATGTAGGCATACAGGTGAAACTCGAAAAATTAGAATATTGTGCAAAAGTTCATTTATTTCAGTAATGCAACTTAAAAGGTGAACCTAATATATGAGATAGACTCATTACATGCAAAGCAAGATAGTTCAAGCTGTGATGTGTCATGATTGAGATGATTATGGCTTACAGCTCATGAAAACCCCAAATCCACAATCTCAGAAAATTAGAATATAGTGAAAAGGTGCAATATTCTAGTCTCAAAGTGTCCCACTCTAATCAGCTAATTAAGCCATAACACCTGCAAAGGGTTCCTGAGCCTTTAAATGGTCTCTTGGTCAGGTTCAGTAGGAATCACAATCATGGGAAAGACTGCTGACCTGACAGTTGTGCAGAAAACCATCATTGACACCTTTCATAAGGAGGGAAAGCCTCAAAAGGTAATTGCAAAAGAAGTTGGATGTTCCCAAAGTGCTGTATCAAAGCACATTAATAGAAAGTTCTGTGGAAGGGAAAAGTGTGAAAGAAAAAGGTGCACAAGCAGCAGGGATGACCACAGCCTGGAGAGGATTGTCAGGAAAAGGCCATTCAAAAGTGTTGGGGACTTTCACAAAGAGTGGACTGAGGCTGGAGTCAGTGCATCAAGAGCCACCCCACATAGACGGATCCTGGACATGGGCTTCAAATATCATATTCCTCTTGTCAAGCCATTCCTGAACAACAAACAACATCAGAAGCATCTTACCTGGGCAAAAGAAAAACAGAACTGGTCTGTTTCTCAGTGGTCCAAAGTCATCTTTTCTGATGAGAGCAACTTTTGCATCTCATTTAGAAACCAAGGACCCAGAGTCTGGAAGAAGAATGGAGAGGCACACACTGCAAGATGCTTGAAGTCCAGTGTGAAGTTTCCACAGTCTGTGTTGATTTGGGGAGCCATGTCATCTGCTGGTGTTGGTCCACTGTGCTTCATTAAGTCCAGGGTCAATGCAGCCATCTACCAGGAGATTTTGGAGCACTTCATGCTTCCTTCTACAGATGAGCTTTATGGGGATGCTGACTTCATTTTCCAGCAGGACTTGACACCTGCCCACACTGCCAAAAGCACCAAAACCTGGTTCAATGACTGTGCTTGATTGGCCAGCAAACTCGCCTGACCTGAACCCCATAGAGAATCTATGGTGCATTGCCAAGAGAAAGATGAGAGACATGAAACTGAACAATGCAGAAGAGCTGAAGGCCACTATTGAAGCATCCTGGTCTTCCATAATACCTCAGCAGTGCCACAGGCTGATAGCTTCCATGCCACGCCACATTGAGGCAGTAATTGCTGCAAAAGGGGCCCAAACCAAGTACTGAGTACATATGCATGCTTATACTTTTCAGAGGTCCGATATTGTTCTATGTACAATCCTTGTTTTATTGATTGCATGTAATATTCTAATTATCTGAGATTGTGGATTTGGGGTTTTCATGAGCTGTAAGCCATAATCATCTTGATTATGACAAATCATGGCTTGAACTATCTTGCTTTGCATGTAATGAGTCTATCTCATATATTAGTTTCACCTTTTAAGCTGCATTGCTGAAATAAATGAACTTTTGCACGATATTCTAATTTTTTGAGTTTCACCTATAGATGAAGAGAAAGCTCTTTATATACAGTCCCTGCTCCCACCTGGTCCATTAGTGAAATGAATCAAAAGGGAACTGCCTCTTCCCCCTTCACTCTTGCTTTTCTGTCCTTATGAATTTTTCTAATAAAGCTGCTTTTATTTCAGATAAAATAGTTATATATAGACTGTGCCTTTTTCTCCCTCAGTGGAACACTTAATTATTTAAGGACTCAATGTTCTTTCAGTGTTGTTTTTCATTCAAGGAAGCCCTCCTCTAACAAGGGCTCCTGCTGCTGAATTCAGATCTCCAATACCTGCATGTACAGGCAAACCTTTACTGACAAGGAAAGCTAGCTAATTATAATTGGACAGGGAAGAAATATCATAATTGGGAAACTACATTGAGAGTGCCCTTTGTTGAGCTGCCCTATAGTGAATGTCGGCCAAGGGATCAATTAAAAAAGACATCCCTCTTCAAAGATTAGCAGATATATTTGATGGAGAGAGACCTAGAACCCAGATTGTGTATGGCTTTATACCAGTGGTTCTGAACCTCAGCAAAGTTATGAGTGGACTCCGAAAATTCCCCAGCCAACATAGAGGCAAATCAGTGTATTCATTCAAGATATGTTCAGGATCAGGTTCTCTCCTTGGTAACTTAGGTATGATATTTTGAACTAGCTTTAATTTCCAGATCAACTTGAAAGGCAGTTCTGTGAAGACAACCTTGCACTAATGTTGATGAACCAATAAAAATACTTTGTTATGGATGTTTTATCTATCTGCATCTGTACAGGATACAGAATAGTAACCTTGAGGTTACCGGAGTATGGATCATCCGCTGACCTTCTCATCAATCAGTTCCCATTGTACACTTCAGTCTGAAAAATGTCCCTCTTTAAGACAGTTGTAGAATCAGGTTCTTGGTGCTTCTCAGGATCTAACGAGGTGACACCACTTGTTTCTGCAGAGGGCCCATGTGTCACTATAATAAAACTTTGAAAAGACATTGATGATCTTGAAAGTTGTATTTTCCTGTATTTTTGAGGTAATAGGTAGACAATCATAGTTAAATTATGTCTAAGCCAGTAGCTCAAGTGCTGGACCAAAAGTGAGGAAACACAAGATTTCACAAAACTACTAGGTGACCTTGGGCCAAACTCTCACTCTCGGCCCTAGACATTTATAACCTCCCATAAAGAAGATTTTATCCTACAGTGAATTGCTTTTGGCTGATAATAACTTGTCTGTCTGTCTGTCTGTCTGTGTCTCTCTATCTCACAGTGAATGGAGGCACTCTGATGAATGGCAAAAGAGCTAAATGTGGGTACTCAGCCTGCTAAATTCTATTCATATGGCTGTCTCTTCTCAAACTTGGAGGATGATTTTTTTCTGAAGGACGTTTAAATGAAATGGAAACTATTTTCTGGTCCACACATAAACATTTTGCAAAGCGATTTGATATTCACTAGTGCTTGTCAGAATAAAACTATGTATTCAGACATAGCTATAAAGCAGATATGGGAAACAAAACTTGATTGTTATGAGTGAGCCAAAGATCCTGTTTTTTCATATTATATACAAAAAAAAGATGAATGTACAACAAAAAGCAATTAAACTATTCTCATGTAGCTGAACAATTATTTTACTTTTTTCTGATTGCTCCTGTATCTTGTCTTCTTACTTTATAAAGAAAATTGATGGATACAGTTAAATGAATTGTGTATCTGGATAACTCTGTTCAAAATGAACAATACCTGAGAAGTCAGAGGCCATGGCTCAACCTTCTGATATTCTAAAGGATGACAGGAGGCTATACCATGACATGATTGAAGTGTTTGGCCTGTTGTTTTTATTTTCTTCAAAGTTTTAAAGGTAGAAATAGGACAAAAGCCTTCTGAGAATGAACACTGTGAGGGTTCTATATAATTCAGAACTTTCCTACTTCCTACAATAAAGCCTCTAAGCTGTCTGTCGATGGAGATTCTCAGTCATCCAGGTCATGGTTATCTCAAAGATTCTTTTTTCAAGAGGCCACTGGACTTTCCAGTTTTTCTTTGAAGACATTTCGCTTCTCATCCAAAAAGTTTCTTCAGTTCTGACTGGATGGTGAGGAATGGAAGGATCTCTATTCCTTGCCGACAACTGGTCATTTGCATTCTTTTAGAAAGTTGTTGAGGCCACCTGGAGGTTTATCTATATCCAGGGTCACCCAAGCAGTATGAATGGGTGTGGAGCCTTCTTGGAACTGTTGAAAGGACTTTGTTGTGGACTGGAGACAGATGATGTAATATCTCTCCTGCTCTGTTGAGAGTGGGCTATTCAATTTTGACATAGAAGCTAAGCAATCATTATTCAGGCCAACTCCTCCAAAAGCACTGCCAATACATCAGTACCCACCTGGCACAGTCATGCCCTGGCAACATTCATTTCCACCTTTGAATCCATGACATTCTCTTAATATCTTCCTCAGTCCATTAGTGAAATCACTTTGTCTTTCGCTATGCTGATATTTAAATATTTTTCAGGACATCCTTTGGGTATGTAAAACCAGTTGGGCTTCCCTACCCGTTCTTTTGGAGATAAATTCAGGTGAGAAGTGGGGATGGGATGTACGAGGTGCACACTTCCTTTATAGTCCTTGGTCAGTCTTCTCCATTTCCATTCTGTTACTCTTTCCTTAAAGAGTTGGACACAGAATGGCACATGAAATGTGAAGAAAATAACAAAATGTATTTGTTGAAATAAACAGCTTTGTGTTTTGTTGCCAGGAAAGCTAGACTTGAACTTCACTTTAAATATATATGTTAACCTTTGGAGCAGGAGCTGCTACTGACAGATAATACCATAAACCTCAAAACTAATTAAACAGAGTCTTTAATTAATTTGGGCTTCTGTTTATTAAACATTAACATTATTTTTACCCATAAATTATTGATATGGGAAGAAGAAATACACAAGCAATTCTGTTTCCCATGCTAAAATATGATTGAAAGTCATTCACCTCAATCAAAATGGGTTTGTACCAAAAGGGCATTTAAGGAATAATATAAGAATGATAATGGATGTGTTGGCTCACCCCAAGAAGCAAGTGGTGCTGATATTTGTGGACACACAAAAAGTGTTTGGTAACCTAAATTGGCAATTTTTTATTAATCAACCGAATATGATGAACTTTGGACAAAAATTTATAGGGATGATTAAGGCAATATATACCACACAAACAGCAAAGATAATACTAAATGGAGAAACAACAGATAAATTTAATATAACCAAGACTGGGATGCCAACTATTCCCACTACTATTCATCTTATCAGTAGAGGTATGAATAGAATGGAATGGAATAGAATAGTGCGGTATCTGCCATCCCGCATCTGATGGGCGGCTCATGATAGGGAGCGAAGGGAAGGGAAACGACAGGAAGCGAGGTTTCCTCTTGATGAGCGCGCCCCGAATGTCTTGGCACACGCTCTTTTATTGTGCTTTTTTACAAGAAAATGATTTAATCAAAAAGCTCAAGTCAAACATGATAATCTCATCAGGATGTGCATGTTTACAAAGCTGCATACCGGACAGATCATTTACAGTGTGGATAAGCTTATTAACAACCGTCTAGCTCCTTGTCCCTTGTACGTGCCTTGCAAAGGTCACTGAAGAGACAGAAGTTAATGATTACACGTGAATGATACAATGTTGCAAACACTTGAATGATACATAGTTGCAATGATACATAGTTGCAATGATACATAGTTACAACATCTCCTCTGTTTTTATTATTTATGACAAGTCTTCTTCCTCGTCCGAGAAGACAGGAACCATTTTTATGAAATGTTCGCCGTCCCCGTCATCTAGGCAAGAGTGCGACCCGTCAGCGTCAGGGTTGTCCAAGGAGCGGTAACTCAGCAATGACATTTTTTCGTCCGGTGTTGAGGATATAACATGAGCTTGCAATAGCACATTAACATCAGCAGTTATAGAGGATAATTAATTTTTTAAAAAAATTGCAATATTCTATTAAAACAACAAGGTCGTATAATACATATCAATATAATGATTATTAATGATCCTGCCAATGCAGTTAAAAAAGGTTGTAAACCATGGCAAAATAGAAAACAAGCCCCCCTGCTATCGGCATAAAGACAACATTCTTCTTTAAGCATAGCACACAATCCCTCTTGTTTTTTTAAAAAAATAACAGATCTAAATCTTTACGATTTTGCAAGAGGGGGTATTCCATGGGTACCTGTAGGGATATAAAATCATCAGAGTTATACACACAAGCCATACTTGAGTGCAAAAAGATTTGGATTTAACAATTTCATCCCCGTGGACACATGCCATGAAACCGGTAGAACAAGTCCAAACAAAATTATTGCCAGGGATAAATTACATTCCTTTCAGGCGTGATGTTAAAGTTCCTCCTGAAGTGGTGTAGATTGCAGGATATCCCCTGGTTGTGTGGGTGCGTCTGCCAAATCGAATTGAAGTGGTGGGTAGAAGTCTTCTATGCGAGAAAAATTGGTTGTAGAACTTAAACGAACTCCTTGAAAGTCAGTTATAGTCCAAGCAATATTATATCTTCTATGAGGCTTCTGCGGATTGTCATGGACAGTTCTTTTGAAGCGTCGTTTGTTGACAGGATCAGAGTTCGGGTGTATAAAAACATCACAAGCAGGAGAGAGGGCTATGGACAAGTTAGTTGTAGAACATTTGCGAAATGAGGAGGGAATGCAATTAGTAGAAAAAGGATAATAATTACAATAATGACAATAAAGATTAATTTGGGAATTCATCAAGGATGTTAGTTGGGGTGGGGGAACCCATAATACAATAGAAGGACATCTAGGTCCCCCTATGTTTAGATTGAATAGAGGAAAAGATTTTAAGGTTCCTTTCCATAGGAAGAGTAAAGAAGGAACAAAAGAGCGAGTGGTAGAGTGTTCTTTAAACAAAACAGAAGTGACAGAGTGAAAACTACGGGTAGCATTTTCATGACGTACCCACATGGAACAAGTATAATAGCCTTCTGTTAATGAAATGGTTTTAACACGAATAGTCTTTTGACAGGAAGCATAGGTTTTGTTGAAGTAAGGTAGAAATTGCAAAGAAGATATAGGCAAGAATATCAGGAAGAGTTTTAAGATACAGATGTAGCAGAGGAATTCCCATGATAGGGTCTAACCACCCTACCAGGGATCCAGCAAGTGGTTTTGTCTGGTAGTAAAATCGCAGCGTAGCCTCGTCCCCAAGTGAGAAGCTCAGCGGGACCCTGCCAGGCAGGATCTGGCAATCTGCGATAATATACCAGAGGTCTGTTAGGCGGGGGTGAGGGGGAGGAAAAATGACGCGAAGCAGCAGAAGTGGGAGGAATGCCAGTCAGATTAAGAAAGTTTAAAGTGTAAAGACAAATGTTAAGAGAATTTTGCAATGCTGGGAGGTTCGGGGTTTTTTCCCGCAACGAATATCGATCAAGAGCACGTTTCAGAGATAAGTTTGCTCGTTCCACAACAGCCTGCCCCTGGCTGTTGTAGGGAATCCCAAACTTGTGGGTTACATCCCATCTGTTACAGAAGTCCTGGAAAGCAGAACTTGTATAGGCAGGTCCATTGTCAGTTTTGATTTCTTTTGGACGTCCCAGCAAGGCAAAGGTACGAATTGAATGATTGATGACATGTTTTACAGTTTCTCCCCTTTGAGGGGTGGTCAGAATAAACCCTGAATATGTATCTATGGAAACGTGCAAATATTTCCAAGGGGCAAAAGGTGGATACTGAGTTACATCCATTTGCCAAATTTCACAAGCTTTTAATCCTCTAGGATTTACTCCTATGGGAATGGAATGTCCTTGCTTACTACACGTGGGGCATTGTTGAATAATGGCAGCAGCTTCTGCCTGAGTTAGAGCAAATTGAAAAGTTATCATAACTTGGCGGGGGAGATTCAAACACATTCCCTGTTTCTATTTTATAATGGACCATTAAAGCCTCCATAATTTTCCTCCAAGTGACCAAAATGCCAATAGGTGCATGAGGAGGACTATGAAGATGTTCACCAATTTTTTGCCAAGTGGAAATTTTTAAGGACCCTTCCTCTGAATAATTAGGACAATGTTGCCACACATAAGCCAATAATGTAGCAATAGGTTTCATTTTTACAGGCGAGCCCTTTAAATTAGCAGAATATTTAGAAGAAGCGACTAACTCCCTCAATTCCTTCAGATGCTGCATCTGTTGTTGAGAAAAGTTTCCACCCATACTTACGAAAGTCGAGACCGTGTTTCAGAACCGATGATGTGCAATTCACTTCAGGCCTGCGATGCACAGCTCCCATCGAGCTGATAAGATATGGGCGCGTCGCAACGTATCCCCCTTAGGGAATCATGTCGGGGTCACCAGAATGCGGTATCTGCCATCCCGCATCTGATGGGCGGCTCATGATAGGGAGCGAAGGGAAGGGAAAAGACAGGAAGCGAGGTTTCCTCTTGATGAGCGCGCCCCGAATGTCTTGGCACACACTCTTTTATTGTGCTTTTTTACAAGAAAATGATTTAATCAAAAAGCTCAAGTCAAACATGATAATCTCATCAGGATGTGCATGTTTACAAAGCTGCATACCGGACAGATCATTTACAGTGTGGATAAGCTTATTAACAACCGTCTAGCTCCTTGTCCCTTGTACGTGCCTTGCAAAGAGACAGAAGTTAATGATTACACGTGAATGATACAATGTTGCAAACACATGAATGATACATAGTTGCAATGATACATAGTTGCAATGATACATAGTTACAAGAGAATAGAATAGAATAGAATTCTTTATTGGCCAAGTGTGATTGGACACACGAGGAATTTGTCTTGGTGCAAATACTTGCAGTATACAAAAAAGAAAAGATACATTCATCAAGTATCATAAGGTACAACATTTAAGGATAGTCATAGGGTACAATCAACAATCAAATCATACTAGGAAACAGTTAATATAAATTGTAAGGATATAAGTGACAAAGTTACAGTCCTACAATCACATGTGGGAGGGGATGAGTGATAAGCAGTGATGAGAAGATTAACAGTAATAGTAGTGCAGACTTTGTAATAGTTGAACAGTGTTGAGGGAATTATTTGTTTAGCAGAGTGATGGCTTTCAGGAAAAAGCTGTTCTTGTGTCTAGTTGTTCTGCTGAGCAGTGCTCTATAGCGTTGTTTTGAGAGAAGGAATTGAAACAGTTTATGTCTGGGATGTGAGGGGTCTGTAAATATTTTCACGGCCATCTTTTTGACTTGTGCAGTATTCAGGGCCTTGATGGAAGACAGGTTGGTAATTAATTACACATACCAGGCAAATGTAAGAAATAAAAGGATTTAGAATGAAAAAAGAAGAATATAAGATACAAGCCTTTGCAGATGATTTGGTGTTTATTTTAGAAGACCCATTAGAGACAGGAACTATGCTAATACAAGAAATAGAAGAATTTGGCAAGGTAGAAGGGTTTAAAATAAATAAAGATAAAACAAAGATAATAACTAAGAACCTTATTCCAAGTCGGAAAGAAGAATTGGAGGAGAAACTGGAGATCCAGATGGTTAAAAAAGTGAAATACCTTGGAATTTGGTTGATAGCAAAATGTTCTTCTATAAAAGAGGACAACTATAATAAACTATTACAACAAATACAAAAAGATTTGGGTAATTGGGCAAAATTACAACTATCACTGATTGGAAGAATTGCTACTATCAAAATGAATATAATACCCAAAATCCTGTCTCTCTTCCAAACAGTACTAATAAAATTAGGAAGATTTTTTTTGAAGAATTAAATAAAGTAATAATAAAATTTATCTGGCTAGGGAAGAAATCCCAAATAAAATTAAGGCTTTTGAAGGATAGTAGAAATAAAGGGAGGTTTTGGACTCCTGGATTGGGAAATTAATACCATGTGGTAGCCGTGACATGGCTCAAAGGCTGGATAAATTTAAACAATAAAAGAATACTAACAATAGAGGGTCATGATCTGCAGCTTGGCTGGCACACATTCATCTGGGAGGAGAAAAACAAACTACACTCATATTTCCAGAGACATCAAGTGAGGAATGCCCTGCTATATGTCTGGGAGAAAATCAAGGTATGAAAATCGCAACTTGGCTATCGACTATGGAAGCAATGAAATACCCCAATGTATTAGATTTAAACAAGGTAGTAAGATACAAAGAGTTATTGGATGAGCAAAGGGAATTAAAATCTAATCAAGGGTTAAAGGCCTAAGGAATAGAGATAGATTGGTAGCCATACCTACAAATTAGGACAACATACAAAAAAGACTTGGAATGGCTTTTATAAAGATTAATGGGAACGAACTGGATAAAATATTACAGGGAACGGGGGGAAATGATTACTGAAACATAATTATTTTTTAAGATTCAAAATGGAGGAAGAAACAATTAAAGAGACTATGATAACCTGGGGCAAAATTTTTGGGTATAGTATTGAATTGGAACACTGGGAAAAATTGTGGGAGCAAAATTACAAATTAACAATATCAGCAGTATACAAAGAAAACCTGTACAAAATGTTTTACCGTTGGCATTTACTCCTGGAAAGATTGGCCAAAATGTTCCCAAACAAATTGGCAAAATGCTGGAGATGTAACTATAAACAAGAAACTTTCTTTGATATGTGGTGGACCTGTCCAAAAGCTATGAAATACTGGCT
Source organism: Hydrophis major (assembly GCA_033807585.1). Taxonomy (NCBI): domain Eukaryota; kingdom Metazoa; phylum Chordata; class Lepidosauria; order Squamata; family Elapidae; genus Hydrophis; species Hydrophis major. Next base: position 132,152,484 of record CM066329.1, on the reverse strand, counting down.
TAAAGTAAAGAATTGGCTAGAAGAAATTACCAAACAAAAAACTGAGATGAAAACAGAACTATTTTTATTGGTCATATTAAGACAAAATACCTGCAAAAAACTTCAATACATTATACTCCATATAATAACCATGGCCAGAATTGCTTTTGCTCAAAATTGGAAACAAGACAACACTCCTTCTGATATGATAATAAAAAAGGTTAAAATAAAAAAGGTTAAAATTAAAATATAGAGAAGAAATGGAATACTGTAAGATCTGGAATATATGGTATAATTTGTTAGAAAACAGATGTAAAATTGTTACATGAAGAGTATGGAAGAGCTATAGTAAAATGGGGAAATACTGTACAGTATATATATATATATTTTCTGAGGTTCTTGCGGGTATTTGTATGTGGATCTTTGGTTATTCAGGTTTTCTCCCACGTAAGATTGGAAGTATCTAGATTGGAAGCTTGTGGGTATTAAATTTTGATCTCGGCAGTTGCATAGGAATGCGAGGTCACATAAAATGGAAGCTCTTTGGACTTCAAGTTTTTCATAAGTCCTGGTCAGATGGTAGGTTTCCTCCCCGTAGAGGTGCAATATTTGTTTTCTAAGGTTCACGCGGGTATTTGTATGAGAAGCACAGAGCTGAAGACACAAGCCTGAAGATGATGAATGAGACTTCATCAAAACGTTGCCTAGATACTTCCAATCTTACGCGGGAGAAAACCCGAATAACCAAAGATCCATATATATATATATTTGTTTTCTTAAGTTTTCGCAGGTACTTACATGTATGGCACTCAGCTTAGTTCGGGTATTTTCCCACGTCATAATAGTTGTGCTTTTAAATAATAATAATAATAATAATAATAATAATAACAATTGTGGTATACATAAGCCTGATGATGGCAGATGAGATTCTGCTGAAACGTTGCTACAACTTTAAAAGCACAACTATTATGACGTGGGAAAATACCTGAACTAAGCTGAATGCCATATATATATATATATATTTCTTAAGTTTTTGTGGGTACTTACATGTATGGTGTTCAGCTTTGTTCGGGTATTTTCCCATGTCATTGTAGTTGTTCTTTTAAAGTTACAGCAACGTTTCAGCAGAATCTCATCTGCCATCATCAGGCTTCTGTATAATGTTCATCTGTGAGTCAGACTTTTACAGTAAAAGTCTAACTCACAGATGAACACTATACAGAAGTCTGATGATGGCAGATGAGATTCTGCTGAAACGTTGCTGTAACTTTAAAAGAACAACTACAATGATGTGGGAAAATACCCAAACAAAGCTGAATGCCATGTATATGTATATGTATATGTATATGTATATGTATATGTATATGTATATGTATATGTATATGTATATGTATATGTATATGTATGTATGGTATTCAGCTTTGTTCAGGCATTTTCCCACAACATTATAGTTCTGTAGAAGCTTGATGATGGCAGATGAGATTCTGCTGAAATGTCGCTACAACTTTAAAAGCACAACTATAATGATGTTGGAAAATGCCCGAACAAAGCTGAATACCATACATATAGATACCCACAAAAATTTAAGAAAACAAATATATATATTTGTTTTCTTAAGTTTTCCCCAAAGACAAGATCCAGCTAGAAAACCAAGGACTTTATGAAATACATGCAACAATTGTCCAGCTACATACATTGGACAAACCAACAGGAGAATAAATGCACGCATTGCAGAACACAAAAACGCAGTCAGAAAAGAAGAAAATACTTCCTCCCTCTTCCAGCACCTTAAAGCCACAGGACATGAAATTAATTTCGAAGGAACCAAATTAATATCCAACACTGAACACTCCAGCAAGAGAATAATCAGGGAAGCCATCGAAATAGAAAAACACCCCCATAACATGAATAAACGGGATGATAACTCCCACCTACCAGACATCTGGAAACTAGCCCTCACCAACAAATGAGTCCCAGCCACGAAAACCAACACCAGACCCAAAACAACCTGGGACACCATCGCCAATCCCCCTCATCAGACCCAAGCCCAAACCCATCCTATAAACAAAGGACAACCACCATCCAGAAACCAGACCATGGCTGCTTTGCCAGCTGTCACACCCCCGACCCCAAAACCAAACAAGTTGACAAATGCCAAGAACACAGATCCAGACCTCAAACTCGAAGCCAGACCAAACCCAGAATGCTACATCACAGCCACCCACTCAGGATATCACATCAGAAAATTCAGGAAATTACACCACAAGAACTCAAGAAGTTGCAACACAGCAAATGACCCAGGAAATCACAGCACAAGACCAAGAATACCACAGCAATATATCTCACAAGGTCATCACATAACCCATTAGCCAAGCCCTCACAAGTCCATCACACAACCCATTACCCAAGCCGTTAAAACAAGAGAGGATGGAAAAGAGATCACTACAAAACAAATGACCCAGGAGATTACAGCACAAGATCCAGGATAGCTCCACAACAAAACTCACAAGGCCATCACACAGCCCATTATACTAACATCAACTCCATCAACCAATCAAGAGGCAGCAGTGCAGCCAACCAGCCCAGCACACCAGCCCCCACCACCAGTATTTATAGAGAGACGGCAGCTCCGATTACACACTGCTTGCACTGGCACGAAGCTGAAAGCACCAGCCTGAGGATGGCGAGTGGGACCTCGCCGAAATGTTGCCAAGATACTCTTGATCTTACATGGGAAAAGACCCAAACACATCTAGACCTACATACCTGTACCCGTGAAAATCTACAAAAACATATATATATATATATATGTATGCGTATGCGTATGCATGTGTGTGTGTGTGTGTGTGCGTGTGTGTGTGTGTGTTTTATTGCCAAGATACTCTTGATCTTACACGGGAAAAGACCCTGACACACCTAGATCTACACACACACACACACACACACATATATCTGTAAATACTGTTACAAATTAAATGTTGAAATAATTATATAATATATAGAATAGTAACCTATATAGTTAGAAACTATGTCAATATGAGTGAATACTGATACTGGAATGCTGTAATGAGTGGAAATGTGGTGTTATGGTGGAAATATGATTAATAAAAATTTACTTTGAAAAAAAAAATAAAGTATTTGTTTGTTAAATAAAAGAAGTACTATATATTTATCTTCCATTGTCAGAGTGGAAGCCATGGAGGCATAATAGGAAGAGAGAATCTAAGATCCTGACATGAGAAAATATTTGGGCTATTTTGAGGAAATCTTTATATGGAATCAATCACCATCTTACTTTGCGGATCTTATCACCTTCCATACAATAACATTGTTTTTAGTGCTTTTTAAAAAAGCCTTACAGATGGAGGAAGAGAACATCTATATTTTAAATGATAGGGTTTAGGGTTTTTTTTTAAAAGCTATGACATTTTTTCCATCTCTGTTGAGAAAATGCTTTTATATATGTTGAACTTTGTGGAGAAGCACCCATCTCAGTGGTGGGATTCAATTTTTTTTACTACCAGTTCTGTGGGCGTGGCTTGGTGGGTGTGGCATGGTTTGGTGGGTGTGGCTTGGTGGGCGTGACAGGGGAAGGATACTGCAAAATTCCATTCCTTCCCCACCTCACTAACCTGCTTTCCAGTTCCCTTCTCCTGTGAAGGGCAACAAAAGAAGACCCAGCTAATTAGCTGGGACTCAGGAGAGAATAGAGGGGCAGGGACCAGTCAGAGGTGGTATTTGCCAGTTCTCTGAACTACTCAAAATTTCTGCTACTGGTACGCCAGAACTGGTCAGAACCTGCTGAATACCACCTCTGAGCCATTTCTTTCTTCTGCCTCATGATTTCCTAAACTGAAAAGGGAAAAGGGGAAGGTGCATATTTTTTCAAATTGTCAGGGATTGTATTGAAAATTGTTTTGAAAGACTCTAGATTCTAGGTTTTATTATTTATTCATTTAAATGCATTGGCTGCCCAATTCAAGAGTTTCTCATAATTTAGTTGATATATATATTTTCTTTGTCATAGTTTAATTTATATAGTAACACAGGAAATCCTAACCATTTTGTCAGTTCTATCTTTTTTAGTGTCATACTTACCCTCTTTTCTTTAAAACATCCCTTTGTTTTATTCATAACCTTGAAGGACACAGGACTAATGTTCTCTCAGGAGGGCACTAAAGGACAAGTCTAGTACTCTTTCAAAACAACACTAACCCTACCTTTTTAAGGAGGCTACCCAAGACTTGCCAAGGCAGGTTCCTCTAGAGAAGTCAGGAGTCTAGTCTTTCCTGCAGTGAAAAGTGTCATCAGAATTACACCCACCAACTTTCAGGGAGTAGACATGTGTGCAGAAGCCTAAAGAAGTCAGTAGGTACCGACAGATCCTACTCCTGTACTATCCATCATAAAACATTAGATAATATTCACATCAAGAAGATGCAGGAAAAACACCACTTTAAAACTGGAGCAGTTATGGATAATTAGGCAGTCCATTAGCTATGGACTGAACATGAGGTGAAAAGGAATGGCATGAGGTCATGGCATGAAAAAGTAATGACCAAGTGTGTTTGTAGGCCAGTTAGGATGCCTCCTTTACAATCTCATTTCAGAGCTGTGCATCAAGCATTATTAATTTCCCCCAGATGAATCTTCCCAAGGCTTCTCTAACAGAAGACAGTACAGTAAGTTATCTACTTGTGACCACTCATTTTACAATGATTTGCAAATTAAAACAGCCCTGAACAAAGTGACTTGCAACCCTTTTTCAAAGTTACAAGTGTTGTTCTACCATCTCAGTCATTTGATCAGGATTTGGGTGCTTGGCAACCAGCTCACATTTACGATGGTTGCAGAGTCTGCAGACAAATATTTGTGATTGGCGACCTTCCCAGCTGGCATCCCAAAAACCAAATCAACATGGGGAATCAATCACATAATTCACTTAACAATCATGAACCGTAAAATTGGGTCCAGTCACACAATCACTTAATCACTGCATCACTTAATGACTGAAATTCACTAAATGAGAAACCAAATCAACAGGGAAAGCTGGATTCACTCAATCACATAGTCTACTTAACAACCAGGGTCATAAAATTGGGTCCAGCCACATGATCCCTTCATAACTGTATCATTTAGTGACTGAAATTCTGATCCCCAATTGTGATTGGAAGTTGAAGACTGTAATGACTTGGCATTTAACACAGAGGTGGTATTCAGCAGGTTCTGACCAGTTCTGGAGAACTGGTAACAGACATTTTGAGTAGTTGGGAGAACTGGCAGATATCACCTCTGACTGGCCCTGCCCCTATCTGTTCTCTACCTCCCAAGCCCCAGCTGATTGGCTGGGTCTTCTTTTGTTGCCCTGCATAGGAGAATGGAGCTGGAAAGCAGGTTAGTGGGGTGGGGAGGGAATGGAAATTTTACAGTAACCTTCTCCTGCCACGCCCACCAAGCCATACCCACAGAACCAATAATAAAAAAATTGAATCCCACGACTGATTTAAGGGTAGTAGAAACAGCACAGTAATGTTGCATCTGACCTACTGAACTACAGACCAGTAGCCAAATTTTAGTTTAGCATTTTGCATCAATCACGTGTTTAATTTATAGTTCAACACTGTGCAAATGAAGAGAAAGCTTATTCTATAAATCATGGTTAAGTTAACAGTGATAACGAGAGTTGAAATACGGCCATTTTTGAGTAGATCATTTCTCCTATGGCAGTCATTTTGTAGTGATGTTCAAAACAGTCTCACATTTTTTTAAAGCTATTAAGGGTTTACAAAAATGTAGAGGCCTCCTCACTGACATCTTACAAGATACATGGCTGAGGTAATAATAACAAAAAGCGGGAGGAGTAATATGAATATCATATCAGGAGAAAAGATCTGTTCTTCTAATATAAGTTAATTAAATACTTTTGCCAAGCAGAGGTCACACATGGCCACCAGCTTTCTACAAGACTGGGCATACATCATTTTATTATTATTATTATTACTAATTTAAGTCAAGGCAATAACATTTTTGACTGGGCAAGACATGTGATTATTTCAGCATCTTATCTATATGGGATTATCTTGTCTGTGATTCATTGACAAACAATGCAGATGACATTGGGATGAGTGGACACTCTCCTTTGGTGGGAAAAAAAAGCATTTTTGCCAAATTTGGGTATCACAGAGACAAAGTTTTGGAAACAGGCTTTCAACTGAAAAAAGGGATTTTAAGCTATAGTTTCTCCTCTCACTGTATCCTGTATTTATTTTAAGTCTCTGGGCACCAGATACAATATTGCAAACACTTGTCAGAATATTAATCTTTCCCTTGAGATAATAAAATGAAAAGAGACTTGGCAAAGGACAGGATAAAGAATTTAGTTCTTTCTAAATTTTAATGCTGTATGTCTTACATGATAAATGACCGATAGAGCTTTCAATCTACAAACTGTTGCCTTCAAAATATTCCGGAGACCAGCCAATGGGTGACAATTCAATATATAGTTTGGGAATTAAAGCAGCTGAAAACTAGAAGCTTCAGCCAATTTTTGCTGGACTGGGACCATTAACCTCTGCTGAATTCCAAGTTACAGGAGAAATGGAAAGTCAGCAATTGAACTTGATGACTTTGGCATTTTTAGTCAAAAGTTGCTTTCTGACGTAGCACGCCAATTATGATAAAAATAATATTTCAGGTTCATAATTATGCTTTTATAAACCACATTACCTGTATTCATTTGCCCTTTTAAATGATCTCTTTGATGAAAAAATATTGCTATGTATGGGATTACAGTTAGAATCCTTATATCACATATGAACTCAGAAGAAATAGATCAGGTTTATTCTAGCATGTGTACAATTGCATATATTTAATTCTCAGAGCAGTTACTTATATGGTATATAGAAATAGACCATAATTCTGTAGGAGGAAATAATTTGCCCTTCAATCTTCATAATACATCTGCTCTACATTATAAAAGTGTTATTAACCTGTTTTAATAGAACATGTTTCTCTGTGATGATCAGTATAGTAAAAGCATATAAGTTTCATGCTGTCCATGATATGTCGAGAAAGTTTTTTTTAGCTCTCTTGTATTTGGATATTACAAAGTTATTCAGTAAAGCATGCAGTCATCATACATTTTATAAAGTTAGCAAAATATACCAACCTTCCAACAGACCTATTTACTGAAAAACAGCATTCCCCCTGGCATCTCCAGATAACAATTCTTTTTTAAAGTTGCGTTTTATTTGTTCCAAAGATCTCCAGATTACAGATGACAGAAAGATTCAGTTTTTCACACAACCATTTAATCCCCAGGAAGGCCATGCTTGTCTAAACTTGGAAGCTCAGCTGCTATGGAAGAGACACCTCCAGGGAACACAAGGTTTGTAAGTTAAACTGAGAAGACAGTGGCAAATGGTTTCTTTACAGATACCAACCAAGAAGACTTTGTCCCAATGAATCAACAAAAAATTAAATTCAAGGAGAACTTACTTTGATGCAGCTGGAAACTTCAGGGCCACATATGACTTCCAAACCTGAAGAACTCTAAAGAGCCCGAAGGCACATTTCAGAAGGCAACTGGACTTTCTTGTGTTATTTTACTTGAAAATGTTTCACCTCTTATTTAAGAAGCTTCTTCAGTTCTGCAGCTAATTTCTTTACAACTGAAGAAGCTTCTTGGATAAGAGGTGAAACATTTTCAAGGAAAAAACACAAGAAAGTCCAGTTGCCTTTTGAAAAGCACCTTTAGGACAATCATGACCTGGATGATTGAGAATCTCCACAGACATTTCTAAAGAGCTTTGACAAACTGTAACCTTTAATTTGGCCAATGTCCACCAAATTTAAAGCAAAAGGAAGATGAAGTGGTCACTTTTTAAAAAAGATATTTTTACTTATTTTTATTTATTTATTAAATTGTTATGCTGCCCATCTCACCGATACAGCTTTGTAGGCTCATGACTTTACAGGAATGGTGACTGAAGCCATGAACCAAAATTATGAGTCATATCAGGGAGAAAACTGTAACAGGTAGAGACAAAATATGAAAGTGCAGAAACAGTGATAACAAAAGTACAAATAGTTAAGGCCCTGGTGTTCCCTGTCATAACATGGCTGTGAAAAGAGCCATCGAAAAAGCTGAATAATTTTTTTTTAAAAAGATGCTTTTAAATTCTGCTGCTGAAGAATGTTGAGCATTGGACTGCAAGAAGAACAAATTATTCAATCCTTGACAAAACAAAAATACCACACACTGAAAGTTATAATTTAAATATTTTAAATCCTCCAGAATTTTATAACATGATGCTTCCTATTTGAAGTAGCAAGATATCTAGTAATAAAATCTAAGAAAAGTTTCTGAATTATTTTTAAAGACAACTTAAAGGTTGCATATCAGGGTCACACAGTTAAGGTGGTGCCTCCATTTATCTAAATTCTGTTTTAGTAAATTGGGCCTTCATTCAGCCCATATCCAACAAATGCCCTAAACTGATTCTGCTGCTAAAATCACATTTATCTCCAAACTTTTCAATGACACTACCTAGTAATTTTATATGTGAAAACATGTTCAGCCATTCAAATATCATGAAATTGCGCAGAAATCCTTTATGCTACTTTTTGGAATTGGCTCCAGTTATCTTTCAACCATCAATGCATTCACACATTCATGTACCAGTGTGAATTGCTTACATTTATTTTGTCAGGACTGATGGGCCACCTTTTGTTATCCCCATTGTGTCCTTTCATCTGGCAAAGATCTGACGGAGATATTTCCCCATTATATTTCCCTCTATGTACCTTTCCAATCATCATCAGCTCCTAAAAATGTGCTTTAGACTAAATCCACAGAGAGAGAAATAAAATATTTTGATCCAATGTAGTTGGGAATAAACTGTATGGAATGAATGGATGTTGGAATGACCGAGGAAAACAATCCTTGTTGTCTTTTCTCAGATTAAGTGTTAATGAAGTTGGGAATCCATGAAAAGCATTATGAAAGGCAGATATGCCCTATCACTCATGAAATGCACTATAAACTGTGGAAAGGGAACTTCATGAGGACAGTGGTGTCACCCAAGCAGGAAAAGCCCAAAGGGAACATCAAGCCAGCCACAAAACAAACTTGCATAGGAAAAGGAATCAAATAAAAGGTATTAAAGAAGCCCCTTAGACAAAAGCCCAAATAATTAAGAAAACTAAGGAAACAAGAAAAGAAAACCCTTACAAACACAAGACATGCCAAATCAGCAAAACAAACAGACAAAAGACACAAAATATATTGCAAAGGAGACAGACAGGAGATTGCCACAAAACAAATATAAGAAACCAGTAAGCAAAAAAAAAGACTAGGACAAAACTGATAATCCAATCAAACCACCCTGCGGAGTTTACCCTCTGGCGGAAATGAAGGCAACCCCTGACAGGATTTAAAACATTAAGAAATACAAACACAAACACACACACACAAAAGGAGAAAAGGTATAAAAAATCAGGGGGTTATCATACAAAGCTAGCTAGCCCCAGGAACGCAGAGTTCTTGCTATCTCTTCCTGAAAATAAAAAGATCCAGCTTTCAAGCAGTTGTCTGTATCCTTGCACCGGAGTTCTCCCAGCAGGAAAATCGAATCCTCAGAAGAAAGACATTTTCCAAGCCCTTCAACAAAACTATAGCACAGAATAGAAAGGAGGACTAAGATCAAATTAACCTATCAAATCAACAGGCCCTGAAGAACAGGCCCTGGATCTACAGTTTTTGTAGAAGCATGCAAAGTATTAGATAAAGCTCTCTGGCATATTTTTAACAGGAACTTTTGCAAGTAAACCATAGCATAGCTCTTTCAGTGTCCTATTTCTTGGTATTTATTTATTTGTTGGAAAAAAAAAAATAGATGGTTGCTTTATATAGAATTACAGCAAAACAATAACTCTCCAGGCTTCCATTTAGCAGATGTCAGATGCAATGAGCAAAATTTTACTGTAGACCTAATTACCAAATATTGGACAACTGTTGGACAATTCACATAACTTATGTTATTTGTATAAATATATGTTAATTATGTTAACATATATTTATTAAATATAAAATCAGAAAAAAGTCACATTTAATGAACATTTGGATTTAATATAATTCTTTCCCCCAAAGGCCCCATTAAAGTGAGATTTTACTAAATTAGAGACACATATGTTCTGTGTACTTTCTATACTTCAAAATATTAAATCAGGATGATGTGCCCTGAGGATTATCAGTCTCCTCTGAGATACACCACCTCTGTTTGTGGCCCATGCTGAAAAAATAGAATTTCTTCTAACCCAAAGATGCTTTTGCAGGAAGCAACTGGACTTTCTGGTTTTTCTTTGAAGCAAGCTAAAGAAGCTTCTTGTATGAGAAGCGAAATGTCTTCAAAGAAAAACCAGAAAGTCCAGTTGCCTCTTGAAAAAGCACCTTTGGGACAACCGTGACCTGGATGACTGAGAATCACCATACCATAGATATTCTTTCTAACATCAACAAAAAGAAGTATTGGCTCAGTTGGCTCAATTGCCTACTTAATTTTATTATTAATTCAAAATATATGTCCCAAAGGAACCATGATTCCAAAGTGTACTTTTCAATTACTGTAAAATGTTAAGAGAAAATCATAGCTCCTTTTCCTCCCTACAGAATGACAATTAATCTCTGCAGGAGCTATGATCTTTTTTTTGGCCTGCAAGCTAAAGTATCTCTATACACAAAGGAATAAAAGGAAGAGGACTTCCCTAAAATAATTCATGCCAAGTGCTGCAAGGTGGAAAATGCATCCAAAGCTTTGGTGAAAAGGATGAAAACATAAAGACTTTGGTCAAAAAGACTTTGGTCAACCAAGCTGAGCACCTGATGTGGAGCTTGATAATAATTTCTTAAATAGCTCTTTCCACACTAATATGGCAAATCGTAATCTTCCATATCTTATTCATAGTCCTTCATATCTTACCCAGAGAATGAAAGAATAGACACATGTTGTTTTCCTTTTTTCATTCAGACCAACAAGCAGCAAAATGCAATTTCAAATCCATCATCCTTCTGTTTCCTTTGCAACTTGCAACACTTTATAGTTAACTCATGTTTTTCCCCTTAAAATTTAAATATTCCCTTTTTTGTCAAAATGTAAATGAAACATCTATGTTGTTGAAACAAAAACATTATTCTTGGCAAAACATTCATTTTTCTCATAAAACTTCTCCCTAACAGTGACCATTTTCATTTATCTTATCTTAATTTGTCCTTAATTTCAATCCATGTCAATACAATTATTTTTCAGCATCCAGTCTGGATTGGTCATTGGGAAAAGAGTTTAGTCTTCTTAACTTTTGTTCTTTTGCTGCAGCCCACCCTCAGATAACTTCTCTCTACCAGAATATGTAGAGAAAATTCACTATTATGTGGCATAAAATATCCAATTACAAAAACTTCTATACTCCTGTATCCTTGATAAAGTTGTCCTTAAAAATCCCTTTAACTTATTTTATAGCCTTCCATCACCATTTCTTTTTGTAAGCCACCATTTCATTCAATTTCCACCTAAAAATTCAATTTTCCTTTTAAAAGTTAAAATCACTGGATTATGATTTGAAAATGACTTTAATAATATATTCACTTTATAACCATTATTAAGATAAGTCTTAGAAATTTACATATCTATTCTTGAAAAAGATATGTCTTTTAGAAAAATAAGTATATTCTTTGAATTGCCATATTTATGTTTCCATGCATCACATGCTCCAAATTATCCATTAAATAATATAAAAAAGCTTTGATAATTTACCTTGTGTTATTTTAATATTTTTCCAAGAATTCTGTCTTTTTATGGGAAAATTATTCCATTACAATCCCCCAGGGGTACCCAATTTTCATATGTAAAATCCAATATTACACATAACTTCTTTGTAAAATGCTATTTTATCTTCATTTGGAACATAAATTCCCAATATCAAAGTCTTAGCCTCCTGTAGATTAATTCACCCCAACATAACTTTATTATTTTCTTTATACTGATGGTTTACCAGATATTGCTTGCTTTTAGTGGAGCAATAGTGCCACCTGCAACTTTTGTCTACAAAGGCTCACATATTAGATGCCCATATGTTTAAGCTGAAACATTTATATGAACATCTTGTAAAAAATGCTAATATGCTTATTTTGATAACTCAGGTTCATGTTTATTGATGGAACTGTTAAATTAAGTTTTTGCCAGAGGAATAAAAGTAATTGCAATATCTGCCACTTTTTAGATTTAAACGGCTCTAGCACTCCTACCTATTATCTTTTTAAAAATAACACCGAGTCATATCAAAATGATTTAGTTTGTCTTACTTCTCCTTTTCATTTCTTTTGCCATTGATTTTAAGAGCATAACTTTGTTGAATCAAAAACATTTTAAAGTGAAATCACTGTGAACATAAATGCTAACTCCTGGACTCCTGAACTGGAGAAAAAAATGGTCTTGTTATAAAGGCAGCTTATAATGGCACAAACATATCTTGGCAATCAGCAATGATGGAAAATGAAATTTAGAGGCAAAAGATAGGTGACCTTATGAAGAATAACATTAATCATGTCCAGATTAGTTTGCTGGAAGGCAGACAGCTGTGCCTCTGTTTTTATGAAGAGGGTTATTGGTTCATGGCCTTTTGATCTATCACCATGGCTGCTGCCTATTGACATAGGATAAAATGGGGGATAATGAGGGCAGTAAAAAATGGTAAGGAGAAGAAGGTAAAACAGAAGTTTGAAGCCTGATTAGAGGATTGAAATAAATGACTTTGGGGAACTGGGATAAAATTTTTAAAAAGGCTAGAAATTTTAAGGCAGTTCTTAGCCTTGTGAAGACAGACAATGTGAAGATTCTTTAAAAAAAATGAAATTAAAATATACATATTTTAAAATGATTTTTGTTGTTGTGTGGCTTTATTTATTTCAGATTCTGAGATCATAAATGAAGCCTGGATGGCCATCAGTTGTGGATGAGTAGACATGAGTAGACTGGACTTTGCATTGAGCATGGGATTGGATTAGATTAGATAATTTTCATTCTGGGGCTTGGTCATGCAAGGTTTTCCTTGATAAGACCTGCTGAGACAAATGGACGTACAGTACTTGACTAGCAAGCTCGTACAGACTTCCCTAATTATTTTCACTCTGTCCAATTTTGGGGTAGAAAAAAGTGAGAAAGTAATACTTCGGCATTAAACAATCAGAAAGTATTTTGTTCAGTATGTTCATGAGCATTAAGTCTGGGCCTCTGGATACTGGCGAAAATGTTCAGGATTTCTAGATGGAACAAAGAAGCAGCACATGTGATAATAAAACTATGCTAGGTTTTGTATATACCTCAGCTTTCTGAAAAGTATGAGATTAATATCGTTCAGTTGTAGCATTAATTTCACAAGTGTAATGTCTCGTAAGCAAAGTTTAACTTATCCTTTTTGCAACATCTTATAAAAACTAGCTGAAGTGACATTATGTTAGATGGGATGTTTATGATGAAATTTTTATGACTCACTTTTTATGATTTCATGATCCATAAATCCTCTTAAAAAGTTGAGTGCTGAAAAGTAGTGAGCTGATGGTAACATTTCAAATGAAACCACAAGCTTGAAAGACACTTAGTGTTTCCCCATGTTTCTCTTCATGTACTCAAGAAACATTTTTGAAACATAATGCTACAGGTGTGCAATCTAATATTGTACTGTAATATTCCAGCTCTGTAAATGTTAACCCTTACAAGCTTGGTGAGTTAAGTTGTCACTCTATGGATGCCGTTTGCCTCCTAAGAGATGGATAAAAAGCAGTTGAAATTCTGGTGGATGGCTTTAATAGGGACAGAACAGCCTGTGGTGGAAGCAAGTGATTGTTCTTTTTTCCACCTACAAGACAAAAGGAATGGGCATGCAGCAACTGACCTGCAAAGGAGAGAGAGTCTACTTGCTCTTTGTCATAGATGTTTCTTTTTTAAATGATGACGTTCTCTGGGGCAGTGTGTCCATTCTGGCCATCTGAGCAGCCCTCAGTACCTTTAGCCATGATATTCTTCTGGACCACCATAGGAGTTTGGAAGTGGGAAGCTCAGTGCTGTAGGGTTCTGCTCCTTTTGTCTTGGGGCTCTGCCCTTGCCCCACTTTTATTTCACATCTATTCCTGTCCTCATGAATAATCTTCCCTTGAGTTCTACAAGACTAGCAGCCTAGTCTTCACAAAGAGTCTAAAACATCCTCTCCCTCTTGGGTATGTGGCCAAGTTATTGGTGTTCCCACTTGGAGAGCTTTAATAGAAACTTGTCTTCTAAACACCTAGACATTTTTCTTATTGTTTTTAACTGTATTGTTTTCATCCTGCTTATTGATTATTTTACTTACAGATAATCAGAGTTGGAAGGGACCTTGTAGGTCATCTAGTCCAACCCCCCACCCAAGCGGGAGACCCTATACCATTTCTGACAAATGGCAGTCCAATCTCTTCTTGAAAGTCTCAACTGATGGCGCTCCCACAACTTCCGAGGGCAAGCTGTTCTATTGGTTGATTGTTCTCATTGTCAGAAAGTTTCTCCTTGTTTCCAGGTTAAATCTCTTCTTGTTCAGTTTCATCCGTTATTCCTTGTCTGGGCTACAGGAGCTTTAGAAAATAACTTGACCCCTTCCTCCCTGTAGCAGCCCCTCAAATATTGGAAGACTGCTATCATGTCTCCCCTGGTCCTTCTTTACTAGACTAGCCAAGCCCAGTTCCTGCAAGTGTTCATTGTATGTTTTAGTCTCCAGTCCCCTAATAATCCTGGTTGTTCTTCTCTGTACTTTTTCTAGAGTCTCAACATCTTTTTTATAATGTGGTGACCAAAACTGGGTGCAGTACTCTAGGTGTGGTCTTACTAAGGCTTTATAGAGTGGTATTAGTACTTCCCTTGATCTTGATTGTATCCCTCTGTTAATACAATTTAGGATTGCATTAGCTTTTTTGGCGGTGGCTGCACACTGCTGGCTCATATTTAGCTGGTTGTCCACTAAAACTCCAAGATCCCTCTCACAGTTACTGCTATTGAGCCTGGTTTCACCCAGTCTATATGTGTACTTTTGGTTTTTCTTGCCTAAGTGTAGGGCTTCACTTTTCTCTATATTGAATTTCATTTTATTAGATATGGCCCAGTGTTCTAGTCTGTCAAGATCCATCTGGATCTTGAGCCTATCTTCTTGGGTGTTAGCTATTCCTGCCAGCTTAGTATCATCTGCAAATTTGGTAAGTTCCCCTTTTATTCCCTCATTTAAGTCATTAATGAAGATATTGAAGAGTACTGAGCCTAAGACGGAACCTTGTGGCACACCACTGCTTTCTTCCCTCCATGTAGACTTAGACCCATTAAGGACTACTCGTTGAGTATGGTTTGCCAGCCAGTTCGAGTCCATCTAGTGGTGGTGCTATCTATTCCACTTTTTTCTAGCTTACTAAGAAGTAGGTTGTGGTCTACTTTGTCGAATGCCTTGCTGAAATCTAAATATATTATGTCCACAGTATTTTGCTGGTCTACTAATTTAGTGACTTTGTTGAAGAATGAAATAAGATTGGTTTGGCATGATTTGTTTTTAACAAACCCGTGCTGACTGCTAGTTATTACTTTACTTGTTTCTAGATGTTGGCAGATCTTATTTATGTACTGATCTCATCTCACAAAATGCGACTCTGATGGCATGCAATAAGAATTAAAAACAGTGTTCTAAAAACAATTTACAATAAACAAAATTTTATGATTTTACAATTTAATTTAAAATTACAATTCAAAAAAATACAATTGAAAGGCAAGGAGAAAGCAACAACAACAGTAAAGCTAATCAGCAACTCACCATTCCCCTGGGAAACACCCCCCCCCCCGGGCCCGGTCTGATGACATCATAATGAAAGGAGGGAGTTATGGAATGCTAAGAGGAATGAAGCCAACTTCTGGGGTAGGGTGGGGGAGGGGTTGGTGGAGAGATGATATTTCACGAAGCAGGCACCATAGCAGTAAAATTCTGAACAGGAATTTCTTCTGAGGCACCTGTTGGATGGGCAAATGAACCATCAGATCAGATCACACACTACCCAGATTTGTAACTGTTTGAGCTGGACAGCCATATAAATTTCTGAAATAAATAAATAAAATAGATGACATGGGGTTGGAATCTGTTTCACTAACACAATGATATCATCATAAAAACAATGTGATCTGTACCATTTGCCTAATGACTGCATTACAAAAATGATAGCTCTATTACTTTCCATGCCAATGATGTCATTTGAGTGGCCACAGTGAACTATAACTCATTTTAATAGACTTTCAGGAATGACAGATACCACTCCCTACTGTAATAAATCAGGCTTTACCATAAGAGGATTGTACATGTATTAAAAAAATTAATTGTTCCATCCACTAGATGCTCCCAAGCTAATCTGAAGAGATGTCGGTCTGCTATATTATAGTTCTTGTTAAACTATTGTGCTTTGGGAACCTTTAGCTGACCTAATAGAGCAGAGTGCCTATAAGCCTTTTAAGACTTATTTTAATCAATTTCCATCTGAATAAAGTGATAAGGAAAGTCAACTCTGATGTCCAACATTGTTGACAGAAGTGAACATTAGGAATAAAAATGTGAGCAGGCATAAGATGGATGTCTAAAATCATTCAGACCTGTCACTTTAAAAAAAATCTAAATGGAAAAAGAAGATAAATACTCCAACATTTGCTACTTCAGAATATGGCCACCGAATGAGCTTTTCAAAAAGCAGGGATTCCTCCGGACTCTGGGCTGCCTCATTTACTTTCCAAATGTGCAGCTAATTTTTAACACGCACAGAACAAAACTTGCTCTTGTGTTTTAACTCACTTTCATTTTTATTTTATTTTATTTGGTTTGTCAATTGCTTACAAGATAATAGGTATAAGTATAAACATAGTTATGAATACATATAAGAAAAATAAAAGAAACCATAGGACAGGGACAGTAGGCACGTTGGTGCGCTTATGCATGGCCCCCCCACAGACCTCTTAGGAAAGGGGTGAGGTCAATAGTACAGTCTAAGGTTAAAGTTTTTGGGGTTTCATTCATTCAGCATTTAAAAATATTCTTGATCCTATTTCTTATTATACCACATTAAACTCTTAAGGAACTCATTCATACTACATTTAAATATTTGTGGGGGATTGGAGAGATTTTTCTCTGCAAAAGAATTGGAATTTGAACTCAGGTTAAATTATGGAATAAAGTGCCTTCATAGAATATATGAATATAACCATTCAGTTTTTAGGATGATTCCAATTACACTTTCTTTCTCTACCTGGTGCTTTATTATTTTTCAACATTTTACATTGATTATGCCTTTTTTTCCATTTTATTTTCTTGTATGCAATTATTTAATTCAATGGGTTTCCCCCCAATTCTACTCTTCAATATATCACCAACTGATTATATGTCATCAAGTTGCTGTGCACTCCTATGGACAACATAGATTTTCTCCTGGAAGGTCTGGCTCCTGTGGTCCTTCAGGTTAATATATCATTATAATTACTTAAAAAACAACTACTGTAAATACTCCTTCCAGCAATAACAGACTTCAGTTTTATCTGAAATCATTTCATTACTGTTTTGCTTAAATCCTTTCAATCTGTTGGAAATTAATGCTTTGGCAGTTGTCCCCTCCCCATTTCCATACAATTGTTCTGCTTTTCATTGTGTTTTAATTTTAAAATACATTAAGATGTGATGTCTTCTATGACTCACAACTAGTTGAAGGAAACTAGCAGTATAAGTAGTCCTCAACTTATGATTGAGCCCAAAATTTATGTTGTTAAGTGAGAAATTTGTTAAGTGAATTTTGTCCCATTTTATGACTTTTCTTGCCATATTTGTTGAGTGAATCACTGCAGTTGTTAAATTAATAACATGGTTGTTAAGTGCATCTTTGCTTGTCAGATGGTCACAACAGTTGATTACATGACTCCTGGACACCGCAACTGTCAGTTGTCAAGCATTTGAATGTAAATCATGTGACCATGGGGATGCTACAACAGTTGTAAGTGTGAAAAATGCCCCAAGTCACAATTTTCCCTTGTAACTTTGAATGGTCACTAAATGAACTACTGTAAATCGAGGACTACCTGTATGATTGAAGATCAACATTATATTGACTGGAATAATATTGTAAGAGAGGTAAGGCAAAATCCTTGAAGGACTGATCTTCCTATGGAAACTTTGCTCCATTCATTTTAATTTTCAGCAACTTTATTATTATGGAGGAAGGTCTCCAAATGATCTTGCATTCCATTTGCAGTTCAATTTTAATAATTTTTACAGCAACCTAAAAAAAAACCAAAGTGTATTATTTTAATTCAAACAAAACAAAGATGTAAGAAACAAATGAAATAAGCAAACAGAAAGTCCTAAGTCGCGGTGTCCAATCTTGGCAACTTTAAGACTTAAGCTTTGCTGGCTGAGGAATTCTGGGAGTTGAAGTCCACAAGTCTTAAAGTTGCCAAGGTTGGACACCCCTGTCCTAAGTAAAAGAATAATTGAAGCTATGTGAAAATTGGCACAATTCAGTTTTTAAACAGCAAAATGAACTTTGACAGAATGGAACTAGATTTTCTAGTTTTTACTTTTATGCCAATAAAAAACCAGTACAAATACTGATGTTACTTTAATCTCGTATATACTCCACTAATATTAATTACCTCTTCTAGGGCAGAAGGAGGTTCTGGTAGAAAACTAATTCCAGAGGGTCCATTAACACAAATGGGGTTTCTTTCAAAAGCATTTTAAAGTAAACCTCTTAGGTTGTGTGACTCAAAACCACACAAACAGTCAGGACCATAGAATATATTTTTTCATCACAATCCTTGAATTTTCACCTTTGGAATTTGTCGTGTCCGTCACAGGAAAGGCGACTCGGAGCCAGTGACTTAGTTTCAGCTCTTTATTAGGTCCCTAGATCGGCTCGGGGTTTAAAGGGAAAAGCCGCGGCTTTTATTCTCTAGCCGCGGCGGCCGCAGCCAATGGCACCACTTTAAATCTCCCACGATTAGTTTCCACCAATCGCGGGAGATTTGTTATGGGCCAATCAGCGCGGCCCGCTTGGCCAATGAGATCGCTGTGCGCTTTGGCCAATCACAGCGTGGCGCTTCCAAGTATGTTAATGTCCGTACAGAACAGAATTACCTTATTTTATTTGTTTATTTTGTAGCTGGCACTTGCCAAAGAAGTAATATTTCTGCCTGGAAGGAAAGAAAAAGGCAAGGGAGGGGAAAAAAGAAAAAAGAACAAGCTATTATCAAGAGAAAAGCCCACTCTGGGAAAAACATATAGATTGTACTATCCAGTCTAAATTCTGATTTAGAATGCAAACTAAAATATAGTTACCTATTTAAGAGACAAGTAAGCTTTTTCGGGGGGTGGGGAAACACAGGGTGATTTAAATTAACATGCTTTCCAAATAACTATACATAAGGCACATTTATAAATGAGATTTTATCTGAATGCTGATTCATATGACCAAATCATCTTAATCTACCTTTATTTGGTACTTTGGTACTCATCTACTAAATATACATCTCTTCGTTCCTCATCCATTTTTGATCCTATCTCTTCTTGTTCTACTATTGAACATACATTCCTTTACCTACTCCACTGCCTACTCAGCTTTCTCTGTAATCAAGCCAGATTTGTGGTGACACATACTGACATTTTTTTGGCGATCTTTTTTGACAATTGCATAAACTAATGGATTCATGCCAGAAATTAAACTTTGCAAAATAACAAAAATAAACAAAACAAACAAAAATTAGATGTCGTCTTCATTCTTCTTAGATATGATATCATCTCAGTTAGGGGACATACCAATCCTAACAATGCAAATGTAAAGATGCCAGGTATCAAAACTGAAATGCTGTTGAATTAGCATTAAAAACTGAAAAAAATTCAATCCAAGGGTGAAGGTGAACTTTGTGCTGATCTGATACTACCCATTAATTGTCCTTGTGCAACCAATTATCTAGCGGCTCAACAGTGGCATAAAAAGAAAATGCTGTGAATGCAGTTTGTAGCATAGATGATATCCTTTGGAAAGGATTCAGTGGCTTCACACTGGTGGGGCATTCCTGATCTATAATGTAAGTTGGTAGGCCATCAGAATACCATATTTCCCTTTTTACATTGGAGGTGGGAGAAACTCTGCAGCTTTCTTCTTGTGACAGGCTTTTTACTCCTTAGGAAAATAAAGGCTGTAACCCTTTGGTCTTGTGGAAGATTAGGCACTGATAATAGCAGTAAAGATACTTGCAGGGTGATGTGAAAGTGTTTTGAGGGATTGAGGGTAGGTGAATGGAAATAATTCTAATGGTTAATTGCTACAGAAACTCCTGCTTTTTCCAGATAACCATTTGCCTTTTTCCTGACCAAGGAAGGAACAGGTAAGCAATCATTGCTGCTTCTTCAAAACCACCACTTGATTTTTTTTCCATTGGGGTGACTTACGGTTGAAAAAGAACAAAATACAATCTGAATGGAAGGGAACAGGTTTCACCAATGCAAAATATTGTTTACCTTCTATATACATGATTCATTCTCTTGAGCAATGCAGCAGGAAAAATAGACCTCCAGAAGATACAAGGGATCAGTTATTCCTTGAAGTTATTCCTTCATAGTTTTTCAACTTGGCAGGACTAATTCAGCCCATTAAGACTAATCACCATCTGAACGACTGTTAGGAAATGAGTAAGTGAGTAGTGGAAAAACTATATTTTCAGTCATCAGCATCCTATGCTGTTATACATCCAGTATAAAAGAGGTACAATAAATGAACAGGTAGAGACTTATTGTCTTCTTGGCTTGGTTAGCATGATACATAAAACCATAAATAATACAGCCACATTTTAGCAAAATATATGTTGCAAACTTAGTTTTAATAGTATCTAGTTCATTTGATGTAGAAAACTTAAAAAATGGGTCAATTGCTGAAATCATTCAGCAATGATTTTTTAAAAAACAAAAACTCACACATACACACACAACACCTGATACTTCTTGGTTAGATCTCAACCTATTTTGGGTAGATTTTGCTGGATGTTGAGCATTAAAGAGTTAAAGTTTTTTTTTTTAGAGAATTTAGAAACCCATGGAAAGGAAAACCACTATCTGTAACATTAAATTTTCTAAAAACCTTGAAAAGTGGTCTGAAACCTTGAAGAGTGGTCTTTGGCAAGAGGTGAGAAGATAAGAACTTGTTTCCTAGAGAGCTCTAGATCCTAATCTTTACCATTAAGATTCCAACAAAGAAAAATAATATTGAGTTCCTTTCCTTCCAATAATGTCATTATATTATTGGAAGGAAATCACCAAGAGTTTTGGGCCTCCCTTAGGCATGAAAACTGGTTGGTGTCTTTGGACCAGTTCTTCTTTCTCAGCTCAAATCAACTCGCAGGATTGTTGCAGGAAACATAGAAGGTGGGCATATTACATATGGTATGTTTGCCATCTTGAGTTGATGAAATATTAATGAAAAGGATAAAAATATAATACAGGTTGTCCTTGCTTAATGACCCTAATTAGGACCAGCAACTCTGTCACAAAGCAGAATATTGCATGACCGGGCCAACTTATGATGGGTTGTGGATGTTAAGCAAGGCAAAACATCACATGAATATTATTTGCAACCTCTTGCCAGCTTCCCCATTAACTTTGTCAGAAACTGGCAGTCATATGACCAAAGGATGCTGCAATGTCATAGATACATGAAGGTTGTAAAGCAAGTCATGCGAGGACCTGTTGTAAATCAATTTTTGTAAGCCAGTTGTGAACAGTCACTAAATGAATGAATAAGCAAAGAAATGTGATAGTAATAATAAACCAATCACAGTAGCTTGGTTCACATCTAAACTCAAAAGTAATTGGTTACTTTGTAGTTTAATCTGTTGTGTAACTAATCATGGAGAAATTGCTTCTCTTGCTTCTTCTGTAAAATAAAAGAACAGGCAGTCCCCGACTTACAACACTTCACTTAGTGACCATTCAAAATTGCAATGGGACTGAAAAAGTGACTTATGAGCGTTTTTCACACTTAAGACCACGGCAGCATCCTCAGTCACATGATCAAAATTCAGACGCTTGGCAACTGACCCATACTGACAATAGTTGCAGGGTCCTGAGGTCATGTGATCACCTTCTGAGGCCTACTGTCAAGCAAAGTCAATGAGGAAACTGGATTCACTTAACAACCAGGTTGCTAATTTGACAACTGCAATGATTCACTAAACAACCGTGGCAAGAAAAGGCAAAATTCAGTTAACAACCAACTCACTTAGCAACAGACATTTTGGGCTCAAGTGTGGTCATAAGTCGAGGATTAGCTGTCCAACCAATGCCCATGTAAAAGCAGGTGTTCAAAACCAGGATCTTTTCATTGCCAGCCTTCCTCTTAAGTAGGGCTGCATCAATTCAGAGCAGGAATAACCTCCGCAATGACCTTCCTCGCCCCAAGGAGGCTTATCAGCTCCACTATGCAGAAAACATTTATTTATTTATTTTTATTTATTTTTGTCAATTGCTTACAATGTAATAGGTATAAGTAAAAACATAGTTATGAATTCATGGATACATATAAGAAAAATAAAAAATAAAAGAAACAATAGGACAGGGACAGTAGGCACATGGTGTGCTTATGCACGCCCCCTACAGACCTCTTAGGAAAGGGGTGAGGTCAATAGTAGACAGTCTAAGGTTAAAGTTTTTGGGGTTTGGGGAAGAAACCACAGAGTCAGTTAGAGTATTCCAGACATTGACCACTCTGTTGCTGAAGTCGTATTTCCTGCAATCAAGTTTGGTGTGATTAACCTTTACTTTGTATCTATTGTTTGTTCTTGTGTTGTTATGGTTGAAGCTGAAGTATTCATTGACAGGTAGGATATTGCAATGTATGATTTTATATACTATACTTAGATCGGACAGAAGGCAGCATAGTTCTAGATTTTCTAGGTCTAGAATTTTGAGTCTGGTGGCATAAGGTATTCTGCAATGAGTAGAGTGGAGAACTCTTCTTGTGAAATATTTCTGGACTTTCTCAACTGTGTTAATATCAGATAGGTAATGTGGGTTCCAGACTGATGAGCTGTATTCGAGGATTGGTCTAGCAAATGTTTTGTATGCTCTAATTATTAGTGTAATATTACCAGAGAAAAAGCTACCTAAGATTAGGATAACAACTCTTAACGCTTTTTTGGCTGTGTAGTTAGTGGGCTGTAGCACTTAGGTCATTAGCGATGAGTACTCCAAGATCCTTGACAGAGTTTGGATCATCAACAAGGTCTTGACTATTCAGCCTGTATTTTATTATCTGATTTTTTTGCCAATATGTAGGACAATATGTAGGACATCTGGATCTCCAAACAATAGCTTCAATTTATAAATGCCAGTATGCATTTCCTACCGTTTATTTCCCTATGACCTCTTTTTTCTGCCCGGCCCCCCCAATGATATTCGCTTAATCATACGCCAAAATGAAACATTCGATTAAAAAAAAGGGATGCCAAAAAATTCTTTCTGCAGCGAAATAAGACACGTCCCACCCGAAGATGCGATTCAACTCTATCATATTTGCTTCCTAGATAGGCTTTTATTGCCTCTCCGTCGATCCTCGTAACTCTACATGATCTCTCTGTCTAGATTCCATCCATCGAACGTTGACAGACCAGGTGACCTATAGCCCAGGAAGGAGTTGTCGAGGTAAAGCTTCCGGTACAGTGCCTTGTTTAAGAATCATTCTGACCATTCCCGGTAAGCTGTGAAGTCTTTGGCTGTTTTTCCTCACCGGCCGTTACAGCTTCCTTGCGAGGCTCGTGTGAGTTGGCTTGGCCTTCCTCTTCGGCATGCTCGGGCAGAGGCGGTCTTTTCTCCCAGAGTATGACCCGCGCTTTCAAGTAAGTCCCGGAGCGTGTCACCCATAAAAGTCTTAGGGCTCTTTTTTCTCGGGTTTCTTTAGTTGCCCTTACAGAAAAGGAGACCAAGTGGGTTGGTGGCACTTCCGAGGTTCTGCTGTAGAGGAGAAGGCGAAGGTGTCACGGGAAGAGCTGTATTGCGGCGAGAAAAAACGCACCACAAAAGGCTTCGGGGTCTTTTAAAAGCTAGCCGGTTTCCAGGACGTAAATTCTCTCTCCTGTCCCAAGTTATCAAAACAAACAGAAGCTCGACCCCTTTATTCCATGGTTTCTAAATTCTAGATTTGCTTCCTTTGACGGTTTGAGCATCCATTATCTTTGAACCATCTCGGTCATTAGTGTTTGGATGCGTTTATTGTTTTCTTTTGCGTTGCCCTTCAGTTATGTTTTCATCAAAAGTGCCACTGTCTATGGAGACTTCTCAGTTATCCAATCACTTGGGTTATTCCCAAAGGTGCTTTTTTTTTTTTTTTTTTCCAAAAGGCTACTGGAAAAACAAAGTCCACTTGCCTTTTGAAAATAAAAAGCACCTTTGGGACAAAGCAGCCATTGTCATCTTATAGGAGTAGAATAAAAACAAACTTGTAATAGAGGAATCTTAATGAAAAGTCTTTAGAAGCATAGTATGCTAAAAAGCATACCATGATTTTAAAGTTTAAAGTTTTTAAACCCAGCTGCAAGAAATATATTTGCTGGAGAATTGCAGCAAAATGAGATGTACCTTATTACATTTCTGTATGTTTTTGAAATCAATGCTTCAAATTCTAACAGTATTAAAATGTACTAGATCTTTCTGCCAAGGGTAAAAGGTTCATTGTTTGGGATTTATGACATAATGATTTGGAGAATATAACTTCCTAGAGTTTCTGTCTAGCAATGGATGCTCCATATGATGGCGGTGAAGTAACTGTAGTCATGGAAGAGATAGAAAGCACATACACTTATTCATCCCCAGTGCCATCTAAAAAGAAGAAGAAATATAGAAGTCCTGGAGATCAAGGGGAAAAAACTAAAAAGCCCAGGTGAGTGATTTTTTTTACATGAATAATCAGTTGCTTTTTTAGAATTGTTGTTCCTTATTTTGTCTTAAATGTTTTATAACCTTTGATAATAAAGAAGTTGATATGTTTACATATATGCTTACTCAGCAAAAATCAAACTGTTCTGTGGTTAATGGCATTTATTACAGAATAGATGAAGAGTGTTGTGAAATTATGATGAGTTGTTGGATATATCCAGGCTTGTTGAAAATCAGATGGGTGGCAAATAAATTTCATAAATGATACCTTGTTTAAAATGTTGAAATGTTGAGCTATAGTTGCATAACTAAGAAGTGAGTAATCTTATACTCTTACTTGGCAATAATGAGTTTCCCTGAAGTTTCATTTTTTTAATTAGCAATTTCGTCATGCTTTCAGTTACTTAATACTGTTAGCATTTTACTTAAAAATTGTGCTTATAGCTTTTGCTTCTTAAGTAACTATTTGAGAGAAATGGTTATAGAAATACATATGTATATTTTATGTATTTTTATTCTTATGAAGATAAATATATTTGTACCTCTGAGTTTACTTTTATTTATTTTTTATTTATATGCTGCCCATCGTGTCCAGCAATAACATGGGCAAATGTTGCAGACTTTTTGGCAACATTTTATGGAATTGTTTTGTCATTGCCTTTCTCTTATGGGGGAGACTGAGTGATTGGCCTAAATGCATGCACTAGCTTCATGCTTAAGACAGAACTAGAATTCATGGTCTCTCAGTACCTTTAATTACTGTACCTAATTGACTGTGACTGTTGCAGTATCTTGGGGTCCTGTGATCCCCTTTGCAGCTTTCAGAAAAGCAAAACCAGGGAAACCAGATTCACTTAACAACTATTTTACTGATTTAACAACTGCAGTGATTCACTTAACAAATGTGGCAAGAAAAGTCATAAAACGGAGCAAAAGTCACTTAAAGTTTTCACTTAGGAACATAAATTTTGGGCTCAATTGTAAGTTGAGGACTACTTGTATATCAGGTTCTCATAGAGTTTCCACTTGGCACTGAATAGATTCAAATTAGCTCACAGAGCATGGTCATTGTCAAGAGTGGGAAAAACTACTGCAAAGCATCTGGAAACCATCAGATTGCTTGCATCTCCAGTAATGACAGACACATTAATTGAATATGACCTGTTTGTTACTTGAACCAAAGCAAGTCAAGGTAAATATATGAGAAATAAATTCTATTACCTCTTTAGTAAAACTGCAGTAATAATACATTAAATATCTAAAACTCTTCTGTGCTTTTATGATTCCCCAGATCAACTGTCTGAAGCAGCCATTACATTTTATCAAATGACAGGGTTGGCTCTATAGCAAAATAAATGGACTGCTCTTGGACTGCTATATTACAAAAGCACATTCTCTATGGACCTCACTTGCATGCAATTGTCTAAAGGTGCTCTAAAAGTTGCTGTTTCAAAGTAATTGCTTATTAACAAAAGGAAGATTAAACACATAGTGAATAATGGTAACAGAATTTAGACCAACTGACTACTTTCTTTAGAATGAGAGATGCCTAACTTAAGATAACTTTTATTATTTTTTGTGGGCACATTGGTCTGCATTAAAAATGAAATTCTGTTGCCTGCCCTCAAGAGAAAGTATGTATCTACTCAAACACATACATAGTACATATATACATGTTATATACATAAATATATACCTGGACCCATACATATATATGCACATATATATATATATTAATGTCCATTTTGAGTTGACGATTATATACCATAGAAGGTAACAAGGAAAACAATGAAGAGAACGTGTAGTGTCCCACCCAAACAATCTCTGCTCATATGCTATGTCTTGGATAGAAGGAAGTGAATGGCCAATAATCTTTTCTATCATCCTCGCCACTCTCTGCATTGCCTTCTTGTCTGAAGCAGTAATGCTTCAAGAATGCTGTAGAAACTTTTTTCATGTAATTGAAGGGTCAATTTTTGTCTGTATTCAAGAACTCATGAAGCAGTAGCAGAGAAGAATTTGGGTAATATGGGTGTTTTAAAAGTCACCATTCTTTTTCAAGAAATTCTGCTTAAGAGTTTCTCATTCTTATTGCTCTCAACAGTATCCTGAAAAGAGTCCCTCTCCCATGCTTTTCATCCTAGATAGCAAAACAAGCCATTATCATTTGTTTTATCGTTTACGAGAATATATTAAAAGCAAAGTGGACCATAAACTAAACAATGGTGCATGCCATTTACTTGTGTCTGTTTCATGCCATATTGTAATGCTTTGGCGGGGGTGGTGGTGTACCAATCCTTTTGGGCACATCTCTAATAAGATTTTCTGAGATCAGTAGGTCTTGCAAGGGAGTATGGTTCTTTAGAATTTGCTTGCACACATAGTTCTGGGATGTTAATTGAACAAAGCTTTGTCGTCCTAGTCTGTATAATTCTGTTAAAAAGTTTTTGTCATTGTTTATTGAAAATTCATGTGAAAATGTAGACCAAGGGTAGAAGGATAATTTGCTTGCATTATAATTTGAGAGGAAATTAGAGAAATATTTTGCTTGTTTTTCAGATCTGCATATCTTCTGTATTATTATGATATATACCTGAAAGTTCAGCAGGAGCTCCCACACCTTCCTCAGTCTGCAATTAACAAGAAGATCAGTGAGAGTTGGAGGCTGCTTAGCGTAGCTGAGAAAAGTTATTATTTGGAGAAGGCTAAGTTAGAAAAAGAAGGTCTCGATCCGGTAATTAATTTGTTTATAATTATGCTTGTAAATCTGCAGGTCTTTTCTGTGCATGTATGTGTTTACATGTATTCTGTATATACTGTATCTATTAAAAGCTCAAAAACAAATAGAATGCTGTTCTTAGAATTCCTCTGGGGGATAATTACATTTCGATGAATTTCTATTATAGATTTGTAATCATAGGATGTTTTTGTATGGAAAATTCCAAGTTCATGCCCTAGGAATCTCAACACCTGCAATATTGGACACTAGTATTCTTCAGTATTGATTGCAATGTTGAAGAGCTTATTAATAGCAAACAGTAAACTCATTGCAATATTTTATATTTTGAATCCAGTATTTATTGAAGATTAGTTTTGACAAATACATATCTTCTATAGGAAGTTTTACCAGATAGTATTCTTCCAATATTAGTTTTCCTGTGTTTGAGATGACTAATATATCTCAGGAATTCCATCAGTTTCATAGCTTATAGTGTTAATAACAGTAAATATAATTTATTAAATGTTTATGCTGTCTGACCCTTCACATTACTGGGCAGCTCACAATAAACAAATTACAATTAAAAACAATATTTTAAAAAGATAAAAAAGGTGTCAATCACAATAAAATGTGTCTTCCTCTTCCTCACAGAAGGTCAGAAATATAGTTAAAATTAGAAAAGGTGAGAGGGGGAAGATGAAAAATTTGCTTAGAATAGGGATATTTTTGCCTTAGAAAGCTGGCAAGAAACCATTGAAATACAGCTAAGCTGATGACTCCATATTCTGTCTCTTTTTTTCATAGAACTCAAAGTTGTCTTCCCTGACTGCCGTAGTTCCAGATATTCCAGGTTTTCGTAAAATCCTCCCTCGTTCTGATTACATAATTATTCCTAAAGGAGGTCTGCAGGATGAGAAGAATAAGCCACACGTGGAACTTCATGTAACCCAGGGCCAAACAGCATTGGAAGGACAAACAGCTGCTACTAATGTCAGAAGTATTTCCCATGGTACTGTGCAGAACATACTTTCAGTGGATTCCAGCCAAATTGGAATTTCTGAGCAGTGCATTGCCATTGAAGGGGTGTCTGAAGATCCCACCTCATTTGTTCAAGCAGATACAATAGAAGAAGTTGTTGCATCAGAGATCTTGTCTCGTTATGTCAGACCTACTGCACATAAAGTGGCTGGTGATATCTTCCTGGACGAGGAGGCCCCTTTGGAAGCAGGAGATGGATATCCCTGCCAAGCAACCAGTGTGGTTATTGAAGAAACTTTGGTTAACACCTCAGAGGCACCAAATGGGAGCATGACTGTGGCACAGCCCCAGGCTTCACATGGCCTTTCTGTGGTAACAGTGGTGACTAGGAGAGTAAGTAAAATGCTCCCTCTTAATGTTCTTTTTCTATACTTCTGCCTAGTCCAGGTCATATTTACTAGCAAGTAAATGCCTAAATCATGCCAGTAGTATATCTTCAGTAGAACATATAGTAGATAGGATTGTTAACTATTTTTTGGAGATAATTAGTGCTCAGAAATTGAAAGAATTGCATTTGAGATCTCAATGAAATACTTGTGAGCTGTTTTGCTACAATGTGTCCTCAGAATTTTAAAATCAACTACAATGTAGAAAACAAGCAGTTTCATTACCTCTATCTTCTATTTCTAGGATAGAGAAGAAAGTAATTCTGC
The DNA here is from genome assembly GCA_033807585.1 of Hydrophis major. Lineage (NCBI taxonomy): Eukaryota > Metazoa > Chordata > Lepidosauria > Squamata > Elapidae > Hydrophis > Hydrophis major. Next base: position 132,123,087 of record CM066329.1, on the reverse strand, counting down.
AACCCCCACTGCACAGTTCATTATGTTGCCTCTGACAGCCCATTCTGTTTTGGAAAATCCAGCATCGATCAAACTGGTCAGTAAAAGAAATGCTGATACCAGGTCTATTGGAAGTACATATAGTTCAGTAACTGAATCATAATGTATCAATAGATCATTGAATATGTCTAGGATAAATTGAACACTATTCTAAATTGAAGCATTTTTCTATGGTCTCAAACTTCCCCATATATAAATTCTGAAACCAAACACTTCCATCACTTTACAAAGAGGAATGGATTTGAATTTATATTGAAATGTGCATACAGGTTAAGCAAGACTGCTTCCTGGATTATTTTTCTACTTTTCCTTCTACCTGAGAAGCTGACAGACCAGACAAACCAGGTGAACTGAATCCTCTGGTGCTATATCCCACTTTATATAAAGTCCTTATCTTTAAACTGTTTAAATAAACAGCTTGCTTTAAAGGTTTCCAAGGAGAGATGTAGTTCAACTAATAAACAAGAATTCCATTTCCACTCTTATTAGGAACAAGCATTCACAAATAAAATGCAAAATCATTTTAAATGCATAGTACCGGTATGTACTGTGTTAATGAAGGGGTAGGCAATATAGTTTGTTCTAGATATTTTAGATTTTAACTCCCATGAGCTCCAAAAGAATATAAATTTTAATCCTGAACATAATAAATTATATTTATTCCCTATTAGTTATGCGTATGAGATGTGAATGGACAATAAAATAAAAATGGTTTGGGACTCAGAATTGGGTGCCTTGGCTATGCTAGCCTGCATCTATTAGCTTTAGTGTGTAACTTACAATCCTTTGCTCCATTCTCCCCATCAGATACAATAGCCATAGTCTTTAATACATAAATGTTCAGAACCATACTTCTAATTATATCGTATATCTCTTTATTGCAAATTAGGTTCTAAAATAAAAATGAACATGGAAAAACATTTACGACTATAGAGAAGAATTTCATATGACCACACACACACACATACACACACACAAACAAATTATTTTACTTCAGATGTTTATTTTGGTGTTTTGTAGTTCTCAATTCATGTTGTTGAAATTTCTGATGCTTAAATTCAATTTGATCATTTGAGGCATCTGTCTAGTTACTTACAATCCAAATAAGTTATTACTGCCTGGTAAAATCAACTTCCAAGAAAAAAATGACTGATATATTGAATAGTCTCCAAAGGCATAATTTCTGATTTATAATAGTTAATGTTATACTCCAAAAGGACTGCAAAATTATCCATGACTTTTACTGATTTTGCTACTAAAGAGTCAGGCTAGTATCATTTTGTCATCTGGAAGCAAGGTGACTTTATATTCCATATGAAGCATCTCAGGATCCTGGTAAGGCAAGCTTTCCTTCCTTCGCTGTAGTCAGTTGTCATCCAATTTTAAAATGATGAGTGCTTTTTCCCCTACCCCAAGTGCCATTTAGGATGATTCTCCAATTCATAAAGCAGTCAAGACTGTGGTGAACTCATAAAAGAAGTCCATATATTTGCCTAATCTTATTATATTTCTACGTGCTTTATTTGTAAAGAATTCACTTCAATTAATGTACAGTCTTGGCAGGGAGAAGTAAACTTATGTTTTCCTCATGAAAGAAGCAATATATCAAATCGGCAAAGGATGCAGTCAACTTTTCTCAGAAAAGTTTTACTTTTCTTTGTTGTTTGTTCCTAGATCCTTCCTGCTCTCCAGTAGCATTGGCTAATTTTTTTGGCAGTACTGGGTAGGATAAAAGTGGTTCTCCACTATTTTTAGCCTGATCATTTATCATTGCAACTTTGATTTTAAAGCTAGGCTACTTCCTGGAACCAGATAAGATCTAGATTTGTTAACAGTTACTTTAATTATAGAATAACATAAGTTTACTTTTTAAGAAAGAGTTGAAGCAGTATAAAACACAAAATAACATTTTGTTGAATCACCTTGAATCAAGACGTATCTAGAAAAAAAAGATAACCAACTAAAATGCTTTTTATTTTCACATTTAAAAATATAAGAAAAAGAAAAGAAATAGAAAAAATTACAATTTAGCTTAAATTGAGTAAGATTCTTAAAATAACACTCAGTTATTGTAGTATTGCATATAAAGGTGATCTTTATATCATTCTGATACTTTACACCAATATTAAAATGAAACAAAATCACAGTAATTAAAAAAGCCCATATGATAACAATAAATCAAAATGGGCAATTAATAAGAGTTTCTTTCTGATCCAAGATTTGTCCCAATTAAAACCAATAGCGCAAACTTTAAAAAGAAAAGAAAGAAAAAGTTGTTACTCAGTTTGGGTATTCAGATATTAAATATAAACTCATTGCCCTCCATAATAAATGTGATTTGCATAGCTGATGCAATGTAATCTGTTTTCCCCCCTTGGGGCTCAACAATAACCATGTCTTTTGCATTTGATTGCTTTACATGCTTTCTTATGAATAAAATAATTTCAACTTATATTACAGTTACTGACTCAATGTTTTGAGTTAAATATTCCTGCTTTGTATCTACCTGCTTTGTATCTATAAAAAAATAAAATTCCATGATACCTCTGATTTTAGATTCTGTGTGAAAATTATACAACCATTTGAAAATGCAACAAGAGACATAATACAACTGGTAATAAAATATGGATAATGAAAACTAGTTAGCATAATACAAGTATAATTAATATGATGTGACAAAAGCAGATATATTGAGTATTTGTTCATTCTGCTCCCAAATCTTAAATAAAATTCTAATTCCTGCCCTATGTAAGAGCAATACAATACTGAAAGATGAGATCATCCTAGATCATATAATATTTGTCTTGAGCAATAACTCATAATGACATTTGAGGTAGAAATGAAGCTACAAATATTCTATTCTGTTGGAGCAAAGCTGCTTATTGTGTCTTATTATGCCATTTAGTTTTGTGAAGTAATCTATATCCTTTCATTTCAGACAACTACTTATACTCGTAGGGGGCACGGAAATTGCACCAATCCTGGCTGTGCCTTTACTTATGTTACCAGACATAAGCCACCAAAATGTCCCATGTGTGGAAACTTTCTGGGGGGGAAATGGATCCCTAAGGTATGATGAAATTAATTTTAAAAATATGACATTGCATTGAAGGTGTTTTATTAATTTTGGGTTGGGTCTGGAAAATGTTTATGTGTTACAAAAATATTATTTGTACAAGTAATCTTTTAAAATATACTTAGGATAATGAGTACTGTAGCTTTGAAAATTTATTTGCTCATTATAGCTAATTTCCAAGGGAAAAATGCGTTAGGATGTCTTCTACCTTAACTGAACTAAATTTAATTATGAAGTAAATTATTTTGAAATTCTAGGTTTATTTTAAAAATACAGTTTATTGTTTGGGTTAAATATAAATGGGTTATGAAGATGGATTTGATTCTTTATTCAAAGTTTTGTATTTCACTCTAATGATTTACAAATTACAAATTACTTAATACAAATTACAATCAAAGTCATAACAATTGAGAAAATCCTATTTCAAAGTATAATTGTTATTGTTTGATTCTTAAAATTTAAAAGAGTTCGGCCTTTTTCTCAGAAGATGAAGTTAATTTTTCACAGGGTGCCCTGTACGGTATCTGTAGCAGATTCAGTGATTACATATTTAATGCTAAATTGAGATGTTAGAGTAAAAAGCATGATCAGATCTACTTGTTTCTTACTTCTCTAGCTTCTTAATTAAAAATTGTGAAGAGTGAATTGTTTTAATTTGTCATAATAATTCTGAAGAGTCTTGAGTTTGATGTTTTCATTGCACTATTGTTGATGTGAACCAGTTTTTCTCATCTTTGGCAACTTTAAGATGTGTGGATTTCAACTCTAGAACTCTGCAGCTTATACCTATATGCTTAAATGTAAGTAATACTAATTTGGAGAGTTTTTTGTTTTTCAGGAGAAACCTCTAAAAGGCAAATCTGAAACAGGTTCTGAACTACCGATAAAAACCTTGGGCCCGAAAAAGAATCAGTTACCATTAACCTTTGGACAGGCATTGGTTCAAGATAATCCTGCTAAATCTGTGCTAGAGAGTTCAGAAGCAGTTACCCAGCTTCTCAATGCATCCCCTGTTGAGGGGCAAATGCAGGAGACTGAATGGGAAGAAGTGATAATCTCTGAGGCTCATATTCTTGCAAACAATGTACAGTCAGAAGAGCAAGGAGGTGCCACTACCATTATTCAGCTTCAAGAGAGTCTTGCACAGATAGAGCCATTGTTAGAACAGAAGGAAAGAGAAAATGATCCATCTGCTGAGACAGCAAATGTTCCCAGTCCTATTTCACACCCAACTTCTACTGTGAAAAATACAACAGGGTAAGTCAAATTCACATGGACCAAAAATGAGGTACAGATTAACATGGTGTTAGAGTGCAATAAACAATTTTAGATTAAAACAAACCAATGTTTTATTCAATGTTCTCCAAGATCTTTTGTTTTTCCAACCTTTTCAGATAAAATTTTAGTTCTATTTTCTTTATGTTTTTCTGTGACTCCTAACTAAGTAAATTAAGAATCAAGCAACTTTGTCTTTGTCCTTTAAATTGTGACTGTTATGGCAGGGATTTCCTGTCTTAATTACATTTCTTTCTTTTTCAGCAGTGATGTAGTTGGTGCTACACCTAAGGGTCTGGAGCAGAAGAGCAAAGCAAAACCCAAGCCTTCGTTGCTGGCTGTTGCGAGGCCCATGAGAGCCATTTTACCTGCTCCTGTTAGATTGGCAAGAGAAACTAACCAAGAACAGATATCTTGTGGACAATCATTTAGAAACAGTGGTAAAAAAATAAGTCCAATTTATGTTACAGTTTCTGAATTGTAGCTGTGATTCATTATATTTGATGGGTAAGCTTAGATATAATTTAGATTTAGTCCCAGAAAGTTATAATCCTTTATCACTTGAGCTACTGAATAGAGCGTCTGAAGTTACAAAAATCTATGTAATAAAATAAAACAGTCATAAAAAATAAAAAGATTCAATTGAGTTATATAAAAACATTAATGTTCAAAATTTGTGCCTAAATGCCTGAACAAAAAAATATTTTTTTTAAAGTTAGTGTTGAAGAGAGCAGAAAATCAAATGAAATTTAGAGATGACTTGACACATTCCAACTTTCCTGGAGCACTTATTGTAAAAATTGTCATGATTCAGTATGTTGCTTATTAATGTTAACATTTCCATTTACCTGTTTTTCCAAGAAGAAAATTCCCCAATAAGAATCTCAGGATTAAAGCCAAATACTCTGAAGCAGCTGGGTCATAATCCTGTTCAAGCATCCAGTGCTGAAGATCAGAAGGTAATTTTAGATTTTGCCAAAATGCTTGTTTTTCTGTTCCTCAGTTTACTAGTTAATTAGTTGGAATTCTAATGGAAAGCATTTAGAACCAGTTCAGAGTTTATACTGTAGGTACTTCTCTACATACCAAATGGGAGAGGGCTGAAATGATTTCTCCATGCTTCATGGAATCTTGACCTAGTTCGGTGAAACCCCACACATCTTGGGATTTAGCAGTTTTGAGTGGAGCAAGTAATGTAGCATAAAAAAATTGTGAACTGTGACTATGATGATGTGTTTTTCTGTCAAAAAACTTCACAGTATACCTCACTTCATGTTTCTGTCTTTGCTTCTTGTTCTCTGTCTAAAGCTTCACAGCAGCACAAACAGCTCCACATCTCAGGTCAAAGTGGTGGAAGTCAAGCCAGATGTATTCCCTTCTTATAAATATAGCTGCACTGTAACCTTGGTAAGAATAATTGGCAATTTGAAATCTGTAAGATTGCAGTACCTAAATGCTGTCTAATAAATGAACTCGGGGACTGTGTGCTGTCATCCTAGATGTTGGTATGTATTATACCACATACCCACTAGGTTCTTCCTATTTAGGCTAATTTATGGGAAGGACTGAAAGAGAGAACCTTTATTGTAATTTTTTATTGCGGGCACACTGGCACACCTTAAAAATGAAATTGTGTTTGCCTGCTTTCAAAAGTATACACATGCTGCATACATTGGATAGTGATTAATATTTACACACACGCACACACAAACACACACACACGTATAAATGTTAATCACTGTCCATCTTGAATGCATAGTGGAAAGAGGAAGCTTGAGAGTTCTCAAGCTTGATATACTGTATGGAACAAAACTCTGACTGAATCTGGTTGTTCTGCTTTGGGGATACCATGAAGCCTCCTCCCAGAAAGCAACAAAGAAAACAACTCATGAAGAGGATGTGTAGCATCCCAGACAATACTGTGGACCCTGGACAAGCATTGCTTACGTGTCATGTCCTGGATAGAAGGGAGTGAACTGCCAATCTTTTCTGCCATCCTCATCGCTCTCTTAACCACCTTCCTGTCCGAAGCAGTAATGCTTCCACATCTGACAGTAATACAATAGGATACTCTTGATTATTCTGTATAGAGCCGCTGTGAGCATCCAGAGTGGGTGGTGTTCCAGTCTCTGCTCTTACAGGCTGAGCTATAATTGAGGAATGCTCCTCCTCCTCCACGTGACACCTCCATAGCGTTCCCAGTTTTAGCTCAGCCTCGCAGAGACAGGCAGCTCTAGCAGTTTTCTCCTTGGCCGATCCAGGTTTCTTTGCCTTAAATCTCAGGTTTGATCTTTCCTTGTGTTTCCTCCTTGGTCCCTGCGCATTTGGGTTGTCTTAAATTGATGAAAGGAGTGAATTTTCACCCCTCAGGGGGGAGATACGGGGTTTTTAGAGCCTTTAGTTCCCCCCACCCACCCCCCACTCTGGTGCCTGCTGCTTTTTAAGCCGTGCTGCCTCAGCAGCGGCTTGTATTGTACGCTTCATAGCGTTTTGTTGTGCCTTCCCCCCACGAATGCAGTAGAGAGAGGGCGAGCTCTCTTCTCTTCAGGCCCCTCGTTCTGCCTGCATTTCGGCAGTTTTTATTGTTGTTGAGGGGCTTTCCTTCTTCTCTGAGCCTCGCGCTGGTCCCGGTGGCCATTTTGGTTGCGCCTCGTGGCCGGCCGCCATTTTGTTTAGCTGTAAAGTTTGCTGCGACGATTTGAGAGGCTTATGACAGGACCGGCAGGCCTGTTTGGCGATTTCTTTTCTGAAGGGGTATTGTGGCTCTGTGCCCTGTTGCCCATTGATTGCTCTGTTGGCTTTTTTCCTCAGCCCACTCAGAGGTGAAGGAGAGGCACTTACTTCCCATGATGCTTGGGAGGCTGCCTCAGGAGGCCTAATTTTGCCTAATTTTACCTATTTTTACCAATTTTTCTGTCTTTTTTTGTCAGAAAAATAAAAAACAAGTGATTTTCTGGCCTCAGCGTTCATTCGGTCTATTGGCTTTTGGATATAAAAAACCTTTTTTATTTACTCTTAAGTGAAATAAAATAGTAATATATTTTTCCTTCTATTGGCCTTTTCTGCAGTTTAGTGAGGCCCTTTTTGACCTCACCTCTTATGTTAATAATTGTTAAGCCTGTGTTCCCCAACCAGGTTTAAGGAGACAAGCTAAACAGAATGTGCAGCGTTAGTCAGATAGGCACACCGATAAATGAGTGAGATAAGTTTGTATGTTTGTTAACAAACAGTAAAAATAACAGATAACGCTTGTGCTATCAAAAATATAGTTTATTCCATTTAGAGTTTATATCATAGTCAAAATAACAGTCCATTAGTCATGTATCATTTTAGTCAGTCCATTCGAGGATATTCAATTAGCAAAGTCTGTGCAGAATATCCAATGTCAGTTCACTTACAAATAAATCAGTCCTTTCTCTCTCCCTTTCCAGTAGGAGAAAAAACGCAGTCTTCAAACTATCCAGTAATTAGGGATCATAAAGCCAGAGAGAGTAAGCTGCCGTGCCTTGCTTCTTTTATGGTGCTCTCACAACCACTCCCTTAATTACATTCTTTACAGTTAAAGTTACAGACACTTTAACTAACAAACCATGATAACATATTTATTATTTTACCTAAACCAGTTAGGGTAAACAATGTTATCCCTAACAATAATAATACCAAAAAAAAAAAAAGATACAAAACAAAATAAAATAAAATAAATTTAAATTGAACATATATATTATGATACAACCAAAAAATATTTTTATCAAAAGGGGGATGCGGCCCAACGATAGGATATCCGGTTCTCATTATAGGCTGTACACCTAGGCATGCCAACCGCCTCTTTATTTAATATTGCTCTGTACCTGGTATTTTATCATGGCAGAAGACAATCCCAGAGGTCCTTCCTTGAAGGCTAAGTCAGAGACGCACCATTTGCGCAAAAGGGCCAAGAACTCATCCAAGGCTTCTCAAAGATAAAAAAATAAAATTCCTTAGGCGACCAAGGCTTGTGGAAGGAATTCTATAAACGTTCAAAGGGCTCTCAATCTGTAACCCCAGTTCCTAATTTCCCCCCTGCTTCCTCATAACCACCCCTCTGCCAGAACAACTTTCTCCTCTCAGGCGCAGTGCACCTGTTCGGAGCCTCCGTCTCCCGGACACTGAGACTACATTCACAACCGCTGCTGGCTTGTGACCAGAGGAACCATCCACGGTCCTTATTCCAGACAGCATTAGAAAATGGAGGCCATCCACCAAGGGATCGTGGAGGGTATCCAACAGATGACCAGACCAGGTCCTCAAGCGACGGTTCTGATGCTGAATCAGTCTCTGGCAGATCCCTCCCCAGACCGGAACTTCACCATGATCAGGTACTTCCCCAAAGGGGAGATCCCCTTTCCAGAAGAGGTGGAGGAAGTGGAGAGGGGCCTCGTGCCCTTCAGGGAAACGGAAGGATCAGATAGGGGTTCCTGACACTATTCTGAACCTCTGACCAGCCCGCATTCATGGGCTTATTTGAACCCCATTTGTTTCCAATCCTTGCTAATCATGGCGAACAATATTTCGGGCCTGATGTCCCAGTTACCCTCTAATGCCTCCCCAGCAGCCTCTGGAGTTACAGAGGATCCTATTTTCAGCCGGTCGTGGAGACCGAGGTCATTCCTATTCCACTCATTTTCTCTGGCTTAGCAGCAAAACAGTTGGCCTCATCAGGGCCCCCCCCACTTCGCTCATCTAGTCAGTCAGAGATCCTTTATTCTCGATGCGGATCTCTCTTCCTTGCCACACACCCCAGAGGTGGATGACTCCATAGTAAGTCTAGTATCATCCCCTACTCCAACTGGCGCTCCGGAAGCCCTAAGGACAGAGGACAAGCGGGCCCAGACGACGTTTCGTCGGGCGCATCAATCCGATGCTTGGGCCGTTTGATCAACCACGGCCATATCCCTCTCTCTCAATCCTCTATTAGATGGCTTCATCAGTTGAAGCTGTATGTCCCCCCTCTAACACCAGGGCGCACCAGGACTTTTCCATGCTACGGTTGCAGCGAAATTTGCAGCCTACGCTGCCTTCCACTCCACTAAAATTTCCTCCTGGGCTATTTCCTCTCACGTTACAGCCCGGCGGCCGAATTGGCTTCTGCTCCCATCTCGGGAGGCAAAGTATTAGCCTGTTTCCGGAACCTTTGTTCATGGAGAGCCTTAATAAAAGAAATCTCTCCCTTTGACCTGTCTCAGATGGGAGTCCAGAGTGTCCCAACCCTCTCGAAGGGGACCCGGCTTTTTCCCCTATCAGGCTCCCTTCTTCCCCAGATTTCAGAGAACCCCGCCCTTTTGGCCAATCCTAAAACTGATCCACGGGAGGGCGGAACTCCTCCTGGTTACCCCGCACTGGCCCAGGAGACCATGGTTTTTGCAGACCCTCGTAACCTTTCAGTGGATCCTCCCTGGAGGATCCCATTGGGCAGGAGCCCGCTAGCCCAGTGACCTCTTCAGGACAAATCCTCAGTGGCTTCAGTTAGACGTCTGGAGGTCAAACAGGGCTGTCTAAGAAGGAGGGTTCTTTTCCAATCAGATCATTGAGACTATCTCGGCAACGAGACGGTCTCAGCTACCCGGATAAATAATGCTACCTGGATCATTCTCTAAATGGTGCCACAAATCACGCATTAGCCCGCTCCCCCAGCGGCTGCTCAAATTTTGGCCTTCTGACAAGAAGGACTGGCCAAGGACCTCTCCCTCGATACCTTGCGGAGGCAAGCGGCAGACTGATCAACGGTCATTTCTGGTGACCCTGTGAACCATTTTCACACCACTCTTGTATTCGGGCATCCCGCAGAGGAGCCACCAGTTTGCTTCCCCCAGTGATACACAGATATACAACCGGGGAAGTTAACATGGCACTGTCTAAACCTCGTTTCGAACCCTTAAGAGAGGCATCACTTCAATTCCCTACGTTCAAGGAAGGCTTCTCATTCTGTTTTTCATCTGCACGACGGACACCTGAAATAGCAGGAGCTATTTTAGAAAGGAGCTCTGTGTTTTCCTTTGCTGTTTGGGTGGTCCTGCGACCAGACCCTTCCTCCTGCCCAAAGTTAACTCAGCCTTTCGCAGTTCACTGAAATTTATTCTTCCTAGGCCTTCTCCGAGAAGGAGCAGCAGTGGCATTCCATCGATATTAAACGTGCATTACGTGTTTATATCAATCGCACCCGGCCTATCAGGAAGTCAGAAGCATTGTGCCTGTCATTCCAACCAAAGACACTGGGTTTCAAAGTATCCCCGTCTACTGTAGGCGCTTGGATCTGAGCGACAGTCTCCAAGGCCTATCTAACTCAGGCGCTTCCTGTTTTTCCAGTGGAATAATCGCACATTCTACAGGGAATGCAACTACCTTGGCAGCCTGGGCTACCCAGGCTATACATGGTATTCGCCGAGTGGACTCCTGGACGTCTCCGTCACCCTTTGTTCGGCATTGTAAAATTAATGTGGTTTTTTTTGCTTCAGCAGAAGCATCCCTGGCAGACGAGCCCTTCAGCAAGTGGCAAGAGAGTCAGCGGATATTCTAACCCAGATGGAGTCCCTGCCATAGGACAGGCCATGCTTTGGTATGTCCCACTCTGGATGCTCTCAGCAGCTCTATGGAGAATGGGTGTTGGTACTTACCTGATATGCCCTTTCTCGTTGAGCTGCGTAGAGCATCCAGCCCCACCTTAAATTGTCCGTCTGGTGGGGAGTCCTGTTTCGGCCAATAATTCAGTCAGTTAAGTAGTTGTGAGCTGCTACAATAGTTTAGAGGAGATAATAGTTGTTTGTCTTCTTGTCTTCGTAAAACTGGGGAACGCTATGGAGGTGTCACGTGGAGGAGGAGGAGCGTTCCTCAATTATAGCTCAGCCTGTAAGAGCGGAGACTGGAGCACCTCCCACTCTGGATGCTCTACGCAGCTCATCGAGAAAGGGCGTATCAGGTAAGTACCAATGCCCATTCCTCTATAGAAAGTGGTAAGGACAGGAGAAGGAAGACGTACTTTTCTCATGTGACACAGAAAATGCAGGTGCTGTTGTACCTGTTTCACCAGTGTCTCATTGTTGAGCGACCTAGCCAGCCTATCAAGTTGGCTACCAAGAAAGAGAATAAGAAATAGTAAAGCAAAGAAATTAAAGGTGTGAAGCAAGGGAGGAAAAAGGAAGTGTAAACAATCTAGTACACCATTCACTAGTCCTCTTATAAAGAAAACCAGTTCGATGTTGTTGTTTTTTACCTGCCTGTATCCCATACTAATGCAGTGAAATGGAAATCATTATTTGACTTGATATTAATCCATAATAATGTTTTTTCTGGGAATTTTGATAAAATTTTAATACTTCTCTATACCAGTATTAATAATTCAGATTTGATTCTATGAACACCTACTGATTAACTATGTTTTGGATGAATAGTCTTTGCTGATTGACAGCACAGCAACCTATTCCATAGTTTTGTACTGCTGATGTTTGAAAAGATATTCTGAAACATGTAGTACAGTTAAAATAAGAGTGGATAAACATTTGAGCTTTCTATATAGGATTTGGGATTGGCAACCTCACGTGGCAGAGGGAAATGCAAGAACCCTTCCTGCACTTATGTGTACACTAATCGACACAAGCCAAGAGTCTGTCCCCGTTGTGGCTACAATCTTACCAAAGACAGAACTGAGAAAGCAGTAAAATCTGTGGTGAGTTACGGTTCCTTCAAGCTTCCTTCAACTGATTATGATTTTGAAGTCCATAGGACTTATCTCTGAATAAATCTGCACAGGATAGGCCCAGAGACAAAGCAAATCTCTGCCTCCCTGCAAGGTTTGACTTTGTTACAGGCAAGATTTGGTCTTCCCATTTCACTGGTGCTGAAGAGAGGATGAGGGTAAAAAACAGGATATTTTCTCCTGACCTTCTGTTGCATTTAGAGATGTGGCATGAATATAAAGGGAAAACCCCTGTGTTGATGATAACCAATCTTTCATTGGTCATTCAGAACTGTTAGCTCATGGATGCCTTAATTTGCAAGCAAGAAAGGGCTAGTCCTGAACATATTTTCAAGGGAGAGTCTGCACTAATTTTCTGAGGAAAACAATTATTTCCTGTTCTTATTGAGTCAACAGTTTTTGTGACAACATCATGCATGGCCTTTCTTCCCTTAGTCCAGCTACGATAGTGTAATTTAGTGCCAAATTGCAGTTGTAAAAATAGGAATGCAGTGTGTGAAACTACGCATTGCAAACTGATCTAATGTTATTGCCCAGAAACAATTTTTCCCCCCTTTTTGCCCTTTTTCCCCCCTTCATTTTTAATGATATTTTTTGTGATAACATACACTTTATGGCTAGAGATATGTGATGCATTTCTCAGACTTAATTGTGCCTATGTGACTTAATTATATGCCGCTTTTGTTAGTTTGGAATTTCATCCTTTTAAAATAATAATTGAGAGAAAGAATCAGATCAATAATGCTGAGAAATTACTGATTTAATGGAGACATTTCTGTCTCCATCCTCATCCACAAACTGAGTGGAAATTTGCAGTTTATTGTAATAGGAATCATTGTGAACAATGATTGACCATGTACAGGTAGTCCTTGACTTATGACCACAGTTAAGCCCAACACTTCTATTGCTAAGTGAGACATTTGCTAAGTGAGTTTTGTCCCATTTTACAACTTTTTTTGCCACAATTGTTAAATGAATCACTGCGGTTGTTACATTAGTAATACAGTTGTTATGAGAATCTAGCTTCCCTATTGACTTTGCTTGTCAGAGGTCACAAAAGGAGATAACATGACCACAGGACACTTTGACCATCATAAATATGAGTCAATTGCCAAGCATCTGAATTTGGATCACGTGATAATAGGGATATTTCAGGGGCTATAAGTGTGAAAAATAGCATTAGCACTTAGACTTAATGCAGTCAGCATATCGCCCTCCTCATTTTACTGTCTTCAGTAGGATGGAAGGTGGAGTCAACCTTAAGCCTGGTGAGATTCAAACTGCCAAATTGCAGTCAGCTAGCAGTCAGCAGAAGTAGCCTGCAGTACTGCACTCTAACCACTGCGCCACAATGGTGCCAAACAGTCATAAGTAATGTTTTTCAGTGCTGTTATAACTTTGAACGGTCACTAAATGAACTGTTGTAAGTCAAGGACTACCTGTATTTAGAATTTAGTCTTGTATGTGAACTGTTTCCCCTTTGAACTTGTCCTACTTGCATACCTCTCTTATTAAAATGTTTCCAGTAACTCATTTTGATTTTTCAACATGTAAGTTCAGAAATTTGCGACATAATACAGATCATTGCTAAAATTGGGTAATACTGTGTAATACTGAGTGTTTTATGTCAGTCTACTGAAGCAGTTCAGTTTTTGAAGACTTTTCCCTTTGGCTCATAATGGAATTCAGTAGCAATGGGGTTGTAGGACATTTTGATTTTCCAGCAGCTGGATTTAAAATTCTTACCTTTCTTAATTTACTTTTTAACTACCGTATATACTCGAGTATAAGCCGAGTTTTTCAGCCCATTTTTTGTGCTGAAAAAACCGCCGTCGGCTTATACTTGAGTCAGCCGCTACGGCACCATACCTGGCCTGTGCTGGCGTGGCTGCAACCGATCGCGCCTCCAGGGCAGCATTGCCGCCGTGGCTGTCTACCCGCTGAGGGCCACACAGGCGACCCCAAGCGGGCTCTCCTTCCCCATTAACGGGCGCCCAGGGCCCCCGCGAGCTCCTGCATTGCGCGCTTCCAGCTTCGCCAACAAACCGCCAGGCTCAGAAAGCCTCCTCCGCCCCTTACCCTAGCAGCGAAGAGCGCATGCGCTCCGGGGGCAGCGAGACAAAGTGCCTGGCTGCGCCGTGGCAGGAGCCGCCAAGTGGAAGAGGGCCGCCCTTTCCTGGGGAGCGCGGCGTTTGCAGCTCTCCTCTTCAGTCCCCAACGCTGAAAAGACTTTCGGAGCTGCGGGCTCTCCTTCCCCATTAACGGGCGCGCTTCCAGCTTCACCAACAAATGGAGCTGCAAATCTGGTAATCGCTTGCGGAGCCTTGGCACGAACCCCCTTTCCCCGCACTCCCCCCCCGCACTCCTCTGGCAGCAGCAGGCGGAGAAAGCCCCACTTCCCCCTGGCTTTGATGGCACGCGTGAGTTGGCTTCCCACTCTTTTTTTTTTAACTCTCCTCCTCCTCCTCCTCCTCTCCTCTCCCCTTGTTGTCTGGTCTTCCCTAAGGAAACTCGAGGGCTCACACTTCCAGGTGTTTCTCCCTGTCTTTCTCCCTGTCAATGATCTTTTCTTCCCTTCCCTTCTCTCAGCCCCATCCTCCTTCACCTTTGTCACCACAATCCTGAACAGATGAAGTTTGTACTTCTCAAGAAAGGTTGGATGTTCCTTTTGAGGAGGGAACCTAGTGTGACATCTGTATGTTGACCTACTACTGAGCCATGGCATGTGTGCACATGCAATGGAGGCATGAGGGAGAGCTGTGAAAGAGATGGTGGCTCTCCAAAACAGGATGTACATGCAGCACATACACATGCTTTTTTCTTGCAAGGGAGAGAGTGACTCTGGACATACAGATGATGATGAGGAATCCAGTTTTGAAGGATTTTAACTCTTGTGTTTTAGCTTGGTTGCTGATTGAGCTAAGGTTTTTGTACTTTTAAAGTTATTGTTGATACCATATTGGTTTTGTTGGCTCTCTTTTCCACTTACAGAGCTAGTTTACTGTTTTTCTTTGAAATAAATATTCAAAAACATTTAACCTACTGATGCCTCAATTAATGTAATTTTATTGGTATCTATTTTTATTTTTGAAATTTACCAGTAGCTGCTGCATTTTCCATCCTCGACTTATACTCGAGTCAATAAGTTTTCCCAGTTTTTTGTGGTAAAATTGGGTGCCTCGGCTTATATTCGGGTTGACTTATACTCGAGTATATACGGTAGTTTTCCTTGAAAGGGAATGAAATTATTATAGCCACAATGTAGTGCAATAATAATCTCCCTCTCTTTATCAAGAATACAGCCTGAGATCTAGTTCACCAACTCTTCCAACTAAAGAAAACAACATTTAGGTTTCTGTTACTCCAGTATCATCTTTTGCACCACTGCCAGTGGCTTGAGTATCCATTAGTGGTTTTTTTCTAGATATCAAGACGGCAGAAATTATCCTGCCAGCAGTAAAATAATTATCAACAAGTAGCTTGACAGATAATCAAGATAATATGTTTTTTGTAGGAAGTCACTTCTAGCCCTGAACATATACTGAATACCAATGAGCCTCTAATTCAGTCTCAAAAAGAGATCCAGCGCCAGTCCACCCTGCAACTTCTACGCAAAGTAATTCAGATCCCTGAGAATGAATCTGAACTCTCAGATGTTTTTGCACTGATTCACGAACTCAATAGCTCACGGCTCATCCTGTCTAACATGAATGAAGAAACGGTTACCATTGAGCAGACTTCTTGGTCAAACTATTATGAGTTTCCTTCTTCCCAATGCCTTCTCTGTAACAGCCCTTTATTCAAAGGAGGGCCAAAGTAAGTGAAAGTACAATTATTGCCACTTTTTTTTACCATGTTATATTTCCTTTTGAAAATTCTTCACTGTCAAACTTAGAAAAGAGGGCTGTTGCATTTGTATTTTTGTCACATTAATGATTGAAATGAAATGAAACTGTCAGAGGAACTCCTTTCCATAGACTAGAATGTTTATTTGCTCTTTTCCCCATGTCCTCATCCCAGAACCTGATTAAATATTTTTTTCTCCTGTAGCTTGAGAAAATTACCTGGGTAGTCTAATTTGGCTAATTGAGAGTCAGAAAGCTTTTAAGAGCCGTACAATCACAACAGAGGAAATATAATCTGAACAGACATTATGTCAGTGAGGTACAGCTCACTTTTCTTCAGAAAGAAATAAAAGATAATTTTAGTATCTGATTATGTCCGCTATTTTGCAATTTCCCTCTTCAACTGCATTAGCGGGTTGGGTTTTTTCCCCCAAGCTCATGAAAAGGCCGATGGTTATCAAAACAGGGAGTAAAAGAGGCAAACTTCCACCCTTAAATGTTAAAAAAGTATGAAGAAACAAATAAGAGCAGTGTTGTCCTCAAGACGATTATGTATGGGTGTCCTTTTTGAATGTAGAGCTCTTGCTGGAATTCTTATGTTGTAACCCTGACTTTCTTTCAGATAAATAATATTAATCTGAGGCCCTAGGTTTTTGTACCTTGAATCAACCATTTCCACATTAGACTGCCAGGAGGAAACTCGGATAGATGGTTATTTAACAATGCTTAGGTGAGACTTAGCAGGTAGCTGTATCTAAGGAGACTTGGCCGATACCAGAAATTCAGAAGGATCTGCCATGGCTATTGTTTGAATGGGGGGGCAGAGGAGTGGCTACCTGGAAATTCCAAGACTGTTAAAATTAGTGCAATATTAATGCAATATCAGGGGTTTTCAATTCAATGTATAGAATGTGAAGAATATGTGTTTGTGTTTATTTTCATAATCATAATGTACACTGAAGATGGTATTTAATTTCATTATACGAGGTGCAATGACAATAAAGTAAACTAAACTAAAACTGGGGAATGGGGAAAAAAGGCCTACTTCTGTACCATTGCTACAAATTTATATATGAGGAATCAATGTAGGATTGAGGGCAAAGGAAGAAGGGGACGACAGAGAATGTGATGGCTGGATGGAGTCACTGAAGCAGTCAGCGTGAGCTTAAACAGACTCTGGGGGATGGTAGAGGACAGGAAGGCCTGGAGGAATGTTGTCCATGGGGTCACGATGGTCAGACTAGGACACGACTTGGGGACTAACAACAACAGGAATCAAGATTAGTTTTACTGTAGTGGGAGTGAAGGGAACTGTGTTCCAACAGTACAGTTTAGCCTGCCTGATCAGTAAGAGAGCTACTTTGAAAATGCTTTGATTTTACTTGTATCTAGTTAAGCATTATAGGAAGACCCCTCTTCCATGCATTTCACGGATCAATATACACTTTTCTCTTCCATTTCCATAGCTCTCTTGCAGGTCCTCAGGAATGCTGGTTGTTAACAGCTAATCGTCTGCAAGTCGTCACTGCCCAGCTCAAGGTGTGTGTGAATGTGCAGTGCTTGGCCCTTCACAGCTTCAGTGATATCTACACTGGTGAGTTAAAACATGGAGGCATTTATAAAATTGGAAGCTTCAAGGGGCAGAATACATTTAGGATGTCTATTTATTCTCTTTATTTCTCAAATGAACCTGGGTTGTGCCTTTTTAATTTATAAACATGGAGCTTGAGATCAAGTTATTTTATGGTCTGTGTAACTTTTTCAAATCCATAATAACGGCTGTTCTGTTTTTAATTATAGGTTTGTTTAATATTGGTAATAAGCTTTTAGTGAGCCTAGACCTTCTGTTTACAATAAGAAACCATATAAAACTTGGCGAGGATCCTAAAGTGACAATTAGCAAGATTTTGGAAACTGTGCAGGAACACACAGGTATTACATCTTTTTTTCTGCCTTTGCTACAGCTTTCGCACATTACTTTGTAATACATTAGTTTTGCTCTAAGTGAAGTTTAATATAGCTTTTCCAACCAAATCTGTCCAAAATGCTGGTTTATTGATGATTTTGGGAAAAGAATTATCCAGAGGTGGTGATATAACTGCCATTTAATATTTCAACCTTCAAGAACAAGGAACAATCCTTAAAATATAAAACTTTTAACGGCTGATGTGAATCTTTGATTGAATGGGGGAAATGGAGAGATTGTAAAAATTATTATTTAACCAAGTGAGAAAGTCAGTATTTAAGACAGATGGTTGGTGTTATGTAATTTAAGACTGAATACCTTAATGCTGTGACTGCTGGGTGCAAAGAGTAGCAGGCTATAATTTGTGTGTGGCCAGTAAAAACAATATATTAGGGAAGTCTTATTTCTTTGGATAATCTGTGAACCTTGAATAGAGAATTACTGAAATGTAAAGTTTCCTTCCTTAAAACAGTTTTTCCTTGCTTGTTCTAAGAGTGGGATATGAAAGTTACTGAATTGTACTGACTTGCTTGTGGTTCAGGCATAGCTTCTAGATAATTGTTAGAACATTATAGTCTTGGGTCCTGACCTGAGTGGGTGATCAGTACTATCTCTGTCATCTTTAAAACCACCATAGGTTTAAATATCTAATTTAACTAATGAGTAAGCAGTGTTGAGTCTGAGTAAGTTATAATTAAACTAATATTTCTGTGATATTCTCTGTTTAAAGCAAAAGTTCGAAACTCTCATGTTGGTGGTTTGTCATTACAGATAGGGATGATTTCCATGAGCCTTCTTGACAGAAATTATCCTCATTTGTTCTCTCCCCCCCCCCCTTCCTCAGAGAGAAACCTGAGCACTGAAGAGTTGAATCAGCTTGAGGAACTGCTGTGCAATGGATACTGGGCCTTTGAGTGCCTCACTGTCCGAGACTACAATGATATGATCTGTGGTGTCTGTGGCATTGCACCAAAAGTTGAAATAGCTCAGAGGAATGTGGAAAGTGTTTTGTCACTGAAAAATATTGAGGTAGACCAGGAATGAGTTATTTTAAAAGCTGCACTTGTTTGTTAATCTTGATGTGCATATTTTGTTCAAACATCATCCTTCTACTATAGAATCTGCAAAGGTGGGCCTTTTTACTTCAGCAAAATTGATGAGTTGGTTTTCTGTTAACACTCCCTTTGAAATAAAAAGCAATGCAACAATAAAAGAAACAAGAACAAGAAATGATAACAGTTTCTTGATAAATATTAAAATAATGTGTACACTACAAATTAAACATTTATACTTTTCTTTCCTCCTTTTTTCAATGCTAGTTTACCTGGCCAGAATTCTTGGCATCTAGTGAGGTAAATGTGGAAGATTTTTGGTCAACCATGGAGACAGAAGTCATAGAGCAAGTGGCCTTTCCCTCCAGTATACCTATCACAAAGTTTGATGCCTCCATCATAGCTCCCTTCTTTCCACCACTAATGAGGAGCAACATAGTAGTCAACACAGAAAGGGAGAAGAATCTTGAATCACATGTAATCCCAGGTGGCAATCAAAATTCTTGTCTTGTTTACCTTTTTAAGTAGCAAATTTGATGGTATCCAAAGTGTCACTAAGATTAAAAACTCAGTATGCTTTGCTATAAAGGGGTGTGCCTTTATGAGATTGTCCATCTTAGATAGCACACTAGCCCCAGTTATGCATGTGTTGGGCTGCATAGGGATAACTATGTAATGGTTACCTTTTTCCTGTGGAATATTGGTGTAGGGACAGTTTTTAAAGCAATGCTTTCATGCTCATAATGCTTCCAGTGTTTATATTAGACATGGTTTTATTTCTGTGAATTCTGATTCATGAACATCACATAGATATTGCCTGCAGACATGGGATTAAGGCTGTGTCCTCCCTTGTGGAAATGATGCTGACCCTAGGCATGTGCAATTACTGAGGATTGTATCTTGCTTTTTCAGGTAATGCAAGTGTTCTAGTGAGGCTGATTCAAGATGAAATTTGTAAAATGGAACAGATTGGTTCCTACTGTGAGGAAGAACTGCAGGATTTCTTGACACAGTGCAGCATTCCTTGGCAGGAGGGGGACTCCAAGGTAATCACAATATTCTTCAAGCATAGAGCCATGCTTCACTTTTGAAGGAAGCACTTCTTCTGTCCAGTGCCTACATAATGTAATGCCCCTCTCTCTATAATAACAGCAATAGCAGTTAGACTTATATACCGCTTCATAGTGCTTTACAGCCTTCTCTGAGCAGTTTACAATATCAGCATATTGCCCCCAACAATTTGGGTCCTCATTTTACCACCCTTGGAAGTATGGAAGGTTGAGTCAACCTTGAGCTCCATCAGGATCAAATTCCAGGATGTGGGCAGAGCCAACCTGCAGTACTGCTTTCTAACCACTGTGCCACTACAGGTCCTTTCTATGTTTATTAGATCTGTAAAAGTAAATGTTTTTAATTTTGCAAATGATTAATAATGATGAAGTGCATTTTACCATAAAGCTACTCAATTTTTTGTGGGATTCTGAGGCAAAATATGGCCTGTGGGTCACCTCTGCTCGATGACCTGCAATTGTGCCACATTTTGTCTTCCTAACCTGTCTGTCTCAATCCTCCTTGACTCTGCATGCTGCTGGCTATTTATAAGCTAAGACTGTTTGAAAAACTCAGCTGTTTTTTCTTTTTGTTTCTTAGGAGCAGCTCTGTCTTTCTCTTCTGGCTCTTTATGATTTTGTACAGAATGGGACACAAATCAGTCAGCCTCCAGCATTCCTAACAGGAGGAAAAATCTACAAAGTGTGTCCACATCAGGTGAGGCTGACAAAAATAAATACTAATATGTAAGGTGCTCATTATGAAAATGGCCATATTGGAAAACGTGAATATTTCAAGAGTGGAAACAAACCCCTGTATTTTAGAAGTATGTTGGGAACATGGAAGAATGTTTGAAGAGGTTTAGTTTTGAGTGTTCCAGCTGTTCTTTAATCCTGAGATGGGCTGTAGTTTTGTGATTCACAATGTGGCTGTTATTTCCTCCTCTTCCCCCCCCCCGTCCCCCCACAGTCTGGTCAGTGCAGCAGCAGGAACCAGTCATGTCACTGTTGTTGGTTTAGACTAGATTAAATGGACTGGCATTTTAGATAAAGTATGAAACAGAAAAATGGAATTGTGCGCACAGCCAGACAGAATGCTGATCACAGCTGCATAACTGCTATTCTGCCCTATAGTCATTGTAGCATTTTTATAAAAACTTTGATATCCAGAAGTTAGAGTTAATGGGGATAGATGAGTGGATTCACAAAATTTATTTTGTGGGTAGGTAAAGGGATACTTCAACACTTGTTTGACACGTATGTTGCTAATGCTGCTAAGACTACATATATCAGGAAGAATACCAATTGCTCCCTTGGGTTTGGGCCTAACAGGAAAGCTGCAAGAAAAAGAAAATGCTGTTGTCTCTAAATAATTGGTTAATTCTTTTTTTAAGAATCAGTTTTTAAGAATAAGTGTTTACATGAGTAAACACTTGTAGGAGAGAGGTGATAATGGAAAGGCATATTGTTAAGTTTAACTGCTGTTAGTCTTGTAAAAAAATTATAAGATTGCACATCTGTTTTCTCATTGTTTCTTTTGGGGTTTTATTTGAAGGTTTTCAGTTTTCTTAAAAAGGTTTCCTTGATAGATTTTTCTGTGACTTGGAAGGTAATTTTCCTTCAGTATGGGCTATTATCACCCTTCTCTTTTTGACCCTGAAATAGAAAACAAAGTAATAGCAATTGCTGCTCCCAAGGTCTTAAGTGTTTTCTGTGCTCAAAAAGAAAAGAGAGAGAGAAAGAGAGAGAGAAACAAAAACACTGGAAGCCACTTAAGTTTTAGTTAAATGAAACAAAATACATATCACGTCTTTTAATGAATATGTTGAATGGGATTGATTTAATCTCAGTTTGAAACAAATCACATTTTCTATTTAGTGCCCATCTCTTACTAATATGTTATTCCAGAATAGGTATGGATGATTCCTATAGTAGAAAATGCACTTTTAAGGATAGTGAAACAGGCATGAACACATACTTTTGTGTTGTTACAGGAGTGAACAGTGTTACAAATATGCAAAATAACTAAGTCTGGAGAGAAAGGGGGAGGGGGGGAGAAAATTAACTAAATCTACTTTAAAACTGACATTCATTCTACCATTCTATCCTTGTTCCCATCACATCCTTCTACCTGAATATATAAAAGCATAAAAGTATAAAATATGAATATATTTTAACAAATCATATATTTTCTGTTTTAGCTAAGTACATTAGCATAATAATGGATCACATAAGATGCCTTTTTCCCTCTTATATCCCTATTTGATATTAATAGTATTTTGATATAATTTGATGTTTGCCTAGTGTAAAGGAATAAGCTTCTATGTGATGAAAATTACATTGAGTGTTCTAAAGTTTGAATTACAAGTGTAAATTATTAGGATTACCTTGAGTGAGTGTTTACCCCCAGGTTCTTTTGTTGTTCTATAATCTTTCTTAATCTTTTTTTTTCCTTTACAGGTTGTGTGTGGTTCAAAATATATTGTCAGAGGGGAAACTCCCCGAGACCATGTGGATCTATTAATGTCCTCACGTCATTGGCCACCAGTCTATGTAATAGATATGGCCACTTCCGTAGCATTGTGCGCGGATATCTGCTATCCTGATTTGACTGCTCAGATGTGGGGAAGAAACCAGGGTTGCTTCTCTGACCCTATGGAGCCTTTAAGGGTTAGTTACCATGTATTCCTTTGAAGATTAAGTTCCTTACCGATACCTTGACATGTCTGGAACAGTTATCATGCATAGTTTTTCTGTTTCTTTGACAAAATCATGGCTAATTTAAATCTGTTGATTACTTTGATAATAATCGTGTAAATGATATTCTCTAAAACTTATGGTATTAGATGACCTATGTAGCTCCTTCAACAGTACTTATTCCCATTTATTTAGAGCACAGTATTGGAATAAGTAAGGATTTTATCTATTGTCTCCCTCTTAAATTCATTTTTTAAATCAGTTGAAGAGTGCAAAATGTCTCTTTTCCAGAACACCAAGAATGGATCTGTATTGATTCTCAAAATTTAATATATCGATTAGAATGAGAAAGACAGACTGTTTTTTTTTTCCTAATCACTAATCATGAAGGAATATTTTTAGGGATGATCATTACAGTGCCTTCTTCCATCTGAAAGTTTGGGGTCACTTCCCCTTTCTTTTGCAATGCACTTTACAAAAAAAGCTACATAAATACATATAATTCCAAGTTTTAAAAATTACATCATTTAATTCATATATTCAAGATGTGTATTTATATCATCATCATTTGTTCTTGACCACTTGGTCGAAATATTCTGTTTAGGAATGGTCAGTTACTCTTTCAATTTTATAGATGTATGCATGATATGAGAATGTACAGGTTATTCAAAGAGCCTTCAGCCAAACACTTTTGAACTTTTAAAATCTGTTGTGCTCTCTGTTGGATTATTTTGAATTATGTTCATATTTTTCTTATTGCTAAGCCAACTTTGAAGACAATAAATACAATTTTCTAATGCTTACATTGCTTTTGTCTTGCTTTTTCCCCTCTGTCAGTATGTGTCCTGCCCAGAACTCCTGGACAGGCACTACAGTGTGGATACAACCACTGATGAACATTCTGTTGAGCATCCAATCACTAAATCAACATCTCGCTTTGTAGTTCACACTGGGACCGAGCAAAAGACTCAAGGTGATCCACTGGCTCGACACCATTCCCTCTCTCTGTGCCGGGAATTGGAGCCCTACGGTGCTATCATTACAGCCATCAATGACAGCAAAACCAATGTCCGCCAAAACCCTATAGCATTTGATAGTGCAACCCACTATTATCTCTACAATCGTTTGATAGATTTCCTCTCCAGTCGTGAGGTTGTGAACAGGCAGATCCACGAAATTGTTCAAAGCTGCCAACCTGGTGAGGTTGTAATCCGGGACAATCTATATCGTCTCGGTGTTGCCCAGATCAAGACAGAAATGGATGAAGATGAGATACAAGAAGAAGAAGGTGTTGTCTAATCTATTGTGAGATGATCATCCCTGAATCAGACGTAATAGCTAAGCAGTTCATCACATAAAGTTTCAATCCAGCACAGACTATGTTAAACTAAGAGTCATGACCTATTGATTGGGCTTTGATCTGTAAACAGATTGTTGTTGAAGAACAAATTTCTCTTTTTTCAAGAGGCTGGGTAAACCTAGAAGCCACCCAGGATAATTGTTCAAAGACCGAAGAATTTTCTATTGCTGACATTAAAAAGAAAATACATATGCAGAACATCACTTTTTAAAATCTGTGCATGTTGTTGGAAATGCATAAAAGTGAAAAAAAAAAAAAGCCACAGCATAAAACATGTATGACTGCTCCACTATTCTGAAGCGGCCATCATAGATTGAAGGATATTTGTAACCTAGATCTATTAAGTTTCTATTCTGAAAAACTTGAACTTTGAATTGGCATTGGTGGCTTGAGTTTATCTGCTTCAGCTTGTTCCCCATCAACCTGAGAAAACCAGACATTATTTAGTGGTTGAAAGTTAAACTGGCTTGCATATTAAGTTACATGCTGCTAGAAGCATCATTGCCCTGACAAGCATGGTTATTTCAAAGGTTCTTCAGGGGTTTATATGTTTTGGATAAAGGATGGGGGCTAATAGTCAGGCGGCGATATTCAGGCACTTTACTTTATAATCCAGTTAATGGACTTAATTGATTGTTTTATTCTTCTGACCACAGATGCTACTAAAGATATTTATGGAATAATGGTTGGGTTCCATGAATACAATCTAATGTTTTTTCTAATGATTTCTATGGCTAAAATTGTTAGGCATGCAACATAACACTTACCTTTAAGGGCCACTTGGAAACCACTACATACTCTATTTCAGTGTTATAAATCTAACATATGAGTTCATGCTGTCATATTCAATTATTACATATTGGTTTTCCTGTGTAATGTGATGAGCCATGATGTGTAAGCTCTACACTGTTCACTGATTTGTGTTCATTCTTAGCCATCCATAAATCTCAAAAGTAAAAAAAATAGATTTCCTGACTGAGGTAAAGTTATCCACTATGTTTTGTTCAGATTTGTGGTGTGGATTTAAAACTCTCTTCTGTGAAGAGTTCTGGTGTGTACTGTGCTGTAAAAAAACAACGAAAAAGAAATTTATTAAAGTTCTGAGCAAAACTTACGACTTGCTGTTTAAAATGCTAATTTATGAAATACAGTTTTAAGTCAGTGGTAAACTTTAATAAATTATCTCTTCCAGTGTTGGAGAGTAAAACTATTTGGACAAATGAGTTTTCCTTATTTTGTAGCTTCTGGTTGCTAAATAATAGAGTTACCAATCCATAAAATGGAAGTGTTTATCAAATGTTTGCATGGAAAAGATTAATTTTAGATGTGTTGAAACAGTATTACTATTTTATTGTCTTTGAAAAAAAAACCCCTACAGAATCTATTGATGCTGAATTTAAATTGTTTTCGTTATAACACTTAACGATTGGGTAATTCGAGCCAGCATAAATGCATGTTTTGTTTTCTTAACTTTATAATCTGAACTCATTTAGATGTTATGAAGGATAAAAACAGAATATGAATGATTTGTATCTATTTTTAATATTCAATTAGATTTTGCAAATCTCATTTATTATGATAGGTTAATACACTCCACAGATGATTTGCAGATCTAGTTTTGCAGTCCATGCATACTGCTTATGCTTCTATTTTTTTTCTCTCATTCAAAAAATTAAATGTGCTTTTACTCTACAGTTTTGTTTTATTGTGTCTATCTGAAATAGTATTAATTTCAATGGTTTCTAAACTAAAGAAACCGTTTTCTGAGTTTCGCTACTGTACTAATCATTCTACTCTTGTAGTACCGAACTATTTCCCTTCTCACTGCTCATGCAGCAGAGGGGCTAAACCAGCACTTCAACATTCAGGATAGAATAATGCTTTATGTATGCTTGGTTATTTATTTAAAGCAGGGGTGTCCAACCTTTCACCTTCCCTGAGCCACATTAGAAGATGAAAATTTGGTTTGGGCCGCACACAAAATAAAATAAAATTATTTTTATTGTTTATTATTAATTATTTATTAAAATTATTTATTTTTTCTTTTATAATTTTCTGGCCAAATTTTGTGTGTGGGGGGGAGGTGGGGAAGAAAGCTCGCCCGCCTTGCGCCTACCTCTCCTCCTGCAAATGCAGCAGTGGAGGCGGGGGCAGAAGCAGCGGCGGGGGCAGAAACAGCAGCGGTGGCAGCGGCAACAGCAGGAGGTGGCGGGGTGGGACTTTGGGCTATGGCTGCCCGCCTTTTCTGTTGCTCGCCTCACACCTGCCTCTCCTCCTCCTCCTCACTGGATCTTTCACGAAGGTTGGGGTGGGAGTTGGGCCGCATTACGAGGTGACCTGGGCCGCATGTGGCCCGCGGGCCGCGGGTTGGACAAGCCTGATTTAAAGGATCTGTATGGCTGCTCAAGTTATATAATGTAACTCTAGGTGGCTAATAGGTAAACAACAATACAAAATTTTCTCATACCACCAAACATCTTAATAGTTCCATCACAAATTAAAAAATGACAGACTTTCTCTCCTCTCCCCCCCACCCCCGGTCTTAGTAGCCATATTAAATAATTATACAAAAGTTCATAGAATTAGACAATCAGGTTGCTGGGTTGTTTTTCTTAACATAATTACTTAAGTACTGCTGCAATTAATATAATCATCTAATATTTACTATTGGGAATTTGTAAAAATCAGCCTTGTAAAGTTTACACGGGGAAAATAAATTGATTTTAAAAAAGAGACTGCAAGTTACTTGATCAAATTGATTTATTTTTCATGATAGTTGAATTACAAATAAATTCACATTTATGCGATTATTACATTAAGATGCTTGAAACAGTAGTTAATTTTTTTTAATAGCGATCTGGCAATATCTGAGCACTAGTAATCTGTTAGTTGGAGTTTTGCGCAGTAAAAAGACATGCTCCCTTCCTAAGTCTATTCATAGGTTTTGTAATTTATATAAGACAATTGTGGCTAAGCATGATGAATATTTGCATTTGTGTGAGCTTCAGGGATGACTGCTTAGCAAGATGAATAATCTTATATAAAACCTGTGTAAAAAGTATTAAACAGAGCAATTATTTAACAGTGGGTAAATCGTTCCAGTTATTTGGAGCTGTTCGGGTCTAGTGCAAGTTTAAAGCCATCACTGGGAAACAAACAGGACTGTGCTCACTGAAAGAGATTTCAGTGTAGGAGACCCTCTTTTTAAATAGATAAAGAATGCATGAACTTTGTAAACAATTTACAAAAAAAGTGTAAACAATTTTATGGACTTTTGTTAATAATTGTTTTGCTTTATGGATTTTGTAACTTTGTAAACAATTGTTCCACTTTAACAATTCTAAAGAGTGGTGCTTTGCACAGCCTTATCAAATAGAAGTGCAGCTCAAAGACAGTAAAACATCTGTCCTAGCAACTTGAGCACATACATACAATCACCAGTGTTTCAGGCATAAATACTTATTAAATGTCCCACAACGATTGCCCATTTGTCCTCTAATAGGATATTTTTAAAATCCTTTATTATCTATAAAAACAGCTTGGAAAAAATACCTGTCAGTAGTCTTATGTTGCCTGTAGTTTGCTTGTTCTCTTGAGTTTACAAAATACTACAGTATGTAGCTATGCTTTTTCTCAGCAATGAAAAGGGAAGATAAATACTAGAAACTAAAAGATCAGTTTAATCACAGAATAAGGAATGATGGAGTGATAAAATCCTACATAATAATGAAGACTATATAATACATTAAAAAGCCTGACTGAAATAATATTAGGATTTTGCCATGTAAACTTCTGATCCTGCTGAGCTCTTTAAAAACAAACACTAGTATGTTAAATGATATTCATGGAATGGCAGTTTGGTAGCTCATTGAAGTGCAAGACAATTCTTATGACCACTTCTAGTTCACAACTTAACAGCTGTGTTGTGTAACTAAGGTTCCAATTAGGACTTCAAACTAATATCTTACAATAACTTAATATGAAGATAGAATGTAGCTGCATCTTCTTAATTCAAAAATGTACAGTTCCATCATTTCACTGAGATATAATTTCAAGTACTACTACTATTTTACTGCACTCTAATTCAGTAGTATGTGAAGGATTAGATTCTCCTTACATCTGGTGGGAAAACTGAGAGGCATCATCTTCCCATAGAATAGAATAGAATAGAATAGAATAGAATAGAATAGAATAGAATAGAATAGAATAGAATTCTTTATAGGTCAAGTATGATTGGACAAACAAGGAATTTGTCTTTGGGGTATATGTTCTCAGTGTACATAGGAAAAAAAATAAAAATACATTCATCAAGAATCATAAGATACAACACTTAGTGATAGTTATAGGTTATCAATAAACAATCAAATCATACTAGGAAACAAATAAAACAATATAAATTGTAAAGATACAAGTAACACAGTTATAGTCATAAATGGGAAGAGATAAGTACTAGGATGAGAATAATAATAGTTTGACAGTGGTGTGGGAATTAATTGTTTAGCAGAATAATGGCATTCGGGGGGAAAACTCCTTGTGTCTAGTAGTTCTGGTGTACAGTGCCCTATAGCGTCATTTTGAGGGTAGGAGTTGAAACAATTTATGTCCGGGGTGTGAGGGGTCTGTTCCACAACCCTCTTTGACTCTTGCAGTATACAGGTCCTCAATGGAAGGCAGGTTGGTAGCAATTGTTTTCTCTGCAGTTCTAATTATCCATTGAAGTCTGTGTCTGTCTTGATGGGTTGCAGAACCAAACCAGATAGTTATAGAGGTGCAGATGATAGACTCAATAATTCCTCTGTAGAACTGAATCAGCAGCTCTTTGGGCAGTTTGAGCTTTCTGAGTTGGTGCAGAAAAAACATTCTTTGTTGTGCTTTTTTGATGTTAAGTGTCCATATTAAGTCTTGAGATATGATAGAACCTAGTAATTTGACGGTCTCTACTGTTGATACTGTGTTGTCTAGTATTGTAAGAGGTGGTAGTATGGGAGGGTTTCTCCTACCACCATTTCTACGTGGTATCTTCCCACCAGATAAGCTGTCCATCAAGAGATGGACAGTATTTTCCAGATTAAGCTAGTAGTCAAATTAAACTAGTATTGTAACATATGCATTAAACTCTAGAGCAATTGATAAAATGGAAACTAGAGTTTCCATTTTACCAATTATTCTAAAGTTTGACACATATGTACATACAAATGCATGGATGCAATTATGCATTGTGACCTTCCCAGGGTCAAAAAGATATGACCTGAAATAATTTGCACTTATTCTTTATTCCCATCTAATAGATAAACATTGAAAATCAGGAAATTTAAAAACAACGATCTTTACAATTCATTTGGAAATAAGTTTGATTTCACTTAATAGTCTTTGATTTGAAATAAACATATGTAAGGTTATATTATAAAGTATTCATTAATAACGAGTGAACCTATATCTAAATCTAATCTTAGCTAACAGGCTGGTTTTTACAGAAAAACATGGTACAGGTGGTCCTCGACTTACAACAGTTCATTTAGTGACTGTTCACAACGGCACTGAAAAAAGTGACTATGACTATTGTGGCATCCCCATGGTCATGTGATTGACATTTGGATGCTTGACAACTGACTCATATTTGACGGTTGTAGTGTCCCGGGGTCATGGGATCCTCTTTTGAGACCTCCTGACAAGCAAAGTCAATGGGGAAACCAGATTTACTTAACAGCCATGTTACTAAT
Source organism: Hydrophis major (assembly GCA_033807585.1). Lineage (NCBI taxonomy): Eukaryota > Metazoa > Chordata > Lepidosauria > Squamata > Elapidae > Hydrophis > Hydrophis major. The sequence continues at coordinate 132,093,279 of CM066329.1, read as the reverse complement.
TTAACTACAGTGATTCACTTAACACATGTGGCAAGAAAAGTGGTAGAATGGGGCAAAGCTCACTAAACAAATTTCTCACTAGCAACATAAATTCTGGGCTCAATTGTGGTCATAAGTCGAGGATTACCTGTAATTAATTTATTGGTAGTTTTATGCCAGTTCAATACAGAGGGACAGTGAGTGGCTTATATTCCCTTCTTTCAGTAATAATATTCAAATAGCAAAACAATTATTGCCAAGTAATGCTCATGCTGTGAAATGGTAATTCCAAATGAGAGAAAAACAGAGTTGCTACTTCTTGAAGCTTCAAAAAAAGTTTAGGAGAATTAGATTTATTTTCTTTTTTTTAGCTGGCCCAGCAGTTTTCTTCTCTATGATGGGTGAACAACTTTTGGCCCATCCTTTCAACCCATGCCAAAACTCAGTAGCAAAATGGTACAAATATGGTTATTTTTCCAGGTTTGGAAGTTGTTTCAAGGATGAGATGAAGGCAGCGGCTCTCGAGAAATCTTCCCACCATCCTCCTTATGCTCAACAATCCTTCCTACTGCCAAAGGACACCTCTCTTCCAGTGACGTCCCCTTTTGGTTTGATTATCTGCCATGGATTTCAGTCTGCCCACCCAAGCTACAAGAAATGACTGTAGAATGGCAGGTTACAATGGGAATGCCTCCACTTCTTTCTGTTCCCTGTTCTTGCTCTGCAAAACCCCCATCTAGCACAAAATGTGGGTGATCTTATTCTTTTACCTCTCGCATATCTAGTTTATAGGGTTGATAGCTTGTAGCAGAAAGGTATATAGAGAAAAGAAAGTAAGTCCATCTGCCTTATTAAGCTTTGTTTCCTGCGATTGCACAATCTCCCATTCTGCAAAACTGAGGCACCGATTCACCAATGTCCTATATAGCTTAAGCTGTCAACAGTGATCAAACCCCCCTGCCAGTAGTTAGAATCAGTTAGAATGGGAGAATTTAGGAATCTGCTATCAGTGCAAGGCACAAACCCAGTCTGTGACTTAGGTATGACTCTCTTGTTTTCTGATATGACAAGCCTCAAAAAGGGATTGGGGTTGCATGAAATCCAAGTCCAATCTCAGTTGGTATTTCATCATCCAGAAGGCCCAGAACAACACACCCTAACAAAACTGATAATTGTTGCTGTTAAGAAGGGGTTGCTCCACTTCTCCTGATTCACAGGATTCTTCAAAGCAGCCGGTAGGGTCACATCCACTGTCTTGCTCTTCTCTGGGGCAGGGCAAGTTTGTATAATCCTTCATGATACAAAGGAGGAGAGAAAGAAATGCAAACATACTTCAGAGTCTGGAATGTGTCATTTTGAATAAGGTAAATTCAATTTAAATTACTTAAAATGTATTTATTCTGGTCTTGAGTCAATGTTGCATTGTTTATATATTTATCTACACAGAGTACCCAAGCTGTTGTTTATATCATTTTACCTTTCTTATTTTTATTTTGCCGTGCATACAAATGACTGTGTTTGGGTGTATATGGGGAGAACAGCATTTAAAGGAGCAGCATAAGGTGTTTTGGGAGGTTTTTTTTAATGACAACTTTTGTGACAAAATGAAAAAAAATGTGGAAGAACAATCTTGGCTGAACCAGCTTCTTGTTTTTGAATTTTATAAAATAAACCATTCACCTGTTCCTTAATGGCATCCAGCTGTTTCTGAATTAAGGTGCAGATCTGACTGAAAGTTGGCCGTTGAGTGGGCTCCAATTTCCAGCATGCCGTCATTATATTGTACCTGTATTGGAGATGGAAGGTGGGCAAGGAAGAAAATACTTTCAGAAGCAAATTGCATGATAATACATGATAGCTGATTGGAAATCACCTATGGTTCTGCATCTTTGATCTACTTGGGCACTCTTATTCCTCCTTTGGCGTGGTTCAGACTCCATGACCCATCTGAGTTTTCTTGGAAAAATATTATGAATGAATGAATGGGGAATTAGCAATTAGATTACTGATGGGTCTCATAAAGCTTCTATTCCAGACTTCCCATGTATGCCCATTAAGTTCAATGAGCTGAATGAATGAATGAATGGTTTGAGCACCTGGAGCTGCAATTCTTTTACTTACATATCATCTGGAGCAAAATCTGGCTTCCCCATGTGATATCCTTGTTTCACAAGGCTATAAAACTTATTATTCACTTTTATGCCAGGATAGGGACTTCTTCCTAGAAACACAAGAAAATTGGTCATGCTCATATGGAGGAAGGACGCTGCAGTTTTAGAATGCTCCCTATAGAAGTAGCTAAATTTTCTTAGGAATCTTCACTTTGGTCATTCTTTGCAGGCAGCTTGAGAACACAACTGGAGGAAACAGAGGCACAAAGACAATAGGCAAGCATTTTTCAGACAAGGGCTACACATCTACATCCCATTGTGCTTGGGCTTTGCAGTGGTCATGGTTAGTGTTTAGAGATGAATGTTTCTGATTGTTCTAATAGTAAAAGTATTTAGTTTTTGGAGCAGGGTTGAAGGGACAAAATCTTTCCCGTTAAAACCCACCAACAATGGGAAATATCATCTTGATTTAAGATATTAATTTTTTTTAAAGGAATGCTATGAAAGCCTTTCATTCCTAAAAACTGTTCTCAACTCCTCACAAATGAAGTGTCTCCTGCTATTTGTCTGCAGCAAGGCAAGACTATATTGAAATAATAGCACACATATAGTCCAAAAACTGCTTGGATATACTGGCATCCCAATATACAATGCACACATGTAAGTCTTGCCAAAAAGGCTAATTCAGTCCTAGGCTGCATTAACAGAGGGATAGAATTAAGATCACGTGAAGTACCACATATTTCCAAAGCACCAGAGGGCAGGATAAGAAACAATGGATGGAAACTAGTCAAGGAGAGAACCAGTCTAGTACTAAGGAGAAATTCCTTGACAGTGAGAACTATTAACCAATGGAATGGCTTGCCTTCAGAAGTTGTGGATGTTCCATCACTGGAAGATTTTAAGAAGACATTGGACAGCCATTTGTCCAGAGTGGTATAAGGTTTCCTGCTTGCACTGGTGTTGGACTAGAAGACCTCCAAGGTGTCTTCCGACTCTTGTTATTCTGTTATTCATATTTTTGCATCATGGTTTGGATGCATGAATCCCAAACCTGCATTTCTGACAAAGCCCTTCCGCATAGAAAAGACAGACAAGCAGACAGGTGCAAAGAAACAAATATAGAAATGTTCTTCCCTTACCTAGAGAGAATATCTCCCAGAGAAGGATGCCATAAGACCACACATCGCTCTGTACTGTGTAGACACATTCAAAGATGCTCTCTGGTGCCATCCATTTCACTGGGAGGCGAGCCTGGAAGGATATTATCTAAACTCAGGAGGAAGCCCTTGTACTTAGCATTCTCTACCTGGGCTCTTTGGAGGTTAAACATTAGAGCACGTTCTTTGCATGAAGATGATCCCTGCATTCAGGTTCACTTCGGAGGGATGCTTAGACAGGTGCTATCAATCCGTACAGACATTCCAGAGCCAAGTTAATCTAGAGCTTGATTCAGCTTTATGGGGTGTAAATGTATAGATTCATTCCAGTTACTTACATTGCCCTTCACGACATAATTGCTGTCATTCACAATATCTCTGGCCAGGCCGAAATCACAGATCTTAGCCACTAGTCCATCAGCCACTAGCACGTTTCGTGCTGCCAAATCTCGATGGATGCACTGGATTTTTTTTTTTTAAAAAAAAAGGAGGGAGGGGAAGGGACAAATTGATTTTCTTCTCATTTAATTATTTTTTTTTTACCTTTAAAAAAAAATTCAAGGCAGGATACATATCCAACACTCCTTCCTCCTCCTATTTTCCCTACAACAATCCATTGAGGTGAGTTGGGCAAACAGAGGGACTGATTGGCCCAGGCTCACTCAGATGAGCTTTCAGGCCTAAGGCAGCACCCGCAGGCTCTTCGTTTCAATTTATTGATTCTGTAACTTGATTAGTAGCAAGGCACATTTAGTCCAGTTTGGCCAGTGCAAGGGCAGTCAAAAGTCTTCAGCCTGGCATTTGCAAACATTTTTATGTGATCTAGGTCAATGGAATTAATGCAATCTAGAGAAACAGGGAAGGGAAGAACTTTATTACAGCCCTGAATGCCTCCTCCAAGCTATAGTAATCCTGAAAACTTACAGAAGAAAAACAGATGGAGACAAAGTGCCATTTAGGACACCTTGTGCAAAAATATCTACTTACTGATTGTGCCAATATATCTAAAAAAGATTTAATCATCTGTGGATGCGTTTGGCTAATTCAGCTATTTGAATTGACCAATGCAAAGTTACTTTTGTGAACTCTCCCGTTGTCTTTTTCTTTTGAAATGTAAGTGGACGTTAAAAGGTCAAAATAACGCGAATACACCTGGTTGTTCTTTCCTTTCTTATAAATGTCACTTTGCAGTTTTTCCTATCTCAGTGCATCCATTATCTAAAGGTTGACAAAGCTATTAGGGTACCACATAGGCAGTGCCCCACTTAGCCACACAACACTTGTACAAACTCTGTATAGGGAGAGAGGAAAGACCTATTATTTTATAGAATCTGTGTCTCAGCCACTGAATTTCCTGTTGAATATAATTTTACATATAATTGAACAGCTCTGCTGCAATAAAGAACCAAAGAGAGTGTTCTTGTCAATAGGATTTATAAGACAGGATCAAAAATCATCAACTATTACTTTCAGTTGCTACCATTGGAAAGGACAAGGGTTGCTAAAGCTAACGTTTATGTCAGATTATTCCTTGCTTCCTACAGCAGCTAAGCAAACACATATTCAAATGGATGCCCAAAGTTTGTATCCTAAATGGCAACCATATAAATTTTATCAATCAATCAATCAATCTGCTTTTTATGTTGGTTAGAAAGGAGAGAACACAGTGTTCACATTATCTTTAACAGGAGTATATATTCACTCTCACACAGATGCTATTCTCAAAAGCCACACAGAATTGTGTGTGATTAAAGACAGAATCCAAAAGAATACTTCCAAGTAGTATACCCTCTAAGAACAAATTCTTAAATTATACATGGATCATCTCAGGAATCACAGCACTATGAACTGATTGTCCAGGTAGTCCTCAACGTACGACCACAATTGAGCCCAGAATTTATGTTGCTAAGTCAGTTTTGCTTCATTTTATGACTTTTCTTGCCATATTTGTTAAGTAGAATCGCTGCAGTTGTTAAATTAGTAACATGGTTGTTAAGTGAATCTGGCTTCCCCCATTGACTGCCTGTCAGAAGATCACAAAATATGATTACCTGATGCTGGGACACTGCAACCATCATAAATATGAACCAGTTGCCAAGCATCTGAATGTAAGTCATGTTACTATGGGGAGTCATAACTGTGAAAAATGGTCATAAGTCACTTTTTTCAGTGCCACTGTAATTTTGAACAGTCACTAAACGAACTGTTGTAAGTTGAGGACTACCTGTATATTATTGTGTGTAATAACAACGAAATTCCTTCCTGGTAGGAAGATAATACAGGAAATCAAGCTTGGGCCTGAACTCCTTTTAGGATGATGGTGATGGTGATGATGTATGTTGTCAGAATGTCCTCACGTTTTTTGAAGCCAGGAAAGTCATTCCCTGAGCCACTTGGTTGGAGAACTGCAGCAAGTCAAAGAGATCAAGAGAACGTAGGTTTTTTTTTCCTTCAGCTGATGCCAAACTTGTTCCTGGATTAGGAGAAAGTTCACAGAAGTCACTGAAGGTATGCGTTTGAAGGATAGGTAACGATAGTTGCAAAGAGGCCACTTAGCAGTAAGACATTAAGATAAGAAGGGTCAAAAGTATAATCCTCAAGCGAAGTGAACTCTCTGAATCTGAAATCACCATGATAACAAAGGCCTTACTAGCTAGAGATTAAATATAAGTAACTCCCAAGAAATTAATGGAATTGATTTTTGGTAGCTGTGGTGGCGCAGTGGTTAGAGTGCAGTACTGCAGGCTACTTCTGCTAATTGCTGGCTACCTGCAATTTGGCAGTTCGAATCTCACCAGGCTCAAGGTTGCCTTCCATCCTTCCAAGGTTGATAAAATGAGACCCTGGATATGTAAATACACTGACTCTGTAAATCACTCTTAGAGAGGGCTGTAAAAGCACCGTGAAGTGGTATATAAGTTTAAGTGCTATTGGTATTTGCAAGAATGAACTGAAAATTGCTGAGCAGAAGGAGATTTAATGGTTCTGTTCTCTTTGCTCATCCATAATTGCTCTACCTATATATTGATTTTCTTATCTATGGACTTTACATATAAAGAACTGCTTTATGAGGGATCTTTGGTGTTCTCTGAGCTTGCTAGCACTGATGATCTTATCTAGATGGGTAATGAAATGACTGTAAGAAAACAACCAAGCTCAGAGAGAGCACCGAAGACCCCTCATTTCAACACTGAGCTACAAATATTCTCTTTTATTGGAACTGCTTTGTATTTGGAAAGGATTTGTGACCAGAAAATATATACCCAAACAGCTTTAATTGTGAAATTCACTTTAACGGATGATGATTAAAGAATATAAATGATGAAGCTGGAAGGGGTAAAAATGCAATTCATGGACAATTATTTGCATGCAAAATAACTTCTGGCTGAAAATGGTAAGGTTATACATGCTTCAAAAATAATTTGAAAAAAGACACTTTCAATTTTGTGTGAACTGCTTTCATTAAAGCAACTTGTCATTTTTAAAAAATTGTTTTCTGCATAAGTTTGGAAAAAAAAGTTGCAGCCCCTTTTAAGAAAATCTCTCATTAAAGTTAATACAGCATGAAACAAGCTGATCCTGTGAGAAACTTGAGGAACCAAGCAAAGACTGACTGAATTGTGTGATCTATAAATATTACAAAATAAAAATAAAAGGGAAGTAATAAAATACCCCCTGCTCTGTCTCCCAGCATATAGAAGGATCATGAAAAGCCAGATCTGGGGGAACTTCCGGTTTGTCGGCTTCGCCAGCGGCAGGGTTTCGCGATCCTGCGCGATCCCTGCCGCGCTAGCCGTTTTGATGCCTCCGATCCGGATGGGTTTGGAGGCTAAGGCTGCCCTGCAGAGGCAGCCGAAGATAGAGGGGAGCTGGTGAGGGGTTTGGGGGTGTTGCAGACCCCCTCCCCAACCGGCAAAACCCCCTTTTCTCAAGGCGGTCGAGCGGCGGTCTGTAATGGCCGCCACAAAGAAGCCGGCAGCTGGGTAAGACTGAACAGGAGGAAGAGGGGAGAAAGTTTTCAAGAGAAAGTTTTTTGGCTGATCCAGGACTTTAAGAGGCGTTTAATCCTGAGAACTATGATTTTTTGAAAAATACTTTGTTTCCAGAGGAGGATTTCAAGCGGCAAAATTGAGGTGCTGAAAGGAAAGTTTATTCTCCTTCCCTATGGAATCAACAAATGGCCATTGAGAAACCTGTTGTTTTTTATAAAAGGTAAAAACTTGGCTTCTTGTTATAAGTGGGAAGGGAGAGGACAAAAAAAATATATTAAGATCTTGCTGGAGGAGATGCCTTGAAGATCTTGAGACTAGAAATTGATTGCAACAAGGCTGTAAAATACAGATTGGGCTTTTTTTCTTTTTCCTTTTACTGATACCACCCCAGGAAGAGAAAGCGAGAACTTTGTGCATTGTTTGGACTGATTGATGTCTCTGGGACTTTGAGGAATTGTTTTAACTTTTGAAACATTTTGGTTGCTCTAAGAAGAACAAAGAATGGCTTTATCTGATGATGAACTTAGAAAGGAATATCAAGAAAGTAAGGACGCTGTGAAAGAAGCTTTCCTTTCTTTAGAAATGGCGCTTGCTATTTATCAGCAAACACAACAACAGATGGAGGAAATAGAAGGAGAAGAAGAAAAAGAAGAAGAAGACGCCATCTTCAGTGAATCTAAAAAATTAATTAAGAGAGAAAGGAGAAAGGAAGGAAAAAGAAGGACTTAAGACTTAAAAAAACACTTAAGAAAGGAAAAAATAAGATGCAAAACCAACTCAATATTACTGAGCAAAAGGAGAAAGAATTACAACAGAGAGGGAAAGCTAAAAAGGCGGAGGTTAGTGGGGGTGGGTGGGTAAAAAGGCCAGGGGGGATAAAAAAGGAAGGGAAAAGGGAGGGAAAAGCCACAAAGGTATGAAACAAGATGGGAAAAAAGGATTTTTTTTTAGGGATAAAGGGTAAGGTATGATTTCTTTAAAAAAGAAGATTCTGTAAGGTACAAAAAATGGTATTATGTATTAGAAATAGAAAACTAGAATGTTATAAGAATTAATAAAAGATTAAAATATTGAAATGTATAGTAATGATAGATTTTAAAATTTAATAAAATTGTAGCACTTGTTTTTTGAAATAGACAATCGGAATGTTATAAGATTTAATATTTAGATTTATTATCTAATTATATTAATTATTATGAACTTATTATTTTTTCTCTTTAAAGGTTTGTAGGTAGAATGTACTAAGCAGAATCAGATTGGGTATCAGGCGTTATTTTAAATATTAATTTAGGGGGAGGATAGAAAGGCATCATACTTTGATTAGTGATTTCAGGAGAAATTCTTTTTTTTTTTTCTGACTATAGGGAATGAGATAAATGGATAATTTGGAAAGAATGGACAAAAAATACAAATACAATTATTTAAATTAAAATGAATTAAATAAAATAGAAATAAGAAGAATGAAAAGTGGGGAGAAGTTATATAGAAGATATAGAATGGTAAATAAGATAGGTAATGGTATATAAGATGAGCACGAATTTAATTGAAGTCCATACAAAGAGAGGTAATCTGGGGCCAAACTACTTTCTTAAAGAAGTTTTATATTTTTGTGTTTTGTGTATCTATGTTTTGTTTGAGAATTAATAAAACTTTGAAGGAAAGTTGGATGAGAATAATGGTAATCAAGTCAGAGAGGAATGAAGATGATTATAAACTGGATAAATATAGAAAATAATAATAATAACAATGAAATTGAATACGAAAAGAGAAATAATGAGAAATTTGTTCAGCGATATCTAAATGTTTATATTGAAATGGTGTAAAACAGAATTATGTTGCATAAAATAATATTCTACTTGACTTGTAAAATTAATAATGGAAAGAGGTTTTATGTATTTAATGGTTAATGATGGTTTGTTTGTCTTTAAAATCAATAAAATTTGTTTCAAAAAAAAAAAAAAGCCAGATCTGGACATGATTCTATGAAAGCAATGATCTGATACAGACCCTGCACACACTGAAATCTATGTCATGTCTGTATTTGAGGAATTTAAGTATAGCTGTTGTAAGAACATTACAACAAAGAGATCAAAGAGATTTATCTATGGCAATAGTCCTTTAACATCTATATCTGCTATATTATTGTCATACATAGTATGCACATATTATTTATTATGTCTCCATATGCATCACTGGGGATTTTTAAGGACTGCAATTATACGTAGTAGCTATGTCTTAAACGTTCCAATCACCCCAGAGATGAAAAGTTCCCTTTTTCCTGGATCACACTGAGTTGGCTGGCCTGAAAACTTTCCACAAGTAAATCATTCGAATAGGGGCCTGTTTTTAATGTTCCAAACAGAGACAAACCAAACTGGCATGGTTTGAAAGACAAATGTAATGCTTTAAAGTTCTCCAGATGGCACATATTTATCCAGTGCTTGCCATTCTGTTAATAAGGATCCTTTGCCAAAAACCACAATGAATGAGCCACCAGCAGGAGCAGTTCTATAAAAATCTTCCACTGTGAGGGAATACTGCTTGTAAGGCAAAAGGGGGAGGGGAGGAAAAGGAGAATCTAGATGCACAGACCTATGGTATTTACAGTTTAGATCAGGGATGTCAAACTCGATTTCATTAAGGGCCATATCAGGGTTGTGTTTGACCTCGGGGTAGAGTGGGGGTGGCCAGGGTGAATGTGGCCAGCTCACCAGTCAGGGCGCCTCTGGAGGTCTGAGCACTCTGTCAGTGAAAATGGCTCCCAAGCTCCATTTTTGGCTGCCACAGCCTCTTACATGGCTCCATTTTCACTGGCAGAGGGTTGCAGGAGGCTGTGGCAGCCAAAAATGGAGCTCCGTAACCTGTTTTTGGTGGCAGAAGCACCGCAGGCCGATCCTTCTCTATTTCCAGGCCAGCCCTGCAAACCAGTTCTAAGTACCCTGTGGGCCAGATCTGGACCCCGGGCCTTGAGTTTGACACCCCTGGTTTAGACAGATGCTAATTTAAAAATATTTGCAGGAAGTATCAATAAGGGAGAATGAGTAAGTAAAAAATTAGTTCAATTGATACATGATTAAACAACAATTTAAAAAAGGTTGGAAAATAATATATTGTGAAAGTAAGGGAAGAAATAGGAGGATTAAAGAAAGGAATGGAAAGTTGGATAAACAGACTAAAAGATCTTTAAAAAGATTCCTTGCAATTGAGACACCACCACACAGAAATGGAACTATTCAGATACAGTGTCCAGGTAACAATGAAGTGGTGAGTGCCAGAACAGCAAATAAACATGTTTCTAGCTGTCCAACTCCCACAATCTTGATACTAATCCAAAAAGTGGAAACTGAGGACATAATTATCATCCATGCATATCAAGTTTGCCTTTCTCCAAAGGCAAACTCCTGCAACACATCCTGGCAAAGAATTAACTCTCAGCCAGTTAAGCCTACCTAACATAATCATTATGAAGATAAGAAGGCCAGGTTGCACTGAGTTCTCCAATGAGAGAAATGCAAACAGCAATTTAGTCAAAAGATTCCTAATGTTGCTAAATTTCTAGAACAGATATATATAACCCTTTTTGGTGTATCTTTCCATTTCTCTTGGCCGTGATCTTTGAATATTACCTTGTGCTGGCGTAGGCATTGATGCTATGACCGATTTCATTTCCAAATAACTGTCAACACTTTGGCATCCAAATCCACTATCACTGAATGAAAGAAATCAAAAGAGGAAAAAAATAATTAATAGTTTCTATCAGTTTTAAGAGCATATCTGTCCCACAAATAGTTAATAAGCTTTGGTTTAATTCTAATAGGTCTCCTGAAGAACTGAATAGACCTGGTTCACACACAGGGACAAGCAGGAGTTTCTCCCTCTTCCCTGGAGTAAATAAAGGAATATTTCAGAATTATACATTGTCAAGTTTAGGCTAGAATTTCTGTGTCTTTCTTGACTTAAAATGTTGGGGAACTGCATAGGTGATTTTTGTCAGTTATGGCTGGAATGATCTCCAGTATCTAAAAAAAAAAAAAAAAAAAGGAGATTTGGGTTTGACATGTGGGTGTAGAATTTCAGATTACCCATATCTGTCTTAAAATAGAAATTGGAGTCCCTACTGGAGATTGCAATAGAATAATTGTTTACTATTTTAATAATTAATTAAATGTATATGCCATCCATGATGTCACTCTCCAAAGTGACTCTGGGCAACTGTTTGCACACTTAATAAATGTGCTGTCATCTAGCACCAGTTGTATCAACAAACTGTTAACGCACTTTTACACCCCGTATAAGTGGAGGCCACTAATGATTAACTTATTACCTTCTTTGGACATACTTTTTTCCAAGATAGATATTTTTGTAATCAGCCATCATGCTATCAAAAGTATATTCCAAGGTTAAACCCTCGATTATGAGATGCTCAGCTTTTTCTCTCAGGAAGTTCAGCAAGTCCCCAAAGGGACAATATTCAGTAATTACAAGGACAGGGCCTAGAAAACAGAAAAGAAACATCACTTGAAAGTACAATAGGTTTTCTGCTACCTAGCAGCATTGATCAGTGAAGTGGTACCTACTGAAAGAATCACAAAATTAGAATGACCTATGGGTCATCTATTTCTACTGTTTATCTAGGATCCACTAGACTAGTAGTTCTCAACCAGGGTGGGATTCTACTGGTTCGGACCGGTTTTGTAGAACTGATTGTTATGATTCACTGTACTTCGGAGAATCAGTAAATCGGGCCTCTGTCTGGCCCCGCCCCTCTCCATCGCTTCTCCACTACCTGCCCAGTCAGTCCTTATCGCGCATGCACATCATGCACATGCCTGACACTGCTGCCTTCAGCCTGCTTTTGTGCGCCTGCCAGGCCAGCCATTGCTACCTGCCTTCCACTGCATCCCTGCCTGGATGGAACATGTGGAGAGGCTCATGTCTGCAAGTCACCTCTTGATCGAGTCCAGGACAGCTGACGTTGGTTGCAGGGAGCAGAGCCTGGAAGCTCTGATGCACCATGTGTGCAGCTGCATGGATGACCGGTGGGGAAAGCTTGTTCCAGAAGTTCCGATACCACTGGAATCACCATTGCCTTCCTTGTGGCCATTGCCATTGCTGCCTCCCTGCCAATGCATCCCCCACCCTGCAAAGGTACGGTGAGCGTGAGCACCAGGATGGGTGACCAACCCTCAACTGCTGCTCCCACCGACTTTTCTCTGTGCCAAGAGTGGAGTCAAGAGAGAGAGCGCAGCCCTCACAGCATGGAGAAAAGTCATGCATCTCCCCATATTCCTCTCTCAGCGAGCAGCCTCTTGCAGCACCTTTAAACTTCACAAATGAGGAGGAGGAGACAAGGCTGCTTGTGGAGAAAAAAATAAGGGCAGTCGTACGACTTTTCTCTGCACTGAGCTGCTCTCGCCAGTGGCTGTTTTTCTCAGCTAAGACTAGATTATCAAGAAAGAGAAAAATAACATGAAGCAGATGCCTAGCAAAATTTAGTAATACTGCAGATTGGCTGTTTACATTGAAATCAGGTGCAAGATAGTGATAGTAGGTAAATTATTGGGCAGTTTAGTTTGGTATTTATTTCAGTAGGCTGATTTTAGAAAGCTAAACAGGATCAGACTTGGTAAGTACTTGGCTGGGAAGCCAACACAAAGTAGGATATGGGGAGGAATGGAGTTGGGAAGGAAAGAAGGAAGATAGGAAAAGATAACTTTATTGTCATTTTTTTACTGTAAGTACATTGGCACACATTAATAGTGAAATATGTATCCATATCCATACACATACATAACACACATATACACATGCTACACACACACACACACACACATAATCAGAAAGAAAGAAGGAGATGAAAGAGAGGGAAAGAGATGAGAGCGAGACACACACAGAGAGATACCTGTTTCAAAGAAAATAGAAAAATGGTTCTTTGAGTTTTTAAGGTTGCAGACTATGGTCATTAAATGAACCTTGTGGTCATTAATCAAACACTGATTGGTAAACAAGTCAATTTTCCCCAATGGGCATTTTTAATCAGAAACCAGAAGGAATTGTTGGAAACTGGCGAAAAACCTCAGTCACAAGAGTGTATGGGATGTTGTAACTGGTCATAAGTGCGTGTGCATGTGTGTGTGTGTGTGTGTGTGTGTGTGTGTGTGTGTGTGCATTGCTGTCAAAACACCAAAAACAGGTCAAGTAGTTCTGGGGAGGTGAGTCATAATCAGAACACTTGCTAAGCAACCGGCCATTAAATGAGGACCACTTATATTTGGTTTGCCAGTCACATGGCCACCTAGCCATGCCCACCAAGTCACATGACCACCAAGGCACCCACAAATTAGGCCATGCCCACAGAACCAGTTGTTAAGAAATTTGAATCCCACCCCTGTTCTCTACCATAGCAACTTCAAGATGTGAATGTGGAATTATTTTTTAATCTGTCTTATTCATTCAACTCAGGAGGATAAGAAAATAAAGGATCTCTTAAGCTGAGCTCAATTTCTGCTCTGCTATATGTTTTAAGTTCTGGAATTAAACCATTGGTGGCATAGTTTGATGGAGATTTGATATTTTCAAACAAATATTTATTCAAGTAGTGATTATCATCTTCATTTGGAAACCTATGATTCAACCAACGATAGAAAAGAAAGGAAACAATATTTCTGTGAACCAGAAAGGAAATGATGAGAAGACTAATTACCTCCATGGGTACATGCTCCAAGAAGATTGACAATATTTTCATGGTGACCCAAATGACTCATGATTTTCAGCTCAGACATAAGAGCTTCTTTCTCATCTGTATGTGCAGTTGCTGAAATCCAACACAAGAACAATTAATTTGAAGTCAAATATGGGAGCAGGATATAGGAAATAAACATGACACCTGAAATGAAAACACCAGATGATGGAAAAACACCAGGTTATTTTTTCAATCATTCAGTTAGAATGGAGCTAGTTCAAACCTTAGCCAGCGTAGAAGCCCACTTCTGCAACAGTAAGGGTTGGGAAACAGCACATACAACAAGGGTTGGGAAAGACTTGGGCATCCACATACATTACATCAGGGATGCATACTTCCCAATACTCTTCTGTGGCTCTCTCTGAGTCACTTTTGTGGCTCTCTCTGAGTCACTGAAGTGGATGGGCCAAACAATGGATGAAAAATGAGATTCCCACGATGGAGAAATGGATTGTGAAAATTTCAGAACTTGCAGAAATAGCAAGACTGATCTACCCATGCAGAGAACAAACAACAAAAATATGTTCTGTTAGAAGGAAAGTTTTCCCTCTGGTCCGCCATTCGGCAGGAAAATACTAAGAGCTGATTGGTTGGCCTATAAAAGGAGAACTGGCAGACGGAACTTTTGCTGGTTGTTGCTGTTACTTGAATTAAGAAGTTGCTTTTGTTATCCTGGATCCGAGTCTTCTTTTAGCCCACAATACAACACTGGCGATGAAGGTGGGATCTTAGAAAGAAGATACAAAAAGAGCTGATTGAAATACAAAGGAATAGTGGAGCAACCGAAATGATTCTCAGAACAAAAATAGCCTTTGCATATTGGCAAGATGGCCATGCACGCTTCACCAATACCATTCAACCCAGCTGTCGAACATTGGAACTCTTATCTAATCCAATTTGAGTGTTTCCTGGAAGCCAATGAGCTGAAGCACTCTCGGACAATAGAAAGAAAGTCCTGTTCTTGAGTTACTGTGGCTCAGAAATTTTTGACATGGCCAAAACTCTGGTTGCTTCCACAGCTGTGCAGATGGTGACGTGGGATACAATCCCAAATGCACTCAGGACTCAATATGCAGCCACAACCTTGAAGATCGTCAGATGACATGAACTTCACCTCCGGAATCAAAATGACACTGAATCAATAAATGACTATATCACAGCCCTGCGAAAAGCTGCTATGTACTGTGAATTTAGGGACCTCGAAGACATATTACTGGACATATTTGTTTGTGGGGTGAAAGATTTACAACTACACTCTGAAAATGGCAATAGAGGAAGCCCAAGACACCGAGACATCAATCAAAGCAATGGTGGTAATTTAAAAAAAAAAAGCTCAAACAACACGCACCGCAACAGCGCAGCCTGGCAAGATCACACTGAGCTGGAAGAGTCAGCAGATGATGAGGAAGATGTCTGCAGACTCAAGGTTAACAAAAAAACCAACAAAAATGGATGCAGGGCAGTCTGCGTGCGCCAGTTCTGGTGGGAACCATGCAAGAGCAGATTTCAGATTTACGGATGCCATCTGTTAGCATTGCGACTAGCAAAGGGACATCTAGCAAGAGTCTGCAGAGCCAGTCAGCCAGCAGCATGCAGAAACTACCCATCTACCATACAGAAGGGAATCAAAGCCGAACAAGTATGGAAACCGCGAAAGAAAGACAATCAATACTCTGAATCAAAGACTGAAAACCTTACATATTTGCTGAAAGAGAAAAAATTAATCTATTTATGGTTTTGAAGACTAAGAAAGATGTGGAGTCATAAATGACTTAGATGAGGGAATAGAAGGGGAACTCATCAAATTTGCAGATGATACTAAACTGGCAGGAATAACCAACACCACTGAAGACAAGCTCAGGATCCAAAAAGATCTTGACAAACTTGAACAATGGGCCCTATCCAACAAAATGAATGTTAATGTAGAGAAAAGCAAACTTAAATTTAGGCAGGAAAAATCAAAGGTGTAAGTACAGATTAGGTGAGATCTGGCTCAAAAACTGTAACTGTGAGAGGGAGTTTGGAGTCCTCGTGGATGACCACTTGAATATGAGCCAGCAGTGTGCAGCCATCGCCAAAAAATCTAATACAATTCTAGTAGGTATAAACAGAGGCATGGGATCACATAAAGTATTAGTACCACTTTATAAAATCCTAGTTAAGACCACATTTGGAATACTGCAACCAATTTTGGTCACCATACTGCAAAAAAGATGTTGAGACTTTGGAAAAAGTTCAGAGAAGAGCAACTAAGTTGATCAAAGGCCTGGAGACTAAAACATATGAAGAACAGCTACAGGATTTGGGTTTGGCTAGTCGAAAAAAAGAAGAATTAGGGGTGACATGATAGCAGTATTCTGGGATTTGAGGGGCTGCCACAAAGAAGAGGGGATCAATTTTTTTTTACAAAGCACCAAAGGGCAGGACAAAAAAAACCTATGGTTGGAGACTAACCAAAGAGAGAAGCAACCCGAAATTAAAGAGAAACTTCCAATAGTGAGGACAATTAACAATACAATTAACTTGCCTTCCAAAATAATGGGTGGTCCATCACTGGAGGTTTTCAAGAAGAGACTAGACAGCCGCTTATCTGAAATAGTATGTTTTCCTGCTTAATCAGGGAGCTGGACTAGAAGACCTCCGAGATCCCTTCCAGTTCTATTCTATTCTATTCTATTCTATTCTATTCTATTCTATTCTATTCTATTCTATTCTATTCTAAAAAGGGGGGAGTTGTAAAATATTTAAGGCAATAAGAGTGTAATCATCTGTTGAAAAGGAGGTCAAAGTCATTTAGGAAAAAGGGAAACTTTAGTTAGCACTCATATGTTAAAAGACAAATCAAAAGAAAAAAAGAGAGAAGTGCATGAAAAAAGAATAAGGAAACTAGTGCCCTTTTCTTTTTTTCATATATTTTTCTTTTTCTTTTTTTCTTTTGATTTAACACAGCCTCCAACCTTTAGGGCACCAGCAATCTGCTCTGTGGGCAGAGGTTTTCCCACGGACCAGAGGGGGCATAGTTTAATGTGTTACTTGCATCCCACAGAGGGCTCTTCATTTGTTTGCAAGGCTCAGTTTCTGACATGCTATGGGCTGGCGCCAGTCTGTGAACCGGGGGTTGGGGATCCCCATTTTAACATGTGAAAACTCGTAATAAGTATACAAGTAAACATAAATAAAGAATTGAACTGGGTAGTGCTAAAGGAAATACAGATAAAAATCGGGGGGGGGGGGGGCGAGGGAATATTTGTAAATATGAAAAAAAATGAAATCAGTAGGGCCAAAGAAAAAGAAAAAAAAGAGAAAGAAAAACTCTTTGGTTCTTAGGAGCTGTTCTGATCTAGTACTTACATTTCAGCATTTTCACTGCCACCTTCAAAACAGAATCCTCCTTTCCCAGCCCAAAAGCTGTGGCTTCAATCACCTTCCCAAAAGCTCCAGCTCCAAGGACTTTTCCTGTGAAAGAAATACTGTCATTTCTTTTATTAAAATTAATTTTAATAACATGCATTGATACGCATATTGAAACATATTGCTATATGTATTCTATCAATTTTATCATAGAACATTTGGCTGACCAATTTGAAGTACAACATCAATAGTATACTATTTTAGTTTCTGAGTTTCTAATTTAATTCCAGTTTTTTTTTCTTGGCATACATTATTTGCTAGAGACTCTAATGCCAATCAAAACAAGGAAAGAGAAAGGAGGCAGCCTTTTCCTGTCTCCTTATATAAGTACTTTTCTGTCATAAATATTCATGATCTTGGCTTCTTATGTTTTTTAAAAATACTCTGTATCCATGTAAAAGAAGTTGGAGCCACAATTCATCTTCTGCCGACTTGTAAGCATGAAAACCATTTCAAATGATTTCAAAATTTATTATAGCCCTAAGTTCAGATACAATTTCAAATGAACAAAAATACTTTGAGATAAAAACAGATTTGTCCATGTTTATAGAAAGAAAAAAAAATTGCATCTCAAAGAAGCAGAATGTTTCTTCGGCACTTTCAAGAAGTGATTGAAAAAAAGCCCTTTATTTTGTTGTCATTCAGATGTAAACTGAAGTAATTAGACTATTGCAAATGCACTGTACATGGGGCTGCCCTTGAAGAGTATTGGAAAGCCACAACTGTTGCAGAAGGCAGTGGCATAGCCAATTCTCGGGGCGCCAAAGTTGGCCCACGTTACACTGCTGTTCCACAAACTGCACTGGCTGCTGGTTTGCTTCCAGGTACAATTCAAGGTATTGCTTATCACTTTTAAAGCATTGATTCAGGCTATCTGAACAGCCCTATATCACCCCACTGGGATTGGCCTGCTCCATTCATGCCAGCAGAAGGGACATGCTGCAGACTTCATCCAGCGAGGAATTTCAGCAGGCAGGGTCTAAAAGAAGAGCCTTTTCGGCCATCGTTCCTAACCTTTGGAACATGTTACCCCCCCCATATCCCTGAGGTAAGATCCACACCCACCTTCCTGACCCTCCATGAGGGGCTAAAGACTTGGCTTTGCCAGTTGTCCTGTAGCCCCAAGAAGGTGATATTACTCTGGAGGTGACTATTAGATTAGAAGACCTCAGCTCTCTCCTGTTGTGTTTCCTTTTCCTCCTCATCTTTTAATGATAAATTATTATTGTTGTTATTTATTGTTTTATCCCTTTTAACATTTAGTGGTTTTGATGTTTGTAAGCCTTTCAGAGTTGCTTCTAGATGAAATGGTTGGAACACAAGTTTAATAAATACATAATAAATTTGGATTTTAATTATCTCTAGGTGTGGGTGAGAATATATACCTGAAAACATGATTGTCAGGATTCTGGCAGTTACCCCAATTGAAAACATTTTTAGCAGAGCCTCTTAATAGTGAATAAGTCAATATAGCCAAGGTGAGACTTTCAAAAGCCTTTTCTATTTTTCCATTATGCCTCGCTTTGGTTATTCACTCTCAGCAGGTTTAAAAACAATAACAACAATAACAACAATATTTCAATGATCTATATACTGTATATTCCAGAATTTATTTACTCTTGGATTCTAAAGTTAATTTTTATCTAGCATCATTTTTCTGCTTTTATAAAACCTCAATATTTTTCTGTTTTTATAAAACCTCAACACTTTCAACAAGAATAATGCCACAATCCTATTCAACAATTAGATATTTTCATACTGTTGCATATTTTCAGTATTTAATCTACTAGTAGAGCCAAGTGAGCTTTTTGATTAGAGATAAAAATTAGAGGTGCTCCTCACCAAATTGCAGGTTGCTTCTAGGAAATTCCCATTTCTCATTGTAAGGAAGCTGGGTAGGGTCAATAAAGATGTAATTGTTTCCTTCACAGGCTTCAATAATCTTCCAGTGGACTTGATATTTTGGTTTCTGAAAAGAGAAATTATTTAGGAATCACATGTTTCACAGAATTTTGGTATTGTGCTTATACAGCCTGATCCTATTATGGTAATCTAATAAAATGACATATTGTTGCATTGAAATGTGAATAAAGAATTAATAGAGCATTTCCTTATTAAAAAAGGAGAAGCAGTAACTTAAGACATAGGATAAGAACTGAGAAAGATACCCATAAAAGGAAAAAAGGGAGGAAAAGAAAAAACAAGAGATAATTTATATTGGGGGGGAGGGGGAAGACATATGTACTTTGTGAAAACTAAGTTATTATTCTGTAAATTACTTATTTATCAAACTTATTGGCCATCAATCTTACCCCTGGGTAACTAAAACTAGAACATGTGTTCACAATATCTGTTCAACAATGTAATTGTTAATAAAGTAATATCACTTCATAGATTAAACAAATACAACTAAAATCTTTTCTGAGGAATTGGTCCTTATTCCAATTGACACCAAGTCACTTGAGTTTCAGAGCTTCTTTGGTATCTTGGACAAATTTTTGATTATTTTTCCTTCCATACATAATTTTTTTAAAAAAATACCTGTTTATATTTATAGACCAAGATGATGATACATAGAAGAAGAAAACCCATTGTGCCTCCAAAGACTGCATAAAGTAGTTTGGGGATCTTATTCTCCTTTCCTGGAAAAACAAAATGCAGAAGGAAGAGAACAGTGGCAGAGAGTTCCAACATCCTTGAGACCAAAGGAAGAAGGTTCTATAGTCAGTTTTGTCAAACTATGGTAAATATAACCAGAACCTGACTATTTTTCTCTGTCTGCAATATTGCTGAGTTTGCAAAGTAAACTCAGCTGTGAGGCATTTGGTTTCTGGCACAGCATGTTATACCAACCAAGACTATTGTGGTCAATTGAACAAACAATCATTTGGCATGATGTAGGAATCAAAGTACTCTTTTAAATTTGTCATACCTGTCTTTGTGCTTTATACCTTTATGAATGGCATTGAGTTAATTCATGCTGAAAATGTATCCAGGTATTTTGGACAATAATTCACAGATGGGAATGATGAGATGTATTTTCCTTTTTTATAGTATTTTTATTAGCTTTTCAAAATATAAAATAGAGAAAAATGAAAATAATGGGAAAACAGGGAGATAAAGAAAAGAGAGAAAGGTGTAGGACAAGGGAAAAAAGAAAAGAAAAACATTGATTTTTCTACTCCTATTGGTGCAATAGAATAAGATAGTAGAGATGTATTTTCCAAAACAGTTGGAGAAGGCAAAATTAAATAGTCATCCATCATGAAGCTCTTCCCCCCAAGTTTTGAAAATATAGTTCTTTACAAAAAGATGAAAAACTAGCCTAGAGAGTAGAAATTAGAGATGGAAAATGTGCATTTATTGATAAAAACCTGCAATAGGTTTTTTTCATGTAAGTTACGAAAAAACAAAATAAAATAAAAGGAATTAAAATGTGTAAGTTTCAAGTGGAAATCCATTCCTTTTTGGATTTTTTCCCCTTTCCTTTATTTTTTGTCCATTTGAATTTTCAAATAACTCTACTATTCTTGTTTAATTTTCTCAGCCCCCCTGCCCCCCAAATTATAGTAGATGTTCGCTTTATGTGAATGGAAAAATCATAGATTAAAAAAAGATGGTAGTGAAATCACACAGAGTATCTTGAGAAATGACTGAAATGATTCAGGAAAACTATTTGTTTTCATCAAATGAATATGGAGATTGATCTTACCAGTAACCTCAGAAACAGAAAATGTAATGAAACTAGAGTCATTTCCAGCACTATTAACTGCAAAACAGCAAACGGTCTCACTGTCCTCCATCTTTCCTTTAAAGACACTCTTCAATGACACACTTCCAAAGGGAATTTGACTCATGATCTTTGGACTGGAGTCATTAAAAACCAGGACCCCATGTTGACCGCATCTGATGGACAAACAAAAATGTCAGAGATATTATTAGGACAGGTGGATGAGAATTTTATTTGCTGGAATTTCTAAGGATTGAGGTATCAGAGGTTTTTCTTATCCTCATCCAAACGATTAGAACAACAGGGGAAATAGCTAATCCGTCAAAGAGATACTGTCCAATACAGTGGTCCCCAAACTTTTGGGCAGTAAGGACTGGTTCTATGGAAAAGAAAATTTTCCATGGACCTGCAGGTGGGAGGAAGTGATTTTGTGCACTACCTAGCATGCTGCATATGCAAAAATGACACTTTGCTTGCTTGTGCTACCTGGTTCCTAACAGGCCCAGAGCAGTACTGGTTGGGAACCCCTGGTCCAGTGGTGGGATTAATTTATTTTTTACTACTGATTCTGTGGGTGTGGCTTGGTAGGCGTGGTGTGGCTTGGTGGGCGTGGCTTGGTGGGTTTGGCAGGGAAAGGATACTGTAAAATCTCCATTCCCACCCCGCTCCAGGGGGAGGATACAGTAAAATTCCCATTCTCTCCCCATCCCACTAACTTGCTTTCCAGCTCTGTTCTCCAGTGCAGGGGCAACAAAAGAAGACCCAGCTGATCAACTGGGAGTTGGGAGGCAGAGAAGAGATGGAGGCAGGGCCAGTCAGATGTGGTATTCTGAACTATTCAAAATTTCCACTACCGATTCTCCAGAATTGGTGAGAACCTGCTGAATACCACCTCGGTCCTGGTCTAACACATGGGTTAGGCACTACCATTCCTGATTTCACAGCCATTTGGCCTTTATCTTTTTAGTTAATTTGAATTAGCAGCAACCATCCAAAATTATGCAATGAAGGTAACACTCCAAAAGAAACAACAAATGGATGAGAATCATTCACAAATAAGGACAATCTGCAAATTAGCAAGAGTTTCTTATGGCAATCAGCTTCATAACTCCCCCCCTTTTCCTCCTGTACCCTTTTGTCTTTTATCGATTTCCTCAACCTTACTATCATCTTAATGTAAATTAACTACTCCAGAGATTACATAGTAGGAATTTGCATTTGAAAAGAAACCAAAACATAAACAAACAAATCAGCCCAGTGGGTTTCCTTCATTATAGTTATGTTCTGTCCTCATTTACATACTCGAAATCCCCGCGCTTTGATTGGCCAAAGCGCGGGGCTTTCTAATTGGTCAGGCGAGCCGCGCCGATTGGCTCGTTAAGAGTCTCCCGCGATTGGCTCGCTCAAAGCGCGGGAGACTCGAAATGCTGCCATTGGCCGCGGCCGCCGCAGCGAAAAGAATAAAAGCCGCGGGCTTTTTTCTTTTCGCCGGTTCGGTTCCAATCTTTGAAATAAAGAGCATTGTACGAAGTCACCGACTCCTGGCGTCTTTTTGCGGACACGACACTGGCGACGAGGATGGGATCCAGACCCTGAACCGAACCCCGTGTCCGACGGAAGCCAGACTTAGCACCGAGATGGCGAAAATCGGACCGCCCGCCCCCTTCAACCCCGCCACCGAGGACTGGGAATCGTTCTCCGACCGTTTCCGCATGTACCTCGAGTGCACCGGCATGAAGGACGCCTCGGGCCCGCTAAAACGCGCCGTCTTCCTCACCCATTGCGGAACCGAAGTTTTCCAGATGGCCAAAGCATTGGCCAAGCCCGCCGACGCAACCGCCATGGATTGGGACGTCCTCGAACCTATCCTTCGGCGACATTACACTCCCGAGGTCCCCATCCTGATCCGGCGCAACGAATTCTACCGGCAGGACCAGAGACCGGGTGAAAAATTGAGCGACTTCATCGCCGAGCTGCGGCGCCTAGGGGGGCTCTGCGAATTTGACAGCCTAAACAACCTCCTGAGAGACCGATTCGTGCTCGGCCTGTGGGACCCCGCGCTCCAGAGCCGGCTGATGGCTAAGGGCGACATCAATTTAGCAGACGCCCTCACCGCAGCCGCAGCCGCAGAAGCAACCCGTACTTCCGCCGACAGCATGCGCAAACCAGACACGAAGGACCGCGGCGGAAACAACAACCCGGCAAGGTCGACCGAACAAAAAACCGAAACAACCACACACCACGGCGATTTCCATTCTGCATCCAGCACGTCCGAAGACGAAGAAGACATACATCAATTGCAGACGGGGCGCGACCAACGGAACCGCAGAGGTCGTAGGTCGAGGACCAACTGTGCCGGTTGCGGCGGCGACCACCCCAGGTCAGAATGCCGGTTTTTTGATTCCATCTGCCGGCATTGCGAAAAAAAGGGGCACATCGCCCGGGTTTGCCGCCAGAAGAAAACTCGCAGTCCACCTCGATGGGACCAACACGACCGGAGAAGGGAAAGCCCACCGCCCCGACCCAGACATCGCCACTCGGACAGCCGATGGGACCGGACCGGACGATCCTCGAGAGGCGGCGACAACCGGCGGAGAGAGGAGACCCACCAGACGGTAACCATCGGCCACGCCATCTCCGACGGCGCCCGAAAAGTCCACGTCGAGGTTCACATCGAGGGCCAGCCATGCAAAATGGAGGTAGACTCCGGGTCCTACCTCTCCATGATTGCATGGCACGAGATAAAACGGTTGGTGCCTACCCTCCAAAGGAGGAACATAGACGCCCAAAGACTTATTGTAAAAGACTACCAGGGAAGCCGCGTCCCGGTAGTGGGCACCAAAAACTTTAACGTAACATATAAGGGGCGCACCGAACAACTCCCCCTCACAATCATCGATCGCGACCGCCCAAGCCTGCTGGGACTACAATGGTTCGCCCCGCTCGACATCACTCTCACGGGAGTCAACCACGTCACCGACGACGGTTGGGAACAGCGACTAGCCCAGGAGTTCCGAGAAGTCTTCGACGGAAGCCTGGGCAAGTACCAGGGGCCCCTTATCTCGTTTGACCTAGACCCTAGCGTCCCCCCCAAATGACTAAAACCTAGGCGGGTGCCATTCGCCCTAAAACCTAAGATAGACGAGCAAATTGACAAGCTCGTCAAACAGGGGGTATTGCAGCCCATAGACCATGCCCGGTGGGAGACCCCCATAGTAACCCCGGTCAAGCCAGACGGGTCGGTGAGGATCTGTGGGGACTATAAGGCCACCCTAAATGGCGCGCTGCAACAAAGCGCCTACCCCGTCCCAATCGTGCAACACCTACTGCACTCACTGGGAGGGGGCAGGGTCTTTGCCAAGCTCGATCTCGCCCAGGCATACCAACAGTTGCCGGTCGACGAGCAAACGGCGGAAGCCCAGACCATCGTTACCCACCGGGGGGCTTTCAAGTGCAACCGACTCCAATTCGGAGTCAGCGTGGCACCAGGCATCTTTCAGAGCCTGATGGAGCGGTTGTTGCAGGGCATCAAGGGGGTGGTACCCTATTTCGATGACGTTCTAGTGGCGGCGCCAAACGAAGCCGAATTAGAAAGCCGACTCAGAGAGGTCCTAACTAAATTTAAAGTAACGGGACTTAAAGTAAAAAGGGAGAAATGCCAACTGTGCACGGAACGAGTGGAATTCTTGGGCTACCTCCTAGACCGGCACGGCATTCACCCCACAAGTAAAAAAGTCAAGGCCATCAAAGAGGCCCCCACCCCTAAATCAAAAACTGAACTACAAGCATTCTTGGGGTTACTGAACTTTTATAATGTTTTCCTACCCCAAAAGGCGACGGCGGCGGAGCCTTTGCATAGGCTCCTGGATAAGGCGGCAACCTGGACTTGGGGGAAACGGGAGCAAGCCGCCTTCCAAAAAACTAAAGACCTCCTCACCTCCGACGCCGTCCTCATTCAATTCAACGAAACCCTGCCACTGGCCGTCACTTGCGACGCATCACCTTTCAGTGTCGGCGCTGTCCTCAGCCATACCCTTCCTGACAGAAAAGAAGCACCCATCGCGTTCTTTTCGAGGACCCTAACCAAACCAGAGCGGAACTATAGCCAACTGGACAAAGAGGCTTTTATAGTTGCCGCCATAAAACGGTTCCACGAATATCTCTACGGCCGCCCTTTCACCATTATAACAGACCATAAGCCGTTGCTGGGCATCCTTGCAGGAAATCGGGCCACCCCGAACATTCTGTCTCCCCGGATGACAAGGTGGTCCGAGTTCCTGGCGGCCTACAGCTACGAACTTATACACAGACCGGGTAAGAAGATTTCGCATGCGGACGCTTTGAGCCGCTCGCCGTTACCGGACTCCGACCCTGACCCAGCACCAACGACGACCACCCTCAGCATCGAGACCCTACCCAACCTACCCATAACCGCGTCAGACATTGCCCGGGAAACTATTAAAGACAGGCGTCTGGTGCGGATTTTGCATTGGGTGGAAAAAGGGTGGCTGGAAAAGGACAACGACGAGTCCGTCAAGACATTTCGGAACCGCCAAACCGAACTCTCGCTGCTTAAGGGGTGCATCTTATGGGGTGACAGGGTGGTCATTCCGGACAGACTACAGGGGAAGGTTTTGGAAATGTTGCACGAGGGGCACCCTGGCATCGTAAGAACTAAAGCCCTGGCCAGAAGCTACGCTTGGTGGCCAGGGATGGACAAGCAGATAGAGGCCTGGGTAGCTAGGTGCCAGCGGTGCCAGGAGACTAGACCCAGCCCACCCACAGCGCCCATCCTGGAGTGGGAAACACCAAGGGGGCCCTGGTCCAGAATCCATTTGGACTTTGCTGGACCCACGAATGGACATACCTTCCTCATAACAGTTGACGCTTACTCCAACTGGTTGGAGGTAAGCGACATGAAGACAACAACCACGGAGGCCGTGATCAAAGAACTTTGCAAACTCTTTGCAACACACGGCCTCCCAGACGTCGTCGTCTCCGACAACGGGCCCCAGTTTACCTCCCTGGACTTCGAAAAGTTCCTGGCGGAAAGGGGCATCCACCACGCACTAACAGCACCGGCGCATCCGGCGGCGAACGGTAGGGCGGAACGGATGGTCCAATTTACCAAAAAAACCATCCGGAAAATGGACCACGGGGAGATCCAAGACAAAATTAACAGACTCCTCTTTATACAACACATAACCCCGAACACCACTACCAACAAGAGCCCAGCCGAATTGCTAATGGGTAGAAAGCTGAGGTCCCCACTCGACAGGTTACACCCTACATATAACCCGGAGCGGCCCCCAGACTCAAGCACAAAATACCGAACGTTCGCACCCGGGGATCTCGTGTATGCGAAAAACCTGACGGGGGACCCCCTATGGATCCCAGCCGTCATCACCCAAATTACAGGCCCACGCTCGTACCGGCTCCAAACCACAGACGGACGAGCGTGGAAACGACACATTGACCAACTCAGGTCTAGGACAGCAAACGAACCCACCTCCCAAAACGCAAACCAAGGTGGGAGGGAATACCCGAATAACCAAGCGCAAGAAAAAATAAACCAGCAGTACTTACCGAGACGCAGCCATCGCGACCCCTCGCCGGAAAAGAACTGCCAAGCCAGCTCGACCGACCCGGAAAGACCGAGCGGGAGCGGCGAAACCCGTAGCTCAACCAACCCGGAAGGCCCAGGTGGGAGCCACGGAGAAGGAACCGGCCCGATCAACCAGCCGGTTCGCACAGAAGCAAGAGCAACCAAAAACCCGACTGCTCCAGCCGGGATCCCGCTTACGACTGAGTTGCGCAGGTCAAGTAGGACTAGACGGAGCCCCGCCTACCTACGTGACTATGCAACGTAAGGACTGAACCAAGAGGGGAGGGGTGTTCTGTCCTCATTTACATACTCGAAATCCCCGCGCTTTGATTGGCCAAAGCGCGGGGCTTTCTAATTGGTCAGGCGAGCCGCGCCGATTGGCTCGCTAAGAGTCTCCCGCGATTGGCTCGCTCAAAGCGCGGGAGACTCGAAACGCTGCCATTGGCCGCGGCCACCGCGGCGAAAAGAATAAAAGCCGCGGGCTTTTTTCTTTTCGCCGGTTCGGTTCCAATCTTTGAAATAAAGAGCATTGTACGAAGTCACTGACTCCTGGCGTCTTTTTGCGGACACGACAAGTTATATAAAAAATAACAATAGCAATAGCACTTAGACATATCAACTGCTTTACAGGGCTTTGCAGCCCTTTCTAAGTGATTAACAGAGTCAGCATATTGAGAACTGAGATGTATCAGTTCCATAATGAAAATGGTGGTATATGACAGCTGCAGTGCCATTACTGTTAAGTACTGAACATGGGTCGGAGTAAATGGAGACAGCCTCTGAATAGTGAACTTTCAGCTCTTTATTTTCATAGTGACTTCTCAAAACAACAACAGTGAACTCTGCCTTATATAGGCAACCTTTGTGAGAATTGTCCAATAACGAGCTATGAACGCTAGCTCTTTTAACCAATAAGAATTCTCTGTTAAGGGCCAATCGGATTCCTCAGAACTAACCAATCCAAGCTGGCTGCTTAACAGCCAATCAGAAGTGCAGGGCCAGAACCCTGCACTTTACCTCAAGCTCATACTTTATTAACTATGGTACATACACAACAATTACATCACTAAGTCTCAGCAGGCTTGTTTGAGTAAAAATGCACTGGCTTGTGCTGTGATTCTGTTAACTCACCTATCAACATGGGGATGCAATTTGTACCACTGAATACGTGGAGGAGGATAGCCAGTTACTTCACATTGGAGACCATTGGAAATGTTGGTCAGCACTTTAACTTTTGGTTTAGCTACAAAGCAAATACAAAGGAACCATTAAAGACAGCAGAGGGCAGCATATTTTCTTTATTTCAAATCTCATTAGCAAAATTAAAATGGTGGCACACTAAAAAACAGAACTTGCAGCAAATCAGATTAATAGCATACTCTTTGCAACTTAGCTTCCCATCACTTTTTCTATACAGGGCATAAAGTCAAATTATTTTTTTCCATCTGAATGAATTGATTCAATCATGATGAGGAAAGGCTACTTCTGATAAGAATTCAGGATTACTTCTAGGACCATATTAACAATGATAACATACAGATTTTGGGGAGGGGAGAGTATACCTGGTGTGTTTGCTTTGCCACAAAAAAGAAGATAATTTCCTTTTGCTTACCTACACTGAGATCAGATATAGTTATATTTGGTTTTAAGGACAACTGGATTTCCCCTAGAAAGATTTTGATGTAGCTTTTGAGTTTTCTAGCACTTTGGGTCTGCAAGGCAATCAAATTGGTCAGTCCTAGACGAGATCAACCCTAAGTGCTCTTTAGAAGGCCAGATCCTGAAGATGAAACTCAAATACTTCGGCCACCTAATGAGAAGGAAGGACTCACTGGAGAAGAGTCTAATGCTGGGAAAGGTTGAGGGCAATAGAAGAAGGGGATGACAGAGAATGAGGTGGCTGGATGGAGTCACTGAAGCAGTTGGTATGAGCTTAAATGGACTCCAGAAAATGGTAGAAGGCAGGAAGGCCCCGGAGAAACATTGTCCATGGGGTCGTGTTGGACTGGACACGACTTCGCAACTAACATCAAGCACTCTGGCTTGAAAAATATCAGCCTTTTCATAAACTCCATATGGGAAGCATGGTTACATGAGCCAATTCTATGCTATTTGTAAGGCTACTTACTGTATGTTAACAGAATCTCACCCCCCTTTCCCCATCTCCTTTACAGCCCAAGAAACTCTCTTCTGAGCCATTTGCCCTATCCATATTCCTGCCTCTTTCTCTCTTATCTCACCATTAATCTATCCATCCCCTTGGCTGCATCTCTATCTCCCAAGATCATTCCCATTTCCCACATGTTATTACAAAGAATGAGTAGCATGAAACATACTTTTCACAGAGACGTAAAAATGAATAGATGCATTGGCTTCCCCATTGTCTGCAAAAAATATATATTCACCACTGTGTTTTTCCTCCATCCAATTCAGCTCGAGTGTATTGTTGTGTCTGCCAAAAGAGAGAACAGATATGCATGGAAATAATTGTTAGAATCAAAACTGGGTGGACAAGCAAATCCTGGGAGTATCTGCAAGCCATGAATAGCATTTGCAGTTCAAAACCAGTACTTTCAGTTAGACAAGAAAACAAATGGCAAACAATGCAGGGATTGCAAAACTGGTGTTATGTGCTCCCTATGTTGAAGCTGAAACTATGAAATGCAGGCCACTGCATTTTGAACTAGCTGTAGTTTCTAAATACTCTTCAAGGGCAGTCTTCTATTAAGTGACTTTCATTAGTCCAACTAGATGGCATGAGGAGCTAAGTCCTCCTGCCCCAGGTAAGATAAGTACATTGATGCTTATCTAACCAGAGTTGGGCATAGCTCCCTCTAGGGATAGTTTCCATCTGCTTATTCAACAACAGCCTTGAGTTAAGAACGACCCCCTATTTGCAAACCTGCTTCCTGTTGGGTAATATTTGAGCATCAAGAAATACTTCTGGTGGTGACACAGGATGCTGACATGTGAGGACTGAGCTTCAGTTTATGCTCTCCAATCCAGATCCCAACAACTTCCCAGCACCAACAAAGGAAATTGATAGCATCTCCTCGTGGCTGGGACAAGTGATGCACAATTGAGTTGTGCAAATAGAACCATTAAGGTCCCAGGGCTCAACATAGATGCAAAAAAGCAAAGAAGACAAAACTGATCCTTGAAGAAATTACCTAAGCAACGGTAATTTCATGTATTATTGTGATCTTCTCATTCCAGTTCATGAATTAGAGATCCAACTTTAAACAGCAAATCACATGAACTTTGAAGATAGACAGACCCAGTGAGTTTTAGATGCCTCAGATTTTTTCATAAAGTCATACATGTATGGGGAAGTCCAGGTCCAAATTCTTCTTGGTTCAATCAGATAAATTCCTTGGGTTGCTATATGTGCAAGTTCCTACATTTTATCCTGTTCTATTCTAAAAGGCTCTGGTGTGACTAACATTTATCTTCTTAGAGAAAGTCTCAATAAAATGCATGCTGCATTTGCTGCAGTTATGGGAGGCAACCACACCGGACAGTCTTTCTTTCCCTGAAAGTTAGGACTGTAAACAAACCTGTAATTTGAACCCCCCCCCAAAAAAAAAACACTCTGAAGGAAGGGGAGACACTACATAGCCTTTACCTTTGTTGACCAAAAATCATGTGGCCAAAGATTATGGAATTTCTTGATCGGTTCACATGTATCCATCTATATGTTGAAGGTCTAGGATAAGCATCAATAAGCACCTGAAGATTTAGGTCCAGATGCAAGTTTGTCTCCTGAATTTTGTTCTGTAATGTGGACAAGCGCAGATACCCTTTCTCTGAAAAGCAAAGTACAAAGTTAATCCATAGGGAAGTAAAGGGAAAAAGTTTTTCTCCTTGAGGAAAACAGCTCGGCTCTTAGTAGAGTTCCTCATTGTGGAAGCTACAATGATGATAATGACTGAGGAGTCCTGCAACAAAACAGCAGCATTCCAAAGCTAAAATAAAGTACTTTCTTCATTTCAACTCCTCAGAAATTATCAAAGAGCCTGTTTGGACTGTGGAAGGGAAGAATGACTAGAATGTGTTGGGTTTGGATTACAGGGAATCACAGAAATGATTTTTAGGAACGTGACAAATTGTATTGAAGAAGCCCAAGAATCCATGGTTTATGAAAACTGTCCAATGAGGTTCAATATTTATAAGGGCATGGACATAACACCAAATTCCAAGTAATTCTTGCAACATTCACAAGGAGCAGCCATGATGCTACATGTTGCACCATTGCATGCCCATGATTCATTATCTGCCACAGCAAATAGTGACTTTTGTATGCAGAATTTAAAAATCCCACAGGCAAGACTTCATCCAATTTCCTATCTCTGTCCTGGCAGCGTTGAAATACATTGAAAAACAACTCACACAACCCCAACTGGAAGGGAAAGGTGATTTAAAGAGTTCTGATCTGATCTTTAACCCCAAAGAGGTTTTATTAGATGGCCCACAAAATCCAATAGATAGACAGTTCCTATTGATGGGCTTACAAAAGAAACAAACATGAACTCAGGAAAGGCTAGGACAGAATATAAACTTCATATTTCTGGGGTAACTCAGTTCTTCTTTAGGAGCTTTTAAGCTTTTGACTTCTCTTAGGTATATCCGGAAAGCAGAAGTTAGTCATGTTGTACTTAAGCACTAAATGGAATTTATGGACAAGATTCGATAAGAGCAAGATAGTTGAATTATCCCAGAAACCTTGCCATTGAAAATGGTGTAGAGATATAAATAGAAATATGGAACGTGGGAAGAGGAAGTATTTTGCCTTCCATGTCCCTGATTCTGAAGGAATTAGAAATTTTATTCTCATCTTGATGAATTTTTAAAGAGTAGAAAGCAATGCTATATTTCATTTGAAAACTTTGTAGTAGATATATTAATCAATGAGAAGTAACTGAGTTTCGGTGTTTTATGGTTGTATACTTTTCTTGAAGCATAAAGCAACATACTTACATAACACACTTGCATTCTAGAAAATATTAAGAATTTCTATCTTTATCATGTATCTTCTTTACTGAGACACTAGAATACTAAATGTTAGACCACCTTTGGAATTGTTCTCATGCACTGTTAGTTTCTGATTGATTTAACTAACATTCCATATTTGTATTCATAAAAGCCTTCTGATCGGCTACCACAATGTAAAAATCCAATAGAAAGCGAAAGAAGACAACATTATTTGTAAACTGATGGGGTGTTTTGGATACACAGGATCTATTTTTATTGATGGGTGAGGAGGTTTTCCCTGTGTTGTCACCTACCTAGCACTTGGAGAGTAGCTGAAACATTTACATGTAATTGTGCCGCTTCCACATGACAAGTATATATTCCACTGTCTTGTAACTGAACTGCTGAAATGAATAGGAAGTAATCAGTGGCGTATGACTGAGATAATCCAGTATCTAAATCCGTTGTATTCCAGATGGCCTGTGGTAAGAAAAGACAGATATTACTGGGCTGATTTGGAAATATGAGCTCTAATGCTCATTGCCATTATCTCCAATTAAACCTTTACTAGATTTCAGGGCTTTTCCTTGAAGCCACTGGTCCTCCACTTATATTTTTTTTAATCCCATTTCATGATTTATATATATTTAAGATTATGCTAGTTCTTAAATAATAAGCCATGAGGACAATGGTTTCCCATCTGTATTATTTAAATATAAAAGTACACCTAAGTATAAAAACACTTTTACAAGCAATTAAAGTAGGTGAAAAGAAAGACATAAGATTCAGAGTACATCCATTTAATAAATAAATATCCTTTGTTTGCTTCTGCCTCTTATTCTTATAAGAAACGACTGAAGTTTGTGTTTGCAAGGCGGTTTCAAGAGAATCTTATAATGAAGCAGTTAAGACAACCTGGATGCAAAAGCAAACAACCTTGAGAAGTGCAAAGTTAATGTGCAATACGCAGTTGAAGCAGCTTTCTTCAATTAGAATTGTCTTAGGACTACAATTTCTGACATCCCAGCCAGATATTAGCCTCACAATCGAGGCATGATGATGTCAAATGATGACACATGTGTCATTTTGCAAACACTGCTATTTTTTAGTTGTGTGTCACAAAGTTGCATCCTAATATCAAAAGAGCAGAATTTTCATTGTGATATCGCAGCACATATTATATCATTAGATGCTCATGATGTCTTTCTGGTTAGGGATGGTAGACATTGTTGTTCAATAGAAATGGTGTAGGGTCTCCTGCTTGGGCAGGAGGTTGGACTAGATGATCTACAAGGTCCCTTCCAACTCTGATTATCTGTTAATAACTCTGGAAGACAGGTCTAAGTCCTTGCATGAATTGGTTTATACAAGCCACAAGTAACTCTGAGCTCATTCAAGACAAATATGCTATCCAGCCAGTGTATGGGAATTGTATAGTTAGATAGTGATTGTGAACTGTCCCCTTAAGGGAATGCATCATGGTAAATGTAGTTAAGGTATCCTGGGAAATGTAATCCATATCACGTGACCACATCTGTAATCCTGATTGGTCACTAAATTGACCCTCGATGGGTTGGGGGAGTTTTCCTCACTCTTGACTGAACTCATGAACTCATGGTAATTGTTCTATTTCTACTGCTATGAGATGAGAGAAAAAAGATAGCAGATAATCATCTTTTTACTCACAAGACAAATATGCAAAGGATTAAGGATGAACTTCATCACAAATGTGAGTTATGAGGATTCCTGATGAACCAATAAAAGTACTTTGTTATGGATGTTTTGTGGAGTTTATCTATCTGCATCTGTACAGAAGACAAATCTACCACTGTACAGAAGACAAATCTACCACTGTACACAATACAGAACAGTAAAAAGATAATTATCTGCTATCCTTTTTCTCTCATCTCGTAACGGTAGAAATAGAACAGTTACCACGAGTCAACAAACAACAGAAGCTAAGGTGCATGTCTAAAACCCACAGAAATGGCTTACGTTTGCAGTCAGGGGATAGATCCATGTGCCATTATATTCATAAGAGTAATATTGTACTCTGCAGGAAATGCTGAATGGTTCTCCCTGTAACCGCACATGGTTTGCTAGTCCTCCAATAGTAACCATCAAAGGCTGGTGATTGTCTAAGAAAAGCCAGAAAAGTCTGTTAAATACAAACTGAGCTGGAGGGCTTGTCAGTAAAAAAAAAACCCCAACACCCTCATCTTTTCTTAAGTTATACCTTTCCTATTTTCTGCTTAATGATGGTGTATTTTCCAAACCTTTCAGGCATCTTTTTCAGCAGTTTTGACCCAATGGATTGAAAAGTTATCATGGAGGGTGTTTGCCATTTTACTTTAACATATTTCAAGCCACTTTGGCAGTGACAGTAAAGAACAACTAATGTACCAAAGCAGCTATTCATTGTCCTGCCAAAATGTATAATTGTTCTTTGTTGATTAATATTGGTCTAGCATTGCACAGCACAATGAATATATAGAATTTGGAACCAACCTCTCCATGTTGGAAAAAAAAAATGAACCACATGCACTGGAGCACTTTTTCTAAATGCTGCTACAACAACTGTCCCCAAAAGCTTGGAAACACATGTTCAAGTAGTGACAAAAGAGCAGTTCCAACCTACCATAGACAGAAAGAGTAATTCTGGGTGAAATCACCCATTCTCCATGAACCTGGGCTTTACACTCATAGGAATCTTTATCACTCAGGTCTACATTATGAATCCATATTCCTTCCTTAGGACTGAATGAGACTCTTGAGTGAACTGGAGAAGAGTCTTTAAGGAGGGTCATGTTGCCTGTGAATCTTGGGTCAGCAATCAGGCATGGAATCAAGGCATCGCTGCCCTTTTCCACAATAGGATAAACATTGTGAAGGCCACACCACACAGACTCAGGATCTGTAGAAGAAATATGTTATGAATCTATATGGTAGCTTGGCACACATAGAAAAATAGCTGGAATTAATCTGAAATAAGGTTGTCTGGTGCTGACGTTGTGAGAGCAAAATCTTTGACATATTCTCAGGTATTCTCTCTCAGTCAAGGCCTCTGTTGTATTTGTGGTGTATTTGTTTTGTTTATGAGATATATCCTTTGCCTCAATCCAGACAACATACAGATATTAATTAAAATAGAAGTAATAACAGGATCCAATCTGGGGTTGGTCACCAGGAACAGAGGTTTAGTCTACTGAGCTTTCAGACTCATGCTGGATCCCATCCTCAAGGAGGTTCTGTCTCACATTCTGGTGACAAGACTGAATCCTACAAAAATATCTTGGGGCAGATATATTTGCATTCATTTTTAACAGTAATAATATAATGTATGCAATAGCCAATCAATATCAAGTAGATTAGTGTGATTACTCCACTAATATTTGGTAAAATCAGTCTTGTCTCAGGAGAAGATTTCCCTCTCATTGTGCTTCATGGTAGGAAGGGATCTTCAGCAGGTTTCGGTCTCCCTCATTGAAAGGACAGGCCTTAAATTGGTCCAAGGCTCCAAGACTTACAGGGCTTTATATGTGATAACTAGCATCGTCAATCATGCTTAGGTAACAGGTAATACTAGCGTAATTCAGTAGTGATGCTTTTTGCAGCAGCTAAAGTCTCTGTGTAGTCTTGAAGGGCAAATTTCTTGGCCATGGCCACCATTTTCTCATAAAGCAGGAGTTGTTAATCTAGAGTCGTTTATGCCACCAAGTCAGTTTTGGCTCTTAAAAAAAACCCACACCAATAGATTTTCCCTAGGACAATTTACTTGACAACCTCATTCTTCAGATCTTCCAGTTATGAAAAGAAAAGGGCCCCCAAATTGTAAGCATGTTCTCCTTGGGACACATTCTGGCCAACAGTCAAGGTTAATAATGTTCTGTGATTGTAGGCATCTGAATTAACAACTACCTCTTTTGCTTGAAAGGACTCTATTCTATGAGTCATTCAAATCAACTAATTTCCCATGGTGGAACTGGACAAATTTGCAGCAGGGATTTCCCATGATTGCTTTGTTTCCTATATGAAAAAAATATTTGTATAGTTAAGCCTTGCTGATAAATTTATTAAAAAAAGGGGTCAGTTTCTAATCCAGCTGGCCTAGGTTTTCCATCTTCCACCAAGTGTCTTTGCTACCTGATGGAGCAAGTCTCTAACATATCCACAGTAGGCTTCACACTTCACACTCTATAAACCCTTGATCCCCTGTAAAAACACTGACAGTTGATAGTGGACGTACGGGGAACACAATTCCCAGACAGTGTTTATTTAGCATATGCAATGATTTATTTTCAGAGCATATGAGAGAGATAAAAAAGAAATCTGATTACCTGTTACAGCCACATATATAGTTCTAATCCCCTCTTCTGGTTTGTTGATGTAAGCACACTGGTAGCTTCCCATTTGGTTGCAACTAGCCTGAGGCATGTAGAGGGTGCCATTGTCATACACCATCATGGTGGACCCATTCTGGATACCGATCCACTCAACAGGCAATTTCCCCAAGCAAAGTAATTGGATGGAGTCTCCTTTCTTCACCTTCAGAATGTCAAGATTAGGGTGAATGGTGGGAGAAGCTGAGCCTAAAATGAAGAACAATGATATTGCTTTTTGTGATTTTGCAATTATTCATTCTGAGAAGTACATCAGGGTGGCTGGAATGCTATTGCTTTGTATTCCTATTGACACCCACACACAATTTGGCTGCCCTTCTCACAATACTGACTCTGGGTAGCAAACAAAGATGAAAAAAACAAAAACAAAATTAAAAGTAACATCCCATGAGGTAAATCAGTTCCTAAGATGACATTACCAACCAAGCTTACACTTCTGAGGACACAGCCAGGTCTTCAAAGTCTTACAAAAAGACAAAAGGATCAGAGCTCTCTGAATCTCTGGGGCAATGTATAGAAAGCTGTAGACATGACTGATTATAGGAGATACGTCTGAGGGCAATTTTGAGAAAAACTGGCCAGTCTAAACCAATTCTGTTTTAGCAGAATTACCACACTTGGAAGACATTAAATGTGTCAAGGTCGAGATCATCTGGAAACCCAGTGTTAAGTTAGGCAGTGCTGTGGTGGCTTGCTTCCCACTGGCTCAACTGTTCCACCAGCATAGAATCTGTGAACAACCTGATCTCATCAATGAATCCATTTAATTGAAGCTTGTTTTATGCTGGCATCTTCAGGTCAGCAAGGCAGGGGTGGGATTCAACCAGAGTGACTACCGGTTCAGTGACTATGTTTTGCTTTGCGCCCATATAAAAAAGGCTTAAGCTGTGCCGCCCGGACAGCTGAAAAGTGCTGCGTGCAGGTGCGCAGCATTTGAAAAGCCACTTTTCCCCTGCTGTTTCAACCTCAACTGTGCTGTGCAAAGCAGCTGAAAAAGCAGGAAACAAAGGACACATAAGAGCCCGGGTGGGCCAAACAGCAGCAAACACAGAACTGGTTTGGTGTCTGCTGCTCTTCAGAGCTACCTGTTGTATAGAACCGGGCAGAACTGGAAGCATCCATCCCTGCAGCAAGGTCTTTTCTTCTAGCAAGCAGTTCCACACATTGTCTAGTTTCATCTTTCTCCTTCCTGATTTTATTTCTCACCCTTGTGAACTGGTCGCTTTTTGGTATGTCCTTAAGTTTACAGTTCCTGTGTCTCTTTTCTCTTGGTCATGCTGTGGGGCTCCTTTTGCTAGATCTCTGTGAATACCATAACCATTTTGCTGTCCCAGCTGTTGCTTGTTGCAAATTCAGTTCTGCACCTTACATCAACTTACTATCTCTTCTAAGTTCTCAAATAGTAGTGCTGGTTTGAGACTAAAGACAGGGAATTGCAAAATAATATTGTCTACACATAGTTGCTGGACCATAGCTGTCCTTAATCTTTTACCAAAGAAAGCCAATATTTATTCTTCCAGTGGGTGGAGTCACAATCTAATGACTTTTTGTGATAGTTACATGTCCAACCATGATATAAGGATTCAGTTCTACAGTTCAGTTTGTTTGAAAGAGAAACATTCTCTGTTTTCTCAGATAATTTTTCTGTTCCCATTTGGGATTTCTGCTAATATATTTTGGATATATGTGGTCAAAATTCAGGCTTTCATGTTTGTTTCATGAAGGAAGAGACATCAGAAAGAAAACAATTAAGTTTGAAATAGCTACATTATTTTCAGCAGCCTTCTTAAATTGTGAATTTGGCTCTGATGGTCTGAGAGACACATCTAGTCTATATTCTTTTCTTTTTTTTTGTAAAGTTTAATTTTTAAACATACAACAACATCATTTCATGGACAGTGTGGCATCTGAATGTCATTCATTTTAATACAAAAGTAATATTAATGCAAATGAAAATTACTACATTAATCAGACTTATGTGATTCAATGTTATTATACATCTCTGGATCAGTACATAATCCTTCATTTTTCAATTATGCAATATTTGCTACATCCTTCTAGTAGTAATAGCATTGTTTTTGAGCATACCTGATAACATCCTTTTTCAAAATCTAATCTCAACCTCTAACATTTATTTTAAATGTATTATGTAAAAATATGTATAACAATATTCCCTCCATTTCTAATTTTTAATCTATTCTAATTTTTGGTACAGCTACTCTTGTTTTTATTTAAGAAAAATCCTCCCTATCCATCACCTCTCATCCTCTCAAAAGTTTCACTTCTTTTCTTTTTGACTTGTTTCCCATACTCCTCCCTTGGGTCCTTATCTAACCCAACCATCGTTTCCATCAGCACTATTTTTTGCTGCCAGTCCACTCATAAGTCCTCTGTTATGAACTAATAAAAGTGCTTAAATAAAGTTTTAACAAACCTTAAAGAAAAAGCAGGGTTCTAATCCTGCACTTCTGATTGTCCGATAATAGCAATATCGGATTGGTCCGTTCTGGAGAATCTGATTGGCTGTTAACGAGCCACTCTCATTGGTTCAAGGGTTTAACACTTCCATGTTTCTCATTGGCTAATAGGTCAGCAGCCTGCCCTATAAAAGGGCTGCTACTGCCCTAGGTTTTTGCTCTGTTCAGGATGATTAATAAAGAGTTGAAGTTCACTGTTCACTGCCTCGTCTCCGTTCCTTGCACCCATGCGCAGAACTTAACACTGGTGACGAGGGTGGGATGTGGAGACATCAAAGCTGACTGAACACTACAGAGCACCAAACAGAGCACGTGGCTGAAGGCACATCGACAACGGAAACCATGTCCGGTGGTGCCATATCACCCATTCAATTTGACCCGGCACAAGAAGACTGGGACTCGTACATAGACCGGTTTCAGATGTTTCTGGAGACCAACAACTTGAAGGATGCCACTATGGGAAAAAAGCTAGTAGTGTTCCTGACCCATTGCGGGCCTGCCGTCTTTAAGATGGCCAAGGCACTAGTGAAACCGGCTGAGGTGAAGACCATGGACTGGGACGTCCTCGTGCCCCTTCTACGGGCCCACTATGCACCCGCCATTCCAATGCTTGTCCGAAGACATGAATTTTACCAGAAGGACCAGTGGAAAGGAGAGAGCGTTGCAGATTTCATCGTGGATCTCCGGAACCTGGGAGGCCTCTGTGGGTTTACAGACCTCAAAGAAGCTCTGAGAGACCGAATAATTCTGGGATTAGATGACCCCACGACGCAGAGCAAGATCATGGCAAAAGGGGACATTTGACCTTGCTGATGTCTTCAAGGACGCTACTGCAGCAGAAGCAACTAGAAAGTTGGCCGCCCGAATGCGCCGCACCAACGCACCGCTCTGTCAACTCGCCAGCAATACCTCACCTTGCCTAGAGAGGCACACAACAGCGACCCACCATGAGGACCTCGAATCGCCATCAGAAAGTGATGAGGAGGAAGTCAACTGGCTCCAGTCTGAATGTGACCAACGCCATCTGCGGAATCAAAGACTACCGCACCAATGCGCGGGTTGTGGGGCAAACCACTCACGATCAGACTGCAAATTCCTCGACGTGCTCTGCCATTTCTGTGGGAAAAGAGGCCACATTGGGAAGCTCTGTAGAAGCAAGCAAGGATCCATCCCACTTCAGAGGGGAAACAACTACCGCCAGACCACAGAGAATCGCCCTATGAGTTGGGAACATTTGAACCGCCAATGGAACAACCACTCCTACAGAAATAAAACACCGGCCATTTTATCGAGAAGAGAAGAGGCACACCAAACCATTACAATCGGTCACGCCTCATTGCTAGATGCAAAGAAGATCTGAGTGAAGGTCGCCATCGAAAACCAGCCTTGTGTGATGGAAGTCGATTCAGGATCATCCCTCTCGATGGTTTCCTGGAAGACTCTTAAACAATTAATCACTGCTGTCCGGTGTCAAGACCTCAGAGCCCAAAGAATCATACTCAAAGATTATCAGGGGAACCGAATTCCGGTCGTTGGATCCAGCCAAGTCCAAGTATCATTCAAAAATCGTACTGAATCATTACCATTGACCGTCATCAACCGTGACTGGCCTAGCTTGTTAGACCTTCAATGGTTCGCCCCATTCGGGATCGAGGTAGCCGGCATTCACCAAACCAGAAGCGACAACTGGGAGGAGGCCATCGTCCAGGAATTCCAGGACGTTTTTGCAGACAAACTAGGCGAGTACAAGGGGACCCTGATATCATTTAACCTTAACCTTGAAGTAGCCCCCATCTGGCTTAAGCCTTGACGGGTACTTTTTGCCCTTAAACCAAAAATTGATGAGCAGCTCGATAAATTAATAGCCCAAGGTGTTTTAGAACCAACTGACCACGCTCGTTGGGAAACCCCAATTTTAACACCCATCAAACCAGATGGATCATTAAGGATTTGTGGGGACTACCGGGCTACCCTTAATCACGCCCTTCAACAGAATGCTTACCCAGTGCCGGTGGTACAACACTTTCTCCATTCCCTGGGGGGCCCAAAAGTCTTCGTTAAACTGGATTTAGCGCAGGCATACCAACAACTGCCTGTAGATAAAAAAAGCCGCAGAGGCACAGACGATCGTTACGCACGGAGGTGCCTTTAAGTGCAACCGACTCCAATTCAGAGTGAGCGTAGCCCCAGGGATTTTTCAAAGTCTGATGGAGAGACTATTGCAAGGGATCAAGGGGGTCATGCCATACTTTGATGACATTTTAATTGCTGCCCCGAATAGAGAAATACTAGAAAAGTGTCTTAAAATGGTCCTCCAGAAATTTAAAGACTCTGGCCTTAAGGTTAAAAAAAATAAATGTCAACTTTGTACTGATAAAGTAGAGTTACTGGGGTACCTAATCGATAAACAAGGCATTCACCCCACTAATAGCAAACTAAGGGCAATCAAAATGCCCCAAGACCCAGAAATAGGACTGATCTCCAAGCTTTCTTGGGGCTCATTAACTTTTACAACATCTTCTTGCCCCAGAAAGCGACCGTAGCTGAGCCCCTACATAGACTTCTTGACAAAAAAGCAACCTGGGTCTGGGGACACCGCAAGGAGCACGCATTCCGACAAGTGAAAAACTTACTAACCTCAGATGCTGTTTTAATGCAGTATAATGAGACTCTGCCTTTAACAATTACATGTGACACGTCACCATTTGGAGTAGGAGCCATTTTGAGTCATGTATTACCAAATGGTAGTGAGGCCCCTATTGCCTATTTTTCAAGGACCCTATCAAAGGCTGAACGTAACTATAGCCAAATCAACAAAG
Organism: Hydrophis major; assembly: GCA_033807585.1. Lineage (NCBI taxonomy): Eukaryota > Metazoa > Chordata > Lepidosauria > Squamata > Elapidae > Hydrophis > Hydrophis major. The sequence goes on along the minus strand of CM066329.1, from coordinate 132,051,882 downwards.
AGGCTCTTGCTGTTGTATCTGCTGTGAAACGGTTTCATGAATATGTGTATGGACGAGTTTTTACTATTGTTACCGACCACAAACCTTTGCTAGGGATTATAGCGGGAGACAAGCCAACCACCTATATCTTGTCACCTAGAATGACTCGCTGGTCGGAGTTCTTAGCTGCATACAACTATAAATTACAACACCACCCAGGGAAAGCCATTCTCCACGCGGATGCATTGAGCTGTGCCCCACTTCCGGAAACCATCGACGACCCAGCTCCAACCCTTACGACACTCCAGATTGAAACGCTACATTCACCACTGCTAACAGCCAGAGACATTGCAATCGAAATAAAACGAGATCCTATCTTGGCGTGAGTTCTTACCTGGGTCGAAAGAGGATGGCAAACCCCTGACGACTTCACCCCTTTCAGAAACCGGCAAACAGAACTTTTTTTGCAAAAAGGCTGCATTCTATGGGGAGATAGAGTCGTCGTCCCAGAGCAGTTACAACGAGCAGTATTGAAAACATTGCATGACGGTCACCCCGGCATTGTGCGTATGAAAGCGCTCACACGAAGCTACACGTGGTGGCCAGGCATCGACAAACAGATCGAAGCCTGGGTAAAGACTTGCTTAAAGTGCCAAGAAGTCAGCAGTGCCCCACCTAGAGCAACTCCAACAGAATGGGAAATCCCCCGGGGGCCGTGGTCTTGCATCCACGTTGATTTTGCGAGACCTTCTAAAGGACATATGTTCCTCCTAACAGTGGATGCCTATTCCAACTGGCTTGAGATCCATGAAATGAAGAATACTACAACGGAGTCCGTCATCCGAAAATTGAACAGGCTATTCGCAATGCATGGGCTGCCAGACGTTCTGGTCTCCAACAATGGACCCCAGTTCACCGCCCTGGCATTTGAACAATACTTAGCGGATCAGGGCATCCGCCATGCGCTAACTTCGCCAGTGCATCCTGCGGCTAACGGCAGGGCCAAGCGCATGGTACAATTCATTAAAAAAACTCTCCACAAAATGGACTATGGGGACATTGACGAAAAAATAAACAGAATACTCCTACTCCAACACATCACAGTGCACAGCGTCACCAACAAGACGCCAGCTGAACTGTTGATGGGACGCAAGCTCCGATCCCGCCTCGACCGGCTTCACCCGTCCTATGAGCCGGAGAAACCCTGTGGATCTAGCAGAAAATGCCACGAGTTCAAGGTAGGTGACTTAGTTTTCACTAAAAACCTCTCCGGCAAACCATTATGGGTCAAAGCAACTGTAATTCAAACCACCGGGCCCAGATCGTACCTTGTGCAAACCTGCGACGGAAAAATATGGAAACGCCATATAGATAAGCTTCGCTCTAGGCTACAACCCAGTTCCTGCGACTCCTGTGACTCCCAAACTAAGGGGGGAGGGGATGTCGAAGAAACCGAATTCGAGATGGTGGAAAGCAGAAGCGAAGGAAGTCAGCAATCGGACGTGATAAATGAAGAAGAATCAAGGAGGGGAGTGTCCTCGCCACAGAGGAATACCTCAACGAAGGCTAGCCCACAAAGATTGGAGGACAACAACGATAGAATTAGCGGCACCGAGTCGTCCAGTGAGAATGCGGAACCACCTGTACCAGATATGTCCAAAAACGTCCCACCGAAACCGGACTACAGACAGGAACTGGTGGGACAGCGCAAATCTAATAGACAGTTAAAACAACCTACATATCTTAGGGATTATGTCACCGCACCCCTCAAATGGAACCCGGGGGAAAGGGTGTTATGAACTAATAAAAGCGCTTAAATAAAGTTTTAATAAACCTTAAAGAAAAAGCAGGGTTCTAATCCTGCACTTCTGATTGGCTGATAATAGCGATATCGGATTGGTCCATTCTGGAGAATCTGATTGGCTGTTAATGAGCCACTCTCATTGGTTCAAGTGTTCAACACTTCCATGTTTCTCATTGGCTAATAGGTCAGCAGCCTGCCCTATAAAAGGGCTGCTGCTGCCCTAGGTTTTTGCTCTGTTCAGGATGATTAATAAAGAGTTGAAGTTCACTGTTCACTGCCTCGTCTCCGTTCCTTGCACTCATGCGCAGAACTTAACATCCTCTGTCAAATCCTCTATCTTTTTTCCAAAAATATCTTTCAATTTATTCAATTCCATTTTTCTACCTCCTAATATATATTTCACCAACTTTATTTCACCCAACTTTATGATCTCCTTCTTTTCTCCTTGTTTTATTTGCTGTGTCATCTGTTCTATAGCATCCTCTAAGCTTACAGTTTCCTGGGTTTTATTATCTTGTTTCATTATTCTTTGTTGCACATTTTCAGTCTTTCCAGTTATATTATGTAATAGGTCCTTTATCTCCCTGAAATTCCCCATCATAAAAGCTTTGAAGTAACATCATAATTTTTTTTTTCTGCCCCTGGTTCTTCCTGATGGGCCATCTTGTCTTATTTTTAAAAAGTCCAAGAAGTATACAATGTTCTGTCAGTAATCTGCCACTGCTCCAGAGGCTATTTTTTTGACATCCCAAAGCCAGCAGATTATTTGATCTTGATATTGTTCATCAGAAAATATAATAGTTATAGTTCTTTATATACCACAGTTAATCAATAGGTTTCATTTATACAGTCCAGGTGTTGGGCTTCAACGATCCTACCGGTTTATCCCTGGAGTGAAGCCCAACACGTTATCTTGGTTGGTGAAGGAACGTCCGATCCTGCCGTTTCCAATGTATTGACTTGGGGAAGGTTTTCCACTCCTGCAGATTCCATCCTGGCTTGACTCATCTATCCTGTATTGCCATGGACAGGTGACAAGGATGGAGGTGGGAGGAGGCTTATCTCTCCAATTCATCTCATTTCCCAAAACAAAACACGGAGTCTCATTGGGGTGGAATTGGGGGAATTAAGTCACAGCTTGAGATTTAAACCACATACTGCTTGGTAAATCAGTTGCATTTAGAATTGCGGGGTGGAGGTGCATAGGACTAATGGGGAAGGCGGATGTTAGTTAGCTCCACAGGGTGGGGCCTCATGATAAATTGCACTGAGATGCGAATGATCTCAGCACTGACTTTATCCAGTATAACCGTTGTTGCCATGTTTGAAGGACAACGAGCAAAAATAAATGTACCTATTCACAAAAACCCTGTAAATAACTTAGTTTATTGCTAGAATTCCTACGAAATCAAACGAAGGCTAACACCAGGGTTTTTTCCAAGTGATTCTTTAAATCTACCTTTTAATTTGCTAGTTAGTTTCAATGTTCAAAAGTTATCCTATTAGATATCTTCCACGTTTTCAAGGTTGATCCTCTAGTCACCATGAAGTAGATAAGTATAGAACAATAAATAATATAGCAAACCTCCAGGTGTTATTCTTCTCTTATCAAGGTTTCCCATAGTTGCTCTATTATTATTTAGGGGTATGACATAGCATATATCCATTCACCAGTAGATGGTGCCTTCCACTTAAAAATCAAGGTTTAAAAATCCACTTTAAAGCTGTTCTATCAGTTATTTATTTCAAAATGTTCCAAACAAAATATCCAATAGTCAGTCCGGTGTCCAGCATTGTAAAATACCTATTCTAGGTCATGCCAATTAGATTTATACAACCAGTCTTTCTATATTATAAACTTTAACTTATTTCCTGTTAGGGTGCAGTTTTTCTCTGCCTCTCTTTAGTTGCTGCTAGAAAGTATTCCAGAGAGCCTCTTTTTCCTGATTAATTTTCTTTTAGGGTAAATCCTAAGCAACATTCAAAAGTCACTTCACTCAGCTCCAATCACTGTCCACTCACACCAGTCCAGCACAATCTTGGTTTCTTCGGCTGCTCCAGGTTCACAGCAGCGATTTTGGCTGCCTCGTCTTTGTCTTCAGCAAAGAGGGAAGAAACCCTGGGTCCAGCAGGAGATCCACTGCTCTCTGCAACCTGCAGGGTATCCCTCCATGTATATCATCCCTATAGGGTGACTTTTGCCCATTGGGGGGCTCTGATGAGAGGATTCGATGTGGGGATGCGGAGCCCCGTTCCCCTGTGCCGATCAAGCAGCAAGGTCAAACCAAAAGTCATGTAGCCTACATTCTTAAAGAGCACATTATTTATAGATATGGTTCTGAATGGAATATTTGTTTTAAAAAAATGTCCCAAATCTCTCTCACATTTCTCATACATGCACAGACATTCTGTATTTGGGCTTCCCAAACTATTTGCTCCATGTGTCTGGAAAATTTTTGCATATCCAGAACTTGCCAAAGCCCAAAAATTTCTGGAAAAGGGCTTAATCTTTCAAAGATAAAAAGCGTCTGGGGCACATACTTTTTTGCATCAGTATTTTTGCTGCTTGCAGCTGTTGACCAAAGGTCAACAAATAGAAATAATTCATCCAAAAAAATAATACATGTCCTAACTGCCTATTTTATTTCTGCATTTATTGGCAGATAAACTAAGCTGATAAATATGCATTTGCGATGGAACACTAAAAGTCATTCATTATAGTTAAGGTAATATTTCTTAGGAAATGCACAGGGACAAAAAAAGCCTCACTTCAAACCCAGGGACAATCTGGGAAGATCCTTCCCCTTATCTAAGTCTTACTATTTGCTCTGATATTCAAAACAGGGGCAAAGAGATGATGCACATGCTAACTTGGGCAGGCAAAGGAGAAGCACTTGTAACTGATGGATATACTGGCCCGTTCTCTTCTCAGGTCTGGATATCCCTACTCCTCAGGACTAGGAGAGTGGGCAGGATAGCAGGAGTAGAGGACAACTATGGGACAATCCTGGTCAAAAGCTGTACAGATATAATTTGCTTAATAATGAGAGATGGAACAATCAAGGGGAATTAAGATGGGGAATCAAGAAAATAAAATAGTTCTATATTGTTGTTGTTGTTGTTGTTGTTGTTGTTGTTGTTGTTGTTATTATTATTATTATTATTAATATTATTATTATTATTATTATTATTATTATTATGCCATGATGCCACAATGGTTAGAATCAAGTATTGCAGACAAACTCGGTTCACAGTCAGGAGTTTGATCCTGAAAAGCTCAAGGTTGACTCATCCTTCTGTCCTTCCAAGTTTGGTAAAATGAGGACCCAGATTGTTGGGGGCAAAAGGTTGACTCAGAGAGTGCTGTAAAGCAGCATCCCCCAACTTTTCTGGCTACAGCAACTAAGTCTTCCATGTTTGGGGGTTGGGGTTGGGTTGTCTAGGGAATTCTGGGAATTGAAATCCATGTATCTTAAATGGCCAGGTTTTAAAAACATTGTTTTAAGTAACAGTGTCCCATAAAAAGAAAAAGAAAGAAAAAGTGAAATTGTATATGGAGCATTAAGAATGAAACAAAATACCAGATTCCAGAATATGAACAACAGCTTTCAATGGCTGTCAAGGAAGAAACAAAAGGAAGAAAAGGCTTCAAGTAGTTATAAGAGCTGAAAGACTATTCCTCTCTTCCCCCAAAAACATACACTATTTTTTATGCAATGTCAGTGATTTCTTTTGAGCACCACACACACACACATATATATAAGGAAAAGATGGGGAAGTGAGAAATATTTCTGTGACTCAGATCTGCTGAGGAAAGCATCAGAGAAGACAAACTTTTTAGTCCCTTTCAGCAACAGAGGAAACACATTGAGACTGGAGGTCTCTGTCCCTCTTCTGTGGTTGTCTCCCCTACTTCATCCTCCCCTCCCCATTTTAACTCTTCAATTTTGCTGTTCTTTCACTTCTGTTTTTTAGTACTTGACTGAGGGAGCAGTAGGGTGGGATGGGCCTCTATGACATGCTCATGGCAGTCCCCTGAAATGAATTCTCCTATTACCTTGGGAGGGAAGGGCTCCCCATAGATTTCAGGTCTTAGTTTGTGATGTTTTCTTTTTAAGTTTTTAAAACATTTTTAAACAGCTGGATCTTTTTATTATTTATGTCCATATTAAACTTTGATTACTTTCTGATGTGTCCTAAGCTTCTTTGACAAGAAAAGTAAAACCCATTAGTTACAATTATTAACAATATTTTTTTAAACATGAGTATTGACCAGTGTGTAAGCTCTGATTCACATAGTGTCAGGGGAAATCAACATTCTCTAGTTTAAGTTCTATAAAAACAAAACTCAGAATGTCATGGCTACAATCCAATGACACAAATTTGGTTTTAATGTGAGACTTCTCACTTAATTAGACGGACGCGGTGGCTCAGTGGCTAAGATGCTGAGCTTGTTGATAAGAAAGGTTGGCAGTTTGGTGGTTCAAATCCCTAGCACTGCGTAACAGAGTGGGCTCCTATTACTTGTCCAAGCTTCTGCCAACCTAACAGTTTGAAAGCATGTAAAAATGCAAGTAGAAAAATAGGGACCATTTTGGTGGGAAGGTAACAGTGTTCCATGCATCTTTGGCATTTAGTCATGTCAGCCACATGATCACGAAGATGTCGGAGACCACGGAGACAGCGCTGGCTCCTCGGCTTTGTAATGGAGATGAGCACCATCCCCTAGAGCTGGAAACAACTAGCATGTATGTGCGAGGGGAACCTTTACCTTTATCTCATTTAACTGTTGAGCCAATCTCAGTGAGCTCAATGGATTGAGATGAATGGGGCTGGCCTATTGACTGAGCTTGCTGAAATGTGCTGATGGATTAATAAACAAATATTTTTGGTGTTTCTGAAACAGGATCTAGACTTGGGTGAGGTAACTTTTGTATCAGAATTATGCCTCCTGTCTTAGAGAAAACATACATTAATGCTAAGATTACATCTCTTTTATCATCTTCATAACCTGCTTGTCTCTTGCTAGAACCAGGCCAATGTTAATTGTTCTATTTGCTGACATATAAAATGAAAAAAAAAAATCCTTAAATAGAAATTACCCCATCTGACAGTTTTCGGTTGGGTGAAAATGTGCAGTTTTGGTTGCCATGATATAAAAAAGATGTTGAGACCCTAGAAAGATTACAGAGAAGAGTAACAAAGATGATTAAGGGACTGGAGGCTAAAACATATGATGAACGGTTGCAGGAATTGGGTATGTCTAGTCTTACAAAAAGAAGGACTAGGGCTGATGTGATAGCAGTCTTCCAATATCTTAGAGGCTGCCAATATCAAAGAGGGGTCAAGCTGTTTTCTAAAGTCCCTAAAGGTAGGATCAGAAAAAACATATAGAAACTAATCAAGGAAAGAACCAACCTAAAATTAAGGAGAAATTTCCTAACACTTAATCAGTAGAACAACTTGTCCCAATTGATGTGGGTGCTCCAACATGGAAGTTTTAAAGAAGAGATTGTATGAAATGATATAGGGTTTCATGCAGGGGGATGGAATAGAAGACTTCCAAGATTCCTTCCAACTCTGTTATTCTGCTATAATATTATTTTGTTTTATATGGCTATGCAGTATGGAGAAGAACAACCAGGATGATTAGAGGACTGGAGACTAAAACATATGAAGAACGGTTACAGGAACTGGGCTTGGCTAGTCTGATGAAGAAGAGGACAAACTTTATTGTCATTGTACAAGTACAACGAAACTATGGATGCACCCCAGCAACTGTTCGCAATACAATAAAACCAGAGCACTTAAAAATGAAGATAGAAAAATAAAGTACCCACGTCTCCATTTACAATCAGAGAGTACAATATCTACGAATATACACAAAATATACATCCAACGCTGACTGTGACATTTTGCCGAGTATGATACACAAGAGATGGATTGTACTGTAATATATTATAATACTTCTAAATGAGGTATTGAGATTTCACATCTTTTCACATCTTAATAAAGTCGTGGCTTTGTGTTTATTTGCGGTTCGGATGGCCCAGGGAAAGAAACTATTTGTTAATCTAGTGGTGTGGGATTTTATTCACCTAAAGCGCTGTCCAGACAGCAGCAGATCAAAAAGATAATTGCCAGGGTGTGAGAGGTCTTCTATGATGGCCTTGATTCTGCTTTGGCAGGAGGACCTGGCTAAGTCTTCCAGGGAGGGCAGAAGGCAACCAATGATCTTTTGAGCTGTGTTTATCACTCTCTGTACAGTTTTCCTGTCCTTAGCTGTGGAGCCTGCATACTACACACCCAGACAGTATGTCAGAGTGCTCTCCACAGAGACTTTATCGAAAGCCAGCAAGAAGGACCAGGAGAGACATGATAGCAGTCTTCTAATATTTGAGGGGCTGCCACAGACCCAAAGGCCAGACAAGAAATAATAGATGGAAACTGAACAAGGAGATATTTAACCTGGAAATAAGGAGAAACTTTCTGACAGTGAGAACAATCAACCAATGGAACAGCTTGCCCTCAAAAATTGTGGGAGTGTCATCACTTGAGACTTTCAAGAAGAGATTGGACTGCCATTTGTCAGAAATGGTGTAGGGTCTCCCGCTTGGGCGGTGGGGGGTTTGGATTAGATGACCTACAAGGTCCCTTCCAACTCTGATTATCTGTTAACTATCTGTTAACATTGGAAGGGATCTTGAGGTCTAATCCAGCTCCCTGTCCAGTGCAAGGATCCTCCCACTGCCCTGGATATATGGTTGACAAATCTTTCCTTGAAAATTTCCAATGATGGAACAGTAAAAAATTCTTATCTTTGGATGCTCTGGAGAATAAAACCACATCCTCTGCCCTATGACATTCTTTCATGGTTTGGAAGTCAAGAACCAATGGGTCAAAGCTTTATACTGAGACATCCAAACTTGAAATAAGGAAGAATTTCATGACTTTAAGAGCTACCAAGATATTGAACAGCCTGCTTCCTGAAGCTATGGATGTCTGCATTTTTTAACAGTCTGCTCTTCCATTCTCAGCATCCATTTTGTATTGTGGCAACCAAAACTAGACACAGTATAGGTAGCCCTCACTTACTAACCACAATTGGGACTGGCAACTCCATTATTAAATTATGTGGTGCATATTGCAAAATGTCTCATGACTTATGGTGCCTGATTCACACAGACAAATTGTAAGGAAGTAGATTTTGTTTGGCCATTTGGAAGCATCTCCTAACTGCAAGAACTGTTCCAGAATGTTCCAGAAATCCACTTTCTTCTTATAGGTATCATTTCTGGTGCTTCATGTCTCAAAGGGTCACCAACTGAGAGTGGGATCCAGAAAGAGGTGGCTTGGGGGGTGGGAATGAAAAATACTGTTTAGAACCCAGTTTGCATCCCATTACCATTTATTCATCAGATATTTCACAGAAATTTCCAGAACACTGGAAAAATTCCCTTTGGAAACCAATTTGATCCAATAGGCCTTTGGGATGGACCATCTGAATATGGTCCTGCAGAAATCATGGGTGGTTAACAATTGCAACTTGATCAAGGCATGATTTGACCATGGCAATGGAGTACTAGAAATCCCCTTATTTTCCACATCATCTAACATCTTCCCTGAAACAAAAACAAGGTCCAACAAATGACCACCTATATGTGTTGGGTTCAAGATTACTCAAGAAGTGTTTATGATTGCTATGGAGTACAACAATTCCTAAGCCAGGATTCCTCAATCCCAGATCCTTCAACACCAAAAGTTGTGGGTTCTCTGCCAATATATCAATTCCCTGGACTTCCAAACTTGACTTAATTTGGAATTATTTTAGTTATTATTTTATTGAAATTGAAATATGACTATATGAAACCAAAACTAGCATACTAGCATACATTGTTGATTTTAAATTTATAAAATTAATCCGGCACAAAATATTTAGTGTTACTCAGTGTTTAATAAACCAGGTGCATCTTTATGTCAGCAAGTTGAAAGAAGCGCAAAGGCCAATCCAGTATATAAAATTTTACAATAAATAATAACCAGAACCATAAACAGTACTCAACACATCCAGCTATTTCAAGTCTTATTTCTTTGCATATTTATTTTGTCAAGGAACACTTAATTCACTTTGTACAGAAGATTCCATGTATTGTTCAAAAAGACTGACTGGTTATCTTGTAACCCTTGGTAAACTGAAATGCAAGGGTCTTCAAACTTGGGAAGTTTAAGACTTGTGGACTTCAACTCCCAGAATTCCTGAGCTAACAGACTAGAGGAGGAATTCTGGGAGTTGAAGTCCACAAATCTTAAAGCTATCAAGTTTGAAGACTCCTGCTGAAATGGAACAGAACAGTTCTCAATGGCTGCTTATATCATCAATAAGAATAATTTAACTTATTTATTTAGGGAAATTGTTCTCCATTTGTTAAGCTTCCAAACAACTCTTGAGTTTTCAGACCGGTCCAGAAAATCACACAGCTAGAACAAGCTGAATTTAGATTGACTCTTTGGTAAAGAGTGGAACAATCTGATAAAGATTAATTTTGAAATCCACCAAATATTTGGATAAAGACTGAGAATACAACAGATTAATTTGTAGAGCTATCATTTGTAGGGCTATAAGGACAGTCTTAATGCTGTCATTGAATTTCTCTTGCCAGCATTTACACAGATATGGGATCAACATATCCTTTCCCATCCTTCAGTTTTCTCTGACTTTCTCTGACTTATTGAAGTTAAGTGTTCTCATTAAAAAGGAGATTTTTGCATGGTCTGTTTAAAAAAAAGGCACACAATAAACCATGATTCCCCTTTCCTAGCTCTGAAAGTTAGAGTTACAGCACTCAGCAGAGGAACAAAATGTTTCAACTTTTTTTCAAAAAGAAGCCCATTTGTCAACCCTGTTTTTGACTTTTAAAGCTTGCTTCCTGCCAAAGTGTCCTCTGGGAATGTGTAAAATTTGGGGGAAATTAGAGTACCAGAGAGGGAATAGGTTTTTCATCTATACAACAAAACCAGCCATGAAGGACATTCCATCTCTTTCTTACTTGGAATTGGGTGATTAACTTCTGTTTTCATCTTTTCCTTACAGCTCTGAGGAAACGGGCTACCCAGAAAATGGCCAGCACCTGTGCTGCTGTCCACCTGTCTCTTTAAGGCCTCTCCCCAGCCAGGCCGGCAACCTTGATTATAAAAGCTGTGCTGAGAGGCAGCTCAGAGTGCAGTATGTGGTGGTGGGGAAGAGAGAATAAGTTTCTGTTTGTGTGTGGAAGTCAGGAAGCCAGAAAGGTATAATTTTCTTTAGCAGTACTTGGAAGAAATAGGAGTAGTAGTTCTCAGAAGAAATAATAGCTGTAAGAATAGAAGTGGGGAAGATTGGAATAGGGGTGAGTAGTAGTAATAGCTTGTGAATGCTTGTGTGTGTTGGACCTATGTTGCTGTTTGCTTGTTTGGAGCCCACTGAAATGGATATACTGAAAAGAACCCATGACAAAAGTGGGAAGGCAGGGTAGGATATCTATAAAAAAGTGGGATAGCCAACTTAGGGTGGCAACCACACAAATGGAGATGGCTTAAGCTCAAGGAGGTCATTAAACACTCCATGGAAAAAAAAGAACCCTAAATACAAAAGGAACAGAGTTTGGCCCTCACAGAAGTCAGACTTTGCAGGAAATGACCAACAATCCTGGCTGTAGAAACCAGACCTCTTAACCAGAACTTGCACCACATAAACAGACATAGGAAAGGTAGAAAGGACAGATTCTCCCTTAGAAAAAACTACATTGATAGACCTAAGGTATCCATTTTATGCCTGTAGTTAAACCAAAGAAAATAGACCAGCCAGAAATGGAGCTGGACTCAGATATTAAAGCAACAGCAAAAGAAAAGAGCAGCTTTGGAAGGAGGCAGAAAGTTAAGATAAGCTAAAATGGGAAAGAGTGAATGAGGTAAGAAGAGATGAGGGAGCTGATAGACTTAAAGGAGCACCCAATAGCAAAAGAAAATGCTTTGACTAAAGACAAAGAATGCCTTTTGAGGGAGGCAAGGAGTAAAGATATTCTATAGTAAGAAAAAAGTGAAAGAGACTGAATGAATTGAGAAGGGCTGATACACTTAAAGGAGTGCATCAACTAATCTGTAAAAGCCAGCTGGGTGATCTTGAGCCAGTGACTCTCAGCCCAACTGACTTCAAAGGGTGGTGGTTATGGGGAAAATATGAGGAAAGGTGTGTTGGATATGTCCACTACCCTGAGTTATTTGTGAAAGGATACAAATTAAAAAACAACAACCTCCAGTTGGTAAAACAGAAAAGCCTATTTTTTTTCATGTTTGAAAGTGTTACTACCTCTTGTAGCACAGTGAATGCCTGACCAGAATACTCCATGTTTAACTGGAAAGATTTTGAGAGCTTGTAGTAGTCTTCTACCAAGAGAAATAATGAACTAATTCCATATTCAAAAGATAATCCTATATAGGCATGGTATCATTCCCTATAGACAAAGGTTTAGGAGCTACACATAAGGTTAGGAGCTACACATATAACAAAGGGATTTATGAATTGTGGGCAAGACTGGAAGACACAAGCAGGAAATGGTTGAGGCTGTATGAAAGGGAGCCAAAAAAAAAAAGTGATAGCAGTAATATTGGAACAGTTTCTACCCTTACCAAAGTGAGGTTTTTAATGCAAGAACACAGTCAGAAATGGGTCAAAGGGCAGTAGAGCTGGCACATTTTAAATATAACATAGTACTTGATACTAATGCATGAAGATTGCAAAAATCTGCAGCATAGCAAAATCAAATATGCAGCACTCCTCTCTATCTAAACCCAATTACTCTAATATTCAATTATACTATTTTTTAGCTATGGTTGTTATCACTGATGCAGCCCTAATGATATAAAACCAAGTTTCAGTTTCTTCAAAGTATGAAAGAAAAATATCTTTTGCCAATTCTAATGCTGAGTTAGTTTTGCATGGAGTTTCAGAACATTGCCAAGATGGATCCTGGTTTACTTCCTTCATAGCTTCAGTAACAACTGGCCACTGCTTTGCCACATCACTGTGTTGCATAATAGTGACCTTCAGTGATAGTTTGAAGCATATTGTTTTCTACCAAGCACACACATGAAACTTCTTCCTCTTGACTTTTGGAAACTAAAAGAAGTATGGACAACCTTTTGTACAATGTGAACTTTCCAGTTTAACCCCTTTGTGGCTGAAAACTTTTGATGCTGCCAATTTATTAGGGAGAATTTACTTGATGAAAATTCATTCTCCTCTTCTGGTAAATATTTAGTTAAAATATTTACCAGAAAAAGTAGACTGACAATCACAGTACAGTTTAGTTTTACCATTTATGGTGGAATGAGATACTTTCTGTGGTTAAAGCTTGAGAAAAGATTACAGACATGCTTTGATCATGTAAAATGTTTCTAAAATATATCCTTACTTTAAAATATTTTGATCAAATCTTCATTTAGATGCTGAAGGTACTGTACAGGACTGACGAAGTACACTTAAGCAATTAAGAACTAGAAATCAAAGTAGATGCTTCTTGGTGGAGAAAAATTTTCCTCACTTCCAAATGGAATAACACATTACTGATCTTTTGAGCAGAAAATAGTCCTTTGTCCTAAATGAACTGCTTCAGCTTCTATGTTTAATTTGTCAGTAACCTAGTCAAAAAGTTATCACTTGATTACAAAACAAAACACTAAGCACCCAATTCCAAAATTTATTTTTTCCAAAACAGGCATTGCATGTAAACAAAGTGAACATTACATTTGAATATTCAACAAGTTAGTAAATTTATTCAACAAAGAATGAAGAAAATGATCAAAGTTTTAAAAGTAAAACTGTACACTTTAATGCAATATTGGATGTATCCAACTGACAATCATATCAATAAAAGCAACAGATTTGGGTGACCATTAGTTTCCTTCAAACAGAAATTTTGAAAACACATTTTTATCCTTTATCCTTTTGCAGTACATGTAAAAACACTAAAGAACACTGTTACTTTTCTAACCCAGCTCTCCTCATTTGGAACCCTCCAGAGATATTAGATTGCAACTTCCATCACAACAACCAAAATAACAAATGACCTTAAAGGCTGGGGCTGAAGACATTTGTAATCCATTGTAGGTGGGTTGGTTGGTTACAGCTAGAAAAATTTCTGTGTTGTTCCCAGCTGCTACAGTTTACTGATGTGTGAATGGAATGAACAAGAAGACCTACCTTGCCAGATAGCTACTGCTATCAGAACCAAAAGAGAGCCCATTTGCCCTGGAGTGAAGGTATCCATCCTGCACAACTCAGATGTGGTGTGGTGGGCTAGGAGAACAGTGCCAGTGCCTTGGCCTGGGAATCTTTCTTGGAAAAAAAAGATTGAGGCAACAAAGGCTGCTAATCCTTCAATAGTGATTCTTTGTGCCTGGTTGCTTGGAGGAAGACACTTCTCGTTTTCTGAAAAAGACCACAAGTTAGGAAATTTCTAGCTCCAAAAAAAGAACAAGCAAGAAAATGTGTCATGAACACTTCAATGGGAGGGAGGAGAGAGGAGATACAGCTCAAGGAGGCCCCATTTAAAATACTCTTTTAAAGGTTGATTTGATCATGTTCCAATAGTACTGGCTTGTATTTGCAATCAGAAAAGATAATTTGGCAATGGCATCTCCTTTTCAGACACTCGCCTAGAGACAATCTGCAGCCAAGGGGGAGGGGATGTGTTTATCCGTGCAAATTGTGTCTGTTTGTCCTGACTAAAGCGCCATATGTTTAAGAGATCTGAAAGCTCACAATTGTTCATACAACTGAATATAGTTGAAATTTATTGCTCAGGTTAAACCTGTACTAGGTTCTGATGCATGTGATCCATCATATAACTGGACATGGCTGCAATGCATGTGAGAATTTGGCAGCGTGGAGGCTGAGGCCAGAGCTGGCAAGTGCAGCTTCAGCTCTAGACTATCCTATATTAGAGAAATTTAGAAATGCACATCTAAAACAATATATTGTATATGAAAAATCATTTTTTTATGCTATGGTAAAATCAAGTCATACTGCTTCAGTGATCCTCATAAGATAGAAAACATGACAACAAAAGGAATTCCATAAATTTTCCATACTTCATTTTTTTCCCTTTTTCAACTTCCTGGGAAAGAAGAATTGAAGGGTGGAAAGCAGCCAAAGTAGATTATGAAATGAGGATTGTAAACTACTGAAGAGTATTTTGAATATGATGGGGTACAAATACAATATATTTTGGAAACTAAAATACACCACCACTACATACACCACCATCTCTCAATTTTTCTATGGCTATTTATCCTCCCCATATGGTTAATATTTCAGAGATGTCTTTCGATGTTTTCACAGCCTGGGCAAGTGGCACATGGCCTACATTAAGACTACAATTCAGAACACATTCATTAAAACTTGCTTAGTTATTTAGGAACAAACAGCCAATAGCAAAAGTGGAGAATACTGCATGAAGTAAAGTCACAAATATACAGAATAGTGATTCCCCCCAAAATCATCCCTCAACCTTATATCTTCAGTTATTCTTACATCATCTTTCAATGAATATGGGTGAATCTGCTCTCCCCTTCTTCCTGGGAATCGATTATATTATTAAAATGACAGTTCAATTTGTAGCATAGTGCATGCCACATGGGGGCTTGTTTGCTGATACACTGATATAGGTATATTTTGGTAGCCAATACTGGAAGCAAAGTGAGGGAAACAGCATCTCTAGCTGAATGTTTATTTGAAATTAAATGCCACCTGTCTCATATACATGCCCAGCTAGAAAAAAGGAGCCCAGGGCTCCCAATGCACAGAAGAAAAGGTGGAAATTGAGTAGAACATTTTGGTTAGAACAGACATGGGAAATTCAGTACTCGGGATGCAAGCACAAACCAAAGTGAAACCAGACTTTTGGCACTGAGGAGAAATGAGGAGTATCAACTTTGAGGTTGACCCATGTGGAAAAGCCATCTGGACTGGAACCATCTGGAATTGGATGAATTGCATCCAGGGAAGAAAGGTGAAAATAGTCCAAATGGGACAGTAGAGAATAGATAGTATGCAGGAATTTATCATTGGGAATGATAGGGATCTCTACTATATAAACAACTGCTCTATCAGGCATGTGAACAAACCTTTAAAATCAGCCATATCGTCATCCAAGTAAGAAAAAAGAAGTTACTGCTTCCAGCACACATAAATTCTATGAACTCTATTTTATAGTTTCCTTCCTTCAGTTTTATGCGTTGAGTAAAATATGAGAAGCGTGGCCTGTACAAAAACTTTACTTGAACCCAGTGAAGCCAGATGTTATAACTTAATAACAAGGGTTGGTGGTGGCTAAGCTTCCTCCAATACTATCTATGATAGTATTAATCCCAGCTAAACCATCACTTTTTCCCCCAGTGGGAAGTAATAGCTATTGTTTGTCTGAAATGATATAGGGTAGGGGTCTCAAACACAATTTACCTGGGGGCCGCTGGAGACAGAGACTGGGTGAGGCTGGTCCGCATAATATTATACTTTATATTATACTTTATATTTATATTATACACTAATATTATACTTTCATATTATGGTGGGGGCCACAGGATATTATCCTGCGGGCCGCAAGAATGAGACCTCTGATATAGGGTCT
Source organism: Hydrophis major (assembly GCA_033807585.1). Lineage (NCBI taxonomy): Eukaryota > Metazoa > Chordata > Lepidosauria > Squamata > Elapidae > Hydrophis > Hydrophis major. The sequence goes on along the minus strand of CM066329.1, from coordinate 132,035,433 downwards.
CCTGTTTGAGCTTGGGGTTGGACTAAAAGATCTCCAAGGTCCCTTCCTATTATTTTGTTCTGTTATTCTGTCGTGTTTTGTTCTGTTATTCTGTTTGTGATGACCATTGATGGCTACTTCCTGTTGACTGAAATGTCTCCAACTATAACAGCCCAAGACAATGGGATTGAACCTCTTTTAGCTTTCATGGGTAATGAAGGTGATGTCAACCCTACCTTATATGATAAAATGAAATGTGATGTTTCTGGGAAGGTTGAGCTACCATAATATAGCCTGCTCTGGGGTCACGGAGGATTTATGGCAAACTGCTGGTGAGAGTAAAGACTAAGACAACATAGGACACGAAAACATAGGGTAATAATACCCTTCACCTTCCTGGGTGAATTTTTCAGCATTATCAGCAGCTGAAAATCAGAAGTAGAGGATGGGAAGCATGATAGCTTACAGTGACCTTGTTTTCTTTTAATTTATGACACATATGGCAATTTTTTATAAGTTATGAGGAATCTTGCTTTAACCATTGAAAGGTGGAAAAATGGCCATTTCAAGAGACCTGATAGTTTCAAAAAGCCAAGGAACTTGCAGTTCTGTATGTAGGCACTTACTCTACTTAGAAAATTATGTACACAGATTTTAATTATGGGTACTTGTTCAGAAATGAATAAGAATATCAGGATAATAACTCACATAAATGCATATCTACATACATTGTACCATCTGAATTTGGTCAGCTATTTAACCAAGAGATATTTAACCAACAGATGATTCAGGAAATAATGGCTGTTTAGTTGTGGAGCCCTCTAAAGCATTCTTCCTTACCACAATCGCCCTGTCAGGAAGATTGAGGGGAAAGAGTCATTGGCCCAAAGTCACCTTTTGTGGATGAAGGTGGACTTGAGCCTTGGTACTGCATTGCTTTTTTTGCACATGTCAGTGTAGTATGTTCACCTTTTTTTTTTTTAAAAAAAAAATACTTTATTGAAATTTAAGATACTAACTTTTTTTAAGCAAAATACAAAATATTAAAAAGATTGGCAAAAGTTTCTACAGAAGAAATTATGTCAATATCTTTCAACATCACTTGCTTGACAGTACCATAAATGCCATAGATATACATAATATTTCAGTTATTTATCGTATTAGTGATATTAATTCACAGTGCTTTGCTACTATTAATAAACATACATATTTCATCTTTATAGGTCAATAGTTCAAGTATGAAAAGAAGTATCATATTAACACTGAAGATAGATAGATAGATAGATAGATAGATAGATAGATAGATAGATAGATAAATAAATAGATTATAATTACTCCTGACTTTTTCTATCTATGTATTACATTTTAACATTCCATAAGCATGGGGGGAAATGGAGTACACATTTTTAATAGTTCAGTGTACATATTTCTACATTGGTATTTATGAATCTGAATATAGATATTTAAGTTTCCATTTTTCTAACACTTCTTCCTTTTCTACAATTTCTCTTTTTTCCTATGTATATATTAGTATACCAATTTTATTTCCTTTTTTGACCTTTCTTCTGTTTTATTGTCTAACCATTGATACCAGATATTCCAGATTAAGTAGTACTCTGAGTCCTCTTTGTCCTTTAATCCCAATGTGAGTCTATCCATCTCTGCACACTCCAAAATTTTGTGAACTATAATGTCATTTGACAAAGTATTAGACATCTTCCAGGTCTGAGCTCGTGCAATTAGTGCTCCCATTAATATATGTATAATCAAATATTGAATCTTTTGGGGATATTTCTCTTTAATGATTCCCAGGAGAAATAATTCTGGCTTCCACTCCAACCTGTAGTGGGTCATTTCCTTTAGCCATGTTTGTATCTTAATCCAATATTTCTTAATTTCTGGGCATAGCCACCAGATGTGAAAAAAGGTGCCTTGTGTTTTCTTACATTTCCAACAATTCGAGTTCAATTTGGGGTACATTTTTGTTTGCTATTCGTGCTAAATGTCATTGATACTCAATTACAAATTCACATAATTCTTATCGAGCAAATCTCAGTTTTGATCAATCTGAGAACATACAATTCATTTCATTATATTCAATTATATAATATCATTACATTATGTTATCTTGCATATTATACCATTCTTTATAACATATTTTACTTCTCTTTTTTCTTATCTAACCATTGATAAAATAGATTCCAGATGTTGTAATATTCTTTATCTTCTTGCTCTCTAATTGCTAATGTCAATTTACTCATTTTCTTACTCAAAATTCTATTGGAATTTTTTCAGTCTTCAAACCACACTGAATAAAATTCCACGATAGACCAGGATAAATAAATACAAACATCAGGAAGATAACCAGGTACAGTCCATTGGAAGAACGCCAACCAAGATAAATCTCATCTAGGAATAAAATACTAATTTGTCTCCAGCATTTGTTAGCACACAGGTCCAAATTCTTACGCAGATCTCATAGCTGCAACCCATGAAGAGGATCATGGCCCTCTTTTCCCAAGTAGACCACGTTTTTTCCTGATCCTCTCCTTCAGAGTCAGTCTCCACCAGGGGCATGACATCAGCATTTAGAAGGGATATCAGTCTGCAGTTTTTAATATGCCTAGCATCTGAACCTTCTTTTGGAATTAATGTAATAAAGGCCTCCTTCCATGAATCTGGTAGCTTTGCTTTTAACAATATCTCATTGCAAACTTCCAAGAATACACTTTCTACTGATTCTCATATATTTTTGTAGAGTTCTCCTGGTAGGCCATTCAGTCCTGGGGTTTTATTATTTATTTGTCTTTCAGTTGCTTCCTTTAATTCAATAAGTGTTTAATGATTCCCTTTTTTTCTTCTAATAGTGGGTGGGGTATTTCTCCTTTCAAATATTCATCTATTTTTCCTATTTCTATCTTTTCCTGGCTTTAGAAATTTTCAAAAAATTCTCTTGCAATTTCTTTTTTCTTCTCCCTATTGGTTTCCTCAATTCCATTCTTATCTAATAATTGATGTATGGTTCTTCTCTCATTTTCTTTTTTTAATTTGTAGGCCAACCATCTACCAGGTTTGTTTACACATTCAAAGTAATTTTGTTTTGTATATTTTAAACCCCAAGATTTATGTTCACCTTAACCACTATTAACCACTATACCACTATGGTATGTTCACCTTAACCACTATTCTGCAGTGGCTCTTACTTTTCTTGGTTGAAAATTTATGAGATTTAGAAATATTTCCTCAAATTTTATGAGGAATTCTTACAAAAAAAATTATAAAATTTTGTGACCTCCCAAGATTTTATTTAGAAAAAAAATCTGATTTGTTTCTGGCTCCTTGCTGATATCACCTTAGAAACTCATATGTATTATACTACCCATAGTCATTGTGATACCAGTTGTGGCATTTGTGGTGAGCCTCCAAAATTTTTAATGATGCTATGGCCTGCCTGAAGGAAAAGACTGGAAAGCATTGGTTTAACTGTGCCTGGGCCATAAAATTTAACATGACTTTTGGTCTCTGGGCCCTAATAATATTTCATGTTATTGGGCACACAATTTTGACAAATGAGATTTGACATGAACTGATGTCCTCAGTATGAAATCATCTTGGAAGTATGAAGTCTACTCAAATATCCATCAAGCTAAAAAGAATAAAGAGGCAGGAACTGGGTCAAGTCTGACTGTTTCTTCACAAATCTATTCTAGAACAATTCATCTTCCTCTTCCTTCTTATTGAGCAAGGAATAGATAAACATGCCTTGAGAGAATGTTCTTTTTACATTGTTAAGGATTCCAGTGAATGGAACCTAAATTCATATAGCTGTGACATTCAGAGTTCTATTTCCCCCTTTTCATTCATGGTGGAATGGAGGGAGTGACTGCATAATTGAGTGTGTACCTTAGAGGTTTTCTGAGTTCCAATATGCCAAAGTATAGTTTATATTTACAATATATCTAGCAAGTCAATCTACTGGATTATTATCTGGACAGACCTAATGAATTAGTGATTGACTTTTCTTCATTTCAACCCAAAAACATCCGTAATTAGTGTACCAGCCAGAGATGGGGAAAGATCCCTTGACTTATGACTACCAGATTCTAGAAGAAAATACCAAAACTAGGAAGATATCAAATTTAAGATCTGTTTCTTTAGGGCAAATGTTGTTCCATCCAGAACCAAAGCCAAAGCCAGAGCCTGATCCAAGCAGCAGATCTACCATCAGCTGACACAAACACTTCTTGCAGAGATTTCAATTGGTACTTATTTTGACTCATCAAAGCCTTTATGACCTACAGGCAATACAACATAGCTTTTCCTATTTAAATAGAATGGTGAAACATTCTGGGTTACCATCAGCTACTTCCCTCCCCAGCAGCATTATGTAGATGTTAAATAGCACATGGAAAAGGATATTGGGAAAACCACATATGTTACCACTCTCTCCCTTGTCCCATCCCAACTCCCGAAATGGAACTACCCACTTAAACAGCAGAGGCACCATCACACACTGCCTCCAAGCCCAATTCTTCCAGGCAGTCAGCAGGAGATCAAAAAGTTGCTGACAGGTCTAGGAGAATGAAGGCCACAATCCAGGGACAACAAAGGTCATTGCACAAAGTACTCAATGCTATTTCTGTCCTGAGTTGATGTTTAAATTCTTAATCCAGTGGGAGTCCACCAAATTTGTTGTCACTATAATGCTATACAGAATAACCTACCCTCTTCTCCAAACCTTTGTACAAAATGAGGTGGTTTTTTTCTTCTTCTGGAAATAGACATTTGACAATAAATAAAGCCTGGCACATAAAGAAGGTAGTAGATCCTGAGTGCTCAAACGAAATTGTGCTACTTGGTTTTACTTAAATGTCTCATGAAGCAAAATGTATTTATTTGGAAGATTTATATGGGCGCTTACTGACCCACAGGGACTGGGCAGCTTACAAACAGTAAAAACCCAGTATACAAAATACCCCAACCCCTTGGCAACAAATGTAAATGAGCCACTTGATAGCTCCATCCTACTCTGGGTTCCCCAGGCCCATTGTGGCAGAACCAACTCTTCAAGGCCTTACAAAAGATTGTCAAAGTGGGGGGGGGAGTCTAATTTCTTCAGGGATGATATTCCAATGGGAGAGAGCCACCATGGAGAAGACCCTTCTTTTTGGCCCTGCCTGATGTACTTCCTTAGGGAATGTGACCACAACGTTCCTTACCTTCCTGCTCTAGTGAATTGGGTGGATGTAACTGGCAAGAGATGATCCCTCAGATAACTCAGACTATCCCAAGCCATGATGAAGGGCTTTAAAGGTGAAATCAGCACTTTGAATTGCACCTGGAATCAAATTGGCAGCCAATGTAGCTCCTGCAGGAGAGGTGACAGATGTGTACATCTGGGTCTGCACATAATCATGTGGGTTGCTGCATTTTGAAGCAACTGGAGCTTCCAATGCTTTTCAAGGGTAGCTTCATGTAGAGTGTGTTGCAATAATCAAAGACTGGAGATAACTAGAGTGTGACCATGAATAGGGATTGTTGATCCCTATGGAAAGGATGTTGGAAAGGATGTAACTGGCCCTCCTGGCCATAACTGCAGTCGTGCAGTTTTGCAAAGGCCCTCCTGGCCATGACTGCCACCTGTTCCAAAAGCAGGAGTTGGGAATCCAGGAGAACCCCCAGATTACGCACTGGGTTTGTTTGGGGCAATGCCACTCCATCCAAGAGTAAGAATGGATGCACCCTCATCCCAGAGATCATTAAAAAGTATGACTGTGCAGTTTCCATTCCATATCTAGGCCTAAATCCTTACTGCTAAGGCTCTAGAGATTTCTGGGTGAAATGGATTATCTCGACCTGCCATACAGCTACCTTCTCAACAGCCTTCCCCAAAAAGGGAAGACTTGAAGACAGGTATAAAATTATCCAACAGGGTGGAATCCAGCAATGGCTTCTTAGGAAGAGGTTGGACCACAGCTTCTTAAAATGCTTTGGCACTAACCTCTCCTGCAGGGAAGCATTAACCATCACCAGAACCTCATGTATATCACCTCCCAGGAAGCTTTCAGAAAGGGCATGGGATTTAAGACAAGTGCTGGCACTAATATTCCCTAAATGTCTGTTTTCTCAGGAACAACAGATTTAAATCATTCCCAAATAACAGGGTTAGGACCTGTCCTAGATGTTTCAACTGGACCAGCAACAATGGTGGCATATAAGTGGGGATGAAGCTGAATTATTTTGTCTTCCAGAAAACCAGCAAATTCCTCAACATGCTCCTTTAGGTGACCTATGTCTCCTTCCTCCCCAAGAGGAGGTGGCTCACCTTAAAGAGGGTTGCCGGTTGATTATCTGCAGACTCAATTAGTGTGGAGAATTAGTTACTTCTCCCACCCAAATCATCACAAAGAGACCTTAATATTAGCTTTTATCCATGTTTGATCAAGTTTATCCCTTGTTTTGCACCAACTGTGTTCTAGAAGTCTTTGTCTTTTTTTATTCAATTTCCTCCATATATCACAGAAGACAAAGAGGTCCATGGATTTGGAGTGGTTGCATGAGCACAATCCTATCCAGACCCTCAAATTACCTTCTTTTTCTAAACAGTGACTAAGAGGTTGACAGGACTTTGCAGCAGATCTGCATTTATAATCCTCAGTTTCTTCTAGAACCTGGTTACCAAAGGTGGACTAATCTAATAGGCCCTGCCTCCCTGCAGGGGGATACAGTTCCCTAGAAACTCACTGCCACCAGACTGTGATTTGATCATGTCGGATACAAATTCCACCAATTCTAGGTCTACCAATTGCAGGTCATATAGGCACTGCTCTAACAAGAACCCAAATCCAGTGGTGACCACTCTCTCAGTCGGGCCCTGGATAATCAGGATCAGGCCCATGGAAATCATGGTTTCTGTGAAATCCTGGTTTACCTCTGACTCCACACCCAGGGACTGCAGATTGAAGTCCCGTAGAACTACAAAATAAACCTGGGGAACTCTACTATTAGCCTCGTGGTGATGTCCAGGAGCCAAGGGAGGGAAACTACCACACAAGGAATTGACTGATAAGTGGTGAATGAAATATGAGGAAAAAGAGACATCTTTATGTGCATTACCAATGGAGATCTTAGCATAGGTTTTGAGCCAGGTTTACCATTTATCAACATTTTTTTTTACCAACTTTCCAAAATGGATATTTTGAAAAAAAAAAATTATTTCCCTATTTATATTTCCAGGAACAAATTAAGGAGAACTGACTCACTTAAAGGAACAAATATTAAATCAACTGCAAAGAAAAAGGAAACTATTTCTCAATGGCTGATCAAGGGGTTTTTTTTTGTTCAAAGATGCTTATTGCAGAAGAGGTGAGGCAGATATTAGTAGGTCATCTCTTTGTATGCCTTTAGGTCAATGTTGACTCCTGGCAGCTATCAAGTCCCTGCAATTTTTTTGACAAGATTTTTCAGAAGGTTGCCCATTCCCTGCTTCCAAGGACCGAAAGAAAGTAATTGATTCGAGGTCACCCAGATGGCTTTGTGCCTAAGGTGGCACTAGAACACATGGTTTTGGGTGGTGCCTTAACCATTGTGGCAAACTGACTCTCCTTACTAGTCACATGCCCTTGCTTTTTTAATCTCCATAATGATAAAAGTCCTCGGACTGAACTCTACAGCTAACTACCTAATAGAAGATGTGAAAAGGGGAAATGGGGAGAAACATACTCTTAAGATTGCCCTAGAAGAAACCTCAGCTGGTATAAAATACAGTTGTGTGAGCAGTTACTGGTAGAAAACATACCACACTTTTGCTTTATGAGCTGCATTTATTACCAGTTTATTTTCAGGTTCAGTTCAAAGTGGTGGTGTTGATATTTTAAAGCCCTTTATGGCACAGGACCCATTAAGTCGGGATCGATTGAAAAGGCAGAAACAGTAAAAGTAACCTCTATTGAAGATCCTGAAAGAAATGCTCGAGCCGCTGCCAGATCCCTGCTTTTAAGCCGGGAGCTGTTTGATGTTTCAGCCACTGACAGCACTTCAATTTCCCTCCAGGGAAATTGCTCCAATGAGTAGATTCTGACATCATAATCCACTGCTTACTGAATACCCCTCCCCTCTTGGATGGGTGATCACCAATCAGATTGCATGTTCAGTACATAGTTGTGTAAGTAAGCAGGACTACAATGGGTGTGACTTGACCTGCGCAGTTCAGTTGTTTCGGCAGCAGCAGCCTGGCCAGTCAGGTTTGCTGCTGCTCCAGAGCCCACCCCTGGAAATGCCTCAAAGGTGGTTCTTGGCATGGCTGGCTCCACTGGGCTGGAGGTCACAGGAGTTCTCTGCAGGACTCCAGCTTCTCCAGATAAGTTATTGCGCTAACCATTTGGGTTTGAGATTTGTGTTGGGTAGTATTTGAGCTGATTTTCATTGTTTATTATTGCCAGGGGTAGTTCTGTGTTTCTGTATCAGTTTCCTGATTCTGTTTTGGCCTGTCCCAGTCCGGGATGGCTCAACCGTCCCCTGAGTTGGTCAGTGTGCCTACTCCAGATCTTACCATCCTCTAACTCTACTCGGTAAGACCAGGGACCAGTGATTTGCATTATTTGTGCTGGGATCCAGGTAGCGCCACCCACATAGTCATGAGCATATACTAATTGCCTGACATTGAAGGACCGGCACTTACTGGTAGAGTCCATGGGTGTGTCTATATTATAATTTGGGTATAATCTATCCAGTGTAGAGCTTAATTTCCGGCCCATTATTAGTATTGCCAGACTTCTATGTGTGGTGGCACTAGGGGTGATAAGTTGTACCAGTAGCATTTTGTCTAGTTTTGCTTGCTAATCCCCTGGACCATTCTGGCTTGGGTTTCCTTGGCTGATCTCACCATCCTCTCCACCTGACCATTGGCACTCAAGTGTCCAGGTGCAGACAGGGCATGGTGGATTCCTTGTTCTGCTAAGAATCTTTTGAATTGATTTGCCCTGAATTATGGCTCATTATCCAACACCACAATGTCAGGTTATCCATGGGTGGCAAATAGTTTCCTTAATAATGGCTTCTACCATGGTCATAGTCATAAGCACTACTTTGAGCCACCTTGAATAGGCATCTAGTATTATGAGGAATGTTTGGCCCTGTACTGGCCCTGTGAAGTCTGTGTATTTCATGCCCATGGTGATTTGGGGTTCTCTCATTCTAGTGAGTATGCAGAAGGGGGTGCTGGTCTGGATTCCTGACATGGCGGGCATGTGGCAACCCATTCTTCTATTTCTTTATCCATGCCTGGCCACCAAACATAGCTCCTTGCTAATGCTTTCATTCACACGATACGCAGGTTACCCTCATGTAATATTCCTAATACAGTTTATCTTAATGCTTTTGGTATTATCACTCTATCCCCCAACAACAGGCACCACTTTAATACAGACAACTCCATTTCCCAACTTTTAAATGGATTAAATTCACTCCCTCCTATTTCTTCCAGCCATCCCTTCCACACCTAGTTTAAAACTCATGCCAAAGTCTTGTCTTTGGCTGTCCGTCTCATGATCTTGGCCACATTGACAGGGCCAGTTGCAATGTCCTCAATCAGCAGGACAGCTGTGGCTGTGGCTGGGTCTTCAATGAGGTCTGGAAGTGGGCACCGGCTGCGGGTGTCAGTGTGGTCTATGGATTTGCCTGAATGGTGGATGAGCTGCTATTTATACACTGCTAAAAATATAGTCCACCTTATCATTATTGGGGACAATATATTTGGCATTGGTTTTGCGATGATGCCTAGCAGTGGTTTATTGTCCGTTATTAATTTGAACTCCCTCCTATGTAGGTATTCATGGAAACACTTGACCCCCACCACTGCAGCCAGTGCTTCTTTGTCCAACTGGCTATAATTCCTTTTGATCTTTGAAAATGTTTTTGAGTAAAATGGAATTGATGCTTCATTTTCATTTGGCAGTCAGTGGCTGACGACAGCCCCGATGCCAAATGATGAAGCATCACACATTAACACGAGTGGCAGGGTCTCATTGTTCTCAGCTTCTCCGTGGGTCTACTACACCGAAAAAAGACCAGTCACATTCTTCAACAATTCAGAAGGTGGTTTAATCTTTTCCATGCAATGACAACAAGAAACAGCCAAGCAAAATATTAAAAGTTAGTTCTGCACTTACATTAACAAGCTACTGTATTTATGTGTATACATCATTACACCCCCTCATTACCCAGCCTCTTTTGGTGGAACTAATATCTGGAATCCCAATGATGCTTCTAATTTACATCAAACAATATGGAGCACAGTGACCAGTCCAACTCAGGGTGGCTTGGCAGCACACTGTACCAGTGGGTCCGGATGGACGACTCGCACGGGGATCAACATTGTCGCATGGGAGCAACAATTGTATTGAACTAGGATGTTATCAGAGGTTAATAGTTCATTTCTGTGAAAGCTGCTACTTCCTTTTGCCCCCAGGTCCAAACAGCACTCCTATCCAGCAAGTGACACAGCGGCTTAGCAACCATCACTTTCTGTGGCAGAAAAATGCTGTAAAAGTTTAACAGGCCGAAGAATGCCTGCAGTTTTATCTGTTTTATTTGTTGGTGTGAGGGCATCCTTTTTGGCTTTCAGTTTGCCACTGGCAAATGCCCAATCCATCTACTGAGAATTCCAAAAACTCAACCTGGGGTATGGCTATCTGGCACTTTTTTTTTTTACTTTAAGCCCAGATTCCTGGAAGCAAATCAGGGCTATCCGTAACCATTGGGTTAGCTGTTCTTGGTCCCTTGCGGACATGAGGACATCATGAAAATATGGTACCATCCCCAGAATGCCATGTTAAAGTCTTGACATTTCATTAGCTTTGAAATGGCCCCAGTGCCACACTTACCTCCAGGGATGGGATCCAACTGCTATAACTACTGGTTCTGTCTATTAGTGTCATGCGAGTGCAATTTACAATCTGCTGAGCTGCCCGGATAGCTGAGCAGTGCTGCATGCAAGTGCATAGCAGTTGGAAAAGCCCTTTTCTCCTGCTTTTCCAACTGCAGCTGTGTCGCGCAAAGCAGCTGCAGTTGAAAAAGTAAGAAATAAAGGTCAGGTAAGAGCCCGGGCGGGGTTGTAGGCCACAACAGCAGCAGGCATAGAACCAGTTCTATGCCTGCTGCTTTTCAGAACTACCATTTCTACAGAGGTGGACAAAACAGATAGAAACCCACCCCTGCTTACCCCTAATTGTAGTCTGTGGCACTTAAAATGCTCCCCTGTGGGTCACTATTGTTTGTGCTTCTGCTGTGGCCTCATTCACAGGCAAATGTTGATAGATTTGGGTTAAGTCTAGTTTAACAAAAAATTTGCCTTTCCCCAATGAATGTAAAAGGTGCTGCACTACTGGCACCAGATAGGCTAGTAGTGGTTTATGGTCCGTTATTAATTTGAACTCCCTCCTATGTAGGTATTCATGGAAACACTTGACCCCCAGCACTGCAGCCAGTGCTTCTTTGTCCAACTGGCTGTAATTCCTTTTGATCTTTGAAAATGTTTTTGAGTAAAATGCAATTGATGCTTCATTTTCATTTGGCAGTCAGTGGCTGACAACAGCCCCGATGCCAAATGATGAAGCATCAACGCATTAACACGAGTGGCAGGGTCTCATTGTTCTCAGCTTCTCCGTGTGGGTCTACTACACCGAAAAAAAATCAGTCACATTCTTCAACAATTCAGAAGGTGGTTTAATCTTTTCCATGCAATGACAACAAGAAACAGCCAAGCAAAATATTAAAAGTTAGTTCTGCACTTACATTAACAAGCTACTGTATTTATGCGTATACATCATTACACCCCCTCATTACCCGGCCTCTTTTGGTGGAACTAATATCTGGAATCCCAATGATGCTTCTAATTTACATCAAACAATATGGAGCACAGTGACCAGTCCAACTCAGGGTGGCTTGGCAGCACACTGTGCCAGTGGGTCTGGATGGACGACTCGCACGGGGATCAACATTGTCGCATGGGAGCAACAATTGTATTGAACTAGGATGTTATCAGAGGTTAATAGTTCATTTCTGTGAAAGCTGCTACTTCCTTTTGCCCCCAGGTCCAAACAGCACTCCTATCCAGCAAGTGACACAGCGGCTTAGCAACCATCACTTTCTGTGGCAGAAAAATGCTGTAAAAGTTTAACAGGCCGAGGAATGCCTGCAGTTTTATCTGTTTTATTTGTTGGTGTGAGGGCATCCTTTTTGGCTTTCAGTTTGCCACTGGCAAATGCCCAATCCATCTACTGAGAATTCCAAAAACTCAACCTGGGGTATGGCTATTTGGCACTTTTTTTTTTTTACTTTAAGCCCAGATTCCTGGAAGCAAATCAGGGCTATCTGTAACCATTGGGTTAGCTGTTCTTGGTCCCTTGCGGACATGAGGACATCATCAAAATATGGTACCATCCCCGGAATGCCATGTTAAAGTCTTGACATTTCATTAGCTTTGAAATGGCCCCAGTGCCACACTTACCTCCAGGGATGGGATCCAACTGTTATAACTACTGGTTCTGTCTATTAGTGTCATGCGAGTGCAATTTACAATCTGCTGAGCTGCCTGGATAGCTGAGCAGTGCTGCATGCAAGTGCATAGCAGTTGGAAAAGCCCTTTTCTCCTGCTTTTCCAACTGCAGCTGTGTCGCGCAAAGCAGCTGCAGTTGAAAAAGTAAGAAATAAAGGTCAGGTAAGAGCCCGGGCGGGGGTGTAGGCCACAACAGCAGCAGGCATAGAACCAGTTCTATGCCTGCTGCTTTTCAGAACTACCATTTCTACAGAGGTGGACAGAACAGATAGAAACCCACCCCTGCTTACCCCTAATTGTAGTCTGTGGCACTTAAAATGCTCCCCTGTGGGTCACTATTGTTTGTGCTTCTGCTGTGGCCTCATTCACAGGCAGATGTTGATAGATTTGGGTTAAGTCTAGTTTAGCAAAAAATTTGCCTTTCCCCAATGAATGTAAACGGTGCTGCACTACTGGCACCAGATAGGCACTCTGTTGTAAGGCCTTATTAATTGTGCATTTATAATCAGTGCATATACAAATAGAGCCATCTGGCTTGATGGGGGTGAAAATGGGTGTCCCCCACCTGGTGTGATTGACCGGCTCCGAAACTCCCTGGGCAACTAGCTTGTTTAATTGCTCATCAATTTTGGACCAAAGAGCAAAAGGGACTCTTCACAGTTTCAGTCAGATGGATAATTAGGAGGTCTAGATTGAAAGACATAGGGCCCCCCGTGTACTTGCATAGGCTGCCATTGAAAACATCCCTGAATTTAGCTCCCAGAGTCTCAAAGCCATTTCTTTGTACAACGTTGATGCCAGACATTCTGAGTCCTAGGGCCTCAATCCATTCAACTCCTAGCAGGCTGGGTAGGTCATTTTCCATATTGTCAATAGTAGCGGGCCTGTAAAGTCTTTGAATTTTATCTGGAAGAACCCTCTTCCTATCACAGGGATGCGGTTTCCCTGATAATCTTTAAAAAGTGTCTTTTGCGGCTGTAGTTGTTGCTGGATGATATCTGGAACTGCTTTCTTGATGGTTGCCCAGGATACTGGGAGTTATATGAGCCTGTGTCTACCTCCATGTTGCAGGGGTTTCCTTCAATGTGCACTATGACATGGATTTTTTTTGAGTTATGCATGTCAAAATGCCCCAATATTGTGTGATGGGTTCCCCTCGCTTCCTCATTTAGGTCTTTGCTTTGTTTGAATTTTGAATTGGCATCTTCTAGAAACCCATCTGGAAGCCATGTGGATGCATGGGGGACCCAGGTTGCCTCTGGCAGTGATAGATTGGTTGGCTTGCCTTACGAGCTTTGGTTATGTGACCCTTTTGATCACATCACCTGCAAATAGTATCTTTAAACTTGCAAGCAACCCTGGGATGATTTCCTCCACAGCCACTACACCAGAGGGATCTTTGTCCCAATTGTGCCTGTCCTACCTTCCTGCTGGTCTTCACATGATAGATATCCTGCTCTTCCTTGGTACTTTCTTGTGCTCTGCGCTCTCTTGTTGTCCAGCAGGCAGTCGTCTGGAGGAATGGACACTGTTTGAGCTTCTGATTTTGGCAGCTGATCTATTGGAGGTTTCACTGCTCTGGCTTCCTCAACTGCAACCTTAAAGGTGACATCTTCCCTTGCTAGTAACCATTTTTGTAAATTTAAGATCCTCCTGCCTAAAGACGAGCCTATCTTGTATAATGTCTTCAATGTTTGGGAATTTGCAACCAGCTGTGAGTTTCCTTAAAGACATCACAAATTCATTAATGGTCTCACCCGCTTGCTGGTTTCTGCTGTAGAACTCATGCTTATACGCCAGGGATGATACAGAGGGCTCAAAGTATTCTTTAAGCTTAGTTTGCAGCAGGGACCATTCTACAGTCTCTGCATCCATGGGTTAGACCAAGGTTTCTGCTATTTCATACATTCATGGCCTGCAGTAGCTGAGGAATCATACCCTTTTCTTTGGATCTGCCAAACCCTGGAGATATTGGCTTCCATAAACATCCTAAATCGGCCCATATAGGAGGACCATTTTTCATTGGCTGTTTCAAAAGGAGCGGGTGGTGTGTGGGTGGTCATCCTGGAATTCTGGTAGATGCACTTCCAGTTGCGGTTGCTGCAAAGATGGCCGCAGATGCTACATGGAGTTCCTCATCCTTTGTTCTTTTCTGGTATCCCACCTTCATCACCAGTGTTAATTCGGGGTTGATTGAAGAGGCAGGATGCTCAGGAACAATAAAATTAACCTTTATTGAAGATTCTGAAAGAAGCACCTGAGCCGCTGCCCGCTCCCTGCTCTTAAGCCGGGAGCTGTCTGATGTTTCAGCACTAATAGCGCTTCAATTTCCTGCCAGAGAAATTGCTCCAATAAGTGGATTTTGACATCAGAATATTCCCTACTGAATATTCAACAGGATCTGAAATATCTTATTTGAGAGATCACCTCTTCCTGATTCATTTGCTCATCCTGTCAGATCCAGCAGAGAAGGCACATTGCGGGTTCTGTTACCTAGAGAGCCATAGGTGGTGGGGCTTTTGCTGTGGCACCCACACTGTAGGGTCTTCTACCCTCTGAGCTAGAATAGTTGAGCTTCCAACCATTTCTTAAAAAGTGACTGGGTCAGCAAGCCTGGAACTCCCTCAGGGCATGGCTGAATTTGTAAGATGGTTATTAGCATCCATTTGTTATTGTTTTAGTTTGGTTTTTACATTTTTTTTAGTGTATTAATTATGTTAGGTCTGTTATATGCTGCCCAGAATTGCTCATTTATGAGACAGGTGGCTATATACATTGGCTTCATAAATAAACCCCAAATATAATAAAATCACTTTGTTCTAACACCTAATAGGCATTGAACATTAACATGGTTGTAAAAATCTCAACTGCTCAAATGCAAGATCTAAAATGCTAGGAAAAATATATTTGCAGAATAGCCCCCTGAGACCCTTGTGTCAAGAAAGCCTTTTTTCTTACCATTTCCTGGTGGGCACTGTCACTGACAGTGCCTCTCCTTCTGCAATGAAAGCTCCCCTGGGATGGACCTGGCTGTTCTGGCTCTGGCCAGATCTACAAGACCGTCAGATGTTTTGGGTATGGAATTGCTTTCAGACTGCAAAGAACTGACAGCTACAATGCAGGGTTTGTTGGTTGTGAGTGAATTGATGAGTGGAGCAGGTTTTATATATAATATTTCATTCAAGATTTTATATACAATGCTGTATTCAAATATGATAGGGAGAGGCAGAGTCTAACAAACCAATTATTATTTGGGATACAACACGGCTATTACACAAACCTGATGGCTCATGAAGACATCCAATCAAGTTTTTTCAGGACCTTGTTTGGTACTCCAAAATGCACCCCCAATGCTTTGGAATAATGGGAAATCCAGTTGCCTTTTGAAGAGCACCTTTGGGACACCCTCAATGCAGTATTAGGCTTGGAGCTAATGTGCAAAGTATTAAGGCTCAGGCCTGAATCAGGATCCTAATCTTAGAATCATGTTTAATCCTACAGGACTGATGCTGTCAAGACAATTACCAATCTCATTGGTACCGCACCAGCATGGCAGAGTTTTGTAGTCTTGATCTCTCTGGTTCTAGGAAGTTAGAAAGTCGCACCCATGTCCTCATAGGCAGGGGTGGGATTCAAATTTCTTAACAACTGGTTCTGTGGGCGTGGCCTAATTGTGGGTGTGGCTTGGTTGTCATGTGACTGGGGTAGGCATGGCTAGGTGGTCATGTGACTAGCAAACCAAATATAAGTGGTCCTTGCTTAATGGCCAGTTGCTTAGCAAGTGTTCTAATTTAGGACTGAGCTCCCTAGAGCTACTTGACCTGTTTTTGGTGATTTGACAGCCATGTGCACACACACACACACACACACACACACTTATGATCATTTACAACATCCCACACAGTCTTGTGACTGAGGTTTTCTATGTTTTTTGCCAGTTTACAACAATTCCTTCTGGTTTCCAGTTAAAAATGCCCATTGGGTAAAATGGACTTGTTTAACAACCACAGTGTTTGCTTAGTGATCACAAGGTTCACTTAATGACCATGGTGTTTGCCTAACCCGAGGTCTCAAAAGAGCCATTTTTCTATTTTCTTTTAAACAGCTCTCTCTCTCTCTCTCTCATAGCTGGCCAATGCTTGTGCTTTCATAGCACAAAATAGATAGGGCATCGAATCGCTCAATCGCTTAATTTCAAAATACTGTTTCAAGACTGGCTTGAATGAGGAAAACCAAAAGAACTGTAACTGATTCAGGGAACTGTTTTGCATGGTGCATTGCATAAACAAATCTCTTCAGTGACTTCTGTTTGGAAAGTTGAAGCATAATAACCCTACTTGTGGGTATGTTTTATTCCTTTCTTCCTGAAAATAACCATTGCAGGAGTTGCTTAAAAGCACGTCTTGTTTTTGTGGTAGGCAAGGCTGTACTTTTTTTTCTCATTGACTCAGCTCTTACTGACTATTTATGGACAAAATAGGCCCATCATGTCTGCAACAGCTCATACTTCCCACATGAATCAAGTCTCCCCTGATGAAAAAGCCATTTCTATATCTCGGCAGTGATTCTTTTGCATCCCAGATTGGCAACAGCAGCTCTTGGCATCAAGAACTTTTGAAAGGCTATTTGACCTTGGGATGGGGTGGGGGGATTTATTTCAGGGCCTTAACAGTGAATATAGTTGCAAAACTGTAACGTCTCTCATTTCACATGTGTACATTTGAATCATCTTAACAATCAAGGACCATCAAACATGCCACTACAAACAGTTGCAAAGAGGAATACACAGTGTAATCCTAGCAAAACTATAACTTCATTTAAAGGCAGTAGATTGTTTTTAAATATTCTCTTTCTGCTTTCAGTACTCAAGGCAGCTATTTTATTTCCCATTTTTTTAAAAACAAATTTTATTAATTTTACAGAAAACACAATACACAAACATAAACAAAACTAAAAGATCTTTTCTGAAGGTTGTCTGATCCCACGTTGAAACTCTTCACACAGACACAAATTCAAACATCATATTCACTTTATATATCCTTCCATATCTTATTATCATTTTCTTTTTATATATATATATATATAAACCATTTTTATCAATTTTATAAAAAAAATGCACAAAGAATCAAGGCATAACAGCTTATAAATTCTTTTCTAACAAAAAATAATAAAAGAAGAAAACCAATATAACATAACAATTCCAAATTATAGTATCAATACTTTATCTATTTAACTTCATATCTTATCCCATCTTCTCCTTTTCATCCAAATTATTTCTTGTTAATTAAAATTTTATTGCCTTTTATCAATATACAAAATCCAAAAAAAAAACCCATAACAAAACCTTTATATATCCTTTCATATCTTATTACCATTTTCAATAACATTCTTTGTCTGTTCTATTTCCAACTATCCATTCATCATCTTTCTTTTACTATACTTCTCCTATACACCAATTGGAGTAACGTCTATAACTCATTACCCTAACTTAAAAGTACTTCATATAACAATTTTTCTTGGGATTCTGTTTAATAGATTCTAAAATTACACAATGAATTTTATACTCTAAATACACATATAAAAAACACAATCTTATGTACCCTCCAGAATCCCTCTTTTATCCTAAATTAAATTCACCCATTGTCTCTGAATAAACTTTTTTTCTTTAGATCTTGCTTCCCCCCATTGAGGCTTCTCCTCCCCCCCTTTCTCTCTTGCTTATTCTTCTCCTTGCCCTTTTTACCCCTTTGTCTCTCCTCCTCCCTTTTCTTACTCCCTTTCCTTTGCTTTCTAACCTTGCCTCCACCTTTCCGCTCATTTTTCTCTTTTTTGGTTGTTTTTATAATTCTTAAAATCCCCTTTTTCTTATCCTTTTTCTCCTCCTCCCCGGAAAGAACCCATTGTTCATCAAAGATGGCTTCTTCTTCCTCTTCTTCTTTGTCCCAGTCCTTCTGCTGCATAGTCAACTTTTCATAAGTACATAACGCCATTTCTAAAAATTGAAACAAAGTGCCCAAAGTATCTTCCTTTTTATATTTTTGATATTCAGTCTTTAGTTCATCCACAAGTGATGCCATCATGAAAAGAGAAACTTTTCCCAAAACAACCACAAATATTTTTAATCAAAAATAATTCAAAAAAAAATTCCAAAAATTAATACTTTTCTTCCTTCTTCTCTTTCTCTTTCTGGGGTTAATCAAAGAGGTCCAATTACCATATACCTTTCTTTGGGATTCTAGGCAATCTCCTACTTTTTCAGCTTCTGCTCCAATTTTTTTTCCTCTCCCTTCCCACTTGCAACATCAATTTTAAATAATCAGAAATCCATACCTCTAATAAGGTTTTTCCAATTTCTTAAGTTTTTCAATGTCCAGGAACCCTTTTGTCCCTTAGCTTCAACTTTCAGAATAATTCACCTTCAATGTCCAATATGTCCAAACATATCTGCTGTTTCCATGGGGTGGGAGAGTGAAGAAAAAAAACGTTCCCTTTAACAGCTTCTCCGCCGCTTTCGATCTTCTTAGGGATACAATGTATCCTCCAGCAGTTCAAACAGCTCAGTTCCAACAAATTTAAAAGAGGTTACTTGACCCGGCTCAGACAGCACTTTCACTCTTCTTGCTTCCTCCAGCGCAATCTTACCCGGTTGCTGGCTTCTTTGTGGCGGCCATTGCTGACCGCCGCTCCACCGCCTTGGGAAAAAGGGGTTTTCCAGGACGAGGAGGGGGTCTGCGACACCCCCAACCCCCTGTCCGGCTCCCCTGTCTCTTCGGCTGTCCCTACAGGGCAGCCATATCCCCCTGACCCATCTGGATCGGGGGTACCTCGGCGACTAGCACAGCACGAATCGCGAGCAGTCGCGAATTCCTGCTGCCCTGAAGCCACGCGAAACCGGAAACCCCTTTATTTCCCATTTTTTGATAAATGTTCTATTAATCATCTGGATCCAGTAGCTCAAGAAGAAGAAAAACATGAGGTTTCCGGTTCCGCGTGGCTTCGGTGGCAGCAGGAATTCGTGACCATTCGCGATTACTGCTGCGCTTGCCGCCGAGGTACCCCCGATCCAAATGGGTCAGGGGAATATGGCTGCCCTGTAGGAACAGCCGAAGAGAGAGGGGAGCCGGACAGGGGGTTGGGGGTGCCGCAGACCCTCTCCTTGTCTGGAAAACCCCTTTTTCCCAAGGTGGTAGAGCGGCGGTCAGCAATGGCCAGCCACGAAGAAGCCAGCAACTGGGTAAGATTGTGCTGGAGGAAGCAAGAAAAATGAAAGTGCTGGCTGAGCCGGGTCAATCAACATTTTTTAAATTCGTTGGAATTGAGCTGTCTGAATTGCGGGAGGATACATTGTATCCCTAAGAAGATCAAAAGCGGCGGAGAAGCTGTTAAAGGGAACTTTTTTTTTCTTCACTCTCCCACCCCATGGAAACAGCAGATGAAGATTTGAAATTTGTTTGGGCACTGAAGGTGAATTATTCTGAAAGTTGAAGTTAAGGGACAAAAGAGTTCTTGGACATTGGACTTAAAAATTTAAGAAATTGGAAAACCCTTATTAGAGGTATGGATTCCTTATCATTTAAAAATTGATGTTGCAAGTGGAAAGGGAGAGGAAAAAAAATTGGAGCAGAAGTGGAAAAAGGAGAAGATTGCTTAGAATCTCAAAGAAAGATACAAGGTAATTGGACCTCTTGATTAAACAGTAACCCCAGAAAAAGAAATGGAAGAAAGAAGAAAAATATAAACTTTTGGAATTTTTTTTGAATTATTTTTGATAAAAAATACTTGGGTGGTTGTTTTGGGGAAAGTTTCTCTTTTCAGGATGGCATCGCTTGTGGATGAACTAAAGACTGAATATCAAAAATATAAAAAGGAAGAACAAGATGGAAAAGATACTTTGGGCACTTTATTTCAATTTTTAGAAATGGCGTTATGTACTTATGAAAAATTGATTACACAGCAGAATGACTGGGACAAAGAAGAAGAGGAACAAGAAGCCATCTTTGATGAACAATGGGTTTTTTCCGAGGAGGAGGAGAAAGAGGATAAGAAAAAGGGGATTTTAAGATTTGAAAAAATAACCAAAAAAGAGAAAAATGAGAGGAAAGGTGGAGGCAAGGTTAGAAAGCAAAGGAAAGGGAGTAAGAAAAGGGAGGAGGAGAGACAAAGGGGTAAAAAGGGCAAGGAGAAGAATAAGCAAGAGAGAAAGGGGGGGAGGAGAAGCCTTAATGGTGGGAAGCAAGATCTAAAGAAAAAAAGTTTATTCAGAGACAATGGGTGAATTTAATTAAGGATAAAAGGGGGATTCTGGAAGGTATATAAGATTGTGTTTTTATATGTGTATTTAGAGTATAAAATTTACTGTGTAATTTTAGAATCTACTGAACAGAATACCAAGATAAATTAAGTGTTATATGAAGTACTTTTAAGTTAGGGTAATGAGTTAAAGGCGTCACTCCAATTAGTGTATAGGAGAAGTATAGTAAAAGAAAAAAGATGAATGGATAGTTGGAAATAGAACAGACAAAGAATGTTATTGAAAATGGTAATAAGATATGGAAGGATATATAAAGTTTTTTTTTTTTGTATATTGATAAAAGGCAATAAAATTTTAATTAACAAGAAATAATTTGGATGAAAAGGAGAAGCTGGGATAAGATATGAAGTTAAATAGATAAAGTAAATATTGATATTATAATTGGGAATCATTATGTTCTATTGGTTTTCTTCTTTAATTATTATTATTATTATTTTTTTAGAAAAGAATTTATAAGCTGTTATGCCTTGATTGTTTGTGCACTGTTTTTGTAAAATTGATAAAATTGGTTTATAAAAAAAAAAAGAAAAGAAAATGATAATAAGATGATGGAAGGATATATAAAGTGAATATGATGTTTGAATTTGTGTCTGTGTGAAGAGTTTCAACCCGGGATCAGGCAGCCTTCAGAAAAGATGTTTTAGTTTTGTTTATGTTTTGTGTTTTGTATGTTTATGAGAGGCAATAAAATTTTAATAAGCAAGAAATATAATTTGGATAAAAGGAGAAGTCTGGATAAGATATGAAGTTAAATAGATAATGTAAATATTGATATTACAATTTGGAGTTATTTTATATGTTCTATTGGCTTTCTTCTTTAATTTTTTTTTTTTTTTTAGAAAAGATTTTTCAAGTTGTTATGCCTAGATTGTGTATTGTTTTTTGTAAAATTAATAAAATTTGTTTAAAAAAAAAAAGAAGAAGAAAAACATGATCTCTAAAACACATATAAGGACTGGAATAACTATCATGTAGGATGGGCAGGACATAATCACCAACCAATAGTAGAGTAAGAAGACATAACTCCTTAATTAGCAACACACGGACAGACTCAATCATAATTTCAGTATGTGAGCATACTAGATTAAGTTAAATGGCAAAATGCTATGGGATTCCAAAAGCTTGGCATTCAGACATGTCGGCCATCAATAGAAGCATAAACCACATGGCATTCAAAAGAGACTAAGATTAAAAAAAGCTAAGGAGGAGACAAAAAGATCAGAATCCATCATCTCCAGCAACCAACATCCCAATAATCAGGGATTAATACCAGGTGATCAAACATAAAACAATACCTAATCAAGGAACTACCAAAAAGAAAACCACACCCCTATCAACAGTGACGGGACAAAGCACTGTATATAAACCAGAAATAAACTTCACTAGTATTGATGTTTCATTCCCTGACAAGGAACATCATCTGAAAGCAGACTACAAAGCTCAGAGAGCTCTAAGGACTTCAAAGTACAAAATAAATATTTTTGGACTGATTTTAATTTCATTGGTTGACAAACATATTAATTAAAATGTTATGTCCAAAGATTCAGAACTTCACACACTTTCATCTCTAGTTGAAAGTACAGAATTATTTAATGTTGTAATTAACATACTTAAAGGTGATTCACAGATTTCTATGACCAGTATGTAGAATGACCTTAAGTTGATGTGGGGAAACTTCTCTGGAGTTCAGTATCAATAGATGGAGGTTAAATATGGACTTTTGACTTTGTTAGGTTTGCTCATGTTAGCCTGTTCACTGTACACTAGCTACTTAACCCTGCTCTATCCTGGAGACTTTTAGAGGTATGGATCTGCTAGTCATGCTGGCTGGGGACTTGTGAGAATTGAAAGGCACATATTTGGAAGGGACCTAGGTGGAGAGAACTATTTAATGCACCATTAATGTGAAGGTATTGCAAGTAAATCTATTAGTGGGGTTCCAGACTTACCTTCCATTCATCCCAATGATCTGTCTTCTGCTCAATAACTAGGGCTATCCATTTTCCACCTGCTCCCACCATGTTCTTTAGTTTATCCTCTTGCTATAGCTACCCGTCTCGTTCCTCTTGGTGCCACAAGCTTTCTCTGTGCCCTGGGATTACACTAAGCTTATTAACATTTTCTGCTAACAGGGTTACCTTTATGTGCAGAAAAAAACTTATGAGAAATGTTAACTCACAATTCTTAGGATGAGCAATAAAGATCACAAACAACAGTTTTAAAAAGAATCTCCTTTAATTTAAAAAAAAATCTTTTAAAACATTTAAAAAGTTTACAACATAAAAGTGTAACTTAATGAAAGTCTTACATACAGGTTAATATTACACATTTGTACCCTAATCAGTTTCCTTTTATCTTTCAACTCTGTCAAAATTTAGGGGAAGTCTATATAAGAAAGAAAAAAAATGTATTCCTTGTTCAAACTGTCAGATCCTGTATGAAAAACCCCTTACTTTTTCAACCAAAAAACTTGGGGTAGTGCTTAATGCATAAATCTAGCTCAGGAGAAATGAGCATGAGTTCTCTTTGTGAGTGCCTGGATTGGTTGACTTGACTAAAGCACTTTCTAGAAAACTTCACTTGCTCCAACTCTTCCATTTGTCCCATCTTTTAAGCAGTTGTGTAATTCTCACTTTCCTCTCCTTGAATCACCAGTGAAATTCTACACTGAATTTCATTTTGTTAGATACAGCCCAGTGTTCTAGTCTAGTCTGTCAAGATCCATCTGAATCTTGAGTCTATCTTCTTGGGTGTTAGCTATTCCTGCCAGCTTAGCACCATCTGCAAATTTGGTAAATTCCCCTTCTAGTCCCTCATCTAAGTCGTTAATGAAGATATTGAAAAACAATTTCATCATCGACAGTTTATGGTTCCTTATTTATATCATTATTTTGTGCCATAGTTACAAATAGTCTTTAGTGCAAATGTATAATGACTACAATTATAGCTTACCCTGATTTACAATTTATTATTATTTATTATTATATAATCTATCTTCGATCTATCCATTCATACCAACAGTTCCAACTCTTATAGTACTCTGATGTTTCTTTATCTCTTAGTGCTAAAGTTAATTTATCCATTTCTGCACACAACTTGATATTTTCTGGATAATCATTTCCTCTGGTGGAGTGTAAGGTTGTTTCCAGCATTGTGCAAAGGCCAATCTGGCTGCTGTCAATATATGTAATATTATATATTTAACTTTTTTGGGAATTGTCTGTTGAATATCCCTAGTAGGAAGAATTCTGGTTTAAATTCAATCTGATCAGTCATAATTTCCTCCAGCCATTTTTTAATTCTCAACCAATATCTTTGGGCTTCTGTGCTTCTTCTACCACATATGGTAGAATGTTCCGTGTTTCTTTTTGCACTTCCAGCATTTCGGGCTCATGTTGGGAAACATCTTCATTAATTTCGAAGGGGGTAGGTGCCATCTATAGAACATTTTGTAAGCATTTTCTTTGTAGGTTGCTGATTTTGTAATTTTGTTATTTCTGTTCCAGATCTTCTCCCATTCTGTTAAAGTAATGCGACCTATATTCCTACTCCAAGCTATCATATTACCTTTAACTATTTCTTCCTCTAATTCTATCTCTAATTAGTAGTTATAGAATTTTGTTATATTTTTTTATTTGGGCCAAATAGAATTTTATCTAATTGTTGTGGTTTGATATAGATTCCAAATTCTTTCTTATCTTGTCTATGTCTATTCTGCACTTGGAAATAAGCCCACCGGTCAATCTGTAGCCCTTGTTCCTGAAGGTCTTGCCAAGATTTCAGATTTTCTTGTGTATCTAATCTTTATATTTTATCATCTTATTGATATCCAAATTATTATCATCGCCTCCATTGTTGAGATCCAAATTGGGATCTTAAAATAATGTTTTTTCCTTATTTTGTTCCAATTGGCCAGTAGGGAATCTCTAATTAAATGTCTATGAAAATATTTCTGTTTGGTTTTCCCCGTATCCCATAGAAAGGCATGCCACCCCCTCTGTAGATCATGGCCTTCTAAAACTAGTATTCTTTTATTAGATAAATTCACCCATTCTTTCAGACATACTAAGGAAGCTGCACTATGATATAACTCTCAATTTAGGAGTGCCGTACCACCCTCCGCTCTTCATATCATGCATTGCTTTTAAGTTTATTCTCAGTTTTTTTCCCTTGCCAAATAAATTTTGCAATTGTCCTATTAAGTAGTTTTTATGTGTTTTAATTGGTATTGTCTGAAATAGAATTTGGGGAGGATAGTCATTTTGAAAGTAGCAATCCTCCCTAATAAAGAGAATTGCAGATTAATCCATATTTCTAGATCTTTCTTTACTTGTTGCAGTAATTTATCATATTTTCCATTAGCTTCTTACATTGTGCCATCAGCCAAGTGTTTGATTTTCTTTGCCACTTGTAGTCCCATCACCTTTTCTAATTCTAATTTTTGTTTTTCTGTTAAATTCTTGGTTATCCATTTCATTTTCTTTCTGCGCCAGTTGCCTGTCTTTATTAGTTTCTTTGGCAATGTCTGACGCAGTCAGGGGTGGGTTGGGTAATGTCTCTATCTCTAGTATAGATGTGGTGGGTGCCGGGTCGTCTTCCAGGTCAAGTAGGGGGGAGCGGCTCAGTGCGTCTGCGTGTGAGATGCTTTTTCCTGGTCAGTGTATTAGTTGGTAGTTGTAGGCAGCAAAGAATTCGGACTATCAAATCCTTGGTGACAGTATGTTTGGGGTGGCCTTATTCCCTGCCAATATTCCTAGGAGCGGTTTATGATCAGTGATAAGGGAGAAAGTCCTATCGTATAGGTATTCATGGAACCGCTTCACGCTGGTGATCGCTGCTAGCGCCTCTGTCCAGCTGGCTATAGTTCCTCTCTGCCCTGGACAATGTCTTGGAGAAGAATGCGATTGGCGCTTCTCTCCCGTCTGGCAGAGTGTGGCTTAGGATGGTTCCGACACCAAATGGTGAAGCGTCGCAGGTCACGGTCAGTGGTAGGGTTTCGCTGCACTGCATGAGGACTGATTCTGATGTTAGCAGGTCTTTTATTTTCTGGAACGCTTTTTCTTCCCGCTTGCCCCAGGACCAGGTGGCTGTCTTGTCTAACAGCCTATGTAGGGGTTCCACTGTTGTTACCTTCTGTGGCAAAAAAACATTATAAAAGTTAATAAGTCCGAGGAAAGCTTGCAGCTCCATTTTATTCTGAAGTCTAGGGGTTTCTTTGATGGCTTTAACTTTCTTTTCGGTAGGGTGGATTCCATTTTTTTCAATCAAATACCCCAGGAACTCTACTTTCTCTGTGTATAGTTGGCACTTTTCTTTTTTTACTTTGAGTCCTGCCTCTTTAAATTTTTGCAGGACTTCCCTGAGGTGGCTTTCCAATTGGTTTTTGTTCTTCGCCGATACTAGCACATCATCGAAATAAGGCACCACCCCTTTGACTCGTTGTAATAATTGTTCCATTAGACTCTGGAATACCCCTGGGGCCAAGCTGACTCTGAATTGGAGTCTTTTGCAATGGAATACCACCCTGTGGGTCACAATAGTCTGTGCCTCAGCTGTCTCGGTGTCGACTGGCAGCTGCTGGTATGCCTGTGCCAGGTTGAGCTTTGCAAATACTTTTCCTCCCCCCAGAGAGTGTAGGAGGTGCTGTACCACTGGGACGGGGTATGCACTCTGCTGCAATGCGTGGTTGAGGGTGGCCTTGTAGTCACCGCAGATTCTCACGGACCCGTCTGGCTTTATGGGGGTGACTATTGGGGTTTTCCACCATGCGTGGTCTATCTGTTCCAGGACCCCTTGTGTGATGAGCTTGTCTAGTTGCTCATCAATTTTGGGTTTGAGTGCGAAGGGCACTCATTGTGGCTTAAGGCGGATCATGGCAATATTTGGGTTTAAATTAAATGAGATTGGGGACCCACAGTACTTGCCTAATTCACCATTGAAGACCTCCTGGAAGTCCTTCATGAGGTTCTCCTCCCAGTCTGTTTCAGCGATGTGGTTGATGCCAGTCACCTCGATCCCCAATGGCGCGAACCATTCCAGTCCCAGCATGCTTGGGTGGTCTTTATCCACAATGGTCAGTGAGAGTACCTCTGCATGTCCTTTGAAAACTATGCGAAAGTGTTCGATTCCGACCATGGGGATCTGGTTCCCCTGGTAATCTTTTAGGGTCAGTCTCTGGCTTTCCAACTCCTGTCTGTGTATGCTGGGTACCAGGTGCTTAATTGTATTCCAGGATACCATGGAGAGATAGGATCCGGAATCCACCTCCATGTTGCATGGCTGGCCTTCGATGTTGACCTGCCCGTGCACTTTTAAGGCATCGGTTGTATTCAAGTGCTCGATGGTGATCGTCTGGTGGGTCTCTTCCTTCCAATGGTTTTCGCTGGGCCACTTGCTTCTGCCTTCATGGCTCCACCAACTCTCTGTGTGCCTGTCTCTGGGGGGGGGTGCTGTCGTGTCGCCTCGGGCTGTAATTTCTCTTGTTCCAGCAGACTTTGGCAATCTGTTCCCATTTTTCACAGTGCCAGCAAATGGCATCTAGGAACCGGCACTCTGAACAGGGATGGTCTCCTCTGCACCCAGCACACTGAAACCCTGACCTACGACCTCTCCGCTCCCGTCGGTCTCATTCTGATTGTAGTCTGTGGATTTCCTCCTCCTCATCTTCAGTCTCAGAAAAGGAGTCGACGTCCCCGTGGTGCATGGTCATGGCTTTTTGGCTTGCTTCTGGTCTTTTGTCGGGGGCTGGTGTGGCATCTGTGGGTGATTGCCAGTTTATCGTGTTCATTTGTCACATTTTGGCTGCTGACTGTTTCGCTGCCTCGGCTGTGGTGGCTTCAGCGATGGCCTCAGTGACTGTGATATCCATTCGAGCCATCAGCCAGCTCTGGAGTATGGGGTCCCTTAGTCCGAGAACCATGCAGTCTGTCAGAGCCTGGTCCATGTCGGAAAAGCCGCACACACCCCCTGAGGTTCCTAAGGGCTGCCATGAAGTCGCCAATGCTTTCCCCTTCCTTCTTGTCCCTTCTATAAAACTCATGCCGCTGGATGAGGTTGGGAAGGGCTGGTGCGTAAAGGTTTCGCAGAAGCCAGTCCAGATCTATCCATGCCATCTCCTTCACGTCTTGGGGTTTGGCCAGTACCTTGGCCATCTTGAACACTGTGGGCCTGCAGTGTGTCAGGAACATGGCTCTCTTCCTCTGGTTATTTGCATCTTTCAGGTTATTGCTCTCGAGGAACATGAGGAATCGATCGATATACGATTCCCAGTCCTCTGCCACCTGATCGAATGGTGTGGGTGGTGAGTTGCTGCCCGCCATCTCATCAGTTGTTCAGCTCTGGTTGCCATGTGCTCAACTGCTCTCTTTGCCTCAGAATCCAATCCTCATCGCCAGTGTTGGATCGCGGGAAAGGAGACTCGAGACCAGTGTGACTTTTCAGCTCTTTAATGTGTAGATCTGTACGAGATCTTGGAGCAGCAGCAGCCCTTCATATAAGAATTGCTCGCAGCTTGCAGCCAATGACGGCTCTTTGAATCTCCCGCGATTGGCCCGGCCAATCGCAGTTGATTCGTATGGAGCCAATCACTGTAGTTCATTTAACTAATCAGCTTGCAGAATGTGTGGACCAATCAAATAAGGGTATTTCGAGTATGCTAATATAGAACACTTTCTATTAATTTTAAGTCCTGCAACTGTTCCAACTTCTTCATTAGTTCCTGTCGTTTTCTATTGGATCCTCAATTTTAAAAAAAACCATATCATCCACAAATGATTGTAATTTATACTCTTCTTTCTTGATCTTTAACCCCTTTATTTCTGAGTTCTGTCTGATTTGCCTTAGTAATGTTTCCAAAGATAATATAAAGAGCAGGGGTGATAAAGGACATCCCTGTCTAACTCCTTTCTCTATTTTTAATGATCGAGTATATTCTCCATTTATTATAATATTCGCCTTTTGTGTGGCATAGATTGTAGTTACAATATTTTCAAATTTGGTGCCTAAATTCATATTATAGATTTGTTGGATTAAAAATTGCCAATTTAAATTATCAAAATCCTTCTGAACATCCAGAAATACAAGGGCTATTTGTTTTTCCAGATGGGCTTCATAATATTCTAAGACATCTAATACTGTTCTTAGATTATTCCTAATTTGTCTGTTGGGGAGAAATCCATTTTGATCCTTATGTGTATACTCATTCAGAATTCTTTTTAGTGTATTTGCTATGAGGGTTTGCTATCTCGGTTTTTCCCTTTTTTCTTTCTTTCTTTTTGTATCTTTTTTGTCTCTGTGTTGTTCGTTTATTTTAATTGTAAAATCAATAAAGTTTACTTTTTAAAAAAATGAAGATATTGAAGAGTACTGGGCCTAAGACAGAACCTTGTGGCAACCCACTGCTTACTTCCCTCCATGTAGACTTAGACCCATTAAAACTACTCATTGAGTATGGTTTGTCAGCCAGTTGGGAGTCCATCTAGTGTTAGTGTTATCTCTTCCACATTTTTCTAGCTTACTAAGAAGTAGGTTGTGGTCTACTTTGTCAAATGCCTTGCTGAAATCTAAATATATTATGTCCACAGTATTTTGCTGGTCTACTAATTTAGTCACTATGTTGAAGAATGAAATAAGTTTGGTTTGGCATGATCTGTTCTTAATAAATCCATGCTGACTGCTAGTTATTACTTTACTTGTTTCTAAATGTTGGCAGATCTTATTTATGTACTGATCTCATCTCACAAAATGCGACTCTGATGGCATGCAATAAGAATTAAAAACAGTGTTCTAAAACAAGTATTACTAAGCCGGTCATTTTGAAATAAAATAAAATCATAATCTCAAGCACACTAACCCTGAATGTATTATTGGTATTTTTGGTTTATAGTTATATAGTTATGCGCCATTAGGTGTATGGGCCGCTGTCTTTCTCCTTTGTACTCACTCTCTGCCTCCCTCACAAGCAGTCAACAGCTCCTCCCACCAACCTCCGGGAATTTGAAATGCAATGGAAGCAATTCAAACTGCCTTTCTCCTTTGTACTCACTCTCTGCTTCCCTCACAAGCAGCCAACAGCTCTTCCCACCAACCTCTGGGAATTTGAAATGCAATTGAAACAATTCAAACTGCCTTTCTCCTTTGTACTCACTTGTCCACTTCTCTTGCTTTGTTTGCTTTTCATGGGGATGGAGGGAATATGAAGTAATATGAAGATGGCTATTATGCAAGGACAAGCAAAGAACTTCTTAGAACATCCCAGAGGAGAAGCACTTTCACTTCTATGGCTCTTTACTCCTAGGGGAGACGTATCCCATGGAGCCAGGATTTCTTCTTGGTAACCAAGGAAGCAAAGATGCTGTTTCCCTGTTGTTTTTGATCTGCAGCATTTTCTCTGGAGCTCTAAATTAGCCCAGGACATGAATCCTTCTGGAAGCTCCACATGTCATGAGGATATGAAAGATGGTAGTAATTTGGAGTGGGTTCAGCTCGTTTGTATGGAAGACTTCCAAGAATGTTAAAAAGTAATACTTGAAATGAAAATAGGATACAAGCCTATTTAATTGGGAAATTTATATAGCCACCTACTTGCTCACAGTGACTCTAGGCAGCTTATAAGCAGTAAAAACAGTATAAAAAATAAAAATAATTTTAAAAAATAACTCCCCTCTTCCATTCCTCCCATCAACAAAGCAGTCAGATAAACCATTTCATGGGCTCCTCCATCCCACTCTGGGGTGCCCAGCTCTGCTGGCAAAGCCAAGTCATCAGGGCAGTATGTACTATTTATACTACTTGGTAAAGAGCTGTGTAGAAATATGTGTGGGTTATACCATTTTTACTTTCCAATTCTTACCTGAAACTATTATGCCTTGTGTTCTTCCTCCTTGGTTGGCTCTGGAATTTCAAGGGTTCCCGCTATACAAATGACAGACAAGTCATCGTATTCTCCAGCCCTGGGGAAAGTTGAGCACTTCCATAAAGACTGGAGATCTGTACTGATATAGGCAATGTACAATGGTTTGGTTCTGATCTACAAATCATGCTTATTGCTTAATTATTATGACTTCAATTAAAGATTTCTAAAGTGTAAGGAGGTTCACTTTCTCTGTCTGGAGGATCTCAGAAAACAGCAGTGATATTTTACTGCATTTAGTACCATCATTAAGTTCATACGTGCTGTGTAAGATTTCACATTGTGGGCATGTTGGCAGCTTTGAGTAAAATGATGATTGCATTTTCCTACTGATTTTAAATACATTGAAGTATTCTGAAAAACAACAATGCCACTTCACATAACCAAAAAAGCACTTAATTTTTATTTCCATTGTCTAGTCTACATTCAGTAAAATATGGCTTGCACGAAGTAAGTGGATCTTAATGCTTATTTAAACTTTATTTTGACTTTTGATTCTGTAAACATGATTGAACTCTTGCTGATTTTTTCTTTTGCACTCATTAAACTATCTCTGAGGAGGATCTTGTGACAAAATTTTGAAAAAGTGGAAACTGCAAATGTCTAAGTTAGACAAAGGAAAAAAACTAAAACAATATTAAAGATGTTTTTCTTTTTAAAAAAGGAAGATATACAAAGTGGAAGATGCCTTCATGCAATTCTAATTTAGATTATTTGGTAATTTAGGTGATTGAAGTTTATATGAAAACTTCAAGAAGTAAAATATGAACCAGAGTAAGTGCATATAGAATCAATTATCTCTATGATTCTCACTAGAAAACATGAACAAAATACGTTGGCTTAGTTACATCCTCTGTACTTTCCTATTTTGGCTCAAATCTCCTGAATCCATATTTAATCTCAACTTCCCTCGTTTAGAATTGTAAATCATATTATCAAAGCAGGAAGGAAATGTGTGCCACTATAATTTAAAAAATTACAAAGATGACCATGCAGAGATGATTAACATTTTATTAGAGTGCTTTATCAGAATTTTATCTGACAATGACAGCTATAAACCCTTTGCTTTGGTCTATTTTCCCCTGAATCATTGTAAAGTAACATGAAAATCACCTCTAAAAATAATTGAGAATTGCTCAGAGGATTTTCATGCTCTTGGAATTATACTTCTCCAATTTAATTCTAAGAACTGTAAATTTCTAAATCTGTATGAGTCAGTGTTTTAACGCAGTTTGTAATTCAAAGAGGATTAGAATACAAAAGGTCACTTTTTTTGTAAATCAATACTGCAGGCTCAGATTATTTTCTTATAGCACTCAACTAGTTCTTTTATGGTTTTGTTAGCTATTGCTTTATATATGTCTTGAAAGATTTTTTTAATTAAATCTTATTTTTTTAAGGTGGAAAGAAATTTCAGTTTGGAATGAGTAAATTGCTGTATAAGATTATGCCTGTGAATAATGTGAATTGAAAGGATTCCCAGTTTGTTTAAGACATCGATAATAATGAATAGACTGAAGTGAAGAAATTGATTTTCCAATCCCTCCGGATCTCCTCAAACACTTGCTTGATTCTGGAATTCAAAATGCTATGGGATACTTTGGGATCAAGGCTTTAAATGCCAGTAACAAGCCAACAATTAATTTCATTGTATTCCCCATGCTTTCATCTACAAAAGAAGCTTTAGAGAAATTGGACAATGCATTGCATTTTTGTCAATAGTCTGCTGTAGATTATGCAATACAACAAGCAAGACTCTACCCTATCCTATTTCTTCCAGTGAATAAAACCAATCCAATCCAATGACAAATAATAGAAATTGTATATACATCATTTAGAAAAATGTTATTTATTTTGAAAATAACACTAGTGTGACAATATTTTTCTGAAATCTGGCTAATAGTGGTTGCTGGATGTAAAAAGATATGTATTTATATATGAGCTATATTTCAACAATTGTATGTTAAAACATTATAGAAAATGGATACTTAATAAAGATCAAACCAAGTTTGCAAAAATTGATAGATGTTCCAAGTTTATCACATTTCATTCAAGACAGAAACTGTTCGTTTTGATTTGCTCCTATTACCAAAACTAAACAAACATATAAAAAAACAAACCCACAAACAAACTCAATAATCAAGCAAGCCAATTATCAGCAATATAAAAGTACCGTAGTAAATGATTCTGTTTAAAAATATTATATTGTTATCTTAGGTCAAATTATGGCTATTAAATTCATGACAACATAAAGGCCCTTTGGTTAAACGACTCTTGCTTTCTCCTCTCCATCTAGCCAATGCGAAAGACTCATCAACAATGCTCACTCATCTAACTTAAGGAGAAGCTAGGGCTTGGTGTCATTTAGGACAGGAGACCTAGCAAATCAGAATGAGCGGAAGCATTTGAAAAAAGCATAGCACCTAATAATTTGGGGTTAGAGGAAGATTTATCAGTTTTCTTTCTCACAGATTAACTGTCATTTAGCTTTTGAGGGAGGAGAAACAGTAACAGCAGCAGCAAGAACAATTTTCTATGGAAGAAACCAATCTTTACCTTATATCAACAAATGTTTCTTAAAATAATGTACTAGTACTTCACACTGGAAAGTGGAACGATGGTGATGGTGTAGTACTCTTATATTGGCAGTGTCCTTGGTTGTTCCACTTGGCGGGAAACAATTTTACCTAAAGCATTTAAACCCCAAGAAGTGCAGTTGAAAAAACTGTTCAGTTCAATGTGCTGAAAGGCAAATGAAGCTTTTCCAGGAAACTGTTAAACTTAAAAAAAAAAAAAAAAAAATCTGCTGAGCTAATACTGCTGTGAAGTGTATCTGGCCCTGCATTCTTAAAAAGCTAAGCAAACCTACACTGATATCCCATCCCATCCTATCATTTTTTGTTAGCTGCCTGTCTAACTTTTGACCTGCCTCCTTATTATTTTAAGAAAAGATGTAAAGAATGAATTCTGGCCTCATCTGAAGGCAGGTGGCCTACCTGGGAACTAAACTATTTGACCACTGAAATTATTCACTATTCAATATAAACCTGTTTTAAATCAGCTTGTGACAAATGTGCAATGTGTGATTCATTTGAAAAACTCTATAATTGCCTGTACAAAGTAGGCTAATTTTTTTAAAAAAATATATCATAAAAATAAAACATTTAGGAATGTAGGAGTAAGCTGTAGTGATGCTATATTCCTAAAAGACTAAAAAGCATATTAGAGATCTAACTATGTGTCCCCTTCTCAGAAACAATTAGAGACTTGATGCTTTTTTTATTTTCAACAGACGATATAATCAATTGGGTGATGATTAGAAAATGTTATCACAGAATAATTTTAAAAACTGATTGAAAAAAAAGTATATAATATATTTGAAGGAGATAGACATAGTACTGGCCATAATTTATAGAATAATTCATTTTAACCATTATAACACTGGACTTTAAATTGGCATGTTTGCCTGCAAACATTTCCTAACTCCATTGTTACCATATCAACTGAATGTTTATAACAAATACTCTGACTGTGCCTTAAAAAAAGAAAAAAATATATCACTGAGAAAAGCTAGAGGTAAATATGAATATTATTTGAAAAATGAAAAATTGTTAATAGATTGACCAGAGGAAAATAATCACTGTATATGCCCTCCTGTCTATCTGTATGATATGCACACATACATACATACACACACACACGCACACACTAACTATAGGTATATAATATATCTGTCCTACAATTAATACAATGTGATCAAAAGAAGCTAAAATACTTTTTAAAAAGAGGATAATGAGGCACTTTAGAACTACCTCTGGTAGAAAAGAGGACACTAGAATTTTTTTTTTAAAAAAAAGCCTTTTTATAATAGATTGCTTTCTGAGTGTTTGCATTGTGCAGAGCAAAGGACAACATGAAATGCGCAAAAGCATTTCAGCTACCTGCTCATTAAATCTAAGTAGCAGCCAATGGGGGAATACTGGGGTATCAATGGATTAAAAAAGGAAAGGTGGCAGCCACAGGAAAGGTGGCAATCCTCACCATTGTGCCATATTACTACAGATAGGGTGCTAAATGAATGGCGGGGACCCGCCCTCCAATTTATATAGGGAAAGACACATTTATCATAGGAGCTGGTATGGGACCTGGATCTCCTAGATTTTTCTGCCTAGTAAGTAGATCTGCTTTTGAGCACGCTGGAAGGTATTTTGGATATGGCAGCCCAAAGCTATTAAGTGCTGTCTCCAACCTCAGAAAGACTGAATAATGATAATCAAGTCTGATTGCTGGAAATGACAAAGGCATGTCAATGCAGTTTCACTTCTTGCAGCTGGAGAAACGTTTTCAATTTCCCAACCAGCCTACAGCCTTAGGGTTTTGCATGAGTTGCTAGAGTCCCACCAAAGACCAGTTAGATCCAATCTCATTTTCCAAGATCTATCTGTTGCAACTGAACACCTGTAAGATTCAGCAGAATACAATGGCGGTTACTAATAACCCTCTGAAATAAACCAAAGATAAAGCTGCCCATCAGGCAGTGAGGCTTTTTTTTTTTTTTTTTTTTGCTTAAAAAGTGCACAAGCAGAAAGAGGAAAAAAAATGTATGATCCATGTTTCATCCTCTTACGGTCTTGGATAAATCCAAGCATTCCTTTTTAATCACTTCATTTCATCCAATGAAAGGGCAGCCTGCTGGAAATGTAACACTGAATGTTCCTTCTCAGCTGAATCTCTGGATGAATCGCCACACACTCTGCATTTTTTTTTTCCCCTTAAAAATGCTGCTTTAGCTACTGTCCTTAGCTACTGCCTGGGCAGCTGCAGAATCTGAGTACCTGTAACTCATGAAATCATTTACCTTGTTGGAACGCTTAATGAAAGAAGTGGGAGACCTAAGAAGAAAGGCAGGCCCCAGCAATTATAAATCTTAAACAATGGACAAAACTTTTCTGAGACTCTTAAGTGACTTCTGCATGGGACTTCTCCTGTCCATCTGTCCCA
The DNA here is from genome assembly GCA_033807585.1 of Hydrophis major. Taxonomy (NCBI): domain Eukaryota; kingdom Metazoa; phylum Chordata; class Lepidosauria; order Squamata; family Elapidae; genus Hydrophis; species Hydrophis major. The sequence goes on along the minus strand of CM066329.1, from coordinate 131,999,676 downwards.
TTTTCCATCCTTTCCAAGGATATGTTTTTAAAAGCGTCACTTGATAATCCAGTAAGCGAGTAACGGTCAAGAACAGTTTCACGAATCAAAAGGCATTTGTCCCAATTGAACCCCAGGAGGCCCTTTTGCTTGACCTTGTGGAGATTTGCTTTGTCATGGGGAGAGCTGTTTGATCCAGAAATTGTTGTGGCTATTAAGTGAAGATAATATGTCATAGATTTTCTTCTGATACTCTGATTTAGCAGGTGAAAACATGTGTGGTGAACTAAGGTATCTGGTGACGGAAGAGCCAATTCTGCATTCAAGGTTGAAATGAATGCAATCCCCGTTCAGAAGCCACCAAGAATTATCACACAACACTGACTTGAATTGTTCTGATTTAGTCTGCGGTCTTACTCCGATACTTCTGCTCTCAGAAAAGACCTCTTTCGATAATTCCAGGCTTCTGTTTTAGGTTACAGAGGAAGGAGGGACAAGCTGTAATTGTATTTTGATATGATTGAATGAAGGGGGATGTGCACGTTTTCCCACTGGGTGGAACTCCCCAGTACTAGCATATGCAGGAACACAGAGCACTGGTAACCCTAGCAATCTGACTTTAACTCAGGTGCTTCTTGTTCTTCTTCTTGCTCTGGGGCTAAAGGACTGTCACAAGATATAGTAGATGAAGTGTTTGCTTCATTCAGGGTTGAACTAAAAATGGAGAAAGAAAAAGAGGGAGAATTAGGACCATTCAATTGTGGTAGACATATTATCATTATCATCATTCTCTCTATTGTCATAGTCATCAGCATCAGAATCATCATCATGAGCTAGTGATGCTAGAGTGATGACAGAAAAATTCAGGAACACCTGCTCTAATTTTTGAAAAAGAAATAATTTTCTAGAAGATAATTTGGGAGGGTTATTTAGTAGAATAGAATACCTTTGTTGTCATTGCATTCCACAAATACAATGAAATTTGAAAGCTACTCCAGCACAGTGCCCCAAGCACTACATCCCAATCATACTATAGAGTATTTAAAATAATAATAATAATAATAATAATAATAATAATAATAATAATAATAGGACTAAATCACAAATGCACTGTTTGATTCAAGACAATTACTGCCTTGGAAAAGAAACTGTTTCTCAATCTATTAGTCCTCATTTTAAGACACCTATAACGCCTCCCTGATGGTAACAGTTCGAAATATGAATGTCCAGGATGAGAACAGTCTGTGGAGATTTTTAGCATTCTGGAGAGGAGACTGTTCTTCGCAATCTCTTCCAAAGAAGAAAGAGAGCAACCGATGATTTTTTGTGCTGTGTTTATAACTCTCTGGAGCATCTTCTTATGAATATATTCTTCAAGCGAAGGCATTCTGCAGACCTTAAAATTATTTTCAACAACATTTTTCATATTTGTTAATATTTTCCTAGTCAAGAGAACAAGCAGTTGGGATGGAATAACGTCATGGTAGGCGATACAAGTTAAAAATATTCTAACCTTGCTCTGCTGCTACAGGCCTCTGGAGGTTTATTAGTGTCTCCTTCTGGTTTAGGATCAGGCAAAGGAATGATATAATCGTTGTCCAGTCCATTCTGCTCCACAGCTGTATAGAGGACAGAACTTGAACTGACACTGTCACTTGCAGTGGACCTAGAAGGACTGAATCCTGTGTTCCTGGGCCTTGTACGCATAATAGCAGGGTGATCACTTTTCAAGAATTCTTCATTGACCTGTTGATACTTCTGCTCGCATGCAAGGCAATGAGAATAGGAAAGAATGGATAAGTACATACACCTATTCATCTACATTGAACAATGCTTTATATCTGAGTTATCATACATCTGGATGTTGCAGAAAGTTAACATATTATCACTGCAATTCCAAGGATTTAGAAGTCATGGTTACTGAAAATGGATGGATCTTACTTTGAAGTAGATTTTTTAGATATATATGAACTTGTATCTCCAGGAGTAAATGATGAGGTCAAGTGTGTCTCAACATGGAGACTATGCATGCACTCTATGTTTCCCTTTTTTGAAAAAAAAGTGCACTGTATAAGCCAATTGTTTTGGTCATGCATCTATACTTTGCTAACTTGAGATATGACACCTTTATCTTTCAAAGGTTTGAAGGGCTTCAGGACCATGAATGAAGCTATTTGTCACATGAAATCTGGTTTAAAATGGGGTTGTAGTGCATATCTTGGTTGCAGTCTGATGCACCAATCTGTAACCGATACATTTCATCAGATTTCCTTTTCTTCTATATGCCTGACTTATTTCAGAATCATGAGCAGGCTGAGTGACTTGTTGAGGTCACCAGAATGTAATGGAGTCTGAATAGAATCATTCAGAAAATGCCAAATTTTAGGTTTGGTAAAAAAACTATTTTTTTTAATATTTAGCTGTCATTCCCTGCCTCCAGGAATGTTAATCAATTGAGATTTGAATTTTGTACATTACTTTCTAAGATTATAGCAGCAGTTCATAGCAGTTAAGATATTTAACAGCTGCAAAAGTAAACAAAAAACCAACAACCCCTACTAATTCAGTGTCACCTCTACAATGGTTCTTTTATTTCCTGTCACTTATTTTACTTCAGATTTCAGGAGTACCTGAGAATCCCCCAAAATGAGGCTGATGTAGAAATGGGTTGGGCATTCAGCCCACAGATTTACAACAATACATCTCAGGACTCCTACTATTGCTCCTAGTAAACAACATAATCCATGATTAGAAACATTACTATATTAAAAGAGACCAAACTGGAGAATTTTGATACAACAAAATTTCTCACCTTCTACTTCCCAACAAAGTAAGCCTTCACTTACTAGTTATGATTATAGCATACTTTTTATAGAAAAATATATTAGGATGTTGAGCTGCTTATTGAAACTGGCTCCCATTTATCATGCTCATTCTTATATCTAAAGCCACTGGGTACTGCATACAAAAACCAACATCTTTTAAGAGTTTGTGACAATGAAGATCAAGGTTTAAAACTCTGGATGGCAACTGAACATTGGAATCTCATCAAAAGTGCTAAATTAATAGGAAACATATTTTTCACTACTTTTCCCAAATAATAGCCAGCAAGATTTGGAGACAAGTACTCAGTCCCATATCCTTTCTATGGGTAAAATAAAAGATATAATCTAGATAGATTTTGGTTTAAAAACTGATCTTCTTTATCTGTTCAGGTCAAATATAGTTTACCTTCTTGTAGCTGTCTGTTAGCAGGTTCCCCATAAGTACTACCAGTTGAGAGAAAGGTGGTCGAATCTCAAATTTCTCTTCCCAGCATTTCTGCATAATTTCATAGCTAAAAATATATATGAAAGAAGATTTCAAGGTTTGGGAAAGTCTTGAAAAGTTGATGACATTTCCCTTAAAGACAATTGTTTACCCAAACCACTCACATTTCATTGGATGCATGGGTAGGTTTGGACATCCGGTAGCCACGTTTAATAGCATTATAAAATTGGTCATTCATAGGCAGTTCAGGATATGGAGTCCCACCTAAAACAAAAGAACTTAAGCAACCACCATTTCTTTCTCAATTTCACACAATGACAGGGTTGTTGAGAACGGTCCCTCTCAGACAGAAAAATGGATGATAGAAAACACTACTATAAATAGAGATTATGTAGATACACTAGAGAAATAACTTTTTTTCATTTTAAACACAGAATATTTGGAAGGAAGGATTATATCAAAGGTTAATTTGGTAATGCTGACCACAGAGACATACCTAGAGTGAATATTTCCCACAGAAGAATCCCAAAAGACCACACATCACTTAAGGTAGTGTAGAGGTTGTTGAAGATGCTCTCGGGGGCCATCCATTTCAAAGGCAAGAAGGTCTATTTAAAAAAGTAAAATGGATTTTATTTTTTTAAAAAACTTCCCATAGTACTGACCATTGAAGGTTTTTGAATGGTTACTTTGCTGATGATACAAGAAGCAATGGGTGGAAACTGATCAAGGAGAGAAGCAACTTGGAACTAAGAAGAAATTTCCTGACAGCTAGAACAATTAATCAGTGGAACAATTTGCCTCCAGAAGTTGTGCAAGCTCCAACACTGGAAGTTTTAAAAAAGATGTTGGATAACCATTTGTCTGAAGTGGTGTAGGGTTTCTTGCCTAGGCAGGGGTTGGGCTAGAAGACCTTCAAGGTCCCTTGCAACTCGGTTATTCTATTCTAAACTTTTCTGTGAATGTTAATGGAACTTGTTAGGAAGAACTATGAGTCCTTCCCAGTCAAGAAGGATCTCATGACTATAACCTTGCTATTGTCAATCCTGTTTCGCATGATAACAATATGACAAAATGTCACTCCGATCAGCAGTAAAACACTTAGTCAAGTAATACCAAGTTCTAAATTTCATATGTAGAGAATGGATTGCTCCCTCAAAAGTAATTTAAATGATGACCCCAACCCAAATCCAACTTCAAAGAAAGGATGGCTATTTCAAAAACAGAGATGGAAGGAGAATAAACTTCAAATACTAATTTTCTTCACAAGTAACAATGTATGGAAAAAATTCCACGTACTGAAAGCTAATAGGGCTTTAATGAGGATGCTGCCTGTAACATTTATTGGTCTCTGGTCACATCCTTGAGTCTGCAAATATTAACACAGGCATCCAAACAGAGCAACTTGTTCATAGAGACCACTATTTACATTGTGAATATTATATGTATTAGATTGTTTCCATAGTGAAATACAACAGTGTGGTGAGGAAGAATTGGAGATTCATGCAATATTAGAAAGACAATATAGCCACAGACTTTGGGTGCCTCTTAAGTGCAAAGTAGCTCTTTATGCTTCCCAAAATGTCAATCGTTTTATTTTAATAGTTTCTAATTTTAATGGATTTTATTTGCATTGAAATACATCCTGAGAACTGTTAGTGAAAGACTATCCTACATAAAGAGTGGTTGTGAACTTCTAGAGATAAAAAAAATAAATTAAAAAATACAGCCTGAAATAATGCAGTAATATTAAATTGGATAGAAAAAAAATGGACTGGTTCAGCAAAAGACACCCTCAACTGAAGGACAGCTATATTATGCTTGTTACCATCATTTCCTGTATTCCTCTCCCAAGCTTATGCTTTTCTGTGGCATGTGAAATCAGTCTGCTTCTGTTTTCCCCCACCCCGGCCCCCTTTAGCAGCTTGCGTGCTGTTCTAATCACCATCTTCTAGGGTGAAAGAGAGCTCGGTTGTGCAACCAGCACCAAAAAAATAATTTCCAGGAAGAATTGCAAAGAGCCAGGGGTTTCGTTTCCTATTTGCTGGAGAAAGTAACAGGGTAAGGGAGATTTAGAGATGTGCCTTCTGTTTCCAGCTGTGCAAAATGATACATATCGGAACTCTGGTCATACTTTGGTTTCAAGCCCTGAAAGCTTTGACCTAAGTGTATATATGCACCTCCCACCCCCACCCCCCAAATTCAACAAAGGGATCAGCATGGGAATGCTAAGATCAATACGGTAATTTAAGTTTTATGAATGAGGAATTTGGAAGCTTGCTTATCTGTATCCATAATGATATTACGTTCATGTTGTACCGTGTTAATGATATAGGTGTATAGATATAGCTATAGCAATCTAGATATTAAAAGGTGGCTCAGTGGCTAAGACACTGAGCTTGTCAATCAGAAAGATTGGCAGTTTGGCGGTATGAATCCCTAACAGAGTGAGCTCCCGTTGCTTGTCCCAGCTTCTGCCAACTTAGCAGTTCGAAAGCATCTAAAAATGCAAGTAGAAAAATAGGGACCTCTTTGGTGGGAAGATAACAGCGTTCCGCGTGCCTTCAGCATTTAGTCATGCCAGCCACATGACCACGGAGACATCTTCAGACAGCGCTGGCTCTTCGGCTTTGTAATGGAAATGAGCACTGCCCCCGAAAGCTGGAAACAACTAGCACGTATGTGCCAGGGGAACTTTTACCTTATATAAATATTAGCTGAAAAGAAATGATTGGCAATCTGAAGTTCATTAGATGTTTCAGATTTCAACTCCAACCAGTCTTCCCAGGATAACCAATGCCAAGGAATTATACAGATTGTAGTTCTAAATATAAGGAGATCACCAAGTTGGTGAAAATCTTTCTAGCATATTCCCACAAGTGCAGGGTCCACTTTTTGGATCATTGAGTGCCACTTTGCATGGTCAGCTGTGTCTCCAGGACGCAGGCCTGTGGTTTGCATATCTTTGTTGATGGTGTCTTGCCATCTCGGTTTTGGACTCCCACGAGGTCACTGGCCATTGACTTCTAGTAGGTAGGCAGAAGGCAGTCTTGGCAATGGTGGAAGGTGCTGCTCTCATGACATATCCACACCAGTGGAGCTGGCCTTCTCTCATCTTCTCTTTAATTGGTGCCACACCAAAATGTTGTCGAATGGTGTCATTTGTGATGTGGTCAAGAAGGGAGATGCCTGAAATCCAACAGAGCATTCACATTTCCATGGCATGGAGAAAGCTTTCAGTCCCTGTTGTTGCTGCCCAGCATTCAGTGACATACAGTGCAAAAGGGCAGATGGTTGTGTTATAAATCTTAGATTTAAGATGGGTTGGCATTTGTCTGTCACATAACACACCAGTGAATTCTTGCCAATGCATCTAGCCTGCATTCACCCTTGCTCGCACCTCACCATTGATGTCACCATTGCCTTAGAGGTGGGATCCCAGATACTGAAAAATATCCACCTTCTTTAGGCTTTGTCCATTGGTTTGAAGCATTTCAGGGGTGGTACAGCCTCTAAGTACTCAGTTTGCTTGATGTTGAGGCAGAGTTCAAAATGGTTGAGGTGATCATTCCATATTTGAACTTCCTGCTGTCGTTTGCCTCTGGTGGTAGAAGCAAGCATAACATCATCAGCACAGAGAAGAGCCCAGGGTGTGTTCTGATGCAGGTCATGTGCAATGGTATCCATGACCAATATCAACAGAAGTGGTGACAGTGCAGAGTCTTGGTGGACCCCAACCATCACTGGGAATCTTTTGAAGAGGACAGCTGGGCATCACACTTGGCTGCTGATGTTCTTGTAGAGCATTTTAGCCGAGTCAATGAGTGGTTCAGGTACTCTATGATCCTGGAGGGCATAACAGATCAGTGTGATGACCCAGGGTGGGATACAAAATAAACACAGTCACAAAAAGCAGGCGAAGCCCCTTTTATTTCTTCACTTTGCTTCCAAGCTCCAAATATCTTTGACTGGAGATTAAAAAAAACTCCCACACAAGCAGTTACCAGAAGGAGGAAATGCCATATAAATTATAAGGAATAAAAAAACAACACAAACCAGGCAAGATAAGGGCTGGAAAATGTCCACAGGTAACAGAACACAAACTGGGAAGGATGCCAAATTTAGAGAGGAACCATAAACTAGAGATATTTACACACTTTGTTTCCAGTACTCATCAGTACCCATGTCTGTCTTCTTATCCATTTGTCGCAGCTGCAGCCCATGAAGAGGATCAAGGCCCTCTCCTCCCAAGTAGACCACATCTCTCCCTTATCCTCTCCTCCTTGTGTGCCCTAGGATGGATAGGGGATGGGCTTGGGTCCTCCTCTGACTGCTCAGCCAGCTTCTGCCCTTCCCCAGTGTTAGGAATTTAAGTCACCTAACAGCTATTTGGGTTGGAAATATATCAACCAGGATAAACATTTTAATACTGTCTCTTTAAGAAAATGAAAAAAATGGTAATTGGGTGTGGTTTCTCAAATGACCATAAGATGGAGCCAGAAACCTGGGTTGTCTTAGTCTTTGTCTCAGAAGAAGTCTCAGTGAGTCTCTGTTTCCTTCTGTTGGAGAGTATTGCCGTTCCTCCATTTTTCCTAATTGACTGCTATTCCTGGATTTGATGTAAGTCTGATACTGAACTGTTTTTGACACTGGACTTTGTTATTGGGTTAACCCTGGACTGAAAACTGACTGATTTTACCTGTGAATGACTTTGGACTGTGTTTGAACTTTGCTTAAACCTTTCTGGAAGTAAAAACCTATATTTACTGTGCAGTGCATCTGTGTGCTGTGTGTGTATTATTCAACACTTCTCTCAATACGTCTCCCTGTATGCACTCATTCTCCTAACGGGGAATTACCTCAACACCCAGCCTCCACCCCAACCTCTGGAGCCACACTTCCACTCCCTGTCGGCTGTTCCTTCTCTCCCTCAGAGTCAGTCTCCACCATGGGCATGACAATTAGTGAATGTTCTGACCTAGGCTTCCCCAACAGCATGAAGCCGAGTCCTTGTCCCAATAAACCTTTTTTATTTAATTTACAGTGAATTCTTCTCCAGCAAAGCCCTGGCTCACAGTCCTTCACAGATTGTTCACAATTTACAGACCTTCAGCAGGCTTGGAGAGTGGCTAGACTGATATCTTTCAGATGCCACAATACTTGGCAAGAATACAGGAATGAACTAATTGTCTCCCCTTTCACTCCTCTTTTATTTCCTGTGGGAGGGGCCATTCACTGTCCATCTGTGGCTTTACTCCCAAGTCGACCCTTGTCCCTTAGCAGTTCCCTTCATCTAGCAACTTTGCACATATGCACACTGAGAACAGGCTCCAGCTGTTCTTCTGCCTCACTGATGTCTGATCTGAAGGCAGCTGATAACTGTTAGACAGCCCTGATCCCATCTCTGCCTCTGACGCAGAGTATTTTTCACAGCCTTCCTCAGACTCCAGGACTGGCTCATGTTTCTCCTCAACCTCCTCATGTCTGAATCTGCTACCAGCTCTGCTCTGGTGGGCCACAATCAAATGCCTTCTCCAGGTCTAGGAATGCCATATGTAGTGGTTGTCTCTTCCCATGGTGTTTCTCTATGAGCTGATGGGCTTCAAAGATGGCATCGGTTGTTCCACATCCTTTAACAAAGCCACATTGTTTGATGGTGAATTGGGAGATGCTGCAAATGCATTAATCAAGGATCCTCTCAAAGATCTTCATAGTGTGAGACAAAAGGTGGATTGGTGATAGTTCAACTGAGTCACACTTGTTCTTGAAAATGGGAACTGTTAGGCTTGTTGACCAATCAACAAGTATGGAACATGGCTAGTGTTCATTATACTGATTATAGCATTGAGGAATTCAGTCAGCCAAGATATACGTGTCTCACACTTCCTTTAGTTTCCAGAAGTCCATGGATTGTCAGGTCCAGGGGCCTTCATGTTCTTAATTCTGTTCACAACTTTGTTGACTTCTTCCTCAGTTATGAGTGAAATGGGCTCATAAGTTGGTGTGTCTTCTGGAATTGGTGGATGTGGGAATTCAATGTTGGAGATCTTACTGAAATGATCCTGCCATCGGTGCAGGATCTCCTGTTTGTCTTGGAATCATTTGCCATCCTTGTCCTTCATGCATATGTAATGCTCTTTGTTTTGTGCCAAGTTGGTGAAAATCTCTTTTTAAATTCAGGAAAAATCTAATCTTTCCAGAGACTTAGAAATAGGGAAGTATCTTCATGAAGAATATCAAAACAGGCTCAATTATCTGGTGGGGTGAGGCCAAAATAATCTCTGGTCATTTATTGTTAGATGTCCTTGCTTTGTGATGGGAGGTTCCTGATCTTAGATGGTTATGTCTATGATTTGGTGAAGACATCCTAGACACCAACATGCAACTTTTGCCAAACTTGTGGAACTTTCTGTGTACATTTTGTAGACACAAGACTTAACTGCTTTCTAGTGTATTTGAAAGCTGCGGGCCCATCATCTTTGTTAGGAAACTTGTTAGATAGATAGAGGTTTTAGATGTACATGGGTATATGTGGAAAGTAAATGATCAGCAAGAAAGAACAAGGAAATGAGTTATGAAATGTGGCAAGAAAGTGTCCATTAGAAGAAAGGTATATAAACTGGAGCTGGAGATCAGCTCGGGCCACTGGCCTACAACTGTCCTTCCTGGACCAGCTATGACAGTGGATCTCATTGCAATGGGTTATTAGTGTAAGTTCTGTTACGATGGTTGTTTATGTTCTAAATTACTAGTGAAATAAACCTCTGACTTTTAAAGTAAGAATTGTTGTCTTGTGTTGCTGTCTTTTGTTTCTTTCATTGGATTTTTCCATGATACCACCAACAATCAAAAAGCCATTACTATTCAGGCTACGTTTGGTCTAATTAAAGTGTAATAAAGAAGATGACTTCTGAGAATTCATAATTCCTACTCTTTTAATGGTGGCTGCATGTGGGTATATGGCTAGCCAAACAAAACAAATCTTCAGAATACTTGTGGGTTTGAAATTTAGATTTGTGGGCATGTGCCTTCCCTAAGAAATTTAGATTTCCTAAGAAATTTAGATTTGTGGGCATGGCCTTCCCATGGTCAGGTGGAGCAAGGATACTAAATGTATGTTTAACTCTTCCTATTTTGGTCAAAGGGACTACCCATAGGCCAGGTAATCTTGCTACTCACATTTCCTTTGGAAATATAATTTGAATCCCGCATGATGTCCCTGGCTAGGCCAAAGTCACAGATCTTCACCAGTTTCCCTTCACAGATCAGTACATTTCTCGCAGCCAGATCACGGTGTACACACTGGATAATAGGGAAAAGACATATTGAGCATATAGACATAAATCTCGGATGTTCTAATTTTTCTTTCAAAAGTAATTATTGTGACTCAGAGTTCCTCAGAACAAAACAACATCACAACATGCAGTGAGACATGTAATGCATATAATGAAGTGCTCAGGCAGCTGGTCTAGGGAGATGTGGAAATGCCGCTGTCTAAGCTTTATGACTTAATTTTGTCCTCTGACACCACAGCCTCATTTTGTTAACTTTATTATCCTTTAAAATACTCTGCAAAGACTGTGCAAGAAGACCCACAAAAATTCAAGTAGCAGTGCCTTAGCTGTGATACTTATTTTTAAGACCATTACCCCGCCACTGTCACAGGTTGCTCAAAGCATATTTGAAGTCAGTTTAACATTTATTTATTAAATTTATACACTTCCCACCTCACTTTTTGGGACAACCTTTAGGTAAAAACAACAGTACACATTCATATTTCCATTAATGCAACACTTTGTTCAAAGAAAGAGTAGCGGTCTTGGGTTAAATCTAAGGCTGCTCCATTCTATCTTTTGCCTTGGTTCACACACACAAGCACGTGTGTGGAAGTAGGAACTGCAACCAGTCCCAAGGGAACAGAAAAACAAAGAAATAGTTTGTTTCCATTGTTTACTATATTGTGGTATTTATGCCCAAAGAATCCAGAATCATACAAAATCAGAGAATTCGATTTTGAACACTAAGTTTATATTTCATGTTAAGCCATCTTTTGCTTAACCACTGTTTGTTGAATAGCCACCATTGCCTGGCTCACATAACTTGCTGAGTTTTAGAAACTACAAAGGCTGAAATCATACCACATTGCAGAATTAGTTCCTTGTACTTTGAGATGCTGTGATTCTTTCACCCTTCAAATTCATTATTTATTGCATGTACTGCCACGTATCTGCCCCCTATCTTGCTATTTAAATTCATTGCTGGGTAGAACCTGATACATTCTCTGTCTTACAGCTCAGCCATATTTTTTAAAAACTTGTGGTACTAGCAATTGCTTGTGACATACATACTGTATGTGACATTCTGGCTTGTGAGAATGCACTTCAGGAAAAACAACTGCAGATTATGTGGTAACTTAGAAGCAGTTTCTTTGTCTGCACAAGTTTTAGTCTTTTTTTATCTCCTTGCCACCACTATTAGCCAAATGCCTCATGTGACCAAAATGGCTCAACACCGATCAAGATTATGACAACACAGACATGCTGATGAGTGAGCCATTATGTCTGAAATGAACTTTGTGACACAATTAATTGGATTTTTTGTGATACTTACTAGGCTGCACAACAAAACTTTTTTTTTTGCTACTTGAAGGAGAGGAACCCCTCCATTTAATCCAAGGTGGCTTAATTCCCCAAAGTTAACCAGGTTTGGGAGCATATAAAGCAAGATATATTCAGAAAATCTTCTGTTTAATTGGTAAGGAAGAATACAAACCAACAGTCAGCTTCCCATTCATGATCTATCAAATCTGTATTCTGAAGGACTGGCTTGAAGGATCTGAACATACTAAGCTAGTCTTGTCTTATTGAATGTCATGGTTTTTGGTTTGTGCATGCAGGGGGATTAGGTAAACACGGCTGGTTGTGAAAAAGGTTGCAGTAATGTCTCAGCAAACAACATACCAAAGTCTAGTAACACCTAAATTAACAGCCCTCCTATTTATGCTTTTGAGAGAATCACCCTTGTTCACCTCCACCTGTTTCTGTTTCTTTCTTGAGCATAAACACATACTCAACTATGTCCCCTTCTCCTTTGAAACCAAATATCCGTAAATATAGTTATATAATCCTGAGTGCAAATATATTTACGTTTTTAGAAGCTAAGAATTCCATTCCCTTAGCCACTTGGAAGCTAACTCCAACAAGATCAATATAGCTGAGGAGAGGAGACTCGCTGATCAAGGTAGCTTTTTCTGAAGCTGGAAATATAAAATAATACAATGTTTATTAAATCACCTTTTAAAAGGATAGAGACATAAAACCTTTCTGCTATAACAGTCTTGCTGGAATATAAGATTCTGGAAATACGATCAATGGAATCAGAAGCTTCTTTCACCCAACATTGAATTATACAGATAGTCCGCAACTTATAAGCACAATTAAGGCCAGAATCTGTCACTGAGTGAACAGTCTATCATATCTCAGCATACAATTTTTATATACAGTGGAACCTCGGGTCGCGAACATTCCTGTTCGCAATCAAATTGGGTGACGAACAAAAAATCCACCTGATTTTTGAATCGTCACAATTCAAAAATCAAGTGGTGAACAAAATCGGTGCAGAAAGATTCTCTTTCCCCTTTGGCACCATTTTTTTAAACTGCACACATGTGCAGTCGGTCATGCTTTTGGACACAACCAAATCGGGTCATGACCAGAGTCCAGAAACGGATTATAGTCACCACCCAAGGCTCCATTGAATAGTGTTGGTGCTCTCTAGCCCCATCTAGTGGCCAGAGGGACAAATTTCATTATATTGTTTTGAAGCTGATCCAACCCTTTTACCCATCAGCCCGCACTCTCAAAATAAGTGCATGCTGGGGAACCAGATGTTCTGACTTAGTTTCCAAACATGATAAACACACGGTTATTTAACTAGATATTCCCTTTATTAGGAGCACTAGCAACTCTGGCAAAGAGTCTCTCTCTCTCCCTCTCAGCAGGTTAATGAAGTCTCTAAATGCTTATGGAAAGTGAAGCTTGCTCTCTTTCCTCCTGAAATGGCTTGAACACACCAGGAGTCTCTTTCACTCACCATCCTCATAACAAAAGTCCTGGAAGGTGCACCCACTTTTTCCCCCAGTACCAGAGACATACCCATGCCGAAGGCACGCCTGACTCTTCCCATTAATACCTTTTCTTGGAGAAAGGAGCCAAACTAGTGCAACACTGTGCCACCCAACCTCAGCCCCCATAGCTGATACAAAAGCATACCAAGTTTTTTTTTAATTTTAAAAATAAACTTTATTAAATATTAAAAATATATATACATAGTACAAAACATTTCATAAAATACAATACTAAAAACATATACATAACCAATAAACATAAAAACATAAACATTTCTAATTGCTTAGACAGTGTGTTCTTATCAAACAATTTTCCAATACTTACTTCCTATATCTGGTAAATACTCCTATCATAACCTCTTTATATTTTCCCTTCCCTGTTTACTCGGTGGTTTCTATCCAATTATACCAGTTTTCCCAAACTATGTAATATTTTGAGTCTTCTTCTCTTAACTTTTGGATGAGTTTATCCATTTCCATACAGTCATAGATCTTCTGGATTATCAAGTTATCTGTTGGCATCTGATCACCCTTCCAACATTGAGCTAACGCTATCCTTGCTGCAGTGATTATATGTAAAATTAAATATTTTATTTCTTTTGCAATTTCACCTTTTATTATTCCCAACAAAAAAAAATTCAGTCTTGAGTTCTAATTGAATGTTTGTGATTTCTCTTATCCATATTCATATTTTTTCCCAATACTTTTTACTCTTCAGGCAAAGCCACCAAGTGTGGAAGAAAATACTCCTTGTTTGTTTACATTTCCAACAGAGTGGGCTTAAATTTGGATACATATTGGCCAATCTTGAAGATGCCAGATACCACCCATAGCACATTTTATATTGGTTCTCTTTATAGACTGCCGATTTTGTTAATTTATAGTTTTGCTTCCAAATTCTTATCCAGTCTTCCAAATTGATATTATGTATTACGTTCCTTGCCCATGCTATCATTGGGGCCTTGACTATTTCCTCTGCCAATTCAAATTCCAATAAGCAGTTATACATTTTTGAAATTTCTTTTTCATCTGTTCACTCGAAAAGTTTATCAAATTGATTCGGCTTTATGTCTATTCCATGTTCCTTTACATCTTTTTTATACCTTGTTTTAAGCTGTAAATATGGCCACCATTCCATCTTTGCCCCATGGTCCCTGAATTCTTGGTTTCTTTTAAACATTCCTTTGGAATCTAAAACATCTTAATATTTAATCCTACTTCCAATTTCTAGTTCATTGGGGTGTATCAATGCCTCCATAATGGATACCCAGCCTGGAATTTTCATATAGTGTCTGTGCTTAATTTCTCACAAGATTCTCATTAATGAGTTTTGTATCACATACCTGTTAAAATGAGTATAAGTTTTGTTTCCTGGGTTCCACATGAAGGCATGCCACTCCGCCTTCAGATCATGCCCTTCTAAGAATATAATATTATAAGTTAATATTCTACTGTTCCTCAAATTAACCCAATCTTTAACCCACATTAAGGCCGCCGCATTATAATATATTTCCCATGCAGGGAGTCCAAATCCACTTCTACATCTATTTTCTTGTAATACACTCAACTTTATCCTCACTCTTTTTCCTGCCCACACAAATTTTGTAGTCATTTTGTTTAATTCACTTTAAAAAAAAATCCAATTTTACAGGAATCGTTTGAAAGAGAAATAATAATTTTGGTAAGATGTTCATTTTAATAGTCGCAATTTTCCCTAACATCGATAACTGTATTTTCCCCCATTTTTCTAAATCTGTTTTTATTTCTTGTACTAACTTTATATAATTATCCTCTTTTATTGTTGAGCATCTTGCTGTAAGCCAAATTCCCAAGTACTTGATTTTTAAAACAATTTGTAAGCCCGTTACTTCCCCTAATTCCTTTTTTTGACTATCTGTTAAGTTTTTTGTTATCATTTTTGTTTTATTTTTATTAATTGTTAGGCCGGCGACTTCCCTACATTTTTCTACTTCTTTAATTAAATTTGATCCTGATTCTATTGGTTCTTCTACAAAGAATACAAGATCATCTGCAAAGGCTTGAACCTTGTATTCTTCTTGCTTAATTTTTAATCCTTTTATCTCCTGATTCAATCTAATTTTTCTCAACAGAATTTCTAAGTCCCTATAGCTGACCCAAAAGGATACCATGGAGGACCCCGGCAGAGTCTCTCTCCCTTAGCAGGTTAATGAAGTCTCTAAATGCCTGTGGAAAGCAAAGATTGCTCCCTTCCCCCCTGAAATGGCTCCAGCACACCAGGAGTCTCTCTCACTCGCCACTCTCATAACGAAAGTCCTGGAAGGTGCGCCTGCTTATTTTTCCAGTACCCGAGACATATACATACATGCATACATACATACATACGTCGAAGGTGCACCTGACTCTCACTTCCTATTAACATATTTTCTTGGAGAAAGGAGCCAAACTAGTGCAATACTGTGCTTCTCAAGCTCAATCCCCATAACTGACACAAAAGGATACCATGGTTGATAATACCAAAAGTTTCCAAGAGGTCAAGGAAAACAAGGATGGTTGTACTACCCCCATTCTGCTCTTGCCAAAGATCATTGGCAAGTGTGACCAATTGTGATGACCCAGAGCATGGCACAAAGGCAACACATATAATCAGTAGGTGTCCTTTTATTAGCTTCAACTTTGCCCCCAATGTCCTGGTTACCTTCTGGCTAGAGAAAAACTCTCCCAGGAACAGTCTTTGGCTGCAGAGAATCAAGTCCAAAATGCAGTCAACAAAAACTGTAACTATAAGTCTAATCAAGGCAAAATGAGGTAATTAGTCTGGCACAGCAGGAGAAGGAATTCCAGATGTGAAGGCAACTTCAGTTGGGAAGTTGAAAAGATGCTAGGAACACAGATAAGCATCAACACAAGATAAACTCACATTTGCTCCCAACAGTTACCGCACTCAGCATTCATTTCTTTTAAACTCTCTTCCCAACTGTGGCTAATAAAGGGAATCAGGACCCTTTCCTCCTCCAATAAGCCATGCAACCCATGTTGCTCTTTTCTCTGTTCCTACCTGTATACTCTAGGATGAACAGGGGGTGGGCCTGGGTCTTCCTCTGAATTCCCACTTCCTTATTCTACCTCTCCCCTGCTCTGCCCTTCCCCAGTTTCCTCCACAGCTAACGGAGCCATGCTCCCACTCCATGAACCGTTTGTCTTCCTCCTCAGATTCAGACTCCGACAGGGGCATGACACCAATGCTGTTTCCATCCCATAACTGGGCCTGAATCCTGACTGAAAAGGATCCAGATCATTTGTTTCATCTAAGTTCCTCAGAAGGTGCTTGGCCATCACCTTTTCCACAACCTTCACCAAAAAGTTTGGAAACTAAATAAAAGTTGTCCAGGCTAGTGGGTCAAACCATTCCCAGGTAACCAGGCAAGACCCCTTCCAGCATGTCATATGTACTGGCACTCACACACACTCTGTAGAACCCTCCTGCCAAAGGCTGCATCAGTCGATGCCAAAATTTCCAAGCAGTACTGTTGAATGGTGATGGTGAAGACCATGTAGCCGCTCAACAAAGTTCTTCCATGGGTGCTTGAGTAGCCTATGCTGCAGTCATTGCTGCACTTCTAGTAGAATGAGCCGTCACCCCTCGAGACACTGGAAGATACCTTGATAGGTCCTACCAATGTAAACCCTAATCTATCTGCCCACTGTCAACGGAGACACCCTCAACCCCAATGTGCCTGACTGGAAGGACACAAAAGAAGCCTGAGACTTTCAGATAGGACATGTTCTCTGGATTTATATCTTTAATGATCTATGAGCCTCCAGAGTGAGCCATGCCCATTCCAAACTGTGGGTCGGGTAGGGATATAATTTTGGGAGAATAAGCTCTTGAGCCCTGTGGAACCTAGAATTAATCTTAGGAATGAAATGTGGTTCTAACTGCAAACCAACTCTATCTGGATGGAAAATACACAAATTTTCCTTTACTGAAAGTGCAACTATCTCTGAGATCCTTCCAGCCAAAGAGATGGCTACTAGAAAGGTTACCTTGAGAGATAGGTAGTGAAACTAGTAGATCTGAGAGGCTCAAATGGGTTATACCTTAAGACCCTTGACCTCTTAGGCAGATACCAAGTAGGGAATCTGTGAACCACAGCTGGTCTAAGGTTGGAGGCTCCTTTTATAAATCTCCGGGTGGTTTGGTTCAGAGACAAGGACTCCTTCCTATGTATGTATAATACTGAAGACAAAGGCAGCCCCTTGCCTGCGTAAGGTGATTGCTGAAAGCTCTTTGTAAAGACCCTCTTGTAAAAAGTTCAATATGTTGGCTACCGGAGCCGTAGAGAGAAAATCTTAGTCTAGATGCCCCATGACAGACCTTCCAAATGGTTCCATATATGCGACTGGTTGATGATCTCTTAGAAGAAGACCTTCTAAGTGGTTCCCTATATGATTAGACTAGATTAGATTAGACTCAACTTTTTTGTCATTGTCATGGACACAGACAATGAAATGCAGTTAGCATCCAACCAGAAGTGCAAAACAACAGTAAAATATAAATATATGTATGCAAATATGCAAGGCATCTATGAATATGTCAATGGAAAACACAACAAAATGTATGTACACGAGCACACAAAAATAAGTGTGACTGCACATATATGAACATATACAACTGTACAAAATGTTTATGGACACATTGAATATAAATATAAATGCACAGAGAATTATACAAAATACATCATATATTATTATCAAGGGAAGCATCAGCATATGTGTGGGAACAAAAGAACTGAGGAGTTCAGCAAGGAAGCCGCTGTGTGGTAAAAGCTGTTCCCTAGCCTGCTGGTCTTAGACCACGACTGGTTGATGGTCTCTTAGCCACTAGAATGCAAGTATAGCCTGCTCTGATATATCTTGTCTCCGAAGCGCATCCCACTCAACAATCATGCAGAGTCGATAGAAACCACTGAGGTTCTGGATGAGCTATTTCCCCTTGGTGTAATAACACCATGCGAGGAGGGATCCTCCATGGCTAGGTGGTTGAGAGGTTCACTAGGCCTGCAAACCGGGCCATCTGGGCCAGTAAGGAGCCAGAAGTATGACCTTCTTCTCCTCCAGTATCTTTCTGACTATCGCTGGCAGCAGCAGAAGAGGAGGGAAAGCATACAAGAGACCCTGAGGCCACTTGCTCTTGAGAGCATTGGTCCCTTCTGCCCGCTGGATCATGAATCTGGTGTAAAACCTGGGAAGTTTAGCATTGGATGGATGGGGGTCTACCACAGTAGTCTGAACAGATGTGACAGCTCCTGAAATAAAAGAGGGGAAATACTGCACTCTGAGGAGTCAATCCTGGCCCTGCTAAGCTAGTTCACCTGCACATTTTCTACCCCCGAGATGTGTTCTGCCCTTATAGACAGGAGATTCCTCTCTGCCCAAAGGGCCAGACATTCAGCTTCCAAAATTAATTGATCTGGTGCCTGTTGATCTACCCTGCCTGTTAATGTGAGCTTTGGTGGTGACATTATCTGTTAAAATTAGGACATGTGTGTTCTGGATAATGTTTCTAAATTTCTTGAGAGCCCATTTTACCTCTCTCAATTCTAACCAATTGATGTTCTTTCCTCTCTCTAAAACAGACCACTGGCCCTGAGCCAACTGTGACTGCAAATGAGCCACCCAGCCGGAGAGACTGGCATCAGTAGTGATTACTGTGAATAAGTAATCAGTAGTGGCTCTCTGAATAAGTGACCTTCGTGCAAAGCCTGAGAGGCCCACCATGACAAGGACTGCTTGACTGTCCCAGGAACAATGACTTTGAGAGACGAGTGACTTCTGCCCACCTTTTGGTGGGGCAAGAGAAACCACTGAAGCTTTCTAGAGTGTCATATAGCGCAAGGCACTATGGAGATGCAAGAAATCATTTCCCCTAGGAGTTGTGATAAAAGTGGTAAAGGGGATTTATCCGTTCTCATGACCTCCCCTGCCATGCTCTGTCCTTGCATTCCTGTGAAAGGAATACCTTGCAAGACAGTGTTAATCTTTGCTCCAAGATGCAATAAACATCTGATTGGTGAGAAATGGCTTTTCTTATGGTTAATTGAGAAACCATGGTCTTGTAACAGGGAGATCATCGCTTGGAGATCCCTTAAGGCCCAGTCATGAGAGGATGATTGGATTAAAATGTCATCCAGGTAACACTGCACTCTTACTGGGATGGTCCTCAAGCAAGCTGCCAATGCAGCCAGGATCTTAGTGAATACCTTGGGTGCAGAAGATAAACTAAAGGACATAGCCCTACATTGCAAGTGTTTCCCAGCGTAGCTGAAGCGTAAGTGCTCTCTGTATGCCTGACAAATTCTGATATGCAGATATGCCTCTGTTAAACCAATTGAGATAAGGAAGTCACCCTCCCTGACACTCTCTAGAATAGACTATAGCGAATGCATCTAGAAACACTTGTAAAACAAAAAATTATTGAGCCAGTTAAGGTCTAAAATGGCTCTCCATCCCCCAGAAGCCTTGGAAACAACAAACAGCTAGAAGTAGAATCCCTTACCCTGTTGACTCAATGTAACTGCTTGGATGGCTCGAATATCCAGGAGATGTTGGATGGCCTGTTGCATTAGCTTCCTATAAGATGCCTCCCTGGAAACAGGGCAAGGCAAGTAAAATCTGGGGGGTTGTGACCTAAATCTGGGGGGTTGTAAGCCCCTGCCTGATGGTCTTTAAGACCCAAGCGTCAGATGTAGTAGCCTCCCATTGGGCAGCAAAAATAGATAACCTTCCCCCAATGGGAGAACTGCTGCCACAATTAGCGGGAGTGCTGGGAACAGCAATTTCCTCCCCCACGAAAGGGCTGCTTACCTGAAATTGAGGCCTATCTCTGGCCGTTCTTTTCTGGGGGCGTTTCCAGCGATTGAAGGCCTTTGACTCAAAGGCCTTTGTGTCCTGGCGCTGCTATCAGCACTGAAAGTTGACCTTTGGGAGTAAGGCACTGTTCTGAAATTAGAACGCCTTGCCAGAGAGAGAAAGTGTTTCTTTTTATCCCTGGTCTCCACCAGATGGGGGTCCAAAACCTCCCCAAACAATCTATCCCCTTTTAAAGGGGCTAATGCCACCTTCCACTTCTGCTGCCCATCGGTCTGCCAGTATTTTTAGCCAGACCATTCTGCAGGTAGCGACAGAAGTGGCAATGGCCTTGGAAGCAAATCTGGCATCGTTTAAAGTGGCATCAGCGGTGGAGCAGAAAGGGAACTTCCGGTTTGTCAGCTTCGCCAGCGGCAGGGTTCCGCGATCCTGCGCAATCCCTGCCACGCTAGCCGTTTTGGTGCCTCCGATCTGGACGGGTTTGGAGGCTAAGGCTGTCCCGCAGAGGCAGCCAAAGATAAGGGGAGCTAGTGAGGGGTTTGGGGGTTCTGCAGACCCCCTCCCCAGCCAGCAAAACCCCCTTTTCTCAAGGCGGTCAGCGGTGGTCTGTAATGGCCGCCACAAAGAAGCTGGCAGCTGGGTAAGACTGAGCAGGAGGAAGAGGGGAGAAAGTTTTTAAGAGAAAGTTTTTTGGCTGATCCAGGACTTTAAGAGGCATTTAATCCAGGGATTTCTGGTTTGTCGGCTTCGCCAGCAGCAGGGTTTCGCGATCCTGCGCGATCCCTGCCGCGCTAGCCGTTTTGGTGCCTCCGATCTGGACGGGTTTGGAGGCTAAGGCTGCCCCGCAGAGGCAGCCGAAGATAGGGGGAGCTGGTGAGGGGTTTGGGGGTGTTGCAGACCCCCTCCCCAGCCGGCAAAACTCCCTTTTCTCAAGGCAGTCAAGCGGTGGTCTGTAATGGCCGCCACAAAGAAGCCGGCAGCTGGTTAAGACTGAGCAGGAGGAAGAGGGGAGAAAGTTTTCAAGAGAAAGTTTTCTGGCTGATCCAGGACTTTAAGAGGCGTTTCATCCTGAGAACTATGACTTTTTGAAAAATACTTGGTTTCCAGAGGAGGATTTCAAGCGGCAAAATTGATGTGCTGAAAGGAAAATTTACCCTCCTTCCCTATGGAATCAACAAATGGCCATTGAGAAACCTGTTGTTTTTTATAAAAGGTAAAAACTTGGCTTCTTGTTATAAGTGGGAAGGGAGAGGACAAAAAAAAACATATATTAAGATTTTGCTGGAGGAGATGCCTTGAAGATCTTGAGACTAGAAATTGATTGCAACAAGGCTGTAAAATACAGATTGGGCTTTTTTTTCCTTTCCCTTTTATTGATACCACCCCAGGAAGAGAAAGTGAGAACTTTGTGCGTTGTTTGGACTGATTGATGTCTCTGGGACTTTGAGGAACTGTTTTAACTTTTGAAACATTTTGGTTGCTCTAAGAAGAACAAAGAATGGCTTTATCTGATGATGAACTTAGAAAGGAATATCAAGAAAGTAAGGACGCTGTGGAAGAAGCTTTCCTTTCTTTAGAAATGGCGCTTGCTATTTATCAGCAAATACAACAATAGATGGAGGAAATAGAAGGAGAAGAAGAAGAAGAAGAAGAAGACGCCATCTTCAGTGAATCTAAAAAATTAACTAAGAGAGAAAGGAGAAAGAAAGAAAGGAAAATGAAGGACTTAAGACCTAAAAAAGCACTTAAGAAAGGTAAAAATAAGATGCAAAACCAACTTAATGTTACTGAGCAAAAGGAGAAAGGATTACAACAGAGAGGGAAAGCTAAAAAGGCGGAGGTTAGGTGGGGGGGGGGGGGTAAAAAGGCCAGGGGGGATAAAAAAGGAAGGGAAAAGGGAGGGAAAAACCACAAAGGTATGAAACAAGATGGGAAAAAAGGATTTTTTTTTAGGGATAAAGGGTAAGGTATGATTTCTTTAAAAAAGAAGATTCTGCAAGGTACATAAGATGGTATTATGTGTTAGAAATAGAAAACTAGAATGTTATAAGAATTAATAAAAGATTAAAATATTGAAATGTTTAGTAATGATAGATTTTAAAATTTAATAAAATTGTAGCACTTGTTTTTTGAAATAGACAATCGGAATGTTATAAGATTTAATATTTAGATTTATTATCTAATTATATTAATTATTATGAACTTACTATTTTTTCTCTTTAAAGGTTACTAGGTAGAATGTACTAAGCAGAATCAGATTGGGTATCAGGTGTTATTTTAAATATTAATTTAGGGGGAGGATAGAAAGGCATCATACTCTGATCAGTGATTTCAGGAGAAATTCTTTTTTTTTTTCCTATAGGGAATGAGATAAATGGATAATCTGGAAAGAATGGACAAAAAATACAAATATAATGATTTAAATTAAAATGAATTAAATAAAATAGAAATAAGAAGAACGAAAAGCGGGGAGAAGTTATATAGAAGATATAGAATGGTAAATAAGATAGGTAATGGTATACAAGATAAGCACAAATTTAATTGAAGTCCATACAAAGAGAAGTAATCTGGGGCCAAACTACTTTCTTAAAAGAAGTTTTATATTTTTGTGTTTTGTGTATCTATGTTTTGTTTGAGAATTAATAAAACCTTGGAGGAATGTTGGATGAGAATAATGGTAATCAAGTCAGAGAGGAATGAAGATGATGATTATAAACTGGATAAATATAGAAAATAATAATAATAACAATGAAATTGAATACGAAAAGAGAAATAATGAGAAATTTGTTAAGAGATATCTATATGTTTATATTGAAATGGTGTAAAACAGAATTATGTTGCATAAAATAATATTTTACTTGACTTGTAAAATTAATAATGGAAAGAGGTTTTATGTATTTAATGGTTAATGATGGTTTGTTTGTCTTTAAAATCAATAAAACTTGATTAAAAAAAAAAAGTGGCATCAGCGGTAAATTCAGCCACTACAACCAGCTTATGGATGTCTTGGTGCACTCGGACATCCATGGTGGGGATCCTGCCTTGCAGCTGATGCAGCCAGTGCAAGGAAGCCCTCATAAAAAATGAGGCAGCTGAAGCAGCCTTGACTGACACTTGGTGGGTATGTTGGAGGGATTGTTTGATCCTCTTGTCCTCCACCTTCAATGCCTCCTCTGGGTCAGCGAGATTTGATGAGGAAGAAACCAAAGCTGCAACTGTCCACTGATGGCACCTGTAATGAGCTGCTTAGTTCAGGCCCAGTATAAAAGTAACAGTGGTTACTGGTTAATGGCAGATGTGCCTGAGGATTCCAGCTTCTTCTTGATTACGTTCAAAACTAATCTAGACACAGGAACCATTTCAGGCTGAACCTTTGGTTCATCAAAATATTGGTCTGGAGGAACAGTAAGTAGTGTCACCTTCCACTTCCCCAGCATCTGCCTCTGACCCCAACTGAGTCGTCTTCCTAGCCTTGAGCAACTAGGCTCGGAACTTTTGAGAATCAGAGTCCGGTGAAGGAAGGTCTCTCAGGGACCAGAACTTTGTCTCCCTCTGGTGCTCTGAATGAGATACTATGTATAGAGGGGTCAGGAGAAGTCCTGTCCCTCAAGGATTTCTGCTTCTCTCATGACTGGAATGTTCTAGGGATGATGATCTGACACCACCGATTCAGGCCTTTGCATAGCCTGGAGGTTTTCCACAATTCCTTGTCTTATGGACCTTGAGATAACTGCTCCACGTGTGCAGGCAATACTGTTCCTGCCCCTTCAGGATCATGCAAGCCAGCACCTGCGGGCATAAAAGTTGCCTCCACTCCTGGTCTGGATCTCTTAGGAAGAGGTGCCCAAGATTCATCCTGGCAGGCTGCTTGGGGATTCCCTTCGTAATCTCTAACTCCCTCTAGAAGTTGTGGTTTAACAATGGCAGATGAGTTATCAGGTAACCAGGCTTGTAAGTTGGGTCCATTAGTGGAAGCAGAAGGCCCAGGCTCCATCTGCAAAACTGGAGGTGGAGCAGAAGAATCTGACTCCTCTGGGCACGGTGAACTCCAGCTCCTCCTACCAGCCACATGCTGGCTTTTCTTCACCTGTTTTTCTAGAGCCTTCTGCCTTCTCAAGACATCCTGCTCCTCTGCTCTGGGAGGTCTTTGAGGGGCCTTTTTCTTTTGCCTGCCCCTAGATTTACCTCTAAAGTAGAGGGACTGTGATTACCTTCCTGATCTTTATCCGCCAACTGGAAGGTTAAGATTTGCAGGACAGTCAGAGGAAGAAGATGGATCCTGAAGGGGAGGGGATGAGGAGTTACTTTCATAATAACTGCTTACCTTGTCACGTTAGGTCCCATCCAAATCAGGAAAATCCTCACCTCTGAACTGATAAAGCAGGTGTGGAGAGGCCTATTGTTGGGCTGGAGCCTCACCCTGCTGGTCACCACAGTAAATTAAAGGAACTGGGTACAGGTCTACTTGTGCCCATGCTATCACTTCAGTGCTGGAGCAGGAATCACAGCCCTGGCAATGTGGTCAATCTGCGTTCAACACGATTCAGAAGTTCACAATATCAGTGGCTGACTGACAGGGAGACAAATAGTCGACTGACACACATATTCATCTCTGCCCCCTGCCTTTTATCTCCAGAGCTAGGGTGGGGCTTAGCTAGCAGCGGTGGCTCTTCCATCCCAAGGACTGGCTCATAGAGTCCCACTGATTTCCTCTCCTCTGCTTTCTGAGCATTTGCACATCAGACATGAAACCCAGCTGTTCCTCCTCTTCCTCATCAGCCATCTCTGGACCTGGGAGCTGTTGACTCTCCATTTGGGGACTAATGGACAGCCCAGGCTCTGCCTCTGTCTATATCTCTGACAGCTCCATTTCCCCTTGGAGCTATCCAATTGCCTTGATGCTGGCCCAACTCCCACTCTGCCTCCTCATCTGATTTAGCTGCTGGAGGGGCCAGTGGCCAATAGGCCACAACACCAGACTCCATTATTCCTTTAGCATTTGGAAGAGACAGAAGCACAATGAAGAAGCCATCTTAATCTGTGGCACATGTTTATCCAAGGACAAACCCGCATCCCACACACAGAGCATCACTGCTGTGATTTATTGGTAGATTACTTGTATTTATTAACTGTTGTGGTCAGCAGTAACTCAATACTGCCAATCTTGTATTTGGTTTTCATTGTATATATTTCTATTTTACCTAGTTTCACCATACCCTGTTCTTTCAATAAAGCATCCAGATCCATGTGCACAGCCTGTTTTATTGGAAGATAGGTGGGTTTAGCTGCAAGTTCAGCTGCACACAGACTAATGTGTAGTGAGGACAGAACATGGTCATTAAGAAAGGTATCACATGATGCTTTGCTCAATGAGTACAATCCTGGCAATCTTAGGCAATCTCATGGGCTAAGTGGATGGAATCCCAGGTAAAGATTGCAGGGTGCCTCAGGAGGGGTGGGGGAGGCCACACACAAGTTGAGAGAGTGCTGTAAAATAGCATAAAGCACCAACCATCAGTGGAAGCCATACCATCTACTTAGCCCCACCAGCACAAGCAAAGAACTATATTTAACCCTACCTTTTTCCTCCAGCTGTTAACAAGATTTTCAGCAGGATTTTCAGACCTAGAGCAGAGAGACTTGCGTCTCTGCTCCTGGGTTACAAATCTTCCATGGCTGAAAAACTGGAAGGGCCTTTTACAGCCAGCCCTCAGAAACCAGAGGGGAGTCCTCTTGACAGGCAGCAGCACTTTGAGATCTTCCCTGCCAGCTCAGCTTCCCCATTTACTTTCTGGGGAAGCCTGTTGAGGTAGGAGAATGAGCGCATACAGGGAGATGTATAGAGAGTAGTGTTGGAATAATACACACAGAACACACATACACTGTACAGTAAATGTAGGTTTTTACTTCCAGAAAGGTTTAAGCAAAGTCCAAAATAAGCAATCCAAAGTCATTCACAAGTTAAATCAGTCAGTTTTCAATTCAGGGATAATCCAAATATCAAAGTTCAGTGTCAAAAAACAGTTCAGTAATAGACTTAAATTAAATCCAGTAATATCAGTCAATTAGGAAAAATGGAGGAACGGCAATATTTTCTAACAGAAGGAAACAGATACACACTAAGACTAAGACTAAAACAATTCAGGTTTCTGGCTCCATCTTATGGCTGTTTGAGTAGCCACACCCAATTGCAGTTTTTAGCATGCTCTTAAAGAGATAGTATTAAAATATCTATCCTGGTTTATATATTTCTAATCCAAATATCTGTTTGGTGACTTATATTCCTAACAAAGCTGTCAGGGAACACACTTTTTGAGGTGCATGGCAACCGGTTGTAAGTGCGGATGGGTTTTCATCACCCAGGTTGCAATCTTATGGCCATGAGGGCACTGCAATTGCTGTAACTTTGGCCACAGGCTTGTAAATTCTTTTGTTCTACACTGTTGTAATTTTGAGTGGCTGCTGAACAAATGATCGTAAATTGAGAACTACTTCCGAATTACTTCTGAATTCTTAAGAATGAACAAAACTTCATTTTTTTGTAATTACACAGTTTTTTGGTAATTTCTTACCTGAAGGCGAACAGCTGTCTAGCTCATAGGTCGCGCCATAATTGGAAGAATCAATGTCTACATACTTGATTTCACCCTTCATGTCAGACATGGGCACATAATCCAATGATTCATCCTTACTCATGTCCATGTAGCCCCCATCGCTTTCTACGGATACCGATGTATGGCTGCAAAGAGGGATAAGTTTTTTAAACCATTTGTACCCTCAGAACAGTTTTCTGATAATAAGCCACCTCTAGCATAAAATCAGGAAGGTAAGAATCAAAACTTAAATAGTATTTTCTTTCCCCATTATTTGTTTACAATAGTAAAAGCTCTGCCCATAGGCAAAGAAAAGGGAAAGTGCAAGAGAAATTATTTTTTGCAGGAAAAGGAAGCAAAATATGATGATTGCCTCATGGAAACTAGAGAAATATTTCAAGTGAAAGGTTAACTAATTGCTATGATTTATACACACATTATTTACCAACAAAACTGAATTAAAGATTACTGCATGTCTCACATGTGGTCAAACATGCGCATGTAGTCAAATATCTGAGTTATGAAGCACCCTGGCTGTTATCAGTAATTGAAGAGCATTATCTGTATACAGCATGTACCAAAAGTCAAGCTCCATGGGCCTATTACAATGTTTTATTGCTTTTTTTTCAGAGAGAACCTTATGGTACTTAGGAATATTCAAAAATCATGCTTCAAATGAGTTAGGAGGGGTTAAATGTATGGATAATTCTCAACTTATGATTGGTCACAGAGTGACCAAAGTTCTAATAGATTTCTCCAGGCTCATATTTATGGCTGTCTGCAGCATTCTGTGGTCATATGACCACAATTTATTATGCTTTTTTCTTTAAAACTAAGTTTACTTTCAGTTTCTGGTAAAAAAAAAAAAAACCCATTGTGGACAATAGTTTCACTTAATGACTTTGCATTTAATGGTCGCAAAATAGTGCATGATCGCCCACATAATGACTGGCACAACTTATGACCGTAATTTTGGGTTCAACTGTGATCTAAGTCAGAGGACTATCGGAGGACCAATTCAAACACTTAATGTAATTTAAATAATAAATTGTCTGTGGGGCATGACTTTTAGAACACCCTGTATGTATGCATGGAAAGTACCATAACTAGAAGAATCTCTGAATATCCTTTCCCAAGGCAAGATTTCGTATGTATAAAACTTTGAAATCTCTCTCTTCATTTGGTACATGCAACACATTTTACTCTGGAATGTTGATTGGAATGTGTGTGCTTTCTTTTTTCTTTTAAACAGATGCTTTTAAATTTAAATTACTTTAAAAAATAGGTTTTCATTTATGTATGTTTGTGCTTTTCATTTTTTATGTACATATATATAGAATACATGTAGACAAAAATATATACTTGCTTTCCTACACTGCATAAGAACAATTCACATGCAAAATATTCCTTGCACTATCCTGCGCATAATAAAAGCAGACTTAACAGTTCACTGTTATTTTTTATAAGCTACATTCCAATATATTTGGAAGTCTGCTGATTCATGTTGGAGACAATTTCTGTATATGTGGATTGCAACTTAGAAGTAATTTTCAGATGAAATAACACTCATCCTAAAGGAGACAACTACCTCCCTATTATATTTATTTTATTGTAAAATTTATTAGGCACCCATCTTACTGCATGGCAACTCTGAGCAGCTTACAATATTAAAAGATAGAAATGATCAACATACTGCAGATACATCAACCCATGGTGACAGATGATCTTACCCAGCGGTTTCATGCTGATGTTCAAAAGGAGTGGAGAGAGCCCTGAGCCCTGTGACACACCAAAAGATAACTGCCAAGGGCTGGAACACTCACTTCCTATTAACACATTTCCTTGGAGAAAGGAGCGAAACTAGCGCAAAACTGTGCCACCCAGCCTCAGTCCCTATAGCTGACCCCGGCAAAGAGTCTCTCCCTTAGCAGGTTAACGAAGTCTCTAAGTGCTTGTGGAAAGCAAAGATTGCTCCCTTTCCCCCTGAAATGGCTCCAGCACACCAGGAGGTTCTCTCACTCATCACCCTCATACATACATACGTCGAAGGTGCACCTGACTCTCACTTCCTATTAACATATTTTCTTGGAGAAAGGAGCCAAACTAGTGCAATACTGTGCTTCTCAACCTCAGTCCCCATAACTGATACAAAAGGATACCATGGTTGATAATACTAAAAGCTGCCCAGAGGTCAAGGATGGTTGCACTACCC
This sequence comes from Hydrophis major, assembly GCA_033807585.1. Classification (NCBI taxonomy): domain Eukaryota; kingdom Metazoa; phylum Chordata; class Lepidosauria; order Squamata; family Elapidae; genus Hydrophis; species Hydrophis major. Next base: position 131,970,647 of record CM066329.1, on the reverse strand, counting down.
CATTCTGCTCTTGCCAAAGATCACTGACAAGTGTGAGCAATGCTGTTTCCATCCCATAATGGGGCTTGAATCTTGACTGAAAAGGATCTAGATCATTTGTTTTATACAAGTCCCTCAGAAGGTGCTGGGCCATCACCTTTTTTACAACCTTCACCAAAAAAGGGGTTGTTGGAAACTGGACAAAAGTTGTCCAGGTTGGTGGATCAAACCATTCCCAGGTAACCAGGTAATACCCCTTCCCAGCATATCAGATGGACTGGCTCCATGCATGAGATCCAACCTGGAATGAATCCAAGCAATTTTGTCCATCAGGTGTTTAACATATTCCACTGTACAGCCCTGAAGATGATCATCTGAGCACCTCTGTCCCAGGAGGGACTGAGTGAGCCAGTAAAGGACTGATAGGTGACACACTGGGGATACAATAAGGGTGGAGAAGTAATGTTGTGTTCTTACCTAGGCTTCCCCAACAGCACGAAGCCGAGTCCTCATCCCGATAAACCCCTTTTATTTAATTTACAATGAATTTCCTCTCCAACAAAGTCCCAGCCAACCGTCTTTCAAGATAGATCTTTATCAGGCTTGGAGAGTGGTCAGACCGATATCTTTCAGATGCTGCAATACTTTGGAAGCATGCCAGAATGAATTAATTGTCTCCTGAAAAGCCCCACTCCCCTTTTGCTCCTCTTTTATTCTCTAGGGGAGGGGCCATTCACTGTCCACCTTCGGCTTTACTCCCAAGTCAGCCCTTGTTCCTCAATTGTTTCCTTCCTCTGGCAACTCTGCGCATGCGCACACTGGGAGCAGGCTCTAGCTGTTCTTCTGCCTCACTGATGTCTGATTCCAAAGGCAGCTGATAACTGTCAGATGGCCCTGTCCCCATCTCTGCGTCCAACACAGAGCCCTCGTCAAAGCCTTTCCCAGACTCCAGGACTGGCCCTTGTTCCTCCCCAACCACCTTACTATCCCAATCTGCTGTCAGCTCTGCTGGCCGCTGTTGGGCCATAATATGTTGTTTCACCAGTCTAACTTGTATGAGATAGACTTTAATAGCAGCTCTAAGTTGTATCTAGGGAGAGTGATTCTAAGTTTTCCTCCAGCAGCACTCTGAGCATCTTTTAACCTTTTCAGAACCAACAACTTCTCCACGAACCATGGGAAATGATGGGTCAAGAGAGCTGCAGAGAACTGCAGAGGCATGATCCTATCCAAGGCCTTAGGTTCCAGGATGTTGCAAAGGCTTCAGTAGGGCCATGCAGCAAAACTGCCAGGATATCTTTCAGTTCCTTTTGGTATTCAATATGAGAGAATTCTGATTAAAAATAGCATAAAGTGAATAAGTCCAATCTGAGTTGAATTCACTTTAATCGTATTCTGTTTATAAAGGAGAAGTAATCCCTGAAGATCTTTTTCAGGGTACTAGGAAAATTATAACTAGAAGAAGCAGGGTTTGGGAAGAACACAAAACTCCTAATCCTCAATGCTGTGGCTCATCAAAGAATAAATCTATTCTTTTTCTGTATCAGTGGATTTTTCAATTTGTTATGTTTGTGTTTATAAACTCGGCCTCACTATTGATATAAGCTGAGTATAACTATATAAATAGATACTGTAATCAGATTTACAGGCACCTCTGCAGCCGGTCCACACGCATGCCATTCCCATACAATTCTGCTTCTTGCTTGGCTTTCTCACTGTAGCACTGCAGGAAGGTGTGCTTGTTCCTGTGTAGATAGTCCACCAGGTCTCCGTTGCGACAATATTCAGTTATGATGTAGATGGGACCTATACAGAAGGCCATTTTCAGGAAGTCAGAGAATACCTTTTGTTCATAAGCTAATGATGGACTTGCTGAAGTTGCAAGTCTTTCCAAGCATTTGTTTGGGGTGTTGACATAACTGAGCACTCCACTAAACTTCAAGACTACCATTTCCAAAAAAAAGCTCATCTAGAATATTTCTTCTTTGAATACTAGATTTTTGTGTGATGGAGCATTTTACTTAGCAAAGCAAGTATTTGGGGGATCTTACATGTGTAGTGAATATAGTCCAGGTAAAATAGTATTACTTAGATGTGGGAAGTAGACTTCCAACTCTTTCCCTGTATGTCTCTTTCTGAGTCTTTTTTTAAAGTGTTAAAATGTCACTGCATGCTTTTGTAGAAGCTTGTAAACATACCCTCATATTTCCCAGATGTATATCCAATTTTCTTTATTAAAAACCAATAATACTATGTTAAACATCATTTGGAGCATCATTATTATTGCCAAATATTGGAATAATACAATGGATTGATATTTTGAGGATATCTGATGGCCAAATTACCCTCTTCTTACAGCAGATGGATCAATTCATACTCTTATTGGTTGATATTCTTCTCTAAGTAGTAGAACAGAAGACACAAAACTCCTTTTCCCAATTAAGAGACACAAAGAGTATTGCATATAAATAGATCAAACACGTGTGTGTTCCTATGTATTTCAATCCATATCATCTATATAACTATTGATCTATATCATCAAATCAATATGGATTGTCTTTGCAATCAGATTACAATAAAATAGTGATTGTAAACAAATGATCAAGCACATATTGTTTGCTCACAGAGATTTGTGCTGCTGTCCCTTGGAACATTTATATCACACAACTGCCATCTGCTGACTATTCTACTACAAAGCAAGAACCTTTAACTGGATGAGCATGTGAACCAGCTCCTTGTACCCTGTTTCCTGCACTGACTCTCTCATTGCTTTCATCATTTGGATTAAGTAATGTTTCTTTTTTTCTTTAAGAGTTGCAAATACCTGCACAAATTACATAGCATAGCATACCTCCCCTAGCACTGGAATCTGTTCAAAACCAGGAAAGTAGGCAGGACATGCAAGGTATAATTTTTAAAAACTATAATGTGATTTTAAACATTTCAGCAGATTGCAGGAACAGATTTATTTGATAAAAATAACTATATTTCAGTGTACCATAGCTATATCAGATTATGGTTGTGTTATTTACAAACCTAGCTATTTACATAATCTTAAAAACATAAATGAAAAACAGCTAGCAATGTTGATATAATGCATTTAGAAAAGAGGACTTTTCAGAACTAATCTCCATTAACATTTGAATCTATTTTTTGATCAGGACAGTCTCTGTAGTATTAAAAGGCTAAAAATAGCAAATAAAGTTGAGTGTATAATGAATTCAATAAAACTAACAGGGCTTTCATTATGTATCAAAGATGGTTTCATTCAAATGACACACACTAAGTGGTAGCACACAACTGGCCTTGGCTGATCTTGAAAAGCTAAACATAGTTAACTGTGATTAGTAATTGGATGGAAGACCACTTGGGAAATCCAGGGTTGTATATTAAACCGGAATGTTTTTTTTTTTTTTTTTAAAGTCCTGGAAAGGCAAGACAAACTATTAATGCAAAATTCTAACTAAATCTCTCCCTGTAAATCAGGAGGAGTTGAACTTAGATTTTAATGAAGAAATTGAAATACGTGTGGTTTGCAAAGAGGTAAATGGTAGTGTTCTCATTTGCATTGGATGGAAATTGGGAGGGTGATAAAAGTCAGTTTATATCCTTTTCAGAAAATAGCTACACAGGAATAACTCATTAATTAATGAAAACATGAACATCTTCATCTATTTGCCAAACTCCACACCAAATCAAAAGACTGCAATTCCAGAAGAAAATGGCAAGGGTAGAGACAGACATCCGGGTTGAAGAGATTAAAATGAAAACAGTACCTCCTTTGGTGCAAGCACCAAGCAAGTTCACAATGTTCAAGTGAGGCCCAAGGTGGCTCATGATCTTCAGTTCTGACATCAGAGCCTGCTTTTCACTGTTTCGGGCTGTGGCTGTAGGGTGGATGAATGCAGTAATGAAATATAGATACTACTTTATTTATTTAAGAGATTCATATTGCCGCCTCGTCGCACATGGTGACTCAAGGTGGATTGCTTTAAAATGCAATCCACACTGGGTTTATATATGAAGGAAGATTGGGGCAATCTTGTTGGATACTGAACCAGATAAATCATGGATGCTATTATATAGATAACATATTATACATTATTATATAGATAACATATTATATCTATTATATAGATAACATATTATACATTATGTATGCCACGGGATTGGTACCAAAGATAATGGAATGGGAAGGTGGATAAGCAATGAATATGACAATATATTGTTAGACAGCCTAAAGGAGTAAGCCAGGCATGGAAGACGGCATGATTAGTTGTATTTCCATGTGCTGGTAGGAAGAAGAAACAGTCCAAACTCACACTTGAGCATTTTCACAGCAACTCTCATGGTGGACTGAGAGTGGCTGAGGCTGTGAGCAATTGCTTCCACCACACGCCCAAAGGCTCCAGAGCCCAATGTACGTCCTGCAGCAAACAGAAGATAGATCAAATAGCTATGTGATTTTTGTTTCCTGTAAAACAGCTGAGAATAATAAGATTGCAACAGTCAAAAATTTTGATGAAATTAAAATAAAATATAAAATACATCCTCTTCTCTAGCTACAAACAGGGGAGTGCTTGACAGTATTGTTGTATGGATAGTCCTTAACATGAAAGTTTGGGCAGAAGAAAGAGCTATGCCACAGGGAATGATTTAGGGGTAGACCAGGGCTGGCCTCTCCCTGTCTGATCTGCTAAGAGTGTGATCCCAATTAGAACAGTATGCTAAATGTGACCACTTTGTTGTTGTTAATCATGAAGTCGTGTCCAACTCATCACGACCCCATGGACAACGTTCCTCCAGGCCTTCCTATCCTCTAGCATCCCCTGGAGTCCATTTAAGCTCACACCAACTGCTTCAGTGACTCCATCCAGCCACCTCATTCTCTGCCATCCCCTTCTTCTTTTGCCCTCAATCGTCCCCAGCATTAGTCTCTTCTCCAGTGAGTCCACCAGGGGCAGAGTAATTACATATTTTGAGCTTCACATTCTCAGATGTATTGTCGATGTATTAAATTTCTAGGTCACTTCACTTCAGATTACTTTCTGGACAGCTTCACAGAATTAAAAAAACACCAGTACCAATATTCCTCCTTCATTATTATAGTCTTAACTGTCAAAACCACTGTGATGATATTCATGAAATACAATTTAACAACTACATTATATCCAGAGTGCCACAACGTATGTTGTTTATACAAGCTGCTGATTATTTTTCTAAGCCACCAATGAAAGGGCCTTTCTCCTCTGGCATTAACATGGCTGATGTCTCCTTGGCAACCTCTTTTTTTAAACTCCTGACTCGGCCTTCATCTTATTCCCAGCCCAATTCTTTGATGTTTATGAAGCACCTCACTGCATGGATACACAAATGTGAATTACTGGGTTTTCCCATAACATTAAGTAATGCATATTATATTACAATCTGAATATAGTTATTATGCCTGCCACCCATCTTTCAGCATCCTTTAAAAGCCTTTGAAAAGTATGCTGCAGATCAAAGGATGAGGCTTCACAGTCTCAGAGCCATCTAGTGAGAAACAAGACTCCGACCTGGAATTCTGAATGCAACCTTCCCCAACCTTGTACAGATGAACTCTCCTCCTCCCAGGTGTCATGGAGAAGAATCAGTAAAATGGTTTCATTATGGACTAAGGCTTTCTGTTCCCCATAGAATTCTATTAAAAAAAACCCTAATTTTAATTGCAAGAACGCTATCTGTTGGATAAGGGTGGCATTTAATGGCATCTAGCTTCTATGTATTAAACTTGTCTCTTATCCTACTCCTCCATCCTCTTCTCACCTAAAACCAGCCTGTCCCTTGGGACTTCCCAACTGGAATCATAAGGCAGTTGCATAGGGTCCACATAGATATATTCATGCCCATCAGAGCTGACTGACTCAATCACCTTCCAGCGAATTTCATATCGAGGCTTCTGGTAGAAGGAAACAAAATAGTTAGAAGATGGCAGGCCTACATAGGATGCAGCCCCACTGCAAGAAGAGGCTCACTCTGGAGACCTCCTCCTTGTGCAATTTGCATAAGGTATTATTGCACACCCAAACCTATAGTCTGTCTCTACATACAAAGGCCTTTCTCCAAGGGAAGGGGGCTGCCTCCTTCCCTTCCTTAAGAGAGCTAAAGTACTTCAAGTGGTACATTACAACATCAGCAGTAGTTTCTGCACAGAAATCAATGGGTCTTTCAATAAGGAATGCAGCCTGTAACTTATCCCACCCATTCACAAAGCAGCCATTAAAAAGCAGCTCCATTAGCTTAGTTAGCTTCCATGATATAAACATAAAAATTCTTTTAAAAACTTGAAAAATGTTCATTCTTTTTTTTAACATTCTCATTTTGATAATAGTTGCAGATTTAAAAAATTGACACATTGTCACTAAGAAAATTGAGGAAATAATTTCAAAAGAATACCAAAAAAAGAATATTAATACTATTTCCTATAAACAAGTATATACTTGCCCTACAGTATGGAGAGTTTTGTAAGTACAGTAATCTTTGATTGGTATTTCAGATTATTCTCAGAACCTTGGCATAGTAGACTTTGTTTAGCCAATCGTTTCCTGAAATTCAGCATAATTATTCAAAAGATGAGAATTTAATAATCTGAAACGCTAAGGGCTAAAAGCAGATTCTTACTTTTCGCCACAAGAAAATGAGGATCACCAGGAAAAGAACCATGAGAATCACAAAAGCCACGATTACTGAAATAACGATCACTTTAAAAGGTAGATCTAAAACAAGAAACATAAACAGAATTACTACATTTAGATATACATTTATGGCCAATGCTGTCTCAATATACTTATTTAGATTCTTAATCCATTTTTCACCTGCAAAGTCTCTTACAAAGAGACTTAAAATAACAATGTTACCAGCCTTTTCTTTCTTTGGGCCTCTAATCATAGCAGTCATTCAGCCAAAGTCAGGTCAAGATTCTCAAGAGGCAGCTGTCAGGCCACAACAATGGCTTTCAAAGTCTGCAAAGTTAGTGATCTCTTTCTGGGTCAAGTTTGGCACCAGGATTTGTGGTTACGATCCTGGACAGGCAAGTCTCAGAGGGAGGGCTGAAGAAGGTCCAAAACTGCCAAGGACCTTGGAGTTCTCATATCAAATGACCTAAGCACCAAAGCTCACTACAACATATTGCCAAAAAGCAGGGGTGGGATACGACAGGGTTTGGGATTTATGAAGTTCGGTGATTTATGATGTGCTTCCCTGCACACTGCGAGTGTGCCTCTAAATTGTCATCAGCACGCTGCGTGCAGAGAAGCAGCCTTTGAAACAGCCCTCCTTTCCTGCTTTTTTAACTGCAGCTGTGCCTCGTTCAGCAGCGGAAGTTGAAAAATCAGAAAATAAAGGGTTTCCGGTTCCGTGTGGCTTCGGTGGCAGCAGGAATTCGCGACTGTTTGCGATTCCTACTGCGCTTGCCGCCGAGGTGCCCCCGATCCAAATGGGTCAGGGGGATATGGCTGCCCTGTAGAGGCAGCCGAAGAGAGAGGGGAGCCAGACAGTGGGTTGGGGGTGTCGCAGACCCCCTCCTCGTCCAGGAAAACCCCTTTTTCCCGAGGTGGTGGAGCGGCGGTCAGTAATGGCCACCACGAAGAAGCCTGCAACCAGGTAAGATTGTGCTGGAGGAAGCAAGAAAAGTGAAAGTGCTGGCTGAGCCGGGTCAATCAACATTTTTTAAACTCTCTGGAACTGAACTGTCTGAATTGCTGGAGGATACATTATATCCCTAAGAAGATCGGAAAGCGGTGGAGAAGCTGTTAGAGGGAACTTTTTTTTTTCTTCACTCTCCCACCTCATAGAAACAGCAGATGAAGATTTGAAATTTATTTGGGCACTGAAGGCGAATTATTTGGAAAGTTGAAGCCAAGGAATAAAAGACTCTTTGGACATTGGACTTAAAAATTTAAGAAATTGGAAAACCCTTATTGGAGGTATGGATTTCTGATCATTTAAAAATTGTTGTTGCAAGTGGGAAGGGAGAGGAAAAAAATTGGAGCAGAAGTGGAAAAAGGAGGAGATTGTCTAGAATCCCAAAGAAAGGTATATGGTAATTGGACCTCTTTGATTAAACAGTAACCCCAGAAAGAGAAATAGAAGAAGGAAGAAAAGTATTAATCTTTGGAACTTTTTTTGAATTATTTTTGATTAAAAATACTTGGATGGTTGTTTTGGGAAAAGTTTCTCATTTCATGATGGCATCGCTTGTGGATGAACTAAAGACTGAATATCAAAAATATAAAAAGGAAGAACAAGATGGAAAAGATACTTTGGGCACTCTATTTCAATTTTTAGAAATGGCGTTATGCACTTATGAAAAGTTGACTACGCAGCAGAATGACTGGGACAAAGAAGAAGAGGAACAAGAAGCCATCTTTGATGAACAATGGGTTTTTTCCGGGGAGGAGGAGAAAGAGGATAAGAAAAAGGGGATTTTAAGGTTTGAAAAAACAACCAAAAAAGAGAAAAATGAGAGGAAAGGTGGATGCAAGGTTAGAAAGCAATGGAAAGGGAGTAAGAAAAGGGAGGAGGAGAGACAAAGGGGTAAAAAGGGCAAGGAGAAGAATAAGCAAGAGAGAAAGGTGGGGAGGAGAAGCCTCAATGGTGGGAAGCAAGATTTAAAGAAAAAAAGCTTATTTAGAGACAATGGGTGAATCCAATTAGGGGGAAAAAAGGGGGGGGGATTTTGGAAGGTACATAAGATTGTGTTTTTATATGTGTATCTAGAGTAGAATGTTTAAGATATAAATGAGTATTAATATATATGATTAGTTTTTTTTTCTTTTTATATGATATGGATAGTGGTTATATAGGTTTTTTCTTTAGTTATTGACCTTTCTTATAAAATTTATTGTGTAATTTTAGAATGTACTAAACAGAATCCCAAGATAAATTAAGTGTTATATGAAGTACTTTTAAGTTAGGGCAATGAGTTAAAGGCATCACTCCAATTAGTGTATAGGAGAAGTATAGTAAAAGAAAAAAGATGAATGGATAACTGGAAATAGAACAGACAAAGAATGTTATTGAAAATGGTAATAAGATATGGAAGGATATATAAAGTGAATATGATGTGTGAATTTCGTCTGTGTGAAGAGTTTTAACTCGGGATCAAGCAGCCTTCAGAAAAGATGTTTTAGGTTTTGTTATGTTTTCTATGTTCTGTGTTTTGTATGTTGATAAAAGGCAGTAAAAAAATTTAATTAGCAAGAAATAATTTGGATAATTAAAATGAAAAGGAGAAGTTGGGATAAGATATGAAGTTAAATAGATAACGTAAATATTGATATTATAATTTGGAACCATTCTGTATGTTCTATTGGTTTTCTTCTTTAATTTTTTTTTTTTCTAGAAAAGAATTTGTAAGCTGTTATGCCTTGATTGTTTGTGCAATGTTTTTGTAAAATTAATAAAATTTGTTTAAAAAAAAAAAAGAAAAATCAGAAAATAAAGATCAGGTAAGAGCCCGGGTGGGCGGGTGAGCAAAAACATCAGCAGACATAGAACCAGTTCTATGTCTGCTGCTCTTCAGAGCTACTGGTTCTGCAGAGGTGGACAGAACCGGTAGAAACCCACCCTTGCCAAAAAGGCTTTAAGAGTTGTAAATTTAATTTTATGAAGATTTTCCTCTGGTAATACTGATTTGTAAACTAGGACATTCAAAACCTTTGCTAGACCAAAACTTGAATTCAACTCTGCTGTCTGGAATCTACACTGTATATCAGATATAAATACATTTGAGTGAGTCCAGTAGTATTTTACCAGAAAAATATTACATTCCTCTGTTCGTAACAGAATACCCTACACCACCCGACTTGAGATTCTAGGCTTAGACAACCTTGAACTACACCAGCTAAGATTGGACTTAAGCATAGTACACAAAATCAAATGTTACAACATCTTACCAGTTAATGAATATTTCAGCTTTAACCACAACAACACAAGAGCACATAACAGATATAAACTTAATGTAAACCTGTCTAAACTTGATTGCAGGAAGTACGATTTCAGCAACAGAGTGGTCAATGTCTGGAACTCCCTACCTGATTCTGTTGTCACCTGCTCAATCCCCACTCCTTTACCCTCAAACTAACCTCTATTGACCTCACCCCATTCCTAAGAGGTCTGTAAGGGGTGTGCATAAGCACACAATCGTGCCTACCGTCCCTGTCCTATTGTCCCCAATTATTAGTTCCTATTTCTTATACTTAAACTTATATTTATTCTTATTTCTATTGTGTTGTAAGCTTTTGACAAAATAAATAAATAAAATAAACAAATAAAACCTTTTCTTGATAGATTTCCAGATAGGGCACAGAGACAGAGTATTTGCATTTATCTTCTGAATCATCTCTTGTCATCTGCAACACATCTCGAGGGATCACTCTTAGGTGATCTGGATTTCCCAGCATGGTGTGCGTCTTGCCTGCTTCAGCTGGTCCATAAGGCAATATGCTAGCATTCTGCTCCTTCAGCACATGGTGTAAGAGAGGCTGAATTGACCCTATGCAGACATCATGTTGGGTGGCTGCCTCACCATAAAACACATCAAACCTGTATTTCATAGTCTCCATCTCATTTCTCCAGTTGAGATTTTCCAAGGAGTGGGTGTCCACACCTCATACCCATGGAGCTTCCTGACTTTGTCCAGTTCCCACTGCTAGACAAAATTGTACACAAACCTGTACTTTCTCTGAGGCATTATCAGAGCACTTTTGTACTTTAAGATAGATATATAGATAATGTAAAAAAAAAAAAGCCTGTTCATATATTTCTCTTTCCCTGCCTTTTTCATGTTTTGCCAGTTAAATGCTTTGACATTTAATGAAGTTTATTAAATAGCATAAAGTTATATTTTTGCTAGCTATGCTGAGTGGTGTGTGCTTGCTATGATATGAATATAGAGACTAACTGGGATGATGCTGGGTGAAAACTAAACTGGAAATTACTCAGTTATAACAGATATATAGCACAGCTAGGGGACACAAATCTACTTCTGCCCACACCAGTGCAATAACACTATTGCATTTCTACATGTGTGACAAAAATAATAAAATTGATATTACAGGACTCACTGTATGGGACCAGGGTGATTTGCTGAGTGTGAGCACCAAGGAGATTTTGAGCTGCACATTGGATAAAGATAGGCTCATCTACTCTGTGAAAGTGGAGCTTGCTTGTCACAACATATACTTTTCTGTCATCTTCATAAGTGAAATTTGTTTGCAGATTCATCTCTTCTGAGGTGTTTCCCAGGATCTTAGTAGTTTCCCCCGCACACCTGTTTTTGAAAGCAATTAAAGAGAGTTTGACCAGTATCTCCATCATATTGAGTAATATGTTCCATCTCTACTGTAGCATATTCCTTTGTCTGCGCATCTAAAAATTAGTCCCACTAAAAGTTTCCTCAGCAGTAGGTTCTGTACATTCAGAAGCTCCATGCTTAGCTTCTCAAGCTGTCCTGCTACAGAGTGAATTATTGAACCCAGAGGCATCTGAGCAGCAGCTATTATTCTTATAATTATTTTGCAGTTCTCTCAAAAGTATTTGTGTAAAAAGCATAATGGCCAATAATGGCCCAAAAACAGCCATTGTGAAACCACAGGGATGATCAGGAAAGGTTTGTGAATTTAGCATCTCTTCTTCCACCTCCCCCTTCAAAAATATATGGGATAATGGAACCATCCCAAAACAGGGCTGAATATGCTTAGTAACTATGAAAAGTTGGTGGTCAGTTGAAAAAATGAAAAGAGAGGGGGAGGAATGGAGGATAACCTGCTGGAATTGGGTATATTTGGGGACTTGGAAGGCTGGACAGCAGTACCCCTAGGAATGCACTGAGACATTTTGGTGCATATTTTACTTCTTGTGAGATTCAAATCATATTCTAACAAGCACAAGATCTGAATTTACTCCATGTATAATGAGATTATTAAAAGATTGATCTGCAGCAAAATCCCACAGCAAGTTCTTTCCTGCTGTTCTCCCCACCCAGGGCTTTAAATGCAAAATCATTCAATATGTTTGGTGAAAATGTTCTCCTTACCATTTGTCATTATTACAGGTATACCAGGTAATCTCTGGTTGGGGCATTCCTTCTGTAGTACAGATCACTGTTTGCTCACCATTTGTTTTGTTGCTACTGTCTCTCAGTTCAGTGACTGTAGCTGGGACTGGTTACATTGGAGAAAAGAATATGAGATAACAAATAATTGGTTATCAGGATATACAGTTTTTGCAAGGGAAAGCTTCCTGGAAAATGAACAATACAAAAGGTACTGTCTGAGTTAGAAACATGATGTTTAAATTCACTGCTATATCTTACTCAACTGATATTCCATTTATCCTATACTTTATTTAAAAAATAATAATAAACTGAGTGCTTTTAGTTTCATATCCATACGCCTCTGGAATTAACTTTATTAGGAAATCCCCTAAAGTGCTGGTGACATACACAGTTACCAGTTATTGAGCAATATTACTACTTGGAAGGTTGCAAATAAATGATGCATTATAGTTATGAGCCTGTCAGTAAATTAATGATCACGTTAAATCACAGAAAACAGGGCAATATTAATACCTAATAGTCAGGCTTGTTATTACGCATAAAGTGGTCCTGCATTGAAGACACACTTTAATGCATGCACAGCAATGGGAGAAAATTTCCATCATTCTGCACACACAAAAATGGCAGACTGAAGATGCTATATGATCTTCATTCATGGGAACCACTGCAAATACCTACTATGATAACATGCCACAGTATGATTTTTTTTAACAATTATTGCATAAACAATTTGCTAGGTTGGTTTGCAGTATGCTGAACAATAGCTTTTGAGTAATAATGATTGGGTTTATGCTAAGCCATAATATAGCTTTTCGGCTTCAGATTAGCATGTTGTATGAATCTAGTCAGAACCATTTAGATAAATATGAAGACTACAGACCAAGGGACTTCAAACTTGGCAAGTTTAAGACTTGTGGATTTCAACTCCCAGAATTCCTGAACTAACATATTGGAAGAGGAATTCTAGGAGTTGAAGTCCACAAGTCTTAAAGCTGTCAAGTTTGAAGAACCCTGCTATAGACTATAATCACAATCACTTTGGCTAAAAAGTACAAGGATAAGTAATTGTTAAACTGTGGGAAAGCCATAAAAAAAACTTAAATCCTTTAATTAATTAAATGGTCATAGATAAGCTAATGATCTCCACTTCCTGTTGATATAGAGCAATTTAGCTCATTAACACAGCTTTATCCTAATAAATAATTAAATGTCAAGATGGTACCACAACTTTTTGGTTGAAGCCCTTTTAGTAGTGTTGCACATGTGGCTCTCATAAAAAAAATGGTGCACTGTTATGGCTGCCAATTTAACTTTTAAAAAATTCCATCGTTTCATCCCCCAAAGATGTCCCTGAATGAAATTCTTGTCATGCAATGTTGAGTTTCTTAAGTAGCTTCACTGACTTTGAGCCAGGGAGCTGGACATGGACAATAACACATGACAAAGGAAAGTCTGGAGTAACAACCACACAGCGCACTTGGAAGAAAGAATGCAAAACTGTTCTACTCCTTAATGGGACAATTTCAAGACTCACTAGAAAGTGATGGCTTTTAGGGAAGGAAGAAGCTTTTTGCTCAAGAGGCATAAGAAGCCCTTGAGAATTGTGTCAAATGAAAATTGCACTAGAAGTTAAAATGACCCATTTATTTATTAGACACTAATCTCCCCCAGCAAAAAAAAAAAAAAAAAAAAGACACCCAATCCAAAGATCTGGGAAGTTTAGAATAATAAAAATAAAAGGAATATTAAAACAAAAAGCAATAAAGAATACACTATGGCCCATAAATGTATCTTAGGCATCATAGCCTCCCTTATTAAATAAAAGGTTTTAGCATTTTTTTGAGCAGTGAAACAATGTGAGCCAGGCTCTGGGGACAGAATGTTTTGCAATTTGGAAGTTATCCAAGAGAAGGCCTCTAATTTATACTCCTTTTATTTCTTGCCATTATTCTTTAAGATGGCCTTCCCTATTATTTCTCCAATACTCCAATACCTCCTATTTATGTTTACCTTTTTGGCTAAAAAGGGGAAAATGTGCAATCCTAAATTCTTGTCTTTCAAATCCCATTATACAGATTTTGCAATTTTCTGTCTTGCCTTTGAACCCAATACCGCAGTTCCCTGTTTAGATTTGCAGTCATCCAAACAACCACTAGATGGAAGGTTTTTATTGAACAGCAGGAGAGTATAGAATATATTTGGAAAGCACGACTGATGAAAGCAGCCTCTCTCAATCTCCTTTGTTTTAATAAGATTCCCCTTATCCTTTGATAGCTGCATGAAGGAGCTGCAAGTATTCCAAGGACACCCTACTGCATGCTAATATTCAGCTGTAGCTGATAAAGGAGGAATGTGCAGACATTCACAGCTTGCTTCATTTTCCAAACTGTCCAAACTCTGAAAAGACCATAACAAAAGAGGACAGTCAATGTCTCTGATTCTCCAGATGGCATCGGCCAGAAATAGGATTATGTTCTCAATCAGAGACTCTTACACATGTCTATTCTTCATTCTGCCAGTTTTTGCCAGTGGACTGTCTTTGGATTCTCTCTTTAACATTGACAAGTGATAGCCAATGGCTACAGTTCTTGAACAGAAGTTCCAAGTAGGGGTGTGGTTAGCCTAGGAAGCCACAACTGGTTTTTTTTCTCCCCTATCACCATCCTTGCTCAAGGGGAAACATATTATCTTTGGATAGCCAAGACTATGTGCTAAAATTGGCTCTGAAATAAAGTTATTTTTTTTTTCTTTTTGCAAGAAATCCCATGATATTTTGCATTCCCAAGTCTTATGAGAGTCCAAGGAAATCCTTGACTACTCATTTAGTAACCGGTCAAAGTTATAGCAGACTCTTCACCCCTCAAAAAAACCCTCTACTTATGACCAGGTCCTCAAGTTATAACCGTTATAGCACCTCCATGGTGATTCACCTTACACTTGGTATACTTATGTGAAAATTAACTGACCTGTCCTGGATATTTAAAATATGATTTAAAATAAAGATACATTTAATAAAGTATAATCTTTGCAAAGAAGTTCTTTTGGCTGTAAATAAAACTGATTGCAAGGTGGTGGGCTCACCATTAATCTGCAAATAAAAGGAGAGTTCTTTTACGTCATCTTCATGAAATGCTCGGACAGTGTACAAACCTCCCTCGCTTGCTTTCACCCTTACGAGGGTCAGAGTAGTCTGATACCTGAGGGAGGGAAAAGAATCTTGCAACAGTCAAAATAGTGGAGCTTATATGGGAGCACAAATGATGTTACTTTTCAAAGGGAAAATTTCCACTCAAAGAGAGAAACCCATTTTAGTTAAGCTAGAATGAATTGTGATATTTGACAAACTAGAATTTGCCATCATGTGTTAAATGAGAGCTAACTTAAAAGATACATAGTGTGCCATCTCACTCTGATTTCTAATTTAATAAATATATGTTCCTGGATGCTTGATTTATATTGGACCAATGAATATAAAGAAAGGGAAACAAAAAATATTTTCTTTATCCTTGTATTATTGATATTATCTACTTTTTCCATATAGATGCAAAGCTTTATGAAATCCATTAGTGACACTAGATTTTTCTTAGTAAAGGGAAGACAGATACCTGTCCATGATGTATACAATATATCAATTAAAAATAATAGATGGCTTAATGCTGCATATACTAAAATGTTGAGATGAAACAGTTTACCTGGTTTCTGACAAATTCCTGCTGTTGATAGCAAAATCACTGTTGCTCTCAGAAGTCAGGGGCTTCTTGTTCTGAAACCAATCGATGGTTGGACTTGGATAGGCTTCCATCTGTATCAAAAAGGTGTGACTTTTGTGCAGTTCTGCAAATATGGTCTCATTTAGAACAGTGTGAAAAGTCACAAAGCCACGCTCTAGGTCAGAAAGGGTGAATCAAAAAGACACAAATTGACCTATATTAATTGTTTTGTTTGACAACGTATGTTAATGATGATGAGAGTTCATTGGCACAAATTGATTATTTTAATAAGCAGCATAAAACTATGTGTTTTAAAGGCCCGTGATAGCAAACCTATGGCACACAAAGCCATTTGTGTGGGCACGTGAGACCCAGCCAAACTTACCGGCATTACGCATGCGCGTGTCTCCTAGCTGATTTTTGGCTTGTTTGAGGCCATTTTCACCCTCCTGGAGGCTGAAGGGAAGCCTCTGCAGCCTCGGGAAGCTGAAAAACGGGCCTTCCAGAAATATCGGAAGTGTGGAAACAGGTCCATTTTCAGCCTCCCGAAGCTCCAGAGTCTTTCTTCAAGCCTCTGGGAGGGTGAAAATGGCTCTAGAGGCCCTCCTGGCTCCAGAGGCCCTCCGGAGGCTGAAAACGGGCACTTCTGCTATTCCCAGAAGGCCTGTTTTTCAGCCTCCCAAGGTTTCCCTTGAGCCTCCGGCAGGGTGAAAAAGGCCTCAAATGGGCCGAAAATCAGTTGGCAGCATGGGCAGTGCAGATAAGGGAGAGGGATGGGGGTATTGCACATGCATGCGCAGGGGGAACGGGGTGCATTGCATTGTGGGTGCTGGCACACGCGCATTTTCAGCACACCACAACAAAAAGGTTCACTATCACTGCTATAGGCCATATCAAAATACAAGAATCAAACATGTATTACCAATAAAATCCTATAAAAATAATTTAAAATAAGAATAAAATACAATAATGTAATACATAAATATGTAAAATAGTATAAAGTAACATAAAATTGTATTTCTGTGTCACCCCTACAATCTACCCCAATCAGGCCCACATATGCTGATCTCAATGGGACCATTTTAGTCAGAAACTCTCCTATATTAAATGTTTTCAAATTCTGGCCACACATAATTAGATATGGGAATAGGATTGCTTTCACGTAAAACTGAAGTGAAAATAGTTGATTTAATTGCAAAAGAAATTAAAATACAATTATTTACCAAAATTATTGAAAATAATCTGAATATATGTTTTGATATGAAGCCTCAAAAATATCTTGCAAACCAGTTGTTACATTTTTCTTAAAAGTTGACGATTCAGTTACCTCACTGACAATTTTTGTTGAGCTAGTTGATTGGAAAAACAACATGCAGAGACAATATGTTCTTCAAGTATTGAAAATTTAAATAATTATTGGGTTTACTGAGAACTACCTAGAAATTTTTTTAATATTGCTCCGATGGTACCAATGTTATGCTTGGGAGAAAATCTGGAGTGAGCACTAGAATAGCAAAAAAGTTTTCAAACATCATAATAAGGCACTGCTTAAGCCATCAACTTGTTTTAGATGATTCAATAAAGGAAATAAAGCAAGTAAATCATTTTAAAATATTTATTGATAAAGATATATACTATTTTTTCATCAATCCAATAAGAACCAAACTGAATTTATCAAAATGTCTGAACAACTTGGAATTGAAATTATAAAGATTGGTAGAGTTTAGGAACCAAGATGGGCTGCCTGTAGTTTAAGGTCAACCCTAGCTGTGGAGTGTGTTTATCTAGTGCTACATCACTATTTTCATTCAAATGAAAAATACTTAGATATGACTACCCATTTTGAAAATATATATTTTATGACTGATTTGGCATTGATGATTGTTATTCTAAATCAGTGGTTCTCAACCTGTGTGTCGCAACCCCTTTGGGGGTCAAACGATTTATTGAATTTATATTGCTGCCTATTCACCTGTGGTGACTCAAGGCGGCTTACAGAATATAAAAACACATTTAAAACAATAAAAACTAAAAAAAAAGCAAATAAATTAATAAAGTACAATATAACAAAATTGGCCCCCAATTCCCACCCCTACTCCAACCACAGCAGATCACACAAGCTATTTAATGGGCTCTATCCTGCTCTGGATTTTCCAGGCCTGCTGGCAGAACATGTCTTCAGCAGCTTCCAGAAGAATATTAGAGTGGGAGCCATTCTAATTTCTGGGGGAATGATGTTCCAGAGAGAGGGAGACACTATGGAGAAGGCCCTTCTCCTGGGTCCCACCAGGTATATCTCCCTTGGGGATGGACCTGCAACATTCTCCGCCTCCCCGCTCTGATGGGTTGGGTAGATGTAACCGGCAAGAGATGGTCCCTCAGATAATCTGGTCCCAAGCCATGAAGGGCTTTAAAGATGACAACCAGCACCTTGAATTGCACCTGGACACAAATAGGCAACCAATGCAGGTCCTGCAGGAGAGACCACTGCATTTTGCACCAACTGAAGTTTCTGGATGCTATCTAAGGGCAGCCCCATGTAGATAGTGTTGCAATAGTCAAGATGGGAGGTGACTAGGGCATGAGTGACTGTGAGTAGGGACTGTTGGTCCAGGAAAGGGCGTAACTGGTGTAGAACCCGCAGTTGTGCAAAAGGCCCTCCTGGCCAGGACTGCCACCTGCTCTTTGAGCAGGAGTTGTGAGTCCAGGAAAACCCATAGATGATTTACAGGATCTGTTCGGGATAGTGCCACCCCATCCAAAACCAAAAGTGGCAATTCTCCCTGAGCCAACGAACCCCAAACCCAGAGCCACTCAGTCTTGCAAGGGTTTAGTTTCAACCTGTTGCTCCCCATCCAGCCCTTAACAGCCTCCAGACACTGCAAGTGGGAGGACACAGCAACACTTAACTCACCACGGGCTGAGACATACAGTTGAATATCATCAGTATATAGGTGATACCTCAGTCCATGGTGACATATGATCTCACCCAGTGGCTTCATATAAATGTTGAACAGGAGCGAAGAGAATACCAAGTCTTACAGAAATCAAAATGCATCAAAATTTTAGGCAACTGCAGTAGTAACATTGGCTCATCACCAAGTTAATTCCCTCATATCAAAACCAAGTTTTTGCCTAGGAATTCCTTGATTTTCTTCCCCTTCAACATGAAGCATTATTTTGCGAGCAAATATTTCTCAGTGTTTCTGAATGAACAAAACTATCAGGCAACTAATAAGAAAATACTGTTGTGCTCTTTTTGTGAGCAATTTGAGCGGAAGCTTGGCATATCATCACACAAGGCTTTGTGAAAGAAAACCAGGGTCTGGAACACAATCCCAGTTTAATTAAAAAAGAAAAAACCCCATCCTGTGCCACTTATGCAATCTATATCTTTTCCTGGAAAAAAATAGCTGACATCTTGAGCAAAATATAAGAGATGCCTTGTAATTTTGTTTATAGTCTCTTATGACAAATGTTTATTTCTTAAGCAAAACAAAATGACAGCGGTAAACTGATTTACCCACTACAGGTAGTCCTCGGCTTATGACCACAGTTGAGCCTAGAATTTATGTTGCTAAGTGAAACATTTGTTAAGTGGGTTTTGTCCCTTTTTATGACTTTTCTTGCCACTTTTGTTAAGTGAATCACTGCAATTGTTAAGTTAGTCTGTTAAGCAAATCTGGGTTCTCCATTGATACTGCTTGACAGAAAGTCACAAAAGCAAATCACATGACTCCAGGACATGCAACCGTCATAAATATGAACCAATTGCCAAGCATCTGAGTTTTGATCATTTGACCATGGGGATGCTGCAATGGTTGTAAGTGTGAAAAATGGTCATAAGTCACTTTTCCCAGTGCTGTTGTAACTATGAAGTAAATGTCATTAAATGAACTGTAAGTAGAGGACTACCTGTATTATTATTTTTCAACTGGAATGAATTCAAAGAGATTAGTTTTCCAATGTTGCCTATGAAAATCAGCACTACTGAAATGCCTAAAGCCATAAACGTTATTTCAGGAAGATTTGGTATCAGCCTGGCGACAAAGAAAAAGATTTTGCCTAACATACCAATCACTCTGATGAAGATACTTTGTTCTTCTTGTTGTCCAAAATACGTGTCCCTGGCCTCACATGCATATAGACCCTGATCATCCAAGTCTGCATTGTGAATAGTTAAGGTGGAACTAGTATAATGTTTGTCTCCTGAAACAATGTGCGTCATGGGTTTTACCTCTTTGCCTACCTGTAAAAGACAGTAAAAATAATGTAGTGGAAGTAATACTCTGTACGAGTCCATTTAGAGTTTCCAAAGCTCAGACAAGGAACATAGCCATAGGCTGTCTCAAATGATTAAATGCTTTTATTTAATATATTTTCTTTACGGTGAAAATATGACAATTGTTCCTCTTTTTTTAGCATAGTGCCTGATGGTTGCATGGCACATGTGACACAGAAGATTTCAGTGGAAAACATACAAATAGCAAACCTGAAATATACATGATAAAAGCGCAGTATACCTTTTCCCTTCTCAAGAAGCAGGAGACTAATTCTCTTTTGCAGACACTTCTTTGATGAGGATATTGGATAGTAATGAAAATATAAATCTGCTACTCTGGATGATAAAATGCACATCGTTCTCAGCCTCCATGTTATATTATTTGAAAAAAACATGAGTTGCCACAGAATATCTGTGTTGATATTGACAAGGCAGTATTCCAATCTCAGATACACAGAGGAGAAGTGAAGGGGGAAAAAAGGTCTCTAAATTGCAAAATAATTTGCAAAGTGACCGAGATGAATTAAATACTGAGAAGATGCTGCTGATTTCTGGATCTGAGCTTTAGGATTGGGGAGATAAGCCTTAAAGCATTCTCCTTTAGGGATCTGGGGACTCTCTTGGATTTGCACTCATGCTGTGGACAGTCACATAACTTCAATGATAAGGAGGGCCTTTCATCAGCGTTTGCTGATAATCCAGGTTCACTCCTATCTAAAGGAGAAACACCTGCTTTTGGTAAATCATGTGATAATCACAAGGTTGGTAAATTGTAAAGCTGTTGTTAAGCCAGTGCTTGAAAGTGGATCCAGAAACTGTTGTTGATCAGAAGGCAGAAGCATCCTGGTTGTCTACAATAACCCACCCATTGGAATAGCTTCACTTCTTGCTGGCTCTCGTCTGAGGCCAATTCAAAATGTTCACAATGTGACCAAGCTACTTATTGGACTATTCCCCTATAATTGGCCATTACTTAGGGACTTAAATGTAATTAGCACCAACAGATTAGGCTTTTCCTATGGTGGGGCCAACATGAATGAATTTGGCAGAGTATATACAATATACATTTTGTCATTTTGGCTTTATTGTGATTAGGAAAGAATGTCTGCAGTTCTTTCTGTAATAATTAGGAAAGGAAATGTCTTTGTTTTGCTTAGAGGACCAAATGTTTAATTGCCATTTTGCAGTAATATCTAAGCATATTTCTCTCAGATATCTCAGGGTCTATTTTATTTCCTATGACTAGAATATAATTCTTTATTGGCCTTGTGTGATTGGACACACAAGGAATTTTCTCCGATGCCTAAGTTCTCAGTGTACATACAAGCATCAGGTGATAAATCATGATCATAATGATAATGCAATCATCACGGATCATAAGATGGAAAACTCAGTAATAGCCATAAGATAATAAATAAAACAATCAGCATAAGTCATAACAACAAAGTAATAGTCATAAGATGCTAAAGGAATAGGTCATATGAAAGATAAGGATAAATAATAGTAATACAGCCCTTCTACATGGTTTGATATCAGACAGTGATAAGGGCATAAGACAGTGTTATGGAAATTAGAAAACACAGACACAAATGCAAACGCTCACACAAAGATCCATGTCTACTTGCTTACCATCTGTCCAGGATAACGCCAGGTATAACCGATCAACTCAACGCCTCTTACTGCACATGTCACAATAATATTTTCACCTTGTTTCAAAATAGTTTGCACTGCACTGATAGAAACATTGATGAAGGATGAAGGAAAAGGAACTGTAAAAGAACCAAACTAGTGAATAGAGAAGAAAGTTAGCTCACAGCAACTTATATGAAAAAAAAAAAAAAAACAATTTCAGCAATCTCAATCAATATGCCGCTGTCTCAGAGTGAGAAAATAGTTTTCTGTGGGTTTCACAGCATGGACAATTTGAAAACTTCAATATTAATAAAGCATAAGATGTTAACAGTGAATAATAACTACCGTAGTACAGAACTACAAAAGGCTCTAAAGTGGAGTTCTTGATGCTCTCTGGTTTAGTTGTTTGCTTGCAGATTTTTTATTACCCAACTAGGTAACACCCTCAGGCTGATGATGTTACTTAGTTGGGTAATAAATTGTCTGCAAGCAAACAACGAAACTCAGAGAGCACCAAGGATTCCATATTCAATCCTGAGGTAGATATATTCTCTTCTATTTGAACCTAAAATCTTAAAATCTTGTGGAGAACAGGACAAAGGCCTTCGCCTGGCATTGGACTTAATCACAGTGGAGATCTGAGTATATTTCTCATCTGGCAAATCAACAAGGTGACTTGACATGACCATTCCCTCAATTTCAGACTGAAAGAATGTCAGAAAAAAAATTCACATTATAATAATCAGACAAATGCCCAAATGCAAAGCAACTTAAATATTATCGCTTAGATCAAACAGATTCAGCCTCCTATCACAGACATATCAGCCCTGCTCAAGTGCCAAAAAGTAGTCCATTATTTTGGCAAGTAATGATGTAACTTCCACTGCAACATGTTCACTTCTCAGTTGTTTAATGAATGTGCTCTCACTTAAAACAGAAGTATTTTTTCCAAAGGAAGTAAAGATGGATCTCTTTGCAAAGCTTGCTCAACATTTTTAGTGAAGCAGATACACTTGCTGAGTGGCGCAGTAGTTAGAATGCAGTATTGCAGGGCAATTCTGCTGACTGCTGGCAGTTTGCATTTGATTGGCTCAAGGTTGACTCAGCCTTCCATCCTTCCAAGGTCAGTAAAATGAGGACCCAGATTGTTGGAGTCAATATGCTGACTCTGCTTGGAGAGTGCTGTAAAGCACTATATAAAGCTAAGTGCTATTCCCAATGCACTCCTATCTAGGATGATGTCTTGTTTTCATTCAGAGAATCCTTTCTGCTCCACATACTGGTTAATGCTATGCATAATAATGAAAACATGTAAACATTGATGCAAGATTCACCTTGGATAGTGTAGACATAGAATGTTTCAGACTCAAACTCTTCATCTTCTATCATTGCCTTGCAGATATAGGTCCTGTCTTCAAACCATCCTTTAAAGCCTTGTTGTGGAAAATACATTCCAGGGACTGGATCATTAACCCTCTTTTCATGAAGAGATACTGTGGCATTGGGGTTTGTCACACGGCAAGGAATAATGACTTCACCATAACCTGGGCTGAACACAAAGGTCTCTTCAGGGATGCTTGGTAGGAAAGGCATGGAGAGATCTGTGAAGAAGAATGGAGAGAAGCTGGTTTTGACATTGATTAGGGAGGTATCTAAATCACAAAAACTGAAGACAGATTATTGATTACCTCTTAGATGAAATAAGGGATACACTTGTGACCAGAGCAGCTCAGTATGGAATGTGGAAGAGAAATGCAACAATGACATTTTCTCTGCAGAGAGATGTGGCTTGGTTCCTCTCGATTATATCATTCCATGGTATAATAGATGTGTGTATGTTTTGGGGTTTAGCATGTGTATAAGTGTATGAGTACATATACATGTACATTTCCATAGCTGGTATAGTAGGCATTGGGTTTAAACAGGCTGTAAGGTTGTAATTTTTATATATGGAGGCAGAGGAATTTATCTCAAAGAAAAAACCCTGTGTCTTAATCCTGTATTGACACCATAGATGGGTTTAAAGGAGGAACAGGATTCTTGCCTCCATCTCAAAGTCTTTATTCTCATAGATGAAATTTGTAGGGTCTCCATTACAGTAGTGGCCACAGCCAAAGCCAAAAGGTATGCAGTATATAAAAAACAAAAGAAAGATTTACTTCTAGGCATTCTACTTCAACTCTTGAAGGCCCTCCCCATCAGGTAGATGATAGCAGGAAGAAGAAAATACTGTATTATTAATATTCTAGGAAAAGTAGTGTGGCCTGGAAAATGTGTAAATTTGACTGAGTTATCTGGAAAGCCATGTTTGCATCCACAACAGAGTCCTTGGTTTTTTTCCCTGCATTTTCTGTTCATTCCACAGAAACAAATACCTGCATGTGCATGAAGCATAAGTTACATGATTAAAAGTATCAAAGTTGTGCAATCGCCAATACCTGGTACAAAAACGTAGATGGACTTTCCATCCAGGGCTTGATCGTTGGTACAGGAATATTCACCTGTGTTCAAACCAGTCAAGTTCCTTAATGTGAGGGTGTTGATAAAAATGGTGCCCCTTTTCTCCAGGACAGTGTCTAATTTGGTATGCTTGTTGTCTGTTTTCCAGATAACCTCGTTGTGGCTTGAACATTTCAGGGTAAAATCAGTGTAGAGGTCAAGGACAACTTCGTGAGCACTGGGAGTAATTTCCAGGGAGCTGATTTCTTTCGCACCTTTAAGAGATCATTTGGAAATGAAATGAGCAAGTGACAGAACATAGGGCATCGCGAAATAATGTACAGAGATGAATGTAAGGACAGGGATAAAAACAAAGCAACATCTTTCTGAATAATCTAAACATTAGAGTTGCTTGAAAAGCAAAATAATTTTCCATTTGGAGGCAGGGGTTAGAGGCCAGCCAGTCAAGATATTTGATAAAAACTGAATTCATAGTCACGAATGAAAGGGTCTTGTTTTCCATCTAATGCCTTTTCCTTCTAGGAAGATCCTGAGATTGGACTCCAGCAGAACAATAAATTGTCAGTAATTGCACGATGTGAGTATAATTCAGGCATTGTGTACAGAACAACTGGAAAACTCCAGTATAATAAGGATTTTTTTTTCTTCCTAGAATGTGGCATATTCTGGCCCATTAATTTTGACCCCTGTTACTGAAGTGTCTGCTGCGGTTTGTGTTAAAGAAATCTAAACAAGCTAAGGATGTGAAATGAAAATGAAAATTGCCAGGAAATCCATGGGAAACGATACCATAGACAGCATTTTCCTGAATTGCTTCCTACAAATCTTAATAATGTGCCTCTTTTCTCTGCTGGCAGAAGCACCAGCCATACAACTCACCTCTTTCAAACCTCCACGTCCTTTCCTAAATAGACACTTCTTACAGTTGAGTCACCAATCAGAAGATGGCTTTTATTTTTGGATAACCTACTCACCACATATTGCTGCTTTACAACACCTGCAAGCCTTCCTTATCCAAGACCTCTTTTTCCTTGCAGACTACAATCCTCTGCCTAGTTCAGTCATCACCACCACAAACAGCTGAACCTGCCACCTTAATATCCCTGAGAAGTTCAGTAGGAACACTTAACTATTATGCAGGGACATACCAAAAGCATCATGTTTATGATCTACAGCTCTCACCCAGCCAGATCCAACAGTTGTCCATACTGTCCTTCTCCTGCAGGGTCTTTGTAGAAGAAGGGGTTGATAAGAGGAGCAATTCAAAACATACCAGCTGAATCAGCTACCTAATTTCAGCCTGAAGAGCACAAACTAAAGACTCTAGACACGCAATCTGTCCATGTAAATTAGCAATTTTTCATACAAATAGGACAGTGCCCAAACTTTTAAAAAAGTCCTATTGGAACTTGAAAAAGTCCTACTACAAAACAAGCACTGCAATGAGCTAAACATTCTAAAAATAAATTGCAATCACAGAAGCACCTACCAAGGATGAATTACTGCTGTTTTCAAATTACTGCTGTTTTTAAGACTACACTTGCTCAGATGCACACATCTGGTCAGAGGTCCTCACAATGAGTAACTTCACTAAGTTATGTTCAGAGAGTAACTTTAGAGAGTCGAAGCTACAAGATTCATGTGCAGTGAAGAATTTATCACTGCCTGAACCCAATTGGCTGCCATGTCCTGGAAACTTTCATCAACCAGGAGGGACAAGTTCAAATTGATAGGTGGTTGCACTGATGTCCTTGAGGACCCTGTCCACTTCATCAAGTCCAACAGGATTTGCACTATTCTCAGATCAAGATCTTTCCTCAGGTATCTCACATGGATCTGTACTATGTATGGATTCCAACTGGGAACGAACCCAAGTGATTCTGTCTGTCAGAACAAAAGATGTTCAAAGATGTTCACCACATTCCTAAAGATATTCACCACAGTTCTCCTGTCCCATTAGGGACTTGGTGATCCTGAACATGGCTGCTGGAGGACACCCTTTGGCCACAATAAGGGTGGAGAAATAGTAACTTTTTGCCACTATTACCACCACAAGCAGCTCTAAGTGTTATCTAGTTGGAGTCATCCTTCATTTTCTTCCAGTGACACTGTAAGTGTGTTTTAACACTTTTCTGAACCTTCAGCTCCTCTATAAACCATGGAAGAGTTGGGAGTGATGGATCACGAGAGGTCACACAGGCATGGTCCTGTCCAAAATCATGGCTGCCCTTTGATTCCATGACATAACCAGAATTTTGGCAGGAACATGCAACAACCTCCCTCCCCCCACTGGATATTCCCCATTTCCCTATGGAAGCCATTTTGTTGACATTAGTTGCCAGGGACAGATTGATCAAATGGGTCTGGTCTCCCTGTGGAGAGAACAGCATAAGAAAATCTGAAGGCAAATAAGGCATGATCTCACCATGACATGGGGGATACCAATAGGTTATTCCCCACTAATCATGTTGCCATTGCTCCAACAAGCAGATCATATCTTGCATGTATCCCAAATTGGACTTGAGATTATTTGGATTAGGCCCATGGCTTCTATGGTAGTCATGATCTCCTGTGCCTCTTCCAAGGCCGTACCCACAGATGGCAGATTGAAGTCCCCCAGGACTATAAGCCTGGAAAACTCCACTACTAACCCTGAGATGGCCTCCAGCAGCTCAGGCAGGGAAACTTTTATGCAGCAGGAAGGCTGGTACAGTAGGTAACACTCCCACCTGATCTCAATAGCTCAGCTTCAGGAACAGGTCCCATAAGCCCAGTTTCCCAAGCCCAAACCAACTTGGGAAGCACGGCCCCTGAAGGCCAAAAGAGTTTCTCAAATGACCACTGCCATTTTTCCTCTCCTATACTGGGGTCTTGGCTGGTGCCAAACCCTAACCCAGCTGGGCACATCTCTGAGAGCAGAGCTATTCTCTGCCAGGTC
The DNA here is from genome assembly GCA_033807585.1 of Hydrophis major. NCBI lineage: Eukaryota > Metazoa > Chordata > Lepidosauria > Squamata > Elapidae > Hydrophis > Hydrophis major. Next base: position 131,943,549 of record CM066329.1, on the reverse strand, counting down.
TCAGTGATTGTGCTAGGTCAACTTGCTCTTCCTTACTACTAACTGACCTGGCATTCATTAGAAACAACTAAACCACAAGGCCTCCAAGGATTTCCAGGGTCTGGGAGTGAGCTCAGGGTGCCAGAACATGCTGTTGGTACTAATCACTGGTGGCATCATCTGCTGCAATGGCCTGCCCTATGGCTCACATAACTACCCATACCCGTCAGCATCATTATGTTTTGCCATGCCCAGGAGCCCACAAGATGGTCTTCGCCCTCCGATCCTGATTTCCCTCCTTTTGGGCCACGGGATTTGCCATTCCCATCATTCACTCCATATTCACTCCCTCAGACACCTTCAGTTAGTGGACCTCAGCTCCATAAAACTCTGAATTCAACTCAAAAAAGTATTAAGAGCTCCTCCTTTTTAAAATAAACAAATGCCTTAGTTTGCTTTTACTTTTCCCACATCTAAACAGACTTCGGACTGGTCTGCAGAATATTCTCTTCAAACAGAATTCTCACCCTGTTCTTGACTGTTATTTTATTTACAAAATTAAAAGATGAAAAGGTATAATTATTGCAGAAATAAAATAGGGTGTAGAAAGTCAGCAATAGAACTTAAGCACTAAAATTTAGGGATGGGATTTAAGACAGCAACGGTGGCAGAGCTCTTGGAAACTAGAAGCTGTTGTGTTGATTCATTTTATGTCAAGGCTCTTCATCTTTATTTTGTGAGTCCCCAGCCTTAAGGATGTCTCTGAGACAGTTTCTCTAGCTGCCTTGAGTCTTTCAGTTTATTTAACAGACCACTGCAGGAAACCCATGTAACTTTCAGGTTCCGAAAATGATCCCAACTCATGAACTGCAATGTGTCTGTGGCCTACCAATACTCAACTGCTCTTTCTTTCCTTCTTTTGAGAGAAGGAAAAGAAGAAGGCTGAAAAAACAAATAAAGAGTTTCAAGTAAACAGAGGCATGTCCAATGAATCCTAGGTTTGTCATCTGAGAAGATGGAAATTTCACAGGATAATTTTTGGTATCTGATTTTGCCTTATCTTCATTAAAACACCTGCTAAAGATGTAGAAGTCAGCTGAGAAAGTTTATGTTTATTATCCTGGACTCATCTTTAGTAAAACAATTAGAAAAAGAAAATTGGACTATTCATGGTAAAAATGGAGATAGTGTACAAACCAGTTGTTAGAATTATTTTTAGAAACAATATTTGTGTTCCTACTGAAACAAAGCACAGTGTTATCAACTGAATTGGATTCAGAGAAAAAGATATCAATTCAACATATAAGGGCTTTTTTCCCAATTTTCCTGAAGGCATTAATCTTTCTATCCTCAGGATTAGGGAAGCTTCTAAAACAGATTTAACAGATAATCAGAGTTGGAAGGGACCTTGTAGGTCCAACCCACCGCCCAAATGGGAGACCCTACACCATTTCTGACAAATGGCAGTCCAATCTCTTCTTGAAAGTCTCAAGTGATGGTGCTCCCACAACTTCCTAGGGCAAGCTGTTCCATTGGTTGATTGTTCTCACTGTCAGAAAGTTTCTCCTTATTTCCAGGTTAAATCTCTCCTTGTTCAGTTTCCATCCATGATTCCTTGTCTGGCCTACAGGCGTTTTAGAAAATAGCTTGACTCCTTCGCTCCTGTGGCAGCCCCTCAAATATTGGAAGATTGCTATCATGTCTCTCCTGGTCCTTCTCTTCACCAGACTAGCCAGTAGTCTGGCAAACTCTGCCTGTCCCATGCACAAGCACAAATGGTTTGCATATACAGTAGGGCTTCTATCTTTGAACTCCAACTTTGATTATATCTAATACCACCACCCTTAGGGTGACTATCCAAAAGTGGTGATCAACATTGAAATAATTTTTCATGGAAATGAATGGGACTTACATATTAAATGGACAGTGAATTGGTTGACTTTTATTTAATATAACAAATTCTGCAAGCCTGAGTTACAGAAGTGTACGTGTGTATGCATGCATGTGCACACAAGGCAACGTGCATGTTGCAGCTGAGAAGCAAATGCTATTCTTTAAAGATGTCAAAGCAATTGTATATGGGCAATAAAGTCACAAAATGTGATTCGGAAGAATTTCTTTTTTCTCTACATGAAAGATAGCCAATCACAGCTTATTTCTATACAAAATGGAAGCTTTGTGAGCACTTTACATAGAAGCATTTGAACATCCATAATATGCCCAAATGTTTGCTTACTTGTGAGGAAGAGGACCAAGAAGACTAGCATCTTCTGCAAGAAAGCAGGCATCGTTGCCGTCAGTTCTGTTTCATGCAATATCCTGTAAAAAGAAAACCCAAACCAGTGATGCATACGAATCTGGAGAGTGGTAGTATATGCCATGGCCATGGGTAGATTAATAAATATTGATACATTAGAATCATATTAATACAATGAATGAATGACTAATTTGTTCCTTTCTTTAGGGTTGTGTATGGCAGCCAAGGTAGTGACTATCTGCTTTAATGGAGAAAAGCAATGGGCAAATAAAATTCCTTGCCCTAACCTTGGCTTTAATTTGAACAATCAGTATTAGTGCCAAGTGTCTCCACAATGCAAATCGTTGGACTTGGTACTGATTTTAAAAAAATAGACAATGTCGCTTGCTTTTTTACTCTCTTCAGAATATTGGCTTAATAGGGCTTAGCGTTCATTGTTGTGGGAAGTCACAAAATCCAAGTAGCAGCTTGAAGCCATTACTGCTGACTGCACGACTGTAGTTTTGGAAAAGTGCTGGCACTGAATCATAACCACAGCTTCCCAATGTAATGAGATAAGAAGCATCTTGTGACTATTTTTCATAATTTCTTACGTCATCTGAGGTCAATTTACTTTACAATTCGGACATAGCAGCTGAATGAGGTATATATCTATGAAAACCACTATATCTAACCCCACCCTTTTTTTGTATTCATATTCTTGAGTTTCACACATGTTCTCTAGATGGATGACAACGAATGCTTTGAACTTGGAGATAAATAAGTTCTAGAGCTCTGAAGTCCCTTTTCTTGTCTTGGGAACAGTGTGTGTGTTTATGTGAGTATGCTCATGCAAAGTGCCCATAAGTAAATCATGTTTTCCATTTCATAAATGAAAAATTGAACACCAAAAAACTAGACTGAGCAGACCACTTTCTCAGGTACAGTCAAATTCTTATGGCTGGGGTCTGTATCATTTTCCAGATGGAAGAACACCAACAAGAAAAAGGATTTGGAGGAAAAAAATTGCATCATACTAGGAAACTCTTTTGCAACTATACTTAGTTTTGAAGAGAGTGTAATAAAGAACTTGTGATACCATCATCTGATACTATTGATAGCTCCTGGTATTCCAGCTCCTTAAGCATATTTATTTGCCTTCTCAACAGTTTCATACACAAATCTAGAAATATAATAGGATTGCAAGGCTATGCCAGGTGTGTCAAACTCACATCATCACAATCATGTGATGTATCAGGACTTTTTTCCCCTTCACTAAACCGGGTGACACATCTGGGCAGTGGGCCATGAGTTTGACACCCCTGCTCTATGTAGATTCTGCAAAGAAAACTATATTCCCTTCACATTTAACCACAGCTTCTTCTGGCAGCCTAACAACTGTACAAATGTAATGGAGGGTACAAATCCTTCAACATGAAACAAATCCTGTTAGGTCTGCCTGCCTGCCTATCTACCTACCTACCTACCATCTATCTATCTATTTTTCACATCTCTCTCAAAAGAGATAATTAAAAAGCTTTAAAGCTTCACTTTGTTCCCACTAAACTCAGACATGGGAGGGATATAAAGTTTATCAGATGACAGTACATTGACGGTTCTAGTTACCGTCAACATTACATTGACAGTATTTTGAAAAAAATTTTTTTACTATGTCTCTGAAAATTATGAAATGGAAACTATCCTTTCAATCCAAGCACAGAGGTAAAAATATAAAGTGAATGGAAAGTATTGATCATGAATTCCTATTACTATCAACTGTAACATGTAACATCTGTTCCAACTGGTGCTAATCATTATTATGCAGATGCATCATGTAGCAATATAAAAGCCTGAGAAACCCTGGAAAGGCCAGTAGGACTTACATTTTGGATTTAAAAGCAAAAAGTTGCTTCCTGAGGAGTAGCTCCTGGATGATCTCCAGAAGGAGCTGCAGACAGCTTCTATATGCACTGGGGATGACTTTTTTTGTGGCCCACCAAAATTTTCTCATGGTCCACCAGTGGGCCGCAGCCCACCAGTTGATGACCGCTGTTCCAGATGCCTGTGATGACCCAGGGCATGGCACAAAGGCAACACAATCAGATAATCAGTAGGAGTCCCTTTATTAGCTCCAACTTTGCCCCCAATGTCCTGGTTACCTTCTGGCTAGAAAAAACTCTTCCAGCAACAGCCTTTGACTTTAGAGAATCAAGTCTAAAACATGGTCAACAAAAACTGTAACTATAAGTCCAATCAAGGCAAAATGAAGTAATTAGTTTGACAGAGCAGGAGCAAGAATTTCAGACATGAATACACAGCAATAACTCAACATGGTTGGGAAGACACCAGGAACACAGATAAGCAAAGTCAACACAAGATAAACTCACATTTGCTCCCAGCAGTTGCCACACTCAGCATGCATCTCTTTTAAACTCCCTCCCCAGCTGTGGCTAATGAAGGGAATCAGGGCCCTTTCCTCCTCCATAAGCCACACAACCCATGTTGCTCTCTTCTTCATTCCTCCCTATGTGCCCTAGGATGAAGAGGGGGTGGGCTTGAGTCTTCCTCTGACCTCTCTCTCCCTTGTTCTATCTCTCCCTTGTTCTACCTCTCCCCTGCTCTGCCCAGCCAGATTTTGCATTTCCCCAGTTTCCTCCACAGCCAATGGAGCCACACTCCCACTCCCTGTCAGCTGTTCATCTTCCTCCTCGGGAGCATGACAATGCCCCAAAGGGATGGAGTTGTAGCATGAGGGCTCAAGGCTTCCTTTGCTATTCTGAAGAAACTGGCAATTTAACGTGGACTATATGCTGAGGACCACAGAATGATGTAAGAAACAGTATCTTAGAAGCAGCTATTAAAAACAGTAGAATTAGCTTGGGAAATAAATGGCTGCTAACTGCCTACTGTTAAAGGGGAGAGATTTTACAGTTTTGAAGATTAACCTGAAAATTATCTGCAGCTAGGAAGGGGCTACTTGCCTATGAATCTAACTCTTTCTGTTAACTTAAGCAAAACTTTTTATTTTGCATAGATCTAGATATCCTGAGTTGTAGCTATTTCTACAACTGGACATCTTTTTCTTTAAAAAAGCGACTCCTTTATGCTTAGATAGTAGTATCCCTTTAATTTAAACTGCACATTGCACTAATGGCCTTCTGGGGTGACCTTTATTTTTCAGGAATTAAGGAACAGCAACAGGATGAAGCACAAGCAGAAGAGTGTGTAACCTTTCTCTGTCCCAGGCCCTAACTGTTCTCCCTGAAATTCCTTTTTAATACAAGAAGAAAATGCCTTTGCAGCAGCCTTTAAATTTGCTTAATAAACGTTGATCATGCTATTTACCAGGTTGGGCTTCAAAAATTTTAGCTGCTGGGTGGGCATGGCCATGGTGGGTGTGGCCTATTTGGCCTCCTGCACCATAGTGTGTGTGTGGGGGGGTGTTTTTGCCCTCCCTGGGCTCCGGAGGTTTTCCTTGAGCCTCTGGGAGAGCAAAAACAGCCTCCTCAGACTCTGGAGGCTGCCTGGAAGCTGGAAACGGGCCCATTGCTGGCCTATACCCAAACTCAGGGTGGGGTTCGAGCCTCTGTGCATGCCTTGCACTTATGTGCATCCAAAACGGGGCTGTGTAGGGACTTCCTGGGAGGGGAAGGACAGGGTGGGTGAGGCCAGCCAGGAGTGGGATTTGGGGGTTTTCCAAACTGCACAAAACCTTAGCTAGGGACTCTCCTGAATCCCTGCGAACCCCAGCAGCCCACCCCTGGCTATTACCTTATTATTTCCAATACTGGGGTGCACTTCACAGTCTAGGTTTCAGGGAGAACTGAAAGACTACGAGGATGTGAACATTTTTTGATTTTGATGGAAGTAAACCAGACCCAAATTTTAATGCAACCACAGAATGTGGGTGTCAGGTTTTGAACCACGGCATACTATGGGCTGTTGGTTGTATGCTCAGCATGCTAGAGAAATAAATACTTAAACGATATATGATCATCATCTATTTTTGTCTTGCTCAGCTTGAATTAATTGATTTACCAGTAAATCCCAATGTGTTTCTGATTTATTCAGCAACTTTCCCCCCAAAAGCCTTGGGATTCTTTCTTTTCCTGCTTTCCCAGGTTTTGTCTACAAGAAGAATTTATTTCCTGTTTATTTAGCTTTGGGAACAATTTTGTGCCCTAAATTGCCTAACTGCATCTACATCTAAATCCACTCAAAATAATCCTGACTTAAACTAAGTGTCTTACTGTACAACACTCAGCTCAGAGTTATTTCCACTATAATCTGAATTTATGAACAGATTCTATATTTCCTCCTAATTTTTCCCAGACTAAAATTCTACAATGTTATGGCAGATGAAAAGAATATATATTTCATTTATTCAGAACAAGTTCAAATACTGCTATTGAAGTTTTCTTATCTGATGCATTTAAGAAAACTAATAAGCTATCACTAAAAAAAATTAGAGCTGTATGTTGGGTCATCATGGCCATTGTTTGGCAAAAATGAACTTCAGGCAGCATCAAACTGATACTAAAATTTCTATATGAACACAAAGAGCAGCAGCTAAAAATGATACAATCCAATTAAAACTTCTAAAAGTTATGACAAATAATGGGCACATAATTTGAAAATTTGTTCTGTTCTCTGACATAACGTCATATTGTAAGTAGCCTTGGTGGCACAGTGGTTAGAATACAGTATTGCAGGGTACTTCTGCTGCCTGCCTGCTACCTGCAATTTGGCAGTTCAAATCTCACCAGGTTCAGGGTTTAACTCAGCTTTCCTTTCTTCCAAGGTTTGTAAAATGAGGACTTAGATCATTGGGGGCAATATACTGACTCTGTAAACTGCTTAGAGAGGATTGTAAAGTTCTGTGAAGCAGTATAGAAGTCTAAGTACTATTACTATGTAAGTTTAGTGGGGCAATACTGCAGGTTTAGTTTACCATTAAAAGGATAATCTCTTTACCTGTCCAAACATATATGGCAAAGGGACAGGAAAGATAACTGTCCCAAGTGACTTTGATCTTAAGAGAGAATACATGTAGCTTGTCAATCTCAGGGGACAGTCTGAACAGTCCATTCTGAATAGGTGGTACACACTTGCTAAGAAATAGAACAGCCTAAATATCCAAGAGTGAAACTCCCATTCTCTGGTACTACTTTTGTAACTTCAATTACAACTAACTAATAGAAGCAAGTACAGTTGACAAATAACAGTTTATCAAAACAGTTTGTAAAAACATATCTCTTCTAACAGTTTGTAAAACATACAAGCATCTCTTCACCCATGTGTGTGATTGTGGAAAGTAAAGGAAACAAGGAAATATAAAATATTAAGAAAAAATTGAGCTGTATTATGGAAGAGGATATGGAATTACAAATGTGAATTGAACAAGTATTAGTACGTTTATACTTGGAGACAATATAAAGAAATGCTTGTAAGAATAAGCATTAGTTGTGCTGATCCTGATACAGATTGTACAAGATTAAACAAGTTGGTTCTTGCATCAGTTTTGTATTTATGTAAAGAATCAAGTTGCCAAAACTGCTACTTGTCAACTGTACTTGCTTCTATTAGTTAGTTATAATTGAAGTTACCAAAAGTAGTACCAGAGAATGGGAGTATCACTCTTGGATATTTTGGTTCTTCCATTTTTTATCTGTTGTAGTGGAGGGCCTCCAATATGCAGAATGTAAGACAATGGTTTTTTTATTAAATCCTTCTCTTCAACTTCTTTTTCCAATTTTGACTTGGTGAGAAAGACAATAAAGTGACTGACTCCTCTTACGAGAGCACTCTATCTCTATTTCCCCAAAAAGTTCAGCATGCCACATTATCCACAGACAAGCAATATTTCCAACACTTGAAAAAGTGCCTCTTTCTGGCCACTCCTGTTATTTATATAAAAGGTTTTAAAGAGTAGTTCTAGAATCCATGTTTCATTCAAAAGCCATATGGATCCCATCAAACGCTGTCTTTTGACCTTGCCAGACAGAATACAAATAATTAGCGTCATACATTTGCATCTGGAGATAGGGAGGCGTATCAGGGAGTTGAGGTTGCCTCTGGATAAGCAAGACATGATAACAAGGGTTTTTAATGATAAACAGTACTTGAGTTACCCTGGGAAAAAAGAATTGAGAAGAAATTACTGTGAAAAGATGGCAATGCTTGCAAGCATTGCAGAATCAGTGGAAACTGAAGCAAAGCTAGATAATGTTGACCATGCTTATATTAATATGCAAATATTTACAACCCCGGATCTTATTAAAGCAGAACTTTTTAAAAAATCTCTTTAGGCATCTTTTAGTATCTCTTTTTCAATTCCAATCTGTGGGTGATCAGAAGATGGAAGTTTGGGCAAACACATATTTTCTTATTGTACTATATACTGTATTAAGTTACATCAAATGGAATCTCACAGGTCCATCTAATGTCCTGCCCCAAAGTGACCAACTAGGTCATCATAGGAAGCCTAACAATAGGATACGAGTGCTGTTCGCTTTATATTCCACAGTGACTAATGCTCTGAGGCATCCTTTCCTCTTAACCTAGAGGGAATGTATAATATATAGTTCCGTTCCTAGCAGTCATTGAGAACCTCCATGAACTTTTAGACACTCCAATATGGTCTCCATCTTTGCATATTGGGGCATTAATCTTTACAGCTTAATTATGTGCTATCCAAAGAAGAACTTCCTTTTATATGTCCCAAATTGCTCACTATTGTTTCACTTAGTAAAAAATGGGTTTTAGGTATTACAAGGTGCTTTAGTTTAGTACTGGAACTCTTATATTGTGGGTCAGTTGGGTGAGCATATAAGTACATTTATTAAATAAATAAATAAATAAATAAATAAATAAATAAATAAATAAATAAATAAATAAATAAATAAATAAATAAATAAATAAATAAAAGTGTTACATTGGTTTGAGTAAATATCTGGGTACAATTCAAAAGGTTGCTTTTTACCTAGAAAGCCTATATGGCATTGTTCTCGGGTTTCTGCTGGACTGACATCTCTAACTAAAATTGATCTCTCTTATCCATGCATATCAAGATAACCTGCTTAAAATTTCTCATTATCACCATTATCATAAGTAAGGTGGACTGAGATTTATAGGAACTGTTTCTCTGTGGCCACACCTGTATTATGGCAGAGCCTCATTTATAGATGGTTGAGATGACACCAGCGAATGACCTATTAATGGTCTTTATTGGGTTAAAAGTAAAGGCAAAGGTTCCTGTCACCTTCAAGATTTTCTCCCTTTGCTCTGCAACTTTCAACTGTCATAAGTAACAGGGGTAGGAGGGGGCAATGGTTATGGGAAACAACTCCAAAGTTTCTTGGGATTTACTAATTTTTACCATCAATTTATCCCTGCTTTCGCGAAGATTGCAATGCCTATCACAAATCTCCTAAAAACCAAAGGAGAAATGAAACCGAAGCCTAGTAAACCACTGGAGTGGTCCATGGAATGTCAAGCCACTTTTGAGAAGCTGAAACGACTGTTTGCTGCTGAACCAGTACTCAAGCACCCGGATATGGACGTTCCTTTTGTAATCCAAGCTGATGCAAGTGATGTAGCAGTCGAGGTGGTGTTACTACAAGCAAACGAGACAGCGACTCGGCAACTGTGTGCATATACTTCCCGTAAACTGAAACTGAAAGAAGATGGGCCATCTGGGAAAAAGAAGCTTTTGCAGTTCGCTGGGCTCTGTTAACCTGGAGGCATTTCTTAGAAGGGGTGAAACACCCATTTGAGGTGTGGACGGATCATAAAAATTTGGAGGCTTTAAAAATGCCTCGGAAGCTGTCTCCCAAGCAAGTTCACTGGGCACAGTACTTTAAGCGCTTTAATTTTTCACTGAAGTACATTCCCGGGGGAAGAACTTCATGGTGGATGCTTTATCTAGATTACCTCAATATAATAGTGCTCGCCAAGAAGTAGTACGGCCTATTGTCCCAACCAAACAGTTGGCAGCTCCAGTGGTTACCAGAGCCCAGAAGAAGAAGGAGGTTGATTTATCAAATGATTTGACTGCACAATTAAGAGATGCTCTAAAACTTGATGATTGGTTCCTTGCTCACTCCAATAACTGTACGGTTAGAGATGGATTGGCATGGGTGAGGGCCAAATTATATTTGCCAGCAAAGCTGAGAAACCAAATATTACAGCAAGCTCATGACTCTAAAGCTGCTGGAGATTTTGGATTCATGAAAACCTTACACTTGGTTAAAAGGCAATTTTGGTGGCCTACCTTGAAAAAGGACATTGAGACTTATGTGGATAGCTGTCCTATCTGTGCCTCAGCCAAAGAGCCTCCTGGTAAACCAGCAGGCTTACTACTTAAAATGTGGCTAGACCAATGGCTCCATGGAAGGAAATTTCTATGGATTTTATAGTGGAATTACCTGAAAGTGGGGGGAATACAGTTATTTGGGTAGTAACTGACTTGTTTTCCAAACAGGTACATTTCATACCTTGTCTGAAAATCCCATCTGCGAAAACATTGGCTAAACTGTTTATTTTACATATCTACAGGTTACATGGAGTTCCTGAACACATAATCTCACACAGGGGTGTCCAGTTTACCTCAAACTTTTGAAAGGAGTTCCTGAAGTTATTAGGCTCTGTCCAGGGCTTAAGCTCCGCCCACCACCCACAAACCAATGGGGCTTTTGAGAGAACTAACTCGATATTGGAACAATATCTTCGATATTATATAAATTATCAGCAAGATAATTGGGCTGACCTATTGCCATTTGCTGAGGTGGCATATAATAATTTGGTACATAGTAATGCTGGGTTTACTCCGTTTAAAGTGGCTTTGGGACAAGACTTTGTTCTCATACCCAAGCTTCCACAGGAGAAACCTAACATTCAGTCATTAAATGAATGGATAACACAGCTCCAGCTTACGTGGCCGGTTACCCGTAAAGCATTAGATGATGCTCATCAAGCTCATAAAAAATTTGCAGACAAAAAGAGAACTCCACAAAAACCATATCAAGTGGGTGACAAGGTCTTTTTATCCACCAGGTATTTTCAGACCACACAAAAGTCAAAAAAGCTTGGATCTAAGTATGTTGGACCCTTCTCAATTGAACGAATTGAGAACCCTGTGGCAGTCCAACTGAAATTACCAAAAACTCTTTGACGGATCCACCCTGTTTTCCATGTTAGTTTATTAAAACCTGAACATATCTCCGACTTAAGACCAACTCAGGTTGATCCCCCTGTACCATTACTAATTGAAGGTGAACAACATTTTGAAGTTAAAGAAATTTTGGATTCTTGAAAACAAAGGGGTCGACTCCAATATTTGGTTGCTTGGAAATATTTTCCTCCTTCCCAGGCTGAGTGGGTGAATGAGAAGGATGTTAGAGCTCCTACACTTCTCAAGGCATTTTGTACTAAATATCCTGATAAACCCTAAAAATCAGTATGATGCTGTTACATGTGTATTTTCTATTACCTTCTATTTTTATCTTTTTTAGGACTAACGTCTCTTTTCTATAGGAGGGCTGAATGTCAGTCTTCAAGATTTTCTCCCTTTGCTCTGCATCTTTCAGCTGTCATAAGTAACAGGGGAGGAGGGGGGAATGGTTATGGAAAGTGAGCTGGAAGTGTTACAAATCAGAACTGTATAAGCTGAGGGGGAGTAGATTATTGCTTAGGTTTCTAACCTATGCTATGTGCAGCTGCAACTCTTTATGAAAATATGTCAAGGTCAACTGACAGAGGCCTCATCACCACCTGGAGATACCCACATGATGATATACACAACTTTTAATTGGATGAGCCAATTGAACTATTGAGGGTAGGAATGTTGCCATTGCTTTGTATAGGTGATTTACATGCCCATTTTCTCAGATTCAGAATTCTTTTGTTGCTACCACTTGATTTCCAGTAAAAGATATCTTTTCTCTTATTAAAGGAGTCTTTGTATTTCTTTCTGGGATTTTGAATGGAGCACCAGCTGACAGTTCCCCTCACACATACGTGCTAGTTGTTTTCAGCTCTAGGGGTGGTGCTCATCTCCATTACAAAGCCAAAGACCTAGCGCTGTCCGAAGACATCTCTGTGGTCATGTGGCCAGCATGACTAAATGCCGAAGGTGCACGGAACACTGTTACCTTCCCAGCAAAATGGCCTCTATTTTTCTACTTGCACTTCTTACATGCTTTTGAACTGCTAGATTGGCAGAAGCTAGGACAAGTAATGGGAGCTCACTCTGTTACATGGTGCTAGGGATTCAAATCATCAAACTGCTGATCTTTCTGATCGACAAGCTCAATGTCTTAACCACAAAGCCACTGCATCGCTCTTTATTGGGTTACTATATCCAATTTTATTATTTTAGTCCTATCTGGATATTTTAGTCTCTTATAAGTACTCTCTGAACAGCTGAGATTCTGACTGATCAGCACAAAGTGGACAAATACATAAATATGCACATTTAAAAAACATTGAAATGGGAAAAAATAGATTGGTCTTGTATGTAGCACAGAAAGAATCATTCTCCCTATTTTATTCCTAATCTTTTTTTTTTTTTTTTTTCAAATGTCAGGTCCAGAATAAAGACTTTTGTTCACATCCAAATTATCCACATTCAGCCATCAGAATGGTGCATCATTAGCTGCCAGTAAAAATCTCTGAAGTGACCTGAAACTCCCCCATAGACCATGTCTACTTTTTCTCTTTGTTCAATACTTTATGGTTAAACATTGGTGTTGGCAAGCCACAATTCCAGGGGTGGATATAGAACCCAAAACTCTCCTTGTGGGCTCCAAAATTTCCTATGACCAAAAATCAACAGATCAATTTTTCTCTTTTTGAGATAGGAAACTGTAGTCTAGCATAAAAAAACCCCAACATTACTTCTCCCCAAAACAAAGTTTGAGTGAGCCAATTTAAATGGACTAATCCAGGGGTCCCAAAACTTGGCAACTTTAAGACTCCCAGAATTCCTCCCAGAATTCCTCAGCCAGCTATGCTGCAATGCTGGCTGAGGATTTCTGGGAGTTGTACACAAGTCTTAAAGTTGCCAAATTTGGAGACCTCTGGACTAATCCCTTAACAAACTAATTGTAAAACAATATCCTAAGTTTTCTATTCATACAGCTTTGCATTTTCTTCCTTCTAGGCAATGTACAGCTTATGGAAATAGATAAATCTTCATTTTTCACTCAAGCACCAGAGGAATGAATATAAGGGCATCTATGAAGCTATAAGTAAAACTGATTTCATTGGTCCTGGCTGGTGAGTTTCGGGTTTTTTCAATTAAGCAATGCCATATATTGATATCCCAGAAATTGATCCCCTGCAGATGCCCCTTTAAAACAAACAGAATTAATATCCAATATTCAAGAAACAAATATTGAAACAAGCACTTGGGCAGATCATAGCCCAATGACAATTAAATGGAAGGGACAAAAAAAAAGATCGAGATGGACATTAAATAATACTATTTTAAAGGAGAAAGATTTTATACAATGGATGGAGAAGGAATTGGCTTTTTTCTTCAGAGAAAATAAAAAAGAAGATACTTCAACGCAGAATGTTTGGGATACAATGAAGGCATATGCTAGAGGTCTGATAAAAGATTATACAAGAAAAAAGAATATTAGGAAAAGGCAAGCTTCTAAGGCTTTGGAAGACAAGTATAAAAGACTTGAAAAAGAATTACAGAAAATGCCACAGAAAAAAGATATTAAATTGAAGCTGGATGTAATTAAACATAAAATGGAATTAATAGAGAAAGAAGAACTGGCACAGAAAATCAGAAATTCTAAACAGAATCACTTTGAAGATGCAAATAAACCAGGTAGATGGCTAGCATATAAATTGAGAAAGGAGAAGGAATCAAGAAAAATATTGAAGCTAATAGATGATCAAGGCCAAGTTTGTTATGCTAATGAGAAAAAGGAAATTATTCGAGATTTTTATGGGCAACTATGTAAACAAGAGAATATTGATGAGGAAAAAGTCAAACAGTATTTACAGAATGCTAATTTACCGAAGATACCTAAAGAGACTGAAGAAATGCTAGAAAGCAATATAACAATGATGGAATTAAATGAAGCATTTAAGAGACAAAACAATGGGAAAGCACCGGGTCCAGATAGGCTTCCGGCAGAATTCTATAAAACATTTCAAGAATCATTGAGCATCCCATTGTTAGAAGTCATGAATGAAGTTATGTTAAAGAAGATGATACCCAAAACATGGTCAGAGGCTTATATCACACTTATTCCAAAAGAAGAGGCTGACCCGCTGCAAATTAAGAACTATAGACCTATTTCCTTATTGAATGCAGACTATAAAATCTTTGCTTCAATTTTAGCAGAAAGACTTAAAAAATATTTAAATAATTTTATTCACTCAGATCAAAATGGATTTCTGCCAAAGAGACAAATCAGAGACAATATGAGAGTAATCTTGGATACTTTGGAATACTATGAGGCTCACCCTGAAAAGCAAATGGCTTTGATATTCCTTGATGCTCAAAAGGCATTTGACAACGTGAACTGGAGATTTATGTTATTACTATTGGAACAGATGGGTTTTGCTAAAAAATTTACTCGAGCAATAGAAGCCATATATAATAAACAGACAGCAAAGGTAATGATGGAGGGGGAATTTACAGATTTTATTAATATAAGAAAAGGCACAAGACAAGGGTGTCCCCTATCTTCTTTGCTATTTGTGTTGACCTTGGAAGTGTTGAATAGAAATATTAGGGGTGATAAAAGCATAAAAGGAATGAAAATTAAGAAGGAAGAATTTAAACTACAAGCTTTTGCTGATGATTTAGCTTTTATTCTGGAAGACCCGTTAGAAACAGCTCCAAGGTTATTGGAAAAGATAGAGACATATGGTGAGATGGCTGGTTTGAAAATAAATAAAGATAAAACAAAGATTTTGACAAAGAACATGCTATTGAGACAGAGAGAAGAACTGGCAGATCTTTTGAAAATCCAAGTTACAAATAAGGTTAAGTATCTGGGGATATATTTGACAGCAAGATGTAGCACATTAAAAGAGAATAATTATATTAAACTCAAACAACAGATAGCTACAGATTTGAAGAAATGGGAAAATTTGCAATTGTCATTAATAGGGAGAATTTCAACAATCAAGATGAATATTTTACCCAGAATTTTATTTTTGTTCCAAACAATACCAATTAGGCTTGGAAAAGACTATTTTGAAGATTTAAATAAAATCATGTTGAAGTTTATATAACAAGGTAAAAAAGCGAGAATAAAGCTAAAGCTTTTGCAAGATGCTAGAATTAGAGGAGGTTTTGGCCTGCCTAATTGGGAATTGTATTATCAAGCTGCAAGTTTGATGTGGGTCAAAGAATGGATAACATTAAGAAAGCATAGATTGTCGACATTAGAAGGGCATGATTTGCTGTTGGGCTGGCATGCTTTTTTATGGTATAAGGGAACTAAAACACAGGGTTATTTTAGAAGACATTATATACGGAAGTCTTTGTGGTTAAACTGGGAGAAGATAAAAAGACAATGTTATTTGAAAATTCCAGTTTGGTTATCGACTATTGAAGCATTTTCCTATCCTATAATTTATAAGAAGGAACAAACAGTTAGATATGGGGAACTGTTGGATGAAAAGGGTGAACTTAAATCGATCCAAAACTTAGAGGAACAAGGTATAAGGATGAATTGGTTTTCATATGCGCAAATACATTCAAGGTATGATGAAGATTCTAAAACGGAGGGATTCTATGATAAGCAGACTGATTTAGATAAGATCTTGATGGGTACTGATGAGAAGGTGATCAAAAAATTATATGGTTATTTACTGGGAATTAAATTAGAGGAAGAACAAGTCAAAGAAACTATGATTGTTTGGGGAAAGAATTTTGGATATGGGATTGATCTAGAGAAATGGCAAAAATTGTGGTCTCAAAATTATAAAATGACAATGTCAACAGCATATAAAGAAAACTTGTATAAGATGTTTTACAGGTGGCACTTTCCCCCGACAAGAATAGCAAGAATTTTTAAGAACAAATCTGAAAAATGCTGGAAATGTCATCAGATACCCGGCTCGTATTACCATATGTGGTGGACTTGTGAGTATGCTAGAAAATATTGGACTAAAATTCGCATATGGTTGGAAAAAATGACAAAGAAACACATAGACTTGAAACCAGAGATCTTCTTATTGGGAATTTTACCTGATATATATAGTAAAGATTTGAAATACCTGATTGTAAATGTATTAACAGTGGCTAGGATTGTATTTGCTAAAAATTGGAAGAATGAGAAAATACCATTACAGGAAGAAATTATTAAGAAAATATTGGAATGTGCTGAGATTGAAATTAGGGAGCAAGAGGATAAACAATTTTACGAAATTTGGGATCTTTTTTATCAATGGCTAGATGATAAAATACGATAATAGAATATTTAGAATGCTAGACAGTAAGGAATATTTTTATTTTGCTATTTTGTTAGTACTTTGTTATTTGACATTATATTTATAAAGGGTTTTTTTAGGATTGATTTGGTATGATTATATGATTTGTTACAGAATAAATTGGTTAAAGTATTGTTATCTCATAAAGCATGAATGATTAAAAGTATAGTCAAAAATTTCTTTTTTTTTAGTGATATTAGGATATATAAGTTTGGATTGACAATATGAGTTGTTATGTAATATAATTGTAATTGAGACTACAAAATGAATGCGCAAAACTGATGAACCAACTGACACACTGGATGTACACATGAGAGTTGATGTTTTAATGTTTTGTTTGTCTTGTTTGTTTGTAGAAAATTAATAAAATCTCTTTCAAAAAAACAAACAAACAAGGAAACAAAAATATAACTATTTACAGTTCCAACTGCCAATATTATGCTCTCTTCTATTGCTATTCCTTTAGAATCAAGAGCAGAACCTATATTTTCCTCTAGTAGAAAAAAAATCTCACTTGTTTATTGTTCCTAAGTGTTCTGTACACTCATTAGCATTCTTGAAACCCCGCGCTTTGATTGGCCAAAGCGCGGGGCGATCTGATTGGTTTAGCGAGCCGTGCTGATTGGCCCGCTGAGAATCTCCCGCAATTGCTGGAAACGAATTGCGGGAGATTCAAAGCGGTGCCATTGGCTGTGGCCTGAGAATAAAAAGCCACTGTTTTTGCCCTTGGAGCCAGACCAGTTCCGGGGACCAAATAAAGAGCTGAAACCTAGTCACCGCCTCCTGGTCTCCTTACCGACAGACACGACACTGGTGACGAGGATGGAATCCTGAGTCTGAACCCCATCGAGCACATGTCCGACGGAAGCAAGACCGACGAGATGGCCAGCATCGCTCCGCCCGCGCCCTTCAACCCCGCTAGCGAGGACTGGGAATCCTACACGGACAGATTCCGCATGTTCCTCGAATGCAGAGACATGAAGGACGCCACCGGGCCGAAAAAATGAGCTATCTTCCTGACACACTGCAGGCCCGCAGTGTTCAAGATGGCGAAAGCCCTAGCGAAACCCGCTGACATCACAGGGATGGACTGGGCCAACCTCGAACCTTTACTCCAAAAACACTACGCTCTCGCCGTGCCCACCCTCATCAGGCGGCACGAGTTCCACCAGCGGGACCAAAAATTGGGCGAAAGCCTCAGCAACTTCATTGTGGAGCTGAGGAACCTAGGAGGACTGTGCGGATTCTCCAACATGGACGAGGTCCTACGAGACCGAGTTGTGCTCGGGCTTCGAGATCCCATCCTACAGAGTCGGCTGATGGCCAAAGGTGACATCGCCCTCGCCGATGCCATCGCTGAAGCCACCGCAGCCGAGGCCACCCAGCAGTCAGTGAACCGCATGCGGAGACCGGACACAGGGGACCGCAGCGCGACCAACAACCCTGGATGGGTGATCGAGGCCCAACCGGAAGCAAGTCACCGCGAGACCATCACCCACCATGGCGAATTCCACTCCGCCTCCGACACTTCGGACGAGGAGGAGGAAATCCACCGGCTCCAGGCAGGACGCGACCAGCGCAGCCGACGGGGTTGTAAGTCAGGGACCGTGTGTGCCGGTTGGGGAGGCGACCACCCTAGATCCGAGTGCCGTTTCTTCGATGCAGTCTGCCGGCACTGCGACAAAAAGGGTCACCTCGCCTGTGTATGCCGCTTAAGGAAAGCCTACAGCCCCAGGCAGCGGGACCACAGCGAGTGGAGACGGGACAGCACACCCCCCAGAACCAGAGATCACCCAACCGACAGCCGCTGGGACTGGAGCGGGTGAACCCAACGAGGCGGCGAGATCCGGCGGAAGGAGGAAACCCACCAGACGGTCATCATCGGCCACGCATCAACCACCGACGTCCGAAAATTCTATGTGGAGGTAGGCATCGAAGGCGAGCCATGCAAAATGGAAGTGGACTCCGGGTCCTACCTCTCCATGGTCGCCTGGCAAGAGATCAAACATTTGGTGTCTACCATCCAAAAGAAGGGACTGGAGAACCAGAGACTAATCATTAAAGACTACCAGGGAAACCGCATCCCAGTAGTTGGAACCAGACAATTCAGAGTGACATTTAAGGGCCGTACTGCAAAGCTTCCCCTGACGATCGTGGACCGAGACTGACCCAGCCTCTTGGGACTGCAATGGTTCGCACCGCTCGGCATCGAAGTCACGGGCATCAACCACATCACCGAGATCGATTGGGAACAACAACTGGCACGGGACTTCCAGGAAGTGTTCGACGGCACCCTAGGCAAGTACCGAGGGCCCCCATCTCCTTCAGCCTAGACCCTAACATTCCCCTGAGACGCCTAAAACCAAGGCGGGTACCTTTCGCACTCAGGCCAAAAATTGAAGAGCAAATTGACAAGCTCATCAAGCAAGGGGTCCTGCAATCAATAGACCATGCCCGATGGGAGACCCCAATAGTCCCCCCAGTCAAGCCCGATGGGTCAGTGAGAATCTGCGGGGACTATAAGGCCACCCTAAATTGCGCCTTGCAACAAAGCGCCTACCCCGTCCCAGTAGTGCAGCATCTTCTACACTCACTGGGGGGAGGCAAAGTTTTTGCGAAACTTGACCTGGCCCAAGCATACCAACAGCTGCCGGTCGACGAAGAAACCGCAGAGGCGCAAACCATAGTCACCCACCGGGGAGCTTTCCGATGTAATCGACTCCAGTTCGGAGTCAGCGTGGCGCCTGGAATTCTCCAGAGCCTCATGGAGGGACTCTTACAAGGCATCAAGGGGGTGGTGCCCTATTTCAACAATGTGCTGGTATAGGCAGCCAACCAGCCATAACTAGGGGGTTGACTAAGGGAGGTGCTAACCAAATTCAAGGAAACCGGGCTAAAGGTGAAGAGTTTGCCAACTTTACACAGATCGGGTCGAGTTCCTGGGGTACCTCCTAGGCCGGCACGGCATCCACCCAACCAAAACCAAAATCAAAGCCATTAAGGAGGCCCCCACACCCAGGACTAAAACGGAACTGCAGGTGTTTCTGGGACTGCTTAATTTTTACAATGTTTTCCTGCCCCAAAAGGCAACCGCGGCGGAGCCTTTGCATAGGCTCTTGGACAAGGCGGCTACCTGGACTTGGGAGAAACGCGAGGAAGCTGCCTTCAGGAAAACCAAGGACCTGCTCACTTCGGATGCTGTCCTCATCCAATATAACGAGACCCTACCACTAGCAGTCACATGCAACGCATCACCTTTCGGCGTTGGCACAGTCCTCAGCCACACTCTCCCCGACGGAAAAGAAGCACCCATCGCCTTCTTTTCAAGGACCCTCATCAAACCAGAGAGAAACTACAGTCAGCTGGACAAAGAGGCCCTGGCTATCGTCGCCGCAGTGAAGAGGTTCCATGAGTACCTCTACGGCCGGACATTCACCATTATCACCGACCACAAGCTGCTGCTGGGAATCCTGGCAGGGAACAGGGCCACCCCGAACATTCTATCTCCTAGAATGACAAGGTGGTCCGAATTCCTTGCCGCCTACAGCTACCGGCTCACACACCGACCCGGTAAGACTTATCCCACATGCAGACGCTTTGAGCCGTTCACCGCTACCCGAGCTAGACACCGACCCAGCACCCACGACGACCACCCTCAGCATAGAGACTCTGCCCGATCTACCCATAACCGCGTCAGACATTGCCTGAGAAACTAATAAAGACAAAGGTCTGGCGCGGGTGTTACATTGGGTAGAGAAAGGGTGGCCGGAAAAGGACAATGACGAAACATTCAAAACATTCCGGAACCGGCAAACAGAACTCTCACTACAAAAAGGATGTGTACTGTGGGGGGATAGGGTGGTTATCCTGGAAAAACTGCAAGGAAGGTATTGGAGTTGTTACACGAGGGGCACCCGGGCATAGTGAGAACGAAAGCCCTGGCCAGGAGTTACGCTTGGTGGCCAGGGATGGATAAACAAATCGAGGCCTGGGTGGCAAGGTGTCAACGCTGCCAAGAAACCAGACCAAGCCCTCTCATGGCACCGTTCCTAGAATGGGAAACTCCCAGGGGACCCTGGTCTAGGATCCACATAGACTTCGCCGGGCCCACAAAGGGACATACATTCCTAATAACCGTAGACACTTACTCCAACTGGTTGGAGGTAAGCAACATGAAATCCACCACCACAGAGGCCGTGACCAAGGAACTTTGCAAACTCTTCGCAACACACGGCCTCCCGGATGTCATCGTGTCGGACAATGGGCCCCAATTCACCTCACTGGAATTTGAAAAATTCCTAGTGGAACAGGGCATACGACACGCACTGACAGCCCTGGCGCATCCGGCGGCGAACGGAAGGGCGGAATGGATGGTTCAATTTACGAAAAAAACCATCCAGAAAATCGAACACAGGGAGATCCAAGACAAAATAAATAACATGCTTTTCATACAACACATAACCCTGAACATGACAACAAACAAAAGCCCGGCAGAGCTACTAATGGGGAGGAAAATAAGGTCCCCACTCAATAGACTGCACCCCACATACAACCCAGAAAAAACCCCAAACTCCTCCAGCAAGCACCGATCCTTTGCACCAGGTGACACCGTCTACGCAAAAAACCTAACCGGAGACCCACTATGGGTACCAGCAACCATAATCCAACTGACAGGTCCCCGCTCGTACCGGCTGCAAACAACCGACGGACAAGCGTGGAAACGCCACATCAATCAATTAAGATCGAGAACAGCCACAAGAAACACAACCGACACGCAACCAGACATAACCAATCCCCTTAACACAAACCAAGATGGGAGGGAATACCCAGGGAACCAAAACCCAGAAGAAAGGAACCAGCCATACTCACCAGCAAGCAGCCAGATCGGAACCTCACCAGGAAAAGCAGCCAGGCCAGCTCGACCAGCCCGGAAAGGCCAGGAGGGAGCGGCGAAAACCGCAGCTCAACCAGCCCGAGTAGACTGGGAGGGAGCTGCGACGAGCGGCCTGGCAAGACATACCAGGCGGTTCCACCGACAAGGCCGAGAGACACAGAGAACCCGACCGAACCGGCCGGGAGCCAACCAACGACTGACCTGCGCAGGTCCAGTAGGCAAGTACGGAGCCCCGCCTACCTACGGGCCTACCTTACGTAGGACCAAACCAAGAGGGGAGGGGTGTTCTGTACACTCATTAGCATTCTTGAAACCCCGCGCTTTGATTGGCCAAAGCGCGGGGCGAT
The DNA here is from genome assembly GCA_033807585.1 of Hydrophis major. Lineage (NCBI taxonomy): Eukaryota > Metazoa > Chordata > Lepidosauria > Squamata > Elapidae > Hydrophis > Hydrophis major. The sequence continues at coordinate 131,921,627 of CM066329.1, read as the reverse complement.
CTGATTGGTTTAGCGAACCGCGCTGATTGGCCCGCTGAGAATCTCCCGCGATTGGTGGAAACGAATCGTGGGAGATTCAAAGCAGTGCCATTGGCCGCGGCCGCCGCGGCTTGAGAATAAAAAGCCGCTGTTTTTGCCCTTGGAGCCAGACCGGTTCCGGGGACCAAATAAAGAGCTGAAACCTAATCACCGCCTCCTGGTCTCCTTACCGACGGACACGACACTAAGCACAGATTGCAAAATAGGAAACTACTAGCCCATCATGGGGACTGAAGGGAACCAGTAACCGAACTGTTTGTTATTAAAGCAAAGGAATGTGACTCGATGAGAGGTCATTCCATTCTGTGGTCAGCCTGATTTGAGTGGGAACAGGCTCTTTTTGCTCCCTAAAATCCATTCTGGAGAAAATACAGCTGCTGCAAATGTCTCAAATGAGACTATTTCAAGAATAGCCAGTAGCATTCCTCACATTACAACCAAGGCCCACTCCTGCCTACTGAAATGGCAATCAACAGGTGATCTCCTGCTTACATCAGCAAAGAGTCATTTGAAAGCAATGTACTGTAGATGCTTTTTGTATATAATGAACTGCACTGTATCAGCATGTATGTTGAATTTAAATACAGCTTTATTCTAAGGTATCCCTGAGGTGGAATTATTAGTGAATAATTAGTTCAACATTGAGACCCATATTTGATATATATCTTAAATATATAACATATTGTTCTATAAATATGTATTGCCCTGTAAACATATAACCTACAATATACCACTCTTTAATATATATCACCTTCCAAATATTAGAGATGTAATGTAGAATAATAACTTACTGTATTTGATAGTATTCAGAAATATATTTAAAAAATTAAGCCAGTCTAAGAAATATTTGATGGGCTAAGAAATAGCTGAGAATTGTGCTTTTTAAAAACCTGTATTTAATTTTAATTCATCTCAAATGTAATTTCTCAAACATGTCCATGGAATGACATGGCTATATTTCCTTTATTCTTTTTTCCCCCTTAAAAATGCATAAGCTTCACAGCTCATTGAGAGAACAGAATCATTTAATCTGTTCTTGGTCTATAATTATAGTGAATCATCAATATCAGTCAAATACAAATATAATGTACTGTTTTACACAAGATTTTACAATCTTGTACCTATTTTGAAATTTCATAATGGCTTTCCTATTGCCATTGTCAGTCTGCAGCACAACCGGTAAAGTCCCCAGGAAGATTGCAAAATGAGACCAATGAAAAGAACCTATTTGTATCTTGGTATTTTAGATGTATGGAATGTATGACCGACCTTATTTGCAGAAGAAGCAGCAGTGGAAGAAAACAAAGAAGAAAAACATTCTTCAAGTCTAAGGTAAATAAAAGGTAACTTATTCTGACTCAACATAGCCAACAGGTGGGTAGATGTTAGACATTTCTAGTTTATTTTTCCCCTGTATTATGTTCTTAAGCAACGTATTATATCTGGTCAGCCACACTGTAATTGTACATTATAAGTACATGCATAGCAAAAGCTATTCCTGCAATTTCCAATCAAGATTAAGATTGCAGCTGAAATGTCAAGATGCCTCTGTAAACCAAACTCCAAATATTCATGTTTATTCACATCTCCTTGTGCAGCAGTTACCTGAATCAAATTCAGTGAACATCTGTTCTACCTCTGACCTGTGATAGATTTGAAACTATTTGGAGGGGAAAAAAATACATTTTCTTAATTTATATGGTCTTCATTATAATTATCCTCCATTGATTAGTGAAGAATTTTACATTGTAACAGTGAGAGATAATTTATTGAAGGGTTTTCTTTTTATCAGCTGTATCTACCATGGTTGATTTTTGCTGATAAATTTGGTAAAATTACTGGCGTCCTATGACATTGCTGGCAGAATGGCACTGGCTAGCAGAATAGATTTACCTTCCTATTCACCTTTTATGTAATCCAGAACAGTGGTTCCCAAAGTGGGTGGTACTGCCCCCTGGGGAGCGCTAAGAGGCAAGGGGCTGGCAGGGGGGTGCTAAAAGGTGGCAGGGGGGCATTTGAGGCACCTTCCCTCAGGTTTCCTCATTGACTATAGCACTGCTCCAGAGCTGGTGCCTCCAATGTTGAAGCGGTGGCACGTTACGTGCCACCATGGCCATGTTCGATTCGCTGCCCCCCTGCTGCCTCTTAGCGCCCCTCTGCTGGCTAAGAGATGGTAGGGGGACATTCGAGGTGCCAGTCCTGCAGGTTCACCCATTGACTGTAACACCGGTCCGGAGCCGGTGCCTCCAATGTGGAAGCAGTGGCACATTATGTGCCGTTGTAGCAGCAGCTCAATGCACTGTCCCCCTGCCAGCTCTTAGTTTCCCCAAGGGGGCCGGCAGGGAGCGCTAAGAGGCAGCAGGGGGTGTTCAAGGCACCAGCTGGCCCTGCAGTTTCACCCATTGAGAGACCTGATGCATCAGATTGAATGAGACCTAGTTTAGACTGAGGCCTTTTTCCACATTGAAACTTCTTTGCCAGCACATTGAAACCTCTTTGGCTTCTATTAAAGGTTTTGTGGATGAAATATGGTCAAGAATATCAGGAAGCTCTCACATTTTGTTGAGGCTTTAAACAGGATCCATTGGACCAGATCTCCACCCTAAAAATTACTTTTCCTCAATGGATTACAGTGCCAATTCTGAAGAAGGCAAAACCAAAATGTACTGCTAAATTACAAGGAGAACACACACATACACACATTCCCTTCTAACACTGCTGGAGCAGGTGATTGGACTAGAATAGATATCTCATTATCTTTCTCCCCCCTCCCTCCCTCCCTCCTTCATTTTTCTTTCTGTCCCTTCCTTCCATCCCCCCCTCTTTCTTTGTCCCTTTTTCTTTCTTTCCCTTTTCTCTTTATTTTCTCACTCTCTTTTTCTCTTTCTTTTCTCTCTCTCTTTCCCTCTCTCAGGCTCATCCCTTTGGATCAGGGGTTGCCAAACTTTTGGACCTCAGGGACCACCAAACTCATAATTTTAAATCCCGGAGACCACTAATATTAATTTTGACTGACATTGGCTTTCTGGCAATCCAACCTCTCTCTCTCCCTCACTCTCTCACACACAGGCAGGGGTGGGATTTAGATCCCTGATCTAAAGCTGTCAAAACTCCAAAAACTGATCAAGTAGCTCTGAGGAGGCCAGTCATAAATTAGAACACTTGCTAAACAACTGGTCATTAAATGTTAAGTGTATTTGGTTTGCCAGTCACCTGGCCACGCCCACCCAGTCACATGACCTGCAAGCCACGCCCACCCAGTCATGTGACCAGCAAACCACACCCTCAAATTAGGCCACACCCACAGAAATTTGAATCCCACACCTGGGTGGGGGGCACCAAAGAGGACTTTGTAGTACCAAGGGGGCAGTGGACTGAAAAAGTTTGGGAACCACTACAGTAGACTAATGGGAACATGTAGGATCTAGCAACCAATCAGTACCCTCTTCTTTTTACCAAACTCTGGTTTCAATTACCATAATTGAGGGCTTACCTGTATTTGTACAATAATATCATCAAATGCACATCATTGTAATTTGGGGAAATACTATTAATACATACTTCAAAATAATTTTAAAATAAAATTTGATCATCCTTGAAAAAAAGATTCTAATTTAATACTGACTTAAGTTTTATACACTATGGCCAATAGTAGCAGCATTATTATTTAACATGTAAGTTTAAGAAGAATCCTACAAACATGACTGATTATTCCGTCAACGTTTAATTGGTCATAATTCTTAAAAATTATTATTTGATCTACTTTTTTTAAAAGAAAACTCTTAATGAATCAATGTGATTGCAAATATAAATAGACCACTTCTATCTGAATTTTTGTTCTCCTTCCATTTTGCATTGCAAAATAATACATTCTCTCTCTTAATTCAATGTTTTTTACAGATTTAATAGACAAAAGAGCTGGGTACTTTAAGTTGGTTTACCTGATAATAGAACATCTAGTATTTCTGATATTGAAGCATTTTTTGCCACAATCATTGTTATCTTATTATTTTTTTCAACATAGACCATCCTGTCCTGGAATGGCTAAGTGGACTGGACATTAACATATGAACCACTATAAGTCCATATAGTATTTGCCATATGCTAAATAAATAAATAAATGCAGTTATTAAGAGTCTCTTACTTTTTCCAAGGTCTTTTACTGACTCTGGGGTCACTTAAAAGGTATTGTTCCCCATGACTGGCTATTCAAGTTTCCTACTCAAAGGAACTTCTCATGATAATTGACAAGTCTGGCTAGGAATTCCTTGAATTCTAGTCTCTGGGACCCAAGAAAGTGAAAGACTTAGTGCTCTGCCAGCTTTCACCCCCCCTCCCCCAAATCACTACAGAACTCAATTTGCTGTTTATGTGGCTAGGGGAATTCATAAGAGCTATGAGAGTAGAGTTGACCCTTTCCGTCCAGGACAATACCCAATTGTTGAAGAACATATATGCTAAATAGAGTATTGGGTCAAGTTAACTTCCAAGCTATGTGTCCAGTCATTGATAAAATAATACTTTACACATATTCCCACTTAACCTGTTGTGAAGACACCTAGATATTTCATTGCCAGCATCTATATCTTATTATTAGCCAACACAAATAATGGCTTCAAAACTCAATCTCTTTTTTATGGACATAGACCAACATACAATTCAAATATCCTACTGTTCAGGTTTGGTTGATATAGCTTTAATTCCCACTCTCCACTTTCTTGAAAAAGACTAATTATTTGCAGCTAATAGCTGTACAAAATAGCATTCAGTTTCTGCTGCCTAAATGTTGACTGATCAGCTGAACCATACCCAAAAGTAGGTGCAGGATCTGTAGAGCCATAAAAGGTTCACAAATCACTTATGCAGTATAATATATAATTAAGCAAATTCCTAAGCATATTTGTAATTAAGGAAACAGCATTCTGTGCCAAGATCAAAAATAAGGGCTGTTTTAGAAACACCCTAATGCATATACATCAGTGCTAAGATACTAGCAATTGGTAGAAAGCAAACAAAGGATCTCCAATTTTCAAAGAAAAAGTATAAAGAAAAATGGGAATATACAGGCTAGGACTGATAAAAAAATAAAGACATGCAAATAGAATAAAGCTACAGTATATATATTTCCACGCTCTTTGTTGCTTCAATGAGCATTTTACTGCTTGGACCAAGTACAGACATCTCAGTAAATAACAAATTAGTTGACTGCCCTTAATAAAGATTGATATTCTCCCTTATACGCTTAAGGAAGAAAGATAATATCTTATGTCTGTTGTGGTTTTCAATGAATGCATAATTTTTAGAGAAAAAACTATTTTGAAATAATTCCAGAAAGAGATGATAGTGCAATATTACAGAGAGAGAGAGAGATTATACTGAACAATTAACAGGCGTTCCTAGCACATTAAATATCACATAAAAGAAATGAAAAGCATTTCACTTCTTTTCTATGTGTTTTCTTTTCTTTTCAAAGATGGGCTTGGCCAGAACACATTTCCAGTAATTCCCACAATGCTTTGCCAGGCTGAGAGTCTGCCAAGCAAACCCAGCACAGCTGTTATAAATTAAGAGAAAATAAAATACAATATATTTCTCCTTTTTAAAAATGGATCTGAGTCATTAAGTGAGATCATAGATGCCCATGTGTAGAAAGGAAGGCAGGAGTTTTAGTATTTGGCACTTTTCAAGGTTTTAATCCAACATTAGGCCTGACTACATTTCACACTTTTTGGCAATCAATTATTCCTCCTGGATCATAGAGAGGTAAACTCTAAATATCCATCATCTAGTGCAAAACTCGCCTTTGCAGTAAATTTAACCACTATCCTTTGGGCTGACTTGGTCTCTGTAAATCCATTTCTTTCCCACTCCATAAAATGAATAAATCAAAGGGTTTTTTTTCTCCTCTTTCCCCGGAAACATCTGTTATTGCAACATCTGTCCCCTGGGGTCTTCAGAATCCCATGACATTATGTTTACTCATAGGCCAGATTGTTATCAGAAAGACATTTTCCCAACCCCTAACTGAAGTCAAAAAGAATATACACATATGGATTGGCTTTGAAATGCATAAACAGTTGATAATAAAACACAGAAGTCTGAAATTTGAAACCAAGCTATGACTGAGGATCTCAAAGGATTGGTGATCTTAATGCATGCATGATATTCAATATCTGATAGGGTTTTTTTTATCTCTTTAGCTTCAATCTAGAGTGATTATTTACTTATCTTGACCTTCCTGGGGAATAAATGTGCCATTTTGGTTTAGCAGAATCTCTGCTTCAGTTTACATTGTTCACTTGGTATGAGGATGCAAGTGCAAGCCTATAGGGAAAAGCGAAACCCCAATAAAATAGGATTTCCTTGAATTGATTTTTATTGTGAGAGAATAATTTTTAGAACCCGTTCAGAGTATGGAAATATGGGTAGTCCTTAACTTACTACAGTTGATTTAGTGAGTGTTCAAAGTTAAAACGGTACTGAAAAAAAGTGACTTAAAATCATTTTTCAGTTACAAACTTTCTGCAGCATCTCCATGGTCATGTGATCAAAATCCAGACCCTTGGCAACTGACTCATACTTATGATGGTTGCAGTGTCCCAGGGTCATGCCATCCATCTTTTGTGACCCTGTGACAAGCAAAATCAATGGGGAAGCCAGATTAACTTAACAACTGTGTTACCAATTTAACTTCTGCAGTGATTCACTTAACAACTGTGGCACGAAAAGCCATAAAGTGGGGCAAAATTCACTTACCAAATGTCTCAGTTAGCAACAGAAATTTTGAGCTCAATTGTGGTCATAAATCAAGGATTATCTGTATTGTAACGCACTGTACTTTTATTTATTAAATTTATATGCCACCCACCTTGCTATCCAGAATGACTCTGGGTGGCTTATAATGCAATAAAAATAGAAATCCAAAAGCAATTAGAAATATAAGGGCAATCAAAATGATAAGACTTAACGAGACTATAATTAAGACTACTTCAAGAAGTTTTCAAAAACATCTAGCTGACCCACAATGCAGTTCAAAGGTACAGGTGGGCATTTATTCAGATATCATGCTATATTAATCCTGTAATAGCCACACAAATCATTAATCCTTAGTTGTGCAGTTTATACTATCTTTAAAATGTCTTTGACTTACATTAGAGATAATTTCCCTCACATTATCCTGAAAATGAAAAGAATTTTTTTTCTGCAAATCATCCAAAGTGTAACAGATTTGAATGAGATCAGCCCTATTTAGTACAGGTAGTCCTCGAATTATGACCACAATTGAGCGCCAAATGTATGTTGCTAAGTGAAACATTTGTTGGCCCATTTTGTATCATTGCATTTGTTATGTTAACTGAATTTGGCTTCCCCATTGACTTTGCTTGTCAGAAGGTGGCAAAGCTGATCCCATAACCCTAAGATACAATGACAGTCATAAATATGAATTATTTGCCAAGTATCTGGTTTATGATCACGTGACCATGGGGAAATGTAAATGTCGTAAATGTAAAATGGTCGTAAATGTAAAAACCAGTCATAAATCAGTTTTTAAAGTGCCGCTCTAACTTTGAATGGTCATTAAATGAACCACTGTAAGTCGAGGACTATCTGTAGTTGAAACCAATGCAGAACATGCTTAGTTATGATGCTCCATTCTACCAGGTTTTCATTGGGTATGGCATATCATGTTTATGTACTTTGGATTTAATTTCTCATCCCATATTCCTGGTTGAAGTTGTTATATAGTTTCCAATAATTTTAGATGTTGTAAACTACTGGAAGATTGGTATATAAATTAAGATATAATCAAAAATCTGATTCTCCAATCAAAGACTGAGAGTCACTAATTAATAGATATTATCTCAAATATGAATAGAAAGATCAGCATGGCAGAAGATTTATTCTGTTGCTCCAGGCACCAGGTTGATTCTAAATCCAGGCCCAGTTTTCTCAAGTCCTCTAGATATGTTGAAGTACAACAGGCAGCTGTTACCTGTGCTGTCTGAAATTTACGGAGGTTGTAGCTAGAGTCATCTGGAGGGCAACAGTCTGAAGAAAATTCATTATATAATGCAAATTTTAAAGAGCAAAGCAAACATAGCGATTTATATCTTTAGATATAGCATCTAAAGTAGCAGCAGCAAATAAAAATTGAGACTATTGGGAAAAGAAAGTTTTGGTTCTTAGTATAGTGTAAATATGGCTATCTATTATGACAGGTGAGTTCAATATACATGCTGGAATTCATATGAGCAATTCGAGAGCAAGAAACTATAGATCATGCCATAATTAACTGCCTAAAATTTATTCCAGATAATTTTTTTTATAGAGCAGGGACTATTCTCCTTACTGGCACATGGTTCTAATCACAGAACATACACTTTCAATAGTCTTCCTGGTGTTTGATTGAAGGCAGCCTTTCTAGGATTCCCAAGAAACTAAGATGATCCCAGTACTTAGACTAAAGGTGAAGGAATCCTATAAAGAGCTATTTAAGCCATTTGGTCCAACTATCTATTCAGTTCAGCAATATAAATGAAAGCATTCATGACAGTTGAACACATCCAGCAAATACAAGCTCCCCATTTTTCTGGATTAATTCTATCAACAAATTGCTCTGACTGTTCAGAAGTTCAATCAGAATCGCTTTTGCAACTGACATTCATAATTGCACATCCTGCCTTCTGAGATTGCAGAAAACCCATCCCCAGATTTCTTTAATGTTGACATCCTTTCATATAGTTGAAGGTTATTATTGCATTCTTCATCTACTCCCCTGGTTAGACTTTCCCAGTTCCTTCAATTTTCTTCATAAAACTTACCTTCTATTCACCTGATCACTCACCTTTCCTTTCTTGATACTTGTCCCAGATTGTATGAATTTTCCATAAGTGTGATGGCCATAAATCTGACCTTCACAATTAGCAGTTAACTATCTTAGAAAAAACTAAGACAGAATAAAATTTCATTTCCATTGTTACCTATTGGCCTTTTGCCATATTCAGTAAGTAGCTATTGTACTTTAATTTAGAGAATATCTGAAGTCTTTTTTCATTGTTCTTATTTTACATCAACTTCAACTCATTGTGAGCAGTAGATTTTCTTGAAAAATCTTTACTAATCTGGGTAACCTGTATATACTCTTCCTTGATGACATTTCTGCACTTTCCACTTTTATGATAAAAATTCAATATGCACAGATTAGATACTTTTTAAATTCATACTGATTTCCTACTTGGAATTTTTTGCAACTGTCTCTTTTTAATCTCCAGTACCATATATACTCGAGTATAAGTCGACCCGAATATAAGCCGAGGCACCCAATTTTACCACAAAAAACTGGGAAAACTTATTGACTCGAGTATAAGTCGAGGGTGGGAAATGCAGCAGCTACTGGTAAATTTCAAAAATAAAAATAGATACCAATAAAATTACATTAATTGAGGCATCAGTAGGTTAAATGTTTTTGAATATTTATTTCAAAGAAAAACAGTAAACTAGCTCTGTAAGTGGAAAAGAGAGCCAACAAAACCAATATGGTATCAACAATAACTTTAAAAGTACAAAAACCTTAGCTCAATCAGCAACTAAGCTAAAACACAAGAGTTAAAATCCTTCAAAACTGGATTCCTCATCATCATCTGTATGTCCAGAGTCACTCTTTCCCTTGCAAGAAAAAAGCATGTGTATGTGCTGCATGTACATCCTGTTTTGGAGAGCCACCATCTCTTTCACAGCTCTCCCTCATGCCTCCATTGCATGTGCACACATGCCATGGCTCAGTAGTAGGTCAACATACAGATGTCACACTAGGTTCCCTCCTCAAAAGGAACATCCAACCTTTCTTGAGAAGTACAAACTTCATCTGTTCAGGATTGTGGTGACAAAGGTGAAGGAGGATGGGGCTGAGAGAAGGGAAGGGAAGAAAAGATCATTGACAGGGAGAAAGACAGGGAGAAACACCTGGAAGTGTGAGCCCTCGAGTTTCCTTAGGAAAGACCAGACAACAAGGGGAGAGGAGAGGAGGAGGAAGAGGAGGAGGAGGAGGAGGAGGAGGAGGAGAGTTAAAAAAAAAAGAGTGGGAAGCCAACTTACGCGTGCCATCAAAGCCAGGGGGAAGCGGGGCTTTCTCCGCCTGCTGCTGCCAGAGGAGTGCGGGGGGGGAGTGCGGGGAAAGGGGGTTCGTGCCGAAGCTCCGTAAGTGATTACCAGATTTGCAGCTCTGTTTGTTGGCGAAGCTGGAAGCGCGCCCGTTAATGGGGAAGGAGAGCCCGCAGCTCCGAAAGTCTTTTCACCGTTGGGGACTGAACAGGAGAGCTGCAAACGCCGCGCTCCCCAGGAAAGGACGGCCCTCTTCCTCTCGGCAGCTCCCGCCATGGCGCAGCCATGCACTTTGTCTCGCTGCCCCCAGAGCACATGCGCTCTTCGCCGCTAGGGTAGGGGGCAGAGGAGGCTGCCTGAGCCTGGCGGTTTGTTGGCGAAGCTGGAAGCGCGCAACGCAGGAGCTCGCGGGGGCCCCGGGCACCCGTTAATGGGGAAGGAGAGCTCGCTTGGGGTCACCTGTGTGGCCCTCAGCGGGTAGACAGCCACGGCGGCGATGCTGCCCTGGAGGCGCGATCGGTTGCAGCCACGCCAGTGCAGGCCAGGCATGGTGCCGTCGCGGCTGACTCGAGTATAAGCCGAGGGCAGTTTTTTCAGCACAAAAAATGGGCTGAAAAACTCGGCTTATACTCGAGTATATACGGTAGTTCAGTGAAAACTTAGACTTGCAACATTGTTGAATGTTCCACAACTGAATAAGAATTTAATACATTCAGAATTAGCAGAGAAGATGAATTTACCTGTTTGATTAGAAAAAGGTTAACAAATTTATTAGTGACTGGAAACCCCTTATGGATTTTTTGGTGGGGAAAAAAAAGAAAAGAAAAATGAACTTGTGATTTATGGATTTGAAAGGGTAGTTTATGGAAAGAAGGAAATAATTATTTATCCTTAGAGGAGGCAAAGTAAAAATGTATAACTGCTATCAAGGAGCCATGTCTTTATAAACTTTCTTTTTCTATTTTCTATTTTCATGATTTACTGTTCTTTATTATTTTTTCTCTTATGGCTTTTGTTAATTTCTTTAATAACAGTTAAACACATGCACATTTTAATATACCATACATAGCTGTTGAACAGGAATGAGGTTGTGGGTTCCCAGAAAGGGAGCCAACCCTGGAATATTATAACCATCTCGTGTGAAGGTTCCTATGGATTGGTATCAAATCAAGTTGATCCCCTGATGCCTTCCCTCATCCTTTGACGGAGAAAGCTATCAGCAAGACAAATGAGGAATTTCTTGCTGAAATGTTCTTGGTTGAGTTTATCTCCCAATAGATATAAGGGTAATTAAAGTCTCCGATCACTATTACTTCATGGGTCTTTGAAAGGTCTGCATTTTGTTTTGGGAAAACATTATCCACATTATCTTCTTGGTTAAATAGTTGGCAGGACATACTTCTACATACTTAACCCAGTACTTTCTTTTTACTTGTTTAACCCATATGCTCCCCACAATGCTGAGCTTATTGCCTCAAATTTTGTGCAGAAAGTACAAGTTGCTCATCTCTTTATGTACCATCTAGAATAGATCAGGACTGTCAAACTCCCAGTCTGTGGGCTGGATGCGTCACATGCTGGCCACATTCATGCCTGGTTTAGTGAAGGGGGGAAATGTCCCAATACGTCACGTGACGCTGCCATAATGACATAAGTTTGACACCCCTGACCTAGATAGTCTGGGAGGTAATGCTGGGGAGCAACTAATATTTTGGTGTCTACTGATACCAATGATCTGAGAAATGGTCTGAAAGCTAAATTTAGGCTGTTGTGTGGGTCCTGGACCCACACAATCGCTTTCCCAGAAATATTACCTGTTCCACAAGCAGGGCAATTAGGCTGAGCTGAGTAAATTCCTTACATGGATTAGATAAGAGTGCCAACAGGTTAAATTTAGGTTTTTGAGGCACTGGAAATCGGTTTGGAAATAAGCCAGGTTATAAAAGATGGGCTCCATTTGAATCAGAAGGATATTATATTGTTGGCATGTAATATACTTTTATGTTAAAGTAGCTTTTAAACTGATATTGAGCGGGAAGGGAGGGAAACAATTGTGATATGATGAGTACATTTTTTAATAGTACTTATTTAACACATCCTAATAACCAGGAGATTCTGAGCAGTGTAGACTACATATACAAACTAAAAGAAACAGATTATATATACTCCACAATAAAAAGATCATTGGAAAGCAAAAACAAACCTGAAGGTTGATTGGAAAGACGGCAAGGGGATGGGGTGATTTTTCTAAGAAATAAGTATAATGTCAGAGTTTCGAGATAATGTCATTGTTCCAGCAAACCTCCATTCCAGTCAGTAACTCTCAGACTAGCATAATCTCAAAAGTACCTTTATTAGAATAGCACCTGGCACATCTGTGGAATCTCGAAACTAAAAGTTTCCTGGACTCCCCACAATGTCCCAAACTACAATCCATCCCCTTTTCTCCCATCATCACATCACATGGACCAATCACGACCTTTCCCAGTGTAAGATCCTTTTTCTCTGCTACGCCACACTTAATAACTTTGAACTAAAAAAAGAATTTTATTTTGTCTACTACTCAATTAAAATAAACCCCCTCCCACTTTCCCAGGCAATGTGGCAGCATGGAATATGGCTTCCAAAGCTGACAAATAATCAAGAAAACAGAGACCATGTGGGTAAATGTGCAGATCACAGAAAATCAAAAGCTGGGACTATTCAGGAGCTTATATGCAAGTGCCTGGAACTTAAAGCCAAGGTGTAGGTTTGGAGGATTAGAAAGAAAAAAAATACCACAGACATTAGAGAAACATAGAATACAAATAACCAATACGACACAGTTGTCTCTTGAAAAAGGCAAGGGAGGGTATACTAAGGGCAGAAATATCCTGCATGTCAGAAAGGGAAGAGGTTTCCATAAGAACTTACAAATGGAGCAAAACCCTTCCACTGAATTGCTCTGGGTGTCCAGAACCAAGAAATTATGAGGTCTCTGCTGCTACCCTTGACCAAGAAGCTAAAGATGACCTACAAATGGAGGGAAATGAAATTACAGAGGCATTGAAAAAAGAGACAGCACGGATAACAAGGAACACCAGATAAATATTAGGAAATAAGTATCCTGGACACAACAAAGTGATCACATTTCTAGATATCTTAAAAGACTGTATGTCCTGGACCAGCTAATTAAAAAGCCAGCTGCAAAATTCAAATTCTTATGATAGAAAACATTCATTGTGGGAGGGATGGTTTCACCATCTTTTGTTTTAATACTGTGTAAGGGATTGAACTGACATCAGGGTGTTTGCTTGTGAACTGTGTGAGAAGTGGTTCTCACATATACTACTGGCATATGTTTGAGTTTAAGTTCACCTTGGGTTCCCCTCCATTACCTAAACAGTAATATATAGGCAATGAAGGTCATGCAGTTTATCAGTTCGCATTCTTCCTGATTTCTCACCAAGTTTTGCAACAAGGGCCTGTTATAGCAATGCTCCTTTTTCTTCTTTGGATCACTAAGCGGAGTGGGAAAACCGAATAATAAGGGATCCATCTCTGATGGCAAAACTACCGAGAATTTTGAAAGTTGTTAGTATATTACATCTGGAGAGCACCAGGTATTTGTTTCTCTGTTTATTTGTTTCATTTAGAAACTGCCCATCTCCCTCACAGAGTGGCTCTGGGTAGTGCAAAATGTTAAAAATATAAAAACTGAAGATATTTTTTTTTTTAAATAGAGGCAAGGATGGTTAAAAATTGATATTACAACCATATGAATATATAAAGATGTTTATATATATATATATATATATATATATATATATATATATATATATATATATATATATATATATATATATATATTTGTTTTCTTAAGTTTTCGCGGGTATTTACATGTCTGGCATTCAGCTTTGTTCGGGTATTTTCCCACGTGGTGCTTTTAAAGTTGTAGCAACGTTTCAGCAGAATCTCATCTGCCATCATCAGGCTTCTGTATGGTGTTTGTCTTGAGTCAGAAACCACTGTAAAAGTCTGACTCAAGACAAACACCATACAGAAGCCTGATGATGGCAGATGAGATTCTGCTGAAACATTGCTACAACTTTAAAAGCACCACGTGGGAAAATACCCAAACAAAGCTGAATGCAACGTTTCAGCAGAATCTCATCTGCCATCATCAGCCTTCTGTATAGTATTCATCTGTGAATCAGACTTTTACAGTGGTTTCAGGTTTAAATTTGGGGCAGCTTATTGCTGTGCCAGAATGGTTTTTTCTTCATCCTGATTGGTTGGGAGTCTTGGTCTATGTTTATTGGTCTTGGAGTTTGCTGTGTTCTGCTTGATTGGTGTTTCTAATATCTTCTGTCTGTTTTTTGGCTCTTTTTGTATCTTGATTGGCTGGCAACATTGTGTTACTTTATTGGAGGCCTTTAGTGCAGCTTGGCTCCGGGTAAATGGACAGCTATCATTAGTTAGGAAGCTGGGTTTCATCTGGTTGCCTGGTTGGGGTGTGTTTGAGCTGGAGGTATCAGGGGGGATCCATTTGTGCCCAGGTGTTTGCCTGGCTTGTGGTGTGGAGATTTTTTTGTTTGTGAGTGCAGGCTTCCAAATGATTGACACCCTGATGAAGCCTGATGATGGCAGATGAGATTCTGCTGAAACGTTGCTACAACTTTAAAAGAACAACTACAATGACGTGGGAAAATACCCGAACAAAGCTGAATGCCACATATATATATATATATATCTATATCTATCTATCTATCTATCTATCTATCTATCTATCTATCTATCTATCTATATCTATATCTATATCTATATCTATCTATCTATCTATCTATCTATCTATCTATCTATCTATCTATCTATCTATCTATCTATATATTATTATATGGATCTTTGGTTATTCGGGTTTTCTCCCGCGTAAGATTGGAAGTATCTAGGCAACGTTTCGATGAAGTCTCATTCATCATCTTCAGGCTTGGTCTTCAGCTCTGTGCTTCTCAGAGTGATGTGAGCTTGCAGCTGCTTCTTCCTTTTAACTGCTCCTGGGGGTGTGACTTGATTGGCTGGGGGCTTGGCTGTGTTCTGATTGGATGGGGGGGGTGTTCTCATTGGTTGGGGGTTTGGCTGTGTTCTGATTGGTTGGGGGGTTGGCTGTGTTCTGATTGGCTGGAGGCGTGTTCTGTTCAGGTGGGGGCTTGATTGTGCTCAGGTTAGTCTTAGTTGCTGGAAGGTTTGAGCTGGTGAGCTGTGATCTTGCTGTTTGGCTTCGAGTTTGTGGTCGTGCTGCATCTTCATGGTGGGGGTCAGTTCGCTTCATGTATGGCTCAGAGGGGTTTGAGGTGGGTAGTGATGCAGCTGCAGTGCAGCTTCTGGTCCGTGGTCGTGTTTCATCTTCTGTGTGGGTGTGAGTCTGCTTTCTATGTGGAAGTGTGGTGGTGGCATCTTGTGTGGCTATCAGGGGTGTGGGTCTGGTGTCATTCTTCATGTTAGGTACACGTCTGTTCATGAGGGCTGGTTTCCAAATGGCTGGTAGGCGGGAGGCATCATCTCGTTTATTCATGCTGTGTGGGCGTTTTTCTATCTCTATGGCTTCTCTGATGATTCTGCTGCTGAAGTGTTCAGTTTTGGCGATAGTTCTGGTATTTTTAAAGTCAATCTCATGTCCTGTGGCTTTGAGGTGTTGGACCAGGGAAGAGGTCGGTTCTTCCTTTTTGATTGAGTTCTTATGTTCTTCAATGCGTGCACCTATTCTTCTGTTAGTCTGTCCAATGTATGTGGTGGGGCAGGCAGTGCAAGGGATTTCGTATACTCCTTGATTTTCTAACTCGATTCTGTCCTTAGGGTTTCTTAGGATGGTGGATATCTTTCTGTTTGTGCAGAATGCTGTCTTAATGTTGTGTTTTTGGAGGATCTTGCTGATTTTATCCGTAGTGCCTTTTATATATGGGAGGAGGGCTTTGCCATTCTCTTGTTCTTTGTCTTGGATTTTGGCTGGGGTTTCTTTTTGGATTAGGTGGGTGATCTTCTTTCTTTGGAATCCATTGGCTGTCAGCACGCCGGTGAGAGTGTGTAGTTCGGTCTCTAGGTGTTGTTCGTCGGCTAAGCATTTTGTTCTGGAGATGAGTGTCTCAGCTACGGAATTGATCTGTGCTGGGTGGTGGTGTGAGAGTGCGTGTAGATAGCGGTTAGTATGTGTTTTCTTCTGGTAGATGGTGTGTCCTAGGGAGCCATTGGATTTTTTGTATACCAAGACATCTAGGAAGGGAAGTTGGTTGTTAGCTTCTGTTTCCATGGTGAATTGTATTTTGGGGTGTTGGCTGTTGAGGTGTGTGAGGAAGTTGTTCAGTTTTTCTTTCCCGTGTGGCCAGATTATGAAGGTGTCATCTACGTATCTGAGCCAGAGTTTGGGTTTGTGATCATATTTTTCTAGAGCTTGTGTTTCAAAGTGTTCCATGTAGAGGTTAGCGATGACAGGTGAGAGGGGTGATCCCATGGGTGCTCCTTCTATTTGTTTGTATTTTTGTCCGTTGTAGGTGAAGTATGTATGGGATAGGCAGTGGTTGGTCAGATCTAGGATGTGCTTGGGGGGGTTGTATTTGTTTTGGATGGCTGTCAAGGCTTCTTTTATTGGCACTTGGGTGAAGAGGGATATGACATCGAAGCTCACTAGTAGGTCACTGGGTTGTAAGTTTTGTTTCTTTATGATCTCGATGAACTGGAATGAGTTTCTTACATGTGAGTTGATGGATTCTGCATAGGGCTGTAGTTGTTTGGCGAGAAATTTGGCTAGGTTTTGTAGAGGTGAGCCTATGGAGCTGACTATTGGTCTAAGTGGGGTTCCTTCTTTGTGTATCTTGGGGAGACCATAAAGTTTAGGGCATCTGGATGATTTCTCTCTGGGTATGATTCTTTGCTGGATTTCTTCACTGATGGGGGAGGCTTTTATTTTGGATCTGGTGGTTTTCTCTAGGTAGGTGGTGGGGTCTGTCTTTAGGGGTTTGTATGTGGGGTCTTGGAGTAGGTTGGTTAACTTGGATTGGTAGTCAGATGTGTTCATAACCACTGTCGCGTTTCCCTTGTCTGCTGGTAGGATTATTATGCTGATGTCTTCTTTCAGGTTAAGTAGTGCAGTTTGTTCTTCTTTGGATAAGTTGCTTTTGGGTGGTTTGCTAGTGCAGAGGATGTTGGTGATTTCGAGTCTGATTCTATTAGCATCATCAGGGTTGGTTTTGGTCAGGCTGGTTTCAACTCCGCATATGATGGTTTCTGTGGGGATGTGTTTGGGAGCGACAGCAAAGTTGAATCCTTTAGAAAGGACCTTGGTTTCGGCTTCGGTGAGGATCTTGTCTGAGATGTTGTGCACTGTTTGTTTCATGTGTGGCTGTGAGGGGGGAGGAGTTGGTTTCTGGCGTTGTTGTAGTTTTCTGAGTTTGTTGGTGTGTGTGTCTGTCTTGAGGGTGGTCTGTGTTTCGGCTCTCCAGACAGCGAGCTGTTTGGATTTGTCCCAAAGTAAGGGGTGAATCTTGTTGCTGAGTCTGAGGTGAAGTGTGAGGAGATCTTTGTTGATTTGGTCTAGGAGAAATCTTTTTGTGTGAAGTTCATTTCTAATTAGGGCCAATTCTGTTCTTTTTAGGATGCGTTTGGTGGCTGCTGTGTTGGTGTGGAATTTCAATTGGAAGCTTGTGGGAATTAAATTTTGATCTCGGCAGTTGCATAGGAATGCGAGGTCACATAAAATGGAAGCTCTTTGGACTCTTTGGACATACACAAAATGATTATAGGATAGATTTGAGATGGAAATATGAACTGTCATAAAATAAATTCAGTAAAATATGGATTATTTTGTAAAACATGAATAATAGTATAGTCAAATGATTAATAATGATATTAATGTATTTAGGAATATTTGATTGACAATATGAGAACATATACAATGTAATTCTAATTGAACACTACAAAGTGGAAGCACAAAACAATTTGTAAACCAACCGACACACTGTATATACATATATGGAAGATGGTTTGATGTTTTTATGTTGTGTTTGTTTATGTTTGTCTTAAAAAACAATAAAACTTTTTTAAAAAATTAATATTACACATTAATTTTGCTGGGACCCAGAAGGGCCTTCTCCGTGGTGGCTCCCTCTCTCTGGAACATCATCCCCCCCAGAGATTAGAATGGCCACACTGTGACACTCTTCCAAAGGCGCTGAAGACCTGGTTCTGCCAGTGGGCCTGAGGAATACAGAACGGGATAGAGCCCATTAAATGGCTCGTGTGATGTGTTGTCACTGGGGTGGGTTTTTTTGTTATTTTATTATTCTCTTTTATTAGTTTTATTGTTTTATATATGAGGTTTTTATACTCCTGTAAGCCACGTTGAGTCGCCATGTGTGAATAGGCAGCAATATAAATTTCCTAAAATAAAATAAAATTTCCTAAAATAAAATAAAATAATGAAATGAAATGAAAATATTAAAAGGCAGGGAAATTGACTTCAGGATGATAACTTCATGGTTTGGAGTTGGCTGCATAAAAACCTCTCTGCCACATTGGAGGATCTAACATTCTTCAGCAATAGGAACTACAAAAAATGACAAAACCCCAAGTCTGATGCTACATTTTTCATCCTGGCAGCAGAGAGACAAGCTAGCAATTGTCAACATTCTCATGATGTTAAGCAAGCCCTACCTGCGCATGCCTATGATACTGTTATACGCAGTGAGATCCATCTGAAGCAGTCCTGACTGTCCAGATGTTCACTGCTTGAGTGTCTGATCTTTGAAAATGTTTGGCAAGTATTTGTACTGAGCAACACAGTTACAATAGAGGAAATGACTATTGAAAACAATTATGATTGTTTTTATATATTGTGCATGACCCCTGTTATGTGACTCAGCAGCTCTGATCTTAATTATTTTCTCATAAGAAAAAAAGATTGCCTCTGAAGCTGATGGAGATTTAGCGTATATTTGGATATATCTTCTGACTTATAAATAAGCAAGCATGTCAAGTTTATAAATATGTATTGTATGTACCTTTTTAAACCTTTCTGGAACTGAGCTTGTATCTGTGAGCCTTTCTCATGGAGCTAAATTATGCACAACAGGCAGAACAACAGTTCTGTGCAGAGCAGGACTAACAAATGAGCAAGAATCATGTGCGATCATGAACATGAACTTATTAGTCAATTCTTCAGAAAGTATACAGGACCATGTCATAACCTTCCTACTCCATTTCAAGGGTAGGAGAGAAAGCAGAAAAGAAGTGGCTTGTGTTGTAAAAGCTTAAAATAAAATGAAACATCTGTTTGGCAAAATGCCACTGTTATAAATAAGTCTCAGCACATTGATATTCACCCCACTCAATGAATATGCTTCCTCTTTCTCCTTATTAGCATCAAGAAACAGTCCCATAGAGCATTAGGTTGCTTTGGAAAAGCAGGCAAAAAAAACCTTGGAACTGATTATGGGAAAATACTTTTATGGATACAGAAGGGTCAGGCAGAGAGAATGCCTGCTGACGTACCTGAGAATGCAGCAGAGAACAGGAGCCAAGTGCTGGATTAATCTCCAGAAAACACAGTAAGCTCCTGCTATTTCAGTCATATATATTATATGACATGTATGTATGTGCTTATGTACATTGTATACAAGTTTATATGCAGTTTCTACTCTTATTTGAAGCCATTTTTCATTTTTAGCACCACAACTCTTTCCATATCTTTTTTTTTCTTAACTCCAGCATAAAGTTGAGAAAATGGCTTCTTAAATTCCATTCACAGATCTGTATAAATTAATGCTATTCTGGGCTGCTCTTTCTGCTAACTTGTATTTATGCACCATCCTGAGGTAAGCTTTAGCAGTGGCAGGCAGGCACCTAGTTGGGCTATCATGAACAGCAAATGTTTCTTTCATTTCCCAGCCAGAAAAAAAAGGAGATTTGCACACTAACAATATGAGTAACTTTAGTTGGTGGGCTGAACTAGACAGTAAAATATTTTGGCGAACTCCTGGGCCAAAATTCAGCATTAGCATAGTTTTCACTTGCATTGCCTGTTTCTTCCTTTAGAAAGTAGACTGTATCCTCCCAACTTGGGCCAAATCTCTTGGGACAAGTGCTTGTGATTGTTAATTTCTCTAAGTGGAAGCAGTCTGGAACATTCCTGAGTCATAAGGGCCCATCTTGAAAACATGGGATAAAGCTAGTATTTACAACTGGTATATTAAAACAACTAGTCATAGTTTCCATAGTAACTGTTCTTTGCCAGCTACCAAAATCTTTTCTCCAAATTAGAGTCAAAAATCTACCTAGACATTTCCACATTTAGGAAAAGAAATTGTAGGCACCAGTCCTTAATGTAATGGGGAAGGAAGGGGGAAAGACTAAAACAAATTTAAATCCTGGCAACTAACCATGTTGACCTCTCTTCAAACATTGAAAAAGACCCTGCCTTCTTATCTCAGCTACATAATTAGTTTATTCTTCCAGTTTATTTCCAAACACTTTTGGAGGTGAAAAAGTACTGGCCAGGTGATCTTTCTTCCAACATTTATAAAAGAGAGTATCTCCATCATTTTAAAAGCATGTTTTTTTAAACTTATTTTATTTTGGAATAAGTTGTTATTTTATGTTATTTGCATCTGAGATTTTATTTTATCAATTGATGGCATATAATGTGGAGCAGACTTCCTCAACCCAATATATTTCCAGATATATTGAGATGGCAAATCCACAAATCCCTTATCAGCATGCATCTAGAGAATATTGGGTTGGGGAAGGTTGTTCTAAAACAGTGATGGCTAACCTATGACACGCGTGTCACTCGTGACATGCCGAGGCACTTTGACTGACACACCTGTTGGTGTGGGGAAAACCTGCACATTTAGAGGCTGCCTGTGCTCTGCTCCAATCCCTGCTCCCTGCTTGTTGCATGGAGGCGTGGTGTCACTGCTGCCGCAAGATCTTTGCAGCAGAGAACCAGTTTTAACTGCCATAAACTGAGGTTTGTCAGTTTCATTACCACAGGAACGCTACAGGAGGAAAGGAGATCCATGAGATTCACAGCCCTGTAAGGTGGCCTTCCGATTCCCACATCCTGCACCTGTAGCCCTGAGACCAGGGAGACGAGTTTCACAGCCCTATGTGATCACCCCAGCCCAGTCCATCATAAACCAAATTATTGATATTTCTTGAAGTGACACATGACCTGAGGAAGGCTATACTTTTTCTCGATTTTTGACACACCAAGCTGAAAAGGTTAGCCATCACTGTTCTAGAAGAATCATTTTCAGTGTTTTCTCACTGAAGGCATGTTACAGTGGTAAGACAAAGATGTCTTACTGCTTATTCAAATGAAAAAGAAAGCATTGTTTCAGACATGCAGAACATTAACAATATAAACACACTAATAGAAGGTTAATAGAAATACCCATTAAGACTGAATATTAAATGTAGGAAGAAAACCAAGGAACTTTGTGTACTGTAGATGCATGCCAGTACTCAGTAGGATTCCTACAATCAGAATGCAAACAAACTATATTTTCAGTACTTTATAAAGTTGATTTATCTTTGAATGTTTTCCAGAAATTCAAGGATTTAGATCTATGGGGAATTCTTTCACCTCACAAAACCCTCCAGGTACTATACAATTTCTTACATTTAAAAACAAACCTTGAGTAACATCAGTACCCCCCTTTATTTTTAGAAGTGCCTCTGGATTCTAAGTGAACCTTTTAAAAATTAAGTTTTATTTTCTTAGAAAATAATATTCTCTTTAGAAAAATAAGAAGGATGGGCAGCCACAGTCATATTTTGAACTGTCCCCACCTGCTCAGAAAATTGATACTTTTATAGGTGGCATGGAGCATTCTGGGAGCTGGGGAAATTGGCTGACAAGGAATATTCTAGTAAATCAGTGCCTTATAATTAATCATATTCCTCTTGGCAGCCATCTTGCAAAAACACCTCAAGTTGTCTTCCAAACATGCCAATCATCCCCAAATTACAGGAATCATTAGTTTATACATACACAGTGCTAAAATAATATCAGTGTTATCTGGTATTAATAGAAATTTCAAGTTATAGGAATACGCCTTCATTCCCATTTGGTCATCTAATCAACTTTGTGTTTTTATTCATCATAAAGTGAAGGCTATCATGCTTAGAATGTCACATTGTTTATTCCAATCCCTTCGCCTGAAAATGTTGTAAACCTCTTCCTTGGAAGACATTTTTGTTGACCAATTTTAAATATATTTTTTATTCATTGGATTAACATTTTCAGATTTTTTGCTTGAAACATTTTCTGATTTTATGTCTGATTTTATCTAGTGTGGAGTTTTTTGTTGGAAAGGGGAAAGTGTGATGAAATCACCAGCTGAAGGAGACAGGGCCCCAATTGGAGGTGGGTGGGTTAAAAGACATTCCAGCTTAAGAGTTCATTCAGGGAAGGAAATGTTTGAAAATTTAGGTTTCTATCTGACGTTTCCCAAGGGAAAGCAGATAATCTGGTGAGATTTTTTAAACTGGTCATCAACAATAAAGAAACCCATTTTATAATTCTGGAAGTTGTTCTGGTTGCTTGTGCTTGATAGCCCAATTGAAAATTCAGCATAAAGATATATGAAAAAAGTAAGCAAGTAAACTATTCAGTATCTATACTGATATACCATCTTAATGTAGACACAAAACCTGTATAAAACTAATCAGAGCAAGAAAATCACATTGCAGCCACAAAGTTGAATGGGACACAATGGATGGGGAGCTGAAAAGGAGGAGTGTGAAGAGACTCTGTTGTGTCCGCGAAATGATGCCAGGAGTCGGTGACTTCAAATCATGCTCTTTTATTTAAAGTTGGAACCGAACTGGGGCAAAGGAAAAAGTTCGTGGCTTTTATTCCTTTAGCTGCGGCGGCCGCGGCCAATGGCACCGCTTTGAATCTCCCATGATTCGAATGGACCAATCGCGGGAGATTCTTAGCGAGCCAATCGGCGCGGCTCGCCTGACCAATCAGAGTGCCCCGTGCTTTGGCCAATCAAAGCGCGGGGATCTCAAGAATGCTAATTAGGGACAGAACACCCCTCCCCTCTTGGTTCAGTCCTTACGTCGCGTAGTCACGTTGGTAGGCGGGGCTCCGTCTGAGCCTACTGGACCTGCGCAGCTCAGTCGTAGGTTGGATCCCGGCCGGTTCGGTCGGGATCTCTGTTGCTCCTGATGCCGTCGTGGGAACCGGCTGGTCGGTCGGGCCAGGCCGCTCTCCGTAGCTCCCTCCTGGGTCTCCCGGGTTGGTTGAGCTGTGGGTTTTGCCGCTCCCGCTCGGTCTTTCCGGGTCGGTCGAGCTGGCCTGGCTGTCTCTTCCTGGCGAGGGGTTGTGATGGCTGCTTTCCGGTAAGTATGGCTGGTTTATTCTTCTTTGGTTTTGGTCCCCTGGGTATTCCCTCCCCCCTTGGTTTGTGTTGTGGGGGTTGGTTTCGCCTGTTTGTGCGTTGGTGGTCTCTTGGTTGGCAGTCCTCGACCTTAATTGGTCGATGTGGCGTTTCCACACTCGTCCGTCTGCTGTTTGTAGCCGGTATGAGTGTGGGCCTGTTATTTGTGTGATGATGGCCGGTATCCATAGTGGGTCTCCCGTCAGGTTTCTTGCGTATATGGGGTCGCCGGGTGCGAAAGTTCGGTGTTTGCTGTTTGAGTCTGGGGACCTCTCCGGGTTATACGTGGGGTGTAACCTGTCGAGTGGGGACCTTAATTTCCTCCCCATTAATAGTTTGGCTGGGCTCTTATTCATTGTGGTATTTGGGGTTATGTGTTGGGTGAAGAGTAGTTTGTTTATTTTCTCCTGGATCTCCCCGTGGTCTATTTTCCGGATGGTTTTCTTAGTGAATTGCACCATCCGTTCCGCCCTACCGTTCACCGCCAGGTGCACCGGTGCTGTCAGCGCGTGGCGGATGCCCCTTTCCGCTAGGAATTTTTCGAATTCCAGCGAGGTGAATTGGGGCCCGTTGTCGGAAACGACGTCTGGGAGGCCGTGAGTTGCAAAAAGTTTGCAGAGTTCCTTGATGACGGCCTCCGTGGTTGTTGTCTTCATGTTGCTTACCTCCAGCCAGTTGGAGTAAGCGTCAACTGTTATGAGGAAGGTGTGTCCTTTTGTGGGCCCGGCGAAGTCTATGTGAATCCTAGACCAAGGTCCCCTTGGGGTTTCCCACTCTAGGACGGGCGCTGTGGGTGGGCTTGGCTTAGTTTCCTGGCATCGTTGGCACCTTGCTACCCAGGTCTCAATTTGTTTGTCCATCCCTGGCCACCAAGCGTAACTTCTGGCCAGGGCTTTAGTCCTAACGATGCCAGGGTGCCCCTCGTGTAGCAGTTCCAGAATCTTCCCTTGTAGCTTTTCTGGAATGACCACCCTATCCCCCCATAGTATGCACCCTTTCAATAACGAGAGTTCCGTTTGGCGGTTTCGGAACATTTTGACGGACTCGTTGTTGTCCCTTTCCGGCCACTCTTTCTCTACCCAATGCAACACCCGCGCCAGACGTTTGTCTTTATTAGTCTCTCGGGCAATGTCTGACGCGGTTATGGGCAGGTTGGGTAGAGTCTCTATGCTGAGAGTGGTCATCGTGGGTGCTGGGTCGGTGTCAGGTTCCGGTAGCGGCGAGCGGCTTAAGGCGTCTGCATGGGAGATCGTCATACCCGGTTTGTGTATGAGTCCGTAGTTGTAGGCTGCCAGGAACTCGGACCACCTTGTCATTCGGGGAGACAGAATGTTCGGGGTGGCCCGGTTTCCTGCAAGGATTCCCAGCAGCGGCTTGTGGTCGGTTATGATGGTGAAAGTCCGGCCATAGAGATACTCGTGGAATCTTTTTACGGTGGCAACGATAGCCAGAGCCTCTTTGTCCAGCTGGCTATAGTTCTGCTCCGGTTTGGTGAGGGTCCTTGAAAAGAACGCGATGGGCGCTTCTTTTCCGTCGGGGAGGGTATGGCTGAGGACAGCACCGACGCCGAAGGGTGATGCGTCGCATGTGACGGCCAGAGGTAGGGTCTCGTTATACTGTATAAGGACGGCGTCCGAAGTGAGGAGGTCTTTTGTTCTTTGGAAGGCGGCTTGCTCGCGTTTCCCCCAAGTCCAGGTCGCCGCCTTGTCCAGGAGCCTATGCAAGGGCTCCGCCACCGTCGCCTTTTGGGGCAGGAAGACATTGTAAAAGTTAAGTAGCCCCAGGAATGCCTGTAATTCCGTCTTCGACTTGGGTGTGGGGGCTTCTTTGATGACCTTGATTTTTTGGTTTGTGGGGTGAATGCCGTGACGGTCTAGGAGGTATCCTAGGAATTCTACCCGTTCCGTGTATAGTTGGCATTTCTCCCTCTTGACTTTGAGCCCGGTCTCTTTGAATTTGGTTAGGACCTCCCTTAGGCGACCCTTAGTTCGGCTTGGTTGGTTGCCGACACTAGGACGTCGTCGAAGTAAGGTACCACCCCCTTGATGCCTTGCAATAGTCTTTCCATTAGGCTTTGGAATATTCCCGGTGCCACGCTGACTCCGAATTGGAGTCGGTTGCATTTAAATGCCGTTTGCTCGTCGACTGGCAACTGTTGGTATGCCTGGGCGAGGTCGAGCTTGGCGAAAACCTTGCCCCCTCCCAGTGAGTGCAGTAGGTGTTGCACTACTGGGACGGGGTGGGCGCTTTGTTGTAGCATGCCATTTCGGGTGGCCTTATAGTCCCCACAGATCCTCACCGACCCATCGGGCTTGATCGGGGTGACTATGGGGGTCTCCCACCGGGCGTGGTCTATTGGCTGTAGGACCCCTTGCTTGACGAGCTTGTCAATTTGCTCGTCTATCTTGGGTTTAAGTGCAAATGGCACCCGCCTTGGTTTCAGGCGTTTTGGGGGGACGTTTGGGTCTAGGCTGAATGATATAAGGGGCCCTCGGTACTTGCCTAGGTTTCTGTCGAAGGCCTCTTGGAATTCCCGGGCCAGTTGCTGCTCCCAGCTGTCGTCGGTGACGTGGTCGACTCCCGTGACTGCGATGCTGAGCGGGGCGAACCATTGCAGTCCCAGTAGGCTTGGGCGGTCACGGTCGACGATTGTCAGGGGAAGCCTTTCGGTGTGCCCTTTATATGTGATGTTGAAGTGTTTGGTTCCGACTACCGGGATGCGGTTTCCCTGGTAGTCCCTTACGATGAGTCTCTGGCTGTCTAGGTTCCTCCTTTGGATGGTAGGCACCAAGCGCTTTATTTCATGCCATGCTATCATGGAGACGTAGGACCCGGAGTCCACCTCCATTTTGCATGGCTGGCCCTCGATGCCTACCTCCACGTGGACCTTCCGGGCGTCATTGGTTATGGCGTGGCCGATGATGACCGTCTGATGGGTCTCCTCTCTTCGCCGGTTATCGCCGCCTCGCAGGGATCGTCCATTCCGGTCCCATCTGTTGTCCGAGGGGCGATCTCTGGTCCGGGGTGGTGTGCTCTCTCTCCTCCGGTCGCTCTGGTCCCATCGTGCTGGGCTGCGGTTCTTTTTTAGGCGGCAGACATGGGCGATGTGTCCCTTCTTGTCGCAATGCCGGCAGATCGATTCGAAAAACCGGCATTCCGACCTGGGGTGGTCGCCGCCGCAACCGGCACAGTTGGTCCTCGACTTATGACCCCGCCGGTTCCGTGGGTCGCGGCCTGTCTGGAGGCGATGGATGTCCTCCTCGTCGTCGGAAGTGCCCGATGCCGAGTGGAAGTCGCCCTGGTGGGTGGTCATCTCGGGTTGGGCCTCGGCCGACCTCGCAGGGTTGTTGTTTCCGCTGCGGTCCCCAGCGTTCGGTCTGCGCATGTGGTTGACGGAGGTTCGGGTTGCTTCGGCGGCTGCGGCTGCGGTGAGGGTGTCTGCTAGGCTGATGTTGCCCTTGGCCATCAGCCGGCTCTGGAGGACGGGGTCCCACAAACCGAGCATGATTCTGTCTCGCAGGGCGTCGTTCAGGTTGTCGAATTCGCAGAGCCCCCCTAGGCGCCGTAGCTCGGCGATGAAGTCGCTGAAGCTCTCACCCGACCGTTGGTCCCGACGGTAGAATTCGTTGTGTCGGATCAGGATGGGTACCTCTGGAGCGTAGTGCCGCCGAAGTATTGGCTCGAGGACGTCCCAGTCCATTGCGGTCGCATCGGCGGGTTTGGCAAGTGCCTTGGCCATCTTGAATACCTCGGTCCCGCAGTGGGTCAGGAAGACGGCGCGCTTCATGGGGCCGGTGGCGTCCTTCAGGTCGCTGCACTCGAGGAACATGCGGAATCGGTCGGAGTACGATTCCCAGTCCTCAGTGGCGGGGTTGAAGGGTGCGGGGGGTGCGATTTTCGCCATCGTGGTGGTTCGTCTGGCTTCCGTAGGACACGTGGTTTGGTTCAGGGTCTGGATCCCACCCTCATCGCCAGTGTTGTGTCCGCGAAATGATGCCAGGAGTCGGTGACTTCAAATCATGCTCTTTTATTTAAAGTTGGAACCGAACTGGGGCAAAGGAAAAAGTTCACGGCTTTTATTCCTTTAGCCGCGGCGGCCGCGGCCAATGGCACCGCTTTGAATCTCCCGCGATTCGAATGGACCAATCGCGGGAGATTCTTAGCAAGCCAATCGGCGCGGCTTGCTTGACCAATCAGAGTGCCCCGCGCTTTGGCCAATCAAAGCACGGGGATCTCAAGAATGCTAATTAGGGACAGAACAGACTCAATAATAATAAGTTGGTGGGAAAACATTAATTTGCAAAGTAGTTTGATGTATCAGAAGGTCTGGATACAACTCCAGTATTTCAACCTGTGTGGCCGCAAACCAAATAGCTCCTCCCAGTTTGCATGCTGCAATGCTTCAAGATAGGCCAATTATGTGTTTCCTCCTTAATATCAACCCATCAGATCACAAACCAGGCTGAGGCACTGATGCTTCCCTTCCTGATATTTTACAGGAATTCTTTTATTTTCTGGATTACCCAGTGAATTGCATCAGTTTGTTTGAACCATGGACTTACAATCCAATGAGTAAGCTAAAAGGAGTATTACATTAAAGGGCAGGTCGTAACTTGCATATTAGTATAAAACTTGCATTTTGGTATAAAAACCAGGTGGAAAGATATGGTGATTAAACTCTATTAGATTGGAAAACAATAAAAACAAGGGGACTAGCATGTGAGTTAAAATATCTTGTGCACATTTGAATGCTCTTATCTTTGAGCAGTAAGTGTGCAAATTAAATCTGCAAATAAGGACACAGTATTTGCATGGACTTAAAAAATAAAAGTAAAACATAAAATCCTAACACATTATATCAGATGAGTTTAAATGAAAATTGTATTTAGATACACAGGAAAAGAAAGGCTGATACCTCACATTACCTATACAAGAAGGTGATCCTAAAATACTAATAATCACTAAGAAGTTGCTGATGCATCAAATATGTGACAAAGTCTGACAAAATGTCACTTGTGTAAATCTCATAACTGCTCGCTTACAGGAAACCTGAACAGGTAATAGATTCCCAATACATCGAACTAATTTATTCATATGGCTTTTCCAGTACTATCATTTTCTTTGACATGCAGGATTTTAAGGAGTTGTGGCTGAATTCTCAACATTACCAAGACACAGTAATTGGCACCAATTAAATTGCTACATTCATGTTTGAATTGCTTTTCCTGGCAAGTCTCATTGTCTTATTTATACTGAAAGTATACTGAAAATATGTTTGCTTGTGGTTTACTCTGAATCAGGGCCAGCGGAAAACAAATCATCTCAAGTCTCCATTCTAAAGACGCCACCTCAGTTCTATGGCATTATTTATTTTTCTCTCTTATCCTGGACAAGCTATAAAATATATTTTCATTTTTTTTGAGGCTTGTGGATGCATTTTTAAAAAAATATTCTACTTTCTAGAGAACTGCAGACTTGGGCATTTTCCAACACATAGTTGAAACTAGGAGAAAAATTCTTTCAAGCTGGAGAAGGCAGAACATTAACTGTTCAGTCTCCAAATATCAGAACTTGATATAAAAGCTCTGAACTCTACATACAGTAGATTACTGAAAATGAACATTGGCTGAAGTCATACAATGTCCAAGTTTCTCCCCTGCCTCTGGGGATTTATCATCAGATTAAAAATACAAACTGTATACAATTTGTCATAACAGGAGGAAAATCACAGTGATCCATATTGTGTATATACTAAGCCTGTAAGGAGAAAAATACTGAATGATATTAAGACAAACTATCAACCTTCCTATTCTATATTAGATAATTGAATGACAAAAATCTCAATAAATATGGCCATGTACGTTCCCAGAATTTTTTTTTGGGGGGGGGTCATTCCCTACTTCTGGCTTTTCTTTGCCATATACTCCCAGTTTAATTCTCTCGTATTATCTCCATGTTTAAGTTCCCAAAGATATATTTTCAGAATTGTATCTTTCTTCCAGCGCTGGGAAAAATATGTTTTTGCTGCTGTGAGCATATATCTTTTTGCAGGATTTTTTTTTTTCTGGGATTCTATACAATAAGAAAAAATGTGATTTCAGTTCAAATTTGATTTCCAATTTTTTTTATAGCACCATGTTTGTCTTTTCAGTACTTTTTTTACTTGTCACTACATATAATAAAATGTTTCTTCTGTTTCATGTCATTTCATGTTCCATGGCGTTTGTGACATTTATTACTGCATGATTTATAAATCTTAAGGATCGTAGATAGAGTTGGATAACTTCTGTATATATTTACCATTTTATTAATTATGGCACCATGAGATACTTTGTCACTGCTGTGATACAGAGAGCTATCATACAGGCTTTTAATGCATTCACACTAAAGGCAGTGTTCTGGGAATGAGTTGAAGCATTTCTTTGTTTAGTTATTGCAAAAGAACTACCCACTAAGACTTGCAGAAATCCTACTGCCTTAGCTTTTATTTTATTTCTGCAAGGTTTTTTTAATTCTTTCATTCTTTCTAAAAACAAGCCAATCTCTGTAAAAGTCAAAAGACCTCAGTGATAAAGGAAATTATTCTTTCTGCTGGGAATATGAAAGAGTAAACCCTTGTGTTTTCTTTTTTTTTTCCTGATTTAACTTAATATGCTTCTTTTTCTTCCACTTCATCCGATGAATTTTTAAGGAACATTGGAGGCTGGCTGAATCTGTTTTTAGCTTAGTCCTTATAACAGGGACAAAAGAGATTGAAGAGATTGTATGCAATCAAGAATGAAAAAGAAGGGATTCCTCCTACACCTCAGTGGCATGTTGGTCCCTTGGTTGTTGTTTTTGCATGCCTTGCTTACAAAAACATTTCCTTTTAATAAAAGATGATGGATCACAGCTCTCATGCAGTTTTATCTGACAGCATGAAAACACTTTGTCCCTGTAAAGATAGTTTCTTCTTATGAGCTGTTTTTAAAGTTCAATTACCTATGGTTTATTTGTTGCTTCCCCCGCCCACCTATTTGAATTGGTTAGTCTAGACTTCCTGCTCCCTTACAATAAACAAGATAACAAATATTTGTATAAACAACAAGTAGGAATCAAATTTCAAAACAAAGCCACAAATATTTTTGTTGTGCACTTTAACTTTGGCAATTCCACATTCCAGTAGCAACTGGTGGGTAGAGTACCAAGGGGATACTGATAAGCTTGTTGTACATGTTTGAAACAGAGGGTATACTCATGGTTTCTAAAGTATTATTAATATATTCAGAGGGTATACCAGCAATAACTTACAATAATGCATAATTGAATAGAAAATTAATTATGCCCTATTACTCATCCATTTAGAAAGGACCCTATAGATTTATTTAAACAGGAATGCCAATAAACAACACATGCATTCCTTTCAAACATTTTAAAGGGATTTTCCCCTTTTTGTTTAAACAAACAAATGTAATTCCCAGTATCATTTGTTATTTTTTTTATTTATCTGCCATGATAAGCCAGGCCAGAACAATTTGAAAGTCAGATCAAACTTTAATTTTGTATACAAAATGAAAACATTGTCCTGAACTGTAGCAGAATTAAATGATTCAAGTCACAATTCTCAGGCTATAGACTCACACTAACAATAAAGTGTATCTATTAATCTACAGTATGTGTTTTTTTAAACCAGAGTCAAGGAGTAATAAAATAAACTTATCTCACAGGGTTGTGGAGGGGAAAACAGGAGGCTGGAATACAAGTAGTCATCATTTAACAAACATAATTGGGCCTGACAACTAGCTTGTTAAGCAAAGTGCTTGCTAAGTGAAAGCATGGCCATGTTAATGATCTTATTTCAGCTAATACTTTGCTTTATAGACTTGAAAAGGTCATAAATGAGAGCATTGGTTGCAAAGTTATTTTTCATCATTGTTGCAAGTGTGAATGGTAGCTAAATGAGGTAGTTACTAAACAAGACTACTTGTATTAGGTATGTTTGCCACCTTGAATTATACATTTAAAAAGGTGGAATTATCCTGCGAGAACATGTCTAACACCATAAAACATCTTCCTATCCCAGGTCCTTGAGAAGGATTTGATGGGGGTTGGGAGATGGGGGTAAAAATGTCAAATCCAGTCTGAAAATTTGGCTAACTGTGTGACTAACCGTAACTGGGGGGGAAACTCAGCATCTGTCAATTGCAAAAGGCAGCTTTGCATGAAGCCTTTTACATCCAGTACTTTTAACACCATCAAACAACATCATTTGCCTCTTCCAGGTCCTTGGGAAGGATTCAATCAATGGATAAAAATGCCAGCTCCAGCCTAAGCATTGTGCTGACTGTGTGACTCCTCCTCCTCCTCATCAATCTGCCTACCCCAGGTCCTAGGGAAGGACTGGATAGGAAGGCTAAAATGCCAAATCCAGTCTAAACTTTTGGCTGGCTATGTGACCAACCATAAAATGGTGATGCTAGAGGTGGTTTCTTTAAACTTTAAACATTGTAGTCATAACCTAAGAATCTCCTGAAAGAATTGCACAATAGCACTTCATGCTGTACACGAAGATTACCCTTTTAAGTAGATGAGTTGTGCCATTTGCAACCAGAATCTTGAGATTAAGGGGAGTGGGCTAATGTACCAAGCCTTCTGTCTAGCTTAATCACAGTAACTGCAAAGAGTTGACAGTTTTGACTGCCTGACACAGGATGCTTGCATATGTCCCACTGCACGTTAGCTTTAGTACTTTGTCACACTAAAGCTGGGAATAAGTTTAGGGATACAGAAAGAACAGAAGAGGTCAGTGAGGAATACCATAGAGGTCAGGCACTAGGTCAGGCATACCAATGAAAGGCTGGAGGTTAAAGCTGAGCCCAGGCAAAATTAATGTTGTGCTTTTAGTAGAACAGCAGTAGGAAAAGGCAAGCAGGATCACACCAAATGAAAGAACAGCAAGGGGCTCTGATCACAGCTGTCCAAACTGTAACATTCCTCAATAAATGCAAGACTCAGGACTCAGAAGTAAATTTTCCAGAAACTGTGAAGTCATTAAGAACAACTCATTAAGTCATTAAGTGTCTTGAGTTTCCTATCACTTAAGCCTAGATCCTCTGCTACCCTTACTTTCTTTGACAGCAGATTAGCACAAAAATTTCACTCTGAAAAAGGAAGCATCTTTTTATGTCCAAGAGAAAGATCTCTTGGTTTTCTAACTCCAGAATTTTGAAATTTTCCTGCAAGACAGGAGAGAACATTAATCAAGTTACAAGCCAGAAGAAAGTTGAACATCCAAAGCCAGATACAGAATTACAATTCAGTTAGCACAATCCATGGCAACAGTTAAGAAAAGCAATGCCAAGGAGTTTTGTTTTACTTTTACTCAATACAAACTTTACTACATATATAATTTTATATGCCTCACAGTTGTTCTTACTCTCAGATCAATTAATGCTTCCTAGAGTATGTTATGTCCCAACTAGTTTAAATATGTATCCAACTGTTAATAATCAAGGTGGGGAGGTTTTATTTTTCCAGGCAGGAAGTATTGCCTAGAAGACAATTTTCTTCAAATTCCAGCATGTTTGACAGTTGGGGATCCAGAAATTCATTTTCATAAATGATGGTTTACAGTTTTAAGTTTTCTGGCTGATGTTTCAATTTCCACATCTTTGATGACCCAGATCACCCAACTGACCAGAAAAGTAACCATATAAATCTTTAGTATCTGTCTCAAATACAAGGATTAATTTATTAATTATATGGTAGCACATCTCACAAAATTTAGAGCATCCTCCTCCAAACCTGGCTGGTAGACCTACTGTACTACTTTTACATTCATATAATGCAGGCTTCATTTGTATTTCACCCATTGGGTTGAAGGGAGCCCTAAGTCAAGTGCACAAACTATTTTATTATTAATTAGCAAAAAATAAAAATAATTGTTTCAAAAAGCTTTTTAGACAGAATTATAGGAGACAAGGAAAAGGGAATAACACTGAATAGGTTCAGACCTTCCAAAATCTTGGACTTGTTTTGTACACCATTGGCTTGTGGAGGCCCCAAACTCAATCTCTATAAGGGGTCAGAAGTATAGTTGCCATACTAAGATTTTTTTGTAAGATAGAAGGTAGTTACATATCTAGTGGAATAAAAGTATTTGAGGCCAAAGTAATAGTGCGGCTGTCTTAAAACTTCCAAATATAGTGTCTAAGAATTTAGAACCATTAGAGGTTGCCCCCTTGCCACAGTTATACAATCTGTTTGTATAGTTACACAGTTATACAAACTGTATGTGGAAACTACTTGGTGCCACCCTAAGGCACTGTAGAGTCTTCTCTGATATACTGATTTCAATGATATACTTCTCTGATATACTGATCAGGCCAAAGCATCTTTCAAGCAACATACCAGATATATGGTCCTGCAAAATGATCTATATTAATTAAGTGAACTCACAAAAATGGGCTCCTGCACATTACCTGTACAATACTATCCTTCAAACCACAAGAAGATATTTTACACTTGCCTGCTGCAATGCCCTCCCCTCTGCTCTTTTGGAAGGTAGATTCCATAACATACCTAAAGAGTTGCTCCTACCTCTGCTTCCTCTGTCTCTGCAGTGAAGGGGAAATTGAAAACATGGATCATGTGTTACTGCTGCCTTTTTAATAGAAATCTACAAGACATGTATAATGTATATTTCCCCATTTACCATATGATATCCAGGCAGGCTGGAGTCTGATTACCTTTGTCTGCTGCTAACTGACCAAAAGGTAGAGATTTTAGATAATGAAGCCCGGTTTTGGGTCAGATCTATGATCAAACATAAATAGCTCCTCCAAAGTGAAGTTATTCTGAACTTTGCCTAGGTTGCCATGATTCACTATTTTATAATCCCGTCTACCTTATACACAAACCATTCCATGTCTTATCTTGTTATTTTCTTGCTGTAGTTCGTTGAATCATAACTGTCATAATCCCAATCAAATCCCAGTAGGTAGTGGTGAGATTCAATTTTTTTTACTACTGGTTCTGTGGGTATGGCTTGGTGGGCTTGGCAGGAGAAGGATACTGTAAAATCTCCAGTCAGAGGTAGGATTAGCTGGTTCTCAGAACTACTCAAAATTTCCGCTACTGGTTCTCCAGAACTGGTCAGAACCTGCTGAATACCACCTCTGCTAGTAGAGCTTGAACAGGTACTCGTCTCAATACAAGTTGAGATAACTTTACATTCTCCTAGGATCTTATAGACCCTACTACTTCTTCTTTATGTATAGTTATCTATCTTAATTAATTAAAACTTTTAGGCACTAGATTGTAATTTATAAGTTTCTATCTGACCTTAATCCATTTACTTTGCAATTCTATATCTATAATTCTTATTTTTTTACTTTTGTATTATCGCAGTATGATGTTTTGTTTCTATTTTAGAATGATTGTTATGGTGCTTTATGCTGGTCTATGACCAAAATAAGCAATAACCATACAGACAAATGAACCAATTGGAAATAGTGACTACAATGTAATTCCTGTGAAACACATGAGTGCACCACCACCATCAACAACAAACTAGACTAGTATTAGCGCATTTGATTTAAAAAGAACAAATTTCTCTGAATAGTGAAGTTTTTTTTTTAATTAATAAAAAATGAAAAGAGAAAATAGAGGTCCAAGTCTTCAAAATGCTTAGAGATCTCAGTATTTTTAAAAATGTCATCATAAAAGCTCCTTAGAATACTGTATATTGAAGCTAAAACTAAGATTAGAGATTCTCTTGTGTCAAGTTTAGGTACTGGTGTTTACAGTATAGTTATCCATCCATGTAATTCTGGTAGAGCAATGTGGAAGTCATTTACCATTGCCTTTTTCCAATGTTTTTTTTTTCAATTTTCCATGTGTGTGCTCCTAATGGACTTAAGGTTTATCCAGATCCAACCAATACAGGCCAAGTTCTTTGCTCACATTCAGGCAATGTTAGTTAGAATTTGCTACTTACAGTTAGAAGCTACTACTAACCAGAATGTTTTATAATACATTTGAAGTAGGACAAGTTGGGGGAATTGGCAGTCTATCTGACAATAGATATGCTACAGAAAGAAATGGAATTGGAAGATGTAAGATAGTACTGCAAACAGAGGTTAATAGATGAAATCATAGGCCTCCAGGACAAATCATGACTAAATAAATCACTAGGTCCAGACAATATCCACTCAAGGATATTGGGTGGATACTTAGATTTTAATGTCGTGATAACAAATGTGAAGTTGCTGATCTTCTAATGCAAATATTCAACTTTTTCCTAGAAAATATATTTGGACTCTGAGGACTGGTTAATAAATAACCTAACCCTTTTGCTTTTTCCATAATTCTAATGCATTCTCAAAAGCACATAGTGTCCTCCACTTCTTCAGTATTTGGCAGGTAGGAGATAACAAAAGCATATCATTTTCTATTCAACTTCATGGCTGCATTTGAGCAATTCACATGTGCCGGAGGCAGCAAAGACCGCTGAGCTAACAGACTAGCCAGGGAGTCTATCCACTGCTTAGAAGCAGAAAACAAGACCAGGCACTGAGCCTTGAAGTTCAGAAGTAGCTGCCACAGCAGCGATGGGAGAATGGAAATGGAGAGGGAACATATCCCCTGCTGCATTTGCTTCCTTGGCTGGCCAGTAGTCTAAATCTCTCCCGTGTTTCTTCAGAATGAAGCCTAGCTGGAAGAATAAAAAAGACCAAATTCAGTCTAGGCAAGGAGTCCTGGGCTCAGGGCATATTCTCTGCAGGGTTCTGGCACTCAGGGTCCATTTGTTGTTTTCCTGAAGGACCCAGAGTTGGGTACAGTTCAAAAAAAAAACTGCAGAAAAGCAGAGGAGAGTCAAATTATCTAAAATGCATGATGAGAAGTCATCAAACCCTAACTGCAGTTGGGCTGCCAATAAATTTAAGATAATGATGATGATATTAATAATAATGTTAAAATATTGTAGGTTTTATGAATACAGACTGATAAAACTTTGGCTCATCACACACCAGATATAACTGTAGTTGAAACAAAGACAGTGTGGATAATTGATGTGGCAATACTAGGGGACAGTAAAAAAAAGACAAAGAATTGGAAAAAATAAAAAAGTATCAAGATCTGAAAATAGAAATGGAAAGATTATGACATAAACTGGCCATGGTAGTCACAGTTGTTATTGGCACATTGGATGCCATACCAAAACAATTGGATGGCACATAAAAAATCTGCACATGGAGAAAAAATATGTCAATTGCAAAAGGCCATATTGCTTGGATCTGCACATATACCATGCTGATACATTGCAGCATTCTAGATTCTTGGAAAGAACTCAAGGCGTAATAAGGCCAACACCAGCTAAAAAACTTTCAGTCACAAATTCATATTATTGGGAATAAATAATAGACACTTTGAAACATTAATATTATAAAATTAACATATATGACATTGTTTAGTTCACACCTTCCGCCCCAAAAAGGAGCATTATAAAAGAGAATGGCACTATAAGAATAAAATTGATTATAGAAGCAAGAAAGCAGGCCCATGTTACAATTGTGTTTTTTTCAAATAAACAGAGGGATGTTCAAATAAACAGCTATAGAATTTGTGTTCCTGCCTCATAGCTGTATTTTAGTTACCTATTAATTTTAATCTAGATGCCCAAATATTGAATATATTAGCAGCGTTGTCATGGCATTCTACAGACTAATTAATTTTGCTGTATCACCAGATGGATTTGTTGAATGAAGTTGTTTCTCAAAGACCACCCTGGAAGTTAATTTTTGAAATTGGAATCAGGATTTGTAGCTTGTGTTCTTTTACAATAGCGGTTAAGAAGATGCCCTACCAAACGCATATGCACTGAATGTACTACACACTGTGAGAAATACTGATGTGATGAAGTACCCACTCTGGTGAGTTCATAGGTCAAGTAACAGAAAAGTTCTAAATGAGCTCTTCTGAGCTCACAATACTTGTTTCAAATTCGAGACAGGTTGTTCCAGCATTACTGGAAGCATCCCAATACTGTTCTAGCCATTCCAGAAGTGTTTCATGCACAATTGTTCTAATTTGTGTTCAGAATGGGGGGGGGGGTGGATTTTGAAATGGGGATGTTTCGAGTTTTAGATACTTGCAAATTGGTCAAAACAGAATACGGATATTACAGAAAAGTCAGAAAAATGATCACGAATCCGAACTGGGGTACTTTGAACTTGTACCCAGAGTATCCCCCCTCAAAAAGTTTTCAATTCAATTTATTTTTCTTGAGGCGTAAATGCCAGCACTGTCTATAAAGGAGAAAAACTAACTAGCAGGTGATATAGAAGATGCCTGAAGCATGGGAAAGATAACTAGCCATTTCTCACTTTTCAGGATAGCAACTATGTTAAAAGTTTTCTCTTCTGCAATGATCAGCAATATTCTGAGAACAGAATATTTTATCTCTTTTCACACTTTTGGTGTTTGGCTCTCTAGAGAAGCCGTTTTCACACACCATGGAGTTCATCTTTAACTAATGAAAGGAAAACCAGTACAGTATTAGTACTCTTGAAATCTGAGCTTAAAACTATTACAAAAAAGGATGGTAAACAGGACACAGGGAGATGCTTTCTCCCATCCTTAGGCAAACCAAAGACTTTTTTTCTTTCTTTTTTGAGTCCTTATGATGTTGCAAATAATTTATGTTTCAAATGCTAGCCACTGTATTTCACTGGATGGATACAAACAGGAGAAAAAGTCTGAAAGAGAAATGAGGACAAACCTGAACTTTCAGCCCATTGACTCCCACCTCCTAATTTCAGTTTAGGGCACTGAATATCCAATTAGAATTAGAATAACAAAGTTGGAAGGGACCTTGGAGGTCTTCTAGTCCAACCCCCTGCTTAGGCAGGAAACCCTATACCACTTCAGACAAATGGCTATCCAACATCTTCTTAAAAACTTCCAGTGTTGGAGCGTTCACAACTTCTGGAGGAAAGTTTTTCCAACAGATTAATTGTTCTGGCAGGAAATCCCTCCTTAGTTCTAAGTTGCTTCTCTCCTTGAGAATCTTACTTTCAAGTAAGGTTCAGGTTTGTCCCCATTTCTCTTTCAGACTTTTGAAGTTCAGTCCCTGAAACAAGGGCTTTGTAACTCTGCTTTATATGGAGATGCTCTTTGGAACTCAATGAAAGAAAGAAATTGACGGAAAATGAAGCATTTAAATATTTGCAAATGCTGCCTTTTGCCCTTTTGGAAACTGATCCCAAAAGCAAATATGGTGAGCCCTCCACATCTGGATTCGTTAAAAAAAAAAGTTTCCATTTGCAACTTGTTTTTAGGCTGGTGCAACAAACAAGCTAAAAGCAAAGGAGACTACGGAAGGGCTTACCTTAACTTTGCAGAAAGGGCTCTCGCCAAACGGCGCTGGGACTCCCTTTCAAAACTTCTTTTTATCTTTCTTCTGAAGTTTCTCCGACTGCCCCGAGTCCTTCAGCTGAGCTATGCAGTCTTGCAAAAAAGAAAAAGAAAGGAAAAGGGGGAAAAAAATGCCTGGGGAGGGTTGTCTGAAGCTTGAAGGGGCGGGACTGGGGGGGGGAGGAGGAGGATGCTCAGAGCGCCCATTGCCTGGCTAAAGGCTCTGGTTTGTTTTTTTATTACCCCCCCCCCCCCGGAGTATTCGTCACAGGATCCTAAACCGAGCCCTTGCTCCAGCTCTGCAGCGGTTCTTTTAAACCAACAAGAAGCCTCTGCCAGGAATGAGGCTTTGCGGTTGTTGATTTAATCCTACTTTGGGTTCAAACTTTTTGGATCGTAATCGCAGACAGAGACAGGAAGGATAGAAAAGGGGGGGAAAGAAGAAGAGGGGAAAAGGGGGAAAAACAACCCTTTTTGCTTCTTTTCCTTTCTGGAGAAGAAGGGCAAATTAAGGGGTGGGGGTGGGGGAAAGGCTAGCTTCAAGTAACTGGAACTGAGAGACGCAACAAACGTTGCAGCCCAAAGAGGCGGCAGGTCAAAAAAGTCGAAGGAAAACGAGAGCTGGAGGGAAGCTGGTGTCAAGGGTCCGAATCCCATCCTCTGAGTGGAACAATCTCAGTGGAATCAGTGTGTGCGCGTGGTGTCTCATTCATAGTGCAGATCTGTTCGAAACTGGATTTTTTAAGGGTTGCGAGCTTCTCAACCTCATTTCTGCCTCACTGGTGTGGATGCCTGTTTTCCATTCTGGCCTCTCTCTCCCCCCACCCCTCCAACGCCGGCCCCCTCCTACCAGCCTCCATCTTTCCCTCCTCCCTCGGTTCGCCCCTTTCTCAGGATATGAGGAAATGTTTAGAAAATGCGCGGCCGACGCCAGCCGCTGACTCATGTTTTCATGAAAGAAAGGAGGCCTCCCGCCACATGTGAGGAGCGCTGCCCGCCCGTTCGCTCTTCCTCCTCCTCCTCTGGCCCCGCCTCCCCTCCCCTCCCTCGCACCTTCTTGGCGCGGAGTGGGAAGCCAATGGGGGGGCGTCCGGACCGGAGTGGAGTGGAGGAGGTCGAAGAGCGGACGTGGTGGGCTTATTGGCGGAGATAACCTTAAGTTAGCGGCCTGCCTTGTTCTTTGTTTGCTAGGGAGGGATCGCTGTTGAAAAAGTTTTTGCGAAGGAGGCAACTATGGGCTGGTTGACAAACAGACCCTCGGAGGGGGCCTTGCGCATGTGAATCACAGTTTGCTTTCTGTATGGATAACTTCCCCGAATAGGGGCTGTTGAGGAGCCACCCCCCTCTATGGGCCTCGCACACAAAAGGCGATAGGATGGTGGGTGGGTTGCTTGAGTGTAGGTATGAAGAAAAGAAAGGAGCGACACTTTTTGTTGTGTGGGCTTTTTGATGAGCTCAGAACAAATTCCTCAAGGAGCCATTGGCTAGGTAAAAATACACAAGGCTTTGGAGAAGACTCCTGAGAATACTAGCCAGCCAAGAAAATCAATAGATCGTGAAAGAAATCAACCCAAGAGTCCTCACTCAAGACACAAATGACCAGGGTCAAATTATCCTACTTCAGAAATGTTATGTGAAGACTTGGGTCTCTGGGGGGGGGGGGGGGGAATGTTGGGAAAAGGGCAGAAGGAAAGACAGAGGACAGTCAGCAGCAAGGTGGATAGACTTAGTTACAGTAGCCAGGGTAACACATTTGGAAGACCTGAAGGACCAGTTTAGGAACAAATTGCATAGAGAAAAAAATCTGTGTGATCACCATGGGTTAACAACCTGATGACGCATAATCAGCCTAAGTGGGTTACTGTACCTAACTGAACAGACTTAAGTTTGGATGATAGCCAGGGTTGAACATGGTTAATGTGTGGATAGGAGACCACCAAAAATCTCAAGGACTCAAGACAGGGTATCCCGGAAGAAGACTGGCAAATTAAGTCTTTTTGTTGCTGAGAAAAAGCAACTGTATATATCTGAAATTATCAGAGATGACCTTTGTTGTATTAAAAACTTAAGTTTTCAGGGATTCATTAATATAATACCTTTTAATGTGTGTGTGTGTGTGTGTGTGTGTATGTGTGTGTATTCTGAGGTTTTCGCGGTATTTGTATGTGGATCTTTGGTTATTTGGGTTTTCTCCCGGGTAAAATTGGAAGTATCTAGGTGACGTTTCGATGAAGTCTCATTCATCTTCAGGCTTGTGTCTTCGGCTTATATTCCGAGAAGCACATTACTCCAAGAAGCACAAAGCCGAAGCCTGATGATGGCAGATCAGAAGCCTGATGATGGCAGATGAGATTCTGCTGAAACGTTGCTACAATTTTAAAAGCACAACTACAATGACGTGGGAAAATACCCGAACAAAGCTGAATGCCATACATACATACATACATATATACATACATACATACATATATACATATATATTTGTTTTCTTAAGTTTTCGCGGGTACTTACATGTCTGGCATTCAGCTTTGTTCGGGTATTTTCCCACATCATAGTAGTGGTGCTTTTAAAGTTGTAGCAACGTTTCAGCAGAATCTCATCTGCCATCATCAGGCTTCTGTATAGTGTTCGTCTGTGAGTTAGACTTTTACATTGGTTTCAGATTTAAATTTGGGGCAGCCTATTGCTGTGAAAGAATGGTTTTTTCTTCCTCCTGATTGGTTGAGAGTCTTGGTCTGTGTTTATTGGTCTTGGAGTTTGCTGTGTTCTGCTTCTAATATCTTCTGTCTGGTTTTTTTTGGCTCTTTTTGTATCTTGATTGGCTGGCAACATTGTGTTACTTTATTGGAGGCCTTGAGTGCAGCTTGGCTTCGGGTAAATGGACGGCTATCATTAGTTAGGAAGCTGGGTTTCATCTGGTTGCCTGGTTGGGGTGTGTTTGAGCTGGAGGTATCAGGGGGGATCTGTTTGTGCCCAGGTGTTTGCCTGGCTTGTGGTGTGGAGATTTTTTTGTTTGTGAGTACAAGCTGCACTAAAGGCCTCCAATAAAGTAACACAATGTTGCCAGCCAATCAAAATACAAAAAGAGCCAAAAAAACAGACAGAAGATATTAGAAGCAGAACACAGCAAACTCCAAGACCAATAAACACAGACCAAGACTCTCAACCAATCAGGAGGAAGAAAAAACCATTCTGTCACAGCAATAGGCTGCCCCAAATTTAAATCTGAAACCAATGTAAAAGTCTAACTCACAGACGAACACTATACAGAAGCCTGATGATGGCAGATGAGATTCTGCTGAAACGTTGCTACAACTTTAAAAGCACCACTACTATGACGTGGGAAAATACCCGAACAAAGCTGAATGCCAGATACATACACACACACACACACACACACACACACACACACATACACACACACATATATATATAATGGCAAATATGTAGAGAATTATAAATACATGGGCATAAGTATTCATAATTGCTTTGTTCAAAGATGGGAAATTTTAAAAAGAAATCTCAGACAATAACTTTCCAGGGTCAATTGTTGGAAAATGGCAGTGAAATGTCAAAGCTATGAATATTTCATAATCTCTTCCCTAGTCTCTCTAAGAATCCTTGGATATTCACCAATAAATTTAATCAAATTTTAAAAGCTAGTTTATTACCTTTAGAGCAATAAAGTAAAATGCTATCTCATTGTTATTCAAATACAGCCCCACTGTCAGTCCATATGCCTTCTGCACGAGATAAGGAAGAAAGTGCTCTTTTGTCCTTGATTTCAACTGCAAAATATCTTGAGCCAGCCTGTTTAGGGCCAAACAAAAAAGTCATAAAGATATAAACACAGTTTCATGTTCTCTGCAGCATAGCAGATATAAATGTGACTGAAAGATATCACATCTAATATCATTGAATTTGGTATCATTAGAAGACCCACTCAGTTTTAGGAATGTCAACCATCGTGCCTACCATCCCTGTCCTGTTGTCCCCAATTATTTGTACCTATCTCCTGTACTCTTACTTATGGTTATACTTATACCTATTATCATGTAAGCGACTGACAAATCAAATAAATAAAACAATAAATAAAATCTTGATTTCACATATAACAGTCACATGTCTACACTATGAATTGATCTACTAGTATGGCTGAACTCGAATAATATAACCCATTGAAACAAATGGGGCTAATTCCCCAGTATTCATACTCAGGCAATTTACTAAATACATTATTCTATGCTCAGAATTAACTTACTCAGTTCAGAAGTTGCACAATGCCGCCTTGTTTGCCTAGGTTAGCGTTGGTGGAATTTGAGAAAACACAGTGCTTAGCAGAGAAGCAACAGGCATAAATTTACACTGGTTACTACTTTGATTCTGAGTGTAATTTAAGAGGTGGCTCTTATCTATAAAGTCCTTCAAGAGCAGCTTATCTCCAATTATCTCTGATGTTGGCAAGCTCCCTACACAAAGCTTGTAACATTCCCCCCGGAGACCTATCCTCTCCATTGCTGTCCTGACCTTTAAAACAGCACCTCCTCCTCCAGGATCCAGCTAGCTCCTACCAAGTTTTCAGAAGGTATTAAAGACCTATTATTTTCTCCCCAAGGTCTGTGTCTGGGATTGGTATGGCATTTTGCTTTCCTCCCAGCACTTTTTCTATTTAAATGTCTTTGTGTTTGTATGTCTTTTTAATTAGGTGGTTCTATTATATTGTTCTTCAACAATGAAGAACAATTCATCAATTGAGTGATGTCCTGAACTGTGTGTTGAATGGGTGTCTATAGAAATTGTTCAGCTAAACAAAATCAGAGGCCTCTCTATAAACTTGGTGTTTTCCAGAAGCTGCTGAATTCTTGCTTGGATGCCTCCTTTTTAAGCTTAATTTTGTTGCTCTGAATGACTAAAGCAAACTGAGTTTATAAATGTGAGCTTAAAGCCATCACAGAGGATGTGATTGAACAGACTTACAAGTAGTCCTCACTTAACAACAGTAATAGGAATTACAGTACTGAATTTCCGTCACTAAGCAACATGGTTATAAAACACAGTGTGATGTGACTCCGTTACTTAGCAACAACAATGCTGGCAGTCCCCATTGCTGCTGGTAAGCAAAGATCTCAGGTTTTTATTCAAGGACCTTTGACTTCTGACTTCCTGCTGGGAGTTGTAAGTTCTGCACTGTTTTCAAGCAGGCCAACAGACAGGTGAGTGGTATGGAGTGTGGCCAAATGAGGTGTGATGTTGCTGCATGAGTGTGGCTGAGTGCAACTTACAGTAACAATTTGTTCATGACACTCCACTTCTTTCTTCTGGTTCTCTATTTAGCAGTTGAAAGATACATGAAGTTCAAAACAAACAACTTCAGTCTCTGCCAGCTGAGTTTGTTAGTCTCGAAAAAGACTCATCTTCTGATTTCTTGGCTGATTTCTTTTACCCCGGAAGGGCTTTTGAGCATGTTCCAATTGTTTTTATTAGGGGTTTTTTTTGACACTTTTTTCCAAAAAGCACAAAGCTTAGACTTCTTGTAAGGTCAACTTCTGCAGACCATACCCCTAGAGCCAAGCTGTTTGTTAATTCACTTGCTTGTTTATTCTTCTCTTGGTGGAATGTGTAGTAACTTAACAGTAATAAATATGCTTCTACAGACACTATGGCAGGGGTGTCAACTCCTGTC
Source organism: Hydrophis major (assembly GCA_033807585.1). Lineage (NCBI taxonomy): Eukaryota > Metazoa > Chordata > Lepidosauria > Squamata > Elapidae > Hydrophis > Hydrophis major. The sequence goes on along the minus strand of CM066329.1, from coordinate 131,876,990 downwards.
TTCATGGCCAGATGACATATTGGGAGTTTTTTTCCCATTTGCTAAACTAGGTGAGAGTATGACGAGTGCGCAACGCATCCAGACCTTGGGCTGAGAGTTTGACAGCCCTGCATTATGGAGTGCCAAAGGGAGCGGTATTCTCTGGAATCTCATAACAGGCTCCTCAAGAGAAATAGCAGCAAGAGCAACTTACAGGTGCAATTTGCAGCCTTCTCTGCCATTTTCCCAGAAATGGCAATTGCAATTGGCAGTCACAATGGCAGTCGCAAATGGCAATTAGGTGAGCATTGAATGCTACAACTAGCTACGACTAGATCATAAATGCTAGCTAGTTGCCAAGTGGCCAGATCACAATTATCTATTCACAGGGTACTGCAACAACTGGAACTTTGGAAGACTGGTTGCGAGTATCAAGGCCATTGCAACTTCAAACAGCCACTAAATAAGTGGTTGTTAAATAAGGATTACCTCCTGTGTTTTGTGCAGATGACATTTTCATGTTGCAAATTCCTGAGAACTTAAAGCACAAGTAGAAATTGTAAACATCCAACATCTTTATCAAAGTTTGGAGGGTTTCTTTTATCAGCACATAAGGTGTACCTGCGATGAACTGCAATTATTTCGTCACAGGTTGAATGGAAGAAAAGATTGTAGCATTACAATGATACAATGACAGTTGGAGTCCATATGCTGAATTAATTCCTGAGCTTAGATGCCATCTCAAATAGTCACAACAGGGAAACAACAATAGCTGCAGAAGAGAGAAAGCTTTACTGTAGGCTCCATATGCTCCTTTTGGAGCACTGAAACTAGATCATCTCGCACTATTTTATCAGTCTGGAAATTGGTGTAATATGGGTCTGGAGATGAAAGAGCAAATGGTTTATTTTATCTGCAATAATGGCAACATATTCTGAAATGGAGCCCAGAGTGAAGCAGGAAGTTCTGTAGTGATGTCTGGAGATATCACATATCCCAGCCCTGGATAACCATGCTACACAGTTCTCTCCTGATACCGGTGGATTCCTATCTGAATGTTTCCCCTTTTAATAATTGAAAACCCGCAGACTCTGCATCGTAAAACAAATAGCACATGATTCTTTGAAATCTTTCTTTTGTCATTATTTCTCATAACAGATTTCCCCAGATTGCACCTACAGATGTATTACACTGCATCTTTTCTACCTTTAGAAATACTTGCTGGATTGATGGAAAACTAAAGTGGTGCCAAGTTGAAGAAGGTTGCATTAATTTGTGTGATGTTAAACAGTATTTTTTTTTTCTTTTGAGAGGGAATTCCTGTATTGTTTATGTTCTGTATAGATTTGAGTATAGCAGGCCAAGATAAATGACTAGGCTGCACACATTTTTCCATTAAGGATAAATAGTTTCTTGGATGTGAATTCTACAGTGTGTAAGTCATGTCTTTTATCTTGCTCCTTTCATTCCTTAGAAGGCTGAGACAAGAGTTAGTGATAAGACTAGGATATTCAACTGTGCTTCAAAATATCTTCATTTTAAAGGGACACTCTTGAATTCATGCCTCATTCTGAAAATATGACTCCAGTAAGTGTGACTTATATTGAGTTTGAGTTCTGCTAGGAATGTTGTACTCCTTACTTATGAGTAATTTGGGCAAGGAATATTTATTGGAACATTGAGTCCATTCAAAATTAGAATGTTTTCTGTTTCTTCTGGCTTTTTGGATGCTCTAGGGAATATAAGAATAACAGTGCTGTGTTTTAAAGGAATTTTGCAAAAATAGATTTAAAACCATGGCACAATTTTAGGGATAGTGCTTTAGACCTCTATGCTCTTGAAGTCTCCCAAATGTCCAACGTCAGCAAATGGTGGTTAGATATTGATGTATTGATCTTAGAGAGAAATTAATGTCACAGGTGGCTAGCAACATCCACACACCCCAAAAATCTGATAGGGTCCTCAACTTGAGACCAGCTCAATTACTGGAAAAACAGTCATGACTTTAGGGCTTCTCTCGCCTTCCTTCCCTCCCTCCCTCTCTCTCTCTCCCTCTCTCTCTCCTTCCATCTTCCTCTCTCTCCCTCACTCATCCATATGTTTTCAGCAAAATCAGCCCAAGGTTGTTTTATTCCATTGTTGTATGCTGTCCAGAATCACCTTTTGTTAAATGAGTGCGTGTGTGTGTATATATATATATATATATTACGTCAATAGTTTTTGCAGGGTAGTAAGCAAAATTTTGCGATCAACACAGCACTATATCAGGCAGATTGGGAATTGGCATACCATTTTGAAAGCAGTAGGGTAAGCCAGACTGGAATTCAGATATGCATGTAGGTGCACATTTTCATTTAACAGCATGTGCAAAACCTTATTTGGGTTGTCACAGCCAGTGAAAAATACCCATTATTACATGGAGTTGCAAGAACCTAACTAAGAGTAAATGTGCTTGTTGCCAGAAGAGCAAGACAGCCCCATTTAAACCATATATGAGAGCAGTTTAGCATGGCAGCTGAATCCTATTTCAGCACTGGGGATCGGACAGTGTCTTTTACTGCCCCCAGGAATAGCAAGCTGGCTCAGGAATGCAGTAACGTGGCCCATAAACTCTGTTCACTAATGCTTTCCTGGACTTAATGGAAGGGGAGTTCTTAGTATTGGAAATGGGTTGTACTCCTTCTTTCCCTCAACATTATATGCCTGTAGAAAAGAGATTTTTATCTTTTCACAAGAGAGTACAAAATGCCTCTTGTTACATTTTGCAGAGCACTTTTTAAAAAATCCTGCCTAATTCCTGCTCAGCCCTGAGCTTGTGATCTGCAGCAGGAGAAGGGCAGTCATGCTAACTAAGGGGATTTATACGTCACCCATGAAATAACCAAGGAGCTTCTAAATAATAACTGAAAAAGGCAGTCTGGTCCCAAGTTCACTTAGACAAACATGGAATTTGTTTGTAGTTAAATGAAAAACCCTGCGACCTCAGATGTGCGAACTGCTTGATGCCTCATTGCTGAAAAAGTCATGTTTTCCTTCACTGTCTGTTCCAGTGTTTGATGCATGTCTGTTTCCAAAAGTAACAGGCAAGCAGGAGGCTTCTTCCTACTTGTGTTGATTGTGTGGATCCAGTTACAGAGAATGAAACTTTCCTGTTGAGGAATCAGAAGCACTATGCAGTGCGCTATGCTCCCTCTCTGGTAGCATCAGTTCCTTCAGTTGCATCGCAATAGGACAGTGCACAGCCTCCAAATGCCATATGGCACTGACCTTTTGTCTGTAGATCTGGCTGTTCCCAAAACTTCCCCCATCCCGCACTTAAGTGCTTTGCATATCTAACTTGGTGGGAGAATAGTCTCAGAGGCAGCAGCCCTGCTCCAATGTGAGTAATAATAGCAGTGTCTTCCGGTTGCCCAGTCATTTGAGCACATCTGGAGGCACTTACTTGCTGAAAGGATTAACCATTTGCTAACTGAGATATTGAAGATTTATACAAGCCAAGATAGGGGAGGGGCAGTTCACTCTACCTATTGGTCTTAGTAGTCTGTTTCTCTTTGCTCATTTTGGAGCTTCACCACCCATTGACAGAAAGAAACCTGGAGTTTAGCTATACAGTGATGCTAAAAAGCTTGTGAACCCTTTGGATATTTCTTTATAAACAAGATCGAAAATGTGATATGTTCTCCACACAAGTCCTAAAAACTGATAAAAAGAATCCCATTAAACAAATGAGTCAAGACCATTATTCTTGTTCATTAATTTATTGAGGAAAAATAACCTGTAGCTATATATGGGGTGTGGCAAAAAATATGTGAATCTCTAGGATTATCATTTCATTGGGAGGGGAAATTAGAGCCAGGTGTTTCAATCAATGGAATGACAATCAGATGCAAGTGTGGGTGGTCCTGCCTTATTTAAAGAAGTCTTGAGTCTTCATTGTGAAAGGCTGATCTTCCACTTGTATATTTGCTTTAGTTTTATACTTTTGATATGATCAAATAACTAAACCAATAAAGTTTCTATTTTATTCTACAACATAGGTAAGTGGAAGCAGGGGTGGGATTCCACCAGTATAACAACCAGTTTGGTGATCGCATGCGATCTGCTCACACGCTCCGCATTTAGAAAAGCTCTAATACTTACCTTCTGCTGCAGTACCTGTGAATAAAACAGCGGAGCTGCGGCAAATCGCTCTGCTGCGCGAATCAGCTATGCTCTAACAAAAGGAAATAAAGCACAGGAAAGAGCAAGGGTGGGCGGGACCATGTGCTCATTGCAGCGAACCGGTTTGCTGGCAGCTGATCTTCAGAGCAAGGGGTTCACCCGAACTGGTCCGAACCAGTAGAATCCCAGCGCTGTGTGGAAGTTTGTTAATGGGCCTCAAACAAAGGAGATTTCTGACAAACAAAACAACCGATGATGCTCACCAGTTTGAAAATGGCTACACAAATTATTCCAAACAGTCTGGACTGTATTTGTCCACTGTTGGGCAGATTGTGTACAAATGGAGGCAATTCAATACCCTTGTCAATCTCCACAGATTAATCAAACCAAGATTGTTTGCCACCATCATTGATGGAACTATGAATTCTAAATTGTATCACCAAATTCTTCAGGAAAATGTCAGGGTATCTTCCCTGAAATGAAGCTCATGAGTGAGAAAGCCATGCCGCAAGACAACAACCCACAAAATATAAGCAAATCAACCAAACAGCAGTTAAAGCAAAAGAAAGTGAGTGTTTTTGAATGGCCAAATCAAAGTCTTGACCTTAATCCTATAGACATGTTGTGGAAGGACTTGAAACAATAGCATTCATGTAAGGAAGTTCATCAATATCCTTGAGTTGAACTCTTTTTATTTTAGACAAACATACACAAACAAAACATAAAACATAAAACCATCTTCCAGTTATATATAGTATGTCGGTTGGTTACAAGTCTTTTGTGTTTCATCTCCATAGTCTTCACTTATAGTTGTATAAATTCTCATATTATTCATCTAATATATATATGTATATTATTATCATTGTTAATCATTTATTTGACTATAACTATTATTCCCTCATTTAATGTGAGATATTCAACATTTTAAATTAATTTATATTATAACATTCATTACATCATCATAAATCCATCCAATAATAATATATCCTTATGTTATATTCTCTATAATTCTATTATCTTTATATTGTAATGTTCTCTAAAATTTTTCATTTCCATATTTTTATCTAACCATTGATAAAATAAATCCCATATCTTGTAATATTGTTTTGTATTCTTGTTCTCTAATTTCAAATTTCAATTTACTCATTTCAGCACATTCCAATATTTTCTTAATAATTTCTTCCTGTAATGGTATTTTCTCCTTTTTCCAATTTTTAGCAATTCTAGCCGCTGTTAATACATTTACAATCAAGCATTTCAATTCTCTACTGTATATTTCTGGTAAAATGCCCAATAAAAATATTTCTGGTTTAAAGTCTATATGTTTTTTTGGCATTTTTTCCAACCACGTGTGGATTTTAGTCCAGTATCTTTGCCTGAGTTGAACTCTTCTGTAAGGAGGAATGGGCTAAAATTCTTCCAAGCTGATGGGTAGAACTGAGTTGATTAACAGTTATTGGAAATGTTTGGTTACAGTTATTGATGCCGAAGGAGTAATGCACTAGTTATAAAAACAAATATTTACACATTTTTGTCATACCCAATTGTGTTGCTTGCCATTCCCTCTTTCCCCTTCCAGGTTTTCAGGTCTATATGTAGGAATTTGGAGGAGATAAGCAACCAACATTGGCAAGCATCCCCAGTTTCTAGCAATTTAACTCTTTCAACACATTGCCTTTTGAAACTGCTTGAGAGGGTGAAAAAAAAGGTCCTAAGAGCTTTGTTACATTCTTACAACCAGCAAATAAGGCTTTTTCTATCATTTTTAATGGCTTATTCTGGGGCGAGGGCGTGGCATTCTAACAGAGGAACAGAAGGCATCAGTCTCTCCTCATTGCAGTAATAAAGGTAGTATTCCAAATGACTGAAATTATTTGGACAGAGCTAGAAATGTGGGTTGCCTTTGGGCCTTCAGGCAGGGTCCCTCCTCCCTACATCTTTAAAATATTGATTGGTGTCCTCCCTCCTTCCAGCTCTTCTAATTTTCATTTTTCCATTTTCTAAATTTATTAATGGTAAAGAATTACTTAAATTGTATCTGTAAATGCACCTCACATTATCTTTCTTAATTTCCAGTCCTAGAAAATTTATTAAGCAAATAAGAAGGTATAAATGGAGAGATTAAAAAAAAATCCCAAATAAGTATGTGGGTGTTCAGGTGAACATCAAGTGTTACAACAATTTTTTACCCCTCTACATACATGACAAAATCTGTTATTACACCAATATCTATCTTGTCTAGTTGGATCTTTACAACTCTACCAGTCTATGGACCAGTTCTTTAACTGGGAAAATATTTTGAGATATTGTAAAGCAGATTCAGCATAGGATTCATGCTTTTGCCAAAGTTGCTACACAGCTGTTTTACTTGTACAGCCCACTCCTTGCTCAGCTATATTCTATTATAAGCTGATATACTTTTGAATATTGGCATATACTATGGAACATACTTGACATACCCACACTTCCTCTTGCCCAATTTTACTATTTCATGGGCTTTGTTGAGAATCGAGCACGTGGTCCTGAACATCCTTCTGCATAGATATTTTTGGAAGATAATTCTGTGACTTCAGACAAGTATTTGTTTTTTCATAAAGAGTATCTAATTCATTGCTGGGCTTTTTAATAAGGTTGTGACATATAATGCAGATTTAGTTGCTGAAATATCCCCTGCCTGAGTCTTGTGTGCGTACATTTAGCGCCCTTATCATTCTGGATCACATTTTTAAATGTCTGCTTTTTTCTCCCACTCTTCAGCCCTTTATTCTGGATCAGATGAAGAAACAGGAATATTTTATTGTTAGAGGATATAATAATATAATCTTGAAAGTCTTTCAGTTTTTCTCTGTTATACTAAAATAAAAATAAAAATCAAGGTACAGTTATTTTAAATTACTCTGTCAAGGTTGCTTCAATCTCTGGACTATGTAATCACTTCTCCAAGTCTCTCCTTAATAGTTCATTCCTTCCTCTGACCTCAGCAGCTGTTTCATACCTTCACAAGGTCAGCTTTAAATTCCTTTACAATTCCAAATTTAATTTCTTCTTGCAGTTGGTATTTTTCTTTGTACTGGGATCATTGCTTATATATTGAATGATCTTTTTTTTTTTTTTAGCTTTCACTTGGATGTATGTTGAATAACCTAGGTTTCTAGTACAACTGTCAGTTGAATGCTTCCAGGGAAAATGCTAAATGCTCAGATCCTGTTAGTGCAGGAGTGTCAAATTCATGTCGTCATGTGACATATTGGGACTTTTTCCCCTTCACTAAACTGAGTGTGGGAGTTGCCAGCGCATGATGCATCCGGCCCGTAGGCCAAGAGTTTGACAGCATTGTGTTACTGTATATTATATCTGTAACTGTTTGCTACATATCCATCATTGACCTCTGTCTTGCAGTACTTCCTGTAGCTTTGGCACCAATTAAGTACTGGTTTTCATTCATTCAGCATAACTTTCTTGCTTCTATATTTATCACTCTACAGTTCTACTTTAAGAGGGTAGAGACACTCACATGATATGTGCCATGCAAATTTTCAGTCATTTTCTCCTACAAAGGTCCCTTCTTGTAAATATTATTGTACTTATTAGTAAGAAATATTGCACATTTTTTAACCTAGAGTCATATTTATACTTTATATCATTTTCATTGATAGAAGTAATGATTAACACACATCCAAACTACATTCATGTACAAACCTCAAAACCCAATCCTGAAAGCTTCCAGTTTGAAGTCTCTTTGGCAACAGACAGAAATCCACAATTGTGCATGGTTTCGGTCTGGGCTCACCGCTGAAGCACCCTGAGCCAGCTGGTTTCAAGGCTAAGCCACCCCGTAGAGGTGGTGAAGAGGGGGAAAACTGCCAGCAGGGCTGAGGAGAGCCATATCTCTCCTCCTCAACTGGCCATTAGTCCCTTTCCCGAAGGCAGTTGCAACAGTGGTCAGAAATGGCCACCACAAAGAAGAACTCGACCGGAAAAGAATATGCAGGAGGAAGATAAGAAGTGAAAGTTTTGGCTGACCGGGTTAAATTGTAAAAACAACAACCCAGGTACCCTGGAATTTAAACTTACAAAAAAATACATCGCTCCCAAAGAAGAGTCAGAAGCAGTGAAGGAAAGTGAAAAGGGAAAGGTTTGGCTTTTTTTTCCTTCTCTCTCCTTCCCTATACTGACAACTAAGAGACTTAAATAAGAAATCGGAAAAATCCACTTTGACATCAATAGGCAATTAAGCTGAAAATAAAACAAAATGCCAAAGGGATAATAAAGATTTCTGGACACTAAATTTTTTTTTTCATAAGCAGGAAGGGAGAGAAAAAGAATAAGGGCAGGATCTGGAAGAGAGAGGAGACTGCCTGGAATTAAAAAGAATCTACAGTAAAACTTCAACAAGACTTCTAAAAGATACATTTTAACTGAAATTTTGCAAATAAACAGTAATCCCAGGAAGAGAAAGTGAAAAAAGAGCAAAAAGAAATAGCTTGCGTGTATTTGGATTATTTGGTGATCTTTGGATTCTTGGTTATTACATTTGAATGACTAAAATTAATCGGGTGGTTGTTTAAAAAATTATACAATGGCACCACTTCTGGATGAATTGAAAATGGAACTTAAAAAGTACAAAGAAGATGCACAAGAAGGGAGAGGTTCTTTTGGCTTCATTTTTCAATTCTTAGAAATGGAGATTTGGAATTATGAGAAACAACAAGAAACGTCTGCAAAACAAGAAGACTGGGACAAAGAAGAAGCCATCTTTAATGAACAAGTAATTTTATGTGGGGAAGAAAAAGGAAAGGGGGAAAGAGAATGGAGAATTTAAGATTTAAAAAAACAACCAAAGAAAAGAAAAATAATTCAAAAAATAAGTATAATACTGGAAAGCAACAGAAAAGGGGAATACAGAAGAGAGAAAAAGAGGTAGAGAGACAAGGGGGTAAAAGGGGGAGAGAGAAGAAGAGAGGGAAGAAGGAAAGGAAAAGAAGTTACAAAGGACCGGAGCAAGATATAGAGAAACAGGACCTATTTAGAGATAATGGGTGAAAATCTAACTGAAAAAGGGATTCTGTGAAGGCACATAAGATTGTATTGTTATATTAGTAATAGAAATAACTTTAGAAAATTGGAAACAATGTGTGATTAAAATGAGGGATAAAATAGTTAGTGTAATTTAGTGAAATGTTTGTTAATAAAATAAGTGAAATAAAATAAATGAGAAAATTGAATTAGGAAGGAACGGGAACATTTTAATTAATTAATGTTTTATAAAATATAAGTGAAGAGGGGGGAATTAATTATGGAAAGCTTATAATTGTTCCCATATAAGTATGATATTTAATTGAAAAGTACTGTTAAAGAAGTTAAGACTTTGATGAATATTAATATTAATGACAGAATTGAATTGGAATGGAATGTGTTGTTTTAATTACATACATTTAAAAAAATTTCTTTTTTAAAGAATATAGTGTGTATTTTAAGAATGTACCAAGCAGAATCCGAATGGAAGTTATGTATTATATTGAATGTTATAACTTTAGGGTATATGTTGAAGCCTAAATAAGAGTTAAATTGATAAACTTAAAAGATATAAAGGCGTCATACTCCAATCAGTAACTACAGGAGAAATTTTGTTTAATGAGAAAAGATGATAGATAATTGAAATAGGACAGACAAAAAATATAAATACAATGATTTGAATTGAGATGAGATAATTAAAATAAAATTGAGAAAATTAAAAGAGGGGAGAAGCTATGCAGAAAATGTAAAATAGTAATAAGACATGGAATAGAATATAAAAATGAGCATGAACCTGAATTTGTGTCTGTAGAAATGTAACCCGGGATTACACTACTTTCAAAAAAGATGTTTTATTTGTATTTTTTTTCTCTTTGTGAAAACTCAAATAAAATTTACAAAAAAACCCAAAACCCAATCCTACACTACAGAAGCAAAATGTGGGAAGCTCCATAGATTCATTTCAATTTGAAGCCCAAGACAAATTAGCAATCTTTTGAATCAGATAATTCAGGTTGTTTTCCAAGTCACTGATTATAGATTCCAGTTGTACAAGTTTTCTTAACTTGCCTATGCAACAGGAAGAAAGTTCTCTACTCTGTCCCTTGTAAGAAGTAGGTGTCAGTTCCCTTCTTCCTGCACCATCTACTGTTCACAGGAGGTAACTAAAGAAAATTTACTCCCGGTAAAAAGTTGTAACTGGAAATTCTGAACACATAGTATTTCTTTGAAGACTATATTTGCATTATACGGTACTTGTTTTCCAATAAATGTTCCTTTTAGTATTTATGTAATATTTTAATATTATTACGTTTTCAAGTGACTGGAAAGTTCTACATGTAAGTCAGCACTACTTCTTTCTGAAAAAATTCAAACAAACAGCATTTTTAAAAAGATTACTTGAAAAACATTTTACAATTTTTTGTGTACTTTTTGGAAGTAAATGTATCATGGATAAGGAAAACAATTCCAAAAGAATACTTGCAAGTTTGCAAAAGAACTTTTACAAGTAACTTTATAATGAGGATTGGACCTTAACATTCTGGATTGTGCCTGATTCTAATTTCCATGAGGTGGCGCTGTCATTCTGGAAGAATAAAAATCCCCATCCTGGCTAAAGCAGAAAGACATACAAATATCACAATGTGATATTTGACAAAAAGGTATCATATTATGTGTATCGTATATGTGTTTTATTGGACAAAAAGGTATCATATTATCAAACTCAGTTCCTTGTAACAAGGAGGCGCTGGCTATCGCAATTTCAATTTATTGGTAATATAAATTGAAGTGACTTGCCATTGTCACCACCCAGGATTTTTTTTAAAAAAAAAACTTTCCAGTTACTTCCTTTCCATTCTTTATTACCCCAAGATTCTCCTATTTTACTCTATTCACAGCTTTGCCTACAATTCAAAAGCTTGGATTCTCTTTTATTACTTCACTTTCTAGGTTTCCAATTGTCCCCTTGTAATGAATTCAACAAAATAATTCTGGAATTAATTTTGAAAACAAACAAAACAAAACAAGAGACCCCTTACGAAAAATAGAAGTATAAGATTGTGATTCTAAAATTCAAGTAAGCTACATATATAAGATCAAGTCTTAGCAAAAACAGCATTCTCTGAATATAAGACTCAACCAGGGAATGCTCTGACCTAAGTATCAAAATGTTTTAGATCTGACATTGTTCTGGATCCATTTATAAGCACTTTTAATCAGTTTCCATTGCTTTGAAATATGTGGGGACTTTGGTGCTCTCTGAGCTTTGATTGTGTCCTTGCAGACATTTCATAACCCAGCTAGGCAACATCAGTGTTAACACTGATAATGTTACTTAGTCAGGTAATGAAATGTCTGCAAAGAAACAACCAAGCTCAGAAAGCAGCAGGGATCCCACAGTTCAACCTTGAGATACAAATATTGCCTTCTCCTGGCTCTCAAATCTGCAACTTTACCCAGGGGTTGATCTCAGTTGTCCATGTTGCTGTTATCCTTAGAGAAAAGTGTTATAATGACCTTTTACTGGATCTATCTGCAATAATCTGGAAGCTCTGAGTAATTTAAGACAAATCAAAATGCTAGAGGGAACAAACAGGATAATACACCAAACAGCTGTCTGTTAATATTGTTGCTTATTTGCTTCTGGTCCTTAAAGGACCTTTGTGGCATATATTTATTGAACATCTAACTACTGCATATCAAGAGGAGGGAATCATCTTAGTGGTGGCACCATTGTTTTCCTGTAGGTATGAAAACAATTTTTCTTTTCTTTTTTCAACAATGGTCTTAATTATGCAATTTGTTTCGTATTAGTTTTGATCTTTTTAAATGCTTTGAATCTGTTTTCGCTTATTTACTCTCCTCTCATAGGAACCACCTCTGTTTTTAAAAACACACATACAAACAATTAATCATTACTTTTGCTTCCGTTATGCTTTGCTTTGATCTCTGCCTTCACTGATCCATGTTTCTGTATCTGGGTTGCAAGGAATTACAGAGCTCAGAGCCTCTAAATCTCTTCTTTAATCTGCCCTTGACTGGCTGTAAAAGATTAAAGAAAGAACTGATGCATCTGACTTTAAAACAATAAACTGCTTAGTTTGTTACTACCTTTTGATTCAGTTAGTTGTAATCAGGTAAGGAGGGTGGGGGTGGCATGGCTCAGTTGCTCAAGGACTTCTGGAGGATATTCCAAAGTGGACAATGTTTGCAGTAGGGTTTGCCCTGAGACGTTTGTAGAAGGACTGAGAAGGCCTTCCAGCAAAGCGGCCATGAATGCATCACTGGAAAAATACTGAGGAAAAAAAATCAATTTGCAATTTAGTGGAATGTCGCAAAGAACTCTGGTCTCCCTCCATACAAATATGCACATAGTTTAGAGCTGGTTCAGTCAGAAGCAAGGCTAAGGGAGTAGAAAGGCTAAGGCCAGCCTTTCTTACAGTATACTGTCCCAACCCTGTTTGTATGCATGTGGGTGGGTGTGCTTTACTGCTTTATGTCAGAAGATGTTAGGCCACCCCACCAGAACTCAGTTTGTTAGCTGTTTCACATTGCTCTGGTGACAGTATGTCCTCCTGTGGATCCAAAAACAGCTTAATCCAAAGATAAATTGGAGAAAAATTAGTTGTTCTATATTTTTGGAAGCTGGGATTGTTCTCTGTACAGTATTGTTGACAAATAATGATAAATTGTTCTATCTAAACGCTAGGACAGGGCTGAAGAACTTGCAACCCTTCAGATATTGCTAGGAAATTGTTGTATAACTATCACAAGGTTTTCCTTTCTTGAACTAAATATTCTCCCGTTCTTTGCTAGGTGGGGTGAAATTCAGTCTCTTAGTATTTAAGCAGTTGCTTTGAGAAAGATTTGTGAGATGAGATAGAGCAGCAATATCCATTCCTACTTGCTGAGCCATCTCCCTGCACTCTACCTTGGGAATGCTTATGCAGTGCACAGCCCAGAAGCTCATGAAGGAAGGAGGCATGTTAAAAAAGTAAATCCATGCATCATGTGTTCCTTTTTTTTTTATAGCTAGTGTGGTCCACATTTCTGTTTGAAAAAGGATCCAAATTTCCTCCTCCTGAACAGCATTAAAACAATGTTCTCCAAATTTGCTCAACTGCAACTTCCATAGATTCCAGCTGATATACATGTTTAGAACTTGTAGTACAACATCAGAGAGGGAATTGCTGGTCTAAAAACAAGTATCTCCTAGCAGAGAATATATAGGGATATCTGACTGATATCCATTCTCCAGTTCAAAATGTTTTGTCTGGGATTATTAGATCTGAGTTGCAAAAACCTAGTTCCTCACTAGGTGACAGCAAAGAGACACAGAAAACTCATTCTTTTCTACAATCTAGTGACCATATGGTTGTACATGGCCCAGATATGGGAGTGATCCCTATATTACATTTATTACATTATTTTCACTGTCTTTGCATTTGGAAGAAGAGACCTTTGGCCCTCAATCTCAAGCACATTTTAAGTTAATTTAATCCAAGAATCATGGGAGAATCCAGAAGTTCAGGTAGGAAAAAAATCAGGGAGAACGTGAACATTGCTAGAGGAGATAGAAACTTATTAGAGATGCAAGACACTTTTCCATTATTGCTACTCACTCACCAAAAAGCAAACATTTTACATTTTACAAAATTGGCATTGGTTTCATCTCTTTTGAGAATTTCTAATGTTGTGTGTGATGGTCCTACTTAAAAGTAAAAGTTTTGGATTGATCTGTGGTCTGAGCTGCATATATTTGGATATCCACTAGATGGCAGCAAAGAGGTATTTTTTTTAAAAGAAAGAAATTATGTTACTGTCAAATGGTTGTCTGAACCTTTGTGAAACAGCCAGAGTAGTCCTGCCAATTAAGGCAGTAATTGGGGTAGAAACTTTTGTAAAAGTATCACGGAAGGGTGATATCTGTAGTACCACTTACAGGATTTTTATGATACTAGAAAGTATCATCAAAACTAGAAAGTAGCCATTAAAAAATGTCCTGACCAGCCAGCTTTTCAAATTAATTATGAATTAGATTAATTGTACGCATTACAGCAATTAGCAAGAATTAAGGGGTGTGGGTTTCAATTGATCATCTTAACCAGCTGTGATAGATTGTTGATTATTTCAGTGTCACTGGAAGGGGCAGGGTAATTTCTTTGGAGGTTTTGTTTGTTTTGAGAGGTTGGGTAGAAAAAAGATTGGGGGCTCTGGACACAAGGGTGCCCCTCCCAAAACAATGCTAAATATTATCAATGGTCAGACATTCTACTATAAAACATGGTTCACAGATTGCCCTATCCTATTAATGCTCTATAGGTCTTTGCCTCAATAAAGATTTGAATGGAGTGTGCATACATGACCACTTCAAAGTGACCAATTCAGTTCCTATTTGCATCAAAACCCTGCATCACTGCATAAGGAAACAGACAAAACTCAGCAAGGCTATTGATTGCCTGCAGAGGATGACTGAAAGTTCCAAACAGGCAGAGAGAAATACTGGAAAACTTTATGGATATACAAATATGATGTCTCAAGCTTCTTATCTTTTGATGGGATAATTTGTATTAATATATGTTGGGGTTTTTCTTTTGTACTTTTGTTCAAGAAGACAAAACACAATTCCTAACTTGCACTTTATTTATGCAAAATTACATAATTTATCCTCTCTTGCATTGTCTGAAAATTGACCACTTTTCATCATGTTCATTTATTTTCTTTAACAATTTGGGGGGGGGGGGCTATTTTGTTTTTCTCTTGTTTATTTATTTGCAAGTGTATGAATTAAACCAAAAGGCAGACAACTATTCAAACTTTTTATTGAAATTGCTATAGGTCAGGCGGTTTTGTTCTGCCTCTTTTTACCACTGTTGTGGCAATATACTTTATGAGATAGTAACGGAGAATTCAGAACTATAGTGCACTGCATAATCACAAAGATAAATAGTCATTCTAGGCAAATTATGGAAAAGCAAAGTCTCGCCGGTTCTAGTGGATTCTAGCATTCAGAAGACTATCAAAATAAAGACATGCTTAGAGAAAACTGAGTATTTAGGGAGCTTACACGTTTAATCTTGCCTGTACTTTTCCAACTGGATGGGGCAATGTTGAAACAATTTTTTAAAATAATCGTAGCATTCTCATATTTGGGAAAGTGAAACTCGTTCTGAAACAATAATTTCCCCACTGTTGATAACATGAACACTGTGAAGAGATCAGGGCATGAGAGAAGGTCCAACTTTTCAGAGTGTTGGGACTTTTAAAAGATCCCAGGAGCAGCAGCCAAATGTTAATAGTGGCTTCTCTTAATTACATCTGGGGCTTAAGTTTACCAAGGGGATTGCTTGATAAAAGAGCTAGCATTAAAACAATTGATTTCATGCTTTCTTCCTGAGGCACAACTTGAAGCAATGGCAACACATACACACACAAAGAGAGTGAATGGGGTCAGAAAAAAAATGATGTGTGGAGAAATAGACAAATTTTGAATTTACAGAATGGGACACTACATTAAATTTCTGGATGAGTTTGTGCAAAATACCTGAATACAAAAAGGAGATCTACGGCTAATACCTGGAGGCTTTGTAGAGCTTTTAAAAACCTTTCAGATACCCCAGAAGCAAAATAGTAATTTCACCCATGCACACACTTTCCTGTCAGTGAATCCTGTGATAGTGTAATTTCAAATACTTAACCATAGGCCTCTTCTCGCATTGACCTTTTCCCATGAAATCACACATGACTTTCTGAAAGCATTTCCTGAATATGCATTTTTCAAATTTAGCAATTTCATGTTGGCTAGAATATACATCTAACTGGAGAAAGGTATTATTATTGTTTGTTATATTTTATTATTTCCTCTGTGTAGCAGAACGTCCTTGATACATAAATACATATACCAAACCAGCGATTCTCACAATCGATTTGTTTACTTAGTATCAGTAATTAGTTTAGTTATTTATAATACTTATTTACAATTTCATTTGTATTCCACCATTATTTTTACAAAAACTCAAGGTGGTGAACATATGCAACACACCTTCCATCTCTTGTTTTCTCCACAATGATAACCTTGTGAGGTAGATTGTGCTGAGAGAGAGTGACTGGCCCAAAGGTCTTCCTGGAATTCAGATTTCCTGGTTTTAACCATTGCATCCTGCTCTGCCATAGCATTTTTGTGGTTCTAGCCCGATTTAGGTTTATATATAGCTATGGCACGAAAAGTTACAAAGGGCAAGAAAGAGCTCTTTGGAAAGAAACAAAGGACCTCTAATTACATTCCCTAATATAACACCCTCTTTTATTTTCAGGCAATACATGCATGACATTTATTAGCTTTTTCCTACAATAAGAAAGCAAAATTTGATGTAGGACTACTTTTATTAGGCTTGCATCATCCAGCACTGAACAGAAAGTTATAAAATCATCAGTATTAATTGAGTGGTGTTTTCTTTGTAAGCGTGCAAATGTTTTTGGTAGAACCAGAAAGGTAGATGTCTTTTTCATGAATTCACTCTTCCAAATATAATTCTTAAGTTGTAAAAGAGACCAAAAGGAAAGCTTATCAGTGGATCTTTATTATTCTATTGTCAATTCAGTTGATTTTTCTTATCCCATCTAATCCTTTAGACCAAAGTAAACTTTCATCAGAAAGAAAGCTCACATAGATTTAGAAGGGCAGTCTATAAGTATATGTCTGATAATTGTGTAAGAAATTCCAGATTTTAACTGTTTCATTTCTTCTTTGGAATACAAGAACCAAAATGTCATAAGATTCTGGGGCTTAGTATCACATATTTTACGTAAGAAGTCTGTCCTTCTTACAGTTTAGCAACTGTTCCTGTGTTGAACAGCGCTTATCCCAATCCATCTAAGGTTAAGGACATTCTGACAAGAAAAACTTGCCTCTTTGTGAATACTCCGTACAGGACTATTATCAGTGGCTATCTCAAATAATGATAGTCGTTTCCCAAAATTCTACTCTTTCCGAAACTCGCTGTCTAGAGCTATATTCTGGTATGAATGATACCAAGCTGCTACATATGTAATATAATATTTGGCTTGTGTTTGTATTTATTTACAACTTTGCCAGAGGCTGACTCACATCATACAAGAAGATGAAAGATAAAATCATAATGTAGATTTATAAAGGAGAGTAGAATAAAAGTGACTTTACTTGACATACTAAAGGAAATGCCAGGTGTACATTTAGAAGATGGAGTCATAATAGTCCCAATTGATCTTTGAAAAATGATAGGATAATATCCTGGACGCAGAAGGTAAGGAAATAAATGCAATTGAATCATTATAATTATCCATATTGATGAGATTAGTTTAAAATTATTTGAGGCCTGGTGTCCAGAATTTTATTGTGCTTTTTTTCCTTTATAAACATAGAAATGTTATTAGACTTTACATTACTTTTTGCATATCATTTTTTTTGCTATCAGAGTAACAATAGACCATTGATAGCTTTGTATACTATTTTCATGCTTACTGAAAATTAGCTGCTACTGTATTTTTGCTTTCACAATCCCAAGAACAGAATGGGTTATTTCACAAACACAGAAAAGATCTGAAATTTTACTGATACCTCAGCTTCTCTAAATTTTTCCACTGGATTGTGAAAGGGGACATTTATTTTAACAGGAGGTATGGTTTTCTGGATCTGACTATTGACTATTAGTTATTTGACTATTAGTTATTTTCTGACTTTGTTTATGAATTTAAAAAATGTAGCATCAGGATAATAATTCTTTTTGGTACTTAATAAATTAAAGCTTAGCACAATTACACTAACTAAGACCAGACTATTTGTTTCTATTCTGGGAATAGGAGTTTTGTGTGTTTATTTATTTAAAAGATTTACATGGCCATTTATTTTATGTATCATAATCCTGGGTAGATTAAAAAACATACACAAAAAAGTATGAACCAGCATCTAGGCAAGAACAAGTCGTGGTGCTCTAAACAACAGCCTCCAGTAATTAATCTACTAGGTTCCAGCTTCACTCTATTGCCAATACATACATACATACATATTTATATAACCGTCCATTTTACACTAAAGTGACTCTAGATAACTTACAGGAAAATACTGGTAATAATTAAATTACAATATTAAAACAGACTTAATTACAATATTATTAACATTAATAATATTAATGTTATATAATATTATTAATCACAAGCTGATATTTTATATCTATTTAATAGGATTTATTGATGATGTAAATAGTAGTAGGACTGTAAGACAGTAAGTTAATTGTGGGTATTAAGCATTGTGGATGTTATGCATGGAGTAGATAAGCAGGAAGATAGGGGCAATGTTAAATTAGGATAGCCATGCGATTTGTAAGGACAACTTGAACATGGCTCTGATTGTATTTTGTTCCCAATACAACCAGCCATGGGGTAGAATGCTGGGATTTCTTTGATTGGTGAAATGCTTATTGATTGGATGCAAGTTAACTATTGTATTTTAATATCAAACATATTGGCTGTAACCTCAGTACAACTATTACAATCAATAACCAAAACAGAAGACTTTTTAATAGAGATTGTAAAAAAAATCGGGCCCTAATCATAACCTTCTAACACAGATCCTTTTTAATCTAAGCAAATGCCATGTCTTTGCTAGTCCTAGAAGCTTACCAGGTTTTATATCTATATTCTGATTTCTCGTATTTAGATAGTTGATCTTAAATATATTGCAAAGCGATATTGTTGTGAAAGAATCAAGGTGAATGTGTATTTTAAATGAATTAATAGTTCTGTGCTTTTTTTTTAATTATTGCAGGAGTGGGGATCTCGTGGTCATTGAATATTACTAGAATTGATAGGCTATTTGATTGTCTTAAGGAACTGTTACAATTTTACACCAGTCTTTGACCAATAATTGTAACAATATTTCTAAAGCTAATTAAAACTAAAAACCAAGACTACATATTACACTAAATTCCGTATATGCCTCTTATGAATTAATATGATTCCCAACTTAACAGCGGTGAATTTCCTTTTGTTGTGGCTGATGCACAGTACACCAAGCTGACATTTTAAATGTGCTTTTCCTTGCTCGTTATATATACTCCCATAATGGAAATTAGTGTTTAAAATCAAATCTGAGTATTCTCTTCTCTTCTTCAATATGGCATCTGCTGTTTAACATCTAAGATTATTCAGGGGAGGTCCCGACTTACAGAGATATTTGGGAAGATGTGGAAGGTTATTAAGGAAAAGAGGACTGTAAAACCGTATGATTTTAAACTAAGTTATTAGAAGCTTCATAATCTCTTGTCCTTGTCCAAAATAATAAATGACACACAAAAATGGGAAATTATATGTTATTAGAGAGAATTTATTAGATTTTACCAGCTTTTCTAATTCAGCGTCTGATCTTTATCTCTGAGAACTTTTTTGTTATAAGCTATTTCTGATACAGGGAGTTCTCGACTTATAACCCTTTGTTTAGGGACTGAAGTTATAACTGCTTTGAAAAAAGCAATTTGGAACATGTTTTACACTTACAACTTTGCAGTATCCCCATGACCATATCATCAAAATTCAGGCCCTTGGCAATCAGCACATGTTTATCACAGTTGTGATGTTCTAGAGTAATGTCATCACCATGGACAACCTTCCCAGCTGGCTTCTCACAAGCAAAGGCTATGGTGGAAAGCCAGATTTGCTTAACAAAAGTATTATTCATTTAACAGCTGCAGTGATTCACTTAACAACTCTCTGGCAAAAAGGTTGTAAAATGAGGCAAAAAATTCAATTAACGGCCTTGTTTAATAAGGCAAATTTTGGGCTCAGTTGAGGTTGTAAGTTGAGCACTACTTGTTTCACATACTACAAGATACAGATTTCAGGTTCCATTGCTGTATTTTGTGATCTGTTACTGTAATGTTTTATGATTTATTGTTGGAGGTTTTTGGTGCATACAATTAACATTGTATTGGGTCTCTCAGTTATGAATGATTTCCTCTTAATGTTATCAATGACTTTCTACCCAAAGTATTAGTAGGAAAATGTGAGTCTTTCTTTTGGTTTTTAAATTCAATGTTATATAGTAGCACATAAAAAGGAGAAGGATTAAGCATTTCCTTATCAAAATTCACCAAAATGGTCAGCATATTTGTGATACATTTTGAATTCCTAGATAATAAAGGAACTCAGATTCATAGCAAAGACATTCTGTTCAAAATATTTCTTGCATTGCTTGTTTTCCATCTGCTAATATACAGGTCCTCATTGCTACTTAAATCAGAGCATTCTTCCCAATATCATATCTGCACATGGAGATTCTAAATGATGGCATAATAAACATACTAATTTAAATGTCATATTTAAAAAAAAATCCATGTAAACATTCATAGTTCCCTTTATTTTGAATACATTGTCTGAAAATTGATTTGTTAAGACTGCATTAATATTCTCTGAATTTTAGTTTTGTTTTACTTTGTTTAACGATAAATTGTTCAATATTGTATGGTGCCCAAAATCACAATGGCATCAGGTGGCCTATAAATTTGATAATGTATGTTTAGCTGTAGTAGAGTTGCATCAAATAATGCTATAAACCCAATACTTTTAATATCTTGCTTACTTTAATAAATAATATTCTACTATAAGAGATAAAGGTTTTTTTTTTTTAAATCAACAACCAGGATCTAATAATTAAAATATTTTTTAAATTTTCATTTAGAAATACATGAATATTTGGGGTTTGTTTTCATTTCCTTTCTGATAATGAAATTTATAAGAGTCTTATTTTCCAAAATTTATAAGAGTCTTATTTCCATAATTTAGCAGTTGAAACATTGTGGTCATTCTCTCTCTCTCTCTCTCTCTTTGCAACATTTGCTTGTTCCAAAAGACGACTATTTGCCCCCCTCTCTCTCAAAGGAGCCCAGGTCATTGAATGAAAAGTGTTATTAAAATTACTTTTATGCCTCACATTGTAACTTGCTACCACAATGATTATTCCTTCCCCCGTTTAATTCTATCCCTATTTCTAAGCACAGCACACCTCCCCCACACACTTTTAATGGAAAGAGAGTTTTAAAATGTGGAGGCATGTAATTGAAGCTACAACCCTGAAACATTCCCAGAGTATCTTTCCCAAAATATGGCTAAAAGGGATAGAGGTGGTGGCATAATACACTGCAAATGGTACACTGTCAGACGTATTCCTTGGCATCGTTATCCATATTCTGTCGTTAATCATGAGTTCTGTCATCCTGCCGTACCCTTCTCAGCAGTAGCCTTCAAATGAATAATGTTCTTGGGGCGGAGGGGAACGGGACGGGAAGAACCGAGGTCCGTTGATTAATCATTCCGTGAATTGAGGGATACGACAAATTGTGGTTTGAGGTTTCTTTAAAGAGGCAGCGCGCAGAACCTTGTGGATTGGGTTCTCGATATAAGAGCAACTACAGGTTGGACAAACACTTGGAAATGTCATTCGACCACAGACGCAGGTTCTCTGCCTGGTAATCTATTAGGTTCCGTCTGTATTCCGCAATAAGCCGCATGGTTTTCCAAGAGAGTCAGTAGAAACAGCGCTACTCCAAAGTAGTGCTAACTTCTTCCTGCTTATTATTCACAGTGTAAGGTTGCAACGGCTGGAGTGGAAGTTTTGCCACTTTCCGCTTGGTTTCTCTCCCCCCCCCTTTCTTTTCTTCAATTAACCTGCAAGCTGCAGATTATCAGAATTCCCCTTCTTGCGGAAAAGGGTTTTCCCTCGCCCTAGGACCACCCGCTTTGCACAACGGAGAGGTGTGAGCTGGCATCAAAAGGATAAAAGGGAGGGCTGGCCGCGTTTGGCTGGGGGCTGCGGAAAAAAAGTGAGTCCTGGGAACCCCACTTCTTCCTGGACCGGCTTTTTAAAAACAACAGCAACAACAGGTGCTTCAAGATCTAGCTCCCCTACCTTCGCACCGTATACGCGCGCAAGCCCCATGAATTTCGTAGGCTTGGGGGCGAAGGGATCCTTCCAGTCCTGATGTATATCACTCACACAGGCTCTCTTTTAAGGATTATCCTGCACCTAAATGCAATTACTTGGACCACGCAGCTAGCATCACATTTCGTGGGCCTTCCGCCAAGATGGATCTATATTTCTCATTTCTATGGCAGTTTTTAATAATTTATAACATTCAAAATAAAGTGATGCAAAGTTTTATTTGATGTTGTATTTCTATGTTTTAATTAGGTATTCCAGGCTGGATTAGGTAATTAATTAGGTATTCCAAGCTGGATCACCTAAATTAACTAAGCACATAACTGGAGGCACCTTCAGATTCTGAAGCTGGGGCAGGAAAAACAGCCTGGCCAGGCATCCTTTTCTATCTATACCCGTTAGGGTTTTTGCCAAACTGTATAAATGAAATCACTCCCAGTTTGTTCTGAAAGAAACTTCATTTTCTTTACAAGTGAATTTTTCTCAGCTTCTGAAACTTCTGAAACACTGAAGTATATTTAAGGGATTTTTTGTGGGGGAGGTATGTGTAGAATACCAGGCTAATATCCATTTCCCTGTGTTATATGGCTTTTTTTCTTTTGCAAAGAAAAGCAACACTTTTCTTCAATTAAAACATTATAAATCGATTATTTCAGACTTGCTTGAGTCAAAATCCACTGATTAAAAAAAAAGATCTAGTTTTGCTCAAAGTGGAAAAATGGTTTATGGCTCTTACACTCTTTAAACAAAGAAGTATAAAAAAGATATTCTTAGGATAAATAGATTGTGATTATTTATGTTAATATATAGATTTAGGAAGTTCCACATATTTTGCCCAATCTTCCTGGGATGCTTGATCAAGGCTGATGTTTTTCCTCAAGATGTTGCAATCCGAAGACATCCAGCTGATAACTTCTAACATTTCTAACTACTACAGATATTGGCTGGTTGTGCTGGAAGAAATTGTTTTGAGACAAATTTTGGGCACCAGGTTGAAGCATTGTGGAAATGAAATAAATAGGCCACCTCTAACCCACCTTAACATGTACCCCACTGGGCATATCAAGCAAGAGGCTTAAATATTAGTTTTGCAGGCAGAATGAGCTTGAAATGCTAATGCAAGAGAATCTCATGACCAAATTAAGGGGCCCTCCCTCTTTCAAAATCACTTGTTGAATTTTTAAAATCAGATTGTTGAAATTGTAACTGTGTGTTAGTCTTGATGCCTGTCCGGAATCTGGGAAAATTGAAACATCAACCGACATTCTTTTCTCCCTGGGTCATTTCCCTAATGAATCCTTTTGTACCTGGAATTCTTTGGGAAATTTCTCAGGTTTTCCTTGCTCTCTAAGCACAGTCCTTATAAGGACCTTCAGCCCCCACCCCCGTCCCTTCGATCTGCTTAGTGCCATTTGAATTCGCCTCAGTGGCTTCCACTTTGATTCCGGGACTTTGAAATGCAACCCTGCCTTTCAATGCAAATGCTCCGAGAGGTTGGCCCAATAATAATAAAAAAAAAGGCTTTTCCTCAGGGAGGTGCCTTTGCAAAGTTGGGAAGGGAAGGAAAAAAAAAAACCTGAGCAGTTCAGGTGAACTGTTAATCAGGAAGAGGCTGGGAGTTCTCTGCAAAGGCAAGCCACGGAAGACGCTGCTGAGGCGCCGGGCACATTATGCACGCTGAGCTACTTGGGGATGATGTATGTGGGTTATCTGTTGGATAAGGACACCAACATGTACCCCAACCCGGTCAGGCATCCGGGCCTGAACCTCAGCCCCCCAAATTATGTGCCCGTGCCCCCTCAGTACTCGGATTTTGCCAGCTACCACCACATGCCCGGAATTAACAGCGATCCTCACCAGGGGCAGCCCGCGGGGACCTGGGGACCTCCGTACCCGCCAACAAAAGAGGACTGGCACACCTACGGCGCAGGACCCCCTTCTGTCGCCAGCCCGGGGCAGCTAGGATACAGCTCCTCGGATTTCAATCCAATTCCGCCACCCGGCTCTGGACTGCTGCCTCCGCCCATGAGCGCCCCAGTGCCCCAGCTCTCCCCAAACGCGCAAAGGCGCACGCCTTATGAGTGGATGAGGCGCCACGTTCCCACTAGCAGCAACAGTGGTAAGGATTTGTCTCTTTCTCTCCTCCGTCCCTGGCTCCGGGGAAGGGGTCTTTTTCAGGCCGGTAGGACGAGCAAGTCTCTACGGTCCGACGACTTTTTTCTTCGCGTTTCTGCAGGGTTGAGCTGGCCACTTTATAACGTTTACTCTTCATTATCTTTCCCCATCAACTTGTAGACACAAGAATTTGTGGTCAAACTACATTTTAACACGAAAAGGGAGGGATAGTTGCAAGAATTGGCTACAAATCCAGGAGATTCGGAGGTGGCTTCCTTACACAGAAGGAAATTCCACTTGTGCAATGTTTGCTAGTTATAAACAATTTGTCACATATTACTCCTGGATATACATGGATATTCTTCGATTGCTGAATTAATGACTTGGAAAGGGTCTTCTTTTTTCTCAAGCAAAGAGTTCCTGGTTCAGTCCATGGCTAAATTGATAGGAACCACAGGAAAGCTGGTTGCTGGCCAGAATGCTGGCTCATCCTTAGGAATAGATAGTCCTATTGAAGTCAGCTTGACTGAGCAACAATGGACCAGATATCTTCCCATATTATGATTGGCTAGGCCTCCCCAGTTGATGATCACATCAAGATAGAATTTGGAACAAATTAACCTTATAGTCAGTATATAATGTAAGTTTTCACAATTGTTCAGAACTACATTCAAAGGGGAATTTCAAGGAAATAGGATGAGAGTAATATACAAAAATAAATCTAATAGGTACATGGGCTTCTGTTTGTTTGTGTATGTATGTATCTGTATATTTGCCTAATCTACATTGAAAGGAATGACTAGAACTTTCCAAGAAATACCTTTTACTTAAGTCTTTTGCAGTATCATTGTCAAACACGTCACCCAGATTCTGACACTGAGTCACAAGTTAATTTTTCTCTCAAGTAAAGCTGTAGTAAACTGCATTTTTTCTCAGTCTAGTTTACTGAAACCTTCTCTACCAAGAACGATAATTGACACAGGGAAAATATCAAATATTGATTGTGAAGGCTCTGGTAAAGAACGTTTTGGGAATTGTCTGCATGTAGGTGTGATTTAGCAAATCAGCCAGGAAGAGATTACAATAAAAATAAGTTATCTTTTTGTTAAGGCATGGGAACATCTGACAACATAACTGTATGCTTCATTTTTGTGTTTATCAAAGTACAGCTATCTCTCATTGGTTTCCATGTTTGATGGCACTGCACACTTGATGTTTTTATTCTGTATGGCTACTGTTATCAAATTCTACTGTTTTCAATGAATTTCATTCTTGCAGTTTTGTTTGTTGCACCCCTTTCAGTATGATGGAGATACTACCATATCTTGTTATGTGTCAATACTAGCTTTATTCTTTAACATTAGTGTTCAGCAGTATTATTCTATTGGTAGATTATTCCTCTTTCTGTACAGTCTCTGAAACGTTTAGCAAACTCAAGGACGCCCTTTGGACAAATGTTAGTTTTCTCAAAAATCCCCCCACCCATCATTCAGTATGAAGTGGATTCCTGAACAACAATCACAAGTAAAAAGATACACAATATGAAAATAAGTAATCTACCAATTCTTCCGTTATTAAAAATTCAGGTAGAACTCAATATTTGAAAATGTAGTAACTTCTGTTCTCTGATTAACATTTCTGTGGAAAAGTTATTTTGTGTTTGCTCATGCCTAAGCATCTGCACAACACTTACTGCCTATTAGTTACATTCTTACTTTCTCTAGCCTTCTCAGATGGTTATATTCCCACATTTCACTTTATAACTGGTGGTTGCTCTCTAAACTAAAAAAACTATTGTGAATATAAAATAATGACATCTTTGTTTCAGTTAAAATGTGTATGAGATAGTGATGTTCCTGTACTACCGTATAAGAAAGTGTTGACCATTTTTTGGTGAATGTATAAGTTGCTTATCAGTACGATTCCCACACCCCTTAAGAAGTGAAAGTTAATGGCACAGTAAATAGGTTCATCTAATGAATGTATGGCACCTTAAGTTTTTATGGGACAGAGGTAACAGCAAGTCTCTGTGTGTGATTTAATGACCCTTATTTGTGAGAACAAGCTTCATTGATCTCAGCTCAGTTATTTTTTTTAATAAAGAGGTGAAAATTTTAAAGGGTTTTCTTTCTCATATGAACTTATTTCCTACCTTGGTTTTTAAAAAATCACCCCATGTATATAAAATAGGATTCTTTGCTAAGATATCTATATGCATGCTAATAGATACCTCACATAGCTTTTAGCTTGCTTTTTTTTTTTTTTTTTGTAAATTTGGGTTATAAAGCTGGGGTTTATAACTGCAAGGAGAAAACTTTTGTGTGTGTCGTTTTATTTATCATTGTCTTTAAGACAAGCCTGCATTCAAAACAGTTTGCTTCTCTCAATGCCACTGCAGTAAATGTTGGAGTTTGCTGATCAATGCATAGTAAACTAAAATTAGTTCTCAATGTCGTAGAACCGACTTGCTGTTTATTGCATATTTTTATGTTTTTCTTCAAACGGGATTCGAGATTTTAAAATGGCCAAAACGACTGGTTGTAAATGAGCGCCCCTGCATTTAGGCGACACGTTCCTCCGGTCTCTGAGCAGAAAAAGGCGCGAAGCTACTTTGCCGCCAAGCCCGGTGAGCTTCATTGCTTCCTCCGCCCTCCTTTCGTCTCCTTCTCTTCCCCAACTTATTTCTCAGGATCATTGGATCTTTCCAGCGCCGAAAACCAGCCTCTAATTTTGCGGCCGCGCTGAACTCTTGAACTCGGGGCGAGAAAGAAGTTTTAAGGGGAACCCCAGGGTGACGCGGTGGGAAAGTGGAAGTCTCTCTCCAGGCGAACGCAAATGAACATTCTGGGGTGACAAAAGACCTCGCAACCGGTGCCCAGTTCAAAGGCGGCAGGCCGGCGACCTGCTTCTTGAAAAGGCCCTGCGAACGCCTCAGTCAAACTCGGGGCAAATTTGCAAGCGTGCTGCTTTGTTATGCTAATAGGCAGAGAGGGTGCGTTGCGGCGGGGCGCCCAGCGAGCCTCCTTGTTCTCAGCTTTGAGGATGGGCGGCTAAGCGGCCTTTGAAGTGAGGGCACTTTCATTTACCTGCAGAGCTCCAGGCTGGGCTGCGCATACGAGGCCACCATCATCCTCGCGCTTTCGGGCTTCCTGGCCTGGGCAGAACAGAGAATAGATAACCTTTATTTTTTACTGTGGGCACACTGGCACACATTAAAATGAAATTTTGTTAACACACACACACACAGCATGTTTGTATTGTGTTTGTATATATATGTATGTAATATGCATATAGCAAGTGTATATATGTGTGTGTGTGTAGTACTATATGTTCAAGATGGATAGTTATATATGTGTGTGTGTGTATACACTATATATATATATCTATCTATATATCTATATCTATCTGGCATTCAGCTTTGTTTGGGTATTTTCCCACGTCATAATAGTGGTGCTTTTAAAGTTGTAGCAACGTTTCAGCAGAATCTCATCTGCCATCATCAGGCTTCTGTATGGCAGATGAGATTCTGATGGCAGATGAGATTCTGCTGAAACATTGCTACAACTTTAAAAGCACCACTATATATAGTTGTGCTTTTAAAGTTGTAGCATACAGAAGCCTGATGATGGCAGATGAGATTCTGCTGAAACATTGCTACAACTTTAAAAGCACAACTATAATGACGTGGGAAAATACCCGAACAAAACTGAATACCATACATATAGATACCCGCGAAAACTTAAGAAAACAAATATATATCTCACAAAGGTTGATACTATATGGAACAAAATTGACTGAATCTGGATGTTCTGCTTCAGATACTGAATCTGGATGTTCTCCTGTTCTCCCAGAAGGTAGCAAGGAAAACAGGTATTGAAGATGATGGTAGTGTCCCAGATAATACTGCGGACCCTGGGCAAGCATTGCTTATATGTATTTGGGTGAGGTTGGTTTGTGAAGAGAAACAAGGACAAGATGGAATAACGCACCATCCTGAAAATGTAAGCCTGAGCGTGCAGTACTCTAAACCCATCATCATTTCATAAATGATGATGGCAGTGACGACTTCAGTTGGAGCGGGATCAAAAAAAGGACACTTGAAACATGTAATTGTGAACTGCGCTGGAAGGTTTTGCTGGGCAGATGGCTGGTGTTATAAATGAGCCCCAAAAGTCTAAATTTTCAAGTTCCCTTGGTTTGAGAATGAAGTTTAGACATGTCATTTCCCACTGAAGGCAAGAGGACTTCAGCAGAATACCTGTTTTCAGAAGTAGCTAGCTGCCCCTTCAGCTCAATGAAGTTTGCATTCTGGAAAATATATTGTATATTCTCCATTGCAGCCTGGAGTGGAGGCCAGGGGGTTTGTTTGTTTTGTTTTTGTAAGTATTCATCTGTCACAAAAATGTATCCACTTTCATAAAGTATATAGTGACTGCCTTGCACAAGGTTTAATGAATACCTCCACATCCAAAATGATTGCTTCCCTGTTGTTTGCTCCCTGATACTCTAGAAGTGGTGATAAAACAACCCCAGGATAATTTACTGTCTTCAACCTTCTTTGTGGTCTGTGATCATATTGCAACTTAGCGTGAATCAAAATAGGTGTTGAATCATTAGTGATCTGGGTAGGATACTTTCTTCATCTTACAGGCTCTGGCTGACATGCAGTGTTACACACTGGAAGGACCTTGTGGAAGAGATCTTACCTTCCCTCTGCAATGCTGGTATGTTGTTCTGGGAATCCCCAAATTTACAGTCTGTTTCAATGAGGGTTGATAAGGAAACTGCATGGAAGTGGTTACCTCTTTTGCAGCATTTAACATGTGGATGATCACATGTCTAATACAACAAACATGCAGAGTCTATTAATTTATGTAATGGAATCATTACATAAAATCTTTCACATCTTTATATTTATATGTTTTAGTTATCCAAGTTCAGACTGGATATATTAATCCATGGTAACACATTTTGGGCATTGCTCTTTCAACTTGTTTGATTGTTTTACTAAGAGCCTGCAAGACTAATAATTAATGGGAGGCTCACACTTTTGTTGTCTGAATGGTTAACTTTGGAGTCTTTTTTTTTTTTTTTTAACCTGGAAAGGATTTTAAATCAAAGGCTTGATATCATCTTAAATTTATCAAAACTAGGTCAAATGATTTGGAGGATTTGCTTTATTTTGTCATGGTAACAAAGAAAAAACTATTTCAGATTTTCCATAAAATAAAAACATAATAGAAAAACTGACTGAATTACCTGTAACTAAATTAAATCTAGTTTGGTTATAAAACATATCTTGAGTTTTGTTTTCTATCTTCTAGATTACAACCAAGGAAATTGATTTTCTTTAATGCGATTGATCATTTCATTTCTTAAATACCCTGTAAAGTAATATACCATATTACAAAACAAATTAAAGAAGAAAATCTTTTAATATATAGAGCAATACAGACATTTAATGCATAATACTAATTACACATGAAATTTATTTCAATACACAATAAATAAATATTTTAAACACATCTAGGAACTCCTGAGATAACTTTGTGAATTTTTTTAAAGTTCTAAAAATATCTTTCATTATAAAATTGCTACATTTGATTTTTAAAAATGTATATGAAATTTATTTCAATACACAATAAATAAACACCATTTTAAACACATCACTAAACAAATAGTTACAAGTCAAGGACTACCTATATTTTGTACTTTGAAAAAAAAAGGGTGGAATTGTCTTGTAATTAGGGAATAATAGCTTGAAGAGAAGATGTCTTTAAATATGTGGGAAGTTCATATTATGAAAGTTATATATATGTCTATGTCAGTGACTGAAAATGTTAATTCTAATTTGAAGAGGTGCCAAATTGAAATAATTGCTGATACAAATTAATTTAGGGTCATTGTTCTCTGAGCTTAATTGTTTCCTTGCAGATGCTGCATTACTCAAGTAAACCCAGCTAATCTAAAAATATTTGAAAATATTGATAAAATTACTTTGATTTCAGTTCATATAGTACAGATAAAGCATGTCATTTACATGAATGACTGGTACAGGTATATAATCAAAGGGACAATTTATTACAACTTTTTAAATAAAAAAATTAAGGACACAAGATAAAAGATAAATGAAAATTATGAATTGCTGCAACCACATTATCAGCCTAAATGGGTCAATAGTTGTTTTCTTGCTGCTACTATAGTAAGAAATTATCATTTGTCCTACAAATATGAACATCCTAATTATGTAAGTAGTAAATCATAATACAATTTTTTGCTCAGCCCCGAGTATAAATAACTTAGTAATGTTATGGAAAAATAACATGTTAGATATTACTAGAAAAATAATGGGTTGGTATTGTAATTTTTAACCAGGAGGGAGGACCTTTAAGGAATTACTTTTTAGTATTATTTAGATAGCCAGATAATATTAAAAGATACATCCTTTAATAATTGTATCAAATTTAATACAATTTATTGTAATTTGTTGTAGTACAATTTATTTGCATTTAGGTTAGGGTTTGAAATCAGTTAAAGTTACTGGTAACGTAAACATGTAAAATGCAGGCTACTAGCTCAAGAGCCATTGGTTTAATCTAGCTTGAATATCTGGAATAATACAACAAATATATGTAGATTATGCATCAGTGTTACTGGTAGAATATTAAGTAATTTTAAATTTTAAACTTCAATTTTAAAGTTTGTGTAATATATCACACTGAAAAGTCTTACCCGCTTAGAAAAGTTTTTGAAAAGATAGCAAGGTGGGGCCCAACCTGACTTCAAAGGTCATGTTGTATCACAGAGAGGAGACTGCCACTGAGAAGGTCTTTTTGTAGGTTGCAGATTCACAGATTTTCCACAGGATGGGTATCCAAAAAAATCTTCTCCCAGCTAGATTTGGTAAGTCAGGAAGATTCTACTTAAAGGAGTTAACAAAGAGCCAAGTTAAATAAAGCTTTATTGGTAATTATCAGCATCCTGCTTGGAAAATTGCTATTGAACTGGTTAGCACTCTTCAACAAGCAACATTCTATGTTGCAACTTCCAAGTTGTCTTCAAGGGTAGCCCCAATAAAATAGCTAGAGGGAAAACAAGGACCTGATTTATTGTTTTCAGCACCCCAGAATCCAGGAAGCATGGATGCTAGGCTGATGTCACGTAATTGCAATTTGCGACTTCCTGCTACCTTCTCCATTGACTTCACTTTTGGGAGATGGCAGTGAAGGTTGCAGATTACCATCACATGACTGCAACTACCATAATTGTGATAGTGTCCAAGTTGCAATCACATGATCATGCGGAAGCAGTGACAGCAACAACTATGAGGAATGGTTCAAATTTCCTCATTCATCATTGTTATTTAGAATGGTTGCTGAAGAAGTGGTCATTAAATGAGGATTCTGCAGGTGGAACTTGTAGAAAGCATAGGGAATGGACTTTAAAGGAAAGGAGAAAAGATTGCTATCAAGATTGCTATCAAGGCAACAGTTAATAGCAAAAGATTGCTATCAAGGCAACAGTTAAATAAGGGGAGATACTTGAACTTGGGCCATTCTAATTTAAAGAATGCTCCGGGTAAGACCACTTCTAGATGACATAAGTGAGGTAGCAGGCAAGCATATTCATACTTGCATGAGTTTACACTATAGCTGTTACAATAAGAGTAGTCCTCATTTACACAGCATTGGTTATTTTTCTCGTCTGCTCCAGATCTTGTTAGACTGACAATCTTCCATGGAAGCAGAGAGATTCTGTACCAGCAGAATTCTGTATTGCTGAAAAGCAGTCTGACCTCAGGCATTTCTTCAAAGTTTTAAGTCTAAGACATAGAAACAGGAAATCCTCACAGGATTTCTACTTTGGGTAGAAATACAGAGAGGGATACTATTATCAAATTAATTGTACCTGCAGTAACTTTTAGAGATATTGGAGAAGGCATCTAAGAATATCAAACCATAATTCTCATGACACATATGACGAGACTTAAATTATCCTACTTTGGATATGTTAAGCCAAGATCTCATTTTCTGGGAAAGGTGGAAGGAACGAAGAGGACAACTAGCAGCAAGGTGGACGGCCTCCGTTACAGTGGTGATGAGTGCATTGTTAGAACACTTTAATGGCCCAGTTTCCTCCGTTGTGATGGATAAAAAGATGTGGTCACTAAGAGTTGATACCAATTAATGGCATTTCATTAAAACTTTTAGAGCACTTTAAGCAGCATCTGTCACATAACTTGTTTTAAAAATAAAGTCAGTAAAAATCCTTTGTTGAAAAGGAACATTTTACCTTATGGTTGCATTAGGTCAAGGGTCTTCAAACTTGGCAAGTTTAAGACTTGTGGACTTCAATTCCCAGAATTCCTGAGCTAACATGATGAGAGGAGGAATTTTGGGAGTTGGAGTCCACAAGTGTTAAAGTGTCAAGTTTGAAGACCCCTGCATTAGGTGATATGGTAGATCATAGAAAATAAATACCCATCATAGACTGGATATTCATTTTTGTACTATGATGCTGAAGCCCCTTTTCCTTCTATTTTCTCTGCTGAAATTATCCCATCCAAGTCAAGACTGCTTGTCATGTGAAGCAAAGAGCAATATGTGGAAGTATTTAATTAAATCTGTACAGTGGTGAGATTCAGGCAGTTCACACCACTTCGGAAGAACCAGTTAAGTTTCTGAGCAGTTTGGTAAACTGGTTGGAAGAAATCATTAGGGCAGAGAACTGGTTGTTAAATTATTTGAATCCCACACTGAATCTGTCCTACATTTTTGTAATGCCAGTTTCCTAAAGGATAGAAAAGCCAGAGACATGAAGTCAAGTGAAATTACAGAAATTCAGAAAGAGGAAATAAACCTCTCTCTCTTTGCAATTCCCAGTCCATGGCGGCAAACTATGATAATGGCAAAATAATGTCACCAAAATTATGAGATTGTAATTTTGCTATCGTAATTTTGCTATCATTGTCATTTGCTGGAGACACTATAAGCAGTAATGTAGAAAACAAGTTAGCATTCCACACTTTTATTGAATTAGTTTATGGTGTATGTGAACTATGAAGTGTAGCTCTCTCAAATGTCATTGAACTCAACTATTAGTCTTAGCCAGATTGTCCAATTACATCTAGTCAACTTTTGTGTTATCTCTGCTTTAAACTTTGGTTCCAAATACAATTCATGGTTAGGTTTATAATTTACATCATTACTATAAAAATGCTATCAAAAACTACTTCACTCTTCATTGTGATACTCATTTACAATCTTTCAAGTTAAGGCAGCATGCTTTACAAAGACTTCAAAATGCAGATAATTTTTTTCAGCAACTTCTCCCTCATAAAATATATATGACTTACTAGAAAGAAAACCAGCAATTCAAAACACAGTAAAGTTCTTATTTTTAAGCAACTATAGTTAGGGAATAAAACAGTCCAGCCTCTCTCTCTCTCTCTCTCTCTCTGCCCTCTCTTATCTGTGCTGCCCATCTCACTAATATAGCAACTGTAGGTGGTTTAAAATATAACTGGGTGGCTTAAAATATAAAGTAGGAAATATAATTAACTTTCCTAGATTGTGATATATTAGTGTTTCTGGATTAAAAAGGGGTAATGAAATAGTGCTAAGGAAAGGCAAAAACCTTTCTGGCTCTTAATCTGTACTGTGAATATTCACAAAATACTTGTGGAAATCTTGCAATTTTAAATTGCAAACGTTCACCCATTTTATGATCTTATTGCTCTCAATATTTATAAATAACCAGTACATGTTTTTATGTTTGAGCTTTGAACTTTTCCCTTTTTTCAATTGTGGTATCAACATTGTAGTGTAATTTCTATGCTTTAGTTGGGGTAATTATCTCACAACAGTACTCTATTTTATCGTAGATAATATTATAGTTTGGTTCTTGTTAGCTCTGTTGATGGAGGTGGCGGTAAAGGTAATGAAAGGATATATGAATGCCATGAGCAATCTGCATTTTAATACTGCACAAAATAATTGATTACAATTCAAATGAAAACCCTTAGAAATATTTGCTTGGTTAGTTTCAATTCTGCTAAGAATAAAAACCCAAATATATTCAAATCCTACATATAAACATGTTTTAGTTTTACACAATTGGTTTAGGGCACCCTATAAGTTAATGAACTCTAGTTCAACTGAACTGTTGACCTTATATTTCACTCTTACATTAATTCATTAATTCTGGATTTTTTTCAGTTTTTCAGTATGGAACATATACCACCAAAGCCCTGATTGCAATGTATATAGAGATACACACAGAAGCATACTAGATATACACACAACTATGCACGTACACAAAGAACTCTTTCTTGAATTATTAACCACAGCATGCTACTGAGATGACTTGAGATGTTTTGAGTAACCAGTAGCCTTTAAAAATATTTTAAAGTTTCCTTTCCATAATGATACAAAAAACACAACATTCCTTCAGTTTGAAATATGTGTGTGAGTGGACACATTTGTCTTAAAAAGATTTGCACTATAACATTCTCATAATTATTTTTTCAAAAGCGATTTAAGTGATTCTTCAATTTATTGTTCTATTTTAATTGTAATATGCCCCATAAATCTATACATTGCAGATGCTTTTATTTTAATTCATTTCTATATCATATTTCATGCATATCTAAACAGCTTCTATAAAAAATAATTTTGTAACTCCATTGGAAATACTGTAATAAATATGGCAGAGTGGTTAATATTGTTTAAACCTACAGCAACATTTGACCTAAAAAAGCAGGGTGGCAACCTAATGCACGCTGTTTCCTGCAGCAATCTAAAATTAACTAATGCCACTATTTTTTTCTCATTTTTATTGTTATTTTATAACAGGAACACATAGGTGAAAAACATAAATAATGAAAGAGCAGAAAAAAACAGAGAAAAGGCAAGCAAATTGAAATGTAAGTTTAAAAGATTAAAATTGGCTATGGTTGGTAATAATAGTGAATTTTAAGTTTGAGAAAGTTATTAAGGCTGCAATCCTGTATTCTGTTTTTAGCACAAAGACCCATTGAGTTCAAATATGATTTTCTTCTGAGTTGACAAAGAAGATTATACAGAGAATTATAGGATATAAACCATGCACCCTAGGTAAAAGTAGAGCAAAGTATTGGAATGCAGTACTGTATATTAGGTCTGAGGACGTGATGGCTCAGTGGTGAAAGACACTGAGCTTGAAAACTGACAACCTGGGTTCAAGACCCAAGTGCCGCACAACAGGGTGTGCATTCTTTACTTGCCCCAGCTCCTGTTTACCTAGCAGTTGAAAAACATGCAGATATGGGTAGGTAAATAGTAGGTAGATTTAGTGGGAAGGTAACAGCATTCCATGCATCTCGGCATATAGTCATACTGGCCATATGGCCATGGAAAAGTCTTTAGACAATGCTGGCTCCCTTGGCTAAGAAATGGTGATGGGCATTTTCCCATATAGTTGGACACAACTGTGAAGGGAAAACCTTACCTTTACCTTTTCCTTTAGATCAGATCACTGCTCCTACTTTTGTGAAAGTGGACACATACAGTGTCACCAACATTAAATTTAAGTCCTGTTGATTTAAAAGGCAGTGTTACTGAAGGATAAGCATTGCACTCTCCATTGCAATCAACAAAGCTCTTATCAGACAAAAATCTCTCCTTGGTTTCTAACCTCTCCTTAAGTGAACTAATACAGTTAGAGAAGTTCATTCACTTGTCTGAACTCATTGATAAGAATAATAATATGGTTTTTTTAAAAAATGGAAATAAAGTTATGGAGATCAGTGTGTGAGATCTTTCCAGATTTAGTTCTGACTTCATTTTATTTTGATTTCATTTTTGTTCTTCATCAGCTTGGAAAAAAATATACGAGCAATGTTAAAACTTGCAATTCATTTCTTTCCTAAGTACGAAAAGTCCATGTAGTTGGCTCATAATTAGGTCTGGGTTTATGGTAAAATATTTGGGAATTAATTTCATATTAAACTGACGAATCATAACTGTGGAATGATTACTGATTTAACTAAATTGAAAGGCCCAGATGAGATATTTGGGTGGCCAATACATTTACTTAAATTATAACAGGCTGCCCAGAGACTGGAATTGGGCAGTCAATAAATTTAAATAAATAAGTAAATAATAAAATGTAAATCTACTAGTCTAAATCTAAAGACATGAAAAGACTCTTAATCTTTTCTGGGGTTTTGGATACATTGGAACAAATATTCCAGCATTTGTGAAGCTTCTAGGAAGGGTTCAGACCTATTCAGATTTGCACAGTTCTTTTACCCCTAATTCTTACCTCTTTCACACCTGATTCTCACTGAATAGAACTGGGGGTTGTAGTAAAAACAAAGTAATCACAAAGCCCAGTTTTCCCACTCTTGCTTTCAATCAGGGGTGTCAAACTCATAATGAAACATCATCATGTGATGTATCACATCTTTTTCCTCCTTCATTAAAATGGGGTGTGCCTGGCCAGTGCTTGACGTATCCAGCCTGCAGGCTGTGAGTCTGACAGCCTTGCTTTAGATGGAGAAAGGAAAACTGTAATGAAGTAATATAAGAAACATTTAGGAATGTAGAAGATGTTTTTCATTTATATTTTAATCTTAATGTTGTGGGTTCAGAATCTGAGAATGGTGGAAGGAGCTAAATCTTTCCCATGACTCCTTTCTCGCCATTAGGCAAAAATGTAAACAAAACAAAATAGACAACAATTTTGAAGAGGCATGTTTTGATCAGGAAAAATCTATAATGCAAGGATCATTTTCTACTCCTATTCCATCCATGATCTAATTACTAAGAGTATATTGAGCATCCCTTTCCAATTATCTGAAATATTTTGGAAAATGGATTTGTTATGTTCCCATGTTAGTTGAACCTAAAGTTAGGGTTTTCAGAAGTTTCTACTATATACTATAGTTTGTTAGTAACATTTCTAATACATAATGTTTCAAAAATATTTTTACTTTTGTCTTATAAAATGTTAAGTTCTGTGCATGGGCGCTAAGGAGGAGACGAGCTGGTGAACAGTGAACTTCAAACTCTTTATTTACATGTGTAACAGCTCAGCTCTATGGCCGCAACGGCCCCCTTTATATAGGCAAGCTCTTGAGTATTTAACCAATGAAAACACAGGGAGCGCTAGCTCCGTTAACTAATGGGAGAGGCTCATTAATAGCCAATCAGATTCTCCTGAATGGACCAACCCGATGTCGCTATTATCGGCCAATCAGAAGTGCAGGGCCAGAACTCTGCACTTTACTTCAAGCTCTTAATAATCTTTATTCAAGTACTTTTATTAATTCACAACACTCCTTCTCCCCGGGTTTTGTTTAAGGGGTGCGGTCACGTAGTCTTTGAGGCAGGCAGGTTGTTTTGATTGTCTATTTGATTTACGCTGTTCTCCCAGTATTTGGCTACAGTCTTGTTGGGGTAGGACGTTATCTGGTGAAGAGGGTGCCTCCAGTTCTGTATTCAAATTTTCGTTGCCGCTAATGTTCTCAGCATCTCCTTGAGGCGAGTTCACCCCCCATCCCCGATCCTTCTTCACGTGTTGCCTCTGAGCGGTCATTACTTCCACTTAAGCTTTCTGCCGTTTCAAGTTCAGCTTCCTCGGTATCTCCTCCCCCCTCGGTTTGGAAGTCAGAGGACTCAGAGATCCCCGACTGTAGCCTTGAATGCAGCTGATCAATATGGCGCTTCCATATTCTATCGTCGCGACATCTCATGCGGTACGATCTGGGGCCGGTTACTTGGACTACAGTTGCCTCGACCCACAACGGATCGCCCGAAAAGTTCCTAGCGAAAACCAAGTCACCTACCTGGAAGTTACAGCATTTCCCACTGGATCCGTGTGGTTTTTCAGGTTCATATGATGGGTGTAGATGGTCAAGGTGGGAGCGGAGTTTCCGCCCCATCAATAACTCAGCGGGAGTTTTGTTGGTGACGCTGTGCGGAGTGATATGCTGCAAAAGAAGTATCCGGTTAATCTTGTCTTCTATATCACCATAGTCCATTTTATGCAAGGTTTTCTTGACAAATTGTACCATGCGCTCGGCCCTTTCGTTGGCCGCAGGATGCGCCGGCGAAGTCAGCGCATGGCGAATACCATGGTCCGCCAGGTACTGTTCAAAGGACAGCACGGTAAATTGGGGCCTGTTGTCGGATACCAGAACGTCTGGTAATCCGTGTGTTGCAAATAGTCTGTCTAGTTTCCTGATGACTGATTCGGTTGTTGTATTTCTCATCTCATGGATTTCAAGCCAGTTCGAGTAGGCATCCACCGTTAATAAAAATGTGTGTCCTTTGGTAGGTCCCGCAAAGTCCAGATGAATACGGGACCATGGTCCCCTCGGTGTTTCCCATTCAGTCGGGGTTGCTTACGGAGGGGCGTTGCTTACTTCCTGGCATTTGTGAGAAGCTTTTACCCATGTCTTGATCTGCTTGTCGATACCCGGCCACCACGCGTAGCTTCGTGCGAGGGCTTTCATGTGCACGATGCCAGGGTGGCCATCGTGCAAGGTTCTTAGTATCGCTCGTCATAACCGCTCTGGGACAACGACTCTATCACCCCAGATAATGCAGCCCTTCTGGGAAAATAGTTCCATTTGTCGATTCTTGAATGGGACGTAGTCATCAGGTATCTGGTCCAATGGCCATCCGCGCTCGACCCAACTGAGGACTTGTGCTAAAATGGGGTCGCGTTTCGTTTCAATCACGATATCTCGGGCTGTTAGTGGCAGTGTTCGAAGTGTCTTGATCTGCAGTGTTGTAACTGTCGGAGCGGGGTCATCAATGGTCTCTGGAAGTGGTGCACGGCTCAATGCATCGGCGTGGGGAATGGCCTTCCCCGGGCGATGTTGCAACTTGTAATTATATGCAGCCAAGAATTCTGACCAGCGAGTCATTCTGAGAGATAATATATAAGGTGTTGGCCTATCTCCCTCTATTATTCCCAGCAAAGGTTTGTGGTCAGTCACTATAGTAAAGGCTCGGCCATACACATATTCATGAAATCTCTTAATAGCAGACACAATAGAAAGGGCCTCTTTATCAATTTGACTGTAATTGCATTCTGCTTTTGATAACATCTTTGAGAAATAAGCAACAGGGGCTTCACTATTGTTTGGCAAAACGTGGCTCAAAATGGCGCCCACTCCGAATGGTGATGCATCACAAATGATTGTTAAAGGCAAAGTTTCATTATACTGCATCAAAACAGCATCAGAAGTCAATAAATTTTTCACATGTCGAAACGCCTACTCCTCTCTGTGTCCCCATGCCCAGGTTGCTTTTTTGTCCAACAAACGTTATAGGGGTTCGGCTACGGTTGCTTTGTGAGGCAGGAAAACATTATAAAAATTGACAAGGCCTAGAAAAGCCTGGAGGTCGGCCTTATTTTGGGGTTTTGGGGTGTTTTTGATTGCCCTAAGTTTGCTATTGGTGGGGTGAATGCCTTGACTATCAATTAAATATCCTAAAAATTCTACACGATCCGTACATAGTTGACACTTGTTTTTTTTAACTTTGAGACCTGAGTCTTTAAATCTCTGGAGAACGAACCCCAGGCGATCCTTTAGTATTTTCCGAGTCGGGGCAGCGATTAACACATCATCAAAATATGGGACAACGCCTTTTATCCCTTGTAATAGTCTTTCCATCAAACTTTGAAAGATTCCTGGGGCTACGCTTACTCCGAACTGGAGTCGGTTACATTTAAACGCACCTCGGTGCGTAACGATTGTTTGGGCCTCTGCTGTTTTTTTGTCTACAGGCAGTTGTTGGTATGCCTGGGCTAAGTCTAGTTTAGCAAAGACTCTTCCGCCCCCCAGGGAATGGAGGAGGTGTTGCACCACTGGTACCGGGTAAGCGTTTTGTTGAAGGTCGTGGTTCAGGGTGGCTCGGTAGTCCCCACAAATTTTTATTGATCCATACGGCTTGATGGGTGTCACGATTGGGGTTTCCCAGGGAGAGTGATCGGTTGGTTCTAACACCCTGGGCTATTAATTTATCAAGCTGCTCGTCAATCTTTGGTTTAAGGGAAAATGGAACTCAACGAGGCTTAAGGCGGATGGGAGCTATTTCGGGATTGAGGTTAAATGATATCGGGGTTCCCTTGTACTCACCTAGTTTTTCTGCAAAGACGTCCTGGAATTCTTGGATGAGGTCCTCTTCCCAGTCGCTGCTGCAGGTTCGGTGAATGCCGGCTAGTTCAATTCCGAGTGGAGCGAACCATTGGAGGCCTAACAAACTAGGCTGATCCCTGTCGATTACATTCAGTGGTAGGAATGCTGTACGGTTCTTAAACGATACCCGGACTCGGCTGGATCCAATGGCCAGAATTCGAGGAATTTGCATTCTGACCAGGGGTGGCTTGCTCCACAACCAGCGCATTGGTACTGTGATCTCTGGTGTTGGTCTCATTCAGACCGAAGTCGGTGGACCTCCTCTTTATCGCTTTCTGATGACGATTCGAGGTCCTCATGGTGGGCTGTCATAGGCTGTCCTTCTGACTAGGGTGAAACTTCGCGGGCGAGTTGGCAAAGCGGGGCGTGGGTGCGGCGCATTCGGGCAGCCGACTTCCTGGTTGCTTCTGCTGCAGTAGCTTCAGCGATGGCATCTTTAAGGCTAATGTCACCTTTCGCCATCAGCTTACTCTGTGTGCCTGGAGCATCTAATCCTAGAACTATTCGGTCTCTCAGGGCTTCTTCTAGGTCGACAAACTTGCA
Source organism: Hydrophis major (assembly GCA_033807585.1). NCBI lineage: Eukaryota > Metazoa > Chordata > Lepidosauria > Squamata > Elapidae > Hydrophis > Hydrophis major. Next base: position 131,836,017 of record CM066329.1, on the reverse strand, counting down.
TAGGCCTCCCAGATTCCAGAGATCCACTATGAAATCAGCAACACTTTCATCCTTCCGCTGACTTCTCTGGTAAAATTCATGCCTTCTAACGAGCATTGGCACAGTCAGTGCATAGTGAGCCCTCAGCAGGGGTTCGAGGACGTCCCAGTCCATAGACTTTACTTCCAGTACTGGCATCCTTCAAATTGTTGGTCTCCAGAAACATCTGGAAACGATCCATATATGAATCCCAGTCTTCTTGTGCCGGGTCGAATGGAGTGGGTGGTATGATGCCACCGGATATGGTTCCGCCGTTGGTGCATTTCAGCCACGTGCTCTGTTATCGTTCTTCATCGTTCAGTCAGCTCTGACGTCTCCACATCCCATCCTTGTCGCCAGTGTTAAGTTCTGTGCATGAGAGCTAAGGAGGAGATGAGCCGGTAAACTTCAAACTCTTTGTTTACAGGTGTAACAGCTCAGCTCTATGGCCGCAACGGCCCCCTTTATATAGGCAAGCTCTTGAGTATTTAACCAATGAAAACACAGGGAGCGCTAGCTCCGTTAACCAATGGGAGAGGCTCGTTAATAGCCAATCAGATTCTCCTGAATGGACCAATCTGATGTCGCTATTATCGGCCAATCAGAAGTGCAGGGCCAGAACCTTGCACTTTACTTCAAGTTCTTAATAATCTTTATTCAAGTACTTTTATTAATTCACAACATAAAATATATATTGTTCTCAAATAAAACTCTTCATCCTTAGAGTTTAGTTACCTAGATCAATAATTTAATCTTTTTTTAACAGACCATTTCAAAATTATTGGGGGACTTCGAATATTTAATAAATGTTTCCTTTTGTTGTATAAATTGAAGCTCATACAAAGTTAATTTTTCACTTAAAGGGATGGAACTCTTAAAAAGTTATAGTTTTTAAAGTAAAAGAATAGAATACATTAACAATGTTAAAATAATTTAGAGCTCATATAGCAGGGACACTTTACATAGATAATTTGATTCTGACCGAAAGAATCCTTTATCGTTGACAAAAAAACAATGCCTGTGTAGCTAGTGACTATTCCTTCTAAGTTCATAGATCATCAGGAATCAAACAAATCATAGTTTGAGAATGTTTGATCCTGAACTTCATTTTCTACCTCTGGATAAGCAAAACTAAAAAAATGTTGAGATTGTCTAGGTCTTTTGCCCTAGTTCTTTTGCAGCATCATATAGATTGAGCTATATATGCTAGGCAACATTACTAGAGTTTTAGATTTCACAACTGAAAGTGTAGTGGTTCTGTACTGTTGTCACAAGTGGAAGAATTTCTTCCAAGCTGAAACACACGTCATATGTTCCCAGCAAAGGTCATTTCAGTGCAAAGTAGCCATTCCATTGAATCACATATCGAACTTAGTAGAGTAATTATTCTTTCTAGTATACAAAGAAATTCATTTTTTTCATATCCTTTTTTGTAATAACTATCACTAAGAAGAAAAAAATGTACCGTATTTTTTGCTCCATAAGTGTTCTGACCCATGCCCTTTTCCAACAAATCAAACACAATCCAAAAGGAACAGAAACCTTCTAATGCTTTTTCAAAATAATTAGCTGTGATAAGCACAAGCCTTGCCAAACTGTGCGGGACTTGCCAAAAGATAACAGACAAGAAATAATTTGTAATACAAGAATTTTCAAATACAAACTCAGGATACTGGAATGTCCACGAGGCTGGGGTTTCAAAATGTCTTTGCCTTCTGCGAGGTATATTCCTTTCACAGCTGACTTTTATCTTCTTGAAGGAGGGGCCATTACATTGCAGCCTTACTCCCAAGTCGCCCATGCTGTTGTAACTGTTCTTTCCTATGAGCAATCCTGCGCACGTGCACTTGGCACAGGCTCCTCGGGAACCTCCTCATCACTGCTGCCAGCCCCCATAATCTCTGAATGCAGCAGTCCATACCCTAATGGTACTGGCCCCTCATCTGAGTCCTCGCTCTATTTAGCAGTCCACACCTGCTGCCGGCTAACCACAACAATAAGACTCACTTTCCCCTTCCCCCAAAAGTGGGTGGAAATATCTTTGCATCTTATGGAGCGAATATTGTGTCACAGACCATGAAGTGTATTACCTCAGGGGTCCCCGATGGTGGACAGGTGCTGGTCCTTTGCTGAATAGCAGCTAGGCTGTGGCGGTGGGGTCCTTTTACAGTGCTGAACACCGCCTCTTCTGTCTCTTTCCCACAGTGTAGGAGTCAATAGGCAGAGCTGGCACATGAGAGGATAATATTCTGGTTCAGAATATTTTTTTTCTTGTTTTCCTCCTCTAAACCTAGATGCGTCTTATGGTCAGGTGCATCTTATAGTGTGAAAAATATGGTAATTATGTATTTTCTCTGACAGTGTAATTTATCTATGCAGAAGGTAACCCTTCCATGTTCAATGGATCTTATTCCAAAGATCTATGAGAAACATGAATTTGTTTACAGCTTTTTGTTCAAATTCAGATAATGGGATTTTGTAGGATTTTCTCTATACCACTTGACAGAAAGGTGACAGTCCTTCTTTAGTACCAGAGATCGCATGTGGGCTACTTTAAAATGACCCCCCCATTGATGAAAAAAATATTTTAAAATAATTAGTTATTTGCCACTTTTGAGATTTTTTTCTTTGTCCTTTGGGGACATTATGCTATATAATGAACTTGTGCCAATTTAGGACATGTCACATAATCAACTTTCAATTTCCAAATATTAGGGGTGTTCAAAAGTTGTGACATGCCTTGGGGATTGTAAGATATTTTGGTTACTTTAATATAAATTTAGGCACGCTTGATAAGTAATTATATATATATCATAACTATTTAACATTTTGTTTGTTTCATTTGAATTTATGCCATATAGTAGGTGGCAGCAGCTAACTGGCTTTGGCTGATCTTGAAAAGCCAAAGACGGTTAATAAGTTTTGATGGCAAAACATCAAAAAAATATTGAGCAGGTTGGGAAGAAGGCAATGACAAGCAACTTATGCATTGCTACCAAGAAGGCTATGTCAGAGGTCAGCGACCTTAAACACTTAAAAAGCCACTTGGACTGGTTTCCCACAGAAAAGAAAACACCAGGAGCTAATAATTTAACAACCAGTGTGACTGGGTGGGTGTGGCCAACTCAATGTCACTCACTCCCACCCTCCTCTGCTCCATCCCCCGCCATCACCTTCACAGGCCAGGAGAGGAGTGACGGGGAGAGGAGTGGAGGGACCAGCCAGTGGTGGGATCAGCTGACAGGGAGCTGCATGTGGCTCCAGAGCCGCAGGTTGCAGATCCTGGGCTATATGATTAGGTCCAGGTAATCACCAAGAGATATATTCAACCAGAGAGTTCTTTATAATGAATTTAGGATTACCTTGGTTTCACAATTATTTTATGCTGCAAAAGAAATGCTTTGGAAGTACCACTGCCCATCAATATTATATTCATGGGTTTTAGTATTGCATCCCACGTTACTGTAATATAGATGTGAATATGTATGCCTAGATGGTAATTGGAGTATACATACAACTAAAATTTCTGTGAAATGTTCATACAGATGAAGATAGATTTCATTGGCAGAGTATTTGCTTTCTGTTGGATATACATTGAAAGATTCAGACATTTCTAGTTAAGGGATGCTTTAAATAATTAACTATGAGCAATGACGTGATGATAAGAGCTTCAGGACATTTCTAACTTTTCTGTAATATGTACCAGTAATTCTGTATCTGACTAGTTTTGGGATTCAAAGAAATGGGTCAAAAACTTTTTTATTTAATATGTTACATTTGTTTGAGACTGGGCAGGGATCTAAAAGTTTGCAAAAGGAAATCATGCAACCATAAATGAATTTAAAGAATTAATAAGGCTTTTCACTAAACAAAGGTATTTGAATTAGCACAGCTAATCCTTTTTTTTTGGATTTTCAAGTTCCATTCAGGAACTGAGATTATGATTGGGTAGGAAAACCTTGTCCCACTTTATGTCTGATTTGTAGCTTGAAAGTACCTCATTTTTTTCATTTTATTTATTTTATAGCATTATTTGGGAACATAAAATCTTCCTATTATTATCATGAGAAAAACCTCAATGCCTAATGATATTTATTGCTATACGGGTAGTCCTCAACTTACAACAGTTCCTTTAGTGATCATCCAAAGTTACAATGGCACTGAAAAAAGTGACATGACCATTTTTCACACTTATGATCATTGCAGCATTCCCCTGGTCATGTGAGTTACATTTGGATGCTTGGCAGCTGGTTAGTATTTATGACAGTTATAGTATCCCAGAGTCATGTGTTAATCTTTTGCAAATATCCGGCAAGCAAAGTCAATGGGGAAGCCAGATTCACTTAACCGTTTTACTAACTTATTTTTTTTATTTTTAAATAAATTTTATTAATTACACATTAAAACATTGGACACAGTGTAACTTCCCTGGCATAGTCTTTGCCTTGCATACTAAAATATACGATAGGTACCATATGTGCATTGTTACCTTTATACAATTGGTCTATCCAGTATATACATTTATAAAGACATCATAATCTCATCTATATAGATTTTTAACTTTTGTCTTATCCAATTATATTCTGTTGTGATTACATATATAACTTCAAATCTCCATTCTATAAATCCTGGTTATTTTTTTTATTCTGGGTCTCTCCTCTCAGTTCCAACTATTGATAGAATTTATTTCATAACTCATAATATTCCGTGTTACTAACTGAATAAATGCAACGATTCGCTTAACAAATGTGGCAGGAAAAGTTGTAAAATGGGGCAAAACTCACTTAAACAAATTTATCACTTGGCAACATAAATGTTGGGCACAATTGTGGTCTTAAGTCGAGGACTACCTGTATAGAAAAAATGGAACTTCATTAAGAATTTTGAATTTTAGATACATATCTCCAGCATCTTTCAAATGAAACCTATATTGAGAAAAAGCTTCACATAGCACAGGCTTATTTTACCTCTTGATCTACCCCTTTACCCAGACACCTGGTTACAATCAATTTGTAATTAACTGAGCTGTTCTGATCCCAAAATCACTAAAGAATGCAGTCAGTACCCTTGATCTTGGCTAAAATCATTTCTCTAGGGTGAATTGCTAGGGATAAGGGAGCCTGAATGGGTTTCAATTTTTCTACCCCTGTCTATATACTCAGAGGTGATTCTTTTATGGTATGTGAGCATATTAAAGCAACTTCTTTATCTATTGATAGCTAAATTGAGCATTATTAGAGTTACACATTAACAAAGGTAACAATAGCTTTACTTGCATGTAGACATTAGCCTCCCCTTGATCTCCATTTTGAACTCCTTGCCTCTTGTCTCATTAGTGGATTTATCTGGGCTGATCAAGGGGCTCATTTACCTTTCAGAATTATGGTAAGGTTGAAAAAAGACAAAACAAGTGTTCTTGAATTATCTTTAGATAGTTGGGTGTCAGCAATAAACTTTTCAAAATATACATATATTAGAGAGAGAGGGAGGCAGGGAGGGGAAAAAGAGAGAGAATTGAGCTCCAGACCTATTATCAGGGGACTAGTTTAATGGATAAAGAATAAGAGTTAATTAGAAAGCAAAGATTACAGGAGACTGTCTTTGAAGTTAGGGAGTTATGTTTGTGGGTATATATATCTGGGTTCTTACTTAAATTAGCAGGCTCAAGTGAAAGAATATTTTGTCAGGTATTCTCATACATGGATTCCTATCACATGAGATCTTCTAGCTGTAAGAATAAGTAAATTCCTTATGCAGTGAGACCTTCTGACAAGCAAAGTCAATGGGGAAGCCAGATTCACTTAGCAACTGTGTTACTAATTTAACAACTCCAGTGATTCACTTCACAAATGTGGCAAGAAAATATGTAAAATGGGGCAAAACCTACTTAACAAATTTCTCATTTAGCAACAGAAATTCTGGGCTCAATTGTGATAAATTGAGGACTACTGTATAACTTGTCTTCTGTAAAGAGCCAACCTAGTTCAGCAATTAAGGAACTGAACTAGGTTTGGAGAAATTACATTCAAGTACATTGAGAATCATGAAATTTCCTTTGGTTAATTCTGGACCAATGATTTCTTAGCCCAAATTCTTGTAGAATATAAAGACAATTTCGGTCTTTATAATCTCACCATCTTCAATCAATTTACAGAATACAGAATAATGGAAGGGACCCTGGGGAACTTTTAGTCCAATCCCCTGTTTAAGCAGGAAATCTTATACTATTCTGGATAAATATCTGTCCAATCTTTTCTTGAAAACCTCCAGTGATGGAGCATACACAACTTCTGGAGGCAAGCCCTACCATTAATTAATTGCTCTCTCTGTCTGAAATTGTATCTCTCCTTGATAAGTTTCTATCCATTGTTTCTGGTCCTTTCCTCAAATACTTTGGAGAATACTTGACTCTTTCTCTCTGGGACAGCTCTTAAGTATTGGAAAACTATTATCATATCACCCGGGGTGGGTTTCTACCGGTTCTGTCCACCTCTGTAGAACCAGTAGCTCTGAAGAGCAGCAGACATAGAACCGGTTCTATGTCTGCCCACCTGCCTGCCCACCTGGGCTCTTACCTGATCTTTATTTCCTGATTTTTCAACTTCAGCTGCTGAACGAGGCACAGCTGTGGTTGAAAAAGCAGGAAAAAAGTGCTTTTTCAAAGGCTGCTTCTCTGCAGGCAGTGTGCTGATGATGATTTACAGGCAAGCACGCAGCATGCAGAGTGCAGGGAAGCACATCGTAAATCATCGAACCTCGTAAATCACTGAACCGATAGTTAACCCTGTAGGATCCCACCCCTGATATCACCCCTAGTCCTTCTTTTCACTAGACTAGACATATCCAGTTCCTTCCACCATTCATTCATATGTTTTAGCCTCCAGACCCCTAATCATCCTTGTTGCTCTTCTCTGCACTCGTTCTAGAATCTTAAGATCTGTTTTCTATCATGGTGACCAGAACTGGACATAATGTTTCAAGTATGGTCTTACACTATTACTATATATTGGAGTACTTATTCTTCACATGATCTTGATACTATTCTTCTGTTGACTCAGACAAGATTGCATTATCCTTTTTGGTAGCTGCAGCACACTGCTCGTTCATATTCAAGTAGTTGTCCACTAGATCTCCTAGACTTCTTTTACAGTTACTGCTGTTGAACCAGTTCTATGCATTTGGTTGTTCTTGCCTAAGTGACATACTTTTTCTTACCACTGAATTGCATTTTGTTGGATAGGGCCAGTGTTCAAGTTTGTCAAGCCTATCTTCTAAAGTGTTGGCGATTTTCCCCAGCTTGGTATTGTTAGCAAATTGGATGAGTTCCCTTTCTATCCCCTTATCTAAACCATTTATGAAGGGGTTGATGAGGTATAAGATAGAACCTTGGGGTTTGGTCAATGTTCAAGTCAAATTCTCCCCCAGGATTACATAATTTCAAAGATGTTAGTAATGAAACTTATATTTATTAAAATTTGTATTATTTCTTGGAAATTATCTCCTTTCCCAAAATTCATATAAAATATAGACAAAGAACATGAAACAAATTTTGAAATACACACACAAAATTGCAAATAATGTCCACATTTTTACATGTTCTTCTGTTTCATAAATGGTTCCCACCTTAATGACCTTCAGACTTCTATTAAAGACTCTTTTCTGGAGCAGAATTAAGGTTGACTGGAGGGTGTGTGTGGAATGTGTGTTCAGTTGTATATTGTTTTCATTCATGATCTTTATTGATTGTTTGTAATTTTTTGTTTTTGTAATTGTGAGCTGCCCAGAGTCATTGCAGGTCAGATGGCCTGTCAAAGGAAGGAAGAACATTCTTATATGTCAAATTTTGCTTTGCTAATGGTTGTTACTGAAAAAATTCTGCAGCACCACATTCTTAAATCTGTATTAAACTCCAGCTCTTCAACAACTCACTGGCTGCATCTCCACTCCACAAATCTGGATAACCACTAGATGATGGCCAAGAAACATAAGGATCTCTTACTTTCTTTTGCTACTTAACAGTCAATAGAGCAATCAATGTTAGTATTCATTTTGGTGAAAATATATGGATGTACTAAAGAGCATCTCACAGCTCTAACACATTTCTCACACATTCTAACTGTATTTGAACTGTATAGATCCAGATGACCCTACTTTGCAATCAGGAGACAAATTAATTATTGCAATCTAGTTTGTCTGTCTTGAGAAAAAGATAGAAGAAGATTGATTGGATGAAGCACTAGCCTGGTATATTTTCTCTATGAAGATTGGTAGTGACTCTAACTCTTGATAAAGTTGGAATTTATATCAGGGAAACTTCCTTGCAGTGGCCTTTGTTGCAACAGCAAAAGTAATTATGCATCAACTTCAAATTGATATTTATTTAGCTACACCATTTAAAGGTTGCCTGTCTTTCAACAATTCTGGGAGACTGGCATCCCACAAGTGAGAGGCTATGGATTTAACAATAATATTAACAGGGAGACTCAAATCTTCTCCCTGTTAATATTGAATGAAACTGCCACTAAGAAAGGAGAATCTCTATAAAATAGTTCCCGCCCCCAAACCTTGGAGCCAGTCAAGAAGGATAACATGATTGATGGTATCAAAAACTGCTAAGAGATCAGGGAACACAAGGATAGACACATTACCCCCATCCTGACTTGGCACAGGTCATCAACAAGTGCAACCAATGCTATGTCTGAATTGCAATCTAGCCTGAAACCTGACTGAAATGGATCCAGCTAATCCATTCACTTCCACGATCAAAGTCCAAATACCTCCTCAACAACTTTCTCTAAAAAAAAGGAAGGTCGGAGACTACATGGAAATTATCGAGGATTATTTGGATCCAGCAATGGCTTCTTGAGGAGCAGATATACCATAACCTTATTCAAGACAAAGGGCAAACCCCTCCCTCAAAGAAACAGATATCACTGTATAATGACATTTTTTTCTGCTCTCATTGGAACAGTTTAGCCTTTTGGTTCTTTCCATGGTTGCTATTACTTTTGTTGTAAGATTAAAAACTGCAAGGACAACAGAAATTTGACAATTTTCATGGTTTTTACTTCTGCACTTCCATTATATAAAAAGGTGCAACTCTTACAGAAACACATGACTATTCAGCCTTTATCAATTTCTACTTCAATGTTTACCTTTGAAAGTTGGAATCTTGAGATTTTGGCAATGGAACCCAAATAGTAGAATCTTCTGGATTCCGCTGTAACATTTTGTGTCCCATGAACATCTTCTTTTGTGTGTCAATTGACACCTACACTTTTTCCAGTGAAAAGCAATAGTGATCCTGGTAAATGAAAAGGGAATCCACAAATTACACATTTCTTTGACACAATCTATGCTAACCATAAGACTTTGCTAAGTGGAGCTCCTTCCTCTTTCTGTGATCCTGGCAAAAACTCATATATGGCATCAGCAGCTTGATATTTTCAAATATAAATAGGACAGAGTGAATACAGTAAATACATGCAATGCTGATGAAGGGCTACTGAGTCTTATCTTCTATACATACATGATACTCCCATCATATTGGTGCAATAAGGAAAAATGCCTAGTACTGACCTATTGAAAAAAGCCCATGTTGGAGGTTTCACATGACTGCATTGATCCTAAGGGTATCTGCTTAATAACTACAGGGACAACTATGTCAATCTGGCTCCAGTTCAGATTCAGTTTCAGTTTATTGGCCCAGGCTCAGTTCTAGTCCATGTGAATAAGATGCCTTTGGGTTTGAGATGAAGAAAAGCAGGCTCAGTCAGGCCCAACCTTAGAAGATCAAGTGGATTTTGGGACCATCTGGATTTGGAGATTGTTCACCTCTAGTTGAGCATGGGGTTGCCCCATGGAGACCAGTTTCACATTTTGGGGGCCATTTCTCAGCTCCTACTTGAAAAACAGAAGGAACAGTGACTTGGAGGACCTTTGCACAAATCTACCATATGCACCAATTTCTCAATTGGGAGGCCCTACTTATGGTCACTCATGCCTTGGTCACTGCATTTTGATGACAGCAATGTGCTCTGCCTTGGGATGCTCCTGAAGACTTCCTAGGAACTACAGTTGCTCCAGAAAACAGTGGTGCAAATAGTTATGGCTACAAAGTAATTATGAGAATCCTTCAAAATGCATCTGCAACACTGCTACTTTATAAATTGTACTGGTTGCCAGAGGCTTCCCAGGTGTAATGCAAGGTGTTGGTTGTCACATATAATGTTTCATGATTGACATTTGTTACTTTTAAATGTGCACACTATCTGAGTAGTTACACAGCTTTATGTGTATGTTTTTATTTACTAACTTAAATAAATACACAAATAAAAGCATGTATTTATGCATATTCTATAAATGCACATTGTCTCTTTGATGCAAGGAATAAAAAAAGGGAACTGATTAGCTTGGGCTTGGTTGTTTGACTAGAAAGTAACATATTTCCCCTGGGCTGATCACTTGCCACCTGCTGCTACGATTTTATTACTAATAGCTAATAGCTGATTGGTCATAAATCATGTAACTGGGCACCATTTCTCCTTCTGACAGTATTCTTTCAGTTTCTCAAGTGTCTTGTGCCAATTCGGTAACAATAAAGAGATAGGTCATTTCTATCATCTCATTTTAATTTTTCTACTCCATGAAAGTTCATGTAGTAATGAAATATTAGGCTTTTCTCCTCTGAGGGCCAAGAACAGAGGTGGTATTCAGCAGGTTCTGACCAGTTCTGGAGAACCGGTAGCAGAAATTTTGAGTAGTTCAGAGAATTGGCAAATCCCACCTCTGACTGGAGATTTTACAGTATTCTTCCCCTGCCATGTCCACCAAGCCACGCCCACAGAACCGGTAGTAAAAAAATTTGAATCCCACCACTGGCCAAGATGTCCCATCCCAGTACAGGTTGTCATGCACTTACACTTGAGTATTTAAAAAACATCACTAATGGAGCCACATTCATGAAAACATTGATCATCTAACTTGGTGACAAATTCTCATGCGCTGGGGGGGGGGGACTTATCCATCATCAGATTTTTTTATTTTTTTTTTGCAATATCATAGTACTTTTGCAGCTGAATCTAATAATAAAAAGTGGATTATTTGACACTATAGCTCTGTTTATATACTATATAAAATACTGCAGAAATGATGAGGAACTAAATGGGGAGCTTCAACTGCCACTCTCAGGTCATCAGCATTGGGGTTAGTCCAGGGGTAGGGAAACTTGGCTCTTTCATTACTTATGGACTTCAACTCCCAGAATTCCTGAGTGAGCCATAAAAGTTTCCCCATCCCTGGCCTACTGGTTTTTCAGTTGTGAGGGAAATCAATTTTTGACTTGATGGGACTGTTTAACATACAAATGTAGGACATATAAAGAATAATGGGACTGCTTAATATACAGATGTAGGACATATAAAGAATATGTATATTAAACAGTCCCATTCAAGTCAAAAATTGATTTCCCTCACAACTGAAAAACCAGTAGGCCAGGGATGGGGAACCTTTTATGGCTCACTCAGGAATTCTGGGAGTTGAAATCCATAAGTGTTAAAAAAAAGCCAAGTTTCCCTACCCCTGGGCTAGTCTGTTCAGCAGCAGAATCCTGTGCCCCTGTACGGCCTAACATCTGTCATACAAGTAAGTTCGACTCCAGACTCAACAACAGATGAAGATTATAAGACGATGTATTAAAACCACTCTTGAATTGCTGGCTTCCTATTCTGAATCATATATCACCCACCCACCCCATTTTACAAAGGCAAGTGAGAGAATGTAGAAAAATTATGAACAGCTTACTACTTCCCATGCATGCTGACCTTCCTCATGTATCATCCGGAAGGTTCAAATCTAGGAAGCCCCCATTGGCACTTGCACAATATCTGTTCAACAACTGTAACATCGATTCCCAAGGAAAAGCCAAATGGGTTGCTGAGCATCCAGATACAGGAGGACATATAAATGACCCCATGAAAAAGGTGCCAGGCTTTGAACTATCATGCCAGCAAAGGACAATCTATGATAGGATTCATACCTCACATGGTGTCTACCCGGACTCAGTCTATAAGTGAGGCATAGTATCTTCCCCTCAGTGCACCAGTGGGGTCTCAGATCAAACTGTAGTTCATACCGTGGCCAGCTGTTAGCTGAGGGTACATACTAATTCAGTATCTGATTTCCCCCCCCCCATAAAAATGGTTATATGGCCTAGTCATTAGTATCAGAATATAGATCTTTTTAGCATTCATATTTTATTGTGTTTTTAATCTTGGGGAAATGTTTATATATATATTGCAAATCCATGTATGATATGCTATATGCTAAATAAATACAAAATAGCTTGAATGAAATGGCATGTTATAAACTAATGCTAAATTTTCCCAGTCTATATTAATATTGTAACAGTTGTTAAACTAGGCTGAACAGTAGCAGCCATTTAAGTCCTTTTTTTGCCTTTCTTATCTATGTTGCATTCTTCTCCAGAGCACGAGTGCTTAATATTACAGTCCCTGATTGCTTGCAGTGACTAGTGAAGTCCTTAGGCTTGTTATGTCCTCTTAACACTGACTGGAAGATCATTTGCTAGCCATTCTTTAAAGATGCTGTATGCCATCAAGAATACAACTTTTGTCTCATCCCCCACCCATAGGAAATTTTCTAACTCCATATTTATCTGATCTAATGTTAAAGGGATTTTCCATTTGCCTCCCAACACAACTATTAAGAGCCATGATGGCATAGTGGTTAGAATGCAGTACTGCAGGCTACTTCTGCTGCCTGCTGCCTGGCTGCAATTTGGCAATTCAAGTCTCACCAGTCAACTGCCGTTGACTCAGCAATTCATCTTTCTGAGATCAATAAAATGAGGATCTAGATTGTTGGGGGAAATATGCCAACTCTGTAAACTACTTAGAGAGGGCTGTAAAACACTGTGAAGTGGTATATAAGTCTAAGTGCTATTGCTATTAAATGTGTGTAGTTACAATGCTCTATTGGAGACCATGGTGATGGTGTGGCAGGGGCTAGGATTTGCCTGGCAACTTTTGACTTCTGCAAAGTATCCCTTTTCTTTTGGGAGAAAGATTGATCAATCATTGGGCAATGATTTTTCACAGCATTAGTCAGGCATTATTCAGGGTTCTTATTATTCAAGTCAATTTAATACAGGATTGCAAGATGCACATGGAAAAAATAATAATAACTCAATTGAGAGTATTCCTGGGTGAAGCAGGAATTCAGCATCTGCCAACTATCCTTATGGTTGATTTGGACAGGGCAAAAAAGACAGTGAGAAACAGAGCAAAATTATGAGAAAAACAGAATGATGAATGAGGACAAGACATAAGAGAAAGCAGAGAAAAAGCTTGGGAAAAAGAAAGGGGGGGTAATGAACAAGGGACTGAGATAGACAAATGAGAGGGAAAAAGAAAGAAATATACTGGACAAAAGAGAGATCATAAAAGGATAAAAAGAATGTGAGAGGGATCTAATCTAAAAGATAGGTGAGGACTTCCCAGTAAAGTAGACGAGAACAGCCTTTGGATAAACAGGTAGCCTTCCTCACTCACACACTCCTTCAAAATTAGCTGCAGTATTAATTCCACAATATGAGTGGCAGTTGGGAAGCAGGAGAACCAGAAAACCCCCATCCACCCCAAGGATCAGGTTCCAATAAATGGATAAATCCATGGTCTAGCTATCAGTCAAAACTTGTTTCCTTCCCAGTCATATAACAGGGAGAGCAATTAATGAATTCTTCTCCTAATGGCAGAAAATCCAACAGTTATATATATATATATATATATATATATATATATATATATATATATATATATATATATGTATGTATGTATGTATGTATGTATGTATGTATGTATGTATGTATGTCTGTCTGGCATTCAGCTTTGTTCGGGTATTTTCCCACGTGGTGCTTTTAAAGTTGTAGCAACGTTTCAGCAGAATCTCATCTGCCATCATCAGGCTTCTGTATGGTGTTTGTCTGTGAGTCAGACTTTTACAGTGGTTTCAGATTTAAATTTGGGGCAGCCTATTGCTGTGTCAGAATGGTTTTTTTTTTTTTTCCTCCTGATTGGTTGAGAGTCTTGGTCTGTGTTTATTGGTCTTGGAGTTTGCTGTGTTCTGCTACTAATATCTTCTGTCTGTTTTTTTTTTTGGGGGGGGGGCTCTTTTTGTATCTTGATTGGCTGGCAACATTGTGTTACTTTATTGGAGGCCTTTAATGCAGCTTGGCTTCGGGTAAATGGACGGCTATCATTCGTTAGGAAGCTGGGTTTCATCTGGGTGACTGGTTGGGGTGTGTTTGAGCTGGAGGTATCAGGGGGGATCTGTTTGTGCCCAGGTGTTTGCCTGGCTTGTGGTGTGGAGATTTTTTTGTTTGTGAGTGCAGGCTTCCAAATGATTGACAGCCTGGTGGAATCATCTCTTCTGTTCATGCTTTCTGGTCTTTTTTCAATCTCTATGGCTTCTCTGATGATTCTGTGGCTGGGATTTTCTATGGTGGCTAGGGTTTTGGTGCCATTGAAGTTGATGTTATGACCTGTGGCTTCCATGTGTTGGACAAGTGAGGAAGTGTGTTCCAGCTTTTTGACTGCATTTTTGTGTTCATCCAGGCGGGTGCTTATTCTTCTATTGGTCTGTCCAATGTATGTGGCCGGGCATGATGCACAGGGGACTTCATATATGCCTTGGTTTTCCAGGTCAATTTTGTCTTTGGGGTTCCTGAGGATGGCTGCTATTTTCCAATAAAGTAACACAATGTTGCCAGCCAATCAAGATACAAAAAGAGCCCCCCCCCCAAAAAAAAACAGTCAGAAGATATTAGTAGCAGAACACAGCAAACTCCAAGACCAATAAACACAGACCAAGACTCTCAACCAATCAGGAGGAAAAAAAAAAACCATTCTGACACAGCAATAGGCTGCCCCAAATTTAAATCTGAAACCACTGTAAAAGTCTGACTCACAGACAAACACCATACAGAAGCCTGATGATGGCAGATGAGATTCTGCTGAATCGTTGCTACAACTTTAAAAGCACCACGTGGGAAAATACCCGAACAAAGCTGAATGCCAGACATGTAAGTACCCGCGAAAACTTAAGAAAATATATATATATATATATACACACACACACACACACACACACACACACATATATATATATATATATGTATGTATGTATGTGGTTTGTATGTGTGTATGTGTATGTGCGCCTATTTGTTGGTCCGGCCAGCCAACCAACCGGGCTTTTCTTTGCTTGGTCCCATACTAAAGCTGTCAAGAGAGCACTGCTCAAGGCAGTACACAGGTTCCCTGTTAGGGCAAAGTAAATTGTCCTACTTTTGTATCCCTTTACTAAATGGAAAATATATTAAATCAATGGTCCCAATCAAGGGTCTTTCCCATTACCCACAGGCTGTTGGTTCTGGATAAAAATGTTAATGATTGATTCTGAGACCTACTACATTAGGGCGTGTCAAATTTTTCAACTTTCAATTTCCAAACATTAGGGGTGCTCAAAAGTTGTGACATGCCTTGGGGATTGTAAATATATTTTGGTTACTTTAATATAATTTAGATGTGCTTGGTAAGTAACTACATAAACTACATAAACATATACTTTCATTTACAAAGTATATTGATGAGTGTATTTAACTATTTTATCAGTTTTCTTTGTTTTGAGTAGGTGGTTCAGGGGCATCTCTTCAGTGCTTTTCTACAGGGGCTTAATTCATCTTGAAGGATAAGGCTTTTGATTGGGTTTGCTCTTAGATTTAGCTTTAACATACTGTACATGCAAAAATATTCATGTTCACTCAGTGATATGGAACATCTTCTCTGACCTTGTCTTACATAGAAATTATGACTATCTTGGAAAGGGATAACCATTTCATTTATTAGTTTTTGGCAGGAGTAATGCAGTTTTAAGCTTTCTAGAAACTAGGATTCATTGGAGCCAATGCTTTGAACATATTGGAACTCTTTCAATAGTGGGAACATCTCCTTGGAAACAAGCAAAACATTAATGATTGTTGCACCCATTTGTAGAATTCTCCTTCATTGATCATCAAAGACCAATTATATTTTCTTTTTGTAGCCAGACAAGTATCTCTTAATTTTCCTGAACATTTTAATCTTTAAAAAAATATGTATTGATTTAAAAATAACTGATTCTTGAATTAGAATGTGTGAAGATTATATATAAATATATATATTTACAAGCTGCTGTAGTAGAAATATTGCTGAATGACATTATAAGCATTTAATATTTTTCATTTCTTTTCTGGGCATCTTTTATTCCTCATGCTTGAAATCTCCTTCCTACTCAAAATCTGTTTCAATGACTTTACTTTTCCTGTCTCGCTTAAATTTTACAGCTTGTGTGAGGTTATTTGCCTTCCTGTGAAAATTACACTGGGGAAATATGATGGCGTGCAAGGACACTTTATGAAATGCTTGCATCCCCTGAAGTTATGGGAACTACATAAAGAAGTTGTCAATGTTAATAAAGCCACTCAATCAGCCATTATCTCTCTATCAGTTGATCAGCTCCCCACCCTCACCTCCCTACTCCCCACCCATTGCAATTCTGTCCATTTTATTATTTCATATATTTCCTTTGGCAAGCAGCTGGTCTGCTTAAGTAGTCTTTTTAAACGGAAGCTACATGGAGCTGTCCTGGCCTTCCTACATGGAGGCTGCGTGGCATGATGTCCCAGAAGTGGGCCCATTTTGGGAGCAGCCACAATTCATTATACCTGCTCTAAAATGGTGCCTGCTTTGGTATGGTGCCACATGACCTCTGTACTGTATAGGGAGGCCAAGGGGCGAATCGGTTAGCTCTTCTTCATGGACATGATGTTTGAGACTACCTGTACTGTGCTTCTTTTATATGCTTATCTTTCATGAGGATATATAGAGTATTTTCATTGCACATTACTTGTAATAAGGCTTCACAGACTCAAACTGGAGAATTAATGGAATATAGAATTCCATTTAATCTGAAGTAGTTTTAAATACTAACATATCCAATAGAGCTTCTGGGACACAATATTTAAAGAGATGAAAGCCTTCTGTTTTGCTATCAGTAGGCATAATAAATAATAATGAAAATTCTCAGTTCTCCATGTGCCAGTTGTTACGTAACTGCAACAGCGTTTCTAACAATAAAAAAAGAAAAGTAGTAGTTTCAAGAGGTTCCTGGGGTTTTTTAAAAGGAAAAACACACACCTCTAAATCATATTATGCATACATACAAACAATATTTGCTACTGATATAAATAATTACACTAGAATTTTTCATATAAATTACACCTGACTAAATGGTATTTTTATATATGCAATGAAACCAAATTGCTCCTCTTTCCTTCCAGCCTTCCCAGCATTAGAGCCTTGTCCAGTGAGCTAAGTCTTTACATATTATCTTCAGAGTTGGATGAAACTGAGTCTGGTCATTTGTGCCTTGAGTGAGAGCTTTGAGTTGATTTGTATCATGGTCCATTTGTTTATTCCCTTAGTTGTCCACAAGGTCAGGAGTCTTCTCCAAACCCAAAATTGGAAGTGTCAATAGTCATCTTATCTGCATCTTCAAAGTCCATTACTTTTGTTTGTTTGTTTTTAATTTGAGAAAAATTGAAGTAAAATTTATAAGGCGCAGCTAGAGAAAATGCCAGAATCATAGCATTGGAAAATAGCATGTGAGAAGTAGCATCTGGATGACTTCTAGAAAGACTCACCACATTATGTAGCAGCCAGTCATAAAGTTTCATTTTATGCATACATTTCTTTATATTATCTGCACTATCATGAGAGCAATCTGTATTCTATGAGAGTGGAAATATACAAGTTCTAAGAAAACTATTTCCCAAACTTGGAGGTGGGACAGAAAAAAATTCTGGCAAGATGCAAGCAGTCCCCTGGACACACTTTCTGCACATCTTGAATAAGAATTTGAACTTTTTTTTGTTTTTTGTTTTTAAAGAATAAAAACCGAGGCAAGTGGAATATGACATGCAGTTCACCCACCCAGATTTTTTTGTAGTGGATTTGGTAGAATACACTAATTTTTTATTTTTTTGGGGGGGGGGGGGGGTCAGTAGAAAGAATTATTACTGAGGATTTGTGAGGAAACATTTCCTCCTGTAGCCTACAGCATTCTCAAAATATGCTCAGGAAAATTCAAACTTTTAAGAGCAGATTTTGAAAGTCTGCAGGGTTCTGTAGATGAGAGGAGAAAATCTTACTGAATTAGTCTACTAGTAGATTGCTGGATTGTGTACTGGTTGTTTTAAAACTGTAAAACATTGTGACAAAATGGATAGAAGACCTTCATATAATGTTTGCTGCATTGGTGCTATAGAAACTATTTGGATCCTGTCAAATTAGATCTAAATGGAGGAGGAAGGGAAGAAAAAAAGTAAAATAAACATTGATTAATCATGTTCAGATCTGTTTTGTTTTCTAGTATAAAAATGTAATTTTCAGAGAGAAAATAAGTAATAGTAACAGAAAAACAGTAACCTCTTTTAATCTTTGGTGTAGTGCAACAGTCTCCAACCCCTGGGCTGTGGCCCACTACCATATTCAGAACTGGACCACATGAACAGTGTGGGAGCATGTGTGAACTTCAGGCGCTGGCGCTCACAGCCCCACTTGCACTAGCTGTGTGGGGTGTGCCTGCCCCTCATACAAAACATCCCCTCTTCTCCCCTGGGCCGGACCACCAACCTGGAAAGGTTGTGGAACGCTGGTCTGGTGGTTAAGGCACCAGAGTAGAAAGCAAGACACTATGAGTTCAAGTCCCTTCTTAACTATAAAAGCCAGTTGGGTGTCTTAGACCAGTCATTGTCTCTCAGTCCAACTGGTCCCCTAGAGTTGTAACAGTGGGGAAACAGGAGGAGGAGCAGAGGTGGTATTCAGCAGGTTCTGATCAGTTCTGGAGAACTGGTAGCAGACATTTTGAGTAGTTTGGAGAACCAGCAAATACCACTTTGACTGGCCATGCCCCATCTATTCTCTACCTTCCAAATCCCAGCTGATCATCTGGGTGTTCTTTTGTTGCCCTGCACAGGAGAACAGAACTGGAAAGCAGGTTAGTGGAGTGAATGGGATTTTGCACTAACCTTCTACCTGGAGTGGGGAGGGAATGGGGATTTTACAATATCTTTCTCCTGCCACACCCACCAAGCCACGGCCACCAAACCATGCCCACAGAACCAGTAGTAAAAAAAATTGAATCCCACTAGTGAGGAGGAGGTGTGTTGTTTATGTTCATTGCCTTGATTTATTCATAAAAATAATAAAGGTGGGATACAAATAAAGGACTAAAGAAATAAAAAAAAAACATGTCACAGGCAAGTGACCAGCCTGGGATGAATTCAAATTCCTCACTATTAATAATGAAGGTTTAGCAATGCAACAGTTTTAAATCTCATTGATAAGAATTTTTATAAAACAGAATTGCTTAATTTTGATTTAACTGAATCATAGTTTGAAAGGGATATACATATGAAAACAAAATGCACAGCCCTTAATTTTCAGAAAGTGAGTATCCACTACCAAAACAACATATTGTGGCAGTATTTCCTCTCCTCTCCCATCATCTCTCTTCCACCTCTCAGTGATTTCCCCCACCTCTTCCTATTTCACAATCTTGCATCCTTCCTTATTATTATGGCCATCAATTGCCTCACATATTTTATATCTAGATATTTAACACCATGTACAACTGTTTGTTTTTGTTAGGCAAGACCAGAACAAAAGACAAGTACCGCGTTGTATATACAGACCACCAGCGGCTGGAATTGGAGAAGGAATTCCACTACAGTCGCTACATCACCATCCGGCGGAAAGCAGAGCTGGCAGCAGCCCTTGGACTCACTGAGAGGCAGGTGAGTGCTTCAGAAATCCCTCCAGTTGCAAACCATCACCCTGTTTTTAAATTATACAGGCTAATTAAGCAGAGTGGCCAGGGTAAATATTCTGGATATTTACTATCATTTATATATACACAAATTAATATTCATTTGGAAATAAATGGATGGACTTTTATATAAGCATGAAGAATTTGTTTCATTTTAATTGCTCCCTGAACCATTATATGAATAAAAATGCACTCATATTTCAGTATGCACACTTTTCTGAAATTTGCAAAGCAGTTCCTCTGCAATATTTATCTACAAATCCATTCTGTTCCTCTGTGAAAATAAGTAACAGTTCACCACTCAATCCTTCATATTAATGGTAAACTATGATAGATTAGGAGGAACTGTTTCCCTGAGCCCTTTCTTAATTTAATGGCCTTCATTTGTCCCTGCAGGTGAAAATCTGGTTCCAGAACCGGCGAGCAAAGGAGAGGAAAGTGAACAAGAAGAAGATGCAGCAGCAAACGCAGCCGGCCAGTACAACCACACCTACCCCACCAGCAGTTGGCACTCCCGGCCCTATAGGCGGTATCTGCAGCAGCACCACCAATCTAGTTTCCACCTCACCAATGACTATCAAGGAAGAATTTATGCCTTGAACTCAGCTTTTCCATTATATCTCCAGACTAATGTACCCAGAATGATACGGATTTCCCCGAGAGTCAAACTAGTTGTCAGACTCTCAACAATGGAAGCTAGTGGCTTTTTCTATATGCTACTCTACTGGACAAATGTAATCAACTCATTCCTAGGAGTTAAAAACCAAATAGGCCTCTGTTGCTATTAGAGAAAGATTTGCTGTTGTCTCAGGCAGGGGAGGAAGCATGGGTGTTTGGGAAGAAAGAAACAAGGAAGTGGTGTACTTAGGGGAAAAAAATCTGAATCTTCATCTGATCTGGATCAGAATTTATAGAGTCAGGTGATTCACAAGTTTAATTAATTATTAAATTATGTTTTATCATTACTCAGGCCTTGTTATGTGGGTCAAAAAGGCAGGAGCCAAGTGACTTATTCCAAGGCCAGTCCTAGCCAAATCATAGGTTAGGTCAGATGACAGAAACTGAGCCCCAGTTTTACATACTATACAGTATGTATACCATTAGGAACTAAAGTCATATTAAAGGCTAATTAGGCAAGAGAAACACGTAGGAAGGAACATGACAGTCAAGTTGGTGAAAAACTAGCCAAAATCCTCAAGAGAGGGAAGGAAGTCTGTTATTGGCTTCCACAAAACAGATTCTCTTAGAATGCCAAAAGTCCAACATTGTTTTCTTGAAAATTTTATTCATGCATATATTCCACATCAAAGGCATCTGACTTGGTGTCAGACACTTATAGGCTCATGTTTTTCTTAGTTCCTCCCACCATATTCCTGCACAGTATTTTGGGGTTGAGGATAAGAGCTTGGATTGTCATCCTACTTAGCAAGAGATTTATCTTGATGCTTTCTGAGTTTTCTTGTTTCCATGCAGACACTTTATTACCCAAACTAGGTAAAATCATCAGTGCTAGTATGATTTATCTGTTACTTCCTCAGCAGAAAGATTTATATTCCTATGTTGGTGAGGATTCTGGCACCTGCAGCCCATATCATCAGGGGCAGCCCTGAAGAAAGGCTGACTTAAAGCTTCCCTGGCTGTAAAACATAGGGGCTCAGGGTATGGACCACATTGCATCATCATCATCATGATCAGCAATTTTCATAATGTGCGGGAAAGACATTGGGTGACAGGTGAAAAAGGTGCTGCCTGGAGAATGGTCCAAAAAGAGATAGCATAGCCTGTAGATGCTTAGTGGGTGGAGCAAGATGCTCAGAAGGGACCCATCTTAATTTTTCAGGCTCTAAACGAGGATGTGGGAGAATTTTACTTTCAGGCTTGCAAGACTCCTGTTCTATAGCTTTGCAATAAAGTAGAGTTAGTTTATCTGGTTGTGTTTCCTGTCTGGTCTACCTGGTATAGATGACTGCAGTGCACTTCATATGTGTAAATCCAATCATTGTTGGGTTTGTAAATATACTATATGGCATAATATTATGTGCCAACTAGGCCACTACGTTTATTTAAGAAGCATGGTTAAAACAATGCCTTCCCACAATGTGGGAACTCAGTCATGATTTCCCTATATGAAGAAAGGAGCAGAATGAATCAATAAGACCAGGTCTCTACTGTTCACTGACTTGCTCTGCTATCAGTACTCTAATCAAACTTGCAGTAAAACTTCACCAGTTCTTTAAAATGGATGTGGGCATCTTCTTTGTGTGATTATAGCTGACAGGAGAGGGCATAACTTCAAAATGGAATTCTCAAAAACAAAATCAACTTATTTCCCCCTTATATCTTTGATTGAGTTCCACTAATAGCAACCATTACATGCAGCAGAGATGCAGAAAATATACATTACCTGGATTCACCCATTACATTAATTCATGGTTTGTTGAACAAGTGCCAGTGGCAGACCACAATGACTGAGTTTACACAAACAACAGTGGTGGCAAGCTACTGTGGTGGAGTTTACCTGTTAACAATAAAGAAATAAATAAATTATTAAACAAGCAAACCACATTATGACTTAACGTGGTATGTGAACTCAGCCAATGAAATGAAACTAGCAGTGATCAAGAAAGTCATTAAGTAAGTCTGCTCCCCCAATGTTTGTTGGAAGTCAGCTGGGAAGATTGTACATCACAATCACGTGACTGCAAGATGCTGCATAATTGTCACAAATGCAAACCAGTTGCCAAAGTGCTTGAATTCTGACCATGTGACTATGGGATGGTGTGATGATCATAACTTCAAGGAAAGGTACTACAGTAAGTCACTTTTCCCAAGTCCATTGTAACTTCAAACTCTTGTTAAATGAAGTCATAAGTCGAGGATTATCTGTAGCTGATCAGATGACTTTCTATCTTTCACCTTCTTGGTATATATTTGGCTTTGGACTAATTGCTTTCTTCTTGTAGGCTGCCTTATTCTTTTTTTCTCAATTTAATAATCTGCAGAACTTGACAACAAAAGCACGTTTATGTTTCTTCATTATGCCTGCTCAAGTTTATCTTGTTTGCATGTGTTTTTAAGGTAATTTTATAAGCCTAAATAATTTTAAAAAAATATTTTGGATATTTGTGATTACCCTTCCATCTTTTTAATGAGATTCATTGAAGTACTATTTCGAAGTCTGGAGGTGAGGAAGGAGTAAATAATAATGATACAACATCCTCAAACAAACTGCCCAGGGTTGTCTTATCAGGGAGATAGGCAGCATATAAATTGAATAAATAAAAAAGTAACAATGTCTGCCTGTCCCAGATCCAGGAAGACTCAATAGATGGATAAAGATACCAAATCCTGTCTAAACAACTAATAATTTCCCATCTTTATTTTTGTACAAGTCAAAGTAGAGTACATAATACTTCTACCTATTTTTCCAACAACAACCTTGTGAAGTGGGTTGGGCTGAGAGAATGTGACCATATGCCTTTTATGAATTTAGAGCATGATACCGGTAGATACTCTTCATAGTAAAGCAAAGCATATTTTTTTATACTACAAATTATTAGACTTGAATTATTAAATGGTTTTGAAATGTTTCATGTCTGTGTTTCTATAGGCAGGAGATTTTTGTAATATACCATTTCAGTAATAAACAAGGACTTTCATGGTTTAGCATTCTAAAAGTTAAGAATAAATGCATTTATTCTTCAAAGGAAATATTTGAATATTTTTGTTTCATATCTGAAATTTAGTCTATTATATTTGGAATATCAGCATCAATTCATTATGTTTCTTTTGGTTCACTTCTTTGAATTGGTTTAATTAAACTACTAATACTGCTAAAATTTCTTTCAACTCCTTTGTTTCTCCCATGTTAAAGGACTGGTGCAAGGAAGATCTATTTCCAATTGTTTCCTAATTTTAAGATTATATACATGTAAAAAAGTTTGCTGAGTTAGATTGGATTGTTTTGCTGAATTTTTCCTCTGTAAATAAATAACCAGTAAGTTCTAAATATACAGAAAATAAAAAGAACTACAATAAATTATACATGCATTTTCTTATTTATTTTTATTTTCTGAAAGTTATCAACTAATTATTTTGATTAGGTGTGATTACTGAGAAATATCTCTTGTTTGAACTGAACCTGTTTTTAGTTGCAAGCACTCAGCAAAGATATCAATGATTTCATAGCATACTGTATAATAATAATAATAATAATAATAATAATAATAATAATGTAACCATGATAATAATAAACATCATCAGCACTAACAAAACCATTATTAGTCAATTCCAAAAGGCAACTTTACTTGCAACAATTTACATCCTGTAACAATACCTTTAACACCATTGAAGTACAACATCAAGCCAACTCAGAGTCACCTTGAATCATGAGTTGGGCAATAAATAAGTGTGATAAATAAAAATAAATAAAACATCTGGATATCTCAGACCTTGGGAAGGATAGGTGGATAAAAATGCCAAATCCAGTCTAAACATCTGGCTGACTGTGTTGCCTCTCCTAAATCAATCCATTTTTTGTCAATTTTTGCCAACATTACTTTTGCAAACAAAAAACGTGCAGCTTTCACGCACATGAAAGAAACGTTTAAATCTTTGTTACACTCATGTCACATTTTAAACCAGTTTACTTTGCCTTGAAGCTCGGAATGTATGGCTCTTTTGGACTGTTGACATCTTAACAAGGGGGCAGCCGAGGAAAATGAAGAGAAGGGAAGGGCTGCTTTCTTAGGGCCAAAGACCAAGGACAGTGAGTCATAAACAATTAGTTACTCTGGGTTTTTAATCTTGCTTTATGACTGTCCCCAGGCTGACAAGCCCCCATCTAAGAACAGCAAACATAGAAAGATGGTTTGAGATAGCACGTGAAGCAGCTGGCCCTGGTGTCTTTGGGACACAACACAGTCAACACTTCACCATTTCTTGAGCTTAATTGCTTTGTGACTCACATTGCTTCTACTTGTTGACACCAGAACTAACTTTGCAGATGGCACTTTGGACTGTGGAATCAGGATGTCACTTGGGGACAGACAGAAATTCCAGAAAGATGGTGGTAAGATTCTGTTCACACTGAATAACTGTTGAAAAAGCC
The DNA here is from genome assembly GCA_033807585.1 of Hydrophis major. Lineage (NCBI taxonomy): Eukaryota > Metazoa > Chordata > Lepidosauria > Squamata > Elapidae > Hydrophis > Hydrophis major. The sequence continues at coordinate 131,810,945 of CM066329.1, read as the reverse complement.
AGATCCAAACCTTGGGTGTACCTCACATAGGAGAGTGACAGCCATTTTACAAACTGGGTAGAGTTAGATTTGTTAGGTGTCTGCTAAATATATTAGAATGCTATAATATCTAGAACTGTTCTGATGAAGATTAACCAGACCAGCCATTTTGGAGAAATAATTAAGATCTCCTATATTTACTAGATGCATAGAAAAGGATTTGGAACAGATTGTTTTTCACAGTTTTGAAAATAATAGATATGCCTTCTGTTGATAGAACAAAGCTGTGTCATAGCATTTCATTCCCTCTTCCTCCTTCCCCCCTCCCCCCACTCTCTCTCTCATGCACATATCCATGCGTGCGTGCGCACACACACACAGCACCTCCTTTTGGCCTCAGTTTCCTGAAAAGACATCTAACTGTGGTGACGCAGTGGTTAGAGTGCAGTACTGCAGGCTACTTCTGCTGATTGCTGCCTGCCTGCAATTTGGCAGTTCAGATCTCATCTCAGCTGAAGGTTGACTCAGCCTTCCATCCTTCCGAGGTGGGTAAAATGAGGACCCAGATTGGTGAGGGCAATAGGCTGACTCTGCAAACCGCTTAGAGAGCGCTGTAAAAGCATGGTGAAGCAGTATGTAAGTCTAAGTGCTATTGCTCTTGTAGCACAATGCTTGTGGAGATGGGCTTGCTGCTTGAGACAGAAGATGACTTACCAATTTGCCAAGGGCTCTGACTCAGCTACTGTGGCTGGACCTGAAGAAGCAGAGAACTGTGGAGAACTAATGTGATCAAAAGTCAGATTCATGCTGGAAAGCCAGCTTTCTTATTATGTGAAATAACAATCCAACTTCTCAGAAAATCTGATAAATAGCTACCATCTATTCTATGCAGACTGTATCCCATGGCCCTAAGTTTGTAATAAAACAGAAGAAAAGAGTAAATGCAAACATTTATACTATCATTAACAGTCCTCCTTCCTACTGGTGATAATATCCAAGCAACATACTCTTTGCTGCTTTACTACACTGTACATAACATTATGTCTTTCACTCTCTTTGTATCAATGGATGGTCACACTTGAGGCTTAGCAGGGTGGTGGTGAAGTATTAATGCTACTTTATAAATCTTTAGTAAGACCATATCTTAATCCAGTTTTGGTCACCACATTACAAAAATATATTGAGACTTTGGAAAAGGTGCAGAGAGCAGCAACTAAGATGCTCTTCTCTGCAGTAAAACATATGCACTAAAACATAGAAGAATGTTGCAGGAGTTGGATATGGATAGTCTAGAAAACAGAAGGACTAAGGGTGACATGATAGCAGTATTCCAGTATTTGAGGGGGGGGGGTGTCTGCCACAAAGAAGAGGGGGTCAACATATTTTCCAAAGCACCAGAAAATAAGACAAGAAACAATGGATGGAAACTAATCAAGGAGAGAAGCAACCTGGAATTATTAAGGAGAAACTTTCTAAGAGTGAGAACAATTATCCAGTGGAACAGCTTGCCTTCAGACGTTGTGGGTCACTGGACAGTCACATTTCTGAAATGGTATAGGGTCTCCTGCTTGATCAGGGGATTGGACTATACCTCGAAGGTCCCTTCCAGCTCTATTCTGATTGATTGATTGAGTTTTGTCAAGTCTATGGCAGATGAAAGAGTTAATGTACTTCTGATGTGTTACAGTCCACATGCTGTTTGAGCCCTTCCCTGGAATCTGTTTAAATTGTATACAGAAATGTATGTGAATTGCTTATAGCTTGTGTAATATGTACTTTGGCCAGTCCGGAGCCTTTCTTTCTCCTTTATTCCCTCACAAATATTTCTTTTCTATGGCAGGACAGCCATAAGGAAACCATAACATCTAGGGGACTTCATGGAATTCTCATGTAATCATATCAATGGAAAAGCCATACCAATTAAGAAGCTGGTTACTTCTTGCCCTACCGCATTTTAGGAGCAGATAGGAAAATAGATAGGAGCACCAGAAACAAAAAGGAGAAAAATATCTGAGCTTGGGAATTCCCCTCTAAAGATGGCCATAGGGGGGAAAATACTATCATGGCCAATCTTGATGATTTGTATTTTTATACTATATGGAGAGCTAATAATATAATAGAGTGTGTGGATGGACAACTTTTTCAGTGACAAGAGATACACAGATTGTGAAATAAGGGCTCAGCAGACACCACACAAGCATGAATGTCCAGTTGCATTCCCATTCAATTCTCTGGAGAGTGGCTCAAATTTCTGGGTAATCTTTGGTTAGTCTTTCTGCTTCAATCAAACTGATCCCAAGGTTGTTGTGAGCACATCACCCGTGGCGTGTACAAAAAACATTTTTCCAAAAGAAAAAAAAAATCATCTGCAGATGAAGCTGCTATTAAGGAAACAGAAACAGGTTATGTATATTTAACAATGTGCCTATGGCCCTTTCTCTTTCACCTTCTTAGACTCATGGACACATGATGTTTCCTGGTGAATTGATATATCAACAACAGCCCATATCTGCTTCTGAAAAGGATTCTTTCAAAGGATGTATGAGCCCAATCAGAACTTGTATTTAACAGCGGAAATTATATTTTGATCTGAGAGTTGAAGGCTCAGCCTCACCAATTCTGCCAAACTCCTGTCTTATACAAGGAAAAGGATCCAGGAAAACTGCCTATACCTACTCTCCACTCTCAATACATGCTTAATTTTCTGAGATTAGAAACCATCTGGATTGTGTCCAAATTAGCTTCCAAGGCTCCAGTTACCAAGTGCTATTTTATCATTTTTCTTTGTTTTTCTTCCTTTTGCTTAGATGATGTATTATTTTCTACTTCATTGTGACATTTTTATAGAAACCTTCTATCAAATTGTGGGTTTGTGTGTGCACGATAAAGATGCGAAAACTACATGCATCATTCAAACATTTCTCAGGGTAAGGACAGTGGTGAAACAGAGATAAAAGCCAGCACAAACTAGCAAATATGAGGAAAAATCCCATGCACCGTTCCATAAAGGGTGGCACCTTCCAAATTTATTAGATATCAGTCAGAATTCCCAGCCAACCCCATAATCTATGGCAGTGTTTCTCAACTTTAGCAGCTCTAAGATGTGTGGACTTCAGCTCCCAGAATTCCCCAGCCAGCCTTGGCAGCAGGGGAATTCTGGGAGCTTGAGTCCATACATCTTACAGCTGCTAAGATTGAGAAATACTGAGTATGGAATTCTAGGCCCTGAGGCCATTTTATCTGGAGGACCATCAAATTCTGGGTGCTGGTTGACAACTAACGATATATTGAATGCATATAAAAGAGGAGTTCTCAGAAAACTAACGAGGAAAATGTGAATTCAAAGCGGTTCCTGCCATATACTGAGAAGATGAATTTCCAACCGAAACTCTATCAGGCTTTGCTTGTTTACCTAGCGGGTTAAAAGTCCATGAAGTGACAGACTGGTCCTTTTGGTTCCCGCAAAGCCTGTGTGCACAGTGATGAGAAGCAGCCATAAAACTAGTCCTCAGTCTCCATCTCTTTTCAGACCTGAAATAGGATCAGATGCTTTTGCTTTGAAAGCATCTTCCCATACATCTGAGCTTCCAAAAGCTTAGTTGAGACATGCTAATTTGCCTTGGATCAACTATGTTTTGTACATTTGGAAATGGATATCATTTGTTTCTGTCATTTATTAACCAGCAACAAGGACCTCATTGGTTTTCTACTCTTATTTTATTATTACAACATTCCTTCTGAATTTTACCCTATCTACTTTTGCCAGTAGAGGGAGCAAGGATATCAAGTACTGAGGAAGAAGAACAAGAAAATGCTACAGCTTAACTGTACACTCTGCACTCCTGTCAATCTTAAGGGAAGAGAGAAGAATGAAAAACTGCAGAGCTTAAAATGGAACTGCCTTACGAGTTGACAGGAACTTTTGAAGAGATGTAAACTGGAAAGAAAACTAGGAGGACCTAAGAAAAGCGTGTGTTCTCTGTTCTTGTAGTAAGGTCCTGCTTCAAGTGGATTATTATTTCTGGGAATATTTCTAGTTTTATACCCAACATTGCTCAATCAAACTTAATGTATAAATTTGCATTTTAGGTCTGCTGCTGTGCATTTCCCCTCTCATTTCTTTAGATAGCATGGATCTTGAACAGATTTATTAATATTTTTTATGAAATCAGTAAATTGGGTGTTTTAAAAAGGGAATAGAATAATCAGGGATAGCAGAGTTTAGAATCCTCATAACAAAGGGGAACAGAAAATGGAACTTTCCATGTAACTAGGGCCATATTGTGAAGCAATATGGTATTGTCAGGTTCTTGAGTGGAAAATTGTTGGTCGGATGAATTAAACCTATTCCACTAACAGCAACTGTCCTAGAATTGTAGATTTGGTAATGACCACATAGGAGACCAAATCCAACTTACTCATTGGAGGAATCCTGATTAAAGCAGCATGACAGATGGTGGTCCAGCCACTGCAATTCAAAGAGAGGCCATTAAATTGCTGGGTCATTAGTTCTCCTATTATTGTTAGTCACACACTAATTGGTCCAGTCTAATGTATCTTAGACTGGATTTGGCATTTTTGTCCACCCATCAAATTCTTCCCAAAGACCTGGACAATCAGATATTGTTGTTTCATGGTGTTAAAGATATTGTCTCAGGATGTAAGCTGTTTCAAGTATAGTGCTATTTGCAATTGATTGGTTATGATTTTTTTCAGTACAAATGATGTTCAAGTGATGATCCAGATGTTATTACTTTAAATTTCTCATTAAATTGCTCTTACAATTAAGAGGTGTTTGGGTTTTTGTTTTTTGTTTTTGCATTCATCCAGCCTCTGTCTTCTTCTCATTTTTTATGTCACTCCTACTCATGCAGATGGAACGAGGCTGAATGAGCCAATAATTGCAGTATCCATGATGATGAGAGGAAGTGTAGTGTTTGTGCCAAATAGATGGAGTCATGAGCTTCAATGAATGATTTTGGCAGTGTTCAGAATGTCCCTTTCTACTATTGCAATCCACAAATATTTGATAGGAGTTTGCAGGCAATCTACTCCAAACAAACAATTACAAACTCTGGTAAATGTTGTAATGGCTTTTCATTGTGATCAGCTGTTTCTCGTGCTGCCAGTTTGTAATGATAGTGGGAAGATAGATGCTTACCTTGATAAATATCTCAAGCACTTGGTCTACCAAAAAGGTCATACATTCTTTAAGGGCTCATACATTCTTGCAATTCTACAACCCCTTTTGTGTGTGCATATTGTTTATCTCTATGTGCCTGTTGATGGCTGATTTGTCAGAAATAAACAGTATCTACATACCATTCCAAAGAGACAATCAAAAGCCAAAAAAAGAGAGAAAAGAAACAGAAAGATCAAAACACCTCCTCACCAGCAATCAACACTCAGCTATGCAGAGACTAACACCAAGGTTAACATTAGACCAACAATCAAGAAGCAAACAATACCCCAATCAAGGAACTTCCAACTCAGACAAATAAGCTAAAGGTGAACAACAACCCAATCAACGAACCACTGACAAGGCAAGTCTCTAGTACAGGGGTGTCAAACTCGATTTCATTGAGGGTTGCATCAGAGTTGTGTTTGACCTTGGTGGGTTGGGTTGGGCATGGACAGGGTGGGCATGGCCAGCTTGACATCACTGGTGTCGGGGGTACTTGTGGTGGCCCGAGTGCTCTGCCAGCGAAAACAAGCTCCTTAGCTCCGTTTTCAGCCACAACAACCTCCTGCAACTCTCTGCCAGCAGAGAGCTGTCTGAGCCCTCCCAAGCTCTGTTTTTACTGGGAAAGGCACCACAGGTGAGTGCTTTTCCAGAGTGACAGATCCGAATCTGGCTCATGGGCCTTGAGTTTTAAAAGCCCTGCTTTAGTCCCCACTCCCTACTAACTGGCTACAGAACCTTTTCCCATTCAATTAGCAAGAATGAACTTCTGAGAATCAAACGGATCAAAAGGAACCCTTTATTGAGATGAGACAATTCATGTAGGAGTTCAAAGCAGCGTCTGAGGTCCCTCAGGCATACAGGGATAGATAAGGGAGTTTAGAACCCCTCCCCTTATCTTGATGTGTATTTAGAGAAACAAAAGCCAGTATGTTAATTCCCCTCCCACCCCTTCTGTAGGAATGATCTTTTTCACAGTTTCCCAGGACATACCCAATTTCCCCCCAACCCCTTTTTAGAATGAACTTTTTCCAGAGATTCCCCAGATACATCTCACTGTGGAATTTTTATGATCTTCTCATCTCCTGGCTGTGTCTCTCGGAGGTGATAGGTTCTGACCATCTGGCTTTTCTCCCTCCATTGTATCATGTGTGGATTATACAAATTCTATATAAGGTTAAATATATTCAGGTTACAGCCTCCCCCACTTTTTCTTTTTCCACGAAAGAAATGACAGATACACGGATCTGACACTAACACTGATAATATTACCTAGTTTGGTAATGAAACATCTGCAAGAAAATAACCAAGCTCATCGAGCAACAAGAATCCCACATATCCTGAGCAACAGATATTCTCTCCTATAGATCTAAGTGTATGAATATTTGCTCTTTGTCTTTCTTTTTGACAATCTGCAATACCCATTTAATGCTAAGCAAACCTGCACACTAGCCAGCTTCTGTTGTTCCTAGTCCTTCCCTCTCTCTCTCTCTCTCTCTCTCTCTCTCTCATTTTGCTTTATTCTAGAGAGTGTTAACATCTCTTCTCACTGTGCCAGTTACACTCAGTCAGGAAGCAGCAATCTGGAAACAGACAGAAAAGACAACCAGGAGGATATTTATTGATCTGCTTATTGTTTTGGATGCTGCTTTCTTCCCTTCCCATTGTGCAGAGAGAAAGAAGACATCTCTTGAACAAGTGGAAGAGGAAGAGTGCACACATAGGCAGGGAGAGCATAGCAACCAGGCTCTACCATGCAGAAGAGCCAGGAGCATCATGCTCAAAAGGTAAGAAGCTGCAATTTGTATTGGAAGCACTTCATGGGATGCCACAGAGGTGGAACAGAGAGGAGCTGCAGCAGGTGGTTCTTTTTTCCTATCAGAGGGGCTGAGATACAGCATAGCAGCCTTAGGTAAGTATGGCAAGGGGTCTATTGTGTGTAACCAGATTCCCCAAGGATTTATCTGTATCGCCCTTGGGAGGAGTAGAGCTTTCTCTGCTCCTAGATTGATGGCAGCACATGAGATGGGTGGGTAGCTCTCACGATGAAACCTTCAGTCTCACCCTTTATAATTAGCAAGTTCCCTCATCGCCTGCATTTCACAGGGAGTCAGCTGCATCCAACCCAAGAGGCAGCTGTTTTTTCTATAAGGCAGCAGGTGCTTCCACTGGGGTGATTCATGTGGGTAATTAGCAGGTGGGTGGGAGGGCAAGACTGGAAGTCAGTGGGTTTTGGGGTGAGGTTCAGAGAGTGTTTGCAACAGTTACTGTCCCTTTGCTCCACTTTATTCAACATGTGACAGGTGTGACTGAACACTGCGTTACAGAATAAGGGAGAAAAATGGAAGGGATTGCGATGTTGCATTCAGTCTGCCTTGCTGCACTTGGGAAGTGCTGGTACAATCACTGGGGCTAGTCTATGGGTCTCTTTTCATATCCCGCCCCTCCTCCTCAACCCACCCTGAAGGTCCTGTGTTACCTGGTGGGCATTTTCCTTCCTTTTTTGGGGGGGGGCATTGAGTTTTGTTACCTAGAGATATCTTTCCTGTTTTCTAGCCCTTGCCCTCCCCCCCAAAATCCTTAAAAGTTCTGAGTCCACCAAGAACCAACCTACAACATTGTGTTGGCTGGTTCTTGGTGGATTCAGAACTTTTAAGGATTCTTTTGTTGGCTGAAGATTCCAACTCATTACAAAAACTCTGCTTTTCTATGCGGGACAAATAGAAATTGGCTCTGTCCATTTCCAAAAATAATACAGACTTCCTGATATATATTGTTCAAACTTCTCTTTTGTAGTTAAGTAGATTCTAGATCTTTCCAAGTTACTGCCACTACCTTAAGCCCTCTGGGAGGATTTATGCAATGAGAACATGTTTGGCTGTGGATGAATGTGATTTATGAAGGTTGCAATGGGGTTGCTTTTCCTGGGCACTATATTTCATACCTAGTTTGCCTACAGGGCAAACATTTTGTATAGAGCAGAGAAGGAAAAAGAGGAGAACATTGTTTAGAGCAGGGATCTCCAAACTTGGCAACTTTGAGACTTGTGAACTTCAATTCCCATAATTTTCCAGCCAGCATGAAGAATTCTGGAAGTTGAAGTCCACAAGTCTTAAAGTTGCCAAGTTTGGAGACCTCTGGTTTAGAGTTTTTTAAAAAGTGAACAAAAGTACTCAGAATAATTAAATAACAGGCTGAGGCAGTCAGTATCTGTTATTGGTTCAATCGGATTCTATTTGAATCAAGCTTGGTTTCGCTTGATTTATTACCTACAGATATAGAAATATGGACAGAATAATTTGACTTCTATTGTTCCAGATTGTTTTCCATTAATTAATTGCCTCCTTGGAATTCTGGAGGGACAGAATATTTTTCCTACAGATTTCTGTACAAAAATTGGCCAGTGCAGATTTCACAATGTTATAAATTAATATACTGCACCAAGAGAAATTCCTTGTGTGTCCAACCACACTTGGCTAATAAAAGAATTCTAATTCTAATATATACACTTGATCCTTGAATTTTATCCCCTTATTGTCTCTTGTGAACTTCAGAAGAAATCCAAATGCACAATCCAAAGGCTTACAGTACATATATTGATGATCATTCATTGGATTTTTAGATCATTTCTTGATTGATTCTTGCCTTTTGGACAAAGAATATAGGTATCAAAAGTCTCTCTTTTTCTCCATGACAAAGCCAAGCCAAGCTTTATTAAACTTTTGATAAAACAGTAAGGCTTTTTTGTTTTTCAGTGAGTCTCAAGATGGTAATCTCTTTGACAGGTCTCTTTGACAGGTGTCTTTTGAGAGCAGTAAAAGGAATATCTTGTTTCTGGGTAAGCAAATGTGGAATATAAATAATCACAGCCATTCCTCAAAGACAGTATTTTGCTAGGATAATATGATGGGAAAATCCACGGCCCTGAGTTGCACAGTTTGAAAAAAATCAGCTGGCCATGATCCATCTGATTTGTAAGCTATTAAGCAAGGTGAATTTTCCATGCTTTGGTGATGAGCATGGGTGACATAGATACAGGCATCAAATATCCTAAAGTTCCTCTTAAGTATCACCCAAAGGCAAACAGGAAAAACCCAATAATGAGGACAAAAGAAAACAAAATGGTATAGAGCAGGGTTCTGTAAGTGTGCATGTGTGCCAATTTAGTAATTACTGTCTTATAAATAGAAATACAATCATGCATATTGTCATTTTGGAAAGACAATGTTTGGGTAGCCTGTGTGCCTGTTCAATCTGTTATCCAGATGGTACTATTGACAGGCAGCTTAAGGCCCCAGATCTCACCTTCTTGAGGATCTTTCCATTTAAAACAGAAATGAACCCATTTCATCTAAAACACAGGTATCAAACCCAGCCTTGAGTTTGATTCGGCCCACAGGATTCTTAGATCTGGCCTGTGGGGCCAACCTGGAAATAGCAAAGGACTGGCCCATTGTGCCTCTACCAGCAAAAACGCAGCCCTCCCGAGCTCCTTTTTCGCTGGCAGAGGGTTGCAGGAGCCATTGCAGCTGAAAACGCAGCCCTGGAGCCCATTTTTGCTGACAGAGCACTTGGGCCACCACAGGTGTCCCCAACACAAGTGATGTCAAGCTGGCCATGCCCACCGTGGCTCCTGAGGTAAAACACAACCCTGATTCGGCCCTCAATGAAATTGAGTTTGACACCCTTGAGCTGGGATATGCCTTCAAATAAGGTATTCTTCTCTTTAAAAGTAAGACCCACTATCCTTTTCAAATCCTCTTCCAGCAAAGTGGCTTGAGGAAATAATTGACGTGATCTCGTTTACCCATGAATGAAAGTCTTGTTCTCTCCTTCGCAGTGGGTGATAATGCAGAATGTGGACAGGATAACTACAAATGGCAGGAAATTGTACAGGCAGCAACTTTTGATTTATTTCACATCTAATTGAAAATTTCATTATAATGTACAAAATAATCTGTTCTGATTCCAACTTTATGAAAATAAAACACAAATAAAATCTTGGCACATAACATACCAGATTTAATTGGGGTTGAACAGAAGAAATTGTGGATAATTGATGTTATCTGGGGGATAATAGAATAGAAGACAAAGAACACAAAGATCACAAAGTATCAAGATCTGAAAATCAATGTTGATTTATTTATGCCATCAATGTTGATGGCATAAACCAGCCACAGTGGTCTCTCTAGAGATCCATACATATACAATGCTGATGTATTATGACAAGAACTTGATGTCTGTGAAGGCAACATCAGCTAAAGAATTGGCAGCTCTGATTTCATGTTGAAGTGATGCTTCAGTTGTTTTGGAATTGCACCCATGTCCCCTATTAAGCAAAGTTTGAACCAGTAGTAATAGGTAATCCCAAAACAACTGATAACAAACTTGAACACCAACGGCATTGATGAAATTACCATTGGTCAATTGCAAAAGACAGGATTAGTTAGAACAGCTTATAGCTTGCAATGATGCCATCAAGCATCATCATTTGCCAATCCAAAGTCCTTGGAAAGGACTAAATAGGTGGATAAAAATACCAGATCCAGTCTAAACATCTGGTTGACTGTACAACAAACCATAATAATAAGGAAAGACTTGAAGATTTGAAAAAGACAGCTTATATTGATTTTTCTAGTATACCTTGTGATTCAGTTGTACCATAGATTTTCCACCCCCCCTTAGCATGAGAAAATGTTTTTACTAATAGATCCAGGTGCTACCTGTTAAGCCTGTGTTCCCCAACCAGGGTTAAGGAGACAAGCTAAACAGAATGTGCAGCGTTAGTCAGATAGGCACACAGATAAATGAGTGAGATAAGTTTATATGTTTAGTAACATACAGTAAAAATAACAGATACGCTTGTGCTATCAAAAATATAGTTTATTCCATTATGAGTTAATAGCATAGTCAAAATAACAGTCCATTAGTCATGTATCATTTAGTCAGTCCATTCAAGGATATTCAGTTAGCAAAGTCCGTGTAGAATATCCTATGTCAGTTCACTTACAAATCAGTCCTTTGTCTCTCTCCCGTTCGAGTAACGCAGTCTTGAGTCCATGCAGTAATTAGGGATCATCAAAGCCAGAGAGAGAGCAAGCTGTCGTCTTGCTTCTTTTAAAGTGCTTTCACAACCACTCCCTTAATTACATTCCTATATTTAAAGTTGCAGACACTTTAACTTATAAACTATGATTACATATTTATTATTTTACCTAAACCAGTTAGGGTAAACAATGTTATCCCTAACACTACCAATCCAAATGCCCTGTACAACTTTTCCCTCCTTCCCTTTTTATATTTTTGCTTTTGTTGAAAAGGTAAACAATGGGAGAAAGGATGCGAGGCAGTGACATCTAGACAGCCTGTAAAAAAATTCCACAAAGGAATGGTGATTGAATAAGAAAAGTCTTGACTGGAAGCACTATCTGTCCTGAGAGTAGTACAGAAGGAATAACCATTATTAGCAAAATAAAGCCATGTCAATTAAGAATTCCACTCATGCATTTTAGCTATTCAATTTATTTATTTATGTGTTTATTTTTTATTTATTTATTTATTTTAAATGAAAGGCATTTACCTGATATTTATAAGAAGAATGCAACTCCAGTCCTGAGGCGGGAATATCTAAGGAGCAAGTTTTCCTCCCAATATACAATAATGCTATATTCAAGACATTTATTAAAGTTGATCTCAAGAAAGTTAGATGATCATGTTTACAAAATATATTCCCCATGCAGTGGAAACAATATATGTAATTTGATAATGGTAAAGTAAATCTTGCCACATTTTTTTTTTGAAAATAATTTTATTAATTTTCTACAAACAAACAAGATGAACAAAACATTAAAACATCAACTCTCATATGTACATCCGGTGTGTTGGTTGGTTCATCAGTTTTGTGCATTCATTTTGTAGTCTCAATTACAATTATGTTACATAACAACTCATATTGTCAATCCAAACTTATACATCCTAATATCACTAAAAAAAAGAAATTTTTGACCATACTTTTAATCATTCATGCTTTATGAGATAACAATACTTTAACCAGCTTATTCTGTAACAAATCATATAATCTTGCCACATTAAGGTTTTGGAAATTTTATGGGTCTTGACATAAAATTATTTGCAATACATCTTTAATAGGTATTTTTATTTAATTTATTGTTCCCTACATGAGCACTCAACTCATTTAACAATGTTCCAAAATGCAAAACAAATAATAATATGTAAGGTGGATTTCAAAATGACTTTAACTATTAAAAGCCAGGTGATCGTTCACAGAGTTTTCTTTTTAAAGGGTGAGGCAGTGAGGATCAAGCACAACTCCTAAGGGAGTCTTTTCCATAGTTTAGAAGAAGCCAAGACAGGCTCTCTTCTGCATTTCAGATAGGTGGGTTCCTTGTGCAGAATAGGCTATATTCCACCCACAAGAAGGCACCAGTGACTTCCCTTAAGCATAACGTGAGGTCCGAAGACTGCATGGTCTTTAAGCATGGAAGATTGCTATCATGTCACCACTAGTCCTTCTTTTCTTCAAACTAGACATATCCAGTTCCAGCAACCATTCTTTATATGTTTTAGCCTCCAGTCCCCTAAGCAACTTTGTTGCTTTTCTCTGCCCTCTTTCTAGAGTCTCAATATATTTTTTTACATCATGGTGACCAAAACTGGATGAGGTATTCCAAATGTGGCCTTACCAAGGCATTATAAAGTATTATACTGTTATTGTTATGTTTACACCTCTCTTTTTCTAGGCATCCGGCATGGGGATTGTCTTTAATGGCAACCTACCTCATCTCACAACCACTGTTGTGATGCTCCAGACCCAGGAATGCAGATTCAAGGCTCTATGCTTGACAAAGGCCTTTTGTTTCTACCAGTTGAAACAAGGAATCAGAAGGAGTAATTGTTCTTTCTGCTGAATAATTTCCCTGTTTTACCTGTCTATTGTTCCTGAATCATTAACACAGTGTATCAAGAGTAAAAGAAGTTTAATTTAGTAACTTGTGAAAAAATAACATTACTTTATGTTACTTTATACAGCTTCAAATAACATTAATAACAGCATTAAAACTGTTAAATAATAAATCCAATTTAATTTGGCTGAAAAGTTGCAAACATTACTTGAAAGAGTAGATGATCTGAGATGAAAACAGTTGTCTTTTGTTTTGTATGTGTGTAAGAGTATGTTTTAAAACAAACAAGATAACACTGAGCTTTTATTTTACTCATTTTAAATAACATATGGAAAGACTGGCTCTTCATAATTCTCTTTAATTCTCTGAAAGTATAATTGCCATGCTAACTGGAACACTTTACCCCCCACCCCAGAAGTGAGATGGACCTTCAGAAAAAGTGCTAAAACCTGACTCTGCCAATTTACATGAAGGTTGATGAATGACAGGGTGGTTGCTGTCATAAGGGTGTTCTCTGCACTTTTTAAATTTTTAATACTGTAATTCTATCTTTTGATACAGTTTTTAAGTTTGCATGTATTTATACTTTTATAATTGGTGGCATGGTTTTTTTTTTTTATTGTTAGCTACCCAGAGTCACTTAGGTGAGTATGGAAATGAGATGAATGAATGGATGACTGAATCCTTTAAGCTATCAATCAATTTTTCATTTCTTAAACTTATTTGGGTGGGCTTCCCCTTTCTTCATTTCAGCCAGAATCAGAAGCCCCTTATGACTTAATCAAGCATATACAATGTAGAGCTGAATAATTACCAAATCCCCTTTCTTCCATATGAATTACAAAGCCAGATATAGTATCTGTCTCAGTGCTTCTCACTTTCTCCCACTCTGCTTTTTGTTTCGACAGTTTCTTTCCTATTTCTATTTTTACTATATCTATTGGAAGTCTTTCTAGAAAATGTAGGTAGATCTTGTAAATTACCAAGGGACAACTACAGATTCTGAAATTCCCTGTAGAGAGGCTCTATTCTTGAGGGAATTTTCCTGTATGCCTTCCTTCAGAAGTAAGGAAAATATAGAAAACATAGCATATAATCTTTCCAGCCTCTAATGAAAATGTCTCACAATTTGTTATTTCTAGCAATGGATGCCTGTGAGTGAGAAAGAAAGGATCACCCAAGAGCCAGTTTTTTTTAGACCACAAGGTTTCCTTTAATGTAAACTAAAGGGAGAAAATCAGAGGTGAGCTGCATTTTTGTTGGCAAGGGGTTTGCTGGTCGTGTGCATGTACACGCACAATTGAGAGTCATTGTAACTTTCTTTTACACTTCACTTTACTTTTTCTCACCTTAATATATTTTAATATTTTCAGTGAAATTTCTCCATCCCATAGAGCACACAAACAAAGACTGTGTGCATCCTGTTGTCCTGCTTTGCTCTTTGTTACATAGTCATAAAAGAGTACAATGATTAGATCTATCAGCATCTACATTAAAATCCAATTCCTTCCTTGCCAATTTCTGTCCTCTACACTCCAAACTGCTGTTGAGTACAATCTTATGTATGTTTGCTCAGAACTCAGCGTCACTGTTTTATAGTGCAACTTGCCTTTGGAAAGTGTCTCTAAGGTTATGTTTTTTGGAAAAGATGAATATCTGTGACTTTTTCATACTACTGTGCAAAATCACAAAGAAACCTTGATAATGCCCATCTGCATATCATTTGGCAGCCTTCTTCATTCTGGCTTTCTTGAGACCATCTTCAAATGGGTTGAAGCCATTGTGGGGAACTAAATGCAACTTATGGAGAATATACGTGAAAATGTGTTCTGTATTACATAGCTTTTTAACTATATAAATTTGCCTATGGCAATGTTTCTCAAGCTTGGTGACTTTAAGATGTGTGGATTTCAGCTCCCAGAATTCCCCAGCTAGCATGGCCTTTGGAATAGACAAGAAATGAGCAAATGATTAAGGAGGACTTTCAAAAAGATTTCTCAGTCCTGAGAAAGAGAAAAGCATTAGAAAGAAACTCAAGATAATCCTACCTTAATGTTGCTCATATTGGATGGGGCAGAGAGAAACTATGATAGGCTTTCAGGATTATATTCAGCATTCCTGGGATTCCTGTCCCATCTCTTTGTTGGCCTAGCTGACTTCAAAGTGCTGATAGGTTTGATGATTACAAAGTGAGAGTCCATGGAATGCATAGAAAAGTCCATTTTCCGTAAGAGAAAGAACGTTGTTTTAAATGTGTGTGTGGGAAAGAAAAAGGCACCCCTTTTTAGGTGAGGGATACAATATGGGGACATATGTAGCAAGCTGAGAATTGCTTAGAATGACTAAATAAACATTGTGAAATCTTGATGTGACACCTGTGACAGTGTGGTGTATATTGAAATTGATGCAGAGTTATGTTGCAGCATCGTGTTACATGTTTTGTCATTAGCCATGGGTCTTTGACACCCATCCTACTCTATACAACTCTATACATGTTTATTAAACAAATTTATATGGTCACCAAACTCATGCACAGTGAGCTTGATACTCAGAGATTTCTGTTTCCTTGACCAGCAAAAATAATGCAAAGAATTCTTGTTGTAGTAGAGCAGGGTCAAACTAGATTTCATTGAGGGCCGCATCAGGGTTGTTTTTGACCTCAGGGGGCTGGGGTGGGCATGGCCAGGTCGACATTACTCATGTCAGGGATGTCTGTGGTTGCCCGATTGCTGTGCCAGTGAAAATAGGCTCTCAAGCTCCATTTTCAGCTGCAATGGCCTCTTGCAACCCTCTGCCAATGAAAACAGACCTTGGGAGGGCTGCCCACGGCCCTCCTGAACTCTGTTTTCACTGGCAGAGGTGTTAAGTTCTGCGCATGGGTGCAAGGAACGGAGACGAGACAGTGAACAGTGAACTTCAACTCTTTATTAATCATTCTGAACAGAGCAAAACGCTAGGGCAGCAGCAGCCCTTTTATAGGGTAGGCTGCTGACCTATTAGCCAATGAGAAACCTGGAAGTGTTAAACCCTTGAACCAATGAGAGTGGCCCGTTAACAGCCAATCAGATTCCCCAGAAAGGACCAATCCGATATTGCTATTATCAGCCAATCAGAAGTGCAGGATTAGAACCCTGCTTTTTCTTAAGGTTTATTAAAACTTTATTCAAGCGCCTTTATTAGTTCATAACACCCCTTCCCCCCGGGTTCCGTTTGAGGGGTGCAGTGACGTAATCCCTAAGATATGCAGGCTGTTTTAACTGTCTATTAGATTTGCGCTGTCCCACCGGTTCCTGTCTGTAGTCCGGTTTCAGCGGGATGTTTTTGGACATATCCGGTACAGGCGGTTCCGCATCCTCACTGGACGACTCGGTGCCACTAATTCTGTCGTTGTTGTCCTCCAATCTTTGCTGGCTTGCCTCCATTGATGTATTCCTCTGTGGCGAGGCCAATCCCCTCCCTGATTCTTCTTCATGTATCGAGCCCGGCTGCTGACTTCCTTTGATTCTGCTTTCCACTATCTCGAATTCGGTTTCTTCGACATCCCCTCCCCCCTCAGTTTGAGAGTCACAGGAGTTGCGGGAACTGGGTTGTAGCCTAGAGCGAAGCTGATTGATATGGCGTTTCCATATTTTTCCGTCGCATGTTTGCACTCGGTACGATCTGGGCCCAGTGGTTTGAGTTATGGTTGCTTCGACCCATAATGGTTCGCCAGAAAGGTTTTTAGCAAAAATTAAGTCACCTACCATGAACTCGCGGCATATTCTGCTAGATCCGCAGGGTTTCTCTGGCTTGTAGGCCGGGTGGAGCCGGTCGAGGTGGGAACAGAGCTTGCGTCCCATCAACAGTTCAGCTGGAGTCTTGTTGGTGACGCTGTGCGGGGTGATGTGTTGGAGTAGGAGTATTCTGTTTAGTTTGTTGTCAATGTCCCCATAGTCCATTTTGTGGAGAGTATTTTTAACAAATTGGACCATGCGCTTGGCCCTGCCATTAGCCGCAGGGTGCACTGGCAAAGTTAGCACATGGCAGATACCCCGGTCCGCTAAGTATTGTTCAAATGCCAGGGCCATGAATTGGGGTCCGTTGTCGGAGACCAGAATGTCTGGCAGCCCATGCGTTGCGAATAGCCTATTCAATTTTTGGATGACGGACTCGGTTGTAGTATTCTTCATTTCATGGATCTCGAGCCAGTTGGAATAGGCATCCACTGTTAGGAGGAACGTATGTCCCTTAGTAGGTCCCACAAAGTCAATGTGGATGCAGGACCACGGCCCCTGGGGGGTTTCCCACTCTGTTGGAGTTGCTCTAAGTGGGCCACTGCTGACTTCTTGGCACTTTAGACAAGTCTTTACCCAGGCTTCGATCTGCTTGTCGATGCCCAGCCACCAGGCGTAGCTTCATGCGAGCGCTTTCATATGCACGATGCTGGGGTGACCGTCATGCAATGTTTTCAATACAGCTCATTGTAACCGCTCTGGGACAACAACTCTATCTCCCCATAGGATGCAGCCTTTTTGCGAAAAAAGTTCTGTTTGCTGGTTTCTGAAGGGGGTGAAGTCATCATGGGTTTGTTCTACTGGCCATCCTCATTCGACCCAGCTAAGAACTCGCGCCAGGACAGGATCTCGTTTTGTTTCGATCGCAATGTCTCTGGCTGTTAGCAGCGGTGAATGTAGCATTTCAATCTGGAGTATCGTAAGGGTTGGAGCTGGGTCGTCGACAGTTTCCGGAAGTGGTGCACGGCTCAATGCATCAGTGTGGGGAATGGCTTTCCCCAGGCGGTGTTGTAATTTATAGTTGTATGCAGCTAAGAACTCCGACCAGCGAGTCATTCTAGGTGACAATATATAGGGGGTTGGCTTGTCTCCCGCTATAATCCCTAGCAAAGGTTTGTGATTGGTAACAATAGTAAAAACTCGTCCATACACATATTCATGAAACCGTTTCACAGCAGATACAACAGCAAGAGCCTCTTTGTCGATTTGGCTATAGTTACGTTCAGCCTTTGATAGGGTCCTTGAAAAATAGGCAATAGGGGCCTCACTACCATTTGGTAACACATGACTCAAAATGGTTCCTACTCCAAATGGTGATGCGTCACATGTAATTGTTAAAGGCAAAGTCTCGTTATACTGCATTAAAACAGCATCTGAGGTTAGTAAGTTTTTCACTTGTCGGAATGCGCGCTCCTCTTGGTGTCCCCAGACCCAGGTTGCTTTTTTGTGGAGAAGTCTATGTAGGGGCTCAGCTACGGTCACTTTGTGGGGCAAGAAGATGTTGTAAAAGTTAATGAGCCCCAGGAAAGCTTGGAGGTCAGTCTTATTTCTGGGTCTTGGGGCATTTTTGATTGCTTTTAGTTTGCTATTAATAGGGTGAATGCCTTGTTTATCGATTAGGTACCCCAGGAACTCTACTTTATCTGTACACAGTTGACATTTATTTTTTTTAACCTTTAGGCCGGAGTCTTTAAATTTCTGGGGAACCATTTTAAGACGCTTTTCTAGGACTTCTCTATTTGAGGCTGCAATTAAAACATCATCAAAGTATGGCACGACCCCCTTGATCCCTTGCAAGAGTCTCTCCATCAGACTTTGAAAAATCTCTGGGGCTACACTAACTCCGAATTGGAGTAGGTTGCATTTAAAGGCGCCTCAGTGCATAATGATCATCTGTGCCTCTGCGGTTTTTTTTATCTACAGGCAGTTGTTGATACGCCTGTGCTAAATCCAATTTAGCGAAGACTTTTCCGCCCCCCAGGAAACGGAGAAGGTGTTGCACCATCGGCACCGGGTAAGTGTTTTGTTGAAGGGCGTGATTAAGGGTGGCCTGGTAGTCCTCACAAATCCTTAACGATCTATCTGGTTTGATGGGTGTTACGATTGGGGTTTCCCAACGGGCGTAGTCAGTTGGTTCTAAAACACCCTGGGCTATTAATTTATCGAGCTGCTCATCAATTTTTGGTTTAAGGGCAAAAGGTACCCGACGAGGCTTAAGGCGGATGGGGGCTACTTCAGGGTTAAGGTTAAATGATATCGGGGTCCCCTTGCACTCACCTAGTTTGTCTGCAAAGACGTCCTGGAATTCCTGGACGAGGGCCTCCTCCCAGTTGTCGCTTCTGGTTTGGTGAATGCCGGCTACCTCGATCCCGAGTGGGGCGAACCATTGAAGGTCTAACAAACCAGGTCAGTCGCGGTTGACGACGGTCAGTGGTAACGACGCAGTACGATTTTTGAATGATACTTGGACTTGGCTGGATCCGACGACCGGACTTCGGTTCCCCTGATAATCTTTGAGTATAATTCTTTGGGCTCTGGGGTCTTGACGCCGGACAGCAGGGATTAATTGTTTAAGGGTTTTCCAGGAAACTATCGAGAGGGACGATCCTGAGTCGACTTCCATCACACAAGGCTGGTTTTCGATGGCGACCTTCACTCGGATCTTCTTTGCATCTAACGATGAGGCGTGACCGATTGTAATGGTTTGGTGTGCCTCTTCCCGTCTCGTTGAAATGGCCAGTGTTTTATTTCTGTAGGAGTGGTTGTTCCATTGTTGGTTCAATTGTTCCCGACTCACAGGATGATTCCCTGTGGTCTGGAGGTAGTTGCTTCCCCTCTGAATTGGGCTGGATCCTTGCTTGCTTCTACAGATCTTCCCGATGTGGCCTCTTTTCCCACAGAAATGGCAGAGTGCGTCGAGGAATTTGCAGTCTGATTGCAGGTGGTTTGCCCCATAACCCGCGCATTGGTGCGGTAGTCTTTGATTCCACTGGTGGCGTTGGTCATGTTCAGACCAGAGCCAGTTGATCTCCTCCTCATCACTTTCTGATGGCGATTCGAGGTCCTCATGGTGGGTTGCTGTTGTGTGCTTCTCTAGGCGAGGTGAAGTATTGCTGGCGAGTTGACGGAGCGGTGCATTGGTGCAGTGCATTCGGGCGGCCGACTTCCTGGTTGCTTCTGCTGTAGTAGCGTCCTTGATGACATCAGCAAGGTTGATGTCCCCTTTTGCCATGATCTTGCTCTGCGTAGTGTGGTCATCTAATCCCAGAATTATTCGGTCTCTCAGAGCTTCTTCGAGGTCTGTAAACCCACAGAGGCCTCCCAGGTTCCGGAGATCCGCGATGAAATCTGCAACGCTCTCTCCTTTCCACTGGTCCCTCTGGTAAAATTCATGTCTTCGGACAAGCTTTGGTATGGCGGGTGCATAGTGAGCCCGTAGAAGGGGCGCGAGGACGTCCCAGTCCATGGTTTTCACCTCAGTCAGTTTCACTAGTGCCTTGGCCATCTTAAAGACGGCAGGCCCGCAATGGGTCAGGAATGCTGCTCGCTTTTTTCCCGTAGTGGCATCCTTCAAGTTGTTGGTCTCCAGAAACATCTGGAACCGGTCTATGTACGAGTCCCAGTCTTCTTGTGCCGGGTCAAATGGAGCGGGTGGTATGGCGCCGCTGGACATGATTTCCGTTGTCGATGCGCCTTCAGCCACATGCTCTGTTTGGTGCTCTGTAGTGTTCAGTCAGCTCTGATGTCTCCGCATCCCATCCTCGTCACCAGTGTTAAGTTCTGCGCATGGGTGCAAGGAACGGAGACGAGGCAGTGAACAGTGAACTTCAACTCTTTATTAATCATTCTGAACAGAGCAAAACCCTCGGGCAGCAGCAGCCCTTTTATAGGGTAGGCTGCTGACCTATTAGCCAATGAGAAACCTGGAAGTGTTAAACCCTTGAACCAATGAGAGTGGCCCGTTAACAGCCAATCAGATTCCCCAGAAAGGACCAATCCGATATCGTTATTATCGGCTAATCAGAAGTGCAGGATTAGAACCCTGCTATTTTCTAAAGGTTTGATAAAACTTTATTTAAGCGCCTTTATTAGTTCATAACAAGAGGCACCATGGACCAGTCCTTCACTGTTTTCAGGGTTTTCAGGGTGGACCCGGGGGCCAGATTTAAGTACTCCACAAGCAGGATCTGGCCCTTGGGACTTGAGTTTAACACCCCTGTAGCAGATGATTAATAAAATAATTCAAATGGTGAATAAGTACTTATTTTTGGATTTTATAATTTGGATTCAGATTTAGGTTCACAATGGAAGGGATGGGAAGATGTATATAAATGCAACAAAAATCCCTTTCTTATTCACCCAAAATGTGAATTCCCCATGTTATTAAATTTGAAAGAATTGCTTAACTGGGTGATATCATATATTCTGAAAGCTTATTCAGTGGTCTATGGCAGTAGAAAGTTTGTGAAACAGACATCCTAGAAGCTGAACCAGTCTTTATTATTCCAGAGTGTTAAATTTAAGAGTTCAGAACAATAGCTTTAAGTTACAGGAAAAGAGGTTCAGCTAAATGATAATAAAAGCAGCATTTATTTATTTCATATGCTTTTATGCTGCTTCAATCAATTTCAGTCCTAAGCAGCTCAAAGCGACAATCATAAAAGAATAAATGGTATAACAATTATGCAAATATAATTATAATCTCTGTAACATGTAACAATAATTAAAACCATTATTCTCTCTCAGACCTAGGAAGAAGGCAACGTTGAATCACTTCTAAAAACTTTTTAAAGAAAACTGCAGGGATTAATCTAGGCAGTTTTGAAAAATCAAATCTGTCTGTCACAAAGGAACAACAAATAAACAAACAAACAATTCATATTAAATTTTGGCATCATAAATCAAAACTCTAGAATAACCCAGTTTGACAATTGATGGTAATTTTTTTCCTGGAATTTGCTGGCAAATAGGTTGAAGGTTGAATCCACCAGCAATTAAGTGTCTCCTTGTAAATTATCATGACTGCTAGTTCCTCTTTCTTTTTGGATACAAACACGTTCCTTGTTCATGACTAATATTTGTGGAAAATCATTGGGAGATATATGTAAGATAAAAATGTATCCTATAATCTAATTCCACTTTTTAAAAATCAGAAATAGAACTAGTATTCTAAAGCGGCATTTCCACATAATTTAGTCATAGAAGATGTGATAGTATCTGAATATTCAAAAATGTATATTTAGCCTTTGAAATGCTTGGGAGGTGGGGAAGAAAAGTAGATGTTGTTGACTTATAGTTCAAAAACAGAGTAGAGGAAGTTTCTTTATCTATTTGTCAAATTTAAAAGTTGCTGAACTTCATAAAGATGCTGAGTGGCATATGTTATTAAAAATATTATGAACTATAAAACAAAGAAAAGAACAATGTGCTTTCAGAAGAGAGAGCACTGAGAATAACAAATAAAATCGTGTAAGAGGCTTGACATGACCTAACTCAAGCCTTGAGGGAAAAGACTTAATAGTGCTCCACTATTAGGGCCAGTTTTCTGTGTTAACTTTTTCTTCATTGTTTCCATGGAAACTGAGCAAAATAAGTTTTGCATCTATAACTGTGATAAGTGAAAAGAGAATGACTTGTGAAAAAGAAAAGCAAATGCTTAAATTAGGTCAGAGCTCACCAGATTTTTAGAATTCAGCCTGGAATTGTCTCTAAGGAATATATGAATGACCAATATAGATTTTCGCTATTTTCTAAACATCTACAGTGGATCATTCTTAGTTAACCAGGGAGCATTTCTACACAAGCATTTTGGGTTCCACCTAAATCAGCCATAGTTTCACAGCAGTTTCACAGCATTATTGCTCTTTGGCTAGTAATCCATCAGTTTCCCCTTAGGTGTGAAAGCAGTGTGCAAAAACAGTGGTAACATTGGATCCCTTTGGTGGAATATTGCCCCTTCTTGTCTCCTGCTCTTTAGTTCTGCTCAGTCTCTATTGAATCTAACAGGCTGGGGTACCACATCGCTGTTTTACCAAGCTTCATCTAATGAGAAGGGATAACTGAATTGTCCCCCATCAATAGGTCTTTTTTCTTTAAATCATTTGTGAGAAGAGTGTTGTATGATGAAGGGTGTTGTATGATGAACATTAAGTGTGTGTGTGTGTGTGTATAAGTGCTTCCCTTTTGGCCACCCAAAGAATCGTTGACTCATCTTGCATTTTTAGGATAGTGCAGGTGGATACTAGAGGTTGTAGAAATGATGACATGGAAGTGCCCATAGTTATTCATATCAAGACTAAAAAAAAAACCCCAAGCAAATCTATCTATATGTACATTTTCCAGATTAGATGGAACCCATGAGGCAGCTTCTTGAGAAGATGTAGTTGAAAGCCATGAAAAGGAGGGAGGGAGGAACATTTTAAAGGCAGAGCTAGTTGGGCTGTTTATAAATAGGACAAGTGCATTTACATTTTTAAAACACCTGGAAGATATATTCTCATAAAGCCTTTCCTAATGGAGTATCCAACTTGGAATTAGGGGCACTGTTGCTCATATTTTGAGGCTGCAGAATTGTGGATGTTTGTCTAAGGTTATTGGGTAAGTCCTTGGAAGATTTTCCTTCTGCTATCAACTACTATTTCTAGATATTTTACTAGAACTCTTGTGGTAATTAGAGTACAGGCTAACTCTGCTCACTGCCAAGAGTTTGATCCTGATGGATTCAAGGCCTATAAAATGGCGGCGCGCATGGACGCAGCGGCTTATGGCTCTCCTGTTCGGTGCTCTTTTTTGTTGTTTGTATACGTCTTTCTCGTTTACCTGTGGACTATCGGTTCTACGAACCAACTCTACACACGATCGGACATCATAGGTATAGGAAACCAACACCAGACGTCTGTTTCGAGTGTCTTTCACCGCACACATAACATCCCCGACGAGATAGCGAGACCAGCGGGCTCTCCGTGGATTGTTGTCGGGACTAGGAGGCGGCGCAGACGGAGGAGGGAGAGGAAGCAGAGGCGAGGCTGCAGGTCTGGTGTTATACTAAGTCTGAGGAAACATCCATACAAGCCACCTCTTCCGAGCCTGTATCTCGCCAACGCCAGATCCCTGGTACATAAAACGGACTATTTAAATCTACAACTCGCTGGCAACCGCTATGTTCGAGACTGCTGCGTTATGGTAATCACCGAAACCTGGCTACATCCCGGGATACCTGACGCTAGCATGCAGCTAGCAGGCCGCACTCTTCTACGCTGGGATAGAACGAAGGACTCTGGTAAGAGCAGAGGAGGGGGGCTCTGTATCTACGTACATGAGAACTGGTGCAACAACGGGACAATTATAGACAATCACTGTTCCCCTGATCTCGAGTACATGTCTGTAAGATGCCGGCCTTTTTTTCTACCGAGAGAGCTAACCGTTGTGATTGTTACGGCGGTGTACATCCCACCCGACGCAAACACAGACAAGGCACTCTCTCTCCTGCTGAACACCACAAACGAACAGCAGCAGGCCCACCCTGATGGTGTTCACGTCATTGCAGGAGACTTCAATAAGGCCAATCTGAAAACTGTACTCCCGAAATTCTACCAGCATGTCAAGTGTGCCACGAGGGGAGAAAACACTCTGGATCATGTTTATACCAACATCAAACATGCATACAGAGCTATACCCCTCCCCCACCTCGGGCATTCAGACCATCTCTCCCTCCTGTTACCCCCAGCCTACACCTCCCTCAGACGCAGTGGCAGGCCCATTACAAAGACTGTAACGACCTGGCCTGAGGATGCACTCAGCAGATTACAAGACTGCTTTGAGCAGACAGACTGGAATACGTTTCAACACCAGGAGCTGGAAACGCACACGAGTACGGTGCTGGACTACATCAAGTTCTGTATCGGAAATGTGACTGTAGACAAAAACATCTGGGTTTTCCCAAATCAGAAACCCTGGATGACCACCCAAGTCCGCAGACTCCTTAAAGCCCGCGACGCAGCCTTCAGGTCAGGTGACAGAGTTCTGTACACAGCCGCCCGAGCCGACCTGAGGAGGGGGATCATAAAAGCCAAGATGGACCACAGGAGGAGCATAGAGTCCCACCTGTCCAGCCACAACACACGGGAGGTGTGGAAGGGCATACATGACATCACTAACCACAGGGGCTGTCATGTGACAACAGAACACCTGAGTGCAGCGCTAGCAGAGGAGCTGAACAACTTCTTTGGTCGCTTTGAAGTTCCACAACAGCATACAGCCGCACCAGCCCTACTCCCACCTCCAACCACATCCAGCTCCACCACTCCACCCAGTACACTCTCTGTGACGGAGGACGACGTCAGACTGGTGCTCCGTGCAGTGAACCCCAGGAAGGCAGCTGGTCCAGATGGAGTTCCTGGCAAGGTGCTCAGGGCATGTGCCCCCCAGCTCGCCTCCATCTTCAAAGACATCTTCAACCTTTCCCTGGCCCAGGCAGTTATACCATCCTGTCTGAAATCTGCCACAATCATCCCTGTGCCGAAGAAATCTTCCATCTCCAGCCTCAATGATTACCGTCCAGTGGCGCTCACTCCTGTAATCATGAAGTGCTTTGAGAGGCTGGTGCTCCGGCACATCATCAATCATCTCCCTCCGGATTTCGACCCCCACCAGTTCGCCTACCGCACAAACCGGTCTACAGAGGATGCCATAGCCATAGCTCTGCACGCTGCGCTGAACCACCTGGAGCAGCAGCAGAGCTATGTCCGGATGCTCTTTGTGGACTACAGCTCTGCCTTTAACACAATCATCCCAGGAATACTGACCAAAAAACTGGACACATTAGGTCTGCCCCCCCTCACATGTGCCTGGATAAAGGACTTCCTAAGCGACCGGCCCCAGACTGTGAGGCTTGGCCCCCACCTCTCCTCCACACGCACACTGAGCACTGGCTCCCCACAGGGCTGTGTGCTGAGCCCACTCCTGTACTGCCTCTACACCCACGACTGCAGTCCACAGCATGACAGCAACCTCATTGTGAAGTTCGCTGATGACACCACAGTGGTCGGACTCATCTCGAAGGGAGACGAGGCAGCCTACAGGAAGGAGGTCCTGATGTTGACAGCTTGGTGTTCAGACAACAACTTAGCTCTGAACACCAAGAAAACTAAGGAACTCATTGTGGACTTCAGGAGGCACAACACCGACCTGGCTCCCCTCTACATCGATGGAGAGCAGGTGGAGAGGATCCACACCTTCCGGTTTCTGGGTGTCATCATTGCTGACAAAATCTCCTGGACGGAAAACATCACGGCAGTCATCAAGAAGGCCCAGCAGAGACTCCACTTCCTGCGGGTGCTCAGGAAGCACAACCTGGACTCCAGCCTGCTGATTACCTTCTACCGTGCGTCCATTGAAAGCCTGCTGACATACTGCATCACAGTGTGGTATGGCAACTGCACCATGGCAGACAGGGAGAGACTACAGAGGGTAGTCAAAGCAGCTCAGAAGATCATCGGCTGCCCTCTCCCCTCCCTGTCGGACATCTACTCCTCCCGCTGTCTTAGCAGAGCTGTGAACATCACAAAAGACAGCTCCCATCCTGGTTATGAACTGTTTGACCTGTTGCCCTCAGGGAGGCGCTACAGGAGCATCAGGTCAAGGACAAACCGCCTCAAGAACAGTTTTTTCCCCAAAGCCATAACCACCCTGAACTCACACATGCACTGACTCCAAGTCCTGCCAAATACACTGTAAATATACTCAGGGACAACTGTGAACAATTTTGTGCAATATCATTATTATTATTACTGTGTTAGCTGACATGTGCAATAACTCCTACTGTGATAGGTACAAATTATGTGCAATAATACAGTACATTTTTCTAGTTTTTTTCTGTCTTTTTCAGTGTCCTAAGCTGGTACTTATTTTGTTAACTTTATTTATTTTATTCTTCCTTTATTATATTTTAGATATTTCCTTATGTATATTTTCTTGACATGCATGTCTGCACTAAACGACGAGTTGCTCTAATCTCACTGTGTATGCGTATAATGCAAATTGTACATGTGGATAGTGACAATAAAAGGCATTCTATTCTATTCTATTCTATTCTATTCTATTCAACCTTCCATCCTTCTGAAGTTGATAAAATGAGGTTGGAGGCAATATGCTGATTCTGTAAACTGCTTAGAGAGGGCTCAAAGAACTGTGAAGTGGAATATAAATTTAAGTATTATTGCTATTCATACAAAAAAATATCAAAATGGGTAAATTAGTACTATTTGTTGGATTGCCAAACATATGGCTACACACCTTAATCTGATAGGATAAAAGTAGCATTTAAAATGTTTCAATGAGATGACCATATAAGCATTCTCAAAAAGTGTCTTGCTTTTATGTAATATTTAATAACTCCTTTTCTTTTCTTGATATGATTGTGGATGCTCCTTTGCAAGTCACTGTGCTTGCACAGATTCTGGCACTGTGCTAAAGCTCTGTGTGGTTATGTCAGTTCACATAATCCACACTCTGATTTAGAAGCAGCTGGGCTGTGAGAATTGCTAAGAGCTTTCCATGGTACTGGAGAGCTTGGTGTAAAGGCTGTCAGCTTTGCGAAGCAGACTTCGAGAGTCACATCTGAAATATACAAATTGGCTTTATGGACAGAAGAAATATTGGTGGGATGTGAGAAAGGAGATGAAACCCTACATGAGAAGTCTCAGCTGTGATGGCTGATTTACACATGCAATTTACAATGTAGTGCAACACCAAAGGATGCACTTTTATTTATTATTAAATTTCTTAGCTACCAATCTCACCTCACGATACATACTAAGTAATATGAAAAGCTCTGGTTCAGTGAACCTACGAAATAAGGACTTGTATACCTCATTCTAGCTTATGTTAGATACTAAATACGTTGAAAGACAGCATCTCTTTTCTCTGAAATATGCCTTGTCCTCTCCCCTCGCCCTTTTTTCATCTGACTCTTTCATTTCCTCTGCATTTCTCTATGTCTTTCTTATCAGCCAGTCATTCCAGACTTGTTAATGACACCTAGTGACCAAGGAGATGGTGACGTAGAGACCGAATATCCTGAAGACAGAGGAAATTGGACAGGCAAGCTGGATTTCCTTTTGTCTTGTATTGGCTACTGCGTTGGATTGGGGAATGTTTGGAGATTTCCATATCGTGCCTATACAAATGGGGGAGGTGAGAACTTGACCGTCATTGTTCCTTGCCTTTGTGTGGAAGATTTCTATTTTTCTTATTGTTTTATAGTGAGATTTTCACATCTGTATTGACAACTGGCAACAGGGAAAGATATCAGCATCTTTTAAAAAATAGGCCCCCTGAGAAGAGAAATTTTATGCAAGTATTGTTGCTTCAGTTGAAGTGGAGACTGAGCAGTCCATATTAAAATTTAAAAATGAGGCTAAAGCACAAATAACAACTGCCTTTTTATAATCCTGTAATCCCTGAATTCAGGGTAGAGTCAGGCAACTGGATGGACCTGAGTGTTTACTGGACGGATGCCCTTCCTGACACCGTGCAAAGTTCACAGCAGATATTTTTTCTTTGTGCCTTAAGAGAAAAACATCTGCCATTACTGCTAACTCTCAACCTTCCGAGTGGAGGTGAGCATCTTCACCACTAGGCCACTACATCACTCTAAAGCACAAACAAGCAAATAACGTAAATAATAACTTGGAATATTTCCATGCCATAACTCCCTGTAAACTGGAATTTAATAAATCTAGTATCTAATGTTCTCTGATGCTATATAAATCACAAATAACAACATAATATCAAATATAGCATCAGAGACACATTAGATTCTACATTTATTAAATTCCACTTTACAGGAGTTTAATTACATGGGTAATGGCGTGGAAAGATTCCAAGTCATTATTATGTTACCCACAACCACTATCGCATCAACTAATACTATGTGATATATTGCTACAAATTCAATAGTCACAAAAGCCTTTTAGGGATAAACGTGCCTAATGTACAGATATCAAATAAAGCATACATATGACACAGACTTTCTACAAATTAGGAAGCAGACATTGATCTGTTAGCAACTGTATACTGTACACTGAGCTTATCCATACTTCCACTTGTAAAACTAGCAAGAATTAGCAGTAAGGAGCAAAGTTTAGAAAAAAATAAACATGAAGCATACAAGTAATATGGAAGATACTTTCTTCTATTCCATAATAATCACAGCATCAACATGGTGATAGAAGGCTTACAATAAAAATAAAGAGACAGACATTCCAAGTATGAACAATCCATTTTTAAATTATATGTATTACTTCTGTTCATTGCTGATGGAAAGACTCTGGAGTCCATAGTGTGTATCATCTCCAGTAGTGCCTTTTCCTTCTGATCAATTTGTCACCTGCTGTTTGCTCACCCTGTCCCTTATATAATTTAATACATTTCTTCACGAGTTACTTGTCACTAGACTTGCTGCAGAAATCTTTTCACAGGTTTCTGTTCAAGTACAATGGCACATAATTCATGGGGTCTGCAAATGTCTTATTTCAAAATATTTATCAGTTGTAAAATTATTTACAAATGTTCCTATAGTTGGAGAAGTGGCCTTCAAAAGGAAGACTAATGAATGTCATATGGATACAACTGGATATAGATTGATCTGTACATTCATCATACTTTCAAATGTTGTCAAGTAACAAACAGCCAATTGATTTGGCCTCTGCTGATTATGAAATGATAAGGCTGCACTTTCCAGCATGATATCTCTGGCACTGTGTACCTTCATTCACCCATAATTTGCTGATGATTTTATCTCCCTTTCTCTTGTTCTTCTTTTTAAACATGTGACAAGGATTGCTTTCATCTGAACTGTGTAGCTGAAAGCTCCTGCTCCTTATGAAAACATTTCTGGGTCTGTGTGAAATTCAGGAGACTTTTGGGTAAATGAAGAAGACATCTGAAGACACCAGGTTTAGAAACCTGGAGACAGTGAATTCTTTTCCCTCCTTAGGCAGGAGAATTGACTAGGCAACTTTGAGTTGGTTGCTCTCTCTCAGCTGAACCAGGGTTTTTGTGAGGAAAATAGGAGGAGGAAAGAGTAATATATATAATCACTGCCTTACATTATTTATAAAAATAATAAATATGGGATATAAATATGTAAGTATAAATCCTTTGTGTGTGGGTGTACAATACAACCTTTCCTTTAAGACATTCTGGACATCATACTATGTCAATTATTTACTGTGAAGCAGCTTCAGCATGATGCCAAGCTTATTTGCCAAATATCTCATGTATTCCCAAAAGCCATGCTGATGAATCAATAGGTGGCTTCCCCGTTCTCAGTATGTTATTCAGCTTGCATGAATAAATTACACCAAAGGGCAACACACTGCTGGAAATATTTTCTACTGGGCAACAATATCAGCAAAAGGAGGGGGAAAAATTCTGATATTTAAAGGTTCAGCTTTGAGAAAGTAGAAACTTCCCAAATTAGAAATTAGAAAATTATTTCCAGGATACAGATATAATTAAGAAAAAAAAATGATCCCACGCAAGTTAATTTGTTTTCCATTGAGTTTATTAAAGTTATGTTTTCATTGCATTTTCCTGCACTTCAGAAAAATAAACAATGAGCATTTGGCATGGAAAGAAAATGATATAAATTTGCCAATATATATACATAATAACTGTAATAGAATCACTGGTTAAAGATGTGTGTGTATTTGGAGGTGGGAGTTAAGAAGCATGCTAGTATGGAGGTGCTTCATACTGGAGGAGGAAGAGGAGGAAACATATTCCTGATTCCTGAGGGAATACAGTCAGTCTTGTGACATTTATGTAACACAGGTAATCAGCAATATAGAAAGCGCTTTATCCTATTCACAAATTTGTTCTGGTTCCTTGCTACTTACCAAGGTACTAAGCTGAGAATTAAATAGGGTTGTTGAGTGCATCAATCAGAACAAAACACAGAACACAATCCTGTGATCTTGTCAAATCATTTATGTTCCATACTAGCAGGCTTGCATTCCTATTGGTCCGGAATAGCCGGGCTGTGATTGGACAATATATAGCAATCCTGATTGGTTCGCATATGGATTGCCGCGATTGGGTAAAACCAAGCACGGCAAGCTCAAAAGTCTGTCATAGGTTGCCTAGCCGCAACCAGCTCTATAAAAAGAGCTGCTGCAGCTAGGATTCTCGTCTCAGTATCTGGTTGCCTAATAAAAAGCTGTTGTCACTACCACGAGTCTCGTCTCTCCTTGGGACCCACCGCCAAGACTTAACACTGGCGACGAGGATGGGATACTGAGACAACACTCTGACCAGCATGTGGCAGACAGCGCAAAGACGACCAGTGAAATGGCCAGCAGCACCGTGCCACCCGCACCATTCAATCCGGCCAGCGAGGACTACATTGATCGTTTCCAAATGTTCTTGGAATCAAACAACCTGAAAGACGCTACCGGCAGCAAGAAGCGAGTGGTCTTTCTGACACACTGCGGACCCGCTGTTTTTGAAATGGCCAAGGCACTCGCGAAGCCCGCAGATGTCAAGACAATGGATTGGGATACCCTAGCTCCCATCCTCTGGAACCACTACGCTCCAGCGGTGCCAACTCTCATCCGTAGGCATGACTTTTACCAGAGGAACCAGCGCGAGGGCGAGAATATCGGAGAGTTCGTAGCTGACCTGAGGGACCTAGGAGATTTGTGCGGATTCACCAATCTAGACAAGGCCATGCGTGACTGAGTCGTCCTTGGCCTGAAAGACCCAACACTCCAAAGCAGGTTGATGGCTAAGGGGAACATCTCCCTCGCCGATGCCGTAGCCGAAGCCACCGTAGCCGAAGCCACCCATAATGCAGCACGAATGTGGTGTTCAAACGGAACTGACCGCCAATCCACCAGTGAGACGACAACCACATCAGAAAAACACGCAGCATCCACCCACTACGGCGACATCGAATCCCCTTCTGACAGTGAAGAGGAAGAAATTCACAGACTTCAATTGGAATGCGAGCAGCGAGACTGGCGTGGTTGTAAGTCGGGATACCAATGTGCCGGCTGCGGAGGAAATCACCTGCGTTCCGAACGCAAGTTCTTGGATGCTGTTTGCCGTTTTTGTGAAAAACGAAGGCATATTGCCAAAGTATGCTGCAACAAATGAAATTTCAACCCCCGACTCAAGGGAAACAGCCTGAGAAGAAGAAATGGCACCTCTACCATAAACTGGGACCACCCAAATGACAGCTGATGGAGCCAGGACAGCCGACCCAAGAAATTCATAGATGCACCAAGAAGAGAAGAAACACACCAAACAGTCATCATCGGCCACGCTTCATCGATAGATGCACAGAAAATACATGTGGAGGTCACCATTGAGAATCAACCTTGCACCATGGAAGTAGACTCTGGATCCTCCCTCTCTATGGTCTCCTGGAAGACCATAAAACGACTAATTCCCAGCATACGCTGCCAAGAGCTAAGCGACCAGAAACTAATATTGAGAGACTATCAAGGTAACTGCATTCCGGTCACTGGCACTGGACATTTTAAAGTTTCCTTCAAAAACCACACCACCATCCTACCACTCACAATCATTGATAAAGACCGACCCAGCCTACTCGGGTTGCAATGGTTCGCACCGCTGGGAATTGAAATGGCAGTCATCAACCACACAGAAGATGAAGACTGGGAAGCAGCACTCGTTCGGGACTTCCAAGAGGTCTTCGATGACACCTTAGGCAAGTACAAGGGGTCCCCAATCTCCTTTAATTTTAGTCCTGACATTGCTCCCATCCGCCTCAAACCGCGCCGAGTGCCATTTGCACTCAAGCCTAAGATAGATGAGCAATTAAATAAGCTCATAGCGCAAGGTGTATTAGAACCTATCGACCATGCCTGATGGGAAACACCAATTGTCACCCCCATCAAGCCAGATGGTTCCCTGAGAATTTGTGGAGACTACAAGGCCACCCTCAACCATGCCCTGCAGCAAAGTGCCTACTGGTGCCAGTAGTCCAGCACCTCCTACACTCACTGGGAGGTGGCAGAATCTTTGCAAAGCTCAACCTGGCACAAGCCTATCAACAACTACCGGTCGATGCTGAAACTGCCGAAGCCCAAACAATCGTGACACATAGAGGGGCATTCAAATGTAACCAACTCCAATTTGGGGTCAGCATCGCACCGGGGTTTTTCCAAAGCCTAATGGAAAGATTGCTGCAGGGAATTAAAGGAGTCGTGCCCTATTTCGATGACGTTTTAGTAGCAGCCCCTACTAAAAACAATTGGAAAAATGACTGAGGGCAGTCCTACAGAAATTCAAAGACGCTGGCCTCAAGGTAAAAAAGGAGAAGTGCCAATTATGTACTGAAAGGGTTGAATTTCTTGGATACCACCTTGACAAACAAGGAATTCACCCTACTGACAAAAAATTAAAACTCATCAAAGACGCCCCCAGACCAAAAAACAAAATGGACCTCCAAGCTTTCTGTTAGGGATAACATTGTTTACCCTAACTGGTTTAGGTAAAATTATAACTAAGTAATCATAGTTTGTTAGTTAAAGTGTCTGCAGCTTTAAATATAGGGAATGTAATTAGGGGAGTGGTTGTGAAAGCACTTTAAAAGAAGCAAGACAACAGCTTGCTCTCTCTCTGGCTTTGATGATCCCTGATTACTGCTTGGAATCAAGACTGCATTGCTCGAACGGGAGAGAAACAAAGGACTGATTTGTAAGTAAACTGACATAGGATATTCTGCACGGACTTTGCTAACTGAATATCCCTGAATGGACTGACTAAATGATACATGACTATTGGACTGTTATTTTGACTATGCTATGAACTCATAATGGAATAAACTATATTTTTGATAGCACAAGCGTATCTGTTATTTTTACTGTATGTTAATAAACATACAAGTTTAGCTCACTCATTTATCTGTGTGCCTATCTGACTAACGCTGCACATTCTGTTTAGCTTGTCTCCCTAACCCTGGTTGGGGAACCCAGGCTTAACACTTTCCTTGGACTCATTAATTTCTATAACATTTTCCTACCCCAGAAAGCGATTGTCGCGAAACCCCTGCATAGACTCCTTGATAAAAAGGCTTCCTGGATATGGGGACGGCGAGAAGAGCACGCATTTCAACAAATAAAAAACCTTTTGACTTCAGACGCAGTCCTCATTCAATATAATGAAACACTAGCACTGACTGTTACTTGCGACGCATCACCCTTTGGGGTTGGCGCCATCCTGAGCCACAGGAACAGAAGCTCCCATTGCATTCTTTTCCAGAACCTTGTCCAAGCCAGACAGGAACTACAGCCAGCTGGACAAAGAAGCCCTCGCCATCGTTTCCTCAGAAAAGAGATTCCACGAATACATTTATGGTAGGACATTTTCCATTATTACCGACCATAAGCCCCTACTATATTCGTGGGTAACAAACCCACTCCACACAGCCTGTCACCTAGAATGACAAGATGGCCTGAATTTCTTGCCGCTTATAATTACCAATTGATACATTGCCTGGGCAAGACTATCTCGCATGCTGATGCGTTAAGCTGCTCCCCCTTGCCAGACTTGCAAGATGACCCAGCACCCACATTACCAATTTTGCAAATTGAAATGATACCCATGCCACCAGTAACCGCACAAGGCATCGCCCACGAAACTAGAAAGGACAAACGCTTGGCGCGAGTTCTCAGCTGGGTGGAGAGGGGAGGGCCAGAAAACGAGCCAAACGAACTTTTTAAACCATTTAAAAACCGGCAAACTGAACTCTTTTCACAAAGGGGTTGCGTGTTGTGGGGAGACCGGGTAGTAATACTGGAGAAACTACAGAAAAAAGTTTTAGATTTGCTGCATGACGGGCACCCTGGTATTGTACGTATGAAAGCCTGGCCAGGAGCTATGCTTGGTGGCCAGGCATGGATAAGCAAATTGAAATCTGGGTCGCTGCTTGTAACAGATGCCAAGAGACTCGCTCGGCTCCCCCAAAAGTCCCACCATTAGAATGGGAGACACCCAGAAGCCCTTGGTCGCGCATCCATATTGACTTCGCAGGGCCGACCAAGGGGCATACCTTCTTAATCACAGTTGACGCTTATTTGAATTGGCTCAAAGTGAGCAAAATGAAGACAACCACCATGGAAGCTGTCATCAAGAAATTAAATAGACTTTTTGCCACGCATGGTCTGCCAGATGTGATAGTATCTGGCAATGGCCCACAATTTACCACTTTGGCTTTTGAACAATACTTGGCAGACTGCAGTATCCGACATGCATTGACATCGCCAGCTCACCCGGCGGCGAATGGTAGAGTTGAACGCATAGTTCAATTTACAAAAAAAAACTCTTCAAAAAATGGAACATGGCAATATCCACGAGAAAGTCACCAAGATGCTTCTCCTACAATACATCACACCGAACACCACTACCAACAAGAACCCAGCAGAACTGCTAATGGGCAGAAGACTCAGGTCACCTCTGGACCGCCTGCACCCTGCTTACACCCCAGAAAAACCTCTTGGCTCCAGC
Organism: Hydrophis major; assembly: GCA_033807585.1. Classification (NCBI taxonomy): domain Eukaryota; kingdom Metazoa; phylum Chordata; class Lepidosauria; order Squamata; family Elapidae; genus Hydrophis; species Hydrophis major. Next base: position 131,775,552 of record CM066329.1, on the reverse strand, counting down.
AGCAAGCACCGCGCCTTCAAGGTAGGAGACACTGTTTTTGCCAAAAACTTTATGGGGGACCCACTTTGGCTCCCTGCAAAAATCACCCAAATCACAGGCCCCCGCTCCTACCGACTCGAGACCACCGATGGGAGGTCATGGAAATGTCATATTGACCAGCTAAGATCCAGGCTGGCCACTTCCCCCTTCATAGATTCTAACCAAGAAATCAGAGGGGGGGGGGGAAACCTCAAGTTCAGAAAAAGAACTGACACCTGTACAAGCAGAACACTCCCCACACACATTAAATAAAAACCAACAATACTTACCAGCCAGAAGGGATTCATGGCAGATGGGTACTTCGCCTGGAAGCAGCAGCTGGACAAGCTCTACCAGCCCAGAGAACCCAGAGCAACAGAGCAAACGACTCAACCAACCCAGAATCACCAGGTGAGAGTCGCAGCTATCGGACCGGCTCACCTTCCAGGCAGTTCCATCGAGTAGCTTGAGAGTGACACGGAGCCCGTCTGAACCTAATGGCGAACAGAGACATTGTGAACTGTGCAAGTCTAGTAGGCAGGTACGAAGACCCGCCTACTTGCGTGACTACATTACCCCACCCCTTGGAGGGAACCAAGAGGGGAGGGGTGTTCCATACTAGCAGGCTTATAGGCCTGCATTCCTATTGGTCCAGAATAGCCGGGCCGTGATTGGACGATATATAGCAATCCTGATTGGTTCGCATATGGGTTGCCGCGATTGGGTAAAACCAAGCGCGGCAAGCTCAAAAGTCTGTCATAGGCTGCCTAGCCACAGCCAGCTCTATAAAAAGAGCTGCCACAGCTAGGATTCTCATCTCAGTATCTGGTTGCCTAATAAAGAGCTGTTGTCACTACCACGAGTCTCGTCTCTCCTTGGGACCCACTGCCCAGACTTAACAATTTATAACAGGGTTGCAGGAAAAAGTAATCGGAATGTTATAACAGATCTCTGGTTGATTTGCAGTAGATGAGCAAGTAGTCTACCTTCAAATTCTTAAGGGATAGCAATGACAGAGAGACTTTCTCGAATTTGAAATTTATTGCTAAATTAAAGAGAACTTTAAATAAATAGAAGTAGGTTTCAATATGGAAGGACTGTGAACTCCACACACACTTTTTTCCCCTTTGGTGCCTTTGAATCAGCGTTGACTGCTGGTGATTGCTTAGACAAATCCCTGCAGTTTTCTTGGCAAGATTTCAGAAGTAATTTGTCTTTGTTTGCTTCCTAAGGCTGGCAGGGAATGGCTGACCCAAGTCACCCAATAGGCTTCATGCCTAAGGTAGGACTAGAACTCATGGTATCCTGGTTTCTAGCCTGTTACCTTAACCATTAAACCAAACTGCTCACTTCTAGTACTCAAAAATGTATTTGTGATTTAGATTCCTTAATTTTAAGTATACATATTTTTGCAAGGATCTTGAAATGCCAATAAAAAGGAATAATAAAATAAATAACTACTTCCACAAACTAAAGCCTGCCAACTGCTGTGGTAGGAAATTCAATTTTCTTTCATATTTGGCTTTTAATCCTCTAAATATTTGGGTTGTAACACAATTAGCCTTCAAAACTCTGTAAGATATGTATCCAGATGTGGTCCTGACATGTTAATAGATAGTAGTGATGGGGAGAATATATAAGTACATCTAAATAGTCATCCCATGTTTTTCTTCAATTTTTTTCCATCTTTTTTCTGTCCACAAAAATTTATGAAGAAAGGAAGATACAGTACATATACACCATCTATTGATTCTCCTTGGGAAGCACACTGTGCCTTAGTTCCCCTTTGCCAAAGAATAAATTAAGACTTCGTTGCTTCTTTGAAACCTACGATAGACCAGGTCATGATATTCTTCACAGTGGTGGGATTAATTTTTTTTTTACTACCGGTTCTGTGGGCATGGCTTGGTTGGGGGGTGGTGGTGGCTTGGTGGGCGTGGCTTGGTGGGTGTGGCAGGGGAAGGTTACTGCAAAATCCTCATCCCCTCCCCATCCCACTAACCTGCTTTCCAGCTCTGTTCTCCTGTGCAGGGCAACAAAAGAAGACCCAGTCGATCAGCTGGGACTCAGGAGGCAGAGAATAGATGGGGGTGTGGCCAGTCAGAGGTGGTAATTGCAGGTTGTCAGAACTACTCAAAATTTCCACTACTGGTTCTCCAGAACTGGTCAGAACCTGCTGAATATCACCTCTGATTCTTCAGTGAAAAACTAATACAATATTGTCTACACTATCCGGTGTAGATTTCCTGAACTTCCTGGATATTTACTAATACCAGATTTCTACTCCAGGAAATTCCACATGGGTTCTTCAAATCATTGCAGAAGAAGCTGAGCACTTCTATGATCTTCTATTGTTGACTGTGCCCAGTAATTAAGCCATTTTATTTTTGAATTAACTGCAGTGTAACTTGAATTGCACAAGCCAAATGTTCCTTTTTCAAGATTGAAGTTCTGCAAGACCTGAGGACCAGCTGTTTTCTTACTGTAGAGACTTGTCTGGCCCTACCATGTGGTCTCTAGAATTTTGTGAACCACTGTGAGCTTCTTTTAGATTATCTTCTAATCATCTCTTAAAGGCTTCCAAGTGTGTGACCATCAGAACATCTCCTTGCAAAAAAGTTCCCTATTTTAGCTATTTTTTGGCATGAAGATCTATTCCACTGTATGTTCTGAATCTTCTCATCTCTCACTTTTGCTAGATGGTCCATATTCTTGTTTTATGAGGACCATACCTCATATATAAGGAAGGAATATCATTGGGCTCATGCTGTGATTATCACATTCAACTTTCCATCCCAATTGTGTCCCTTTTGTCACTTGCTTGTAATTTCTCTCCCGCAGGAGCATTCCTCGTTCCTTATTTCATTATGTTGGCTATATGTGGGATACCCATTTTCTTCATGGAGCTATCATTAGGCCAGTTCTCAAGCCTGGGGCCTCTTGCTGTTTGGAAGATAAGCCCACTCTTCAAAGGTCTGTGTGAAATACTAATCTAGTTTTGTCATGGTGCCTGCCTTCACTTCTTTTGCAGACGAAATTCTTATGGTTGACAGTGGAACAGGTTAGTCCTCACGCATTGTAGAGATGAAAGTACAGCCTTCCTTATCTCAATATGTGAGAGCAGTAATTTACTACTGGAAGTATACTTTCATTACTGTGAAAGTGAAAAAAAACATTTGGGAAGAGAATTTTCTCTCCCAAAGTTTTAGAAGCAAGACTGTCTAGGTGGACTAACACTTGGCAGATTGAATATAGATAGATATTGACACATTTCAAAATTAACTCACTATAAATTATGTTAGAACAGTGGTATAGAATTAATAAATTCCAAATGTGTTAAGAATGAATGAAACTATTCAAATTTCCAGCCATTTTTCAGCTTTACTAGTTAAGAAATCTGGGAATTATAATTTCAACACATCTATAGGATTTTAACTTAGATAACTTGGATATCCTAGGATATCCTGACTAATGTAGGATTTTGAAAAAAGGGCTAAATTTAATGCATGATCCAATGCAGTTAAAGCAATAGAAGAAAACAGCAAGACTATTGGTGTTAGAAAAAGGTGGCTAGAAAAAGGTGGCTAGAAAAAGGTGGCTAGAAAAAGGTGGCTAGAAAACGCTAGCAATCTCAACTGAGCTCATTGACTGCATTTATATCAATAGCATTTAGATGTCTATGGAGATTTTCAGTTATCCAGGTCATGATTGTCCCAAAGGTGCTTTTTAAATGGACAACTGGACTTTCTGGTTTGTTTTTGGTTTTTTTGAAGATATTTTGCTTCTCATCCAAGAAGCTTCTTCTGTTCTGACTGGATGGTGTGGAATCCGAGTATAAATTCTTCCATTTCCCACCATCCAGTCAGAGCTGAAGAAGCTTCTTAGATGAGAAGTAAAACACCTTCAAAGAAAAACCAGACAGTCCAATTGTCTCTTGAAAAAGTACCTTTGGGACAATAGCATTTAGGCTTATATACTGCCCCATAGTGCTTTCCAGCACTCTCTGGGTAGTTTACAATGTCAGCATTATTTGCAAATTGCCCTCAACAATCTGGGTCCTCATTTTGCCAACCTTGAAAGGATGGAAGGCTGAGTCAGGAAACCTTGAGCTCCATCAGGATCAAACTCTAGGTTGTGGGCAGAGTTGCCTGCAACAAAGCACTGAATCATTATGCCATCAGGGCTTCATGTAGCTGCATCATGAACGTTGCAGTAAACAACTATCAACTGTGGGGGTTGCTTGTGTTTTGTTGCCACTATATATCATTTCTGCTCTTCTTTAGGTATTGGTATGGCCACAATCCTGATTGTTTCCTTGGTGGCCATTTACTATAACATGATCATTGCCTATGTTCTCTTCTACCTCTTTGCCTCGTTGACCAACAACTTGCCTTGGCAGTACTGCGGCAACTGGTGGAACACAGACCTGTGCCTGGACCACCATGTCATGCACACAGGGAACAGTGCTGCCCCTTTCAACACTTCTAACACTGTCAGTCCGAGTGAGGAATATTGGAGGTAAGTAGCTTAGACAAGAAAAGGGTGGGAAGGAAGGTAACCCATGGTGATAAGTTTGCTTTCTTCAGTCTAAGAGCTCTCTAGATATTCCTCAACACTCTTAAGCATGGTCAGAGGTTAGTAATGATAGTGCTTAAAAGTTTGTGAATTAGTTTGAATGTTCAATATTTCTGCATAAATATAACCTAAAATATGATAAGTAGATTTGGGTTTTTCCTCAGTAAATGCACAGACAAAATGAGTTTTTGACTCATTTATTTAATTGGGTTCTCTCTATCTAGTGTTAGGATTTATGTGACAAACAGGTCTCCTTTTAGGTCATATTTATGCAGAAATATTGAAAATTGTTCATAAACTTTTAAGTGCCAAAGTATGAGAGTTGTAGTTGAGGGGCAAATAATTGAGGGCAAATAATTTAGGACATTTCCTATCCAAATCTTCACAAATGGTTCATGATATGGATGTGACATTTGCTGTGAAATATATGAATCTATCCATATTATTATATGCGTAAGATAGGTCTTGCTTTCGTTTTCTAACTGCATAATATTTTAGTGAGAATTATGAAAATGAGACTCTATAGCAATCCATATAAGGTTAAAACAGCCAAAGAGGAGGGACTTAGTTCATCTTCATCAATCTATGTGGAGGCATTGTTCACTTTGTTCAAAATAAACTATTTTGTTACTAGGACTGGAAATTATTAAAGACCTTATTGACAAAGGCACCTTAAGCAGAGTGTATGCTGAACACCATGCAAATTAATGTAACGTGAAAAATAGCTTTTGTGTGTTGCGTTGTGTGTAGCTACCACATACATAAATGTTTTTTATCATGACACATGCACTCATCACCAATTTATTATTTGAAATAATACATATGCAAAAAATGAACCGTATAAAGCATTTCTTAATTCGTGGTAATATTGCAAATTGTTTAGACAAGGAAGTCTCTATTCAAGAAAAAGCCACCAAATCTCAAGCTAAAAAGAAGCCTTCATTTAATTGGATGTATTTAATCAGATTAAATACATCTGATTTAACAACCATTTAATTATTGCTTCCCTGCATGGTGCACACATATGTATGGGGAAAATATATACACACATATAGTACTGTCATATAAAGCCATCTCCACACAATGTTATGCTTTTTGCTAGTTGGAAAGGCTTTTCAGGTTGATCTACTTTGTCACCTCATCATGAATAATTGCAGGAGGAAATTCCACCCACTAAAGTTTTTCTATCTTTTTTTTAAGCCGATATGTCCTCCACATCCAAGGGAGCTCAGGCATTGGAGATCCTGGGAGGATTCGCTGGAATCTCTGCCTCTGCCTCCTGCTAGCTTGGGTGATCGTATATCTTTGCATCTTAAAGGGAGTCAAATCTTCTGGCAAGGTAAAGTATAAATTAGCAGAAGGCACCTGTCTGTTTTTCTTCCCCACCCTCAAATTACAAAATAATTTTATCTGACTTTTTGTAGATGTTATAATTGTAGTAGGAATTGGAAAACATGTTTTTTCTATATTTTAGGACAGGGGTGAGCATCTTTAACGTTATTTTTCCCATGGGGTCAACTCCCTCCTCCATGAATTATTAGATCATTTTATTTATTTTATTTATTTATTTGATTTGATTTGTCAATCACTTACAAAATAGGTATAAGTATAAACATGAGTAAGAATACAGGAAATAGGTACAAATAAATAGGGAAAATAGGACACAATGGCGCACTTATGCACGCCCCTTACAGACCTCTTAGGAATGGGGTGAGGTCAATAGTGGATAGTTTGAGGTTAAAGAAGTGGGGGTTAGAGGATGTAACAACAGAGTCAGGTGGTACATTCCAGGCATTGGCCACTCTTTTGCTGAAGTCGTACTTTCAGTAATCAAGTTTGGAGTTTGTACATTGAGTTTGTATCTGTTGTGTGCTCTTGTATTGTTGTGGTTGAAGCTGAAGTAGTTATTGACTGGTAGGACATTGTAGCAGATAATTTTGTGCACTACACTTAAGTTCTGAGCTAAGAAATGAATTTTACATTTCTTCTATGCCAAACTCACTCCTGATTCTTTCAGCTTTTCTTTATTTCAGCAGTATAATTTAATGGACTGATAGAAAATGTAATACTCTAGCATCACCTATAGGTTCTGAGCATTTTCGCGAAAGATCACAAATCTAAAAATGCTGTCATAATGCTCTGCAAGTGGATAGTACTAGATCAAACACAGGAAGAAAGATTTTACTTGATTATTAAATAAGATATTTTGATAGTTAAAAGTATTTGATAATAGATATAATGAGCAGACCCACTAGAGTTTTTCAAACATAGAATGACACATTCTGTTTCTGGATTTTTTGTATGTGTTATGCAGGTTGTTGAAGGGCTTTATGGCTTTTGCCATTTCTCTTATTTCAATTTATGGATCCTTCATTATTGTTCATGGAATCACGATAACCATTTTGCACATGGCAGTAAGGTAAATTTATGGAAGATTACAAGAGTTATAGGGTTGTCTAAAAAGAAACATCTTTTTAGAACTGCTACAAATAAATGCCTCTGTTTTCTTGTAGGTTGTTTATTTCACTGCCACATTTCCTTACCTCATTCTGATCATGCTCCTGATTCGGGGGGTGACACTTGAGGGGGCCTGGTTAGGAATCAAGTTCTATCTCACACCCCAGTTTGACCTGCTACTATCTCCCAAGGTGAGCTCTGTGTCAATATTATTATATAAAAGAGTTTATTTATGTATGTCTTTTGACTATCTCATGTTTTGAGCGATCTTAGAAACTAAGGAGAGTTCTTGGCTGGGACTTTGGGTAAACTCCAGATTTTTGGGTAAACTGGAAACTTCAAAAGAAATCCTTTAAAAAGGCAGTGGCATTTCTGTAACCCTGCCAAGAAAACTGCAATAACCAGAAACTGATCAAGGTATTGTTAACATTATTTAACATTCTCTGTTTAAGGACTAGAAGTTTATATATGAACCTGAAATGTATTTGAGTGGGCCTGTCTATGCATACTGTAGTTCATTATTGCACAAAAGAGAAAGTATGAATAAGTTTTCATATTTCTCTACTATTTGTTAAGTAGCATTTTCTTTGATTCCCTTATATGATGAGCACTTACGGCAAGGAAGATATAAAATATATTTAAAAGCAATTTCAGGTACTGATGGATGACAGTAATTTGGCAACATTTTTCTTTAGAATTTCATCATTATAAAAGCTATGACTGAAAAAAAATGTGCCAGGAAAAACCACTCTTTCTAGTGAGTGTTGTGAATGAATAAATATCAAATAAAGTTATCTTGAGCTTGAAGTCAAGTGCAGGGTTCTGGCCCTGCACTTCTGATTGGCTGTTAAATGGCAAGATCAGATTGGTCCGTTCAGGAGAATCTGATTGGCCATTAACAGGCCGTGCTCATTGGTTAATGGAGCTAGCGCTCCTTGGTTGCTATTGGTTGAATAGTTAATAAGTTGCCTATATAAGGAAGGCTATAGCCTCCATCCAGTTGGAGCTGTCACACCATGTAAATAAAGAGTTTGAAGTTCACTGTTTCTCCTGGCTCGTCTCCATTATTCGCACCCATGCTCCATACTTAACACTGGCGACGAGGATGGGATGTGGAGACGTCAGAGCTGACTAAAACAACGAAGAAGACAACTGAGCACGTGGTTGAAATGCACAACGGCGGAACCATGTCCAGCAGCATAGTACCACCCGCTCCGTTCGACCCAGCGCAAGAGGACTGGGAGTCCTACATGGACCAAATGTTCATGGAAACAAATGTTCTTGGAAACAAATAATCTGAAGGATGCCACAACCAGGAAGAAACGGGCGGTATTCCTGACGCACTGCGGGCCGACCGTATTCAAGATGGCCAAGGAGCTAGCAAAACCGGCTGAAGTGAAGGCTATGGACTGGGACGTCCTCGAACCGCTACTAAGGGCCCACTATGCACCGACCATTCCAACGCTTGTAAGACGACAGGAGTTCTATCAAAGAAACCAGTGGAAAGGAGAGAGCGTTGCTGACTTCGTTGCGGACCTCTGAAACTTGGGAGGCCTCTGCGATTTCACCAACCTAGAAGAGGCTTTGAGAGACCGAGTAGTTCTAGGATTAGATACGCTCAATGTGCAGAGCAAAATAATGGCAAAGGGCGACATTAGCCTTGCCGATGCCATTGCTGAGGCTACGGCAGCGGAAGCGACCAAAAAGTTGGCTGCCCAACTGCGCCGAAATCACACTCCGACACACCAACCAGCCTGCGAACTCTCACCTAAGTCAGAAGGACAGCTTCCGACGGCTCACCATGAGGACCTCTCTTCGTCGTCAGACAGTGACGAAGAAGAGGTCCATTGACTGCGGTCTGATTGGGACCGTTACCCGAAGTCCCAGCAACCATGCGCTGGCTGCAGGGCCAACCATAACCGGGCCGACTGCAAATTCCGCGATGCGCTCTGCCATGAGTGCGGAAAACGAGGCCATATTGGACAGGTCTGTAGAAGTCTCCTAGGACCCAGCCAGACCTCAAAAGGGGCCAACTATCACCAATCGACAGGAAACCATCCTGTAAGGCGAGAACCAGTAAACCATCCTACAGAAACCGACCCATGAATCGCCTAACGAGGCGAGAAGAGGCTCACCAAACTATCACTATCGGTCACGCCTCTTCATTAGATGCCAAGAAAATCCAAGTTAAAGTGGCCATCGAAAATTGGCCTTGCCAAATGGAAGTCGACTCAGGATTGTTTCTTTCGATGGTTTCCTGGAAGACCCTCAAGCAACTCATCACTACTATCCGGCGCCAAGACCTTCAATTCCAAAGACTCGTACTAAAAGATTACCAGGGGAACCGGATTCCAGTTGTAGGATCCAGTCGAGTCCAGGTTTTGTTCAAAAACCGCACAGCATACTTACCCCTGACGGTGATTGACAAGGACCAGCCTAGCCTGTTAGGCCCTCAGTGGTTCGCACCACTCAGCATTGAAGTGGCGGGCATTAACCGAATTGACGGCAGTGACTGGGAGGAGGACCTCCCCCACAAATTCCAGGACATCTTCGCGGAAAAGCTAGGCAAGTACAAGGGGACCCCGATATCCTTTAGCCTTAATCCCAAAATAGCTCCCATCCGCCTTAAGCCTTGTCGAGTTCTGTTCACACTAAAGCTGAAAATCGATGAACAGTTCGATAAGTTGATAGCCCAGGGAATGTTAAAGCCAACCGATAACTCTCCTTGGGAGACCCCAATCGTGACACCAATTAAGCCGGATGGCTCAATCAGAATTTGTGGGGACTACCAAGCCACCCTGAACCACGCCCTGCAGCAAAACCCATATCCGATGCCGGTGGTGCAACACCTCCTCCATTCCCTGGGGGTGGAAAAGTCTTCGCTAAACTCGACTTAGCTCAGGCTTATCAGCAACTGCCAGTTGATGAAAAAACGGCACAGGCACAGACAATCGTGACGTACGCGGCTCCAATTCGGAGTGAGTTTAGCCCCGGGGATCTTTCAGAGCCTAATGGAAAGACTCTTACAAGGAATTAAAGGCATTGTCCCTTACTTTGACGATGTGCTAATTGCTGCCCCCACTCCAAAAATTTTAAGGGATTGTCTAAGACTAGTTCTCCAAAAATTCCAAGAAGCAGGCCTTAAGTTGAAGAAAAATAAGTGTAAGCTGTGTACAGATCGTGTCGAATTTTTAGGGTACTTAATTGACAGTCAGGGTATTCACCCTACAGATAGCAAATTGAGAGCAATAAAAAATGCTCCCAGACCCCGGAATAAGGCCGATCTCCAGGCATTTCTAGGCTTCATCAATTTTTATAATGTATTCTTACCGCACAAGGCGACTGTCACTGAACCTTTACATCGCCTACTGGACAAAAAAGCAAATTGGGTATGGGGTCATAGAGAAGAGCAGGCATTCCGTAATGTAAAAAAACTATTGACTTCTGACGCTGTACTAATGCAGTACAATAAAACTTTACCCTTAAATATCACGTGTGATGCATCGCCTTTCGGAGTGGGCGCCATTTTGAGCCATGTATTGCCAAATGGTAGCGAAGCCCCTGTTGCCTATTTTTCAAAGACACTTTTGAAAACTGAGCGAAATTATAGCCAGATTGATAAAGAAGCCCTTGCAATTGTATCAGCTGTCAAAAGATTTCATGAGTACGTGTACGGCTGGGCTTTTACTATAGTGACTGACCACAAACCTTTGCTAGGGATAATCGCTGGGGATAAACTGACCCCCTATATATTATTTCCCAGGATGACTCGTTGGTTGGAATTCTTGACTGCTTATAATAATCAACTGCAATACCGGCCCGGAAAAGCTATTCCCCATGCCGACGCATTGAGCCGTGCACCGCTTCCAGAGACTATCAACGATCCTGCACCAACAATGACAACGTTGCAGATCGAGACACTTCGTACGCCGCCATTAACTGCCCGTGATATCGCGAGAGAAACAAAACGCGACCCCACCTTGGCATGAGTCCTCATGTGGGTGAAATGCGGATGACCATTGGACCAAGTGTCAGATGACTTCGCACCATTGACTTCGCTGTGGGTAGAAGCGACTGTAGTCCGTGTAACCGGCCCAAGATCATACCTTGTACAATGCCCTGACGATAGACTTTGGAAGCGCCATATCGATCAACTACGATCAAGGCTGCAGTCAGGCAATTCCAAGCTCCCTAATAACCAAACTGAAGTGGGGGGGGGGAGATTCAGAGGAAGACGAACCTCTACTAGAGGAAAACATTTTTGAAGGAAACGATAGCGGAACAGAAACGCGAGAACAGGAACCAGGGATGGGAGTGAGTTCACCTCAGGGTATTGCCGAAGAGTTTGGTGACAACGAAAACGCGAACTCTGAACCAGAGGCACCCCTTTCGCCAAACAACATCCTACCTCAACAAGAGTGCAGCCAAATGCCGGGCACACTGCGAAAATCAAAAAGACTAACAAAACAACCGTCCTACCTCAAGGACTACGTGACCGCGCCCCATAAGCAGAAGCCGGGGGGAAGGGGTGTTGTGAATGAATAAATATCAAATAAAGTTATCTTGAGCTTGAAGTCAAGTGCAGGGTTCTGGCCCTGCACTTCTGATTGGCTGTTAAATGGCAAGATCAGATTGGTCCGTTCAGGAGAATCTGATTGGCCATTAACGGGCCGTTCTCATTGGTTAATGGAGCTAGCGCTCCTAGGTTGCTATTGGTTGAATAGTTAATGTTGCCTATATAAGGAAGGCTATAGCCTCCATCCAGTTTGAGCTGTCACACCATGTAAATAAAGAGTTTGAAGTTCACTGTTTCCACCGGCTCGTCTCCATTATTCACACCCATGCTCCATATTAACAGTGAGCACCATAGTTTCCCTTCACAGAGAATTCAAATGCATCCTTTTCAAACTATCTTTATATTCATTGTGTTGAAAAAGACAGCTTGTATACAGTTGTGGGTAAAAGCTTTAGGAACTGATACTGGTTGCTTGCTGGCTTATTGAAATTATTTAACTTCTTGTTTTCCATTTCCAATGTAGGTGTGGATTGAAGCAGCTTTGCAGATCTTTTACTCTCTTGGGGTAGGATTTGGGGGACTTCTCACCTTTGCATCATATAATACCTTCCACCAAAATATTTACAGGTATATATTTTCAATTTATATGTAATAGAGATGGAGCATATTTAAAGCAAATTATTGTTTTGTGTATTTTAAACAGAATCATGGATGGGATGTCAGAGGAGAGAAAAGAGAATTATGGATATACAGCTAAACTTATAAAAGGGAAGGGAAGGAGAGCAGAGGGGAGGAGAGGAGAGGTAAGGAAAGGAAAGGCTAATTGAGTTGGAAGATATCTTTCATTGTGTCTGGTTGTCTGGCAATGGTAGGAACTTTAACAATGCCTTTATTGAGCTGATGTCAGGCTGTTGCTGGTATGCTTTTTGTACAGTATATTGGCTTTTAACTTAAATTGGACTGGTTTTTTTAAAAAACTTTTGCAAAATGCCTAGAGTTGCTTAGATAAGATTGACAATCATATAAATCAAAGAAATTATTATTGTTATTATTATTATGATTTGTCGCATAGTCAGTCAGGTGTTTAGATTGGATCCAACATTTTTATCCATCTATATGTCTGTCATGATTGCTTTGTCCCTACTAATTTTCAAATTAGTGAGAATTCTTATATCCATTGTTTTTTCTTCCTGAAATATCTACCAATGTTGCATATCCTAAGATCTCTACATTTCCATATGCCAGGGCACATTGTCTTTCTTATTTCAGTTCTACAAGTCGGCATAACATTGCTTTCCCCAGAAGACAGTGTGAGCAGTAGGCATATATGTATATACAGATGCCATTTTAATACATATATGTATTTACAGATGCCATGTATCTCACCAGTAGTCCTATTAGATAGGGCCGATAGCAGGTAGAGTTCAACATCTGAAGAGTTCTACACTCTACCTTTGCATTAATAGCAAGTAAGCATACCAGCCTGTTTATTATCAAGAGCCATGGTTGGAATGCAGTACTGCAGGCTGATTCTGCTGACTGACAACTGCCAGCAGTTTGAATCTCAATGGCTCAAGGTTGACTCAGCCTTCCATCCTTCCGAGGGTGGTAAAATGAGGACCCAGATTGTTGGGGGCAATACGTTGACTCTGTAAACCACTTACAGAGGGATGTAAAACACTGTGAAGCAATATATAAATCTAAGTGCTATTGCTATCTTATATCTCCTTAGATATTCTGCAATGTCTGAGATCAGATTATTAAGGTCCTATTTTGTTGTTGTTCTGTAGGGATACATTTATAGTCACTGTGGGGAATGCTGTTACCAGCATTTTGGCTGGCTTTGCCATTTTTTCTGTTTTGGGATACATGTCCCAAGAACTTGATGTTCCTGTTCAGGAAGTGGCCAAAGCAGGTAAAACCTAAAAATTTCTTCTATCTTTTGCACAAGTATATATATGCAGGTTAGAATGTCTGTTAGACTGCCAGAGAATTTGCACTGCAATGACAGAGGAAATAATTATTCAACTGAGTGCCAAATTCTAGATAAAAAGAAGAAGAGTCAAGCAGGTATATTTAAATATAAAATGTAAAGAAATTCAGAAAAAAAAATTGACTGGAAAGGACAAGAGATTTAAGAAAACTAGAATCAAAAGAAACTTTTACACAACATTGGATACAGTAAGAAGCAAGATCTAATGGTAAAGTAGATATGAGGAAGAAAGGGTACAAACACAAGAAGAACTATAGAAGGAGGACTCCCAGATCACTGATATGTTAAAAACTATGAATACTGGGATAAAGCCAGACCTTTTGGAAAAGAGAAATTAAATTAATTTCTTTATTATATTATATGCTATCTTTCATTCAGAAGATTAAGGAGATGCATATAGCACTTTCTCCTCCTATTTTTACCCACCAGAACGCCCTGGTGAAATAGGTTGGCTGAGAGAAAGGTGAACGTCCATGGTTGAGCATAGGTTAGAATTGAAGCTTACCCATATCCACCCAACTGCTTCATGGTACTATCCTCCCATCCTGGGACTAGTAGGGAATAGTGGCACCCTAAATCTTGCTGCCTTCACAAAGTGCACCCTCCATTTGGCTAAAGTTTAATATTTTGGACACATAATTTTTAAAGATGTTGATGCTTGGAAAGATTAAAGGCAATAGAATAGACAGGTTAACAGAAAACAAAGAAGAACTGTACATAATGAATAGTCTCTCCAACTAATCATAAAACCCATAGACTGAGAAGAGATTACTTTTCTTCTCTGTGCATCATTCTATGATAAAATGTACTAGAGAATTGTGATAAAAGGTTTTAAATCTCATTAGCATTGTAATCCAGAACTTGACTATCACTAACTGCATTTGTATTTTTGCCAAGAAAAATGTACATTGCATCCAGCAGGTGTTAGCATTAGCTGATAAACGTACAGCCAAATTAAGTGGAAATTGTGAAATATATTTCCTGATTGATCACGTGTGAGCTGTAATTTTTTATCCATATGAATTTCAGAAGAGATCCAGTCCCACCCTATTCATATTACCGAGAGGGCAACTGAAAGCATTCGGCTACCAACTATGAAACAAAGCTAGTTTGGTATAGCGGTTAAGGCAGTGAGCTAGAAACTAAGACTTATACTCCTACTTTAGGCACAAAACCAGCTGCATGACTTTGGGGCATTCGCTCTCTTTCAGTCCTAGAAAGCAGGCAAATATTGCCAAGGAAAATGAAGCTTGTGTGACAATGTGAGCAAGCTGACTCAGTAAGAACTGCAACCTCATTTGTTCAGTGGCTCAATTTTTATGCTCCCAAAATGCAGCCCTGATGATGTCTCCTTGATTGCATTCATAATTCTTCTCATTCTTGGCCCATTCTAGGTCCAGGGTTGGCTTTTGTAGTGTATCCGCAAGCCATGACAATGCTTCCTCTTTCTCCTTTCTGGTCTTTCCTCTTTTTCTTCATGCTGTTGACTCTTGGCTTGGACAGTCAGGTAAGGGCAAAGGCTGTTGAGAGGAAAGGCTTTAACCATGGACCTTCAAATGAATGGACTTTACAGTTGACGAGATCGCTTTTGTGTTCAGTTTGCCTTTCTAGAGACCATTGTTACTGCAGTGACAGATGAGTTCCCATATTACCTGCGGCCGAAGAAGGCTTTTTTCTCAGGCATCATTTGTGTTGCGATGTTTTTAATGGGGCTCATCCTCACAACAGAGGTAAGCAAAGTAGATTGGAAGAGATTGCAATAGCTGGGGTTTAACATAATAATCTAGGGCATAGTTACAAGTAAAACCTGTACTGTATTAGGATAAAGGAACAAAAGGACAAGGAATGAAAGGTTTGCACACATTATCTAGTAAACTATGCGACATGAGTACAAGAGAAGATAATCAAAGCAGAAGATGTGGCTTATCTATCTACCCAACTGATTGGCTAATTTCTATTAACAGTTAATTGCAGCTACTTAATCCCCAACATTCAAAATCTGAGCAGGGTCTTATCAGTTTCTTTGGAATTTCAGCTAAAATAAAAATATAAATCCTGGCATTTGTTCCTTTTCTGAATGTTTAGCTAATGAAACCTAGCCTATAGCTATGATATTTTGTCCCAAACAACTTTATTCAGAAACAAAGATAATATTCCATTTAATATGTTTTTAAATATAGCTCTAACAAAATGGAGTTGGGCAGCTTTTGCTTTCAAATAAATAAATAAATAAGTGTGGGTTCCTTGGTGCTCTTTGAGCTTCGCTGTTTTCTTGCCCTGATGATGTTACCTAGTTGGGTGATGAAATGTCTGCAAGAAAACAGCCAAGAGACCCACAGTTTGATCCAGAGCTATAAATATACTCTTCTATTGATAATAATATAATATAATATAATATAATATAATATAATATAATATAATATAATATAATATAATATAATATAATATAACATAACATAACATAACATAACATAACATAACATAACATAACATAACATAACATAACATAACATAACATAACATAATATAATATAATATAATATAATATAATATAATATAATATAATATAATATATGTATATATATATATATATGTATATATATGGATCTTTGGTTATTCGGGTTTTCTCCCACGTAAGATTGGAAGTATCTAGGCAACATTTCAATGAAGTCTCATTCATCATCTTCAGGCTTGGTCTTCAGCTTTTGGTGATCCAAAAGAACTACAGCCCCATGCTGAAACAGCAGCTTCTCATGTACAAAACTCATACCATTTCTTGGAAATGATCAAAGATCTACACGTGGAGCAAGAAGATCTGCTTGTAAGTTTTGACGTGGTTTCACTATTCACTCAAGTCCCGATAAAAGAGACCCTTGAAATCATCAAAAATAAATACCAACCAGCTAAACACCTCATGGAACTAACAGAACACTGCTTAACCAACACATATTTCATATACAAAGGACAAAGATACAAACAAATTGAAGGAGCCCCCATGGGATCACCACTGTCACTTGTCTTTGCAAACCTGTTCATGGAAGAATTCGAATCCAGAGCCCTGGCCAATGCCATCCTCAAACCCAAACTATGGTTAAGATATATCGATGACACATTCATGATTTGGCCCCATGGACAAGAAAACCTAAACAATTTCCTAACACACCTAAACAGCGCACACCCCAAAATCAAGTTCACCATGGAAACAGAAACAAACAAACAACTACCATTCCTAGATGTACTAATCTGCAAAAAAACAGATGGCACACTAGGACACACCATATACCAGAAGAAAACACACACCAACCACTACCTCAATGCCCAATCCCACCACCACCCAGCACAGATAAACTCCGTGGCTAAAACACTAATTACTAGAACCAAACGCCTGGCAGACAAGACACACATTAAGACTGAACTATGCACCCTGACTAAAATATTGACAGCCAACAGCTTCCACAAAAGCAAAATCACCAACTTGATCCACAAAAAAACACTGAGACATAATAGAGACCCAGAAGATGAACAGACCCATGGAACAGCTGTCCTGCCCTACATAAGAGGCACTACAGACAAAATTAGTAAGATACTATACAGACACCACATCAAGACTGCCTTCAAAACAGACAGAAAAATAGCAGCCATCCTCAGAAACCCCAAAGACAAAATTGACCTGGAAAACCAAGGCATATACGAAGTCCCCTGTGCATCATGCCCGGCCACATACATTGGACAGACCAATAGAAGAATAAGCACCCGCCTGGATGAACACAAAAATGCAGTCAAAAAGCTGGAACACACTTCCTCACTCGTCCAACACATGGAAGCCACAGGTCATAGCATCAACTTCAGTGCCACCAAAACCCTAGCCACTATAGAAAATCCCAGCTACAGTATCATCAGAGAAGCCATAGAGATTGAAAAAAGATCAGAAAGCATGAACAGAAGAAATGATTCCACCAGGCTGTCAATCATTTGGAAGCCGGCACTCACAAACAAAAAAATCTCCACACCGCAAGCCAGGCAAACACCTGGGCACAAACAGATCCCCCCTGATACCTCCAGCTCAAACACACCCCAACCAGGCACCCAGATGAAACCCAGCTTCCTAACTAATGATAGCCATCCATTTACCCGAAGCCAAACTGCACTAAAGGCCTCCAATAAAGTAACACAATGTTGCCAAGATACAAAAAGAGCCAAAAAAACAGACAGAAGATATTAGAAGCAGAACACAGCAAACTCCAAGACCAATAAACACAGACCAAGACTCTCAACCAATCAGAAGGAAGAAAAAACCATTCTGTCACAGCAATAGGCTGCCCCAAATTTAAATCTGAAACCACTGTGAAAGTCTAACTCACAGACAAACACTATACAGAAGCCTGATGATGGCAGATGTGATTCTGCTGAAACGTTGCTACAACTTTAAAAGCACCACTACTATGACGTGGGAAAATACCCGAACAAAGCTGAATGCCATACATGTTAGTACCCGCGAAAACTTAAGAAAATAGATATATATAGGAGAAGGCAGAGCTTCATCGCCGTGATACAGCTGCGATCTCGGGGCTCCGAGATCACAGCTGATATCTTCACCCCTGGTCGGTCCCAACGGACCTAAACCGTCTCGTAGTGACGGTGACAGTAAGGGGTGCGTTCTGTAGATTCCGGGGACATCGCAAGTCCCTGGTCGATCCAGAAGAAGCCTCTTTGCCAACGGCGGAGAGGCAGCCATTAGACTGCTGAAGCTGGGACAGCTCCGGAAGAACGGGATAGAAAGAAGTGTATCGGCTGGTGAGGATCTTTTTTTTTTTGCTTGGGACTTAAGAACACTCTAATATGAGAAGAAATCTGTAAACCTATTGACAGAATTTGATTTAGCAGCAATTTTTTTTTAGTAATGTCAAAGTGAGGCTTGGCTTTTTATTTTTACTTTTTTTTTCTTTACTGAATTTCTATTGCGATCTAGGTAATCAGACTGGTTTTTTCTTTTACATTTTTATATTTACTTGCTTTCTCTTCGCCTTTCTGACTGTTTATATTTTTTAAAATAGAGGTCCCCTTTAATATATATTTTTTAATATACACAAATATACATACATACTTTTTCCCCCTCTTTTTAGGCTTTTTTTAGGGGGGAAGAAGGGGGAGTGGATTGAAGAAACTTTGTAACACTGCCAACTAGAGGCTTGAAAATATTCTGTTTGAAGTTGAAAAATATTCTGTTTGAAGTTGAAAAACTTTTGTTTGAAAAACTTTTCTCAAGGCTACTGGAAATGATAAGATAGAGGGAAGAGTACTGGAGGATGTTTGTACAGGTGCTCTTTGGAACTTCTATTATTAAATGAATACTTGAAGTTTGGCTTTGAAATTTGTGGAGAAGTCAGATAAGAGCCTTGGATAAATAAAAGGCAGTGTGTGTCTTTTTTTTTTTTCAACTCCTTATTAATTGTTTCATCCCTCCCCTCCAACCCCACACTATTTTGTAATATTGACATATTTATTTTTTATCTTTTATTATATCTTATTTTTATTTTTATTTTTTTTAAAGGGGAAGCCTCAGAATATTCTTTTTTTGCTTTTTGCTTTTTTTCATGGGGATGTCTGCCTTTTGATTTCTATTTTTGACTTATTTTTATGGCTTTTTTCATTTTTTGAGGTTTTTCAATTGGATTAAGGTGGGAAGAATTTGAAGAACTTTCTTTTTCTTTTTCTTTTTCTTTGCTTATTATTTTTTGATATTATTGGGCTTTATTTTGCTTCTTTTTTTCTCTTCATTTTTTAATTTTTACTTTTGAATTATATTTGCGTATTTTACAATTGGATTAAGGTCTTGAAGAACCTGAAGAATTTTTTTTCTTTTTAATTTTGGGCTTTTTACTTATTACTGGTTTTGTTTTTCATTTTTTGTGGTGTTTTCCTTTTTTTAAATTGGATTATAATTGGCTACCTCACTAATTGGATTAAAAGACCCAGAAGATCCTGAGTTATCGAAATGAGCAAGAAAACTTTACCTTCGGGCATCTCAACTTCTGCTCCCGTCTCCCCGTCATCTGGAGGACGACTCTCAACAATGGTGAAGCAAGACAAAGCGCAAGTGGATTTAACGATGGTTATGCAAGGAATACAAGATCTTAAAATGAGTATGGAACAAAGAATGGAGAGTATTGACCAAAGAATTGGGAAGATGGATGAGAAATTTGAAAATTTTCAACAAATGATGGTGAAACATGATGAGAGAATCCAAAAAATAGAAGAGAAAGACAAGCAAAGAGATGATACAATTGGGAATATCGATAACAGATTAACAATGGTCGAACAAGAAAAAAGTGGGATGTTGAAGTGGGAGATGGACAGGTCAGAATTTTATCTTAGATTCCAAAATATCGAGGAAGAAAAAGGACAAAACTTGGCGGCAGTAATGATTGAAATTTTGGCTGGAGTCTTGGAAATAACAGAGGAAAAGATGATGGATGGAGTAGATGAGATATATCGAGTCTTCACAAGATATGCGATGAGGAACCAATTACCAAGAGAGGTTCATGTTAGATTCACTAAAAAAACTATTAAAAACCAAATATTACGAGTGGTAAGAGAGAAGGGGTTGAAACATAAAGGCAAAGAGATTCTGGTCTTAAAACAAGTACCTAGAAAAGTGAGAGAGATTAGAAGAGAGTATCGATTTTTGACTAAAATGCTATTGAAAAAGAGGTGAACTATAGATGGCTGATTCCAGAAGGATTAATGTTTACATGGCAAGAACAGAGACACAGAATTGATTCAATTGCGAAAGCAGAAATGTTTCATAAGGAATTTTTTGAAAGAAGAGAAATGGAGAGAGAAAAAGAAAAGATTTTAACTGAATTTGAAGAGGACCAAATGGAGATGGAAAAAGAAGAAGGCGCAATAGGTGGACAAATGGAGATCAAAGAACAACGTGAAATAAGATCCACAAGAGCTGTTAGACCTAAATATAAAGCATAACCATGGGGAAAAAAAAACTGATTTCCATGAATATAAATGGACTGAACTCAGCTATCAAAAGAAGGAAAACATTTTATAAATTAGAGAAGCTAAAATTTGATATAATTTGCTTACAAGAAGTACACATTAAAAAACAACATGAACAATTATTGATACGACCAAAGTTAGGGAAAATATTCACTTCTCTGACTCATTGTAAGAAAAGAGGAGTGGTTTTGTACGTCAAAGAAACCACTCCAGCCAAATTGATTTATACTGATGAAGACAGAAGAGTATTAATAGTTGAAATAGTGGATAATAATATAAAAACACTCTTGGTTGCAATTTAAGCCCCAAATGATAAACAAGAAGAATTTTATAAAAAATTACATTTGAAAATAATTGAACTGGACTATGTTAACATACTTATGATGGGGGACTTTAATGGAATTGTAGACAATAAACTGGACTATACAGTAAAAACAACACGACAAAATAGGAAAACTCTCCCTAAATCCTTTTTTAAAATGACAGATGAACTAAATTTAAAAGATATATGGAGAGAAAGAAATGCTAAAACTCAACAATATACTTTTTATTCAAACAGGCATTTATCGTGGTCCAGAATAGATGTGATTTGGACATCAACAGAATTATTATCTTATATTCAAGAAATAAATATTGAAACAAGTACATGGGCAGACCATAATCCAATGACAATTAAATGGAAAGGACAAAAAAGAAGATCTTTTTTGAACAATACTATTTTAAAGGAAAAGGATTTTATACAATGGATGGAAAAAGAATTGGCCTTCTTCTTCAATGAAAACAAAAAAGAAGATACTTCAATTCAGAATGTTTGGGAAACAATGAAGGCATATGCAAGAGGATTAATAATTGATTATACAAAGAAAAAGAACATTAGGAAGAGGCAAATGATTAACGTTTTAGAAGATGACCATAAAAAAATGGAAAAAGAATTACAGAAGATGCCACAGAAAAAAGATATCAAACTTAAAATGGACATAATTAAACATAAAATGGATTAAGCAGAGAAAGAAGAACTGGCACAAAAAACTAGAAGTGCTAAACAGAACTATTTTGAAGATGCAAATAGGCCAGGTAGATGGTTAGCATATAAGTTGAGAAAAGAGAAAGAGTCAAGGAAAATATCACAGTTAATAGATGATCATGGTCAAATTTGTTATGGTAATAAGGAGAAAAAGGCAATCATTCGAGATTTTTATGGACAATTATATAAACAGGAGGATCTTGATGAGGAAAAAATTAAACAGTATTTACAAAATGCTAACCTACCTAAGATATCTGATGAAACTCAGAAAATATTAGAAAGTGCTATAACAATGATGGAATTAACCAAAGCACTCAACAGACAGAACAACGGAAAAGCACCAGGACCAGATGGTTTCCTGGCAGAATTTTATAAAACATTACAAGAATCGTTGAGCATTCCACTGTTAGAAGTCATGAATGAAGTTATGATAAATAAGAAAATACCTGAAACATGGTCAGAAGCTTATATTACACTTATTCCAAAAGAAGGGGTTGACCCATTACAAATTAAGAACTATAGACCTATTTCCTTATTGAATGCAGACTATAAAATCTTTGCTTCTATCTTGGCAGAAAGGCTTAAAAAATATCTAAATAACTTTATTCACTCTGATCAGAATGGATTTTTACCAAAGAGACAGATTAAAAACAATATGAGGGTAATCCTGGACACATTGGAATATTATGAGGCGCACCCGGAAAAACAAATGGCTTTGATATATTTAGATGCCCAAAAGGCATTTGATAATGTGAACTGGAGATTTATGTTATTACTATTGGAACAGATGGGCTTTGCTAGAAAATTTATGCAAGCAATAGAAGCCGTATATTGTAAGCAAACGGCAAAAGTAATGATAGATGGAGAATTCACAGACTCTATTAATGTTAAAAAAGGTACAAGACAAGGATGCCCATTATCTCCTTTGTTATTTGTATTGACCTTGGAAGTCTTAAATAGAAATATTAGGGAGGATATAAACATAAAAGGAATGAAAGTCAAAAAGGAGGAATTCAAATTGCAAGCCTTGGTCTTTATTTTGGAAGACCCTTTAGAGACAGCTTTAAAACTATTGGAAAAGATAGAGATGTATGGCGAGATGGCTGGTTTAAAAATAAATAAAGACAAAACAAAGATTCTGACAAAGAACATGTTATTAAGACAAAGAGAAGAGCTGGCAGATTTATTGAAAATTCAAGTTACGAACAAAGTTAAATATTTGGGGATATATTTGACGTCAAGATGTACTACACTGAAAGAGAATAACTATATTAAGCTTAAACAGCAGATAGCATCCGACCTGAAAAAATGGGAAAACCTAAAATTGTCATTGATAGGTAGAATTTCAACAATCAAGATGAATATTTTACCCAGAATTTTATATTTGTTCCAAACAATACCAATTAGGTTAAGTAAGGATTACTTCGAAGAATTAAATAAAATTGTGTTGAAGTATATATGGCAAGGCAAGAAAGCGAGAATAAAATTAAAACTTTTACAGGATGCTAGAATTAGAGGAGGATTTGGCCTTCCTAATTGGGAGTTGTATTATCAAGCTGCAAACTTAATGTGGGTTAAAGAATGGATAACGTTAAGAAAGACTAGATTGTTGACATTAGAAGGTCATGATTTATTATTGGGTTGGCATGCTTTTTTATGGTATAAGGGAACTAAATCACAGGGTTACTTTAGAAGGCATTATATACGGGAATCGTTATGGTTGAATTGGGAGAAAATTAAGAAACAATGTTATTTGAAAATTCCAGTTTGGTTATCAACTATTGAAGCTTTTTTGTATCCTATAACTTATAAAAAGGAACAAACAGTTAGATATGGGGAAATATTGGATGAAAAGGGTGAACTTAAAACGATGCAAAATTTAGAAGAACAAGGTATAAAGATTAATTGGTTTTCATATGCGCAAATACATACAAGGTATCTTAAAGATTCTAAAATAGAAGGATTTTATGATAAATTGACTGATTTAGACAGGATTTTGACAGGTACTGATGAAAAAGTGATTAAAAAACTATATAGTTATTTGTTGGAAATAAAATTAGAGGAAGAACAAGTTAAAGAAACAATGATTGTTTGGGGGAAGAATTTTGGATATGGGATTGATTTAGAGAAATGGCAAAAATTGTGGTCACAAAATTATAAAATGACAATGTCAACAGCATATAAAGAAAATTTGTATAAGATGTTTTACAGGTGGCACTTTCCCCCGACAAAAATAGCAAGAATGTTCAAGAATAAATCTGAAAAGTGCTGGAAATGTCATCAGATACCTGGCTCATATTACCATATGTGTGCGGTATCTGCCATCCCGCATCTGATGGGCGGCTCATGAAAGGGAGCGAAGGGAAGAGAAACGACAGGAAGCGAAGTTTCCTCTTGATGAGCGCGCCCTGAATGTCTTGGCACACGCTCTTTTATTGTGCTTTTTTACAAGAAAATGATTTAATTAAAAAGCTCAAGTCAAACATGTTAATCTCATCAGGATGTGCATGTTTACAAAGCTGCATACCGGACAGATTATTTACAAAGTGGATAAGCTTATTTAACAAACGTCTATCTCCTTGTCTCTTGCACGTGCCTTGCAAAGGTCACTGAAGAGACAGAAGTTAATGATTACATGTGAATGATACAATGTTGCAAATGCTTGAATGACACATAGTTGCAATGATACATAGTTGCAATCACATGAATGATACATAGTTACAACCTCTCCTCTGTTTTTATTATTTATGACGAGTCTTCTTCTTCGTCCAAGAAGACAGGAACCATTTTTCTGAAATGTTCGCCGTCCCCGTCATCTAGGCAAGAGTGCGACCCGTCAGCATCAGGGTTATCCAAGGAGCGGTAACCCAGCAATGACATTTTTTCATCCGGTGTTGAGGATATAACATGAGCTTGCAATAGCACATTAACATCAGCAGAGGATAATTAATTTTTTAAAAATTGTAATATTCTATTAAAACAATAAAGTCCTATAATACAAATCAATATAGTGATTATTAACGATCCTGCCAATGCAGTTAAAAAGGTTGTAAGCTGTGGCGAATTAGAAAACGAATCCCCCCCCTGCTATCAGCATAAAGACAACATTATTCTTTAAGCATAGCACACAATCCCCCTTGTTTTAAAAAAATAACGATCTAAATCTTTACAATTTTGCAAGAGAGGGGGTGTTCCCTGGATACCCGTAGGGATATAAAATCATCAGAGTTATACACACAAGCCATACTTGAATGCAAAATGATTTGGATTTAACAATTTCATCCCCGTGGATACATGCCATGAAACCGGTGTAACAAACAAAATTATTGCCAGGGATAAAATACATTCCTTTCAGGTGTGATGTTAAAGTTCCTCCTGCAGTGGTGTGGACTGCAGGATATCCCCTGGTTGTGTGGGTGCGTCTGCTAAATCGAATTGAAGTGGTGGGTAGAAGTCTTCTATGCAAGAGAAATTGGTTGTAGAACTTAAACGAACTTTATGAAAGTCAGTTATAGTCCAGGCAATATTATCTCTTCTATGAGGCTTCTGCGGATCGTCATGGACAGTTCTTTTGAAGTGTCGTTTGTTGACAGGATCAGAGTTCGGGTATATAAAAACATGACAAGCAGGAGAGAGGGCTATGGACAAGTTAGTTGTAGAACATTTACGAGATGAGGAGGGAATTCAATTAGTAGAAAAAGGATAATAATTACAATAATGACAATAAAGATTAATTTGGTAATTCATCAAGGATGTTAGTTGGGGTGGGGAAACCCATGATACAATATAAGGACATTTAGGTCCCCTATGTTTAGATTGAATAGAGGAAAAGATTTTAAGGTCCCTTTCCATAGGAAGAGTAAAGAAAGAACAAAAGAGTGAGTGGTAGAGTGTTCTTTAAATAAAACAGAAGTGACAGAGTGAAAACTATGGGTAGCATTTTCATGACGTACCCACATGGAGCAAGTATAATAGCCTTCTGTTAATGAAATGGTTTTAACACGAATAGTCTTTTGACAGGAAGCATAGGTTTTGTTGAAGTAAGGTAGAAATTGCAAAGAAGATATAGGCAAGAATATCACGAAGATTTTTAAGATACAGATGTAGCAGAGGAATTCCCATGATAGGGTCTTACTGCCCGACCAGGGACCCAACAAGTGGTTCTGTCTGGCAGTAAGATCACAGCGTAACCTCGTCCCCAAGTGAGAAGCTCAGCGGGACCCTGCCAGGCAGGATCTGGCAATCTGCGATAACACACCAGAGGTCTGTTAGGCGGGGGTGAGGGGGAGGAAAAATGACGTGAAGCAGCAGAAATGGGAGGAATGCCAGTCAGATTAAGAAAGTTTAAAGTGTAAAGACAAATGTTAAGAGAATTTTGCAATGCTGGGAGGTTCGGGGGGTTTTCCTGCAACGAATATCGATCAAGAGCACGTTTCAGAGATAAGTTCGCTTGTTCCACAATAGCCTGCCCCTGGCTGTTGTAGGGAATCCCAAACTTGTGGGTTACATCCCATCTGTTACAGAAGTCCTGGAAAGCAGAACTTGTATAGGCAGGTCCATTGTCTGTTTTGATTGAGGCAAAGGTACGAATTGAATGATTGAGGCAAAGGTACGAATTGAATGATTGATGACATGTTTTACAGTTTCTCCCCTTTGAGGAGTAGCCAGAATAAACCCTGAATATGTATCTATGGAAACGTGCAAATATTTCCAAGGGACAAAAGGTGGATACTGAGTTACATCCATTTGCCAAATTTCACAAGCTTTTAATCCTCTAGGATTTACTCCTATGGGAATGGAATGTCCTTGCTTACTACATGTGGGGCATTGTTGAATAATGGCAGCAGCTTCTGCCTGAGTTAGAGAAAATTGAAAAATTATCATAACTTGGCAGGGGAGATTCAAACACACTCCCTGCTTCTATTTTATAATGGACTTTTAAAGCATCCATAATTTTCCTCCAAGTGACCAAAATGCCAATAGGTGCACGAGGAGGACTATGGAGATGTTCACCAATTTTTTGCCAATTGGAAATTTTTAAGGACCCTTCCTCTGAATAATTAGGACAATGTTGCCACACATAAGCCAATAATGTAGCAATAGGTTTCTTTTTTATAGGAGAGCCCTTTAAATTAGCAGAATATTTAGAAGAAGCGACTAACTCCCTCAATTCCTTCAGATGCTGCGTCTGCTGTTGAGCAAAGTTTCCACCCATACTTACGAAAAGTCGAGACCATGTTTCAGATCCGATGAAGTGCAATTCGCTTCAGGCCTGGCGATGCACAGCTCCCATCAAGCTGATAAGATATGGGCGCGTCACTGCGTATCCCCCTTAGGGAATCACGTCGGGGTCACCATAATGCGGTATCTGCCATCCCGCATCTGATGGGCGGCTCATGAAAGGGAGCGAAGGGAAGAGAAACGACAGGAAGCTAAGTTTCCTCTTGATGAGCGCGCCCCGAATGTCTTGGCACACGCTCTTTTATTGTGCTTTTTTACAAGAAAATGATTTAATTAAAAAGCTCAAGTCAAACATGTTAATCTCATCAGGATGTGCATGTTTACAAAGCTGCATACCGGACAGATTAGTTACAAAGTGGATAAGCTTATTTAACAAACGTCTATCTCCTTGTCTCTTGTACGTGCCTTGCAAAGGTCACTGAAGAGACAGAAGTTAATGATTACATGTGAATGATACAATGTTGCAAATGCTTGAATGATACATAGTTGCAATGATACATAGTTACAATCACATGAATGATACATAGTTACAACATATGTGGTGGACTTGTGAGGAGGCCAGGAAATACTGGACTAGAATTCGCATATGGCTGGAAAAAATGACAAAGAAACACATAGATTTGAAACCAGAGATTTTTTTATTGGGAATCGTACCTGATATATATAATAAAAATTTAAAGTATTTGATTGTAAATGTATTAACAGCAGCTAGGATTGTATTTGCTAAACATTGGAAGAGTGAGAAAATACCATTAGAGGAAGAAATTATTAAGAAAATATTGGAATGTGCTGAAATGAGTAGATTGACATTTGAAATTAGAGAACAAGAAGATAAACAATTTTATGAAATTTGGGATCTTTTTTTATCAAAGGTTATTTAATACAATATAATAATAGAATATTTAGAAATTTAGGAAATAATGAATATATAATTTTTCTTGGTTTTGATAATTTTTAAGAATATTTTATTAAGATAGATTTGGTATGATTCTATTATTTGTTATAAAATAATTTAATTTAATTATAGTTATCTCGCTTAAGTATGAATTAGTAAAATTATAGTCAAATGATTATTTAATAATGTTATTAGGATATTTTACTGATGATTGATAATGTGAGTTATTATATAATATAATTATTTTGATGACTATGAAATGGATGCACAAAAGGGAGTGGTAAACCAACCGATACACTGTAAATTTATGAAGAATGATATAATTTTTTTTTGTTATGTTTTATGTCTTATATGTTTTTTGTCTGTCCTTAAAATCAATAAAACTTTTATATATATATAATTTGTTTTCTCAAGTTTCTTATTTCTTTCTTATATATATATAAGGGACCTTTTCTGAATTTTTCTCTGCAGGGTGGAATGTACTGGTTGGTGCTGCTGGATGACTACAGTGCTGGGTTTGGGCTCATGGTAGTGGTCATAACTACCTGTCTGGTAGTAACACGTGTGTATGGTAAGATATCTTCGCTATTGTTACAAGGTTTCTTTAAAGTGAAATGAGAAATGCAAAAATGTATTATTTTTTTGAAGCCAAAATCTAGGATCAGTGGCATTTTCTTAAAAGTCAGAAAAAGAGTAACAGTGTTTTAATAGGGACCTTGGAAGTCTTTAAGTCCAGGAGTCTCCAACCCCCAGTCCATGGACCAGCACCAGGCTACAGCACGCCAGAAAGCAGGCCGTGCAAACAAGCGAAGCCACATCTGTGTGATGCTAGCAGCAAGCAAAACCATGTCCCCTCGGCTCTGCAGAAAAACCTCTCTCCATGGAACTGGAACTGGACCTTGGTGCCCCAAAGGTTGAGGGCTCTGTTCTAGTCCAACCAGTGGTGGGATTCAATTTTTTTCACTACTGGTTCTGTGGACGTGGCTTGGTGCACGTGGCAAGGGAAGGATACTGCAAAATCCCATTCCCTCCCCAGCTCACTAACCTGTTTCCAGTTCTGTTCTCCTGTGCAGGCAGGGATGGGATTCTACCAGTTTGCACCTATTCGCTAGAAGTGCTTGTTAACATTCTAAGCAGTTTGGAGAATCGGTTGTTAGAAGAAATTACTGGCCTGATCCTGTAAGGAAGGCAGGAAACATTCTGGTGTTGCTTACAGAAACTGCCTCTCCATTAACCCTTATTACATTCTTGCCAGAACTAGACTTCCTGTCTCAGGAACTTCTCTGGAGTTTCCCCCCCCTCCTTTGCTGGTATTTGCTTGTGTGGAGTGACCATTTAAAGTTACTATGGCACTGAAAAAAGTGACTTATGACCATTTTTCACACTTATGACTGTTGCAGCATCCCCACAGTCATGAGAGGCCAGGTGAGGAGATACATGCCTCGATGTGAGTGATATTGAGTTGGCCACACCCAGCCATGTCCACCCAATCACATGACCACCAAGCCACACCCACCATCTAAGCCACACCCACAGAAACGGTTGTTAAATTTTTTGAATCCCACTCCTGTGTGCAGGGCAACAAAAGAAGACCCAGCCGATCAGCTGGGACTCAGGAGTCAGAGAATAGATGGGGGTGGGGCCAGTCAGAGGTGGTATTTGCCAGTTCTCCGAACTACTCAACATTTCCTCTACCAGTTCTCCAGAACTGGTCAGAACATGCTGAATACCACCTCTGAGTCCAACCCCCTCCTCAGGCAGGAAACCCTGTCACATTCACATGGTTTAAATATTGCATCAATTTTCACATTACAAACCCAGTTTACAAAGCGGTTTAGACTGCTGAAGAAATATCAAAATATTGTTTGGATATCACAGACTGTGTGTCTTGACTGCACAAACTAATGCCTGCTTACCTAGAAATTATTCTCACTGTACTCAGTGGGATTTCCTCTCAGGTTACAATTTTATCCATGTTTACCAGGAAGAAAGTCTCACAGAACTTTGAAAAACATTTAAGTAAATATATAGAGAGTCAAACAGTTAAACTGTTAGTTTCAATTAGATAATACACTTCTGACTGAACAGCATCATTGTTTCCCATTCCTTTTCTTCTCTGTAGGCATGAAAAGATTTTGCCGTGACATTCACATGATGCTGGGTTTCAAACCAGGAATATACTTTAGGGCCTGCTGGTTGTTCCTGTCTCCAGTAACGATGACGGTAACTATAATCATTCTGAAGCATTCTTCCCTCTAGCTCTTCTTATTGTCCCTATGTCTGCCACCCAGAGATTTATTTTTCATCTTTGTTGCATTGTTCCTTCCCCAGCCCTGGAGATTTGAATCATAGATACTTTTGAATTTAGAAGCAATGATTATATTGGTATGAGTACTCAAGGCTTTGTTGCATGGCAGTGTGAAAAAATAATATAAAACAGCAATCAAGGAATACCTAAGAATATTGGAAGAACATTAAGGAAAACAAAAAATTAACATTCCCTCTTCCAGTCAGGGAATTCCAAAGAGATAAAGCTAACAAATGTATTTACAGCTAGCAAACATGGACGACCCTCCTGATTAGTCTATGCTGATGTTCAATCTCATTGGGATTTTTGACCACCTAACATGGGCTCCAAACCATTAAAAAAATCACCCTAGTTTTATTTTTTATTTATTTATTTTTGATTTGTCAATTGCTTACAAGATACAGGTATAAGAATAAACATAGTTTTGAATACACGGGATAGATACTTATAAGAAAAATAAAAAGAAACAATAGGACAGGGACAGTAGGCACTTATGCACGTCCCCTACAAACCTCTTAGGAAGGGGGTGAGGTCAATAGTAGACAGTCTAAGGTTAAAGTTTTTGGGGTTTGGGGAAGAAACCACAGAGTCAGATAGAGTATTCCAAACATTGACCACTCTGTTGCTGAAGTTGTATTTTCTGCAGTCAAGTTTGGTGTGGTTAACTTTGAGTTTGTATCAATTGTGTACTCTTGTATTGTTATGATTGAAGCTGAAGTATTCATTGACTGGTAGAATATTGCAATGCATGATTTTATATGCTATATTTAGATGGAACCAGAGGCGGCGTAGTTCTAGATTTTCTAGGTCTAGAGTTTCAAGTCTGGTGGCATAAGGTATTCTGCAATGAATAGAAATATTCTTCTTGTGAAATATTTCTGGACTTTTTCAATTGTGTTAATATCAGATACATGATATGGGTTCCAAACTGATGAGCTGTATTCAAGTATAGGTCTAGCAAATGTTTTGTATGCTCTAGTTAGTAGTGTGATATTACCAGAGAAGAAGCTATGTAGGATTAGGTTAACAAATCTTAATGCCTTTGGCTATGTAGTTACAATGGGCTCTAGCACTTAGATCATTAGAGATGAGTTTGGATCCTCAACAAGGTCTTAACTATTTAGCTTGTATTTTATTTTTTGATTTTTTTTGCCAATATGTAAGACAGAACATTTATTTGTTGAGATTTGAAGTTGCCATTTGATTGACCATACTGATATAGAGTCAAGGTCATTTTGGAGGGTAGTAGTATTGTCTGTGGTGTTGAATAGATTTACATCATCAGTGAAGAGAATGCAGTTGCTCTTAATATGATCACAGAAGTCATTTATGTAGAGTATGAAGAGAGTTGGTCCTAGAACACTGCCTTGGGGGACACCACTGTTGACAGGTTCAGAATTTGATAGGATATTCCCAATTTTGACCATTTGTTGTCTGTTTGACAGGAATGCTTCTATCCAATTATGTAGGTGTCCAGAGATACCATAAGATTTTAGTTTTATTAGTAGTTTGTCATATATCACTGAATCAAAAGCTTTACAGAAGTCTATGTAGATTGAGGCTATTGTTTTGCCCTGATCCAGTTGTGTAGTCCATATGTTTTTGCAGTGTAAGAGTTGCAGATTACAAGATAGTTTTTTTCTGAAACCAAATTGTTTATTAGAGAGTAGATTGTTTGTCTCTAAGTGGAGGATAATGGATTGGTTGATAATTGACTTTACAGGTGACACAGCATATGGAGATTGGTCTGTAATTTTCAACTAGGCTGGGGTCTCCCTTTTTGAAAATGGGGATGACCGTGGTTTATGACCATAGGTTTCGCAAGGAGCTGGTCCTGAAAGATTTTTCAAAGATTATGCTTAGAGGTTCAGCTATGGCAGTGGATAGCTTTTTTAAGAAGTAGGCACATATTCCATTTGGTTCAATAGATAGAGATGGTTTTAGATTGCGCAGTGCTTTTTCAACAATGTCTTCTGTAAAATCAATATTTATTAAATCATTGTAGTTGTCTGTGGTTCGACTAGGAAATACTGGGTATGATCCATTGCTGTTTACAAATACTGAGCCAAAGAATGTGTTAAATAGGTTTGCTTTAATGGTGTTGTCATTACAGTCTTTACCATTAGGTCCTTTCTGGGGTGGGATGGACCTTGAGTCTTTGCTGTTTACAAAATTGTAGAAAGCACGGGTGGAATTGGTCTGTAGGTTTTCCTCTTTTTTAATGTGATAATTGGTGCATTCAGTCTTGATCTGGTGGCACAAATTTTTGTATCAGATTTTGAAGTTGGCAACGTGACCAGATTTGTTTTTCTGCCAAAGTGATTTCTTTTTGGATTGAAGCTTCCATATTGTTATGGGTAATCTTTTTTTTCTGGTTTTCTGGTTTTGGGAGTTGTTATTGGTACATATAGTTTGATGACTCTTGACTTCAAGTAAAAATATGTTGCAATGGTCTTCAACAGTATTGCATCTAGTGAATAGAAGTTGCCAATTAAGGGATGAGAGATCATTGTCTCTAAGATCGTAGCTGCCTTTTTTGAAGTTATAATTGGGGATTACATCATTGTGGTGATTTTTATGTGGATGTATGTTGAGACAAAAATCAATCATGTTGTGGTCACTGTTGGAAAAGGGTTCTTTAATTTGTATTCCATAAATTGTATTAAAACTATTGCAGAAGATGAGATCGAGGCAGTTGTTAAGCCTAGTATTGTTGGTTACTAGTTGTTCTAGTCCCAGATTTGTTATAGCATTGTAGAAGGTTGCATGTATGGGTTCAGTTGTACATTTGTTTAGGGTCCAGTTAATATGAGGTAGATTGAAGTCATAAAGAAAGATAAAAGCATGTGGGCAGGATGCTGCCCATGTTAGTAGTGTATTTAGCTTGTTTACATGTTCGATGTCATAATCAGGGGCTCTGTAACAGGAAGAACTAAAATTTAAGGTCAGTTCACAGATAATGGTCTCAGGAAGAGCAAGCTCTTGGGCAACTTGGATGTTTTTTACATGTAAGGACTTTTTATAGAAGATAGCAACACCACCTCCTCTACGGTTTTCACGACCAGATCGGCAAACATGATAGTCTATTACTGTGATAATGGAGTCAGGGAGAGATGCATTGAGCCATGTTTCACAGACAAATATGATGTTGAATTTAGCCATATTTAGTAAGAGGAGAAATTCAGGTATTTTATTTACAAGGTTTCTTGCATTGAGTAGCTTGCATTTAAGGCCAGTTGTAGTTTGAATTGAGGTAGTTGGGGGCATGCATGCCTAATCTTGAGTGATAGTGGATTGGTTGAAGTAGGGTTGGGTGCTGAGTTGTGGGTTGTGTGACTTTCTTTTGATACAGTCTGCATGGTACTCAATGTACAGGTCCTTCTCTCCATTGTCCAGATGATTTTTGAGTTCTGTGGGTAGTATATGGGAGCGGGCACATTGCTGTAAGTTTATGAGTGAGTGAATTTATATGAATTTACATTTCCTTAATTCATTTTTGCAAATGACTCTGCAGAAGCATGGGGCCACAGTGCTTTCTCACTTGATTTTATTAAGAGCAAGAAGGATAGGTTTATCTTATCTTTTTCTAGGAAACCTTTGCCTATTCTGCTAAGCAGGAGAACATCCCAAGGTTAAGGACTATTTGTTTGTACAAGGTGGTGATGAAACATCATCTACTGAAGTTGAGGGAGTTCATTTTACTCTACACAGGTGTTCCATATCAACGGCAGAAAAAAACCACACCAAAGGATAACCCATTAGTGATTAAATAAATGCTAACTTCATTTTGTATTAATCCCCAACCATTTATATGGAAATAGATAATTCTATGTAGCTAAGGATAATTCTATGTAGCTAAGGATAAAAGAGTAAATCTCCTTGATGATGTTCTGGAGTGCCACTATCCTAATCCCATGGGATTAATATTGCATCTGTTAAGCAGTATGATATATGTCTAATTAACTTGTAATATCTAAGTTTGAAAGGAAGCGAAAATTCCCATAGCAGATTTATCGGTTCTCTGATATCTGATGCTCTGTTTCAGGCACTGCTTGTGTATAGCATTATCAAGTACCAGCCTTCAAAGTACAATGGGACCTACTGCTTTCCATTTTGGTCTGAGGCTCTGGGCATCTTAATGGGGATCTTCTCTTGCCTGATGATTCCCATGGGAATGCTGTTTGCTGTGCTCCGAGAAGAAGGGACACTGTGGCAAGTAAGTAACAAGGAGAAAAGCATCCAATACAAAACATCAGTGTAATCCTGTTAGGCTAAAACAAATGAAACAGTTGCAAAGAGAAAAGGAATATTTGGGAAGATTCTTAGATTTCAAAACACTGTTAAAACCATTATAGGACTTGTACTAGAGTTGTAATGGTTTTTGTTCCATAGCAGTCTAGCAATAGCAATTGCACTTAAACTTATATACTGTCTCATAGTGCTTTACAGTACTCTAAGTGGTTTTACAATGTCAGCATATTGCCCCCAGCAATCTGGGTCCTCATTTTACCAACCCCAGAAGAATGCAAGGCTGAATCAACCTTGAGCTGGTCAGGACCGAACTCTTGGCTGTGGACAGAGTGAGCCTGCATACCAACCACTGCACCACCAGAGCTTCTTCACTAGTCTAGTAAAGAGAAGGACCAGGGGAGACATGACAGCAGTGTTCCAATATTTGAGGGGCTGCCACAGACAGGAAGGGGTCAAGCTATTTTTTAAAGGACCTGAAGGCCAGACAAGGAATAATGGATGGAAACTGAACAAGGAGAGATTTAATCTGGAAATAAGGAGAAACTTTCTGACAGTGAGAACAATCAACCAATGGAACAGCTTGCCCTCGGAAGTTGTGGGAGCGACATCACTTGAGACTTTCAAGAAGAGATTGGACTCCCATCTGTCAGAAATGGTGTGGGGTCTCCTGCTTGGACAGGGAGTTGGACTAGATGACCTACAAGATCCCTCCCAACTCTGATTATCTGTTTCTCCATTTCTCCTATTAAGAAATTATGTCCCCAATTTTCATCAAGGGTTTGCACAGGTCCCAAGGAAGAGGATCAGACCAGGGCTACGAACATGTTGGTTGCATTACAGAGATGAAGTGTCAAAGGAAAACAATAATTACACATGTAAGGAAATTAGAGGGCATGGAAGTGGCAATTAGCCACTTCTAATTTTAACCTCAATTTTGTACAGTGGTTTATAATCACCTTTGTTAAACTTCAGCAATATTTTCTTTTCAGTCCTTTTTGCCATAAGGAATAAAACTGGAATTTTCATTTTGATAGTTAACTAAAGCATTCGGATTGAAGCCAATTAGTATTAATTGTGGTTTAATCAAATATGCACTTCTAATCAAATGGTCTATAAATATGTATATCATAGTTGAAGTTAAGCACAATTTAGAGTCAGGCGTATTCATTACTGGTTAACTTAAAAAAAAACCCTGAAAGCTTTTGAACTTACAGCTGGGCGGGAAATGCCCAATGCTCCTCCAGATTTGTTCAAATTTGTTTGGTACAAGTCTGAACTTTAGAATTACATCTGAAGGGTCATTGCGAATTCATACAGTTCATTCTATTCATACAGTGAATAAATAAAGAGCTTGGCCACACCCCAGCTGTTATGTTCTGTGCATGGGCGCAAAGGAGGAGACGAGCCGGTGAACAGTGAACTTCAAACTCTTTATTTACATGTGAAAACAGCTCAGCCCAAGGCCGCAATGGGCCCCTTTATATAGGCAAACTCTAACTATTTAACCAATGAAACACGGGGAACGCTAGCTCCATTAACCAATGGGAGAGGCTCGTTAATAGCCAATCAGATTCTCCTGAACAGACCAATCCGATGTCGCTATTTTCGGCCAATCAGAAGTGCAGGGCCAGAACCCTGCACTTTGCTTCAAGCTCTTAATAATCTTTATTTAAGTATTTATTGATTCAAAACACCAGCCTTGCTGCTTGCAATCATTTTGCACACTTGAAGGTCAACCCATCATTCTTCCTCTCTGTCTTACTTGTCTGCAAATCCAATCGGCTTTCAACATGGTATCACCTGTATTGTTAAGGGTCTGGAACTCTCAATCTGTGCCTTCACCCTGTTATTGCTCAGCCAACCAAGCCCATAGATAAGCACAGAGAAGGCTGGCGAGCAAATGCTCACTCTCCTTGCATCAAATCAATTGCTGGATGCATTGTCCCTGAAGCTTCCAGTGCTCTGTGAGTTTAAAAAAAAAAAATAGACCTGTCTCCTTCCTTCACAAAAAGGGAAGCGATTTTATGTGAAAAGGAAGCAAATAATTCATTTGAGCATCTCTGCTGGTACCAACATTCTTCCTTGTTTAAGGGGCAAATCTTCATGTTCAATCAGCAGAACAAACTTATTATTTTCCTTGATGGTGTCTGTTAATTTACTGTATTTACTAAGTAAGACAGAGTGGGAAAGGCAGGTGGAAGATAAAGTAAGTAAACAAGGAAGAACGTTGGTACCAGCAGAAGTTATTAGTACCTCACTTGTGCAGGTGTTACAACTACATTAGGTCAAGTAATTAGATCTCAAAAAAACAACCTGCAAAAAAACTATAAGTTTTTCGTATCTAAGGGTTTACAAGTCTTGAGAAGGCTTAGTGAGATTCCAAGGCAGAACAGAACTTGAATGCCATAATTCCTTATAGTTCCAGGAGAAAAGAAATTCAGAAATTTCTATTTTTTGAACTGCTAGTGGAATCATTTCTTATGTTAACGGTAAGACAAGTATTGTAGATACTACATGTGGTATGATTAAACTGAATCATTAGTGAAAGATTAACAAAATCAGTTCTTATGCAAACTGGAGGTTAGCTTAGATTAACTGGAATCCCATCAAAACCCGCAAATAATACATGGCCGATTCTGTTAATACCCATGAACTACAAAATAATTAATTCCTAGCTTTTGGAATTTCATTGGGCATATCATTAACACTGATTCATTTGTTCATTTCCCTGCAGAGAATCCAACAAGCTAGCAGACCAACTATGGATTGGGGTCCTTCTCTGGAGGAGAACAGAACTGGCATGTATGTGGCCACCCTGGCAGGTAGCCAGTCTCCTAAACCTTTGATGGTCCATATGAGAAAATATGGAGGGATAACTAGCTATGAAAACATAGCTTTTCAAATTGATAAAGAGATTGAAGAGGATGAAGAAGAATCTATCATATGAAGGAACAGTCTCCCTATTCACATCAGGTGATGGAAGGCAAAGAGATTGTGGGGAATATATTCTGCCCAATTTTGCACTTTGGCACATCAGTCCAATCAGCAGTCTGTTTCCAGATGCAGCCAAAGATTGTCTATTCAGAATCTTATACTAGGGCATTTGGCTGTAAATCCCAATGTTGTTGAGGGTTTCTGTTCAATGTGACAAAATGTGCAATGAACTTGTCTTAGTGCTTTGATGCTTGATGCAGGTTACTCATCCATGTTGTCCTTGCTGCTGTCACCAAGAATGGGTTCCTCAAATTCAGAATAAGTATACTGTATGCTATTTTCTATTGTATTGATCCAGTCTATTTTTCCTGTAGTTATATGCTTGTACTTCTTTATCCACAAACTTCCTTGTACCATAGAAACATGGAACTTTCTTTATCCAGTGGACCAAGTCTCAAAAACCTTCCATTGTTCTATCTTCTGTGGTGTAGTACATGGTAATTTTGCATAGTACCTAAGGAGTTTCAAAATAGTTTATGGAGTGTATTCCTTGTAGAAAGAGACCTTGAATATTTGTATTAATTTCAAGAAAAATTCAATATCATAGTAAGTCTAAAATTCCAAATCAATTAGTCTAATTTTTAAGTCTAGGATAAATTAAAAGATATAGACTAGAGGAATTGTTTTTTGACAAGACAACCCTAAAATTCAATGTACAATGCATTCAGTCTTGTCTTGGGCTGATGTAGATTTTCAGAAGTTAAAAATAACTTACTTAGGTCTCTTTTTCTTCTTCTAAGGATTAACACAGTCCAGGGAAGCAAATTCATGCCAGTAAAAGAAATATCTTCATTCAAAAAGTTAAACTGACTGAAAAATATCTTTCACATGAAGATACATTACAAAAATAATAATAACAACAACTACAACCAACATTTTTGACAACTGTTTGTATGGTGACTGGACACTTTGGCATCTGTTTATAAAGGGGTTAATTTATATCTGTAGGGTCTCATAAATTATCTCTGAAAACTATAGGAATAAGAGTTCAGATTCAAGTACTATGCACATTCATATGACGTTTTAATGCCAAGAGTCCATACATTCACTATGTATGTACAGTTTTGTGAATATAGGAAGCTATTTTATACAACTCCATGTGACTTAATAGTATTCTATAAAGGAGTTTCATACAAGGAAAATCACTGATGGAGCACATTTCCTTTTGCAAATTCAAAGTCCCATACTCTCTGAAACCTTGAAGAACTGATGCTAGTTATTCAGGGTTTCAGAGAGCATGTAACTTTGAGAATGCAAAAAATTACGTGCCCATCAGTTATTTCTTCTGTATGAAATTGCTTTATGGAATACCATTAAGTCTAGATCACTGTAACCTGTATGAAATTGAAGTGGCTACAGCAACTCTAATGGGGGCCCAGCTTTCCACACTTGCAGATGTCAGAATACTTGCCTACAAAGCATTTTCCATATTACTTCTTTTCTTTCTAAAGAATGATAGTATCATAAGTGGAGATATGTAAAACGGGTATGATATAGAAATGTTATGGTGGGCTGGCTGACTGCTTAGATGGATGAATGGTTGGACTGATTAATAAAGGAATGATTGCATGGTACAATACACTTTTTAATTCATTATGGAAACGTGTTAGTTTCACAATTTATTATAGGATGCTGACATTGCCTTGTGCTGAAATCAGCCATTAATGGAGTGTAAAATTTATACCATTATCTGGAATACAATATATTCTACTATATATGCACATATAGTAGAAGATAAAATTTACTCTTTAGCATTGTTCATGAGGACAGCCAGCATAAAAGACAACCTTCAACATGAAATGTTGATATTGCCAATGCTGTCAGTTCTGATAAAATCATTCCTTGAGAAGCATTTTACAATAAAATCTCTGATGAGATTTTAGAGGAAATATCTCTGATGAAATCTTAGTTTTAAATACAGGTAGTCCATTCAAAGTTACAATGGCACTGAAAAACACACGTTATGACCATTTTCTACACTTATGACCATTGTAACATCCCCATGATCACGTGATTAAATTTCAGAAACTTGGCAACTGACTCATACTTATGATGGTTGCAGAGCCCCAGGGTCATGTTTTGCAACCTTCTGACAAGCAAAGTCAATGGGGAAGCCGGACTCATGTTACTGATTTTAGTGATTCACTTAACAACTGTGGTGAGAAAAGTTGTAAAATGGGGTAAAATTCACTTAACAAATGTCTCACTTTGCCACACAAATTTTGGGCTCAGTTGTGGTCATAAGTCAAGGACTACCTATATAGGTGCTGGGGAATTCTAAGAGTTCAGTCCACATCTCTTTAAGTTGCGAAGCTGAGAAACACTGCCTTGATTTGGCCTACTGTATCCTTCACTTTCTAACTGTCACTCTTCAACTGCCAAACTGATCTTTTTCTCATCTTAACATCCTGGCCAGAAACCTGAATAATTATGTTTTTAGTGAGCTTTTTAATTATCGGTTCATATCTATTGTCCAGCCAAACTCACCCACATTGTACTTTCTTATCTTCCCACTCCTTTTAAAATCACCTGGAAAAACTCCCATGGTATGCAAAACCAAGGCACTTTTGTCTTAGATCTAATACAGACTATAAATGTGTGATCTGTGGCCTATTCATTTGCGTTATAGGCTCTTTTAGTGGTCACTATGAATATCCAAAGAAATAAAAATTCAGTGTTTTTTTCACACACACTGGCAAATAAAAAGTAATTCACATTAGCTGAGTAGGGGAAAATTTCTATTAAAATCCTTGAATGCATATATGAATATTTTTCCTTAAATATTGGTAAAGGGGGAGATTTATTTTTTAAAAAGCAAGAGTCAAGAAGAAAGAATCTGATTTTTATATTAACATTGGCTGATACTGTGAAAAAAAAACAACAGATCTTGTACATACCTTTGACCCTCAATATGAAACATGCAACATGGAACATGCAACGAAGTGTTATAAAGTATTCTGTATTGCTATTTTCATTGGCAATGAAGACTTTGTTACTAATGCAGCACAGTCAACCTTCCTCACAGTTATTCAGTAATATTTGAATAATAGATATTGTCAAACAGCAGTGTTTATAAACATTTGGTTTATTAGTTGTTGTGAATGAAAAAATGCTTAATAAAGTTATCTAGAGCTTGAAGTCAAGTGCAGGGTTCTGGCCCTGCATTTCTGATTGGCTGTTAAATGGCAAGATCAGATTGGTCCATTCAGGGGAATCTGATTGGCCATTAGCAAGCCGTTCTCATTAGTTAACGGAGCTAGCGCTCCCAGGTTGCCATTGGTTGAATAGTTAATTAGTTGCCTATATAAGGAAGGCTATAGCAGCCATCCAGTTTGAGCTGTCACACCATGTTAATAAAGTGTTTTTAAGTTCACTATTTCACCGGCTCGTCTCCATTCTTCGTACCCATGCTCCACACTTAACACTGGCGACGAGGATGGGATGGAGACATCAGAGCTGACTAAACAACGAAGAAGACAACCGAGCATGTGGCTGAAATGCACAACGGCGGAACCATGTCCGGCATCGTCGTACCACCCGCTCCATTTGACCCAGCGCAAGAAGACTGGGAGACCTACATGGATCGTTTCCAAATGTTCTTGGAAACCAATAATTTGAAGGATGCCACAACCGGGAAGAAACGGGCGGTATTCCTAATGCATTGCGGGCCGACCGTATTCAAGATGGCCAAGGCGCTAGCAAAACCGGCTGAAGTGAAGGCTATGGACTGGGACATCCTCGAACCTCTACTAAGGGCCCACTATGCACCGACCGTACCAACGCTCGTAAGACGACACGAATTCCACCAAAGAAACCAGCGGAAAGGAGAGAGCGCTGCCGAATTCGTTGCGGACCTCCGAAACTTGGGAGGCCTCTGCAATTTTGCCAACCTGGAAGAGGCTTTGAGAGACCGAGTAGTTCTGGGATTAGATGCAGAGCAAGATAATGGCAAAGGGCGACATTAGCCTTGCCGATGCCATCGCTGATGCTACCACGGCAGAAGCAACCAAGAAGTCGGCTGCCCAACTGCGCCGCAACCACACTCCGACACACCAACCAGCCTGCGACATTTCACCTAAGGCAGAAGGACAGCTTTCAATGGCCCACCACCATGACCTCTCTTCGTCGTCAGACAGCGACGAAGAAGAGGTCCATCAACTGCGGTCGGACCATTACCCAAAGTCCCAGCAACCACGCGCTGGCTGCGGGGCCAACCATTACCGGTCTAAATGCAAATTCCGTGATGCGCTCTGCCATGAGTGCGGGAAACGAGGCCATATCGGACGGGTTTGTAGAAGTCTCCTAGGACCCGGCCAAACCTCGAAGGGGGCCAACTATCGCCAATCGACAGGAAACCGTCCTGTAAGGTGAGAACCAGTAAACCACTCCTACAGAAACCGACCCATGAATCGCCTAACGAAGCAAGAAGAGGTTCACCAAACTATCACTATCAGTCACGCCTCTACCTTGGATGCCAAGAAAATCCGAATTAAAGTGGCCATCGAAAATCAGCCCTGCCAAATGGAAGTCGACTCAGGATCGTCTCTTTCGATGGTTTCCTGGAAGACCCTCAAGCAACTCATCCCTACTATCCGGCGCCAAGACCTTCATTCCCAAAGACTCATACTTAAAGACTATCAGGGGAACTGGATTCCAGTCGTGGGATCCAGTCGAGTCCGGGTGTCATTCAAGAACCGCACAGCGTACTTACCCCTGACGGTAATCGACAAGGACTGGCCTAGCCTGTTAGGCCCTCAGTCGTTCGCACCACTCGGCATTGAAGTGGCAGGCATTAACCGAATCGGCGACAGTGACTGGGAGGAGGACCTCATCCATGAATTCAGGGACGTCTTCGCGGAAAAGCTAGGCAAGTACAAGGGGACCCCGATATCCTTTAGCCTTAATCCAAAAATAGCTCCCATCCGCCTCAAGCCTCGTCGAGTTCCGTTTGCACTAAAGCCGAAAATCGAAGAACAGCTTGATAAGTTAATAGCCCAGGGAGTGTTAGAGCCAACCAATCACTCTCCCTGGGAGACCCCAATCATGACACCCATTAAGCCGGATGGTTCGATTAGAATTTGTGGGGACTACCAAGCCACCCTAAACCATGCCCTGCAGCAGAACCCATATCCAGTGCTGGTGGTGCAACATCTCCTCCATTCCCTGGGGGGCGGAAAAGTCTTCGCTAAACTAGACTTAGCTCAGGCTTATCAGCAACTGCCGGTTGATGAAAAAACGGCACAGGCACAGACAATTGTGACGCACCGAGGTGCCTTTAAATGTACACGGCTCCAATTCGGTGTGAGCGTAGCCCTGGGGATCTTTCAGAGCCCAATGGAAAGACTCTTACAAGGGATTAAAGGCGTTGTCCCCTACTTTGACAATGTGTTAATTGCTGCCCCTACTCCAAAAATCTTACGGGATTGTTTAAGACTGGTTCTCCAAAAATTCAAAGATGCAGGCCTTAAGGTGAAGAAAAATAAGTGTAAGCTGTGTACAGATCATGTCGAATTTTTAGGGTACTTAATTGACAGTCAGGGTATTCACCCTACAGATAGCAAATTAAGAGCAATAAAAAACACTCCCAGACCCCGGAATAAGGCTGACCTTCAGGGGTTTCTAGGCCTCATCAATTTTTATAACATATTCTTGCCGCACAAGGCAACTGTCGCTGAACCTTTACATCATCTACTGGACAAAAAAGCAATTTGGGTATGGGGTCATAGAGAAGAGCAGGCGTTCCGTAATGTAAAAAAACTACTGACTTCTGATGCTATACTAATGCAGTACAATGAAACCTTATCATTAAATATCACGTGTGATACATCGCCTTTCGGAGTGGGCGCCATTTTGAGCCACGTATTGCCTAACGGTAGCGAAGCCCCTATTGCCTATTTTTCAAAGACACTCTCGAAAACTGAGCGAAATTATAGCCAGATTGATAAAGAAGCCCTTGCAATTGTGTCGGCTGTCAAAAGATTTCATGAGTACGTGTACAGCCGGGCTTTTACTATAGTGACTGACCACAAACCTTTGCTGGGAATAATAGCTGGGGATAAGCCAACCCCCTATATATTATCTCCCAGGATGACTCGCTGGTCAGAATTCTTGGCTGCTTATAATTATCAGCTGCAATACCGCCCCGGGAAAGCTATTCCCCATGCCAACGTGTTGAGCCGTGCACCGCTCCCAGAGACTGCTGACGACCCTGCGCCAAAAATGACAACGTTGCAGATCGAGACATGGGTTGAATAGTTGGTTAGTTGCCTATATAAGGAAAGCTATAGCAGCCATCAAGTTTGAGCTGTCACACCATGTTAATAAAGAGTTTTGAAGTTCACTATTTCACCGGCTCGTCTCCATTCTTCGTACCCATGCTCCACACTTAACCTTAGTGATCATATTTTGTTCTCTCTCCAGTTTTTAAACATAGGATAATATGCTCCATACAGTGTCAAATACTGTAAATCAGTCATGTCAAACTGGAGGCCTGCTGGCCAGATGCATCAGGCCATTGCCACTCCAGGTTTGCAAAGGGGAAAAATGTCGCAAAATGTCACGTGACGACAAAGTGGTGTGGTGAATTTGACACCCATGCTGAATGCAACTGAATGTTTGTATTATAATGCATTAGCACTTTATAATGACAATTCTTTTTAAGAGAACTGGATGCTGATGGTAGCTATTTTGCCAATGTGCCAGTGATTATAGGCAACTCACTGAGAACAATTTTGGTCATGTTCTTTGCATGGAATAAATTTGTATGTAATAAATGATTCTGATTTGCCTCATGGATGTAGTATTCCAATAATCCATTCTAAAATGTACCCAACTTCCCCCCCACCCCGACACACACAATTTTTAGATTGTCTTGCACAGGTCATGCATATAAATAGATAACTTGGATCTTGATTACTGAGGATGTATTATACATTATGCAAAAATAAATAGGATATTAGTCAGCATGGACAACATAATAGCCTTGATTATTTATTAGCTTCACAAGGAGGAGTATGCAAATTACTGAATTCCTCCTGTTGTGTTTGGATCAACCAGCATAACCATATTAGAACTGACCTTGCAATCATTCATAAGCAGCTACATTCCTAGAAGAAACCAGCAAGGCTTAATGGTTATAAGACAGTCTGGACTACAAGTTTTTTTTTCTCCCAACAGTAGTCACTTGAGGCTTTAGAATTTCCAACTGATTTAAAAAGCACTTTAACTAAATGTGGCAAAGAAGAGAAGAAGAAAAAACTATAAAAAGC
Source organism: Hydrophis major (assembly GCA_033807585.1). NCBI lineage: Eukaryota > Metazoa > Chordata > Lepidosauria > Squamata > Elapidae > Hydrophis > Hydrophis major. The sequence goes on along the minus strand of CM066329.1, from coordinate 131,731,001 downwards.
CTCTCCAAATAATAATTGGAAATAACAATAGCATGTAACATTAATTCAACCATTAAACTTATAACTCAGTCTTGACCCTAGAGCAACAGGCCTAATCATCTCATTTTTACAATGCAAAGATTTTTTAAAAACAAATCACAAAGTTATTTCCTGAATCCATTTTTTTAAAATCCGGAGAATAAATGTCTTTCCACTTATGTAGAACTATCTTCTTTCCCATAACCCAGGCTCAGTAGAGCTAAGCTCTTCACAAGATGACAAATTCTAATGTTTTAAGTATATAATTTAACATCACATTGTGATCCTTCCATCATATTTCTCTCCAAGATTATGCTACTACATGTAGTAATTTTAAATCCAAACAAGGCTATACAGATAGTCCTTGACTTACAACCACAGTGGGGCCCAACATTTTTGTTTTCTAAGTGAGGCAATTATTAAATGAGTTTTGTCCCGTTTGATGGCCTTTCTTGCCACAGTTGTGAATCACTGCAGTTGTTCAGTTAGCAACATGGCTGTTAAGTGAATCTGGCATCCCCATTGACTTTGCTTGTCAGAAGGTTGCAAAAGGTGATCACATGACCTATGTTTGTGATTTTCTTCTGACATGGGAATTCTATTACTTAAGAAGTGTTACTAGAAATACAGTCTGGTCCCACATCCATTGAAAGGAAACAGTACAAATTGCAAACAATAGTTTTTAGTTATCTCTTCAATGCTTGTATTAGTGGTGACCAAACAGAAAACTATAGTTATTGCCTATTCAGTGACACTGGGACTAAATTAGGGATTTACTACTAAGTCGTTTAAAAAAAAGAAAGATTCTAAGAGTTTGAACATAGCATAAAGATTCAGCACTTTAAAAAGTCTCTGTACTTTTATACATTTGCAGAAAATGTTAAAGATGTCTTCTAAAATAGAATTGGGAGGACTAAAAGGAGGAAGAAGGACACACATTTTCCCAGGGTGTGGGAGAAGGAGGTCAAAAGGACATTTCTCACTGAATTGCAACAAATATCAGCTTTGTGAAATGAAGGTGGAAAGCTTTGAAGTGCTGTTTGTGAGTGGACAGCAATTTGAATGTTGATGGTAGGACTGGCCCCTCATACATACATTGCAGAATATTCCTTGTCTGCTTCTTTCTCCTCCCACCTTGAAGCAGGTGTTCTAAGAATACATATTCACAACCCAAATTTATGCAGATAGTTTAACCCATCCTGGTCTCTCCTTGTTCCTGGAAACTGAAATCATAAACATAGGTCATATAAGGAAAAAAAAACCTGAAGAAATATACCTTCCTTTCTGGTTATTCAACTGAATGGACAAAGTTGGAATTGGAAGAAAATTCTTATATGTTTTCTGCTTTTCACCTTTGTAGAAGAGATGATGAATGATTATAACATCAAGCAGAACTGCATGCTAAAATGAAAGTCCTATGTTTAAGAGGATGCTGATCAGTTTTGTAAGGTATTTTCAGGAAGATTTGAGATTTAAATACTGAATATAAGTTTTGTGTAGGGGAACATAAAGATCTCATATTTATCTATCTGCATCATTATTTGTAGATTTAAGGAGAATGCCTATTTATTTTAATAGCCAAATAATATTCTGAAAAGTTCTGTTAAAAATACGATTCAATATTAAATGTCAAAATCCTTCCTTCCTTCCTATTTAATTATACATTGCCTTGGGTAAAAATATTCAAATGTTTGTTTGTTAGTATCAACAATTTGAGTTTGTTTTTGCCTGAGTTAAGTAATTTGTGCTTCAGTTTGTGTATACTTAGGCTTTCAGCTTTGCAAAGCTCATACTTTTCAGAATGTCAAGGCTTCCCATAGGGTAAAAACTCTCTAAAACAGTTCTATGGGACCTTAATATTGGCAGGATAATAATTGACTCCAGGTGCAAGTGCTTAGTTCAGACATTTCCCAGATGCCACTACTATTTAGCTTCTCGGCCAAAAGAGAACAAATACAACATTGCTCTAAATGTTCACCATAGTTAAATATGACTTCCCTGGTATCCATCATATGTAATGTAGAATTCCTGCACTGCACCATGCCATTATCCATTGGATTTGTAATAGATATTCAAGATAGTGTAAAGACAATGTATCTTGTCTGTGACTTCCCAAAGAAGCTCCTTTCTTTTCAATGTGAATGAAAAGCTAACAGACTTCCTGTCTTGCTGTCATCATAGAAAGAAAGAAAGAAAGAAAGAAAGAAAGAAAGAAAGAAAGAAAGAAAGAAAGAAAGAAAGAAAGAAACACACTTAGATGTGTCCTTCTTTAAGGAGATAAATGGCTTTTCCTTTCCTTCTTGTAAATCAGGGCCAGCAGGCAACTCAGTTCCATAGAAGATTAAGCAAACTAAAGCATTCAGTAGCCGTAAGTGCAAGTAATACAAACATCCCAATGCGATGGATGGAAACAGATCACAGCTACCACAGAGTAATGGCTAGACTTGGACCATGGAGATGTAGGATCACATCACCATCACTCTCAAACCTAAAGGAAGTCAATGGAAGCATGGGAAAAAAGTCAATATTGAAAAACTTACTATTTCTTTTAAAATGCACATGTTGTTTCCTGGGCTTTGTATTTTCTTTTGGAATTTCTCTAGCAATTATGTTTCTATCATGATGTTTTCATGCAAGCATCTCAAGAGTTACATGTCTCTAAGAGTGTAAGCTCTGTGTAAGATACCATGAATAAAGCAAGGGGATTTCATGTTAAAAGCACCCTTAAAGTAGCGTCATTAAAATAAACGATTCTGTTTTTATTAATAATTTGAAAGAGAAGCAGCTTCATGTGAAAATTGTAATAATCACATTTTATCTTTTATGTACAGAACTGCTTTCTTCAAAGTCTACATTATTTGGGCGTGTTTCATGATTTTATTAAGGCAAAGAAAACAGGCCATTGAGACTAAGCAGCAGCTAGGTAATGAAGGAAGGCTTTAATAATGATTTTTTCTTCAGTTCAGCTTCCTTTGAAAAGCTATGAGACAGTTAAGCTGGCCAGAGAAGCCTGGGGGTTTGGGGCACCCCCATTTATTGAACAACAACAACAACAACAACAACAACAACAACAACAACCAAAAGAACACCACAGAACTGGGATTTCTGTGCTGGGGAGAATGAGCATGAATTTAAACAGCAGTTGGCTGCTGTATTATAGGTCACCTGAACAAAAAGGTAAAAGAGCAGAAATGGTAGAAAAATGGGCAATGCCTTTGAGAAATAACATGCTGAAACTGCCTCCCACCTCCTTTCTCCCCTCTCTTTACTCCTGCTCTTGCTCACCCAATGCCCTTTTTCTTCTCCCAATAGGATAGCTCTGCCTTTATAAAAATGTGAACTTTAAGGTGTACAATGCTTCCTTCAGATCTTCTTGCCTCAAAATGACAGGAAACAAAGTTTTTCTAGTCATGCTGCTAAAAGTGACATTACAGAAGAGGCTTTTGGGGGAGACAAAACAGGCTTTTGGGATTGCAGGTTGTTTGTCCAAATTACAGAAAGAATTCAGGTTTAATTTGAACTGAAATATCTCTAATGGTATAGGTATAGGACTGTATGTAGGAATGTCTTCATTTCTAGCTTCCCCAATGCATTTGATTAAGCAGAGTCCCTCTGGTAATAATAATCAATGGAGGGGACAAATTTAAAGCAAAACAAATTCATTGTTTTTTCAAATATTTATGTTGTATTGCTTTCTGATACAAAGTTTGTCAGTAGATATTTCTTGCAGAAAGCCTGATTGAACTATTCTGAGTTGTCCTTGCATGACTTGATGAATCACCTTGAAATTAACAGATATGAGCACGATGTACAGCAAAACGTTCAGACGCATGTCAGTCAAATATAAAGTAAGAGAATAAAACCATGAAAAAGTATAAATTGCAGCTAACCATCAATGAAAAAAGTGCAGGCTAAAAAGGGGTTGCAAGAAAATTATGGTAATAAAATGCCCTAAAATGTTCACAGGGGAACCAAAGTGCAAGCGAAGGGACTCAAAAGAAGAAATATAATTGCCAAATGACCCCTCCAAAGAGCAAAATAGATGCCAAATTGATGTCTTTGATTGTGGTGTTTGTATAAAAACTCTTCTTTCTGATCAGTAATATGTTTATATCTCCCCATGGAAGGGAAACTGGAGAAGAGTTTGAGGCAGTTAAATTAGTCAACCTGACAACGGGTCTATGTAATCGTATTTTATTTTCCATTACAGAGCTTAGAAAAAAAAGCTGTCTTAACATTATTTCATTGGAAAGGCAACTAGCTGCATTCTTCGTTTTCCTAATCAGATTTGCCAGCAGGTCATTAGCTCTACAAATGAAAGGAGAGGTTAAACCATCCTGAAAAAGAGAAATGCTTTTCTCTTTCTGTTTCAGATTCCAACCCACTCTTAGCTTATCCAGGGCCAGGCTTTTCAAAAACTTTTGCAAGCTACCAAGCAATGAGTTAATCATTATAAAGCATACCATAAATGTAGTTTATGGAAAGTTATATCCAGGCTGGGGGATGGGAAGAAGAGGGATTTGCAATAAAGATTTATTATTACAATTAATGACTTGCTCTAACCTTGACACTGTTTGCCCAAGGAGAGGCTACTTTACTGCCCAAATTGCCTTTGACTGGGTGAAGGCCGAGGAACCACACTGATTTCAGAAGCTCGGTAGAGAAGAAAGCAATTGTTTATGTAAAAGTAGCTGATGACCAGCAAGGGTTTTGCATAGTTGTTGAACAGAATGGTTGGGCACACTGGGAAAAGGGTGATAATTTGGTGGGCATTTTTCTATGTTTCACAATATTTTTGTTCGGGGATATCTAACATAAAAGTTCAAGTGATTAGGAAAAGTGTTGCAGTGACAGCAATGGCTTAAATGGCTCTTGCCACTAGATATCTTTGAACTCACATTTACAAACTGCTACTCTGTAACATAAAAGGCATGATAATAAACGCTCAGTCTTATTATTCTTTTGAAGGATGAACTGAAACATAAATTATCTTCTAAATTTTGGCTGCTAGCTAAATTTTTGGTAGAAAGGCTACATATAGAAATGAAAGAAAGAAAGAAAGAAAGGATGATTAGATGGATGAAGCAGAATTCATGATTGCATAAATAAATAGTGTTTGTGGATGCCAAATTACATAAGGATGGATGGAGGAGTGGAACTCTTTTTTTTTTTTTTTAGTTTATTCTAGGCCTTTGATTTTAGTATATTTCTTTATTGGATAATAAGGGTATCTTGGAGATCAACAGTCTATTTGATCTTTGTTCTTACCTACAACTGATAGCTAGAGTGCAAACATAATTAGGAACTAATACTTTATTTTACAGATAGATACAGATACAGATAATCAAAGTTGGAAGGGACCTTGTAGGTCATCTAATTCAACCCCCCGCCCAAGCGGGGGACCCTATACCATTTCTGACAAATGGCAGTCCAAAATCTTCTTGAAGGTCTCAACTGATGGTGCTCCCACAACTTCCAAGGGCAAGCTGTTCCATTAGTTGATTGTTCTCACTGTCAGAAAGTTTCTCCTTATTTCCAGGTTAAATCTCTCCTTGTTCAGTTTCCATCCATTATTCCTTGTCTGGCCTACAGGAGCTTTAGAAAATAACTAGACCCCTACCTCCCTGTGGCAGCCCCTCAAATATTGGAAGACTGCTATCATGTCTCCCTTGGTTTTTCTCTTTACTAGACTAGCCAAGCCCAGTTCCTGTAACCGTTCATTGTATGTTTTAGCCTCCAGTCCTCTAATCATCCTGGTTGCTCTTCTCTGTACTTTTTCTAGAGTCCCAACATCTTTTGTATAATGTGGTGACCAAAACTGGATGCAGTACTCTAGGTGTGGTCTTACTAAGGCTTTATAGAGTGGTATTAGTACTTCCCTTGATCTTGACTGTATCCCTCTGTTAATACAATTTAGGATTGCATTAGCTTTTTTGGCAGCTGTTGCACACTACTGGCTCATATTTAGCTGGTTGTCCACTAAGACTCCAAGATCCCTCTCACAGTTACTGCTATTGAGCCTGGTTTCACCCAATCTATATGTGTACTTTTGGTTTTTCTTGCCTGAGTGTAGGATTTTACTTTTCTCTATATTGAATTTCATTTTATTACACATGGCCCAGTGTTCTAGTCTGTCAAGATCCATCTGGATCTTGAGCCTATTTTCTTGGGTGTGAGCTATTCCTGCCAGCTTAGTATCATCTGCAAATTTGGTAAGTTCCCCTTCTATTCCCTCATCTAAATCGTTAATGAAGATATTGAAGAGCACTGAGCCTAATTTTGTGATTTTATGCTTGTATGTCTGGACAGATATAAGAGAGAGACTGGCCAAGCCAGAAGGAGGAATCAAGTGAGGAATTAGTCTGAAATCCCAAAGTGGGCACAACAGGACAAAATCTGACCTCCCTTGAATGCCATTGAACCTTATCTAGTTTTATCCAGGTACAAAACATCAGTCTGAGAAGATTCACGTGTATACATTTGAGCAATAAAATAGGTAATTGAACTCTACATGTATGGATATGGTTGTTTGCGCCTGACACTAACTATGCTTTGCAATTAAGAGGTAGTTAGTCCTCAACTTATGACCACAATTGAATCTAAAATTTCAATTTCTTTTTTTTTTAAACAAATTTTATTAATTTTACAGAGAACACAATAAAACATAAACAAAACTAAAAGATCTTTTCTGAAGGTTGTCTGATCCTGGGTTGAAACTCTTCACACAGACACAAATTCAAACATCATATTCACTTTATATATCCTTCCATATCTTATTATCATTTTCTTTTTTATATTATATATATAAACCATTTTTATCAATTTTATATAAACAATGCACAAGGCATAACAGCTTATAAGTTCTTTTCTAAGAAAAAATAATAAAAGAAGAAAACCAATAGAACATAATAATCCCAAATTATAGTATCAATACTTTGTCTATTTAACTTCATATCTTATCCCAACTTCTCCTTTTCATCCAAATTATTTCTTATTAATTAAAATTTTTTTTTGCCTTTTTTCAATATACAACATCCAAAAAACAAACAAACATAACAAAACCTTTATATATCCTTTCATATCTTATTACCATTTTCAATAATATTCTTTGTCTGTTCTATTTCCAACTATCCATTCATCTTTTTTCTTTTATTATACTTCTCCTATACACCAATTGGAGTAACGTCTATAACTCATTACCCTAACTTAAAAGTACTTCACATAACAATTTTTCTTGGGATTCTGTTTAAAAGATTCTAAAATTACACAATGAATTTTATACTCTAAATAACATATAAAAAACACAATCTTATGTACCCTCCAGAATCCCTCTTTTATCCTAAATTAAATTCACCCATTGTCTCTGAATAAACTTTTTTTCTTTAGATCTTGCTTCCCCCCATTGAGGCTTCTCCTCCCCCCCTTTCTCTCTTGCTTATTCTTCTCCTTGCCCTTTTTACCCCTTTGTCTTTCCTCCTCCCTTTTCTTACTCCCTTTCCTTTGCTTTCTAACCTTGCCTCCACCTTTCCGCTCATTTTTCTCTTCTTTGGTTGTTTTTATAATTCTTAAAATCCCCTTTTTCTTATCCTTTTTCTCCTCCTCCCCGGAAAGAACCCATTGTTCATCAAAGATGGCTTCTTCTTCCTCTTCTTCTTTGTCCCAGTCCTTCTGCTGCGTAGTCAACTTTTCATAAGTACATAACGCCATTTCTAAGAATTGAAACAAAGTGCCCAAAGTATCTTCTTTTTTATATTTTTGATATTCAGTCTTTAGTTCATCCACAAGCGATGCCATTATGAAAAAAGAAACTTTTCCCAAAACAACCACAAATATTTTTAATCAAGAATAATTTAAAAAAAAATTCCAAAAATTAATACTTTTCTTCCTTCTTCTCTTTCTCTTTCTGGGGTTAATGTTTAATCAAAGAGGTCCAATTACCATATACCTTTCTTTGGGATTCTAGGCAATCTCCTCCTTTTTCAGCTTCTGCTCCAATTTTTTTTCCTCTCCCTTCCCACTTGCAATATCAATTTTAAATAATCAGAAATCCATACCTCCAACAAGGGTTTTCCAATTTCTTAAGTTTTTCAATGTCCAAAAACTCTTTTGTCCCTTAGCTTCAACTCTCAAAACAATTTACTTTCAATGTCCAATATGTCCAAACATATCTGCTGTTTCCATGGGGTGGGAGAGTGAAGAAGAAAAAAAGTTCCCTTTAACAGCTTCTCCGCCGCTTTCGATCTTCTTAGGGATACAATGTATCCTCCAGCAATTCAAACAGCTCAGTTCCAACCAATTTGAAAGATGTTACTTGACCCGGCTCAGACAGCACTTTCACTCTTCTTACTTCCTCCAGCGCAATCTTACCCGGTTGCTGGCTTCTTCGTGGCGGCCATTGCTGACCGCCGCTCCACCGCCTTGGGAAAAAGGGGTTTTTCTGGAGGAGGAGGGGGTCTGCGACACCCCCAACCCCCTGTCCAACTCCCCTCTCTCTTCAGCTGTCCCTACAGGGCAGCCATATCCCCCTGACCCATCTGGATCGGGGGTACCTCGGCGGCTAGCACAGCAGGAATCGTGAGCTGTCGCGAATTCCTGCTGCCCCGAAGCCACGCGGAACCGGAACCTCTAAAATTTCAATTTCTAAGTGATAAATTTGTTAAGTTTTGCCCATTTTAAGACCTTTCTTGCCATAGTTGGAAAGTGAATCACTGAAGTTGTTAAGATAGTAACATGATTGTTAGGCAAATCTGCTTCCCCATTGACTTTGGTTGTCAGAAGGTCACAAAAAGTGAGCACATGACTCCAGGATACTGCAACCATTATAAATATGACGCAGTTGCCAAGCATCTGAATTTTAATTACATGACCATGGGGATGCCAGAATAGTCGTAAATGTGAAAAATGGTCATAAATCACTTTTTTCAATGCCATTGTAACTTTGAATGGTCAGTGTTTTAAATCAAGGGCTACCTGTATTTGTGATAAAGCAGAGCATCTGAATGCTCCTTACTTTAAATTGCATAGTTTTGTGCAATTTGATTGCATAATACAGTAGAAATGCAAAGAGCTGTGGCATTCTTTAGTGCTATTTTACATAGAATATATCATGTATAGAGAGAGATAAATGTAAGCCAGATTACATTAATTTATTATTTATTCATTGCATTTATATCTTATCTTTCCCTTGTGTGGCATATTGTGTGGATTTTTCTTTATTTTATCCCTGCAACAGCGAACCTATGAGATATATGACCAGGAGGCTTTGTGTTCAAATGGTGCCTTAGAACAATATTTTAACCAATATATTATATAGCATTGAGGGATCTAGCAGTTATTTCATATTTCAAGCTATGAAGATTAGAACCATAATAATGGAAACTAATGGCAGCCTAGTGTTCAAGAAGCCCTTCTTGTTCTTGTGAATTGTGTGGCAGTTGCAGAAAGGAACATGACACCTCCCAGAAATGCTTAATTATATAATCTAAGTTTAATTTTCTTTGCCGCCAATGCCAACATTAGAGTTAGAAAGGGTTATTATTGTTCTTGTAGAAATTCTACTTACCTCATACAGTTCCTTCTAGTAATATACTTATGTGCTTTCTGGGTATTTTCATCTATGGAGAATTCACCATATTGGTCAATCAATAGTTCAGCTTTAGTAAAAATGTACCTGAGCCAGCTAGCCTTCCTTCTAGAATGGTCACTTGTTATTGCAGGAGATATAGGCATTAATGAGAGAGAATGAATAGGTAAACAATACAGAAATAAACATATAAATTAATCAATTGTCATATCAATTTAAGAATTGCAATCACTAGCACTATTGCAACCCATAAGATTGGCAAAAACTTCCACTTCCTAATGATTAAGCATAATGATCAGAATGCTAAAAATATTAATTACATGCAGTTTGCTAGTTGATATCACATACTGTACTACTGTTTAGACTTTGCATTGCCTTTCAATGAATATTTTATATTCTACATTTTTTTTTATATTCCAACTACAAAAGTAGTTTTTCCCCAACCCAGTACACTTCCCCAGTATTGGATGCTACATCTTCCATCAAGTTAGAAAATATAAGCTAAAGCAAATACACTCCTTTTCAGATAGTAAGGAGTATGATCTTCTATAAAGAATCTTGCTCACTTTATGCTTGTGTTGGCACCATTAATGCTAGGTGAATCTGGAGGGAAATTGTAAAAATAACTCTATTCTACAAGTTGCTCTAAAACTTTAGCCACTATTCATTGTCAAATTCTTGCAGTTTTGTTTAAGGATTGGAAAATATATTTAAACAGTTTGCAAATAATTGCAACTAATTATTTGAGTCTTAGGAATATTAATTTAGACTACTTGTTGCAGTTACAGAATGTCATGCTAATAAAAAATCGATAGTTCGGAATCAGGACCTTTATTTTGCATATATGAAAGCTGAAGCTAAAAGATGGTGACTTGCCAAATGTTACTAAAAATGTCTCTAAATCAATGGTTTCTCACACTGCTGGACATTTTGCAGCTATTTTCTTTCCTTACCAGTACTTCAATACTAAAGTAAAGTAGAAGAAGAAAAGACAAGAAGAAGTGCCGGGGAAACAGAGTATTACAAATCTATGTTGACCTTATCTGGATCCCTCATAAAAGTCTCTGAATGAGGCAGGGCAATGCCTTATCTGGGAATGTTCCTAGTAAGTTCACTGCTGAGGTAAAATGTGAGACTGTCCTGCTACACAGATAAATTTCTCTTAACCCTTCTGTTTCACAACAGCCTTCAGTTACAGAGCTGTTCTTTTCCAGAGGAAACTCTTCTGAGGAGGCCATGCCAGATGGAGAAATAACCAGGCCTGTCTCTCCATTGATGAACATCTGTGGTACCTTCTAAATAAGGAAACCTGAAATTCAACTGAAGATACCATACAAAAAAACCCCCATATAACATAATTGGGTTTTTAGAATTTTTTTGGGAAGGGAATATTTTGGAAGGGAATATGAATATAAAATCATCTCAGGCAGTGAGATGGATGGCATAAAAAGTTAATAAATTAATAAATAAAATAAAAAACATACAGTATTGTTGTATTTTCAGAGGTGCCTGCTGATGGTATGCAGAGGTGTTAAAAAGCCCATCAAGTGGAAGTGTCATGTAAAAAGGGAGCAGGGCACCAGTTGTATCATCACAACTATTGTGACTTTTAAGCAATCCTACCCTACCTCCCCTTCTACCCTTTGCTGCTACTTAGGTGCTGAAATGCATCTGTATCTACTCTGATTCTTGCCATCTTTTCTTTTTTCTGGTAACTCCCCTGTCTCAGGTATTGATCTTCAGAGTCTCACCAACAGCCTAGTCCTCAAGCACTGTATTTTCAGACACTGCTAGATAGGGCAAAATTCACAAAGCCCATCAGATATGGGAAAAGTTGCCCTTCAAGCCCCCCTCCTCCCAAAAGTTTGTGTGCAAATCATTGCATGCTGGTATTGTGTGGAAAAAAAACTTCCTTACCACATAACTGCCAGGGAACAGAAAGGTAAATTGAGGCTAAAGTGATAAATCAGTGATAACGTGAGACATTCTCATGGGAATAAATATGAACTGCTTTGGACAGATCTAACATTTCTTTCTGGTTCATAGAAGAGACATCTATATGCAATGTACAGAGTTGGGCACCTCTGTCAAACAAAGGTGCTTTGTATATCACAGGAGGCAATCCTCAACTTACGATCACAATTGAGCCCCAAAATTTCTGTTGCTAAGTGAGACATTTGTTATGTGAATTTTGTCCCATTTTACAACTTTTCTTGCCATGTTGAATGGTGAATCACTGTAGATGTTAAGTCAGTCACACGGTTATTAAGTAAATCTGGTTTTCCCATTGACTTCGCTTGTCAGAAGGTCATAAAAGGGGATCATATGATTCCAGGACACTGCAAACATTATAAATATGAGTCGGTTACCAAATTTCTGAATTTTGATCCTGTGACACTGCAATGGTCAAAAATGTGAAAACTCTTATAATTTAAGAGTCACGGTGGCGCAGTAGTTAGAATGCAGTACGGCAGGCTACTTCTGCTGACTGCCTGGCTGCCTGCAATTTGGTAGATCGAATCCCACCAGGCTCAAGGTTGACTCAGCCTTCCATCCCTCTGAGGTGGGTAAAATGAGGACCCAGATTGTTAGGGGCAATGGGTTGACTCTGTAAACCGCTTAGAGAGGGCTGTAAAAGCACTGTGAAGAAGTACATAAGTTTAAGTGCTATTGCTATAAGCTACTTTTTCCAGTGCTGTTGTAACTTCTATTGGCCATTAAATGAACTGTTGTAAGTCCAGGACTTCCTGTAATGTGTGGTGGAGAAGCAATCAACAGAAAGATGCACGTTCTTCCCCTGCCCAAGCTCTCCTGATCTTTTTACTTATGGTTTTGGGACAATTTCATGTGAACCACTGAAAGAAAAAAACAAACTGAAAAAAATCATACTATTAATAATTACGTACACTGACATAAAAGCAAAAGCAACTCTGGGGAAAAATAACCATGTAATGGTGGAACCCCCCCCCTTTTTTTTTTTTTTCCTTTTTAAGAGGTCCTAAAACTGAGAATAATCAAACATATAATTTGGACATTTTAAAAAAAGATTTCAATAACTCTAAAGCATCCTCTGACCCATTTGGAACAATTACTTTATTACAGCTTGAATGGAAACATATAATCTGTTTGCTCTTCTTGAAAGTAGCCTGACCTTTTTTCCAGTTTCTGCACCAGCCTGAGAAAGGTTGTCTTTGTGCAAGATCTTAAGATACTTTTCCAAATGGAATTTGAACTGTGTGCTGTTTACAGCCCTAGTTTTGATGATGTCAGTGGAAAGGTTCATCCTTATTCCTTATTCACTGCCTTTACATCTCATCTTTCCCTTGTGTGGCATATTGTGTGGGTTTTCCCTCATTTTATCCCTACAACAATGAACCTATGAGATGTATGACCAGGAGGCTTTGGGTTCAAATGGCACCTTAAACCAATATTTTAACCAATGTACATTGGGGGATCTAGCAGTCATTTCAATGTTTCAAGCTATGAAGATTAGAACCATAATAATGCAAATTAATGGCAACCTAACATTCCATGAAGCCCTTCTGGTTCTTATGAATTATGTGGCAATTGCAGAAAAGAACATGAACATCTCCCAGAAATGCTTAATGATATAATCCAAGTTTACTTTTCTTAGCTACTAACCCCATTGCCGGTGTTAGAAAGGGATATATTATTGTTCTTGTAGAAATTCTACTTAATGAATTCTTCACACAATTCCTTTAATAATATACTTATGTGCTTTCTGGATAATTTCATCTATGGGGAATTCACCACATTTGTCAATCAATAGCTCAGCTTTAATAATAATATCCCTAGTCTTGATGATGTCAGTGAAAAGGCTTATCATACAATTGGGGAGGTGAAAACATATATTAGGAGATGGAAAATCCACCTTGATTATGGGACCCTGAGCTTTAAATAAACCAAATCCTTGGGAGTCTTTTCCAGAATAAATTATATTAGCATACATTTGGTTTTTTTTAATCTAATGTTCTCCAGTAATTATGGTATTTTTAGAGCCACTTGTTCAATTAATGACATGGCCTTCTTGGAAATTAGTGCATAGCAGTTGGCACTGCCAGTTTTCTTCTCAATGATGCAACCCAACCCAGTAAATATCAAACCTTAATTATGATCACTGATACCCCTCAACATTGCTTCTATTAATGAAGTAGGTAACTGTTTCTGATAGAGGTTGAAGGAAGAGTACAAACTAAGTCAAGTTCTGTCTCTATTCCAAAATGAATCCTGAAGATTCAACCCCATGCACATTTAATTCAATCAGTTGATAATCTTCAGCAAGCCAGCTATCAATCAGAGTCTAAGATCAAATTCAAGCACAGACTCTGAGCAAATTTCTAAAACTGAACTAGCTTGTAGAATCTAATATTCTCACCTTCCTTTTACAACCCTGTTAGAACTGAATCAGTCCTAAGGTATATCTCGGATGCAACTATCGGTATCTGTAATCAGCACTTCCTATTTTCATTCCAGATCAGATTGAACCCTCTGACTGAAATCCTGACTATGAAAACTGAAGTTAATATCTCATTATCCTAATATACAGTGCAATGCAACATATATTTAGCAGCTTGCTAATTTTTATTAGTTCAGAAGCATTTATAGGAGTACAGCCTGGAAATAGAGATATAGAGATAGCATAAATATTCATGACATTTATAAAGTCATCAGGCTGTCAATGGAAGTGAAGAATCGGCTTCAATGTTTTGTGGCACCTTGAAGTTTGTCTCCAGCATCCATGGGTCTAACAGACTTTGCCCTTGCTACAGCGAGCTGAAACATGGACAGTTAAAGGATAGAGTGTGCTATGATAACAGTGAGAAACAACGCAGAAAATAATCATGTTGTGAGTTACCCTAGGTTACTGTGATAATGTCAGCAAGAACTGAAATTAGAGAGAAATGGACGATTTAAAAGGGTAGTCTATTTATTGATGAATCTCTTGAAAATGCCACTTTTAATTCAATGGGATCAAGATTGTATTCTTAGTTCTTTCACTTTAGTTTTAAAACCTAATTATAAGATCAGTCAAGCTGAGAGCATGGTAGGATCATGGGGTGGGATAATGGGATATCAACACAGATCTAGGTCTGCTCTCTGCATCGTACTGGCTATAGCAAACTAGATCAGGTTAAATATACTGGAAACTTTGATTGATATAGGCTTCTACAGTAGAAACTTAAACATCATAAAAGCAGTTGAACCAATAAAATATACTGTACTTCCATGTTGGAAGCACCAAAGCACTTTCATAGTGAAAAGATTATCTGGTGACATCACCATTGCCCAGGAATGCCCAGTTGGGGGTTCCTCTCATGTCCCCATTAATGAGATCACTTTAGTAGTACTTATTGTGTTTGCACACTTTTGAAGTGCTAGGTCGGCAGGAGCTGGACCGAATGACAGAAGCTCATCTTGTCACACAGCAGCACTTGGGCTTTGAATGCAGGCTTGCAAATTGTCAACCCAGTATCTTAACCATGTGTGCCACTGTGCTCCTCAGTTGATCTAGTTGAATAGCAAGATGACTTTTGGCATTAGTTTTTCCCAAGGTCAGAAAGTGGGGGTGAAGAGCTGGCCCCACATCTGTGAAAGTTACTCTTGGTTCCTGATTTGGGGATACTCCTGGCTTTTTCTCAGCTTCCCCTGGGGCGCCGTGTACGTATGGTGACTCTAGCTCAGCAGGGATTCTTTGCCAACAGTCCTCATATCCTATCAGCCATTTGAGATACATCAGACCAGGAAACAAGTTCTGTATGTGCTTATAGGTTAAAGGTTATAATAATAGAATCATGAATCCTGACTCTGTATTTCCTTCTTGGCTAGGGTGGGGCCAATTTGAGTGTATTTTTATTACTTTCTTTGCTTCCTAGGCTTAAATAATTCTTTTGTTTTTGTAACTGTCACTTCATAGTTACCATAAGGTCATCCTTTCGACCCTCCACAGAGCTAGAACTTGTGCTATACATGGGGCTATCTTTTGAAATGATCCAGAAGTTACAACTAGGCCAAAATAGAATGGAATGGCCTGATAGAATATGTAATTGTAAAAAAACATCCAGTTGGAAGTCTCTATTCTGCTTACTAGTCAGCTTCTGGAACTTTCCAATGTGAAATGTTAGTCATTACTTTTACAACCCTTCACAATACTGTAAGAGTTGGGTTATATTGAGCAATGCCTTGTCAAAATAAAATCTGATCACCTTTTGGGGACAGCTAAGAAGTTCCCATTGAGAGTCCCCCTCCCCCCCTTAGAAGTCCTATGTGACTGGCCTTCTCAGTGGTGGCCTGAGTTTCTTAAAACTCGTTATCTCCAGAAGAAAAAGCAAGCCAAGCTCTCTTTGCTTTTACAAGGTTAGACTGGTACTCTCAAAAATGCTTTCCCCCTTGGCCCCAAAGAACAATTGGACTATGCTTTTTCTGGAAGAAAAAAAGGCTTGTCCTTGAAGAAGAAGTTTCAATTTTTATCCAAAAAGCTTCATCAGTCTGACAGGTTCCTCCTGACCCCATCCTGTCAGAACTAATCCTTCCATTCCCCCTCCCCCACATCCTGTCAGAACTGATGAAGCTTCTTGGATGAGAAACAAAATGTCTTCTTCAAAAACCACCTGTTGAAGGTGTGCAATTTATTTTTTCTGAACGTTAGCTTTACACTAATAAGGAATTTTTGACAGCTTCAAACATTTCATCATGCAAGGCAGCCTGCTGTCTCAAAGAGTTTGAAGTAATGAGAGCACATTACTTTGGTGATCGAAGTTGTACTTGTATAGCTATCTCCTGACATCCTGTGGACAAAGATAGTATTCATCAAGGAGAATATTTGCAGCTCAGGGTTGAAATGAGGGGTCCTTAGTGCTCTCTGAGCTTGGTTGTTTTCTTGCAGACATTTCATTACCCAAACTAGATAACATCATCCGTGCTAGTCATCAGTGCAGACTAGCATTGATGATGTTACCTAGTTTAGGTAATGAAACACTTGCAAAAAAAAAAAAAAAAAATCCAAGCTCATACAGCACCAAAGACTCCTCAAGATATTTCACGTGTCAACTAAAAATGCGGCTATTGACTTATGATTTGAATGGGGGTGGATTTGTTGGAGCCCTGACATCACGCTATGTTTTTATCATTTTTGTTTGTTCTAGAAGACAAGAATGAGTGAAGTTAAACACCTACCAACAGATATCTAAATAATTTTCAGAAGTTTATAAAGATCTCTGTTTTCCTGTAGGCTAAAATTAAAAATCCACTCCTTAACACTGAAATAAAGAAAGTTTGGACTGACCTGAATATGAACGAAAAGGACAGTTAGCTGCATTTAGTTCTGGCACTTCATGGCATAGTTGATAAGTACATGTTTTTATTTTTTATAGCTCCGAAGTTCTAATAAATCCATAAACCTGAGGAATAATCATACTGTAAAACTTTGAAACAATGTTTTCAAACTTTGGAACTTCAACTCCTACAATGCTGGCTGGGAAATTCTGGAATATTCAAAATTGTTCAAAACTACAAGGGTGTCTGAGACAGCAAAAGAATTTGGTTCAAACAGAAAATATAACAAATGTTTTAATTGATTATATTGCCTTTCAGCTGCTTTTTTTTAAAAAAAAAATTAATTTATTTTTGTAATTTTTCAAAAGCATTTAAATTATCTTTAGTAATTAGCCAATAAGGGTAACAACCTATTAAGGGTAATATTCTCATTTTTCAAATGAATCAGTTTCTCATAAAAGCAGGAATCAAATGTTAATTTCTTTCTCAATTAGCATCCCAATTAGCCATCCATATGTCTGATTGCCTTCAAAGCTAGAAGTAAAACAGTGTCTACTATATTAGAACCAAAGATTTGTCAAGTATTAATTCTCCAATTGAGATTGTAGCAGGAGACAAACAGCATAATTTTCATTCAAATGAAACAGAAGTTAAAATATAGCCAATTATATAATTTAAAGGCAGGAAAATATAAAGCAGGAGAGTTAAACCTCTCAAACAGAAACTGTAAATTTGAAAAGGAGAGATTGGGAATTTGACCTTTCCATAAAAAATGCATCCAATAACTAGGAATTTATTTAAACATCAAAGATACTTTGAGGTAGTTGCATATTTGATTAGTCGAAGTAGTTGAATAACAAGATGGAAAGAAATTGAGACTTCATAGCTAAATTGCTTTTAGTTGTACTTTAAATGATAATAATAATACTGATCTATTCAAAGGAGAGAAAAAAAACCTATTAGATAATGATAGGGAACGTTTATGAATTACTAAGTAAACATGGCTAAATGTCTATGGCAGGGGTATCAAGCTCGCGTGGTCATGTTTCCACATAACATATAATGGCTTTTTCCCCTTTACTGAAATGGGGGTGGAGATGGCCAGAGCATGACGCATCCAGCCTGTGAGTTTGACACCCCTGGTTATCCCAAAGATGCTATTCAAAAGACAACTAGACTTTTTTTTGGGGGGGGGGGTGTTTCCTTTCTCACCCAAGAATTAGGATTTTTCAACCAACACAACATATGTGCATGCTTTAAACTCAAGAATATATTAAGGCAGAAGCTGGTCCACCCAAGGGTGAACACCCAGACACAAACTGAGCAATGTAGTCTATTCAGTGCAATGCCACGAGACAATGCCATTGGTGAAACAAAACAGCCGCTTCACAAAGTGGCAGTATGCCATAGGAGAATTGTTAAGTTCTGTGCGTGGCGCAAGAAGTGGAGACGAGTCGACGAACAGTGAACTTCAACTCTTTATTTAACATAGTGCAACAGCTCGGCTAATGGCCACAACAGCCCCCTTTCTATAGGCAAGCTCTTGGGTATTTAGCCAATGAAAACGCAGGAATGTTAGCTCTTTTTAACCAATGAGAAGGGCTCATTAATAGCCAATCAGATTCTCCTGAATGGACCAATCCGATATCGCTATTATCGGCCAATCAGAAGTTCAGGGCCAGAACCCTGCACTTTGCTTTAAGGTTTCAACAACTTTATTCAAGCACTTTTATTAATTCACAACACCCCTTCCCCCCGGGTTCCGTTTAAGGGGTGCGGTAACGTAGTCTTTGAGGTAGGCAGGTTGTTTTGATTGTCTATTTGATTTACGCTGTCCTCCTGGTATTTGTCTAGAGTCTTATTGGGGTAGGATGTTATCTGGTGAGCAGGGTGCCTCTGATTCTGTATCTAAACTTCCATTACCACTAATATCCTCGATATCCCTTTGAGGCAAGTTAAACCCTGTCCCCGATCCTTCTTCTGAGCGGTCATTTCTTCCGCTTGTGCTTTCTGCCGTTCCAAACTCAGGCTCCTCAGTGTCTCCTCCCCCCTCAGTTTGGAAATCACCGGAATCACAGACCCCAGACTGCAGCCTTGAATACAGCTGATCAATATGGCACTTCCATATTCTATCGTCATGACATTTCACTCGGTATGATCTGGGTCCAGTTACCTGGATTACAGTTGCCTCGACCCACAATGGGTTGCCATAAAAGTTTCTCGTGAAAACCAAGTCGCCTACCTAGAAATTATGGCATTTCCCGCTGGATCCGTGTGGTTTTTCAGGTTCGTACGATGGGTGTAGTCGGTCCAGGTGGGAGCGGAGTTTCCGTCCCATCAATAACTCAGCGGGAGTTTTGTTGGTGACGCTGTGTGGGGTGATGTGCTGCAAAAGGAGTATCCGGTTAATTTTGTCTTTGATATCGCCATAGTCCATTTTATGTAGAGTTTTTTTGACGAATTGTACCATGCACTCGGCCCTCCCATTAGCCACAGGATGCACCAGTGAAGTTAGCGCATGGCGAATACCGCGGTCCGCCAGATACTGTTCAAAAGAAAGCGCAGTAAACTGGGACCTGTTGTCGGATACCAGAACGTCCGGTAATCCGTGTTTTGCAAATAATCTGTCCAATTTCCTGATGACTGATTCGGCTGTTGTATTTTTCATCTCATGGATTTCAAGCCAGTTCAAGTCGGCATCCACTGTTAATAAAAATGTGTGTCCATTCGTAGGTCCCGCAAAGTCCAGATGAATACGGGACCATGGTCCCCCTGGGTGTTTCCCATTCTGTTGGGGTTGCTTTCGGTGGGGCATTGCTGACTTCCTGGCATTTGTGACAAGTCTTTACCCAGGCTTCGATCTGCTTCTCTATGCCCGGCCACCATGCATAGCTTCGTGCGAGTGCTTTCATGCGCACGATGCCGGGATGGCCATCGTGCAAGGTTCTCAGTACCGCTCGCTGTAACCACTCTGGGACAATGAGTCTATCACCCCAAATGATGCAGCCCTTCTGGGAAAGCAGTTCCATCTGTCGAATTTTGAAGGGAGCGTAGTTGTCAGGGATTTGGTCCAATGGCCATCCACATTCTACCCAGCTGAGGACACGTGCTAAAACGGAATCGCGCTTAGTTTCAATCGCGATATCATGAGCTGTCAGCGATGGTTTTTGGAGTGTCTCGATCTACAGTGTTGTGACGGTCGGAGCAGGGTCGTCAACAGTTTCTGGAAGTGGTGCATGGCTTAATGCGTCAGCGTGGGGAATGGCTTTCCCCGGGCGGTGTTGCAACTTGTAATTATAGGCAGCCAAGAATTCTGACCAGTGGGTCATTCTGGGAGATAATATATAAGGGGTTGGTTTATCTCCCGCTATTATTCCCAGCAAGGGTTTGTGGTCAGTTATTATCGTGAAAACTCGCCCATAAATATATTCATGAAATCGTTTAACAGCAGATACAATAGCTAGAGCTTCCTTATCGATTTGACTGTAATTGCGTTCTGCTTTTGACAGCATTTTTGAAAAGTAGGCAACAGGGGCTTCCCTTCCGTTTGGTAAAACGTGGCTCAAAATGGCGCCCACTCCGAAGGGTGATGCATCACAAGTAACTGTTAAAGGCAAAGTCTCATTATACTGCATCAAAACAGCGTCGGAGGTCAATAAGTTTTTTACTTTTCGAAACGTCTGTTCCTCTGGTGCCCCCAAACCCAGGTTGCTTTTTTGTCTAATAAACGATGTAGAGGTTCGGCTACGGTTGCCTTGTGAGGCAGGAAGACATTATAAAAATTGATAAGGCCTAGGAACGCTTGGAGATCCGCCTTATTTTGGGGTCTTGGGGCGTTTTTGATTGCCCTAAGTTTGCTATCGGTGGGGTGAATGCCCTGTTTATCTATTAAATATCCTAAAAATTCTACTCGATCAGTACATAGTTGACACTTGTTTTTCTTAACTTTGAGACCCGAGTCTTTAAATCTCCGAAGAACCAACCCCAGGCGCTCCTTTAGTATTTCTTGAGTCGGAGCAGCAATTAAAACGTCATCAAAATAGGGGACAACGCCTTTTATCCCTTGTAATAGTCTTTCCATCAAACTTAGAAAGATTCCCGGGGCTACGCTTACTCCGAACTGGAGTCGGTTACGTTTAAACGCACCTCGGTGCATAACGATTGTTTGAGCCTCTGCTGTTTTTCTGTCTACAGGCAGTTGTTGGTATGCCTGGGCTAGATCTAGTTTAGCGAAGACTTTTCCGCCCCCCAGGGAATGGAGAAGGTGTTGCACCACCGGTACCGGATAAGCGTTTTGCTGCAGGGCGTGATTCAGGGTGGCTCGGTAGTCCCCACAAATTCTTAACGATCCATCGAGCTTGATGGGTGTCATGATTGGGGTTTCCCAGGGAGAATGGTCGGTTGGTTCTAACACCCCCTGGGCTATTAATTTATGAAGCTGCTTGTCAATCTTTGGTTTAAGGGCGAATGGGACTCGACGAGGCTTAAGGCGGATGGGAACTATTTCGGGGTTGAGGTTAAATGATATTGGGGTCCCCTTGTACTTGCCTAGTTTGTCTGCAAAGACGTCCTGGAATTCTTTTTTTTTTTTTAAACAAATTTTATTGATTTTAAAGAAAAAACAAACCATCATTAACCATTAAATACATAAAACCTCTTTCCATTATTAATTTTACAAGTCAAGTAAAATATTATTTTATGCAACATAATTGTTTTACACCATTTCAATATAAACATAAATATCTCTTAACAAATTTCTCATTATTTCTCTTTTCGTATTCAATTTCATTGTTGTTATTATTATTTTCTATATTTATCCAGTTTAAAATCATCATCTTCATTCCTCTCTGACTTGATTACCATTATTCTCATCCAACATTCCCCCAAGGTTTTGTTAATTCTCAAACAAAACATAGACACACAAAACACAAAAATATAAAACTTCTTTTAAGAAAGTAATTTGGCCCCAGATTACCTCTCTTTGTATGGACTTCAATTAAGTTCGTGCTCATCTTGTATACCATTACCTATCTTATTTACCATTCTATATCTTCTATACAACTTCTCCCCGCTTTTCGTTCTTATTTCTATTTTATTTAATTCATTTTAATTTAAATCATTATATTTGTATTTTTTGTCCATTCTTTTCAGATTATCCATTTATCTCATTCCCTATAGTAAAAAAAAAGAATTTCTCCTGAAATCACTACTCAGAGTATGATGCCTTTCTATCCTCCCCCTAAATTAACATTTAAAATAATGATTCTGCTTAGTTCATTCTACCTACCAACCTTCAAAGAGAAAGAATAATAAGTTCATAATAATTAATATAATTAGATAATAAATCTAAATATTAAATCTTATAGCATTCTGATTGTCTATTTCAAAAAACAAGTGCTACAATGTTATTAAATTTTAAAATCTATCATTACTAAACATTTCAATATTTTAATCTTTTATCAATTCTTATAACATTCTAGTTTTCTATTTCTAATACATAATACCATCTTGTGTACCTTGCAGAATCTTCTTTTTTAAAGAAATTATTCCTTACCCTTTATCCCTAAAAAAAAATCCTTTTTTCCCATCTTGTTTCATACCTTTGTGGCTTTTCCCTCCCTTTTCCCTTCCTTTTTTATCCCCCCTGGCCTTTTTACCCCCCCCTTCTAACCTCCGCCTTTTTAACTTTCCCTCTCTGTTGTAATCTTTTCTCCTTTTGCTCAGTAACATTGAGTTGATTTTGCATCTTATTTTTCCCTTTCTTAAATGTTTTTTTTAAGTCTTAAGTCCTTCATTTTCCTTCCTTTCTTTCTCCTTTCTCTCTTAATTAATTTTTTAAATTCACCGAAGATGGCGTCTTCTTCTTTTTCTTCTTCTCCTTCTATTTCCTCCATCTGTTGTTGTGTTTGCTGATAAATAGCAAGCGCCATTTCCAAAGAAAGGAAAGCTTCTTTCACAGCTTCCTTACTTTCTTGATATTCCTTTCTAAGTTCATCATCAGATAGAGCCATTCTTTGTTCTTCTTAGAGCAACCAAAATGTTTCAGAAGTTAAAACAATTCCTCCAAGTCCCAGAGACATCAATCAGTCCAAACAACACCCAAAGTTCTCACTTTCTCTTCCTGGGGTGGTATCAATAAAAGGAAAAAGAAAAAAAGCCCAATCTGTATTTTACAGCCTTGTTCCAATCAATTTCTAGTCTCAAGATCTTCAAGGCATCTCCTCCAAAAAAATCTTAATATATTTTTGTTAAGCCTGGTTTCCCCAACCAGGGTTAGGGGACAAGCTAAACAGAATGTGCAGCGTTAGTCAGATAGGCAAACAGATAAATGAGTGAGCTAAGCTTGTATGTTTATTAACATACAGTAAAAATAACAGATACGCTTGTGCTATCAAAAATATAGTTTATTCCATTATGAGTTCATAGCATAGTCAAAATAACAGCCCAATAATCATGTATCATTTAGTCAGTCCATTCAGGGATATTCAGTTAGCAAAGTCCGTGTAGAATATCCTATGTCAATTCACTTACAAGTCAGTCCTTTGTTTTCTCTCC
Organism: Hydrophis major; assembly: GCA_033807585.1. Lineage (NCBI taxonomy): Eukaryota > Metazoa > Chordata > Lepidosauria > Squamata > Elapidae > Hydrophis > Hydrophis major. Next base: position 131,707,552 of record CM066329.1, on the reverse strand, counting down.
CGTTCGAGCAATGCAGTCTTGAGTCCTTGCAGTAATCAGGGATCATCAAAGCCAGAGAGAGAGCAAGCTGCAGCCTTGCTTCTTTTAAAGTGCTTTCACAACCATCCCTTAATTACTATCCCACAGTTAAAGTTGCAGACACTTTAACATACAAACTATGATTACTTAGTTATTATTTTACCTAAACCAGTTAGGGTAAACAATGTTATCCCTAACATTCTCCCCTTTTAGGAAATAATAATAAATATAACTATTTACATCTTTAAATCATATTTGTTACAACTTTCTTTAAACTTAGTTACTCCTTGAGCTTTTGTAAATTGGTCTGCAATGTTTTCTTCTGTCATGCAGTATTCCAATTTAATTAGCCCATTCTTTACAGATTCTCTAACATTTAAGTATCTTAAATCAGTATGCTTTGATCTAGTTTTTATGGCAATACTAGTAGCTAACTTTATAGCTGTCTGGTTATCCTCGTACACAATAATAGAATCTTTAACAGTTATACCCATGTCTAATAATAACTGTTTGTACAAAATCAAGTCAGTGCATAATAATGACAGACATGAAAATTCCGCTTCCATCGTGGACAAGCTGATATGCTGTTGTCTGATTGACCTCCACCCTATTAGTGTCTTACCAAATAATATAGCCATCCCAGATGTTGATTTTCTTGTGTTTATATCAGTTGCAAAACTTGCATCTGCATAGGCACTAAGACTCAAATCACCCTTTGGTTCTATATACAATGCATGGTTCATTGTTCCTTTAAGATATCTTAAAATTCTTTTTAATGATTGCCAATGACATTGTTGTGGATCTGAATTAAAACGTGCCAGCTGATTTACACTATAAGCTATATCTGGCCTTGACCAATTGCTTATATATGATAAGCTACCAATCAAAGATTGATATATGGACTTATCAAATTTGGGACTTTGATCATCAGTTTGGCAAACTTCCTGACTCATTGGAGTCTTTGCCGGTTTACAAAGTTCCATTTTAAACGTTTTAATTAATTGGCAAATTTTATCTTCTTGAGATATCTTAAATCCATTTTTTGTTTTGTTAATTGTCAATCCTAGATACTTTTTAATTTCACCTAAATGCTTTAATTTTATCTTTTTGGCTAATAATGATATAATTTCATTAGCTTCATTATTAGTCTTAGTTATCAAAGCAATATCATCTGTAAATAATAACAATAATGACACCGTTCCATTATTTTCTCTTTTAAACACACATGGATCTGCTAAACCAGATTTAAAACCTATATTGTTTAACTCTTTCACAATATATTGGTTCCACTCAAACCCAGATTGTTTTAACCCGTAAAGACTCTTTTTGAGTTTCCAACAATCATTACTATTTACTTTATTGTCTTTTATATCTACTGGTTTTCTTAAATATATAGTGTGCTGCAATGGTGCATGCAGATAAGCAGTTTCTACATCTAAATGGTTAATGACATAGTTTTTCTTAGCTGCCCACACTAATGCTGCTCTTAAAGATGTTGCTTTAAGGCTTGGTGCAAAAACTTCATCATAATCAGATGCAGTTTGATTAAATCCTTGAGCTACTAACCTAGCTTTATGGGTAACAGTCCCATCATTTCCAGTTTTTACTTTAAATATCCATTTGCACCCAATGGATTTTTCTCCTGGAGGTAATTTAGCATCTTCATAAACTTTCATTACCTTTAATGAATTTTGTTCTTTTTCCATTGCCTTTTGCCAATTCTCCTGATCCTTAGCAGGATACATCCTAAGTTCATCTACACTAGTTGGAACTTTAGTTACTTGGCAAACTATACTTGCTTGATACCTATCAGGTGGTCTAGTTACACGTGTAGTACGTCTAGGTATTACAGGACTTACAGGTGGACTTTCATTTATTAACTCTTCTTGATTATCTAACTCTTCCTGATCAACTGTTTCCTCTTGTTCTGGTCCTATTTGCTCTTCATGGACTTCTTCTTTAATTGGACTCTTCTTATAACTAGTCTGATCTTTCTGCCTTTTGTAGGGTTCAATAATTACTTCATTATTTAAATCTTGCTCTAATGTATTCCATCCTACATGTTCTAGGAATTTAGCACTGGCACTGGTGTAAACTCTAGATGTACCTGGTTCCCAGAATCTATAAGATCTATGATTAGATGTATATCCTACAAAATATAATCTTTTAGTTCTATGTTGTCCTTTGTGTCTGTGTAGGGATATGCACCCATGCTGGTGCTCCAAATGTGTGCATGTAACTTAAATCAGGTTTTGTACCATGCCACAGTGTGAATGGTAATTCACCTGTTGTTGAATTAACAACATTATTTAATATATGATTACCACACATTATTGCTTCTCCCCACAAATTGTCAGGTAATCCTGAATCAGACATCATAGTTCGTGCCATTGATTATAATGTTTGGCCTCTTCTCTCTATAAAGGCATTATGTTGTGGCCTATATGGTGCAGACATTTTATGTTGAATTCCTAACATTCTTAGTCTGTTCTGGAATTTATTATTTGTAAATTCTGTACCATTATCTGTTATAAGAGTTACTAATTTCTTTTTAGTTTTCCTTTCTGCAAATTTTATCCAATTAAAGAGATTTTGATACGTTTCAGTTTTGCTCTTCATTAAATAGCAAAACCCATATCTAGAATAGTGGTCCATTATACTTAGTATGTAACGAGCTCCTCCTACACTTGGTTTTTTCGGACCTATTAAATCTGCAAATACTACCTCTAAAGGTTCTTTGGTAGTAAATCCATCAACTCTATTAGCCGGTGTGAACCTGCTCTTACTTTGATTGCAAATATTACATTGCAAATACTTATTACAAGGTTTCAAACTTATTCCCTTAGATAATTCAACAGTTTTCTTAAGCATTTTAAAATTTAAATGCCCTAGCCTTCGATGTAACAAGTGAATACATTCATCATGAGGTTTCTTATTTTCATAAACTGTGTTAGCCACCTTTAAACCATCATCATTTAACACATATAATTCACCTCTTAAAGCTGCAGTAATTTTCTTATCTTCTTTCTCAATTATGCAGTTATCTCCTTTAAAAGTAACTACATATCCTAGTTTAACCAAAATTCTAACTGAAATTAAATTAAACTTAAGTTGTGGTACATATAACATTTTTACATTCTCTTTTATAAAAGAACAATATGCTATACCTTGACCTTTAGCTTTCAGTTTCCAGCCATTGGCTAACGATATCTGCTGTGTACTCTTGGACATTTTAATAAAATTTTTGTTATCATTTGTTATACATTGCTATGCTCCACTGTCAACCACCCATAAATTATTTTTTACAGCTCCGTTAGTATACATGGCTAATTCAAAATTTTTATTTATCTTTTGATGACTTTTAGTATTCTGGCCAGCGTTCTGGCACTTTGCTTTTTTACAAAATCTTGCCAAATGTCCTCTTCCTCCACAATTAAAGCACTTTTTAATTGCATATGCAGTAGGAGATTCATTATCTTCTTTTTGAGGTTGCTGCCTCCTTAACTCGTCTCTTTCAAGCCTTCTTCTGGCCTCTTCAATCAATCTGCCAGTTATATCAGTTATAGTTAGGCTTTCCTTTGGCAAAATTTCAAGTGAAGTTACGTAGTTATCATAACTTTCGTTAAGAGAAGATAGAATTATGTAGACTTGGTGTAGTTCAGAGAAAATAAGCTCTTTCTCGTGCAGTTCTTGAAAAATGCTTTGCATAGTTTTCAAATGACTCAGCATATCACCATTTGTTTGGAGATGCGTACTGAAAAGCTTCCGTGTTAGATTTATGTGAGCACCAACGTTATCTCGAACATAAATCCTCTTCAGCTTCTGCCAACACCCAACAGCCGTTTTCTCTCCGTGCATATAAACAAGATGTTGATCAGTTAAGGTTAACCCAATTATGCAAATAGCTTGTTGATTTTTATGCATAAATTCTTCTATCTTTAGTTTATCTTCATCATCCTCTGCATCCCATTCTTCTACGTTTGGTGAATTTTCAATTATGTTCCACAAACCTTCTCTTCGTAGAAGCAGACTACATTTCATAGACCATGATACATAGTTTGTTCCATCCAGCTTGGATATAAGGGACAAACTTTGTAAATTGACTTGTGCCATGTTTTCTTTATATGGATATAAAACTATAATTAATAAAACACAGCTGTCTGTTTACTGTAATGTATAACAACACAAACTCTCACTTTTACATAAATCTGTTTTATCCTAGTTAAACTGACTTTGCAGCCTCTGGGCCCATAACCAGTGTTAAGCCTGGTTTCCCCAACCAGGGTTAGGGAGACAAGCTAAACAGAATGTGCAGCGTTAGTCAGATAGGCACACAGATAAATGAGTGAGCTAAGCTTGTATGTTTATTAACATACAGTAAAAATAACAGATACGCTTCTGCTATCAAAAATATAGTTTATTCCATTATGAGTTCATAGCATAGTCAAAATAACAGTCCAATAGTCATGTATCATTTAGTCAGTCCATTCAGGGATATTCAGTTAGCAAAGTCCGTGTAGAATATCCTATGTCAGTTCACTTACAAGTCAGTCCTTTGTTTTCTCTCCTGTTCGAGCAATGCAGTCTTGAGTCCTTGCAGTAATCAGGGATCATCAAAGCCAGAGAGAGAGCAAGCTGCAGCCTTGCTTCTTTTAAAGTGCTTTCACAACCACTCCCTTAATTACCATCCCACAGTTAAAGTTGCAGACACTTTAACATACAAACTATGATTACTTAGTTATTATTTTACCTAAACCAGTTAGGGTAAACAATGTTATCCCTAACAATTTTCCTTTTGTCCTCTCCTTTCCCACTTATAACAAGAAGCCAAGTTTTTACCTTTTATAAAAAACAACAGGTTTCTCAATGGCCATCCCTGTCAACTACAGTGAAAGGGTAGAGATGCAGTACGATTTTTAAATGAGACACGGACTTGGCTGGATCCAATGACTGGAATTCGATTTCCTTGATAATCTTTGAGTATGATTCTTTGGAACCAGAGGTCTTGTCACCGGATGTTAGGGATGAGTTGGTTGATGGCTTCCAGGAAACCATCGAGAGGGACGATCCTGAATCGACTTCCATCAGACAAGGCTGGTTTTCAATAGCCACCTTCACCCGGATCTTCTTGGCGTCCAGTGATGAGGCATGACCAATTTTAATAGTTTGGTGTGCCTCTTCTCGCTTCGTTGAATGGTTTAGGGGTTTGTTTCTGTAGGAGTGGTTGTTCCATTGGTGGTTCAAGGGTTCTCACTTTGCAGGATGGCTTCCTGTATATTGGCGATAGTTAGCCCCCTCAGGGTTTGGCTGTGTCCTTGCTTGCTTCTACAGACCCATCCAATGTGGCCTCTTTTCCCACACACATGGCAGAGCGCGTCGAGGAATTTGCGGTCTGATTGGGGGTGGTTTGCCCCACAACCAGCACATTGGTACTGCGATTATTGGCGTTGGTCTCGTTCAGACCGGAGCCGGTTGACCTCTTCTTCATCGCTTTCTGATGACGATTCGAGGTCCTCGTGGTGGGCTGTCATTGTCGGTTCTTCTAAGTGAGGTGAAACTTCGCTGGCAAGTTGGCGAAGTGGAGCGCGGGTGCGGCGCATTCGTGCAGCCGACTTCCTGGTTGCTTCTGCTGCAGTAGCGTCAGCGATGGCATCTGTAAGGCTAATGTCGCCTTTCGCCATCAGCTTACTCTGCACGCCTGGTGAATCTAATCCCAGAACTATTCTGTATCTCAGGACTTCTTCAAGGTCGGCAAACCTGCATAGGCCTCCTAGATTCCGGAGATCCGCTATGAAATCTGCAACGCTTTCGCCCTTCCGCTGATCTCTCTGGTAAAATTCATGCCTTCTAACGAGCGTTGGTACGGTCGGTGCATCGTGGGCCCTTAGCAGGGGTTCGAGGACGTCCCAGTCCATGGACTTCACTTCTGCCAGTTTCGCTAGTGCTTTGGCCATCTTGAATACGGTCAGCCCGCAATGAGTTAGGAATACCACCCGTTTCTTTCCAGTAGTGGCATCCTTCAAATTGTTGTCTCCAGAAACATCTGGAAGTGATCCATATATGAGTCCCAATCTTCTTGTGCCGGGTCAAATGGAGCGGGTGGTATGACCCTGCCGGACATGGTTCCGCCATTGGTGCGTTTCAGCCAAGTGCTCTATTATCGTTCTGTAGTGTTCAGTCTGCTTTGACGTCTCCACATCCCATCCTCATCGCCTGTGCGTTCTGTGCATGGCGCAAGAAGCGGAGACGAGTCGGCGAACAGTGAACTTCAACTCTTTATTTAACATAGTGCAACAGCTCGGCTAACAGCCACAACAGCCCCCTTTATATAGGCAAGCTCTTGGGTATTTAGCCAATGAAAACGCAGGAACGTTAGCTCTTTTTAACCAATGAGAAGGGTTCGTTAATAGCTAATCAGATTCTCCTGAACGGACCAATCCGATATCACGATTATTGGCCAATCAGAAGTGCAGGGCCAGAACCCTGCACTTTGCTTTAAGGTTTCAACAACTTTATTCAAGCACTTTTATTAATTCACAACAAGAACAAACCAATCAGGACAAGATTCAGTGGTCCCTCTGCATCTGAAAGACAAAGGCCATTCTTTTGAAGACAACAAAGTCCACATTTTGGACAGAGAGGACCACTGGTTTGAAAGAGGCCATCTATATTAAAACTGAACCGTCCTCTCTTAACAGAGAGGTAAGGATAGGACACCACCTATTTCCTGTCTACAACACAGTCCTTTCAGTGGCACCAAGAAGGTTCTACACCTATTTGCACTCTGACTCAGGTGACTCTAAAGTACATACAAATGACTGTCAGAGAATGACTGACCTTCAGAAAACTAACAGCCAGAGGACTGCTAAGAATATACACTGCTCAAAAAAATAAAAGGAACACTTAAATAACACAGTGTAACTCCAAGTCAGTCACACTTCCGTGAAATCAAATTGTCCACTTAGGTAGCAACACTGATTGACAATCAATTTCACATGCTGTTGTGCAAATGGAATAGACAACAGGTGGAAAGCATAGGCAGTTAGCAAGACATCCCCAATAAAGGAGTGGTTCTGCAGGTGGTGACCACAGACCATTTCTCAGTTCCTATGCTTTCTGGCTGATGGTTTGGTCACTTTTGAATGCTGGCAGTGCTTTAAGTCTAGTGGTAGCATGAGATGGAGTCTACAATCCACACAAGTGGCTGAGGTAGTGCAGCTCATCCAGAATGGCACATCAGTGTGAGCTTTGGCAAGAAGGTTTGCTATGTCTGTCAGTGTAGTATCTAGAGCATGGAGGTGCTACCAGGAGACAGGCCAGTACATCAGGAGATGTGGAGGAGGCTGTAGGAGGGCAACAACCCAGCATCAGGACCGCTACCTCTGCCTTTGTACAAGGAGGGACAGGAGGAGCACTGCCAGAGCCCTGCAAAATGACCTCCAGCAGGCCACAAATGTGCATGTGGCTGCTCAAATGGTCAGAAACAGACTCCATGAGGGTGGTATGAGGGCCCAATGTCCCCAGGTGGGGGTTGGGCTTACAGCCCAACACCGTGCAGGAAGCTTGGCATTTGCCACAGAACACCAAGATTGGCAAATTCACCACTGGTGCCCGGTGCTCTTCACAGATAAAGCAGGTTCACACTGCGCACATGTGACAGACGTGACAGGGTCTGGAGACGCCATGGAGAACGTTCTGCTGCTTGCAACATCCTTCAGCATGACCAGTTTGGCAGTGGGTCAGTAATGGTGTGGGGTGGCATTTCTTTAATGGGCCGCACAGCCCTCCATGTGCTTGCCAGAGGTAGCCTGACTGCCATTAGGTACTGAGATGAGATCCTCAGACCCCTTGTGAGACCATATGCTGGCGCGGTTGGCCCTGGGTTCCTCCTAATGCAAGACAATGCTAGACCTCATGTGGCTGGAATGTGTCAGCAGTTCCTGGAAGACAAAGGCATTGATGCTATGGACTGGCCCACCTGTTCCCCAGACCTGAATCCAATTGGGCACATCTGGGACATTATCTCTCCCTCCATCCTCCAATGCCACATTGCACCACAGACTGTCCAGGAGTTGGGGGATGCTTTAGTCCAGGTGTGGGGGGAGATCCCTCAGGAGACCATCTGCCACCTCATCAGGAGTATGCCCAGGCATTGTAAGGAGGTCATACAGGTACGTGGAAGCCACACACACTACTGAACCTCATTTTGACTTGTTTTAAGCACATTACATCAAAGTTGGATCAGCCTATCGTGTTTTTTTCCACTTTAATTTTGAGTATAACTCCAAATCCAGACCTCCATGGGCTGCTAAATTTGATTTCCATTGATAATTTTTGTGTGATTTTGTTGTCAGTACATTCAACTATGTAATGAACAAAGTATTTAATGAGAATATTTCATTCATTCAGATCTAGGATGTCTTATTTTTGTGTTCCCTTTATTTTTTTGAGCAGTGTATATCTTTCTATTCCCCACCATTCATCCAGAACTGAAGAAGCTTCTTGGATGAGAAGTGAAACATTTTCAAGGAAACCCCCCTCCCCAAGAAAGTCCAGTTGCCTTTTAAACAGCACCTTTGGGATAAATAAGCATGATACCAATCTACTTCCAAACACGGCAGAGGGTATTACAACCCCTTCTATTCCTGAAACTCTCGTGTTTGTTTGTTTTAAATAATATAACTCTAGGCTGCTACCAGCAAGTTTTAAAAAAGTAACTCAAAATATTTAAAACAGTTAGGGCAGACAATCAAGCATGGTGCATCTAAAATCCAAAAAATCCATCCCATCTTGCAAACGACTAAAGACAGACTATCTGGGCTTAGCTAAGATCCTTGTTTTAAGGCTGGAGGGAAAAACCAAGCCCAGGGCTGCCAACCTTGAGTGATAGTTCGGAGTGAGACACTGCGAGGGAGCGGAGCGACCAAGCTCGAGGGAGCGAAGCGACCGAGGGGGGGATGGTGTGGAAGGGGGGTGTCCCCCCTTCCACGGTAGGGAGCTTTGACAATTTTACATTTTAAATGGTGCAATCTGATGCATACTTTAGTCATGATTTGGACATATACATACATACATACATACATGCAAGCAGCACCAATGTACTTGAACCGGATTTGTAAGATATTAATAATGCAGTTCACTGACCATCTTGGCCGGAAAGGGTCCACATTCTTGGGCCTCTGCCTATCTGCTCCATCCCTTTGGGCTGCTCCGGCTCTCCTCCTCCTCCAGGGTCCCTGGCTGAGAGGGGCGTCCCAAGTGCCTGGGATCCGCCCCCTCCAGGCTGCCTCTTCAGGGCCACAGAAGCCTCCCTCACATGGCCCCGGGGGTGGAGGGGGCCTTGCCAGGGTTCCCGGCCTTGGACCTGGGCAGAAACGGCCCTTCCCAGCCCTCTCCCACCCTCTGGGCCTCCCACCTGCGGAGGGGAGGGGGTTCCAGGCTGAGTCTTGGACCCACCAGCCTCACAGTCCACCTGAAGGGTCGGAAAGGGCCAGGCAGGCAGATGGACACACACACACACACAGAATGGGGGGGGGAGGCTGGTGTCCTTCACTCCCCCAAAACCCCCCTCCCAGTCTGTGCATGGGACCCCCAGCAATGCTGCCATCAGCTGCTCCCCTGCAGGGAAGTCCTGGATTGTCTGGGGGAGGAGAGGAGAGGACAGTGGCCACTCCCCCCCCTTTGCTTGGCATTTGTGGGGAGACCCCTCAAGGCGAGATTCCTTCCCGGGGGCTCCCAAAGAGCATCCAAATGTTCCTGGCATCAAGTGGGGAAAGAAGCCTAAAAAGAGAGAAACTCCTGCACCGGCTGCGATTGGGGCTCGGAGGGGACAGGAACCCCCCCTCTTACGAGCCCCCCCGCCCCGCTCCAGCCTGCCCTCTGGTGGGACCCCCTTCCTGGAGAGGCTCCTCCCTGCCAGACCCTCTTGCAGCCTCTTGGACCCAGGGGAGGCTGGGGGGGGCGCATATCTAGGTGCAAAGGGCGGGGGGAGGGACACAATGTACCCGGGAGGGAGCCCTCCCCCCCCTCTTCCCCCTCCCTCTCCAGGGACTTCCCATCAGGCTGGGGAGCGAGAGAAGCCGAGGCGCGCAAGAGGCAGACGCGCATGCTCAGTCCCTTTCTTCAGGCTCGCAGGCCGCCTGCGGAGGGTGCCCCCTGGTGGTCCCGGCCAGCCACGGCAGCTCCCCTTGCGAGAGGGAGGCCAGAGAGGGACGCGCCTTTGCGCCCCAATCCCAGCGGCCTTGAGACCAGACGGGTGCGGGGAGGGGATGATGGGACACGGAGGAGCTCAGCTCTCGAGAAAGGCCCAGGGATGCCCTGTAGTCGTACTTCATGGGGGATAGAGAGTTCGTCTCTCTCATCTCCGCCTGCCAGAGCAGAGTGCAGCGCAAGGGATAAGCCCAGAGAGTTGTGACATCCTAGAGCGGAAACGAACAACCGCTTCCTGCAGCGTGGAATTCTCTCCTCACCCCGGTACAGAAATCAATGCGGGCAACGTCCTCTCGCGCATGCTCTGTTCGCCCTCTGAAGCCACCCAGGATCGGAGGCTTCACTTCTCGAAACTTTGGGCTTGGGCATATCGATATTCGGAATATCAGAGAATGTAGAGATATATTTATTTTTGTACATTCCATTTTGGGGGTTTAGCGTGAGATTTCGTTTATCAGAGTGAGACAGTCAAAATTGGTTGAATTGCGTGAGTCTCACTCTGATTGCGTGAGAGTTGGCAGCACTGCAAGCCTTTAAAACCTTGTGAAAGACCTAGCTGGGTATGGGCCTTCTGGATCTCAGGCTTGGGGAGTGTGGGGTGTGTGCATATTGGGCTGCACAACAACAGAAAAGGCACTTCTTCTAAGACCCGCTAGATGGCACTCCTTTATAGAGAAGAGCTGGAGCTACAGGCATTGGAAAATACAGCAGCACCTTCCCAGTCAGTCCCTAGATGAAGATCAGCACAAGTATATATACCACTTAGTCCAGCTAGCAAAAATATAGCTTGATGTTTATTTATTAAACATCAGCAAGCTTGGGACAAAAGCAGGGAGCAAAGACATTAACAACATGCAAGCATTCACATTATCAACATCTTGCTAATAATAAAAGGTACAGAGCTTTACAGAGTCAGTGGCAACAATTTAGCTGGCCAGAATCACTTGTGTCTTTTTTGTTCTCAAGTCCTCCATCCAGCAAGCATAGCCTCAAAATCAAATATCGTCTACCTTTTTATTTTGTTTTCTCTTCTACTGTTTCCACAAACTTTCATGTATTGTGACCCATCTGCTTCTTTCTTTCCCTTGTGCATCAAACAGACTTGACAACCAAGATTTTTGTTATTTAATTTAGTTCCCGATTCTACCTATCCAGGCAGCCCTTTCAGATTTACAAGCACTGTAGTTTGCAAACCACCTGAGGCATTCCATGAGTTTTTGTGGTGAAATTTGAAAGGCGTGTTATAATAAACTAACATGTGTTCTTGAAAACAAACTTTTTTGGGGGTGGGGGGGATAAAGTACGATTGGAAAACTAGTCTCTCTAAAACTGGAAAAATTAATTTCATATGCATGTAGATCCAAGTGCATTTTTTGCAGGATTTTGTGCTATTTTTGCCACAGATGCCAAGAAACATAAACTGTTAGTGTCTCCTCCTTTTCCCCACCCTTTTGTTTTCCTTATCCATGTCCTCCTCTGGCAACCCTACTTCTGCCTAATGGGTGACTGTATAAATGGTATAAATAAATAAATAAACAAACACACAAATAAATATTGTGCTTTCTTTAAAGCCACAATGCGATTTAGTCCTTTCATTCTCTTCACCTTGACTTTACTAAATAATTGTGTAAATTTTCATGTCGAGCCCACAGTCCAGGAAAGGGATCCATGCATTGCAATCTTTCCTTCATGTGCAAGCTGTAGCACCCTGGTTCTGGTTTAAGACCTGGAGTGGGATGTATCTCCTTTCTCATCTCCCTCCAAGCACCTCTCACTGAACTAAATTTTATATACAAGTACAAAGAGCAAAATGTGCATATAATATCCAAAAATGCTTGAAAAATGCTTGACTGTTGAGAGACCAATTATTTAGCACTTTTCATCATTCCCAAATCTCATTACCCCAGATATCTATTCTTCAAATTCTAGAATTCTTAGCAACTGCATAGTGCCTGAAGTATTGTGAGAGGTAGAGTCAGAGGGATATTCAGCTGGTTTGGACAGGTTTTGGCGTACCAGTAGCTGAAATTTTGACCAGTTCGGAGAACCGGCAAATACCACCTCTGACTAGCCCCGTCCACCCACCCCAACCCTTTCCCATCCTATATTCCATTGATTCGCAAGGCAGAGTGGATTGCCGCATCTCAGCTGAGGTAAAAAAACACTGAGGGCAATCTTTGAGTTCTGTGTGTACGAAGCGATCTTTGAGTGCTGCATGTGCATGTGAAGCGAACTTTGAGTGCTGTGCATGAGTAGTGATTTTGAGTTTATACATTTGAAGAACACCCAGGTTGATGAAAAAAAGTTGACTACTATTGGAGGGTGTGGGAGGAAAATGTGGCCAAGAGAGAAGAGGGAAAGGCAATGACCCCAGTGATTGATTCTTCAGCATCTCACGACCCTTTGACCTCATGAACTACTGACTAAAATGCCTATCACTCTGCCTTGATAATCTGAGATCAGATTCTTTCTTCTATTTTCTACATATGCACACACAGAGCACATTTTAAAACTTTTCTGTAGGACAGGGGTGGGCAACTGTGGCAATTTTATGACTTTTGGATTTCAAGTCCCAGAATTCCTGAGCCAGGTTTAAGAATTATGGGGATTGAATTCCACAGGCCATTAAGTTGTCATAGCTGCCTACTCCTGCTCTAGGATATACCTACACACGCTTTACCTCATCCTGTAATATAATTGTGAAAGTAAATCTGTTGTAGTTACTAAAACCTGCTTTACTAATCATTGGTCAGGTCAGATTCCCATTCCCTCAGGAATGGGATGAACACAGATAATGTTGTTTCAGCCTCCAACACCAAGTGTTATAGAATTTGGAAATGATCCACCTCAGACAGAAGTTGCACAAAGAAATAAGAGGAAGACAAATGAGGAATTATTCAACGAGAACCCATATTTTCCATACAAGAATTTGTAGCTATTTTATTGCACTTAAACACCAAGAATAAATTTGACAACCCTTATTTGCCCCCTTTACCCCCAAAATATAGCATAAAATTTTAGCAGTGATCATTTGTTCACAGCCACAGCTTCAAAAAAAAAAAAAATACTGGAAGAAAGAACCCGATACGATCACGCAGCTTTACAATTTTGATTCACGTACAAAAGATACTGAGGGTTTTTGTTTTCTGGAGTATTCCAGTCACATCAAGTTGCAAATGAGAGGAAGAAACTGTCTGAAGTTTTTATTTGCTTACATTACAAAGCTGCTATTTTTCCCCAGTTTGCTTTTGCTTTTTGCATTCGTGTGAAATAAATATTTCCAAAGTTATTTCATATATATATATACATATATATTGTGTGTTTGTTATTTATATAATATATATTTATATATACACACAGTTCCATTTTACTTTTTTCCTGTTACTTCCTGCTAAAGTTAAAAAGTCATAAAATTGTGCAACACTTAGAAAATGAAAATCCCAAACTGTTTCCCACGGGTTTTATTTTAGGGCAGAAAAAAGTCAAAAGGTGGCTTGTTTGCAGATATGTAAGAACTGAAGAGAAGGAAGTAAACCCACCCCAACAAAACAGAAAATATGGAAGATAATTGCGAGGGGGAAAAATTAGCCTGTATTCCCAGCGGGAAGCCAAGTGAACGGAATCTTCATTTGGAATCTCCATTTGTTTAGAGGGGGAAAAATAATCTCAGCCTAACTGATACTGAACAATGTCATAAGATCTGCTTATGAAACATTTTAACACAAAAATGTGCCTCTTATTTTCTAGAGCCAGGAAGTTAGTTGATTTGCAAAATAACGAATTGGCAAATGTATAAAGCAGCAGAATATATTATTCCATCTTTTCCTTTAAAATTAATATCTGAATTCACAAAGTATTTCAGCTGCAGTAGCCTCTTTTCATCTTGTCCAATTTACTAGAGCTAAAATACATGCATTGATTTATTTAGAAAAGAGTAATGTCCAGAAAAGACCTCCTGCACTGCAGTTTATAGACCAGATTTGATTTTGGATAGGTTTAAGCGTCATTATCCTTTCATTCATAAAGCTTTTATTACATGTTGTTTCTTAACTATAAGTGCATGAATTGTTTTTTGCTCAAAATGTTTGCTATTTTCACCTCTTCTTTTTTTTTTTTTAAAAAAAAAAATTGAATATGCTTCCATTACTTTGATGTAATATCCAGAAAGTCAATTTTGGGTCTGATAGTTCTGTATAGAACAATTTTTTTTTGTTAGATTATAAAAATTACTCTCCCCCCACTTCTGCTTTAAAGAAAGGTAGGAGAAAAAAATCAATGATATTTCTTAGGGAATGGGTGGAAAGAAATATAAAAAATGCTGTAAATTTTGTTAGAAGTAAAAAAGCAAATGATAACAACAAAGGAAGAACAGAGAAATGTTATGATATGCTGTCTAAACATTAACAAAGATATTGTGTTAGAAAAAGTTAGCAGCCATTAGACATGAAAATAATTTCCCTCTCCCTGCCAAAATAATTTAAATAAAAATAGAAATGGTTCTTTTCGTAGGATAAAGTGATATATAGTATGTAAGCTACTTCTTCACCATATTTTTTATCTTACAATCAAGAAAGATACTGGGTTGTCTAGCCTATGAAAGCAGGTCAGTCTTCAAAGGTAATGTTAATCATGACTATGAGACCTAGCAGTATGAAATAAATAAACAAGAATGCATTGTGTTTTATTGACAATTTCTTTGCAGATTTTGGAATCATTAGAAATGAGCTAGAAATCTGAAATGCTAGAAATCTGAAAGAGTAAGAAAGGACAGAAAATGTAGAAGAGAAACAAATATAGCAATGGATAGTAATGTGGCTATAAATGCTTCCTTAGTTAAGAAAAAAAAGTTTTAGAAATTCCAATACAATTCAGAGGATTAAAGTGCAGGTGCTTGTGTCAGATGCAACAGGCAAAACTCAAAGGAGTTGAAATACATTTCAGCGTTTGTTTTTTTTACTGGAAGACTAAAAACTCAACTCAGCTTCCTGTGGACTCCAGTTTCTCTTAGCTTTATCAAAGCATTGTTTAAAAAGATGCTGGAAGCTATGAAATATTACACAATGCTGTGTTTAAGTTGCCACAAGAAAGATAAACAATGGCAATACTTGATAGAAAACATGGGTAGGAGACTCTTTCTACAAGTAAAAACTCAGACAAGATAGGCTGTCAAGTTTTATTAACACTGAAAACTATTTATTGCCTAAACTGAGATTTTCATGAGGCATGAGCACAAGAATAACTCTCTAGCCAGTTATTTAAGGATGAACAAGTTAAAAGGAGATTCAAGCTCAAAAGAAGATTCATTTCTTCCTTGGAATCCAGGGCTGAGTATAAGGTTTAGTGACGTTCAATATAAAATTATGATATGTGGCAGAATGACCCTTCAAAAATAGATATTCATGATAGTGAGGGCCATGTTAATGTGAAATATAGAATTGGATAGAATTGAGTAAGGAAGCCCCCCCCCCCAAAGGTTTTAAATATGAAGCCCCCCCCCAAGTAGTTTAAATATGAACATGTATTTAGATCTATACAATACCTCTTGAACTCTAAAAGCCCTTCTCAACCCAAATAATCTCAGTATAATTCTTCATAGCTCCAATGAAGCATTGGATTACCAATTATGTTTTCAGTTTTGTGTAAATGGCATATTTCTACTTTGTTCCATGTAAAAAAGTAAACTTCTATTTAAGGCAATCAAATCCTATCAAGTAGGCGCCCTGTAATTTTCATCACTTCCCCCTGCTCCAGTAGGAAATTATTCTTGCATTTTGCAAACATAGTTT
Organism: Hydrophis major; assembly: GCA_033807585.1. NCBI lineage: Eukaryota > Metazoa > Chordata > Lepidosauria > Squamata > Elapidae > Hydrophis > Hydrophis major. The sequence continues at coordinate 131,691,539 of CM066329.1, read as the reverse complement.
TATAGCATCAGTTTCACACTGTCTTAAAAGATGGAAAGCTAAAGCATTTTACAGAAAAGGTAAAACTACATCATTCAAAATGTATACAGCAAGCTCATCCATTTTCTGTTGTCATTGTTCCTAAACAAGCATTGTTTGTTTGTTTTGAAATACATATAGCAGTCTATAAAGTTAGATGTCATGCAAATGAAGGAAATGCCGTTTATAAGTTCATTCCCCTGGTAGTAGAAGTGCATGGTAGTTAATCTCACACCACAGAGTAAAGATTCTTAAAGCTGGAAAAAATAAAAGGGCACAAGAAACAGAGAGACTGCTAAAATAATAATAATAATAATCCTCAGGCTTCTTCTTCCATCCTTGGAAGGCAAGTAGGTAATGCCTTCATCATTTTCAACATGTTTTCTCTATCATTCAAAAAAATAAATAAATATATGTATATATATATATACAGGCTTAAGAAGAATCCATTTTTCTGTTTCTTCAAACTGGCTTTTATGTCATGATATATTAACCACTGGTATTGCCACTGTTCCAAAGTTGATTCTGTCTTCATGATGCCATTCAGATGTGCAGTTTGGATTGTCAGACTTCTGCAGCATATAACAAGTGAACCTGACAGGGTTCTTGTAGTTGTGTAAACTTCTATCTGCCTTTCCATAGGGCCATGCCAAACATCCTTCTTCCCCGTTTTTACTTTCTTGTACCTTTACTTTCTTGTACCTTTTTACACTTTTCATAACAATGTATCACAAGTCAAGTCCAAATGTAAACAATAACATATTAAGTCACCTACCCCACCCAACTTTATTTAAAAAAAAATCAATCACAAACCCAAACAATTGATATTTCTAGGTATTACATAAAGATCCATTTCAGCAATACTCAAAAGTTTACGAAATAACACGGGTTTCATTTTTCCTGTAAAAAGGCATGCAAAGTACAAGAAATAGTGAAAGGTTTCATTTTGTTTGTTAAAAGCATCATTGAAATGTCTCAAAGTGTCATTTGTAAAGCTTGCATTTTCTAATCTTTGCTGGAAAGCATTGCCTCGATTTTTATTTCAGATTAAGAGGCAGTTTTGTTTCTACAACAGGTATCTTCCATGCTGCCATATTTCCTGAAATTGATATGTAAGAAAGGTGGATGGAGGTAGAGGGAGGGCTTTGGAAGTCATTTGTTGATTTATTTGGTTGTTACGGCTTAGTGCGACCAAAATTCAGCTGACTGCTAGATAGTAGCAAACAGAGATAGCCCAGATCTGGGAGCCTGGCTATTACTATTAACTAGTTAAGAACCCAAGTCTTGGAGAGGCAGAGAGAAAATAAGATTCACAATGTTAAAGGTAAGGAAACAAAAGGCTGCTGAGACAAAGTCAAAGGCAAATTCAGTGGCCTATGAAGTCAAGACAGCACTTTTTTTAGGCAGCTATTTCCCAACTGGTCATAAATAAATGAAGCTCCTGTTATATATTGAATAGCGTTAATTATATACTTCACTATATTTCACTAGTTTGAAAATATCTCACTGTATTGAAAACTAACATGGAAATAATTGCTGTCAGGTCAATATTTTCAAGCTATTATTTCTTTTATGGTTACTTAGAACCAGGGGTGGGATTCAAATTTTGTAACAACTGGTTCTGTGGGCATGGCTAGGTGGGTGTGGTCATGTGACTGAGTGGGTGTGGTTCTCTCCTTTTTTGGCACCAGTGCTGTGGCCCCCCCTCCATTTTTTTGCCTTCCTGGGCCTCAGGAAAGCCTCCTGGGAGAAGCAGTAAGTAAGTAAAAGGAATCCCGGCACAACTGAACAAAGGAACAGCTGATCGTCGGGAGGGGAACAAAATACCTTAAGGAGTGACTGGGCGGGGAAGAACACAGTCAGCAATGTCGGGCATACGCACAATGTTGCGCATATGTGATAAGGACTGACTGGGCAGAGAGGGGCGGGGCCAGCCAGGGGCACGATTTGCTGGTTCTCTGAACTGTGCAGAATCATAACAACCGGTTCTATAGAACTGGTCCGAACTGGTAGAATCCAACCTGCTTACAACAATGTCTTTTTTTTTTTTTTTTTACACTAGGCAACTTTCAGATGTGTGGACTTCCACTCCCAGAATTCATCAGCCAAGATGGGGGAATTGAAGTCCACACATCTGAAAATTGCCAAGATTGAAAAACACTGACTTTGAGTCATGATTGTGATGATAAACTACTAGCCATTCCCTTTCAGCTCAGTCTTTGAAAAAAAAAAAAAGCGGGTGAGGTGGGAAGGGACATTTTCCTTGCTAGAATTGCTGGGAATATCTATTGGCCTAATCACAAAACATATTCTGATGGGAAGTTAAATTAATAATTTTGCATGCAAAATAAAACTTAATTCACTCCAAGAAAAAATTGTGAACACAAGAGTTTCTCAAGTAATACAAACTTGTTTGGAATTTATGTAATTAATAGTTTAAACCAAATAATTTTGCTTATTTACTAGATGCGTATAGCCACCTAAGTAAATTGCCTGTTTCCTGGTTTTAGGAGGTGTGACATTGGATTTAGTTGACAGCTAGTTCCAGGTACAACTGAAAACACTGGCATTGACTCAGAGAAACTTCCTCATGTGTTGTCTGGATGTTCCAATCAGAACTGGCCTCCCATTAGAAGGAGCAGCTACTTGTAGCTTGTAAGCAGGAGATGAAGGGAAGGGGGGGGGGGCTGAGGCCAGAAAGTGCTGGTTTTTTATTTGATGAAGGCTTTATCTCAGACTTTTCCAGGTTGGATTCTTGTTGTTTACAGAAAGCTGTTTCCTGCAATAGGGCCATGACGCATGCTGTCTTCTTCTAGGTTGGCACAGAATAGTGAAGAGGAATCAGGTGAAACAGGAGGAAAAAAGGTCTCTTAAATGCTCAGTTTATTTTGGTAAGGAGTTCCAAGGGTAAAAGGAATTCTAGCAAGAAACAAATAGGAGAGCCAGCTGCCAAATTCCTTAGATAAAGGATGAGTATCTTCTTTTTGTAGTGAGGCAGTGAGAAATCTGGCCTGCAATGCAGGTGCTTCAGCTGAAAGACACAAAAAGAAATAGTTGTTTTACTCCAACCAAACACTGTTTTCTAAATCTGGTTCTTCACAGCTAGCCTTTCTTGCCTCCATATAATTATTTTTGTCACGTTAATTATTTTTTGTCTAAAGCTGTATGAATGTAGACAAATATGGAGTCTTGTTTGCTACTGGTGTTCAGCTCTCACAATCTGGGGAAATAAAGATGGCCTTTAAACAGTAAATATGTACTGCCTGCTATGTTGGAAAGGATTCTTCTTACCAATGATCCCCTGGGACTGGAGGAGAGCAGTTTGCTAAGAATTGGCTATTGACCAGCTGCTATTATAGGTGTGGGGAAACAATGCCTCTTTTATGACTTGTGGACTTCAACTCCCAGAATTCCTGAGTGAGCATGGGAGTTCTGGGAGTTGAAGTCCAAAGTCCTAAAGGTGCCATCATTCTCCACACCTGTGTTATTAGGTTCAGATAGGCTTGGCCCACACAGCCCCAAGAGATGCTTAAAAAAGAAGATGGAAGATGGAAGACCATTTCCAACCCTCAAACTCTGACATAAAAAATATGCAAGACATAGCATACATGTAAGTATTGTCTACCCAGTTCTAAATGGGCTTCACTGCAGCTTTTTAGGGCTGATGGATAGGGATGTGCAAATTTTACTCTACCCAAACATTGTTTTCTCATACTGGTTCCTCATAGCTAGCCATTCCTGCCTCATATAATTATTTTTATCAGTTGTTTAATGCTGTAGTCCTCTGTAGACAAATACGGAATCATCTTGACAGTTGTGCATGTTTATATGTTTGATAAATTAATTTAATGAAATTCTTACCCGTCTATAGCGGCCAAATGAATAGGCGCAGCTCTACTTTGCATGGAAAGGGTCATATTGTACCTAACATCCATGTAGTTGTTACATATAAGAACCCAACAGAAAAAAAAAATCAATTCCAGAGACATGGCTGAATGCAGAAGAATGCAAAATCCACACTTTTCAGAGCTAAGAACTTAATGATTTTAATGGGTGAATCATCTAGTGTTGTTCAATCCCAATCTACAATTTTTCCACCCCTCCATTAAGAATTTTACATAGTTTACTAAGTTACTTTTTATTTAATCCGAACCCCACATTTCAAATTCTTACTGCTGGGTCATCATTCTTTCATCATAGGCTGTAAAATGTCAAACCCCCACAGCACAAAATAGTATAAAAACCTATTACATACCATTTGTATAATACTATGATGTAATAGTATAGATACAATAATGGAATAGAAAAAAAAAATGTCAGTTTCACTTACACATTAATGTAAGCTAGAAAAATTACCCATGCCTCTGAGAAGGATATGAACAGAAGAAGGGTCAACTTTATGCTATTTTGGATTAATTTAAAGTACATTAAAATATACTTCATTCTTGTGAAATCCCAACAATACTTGTTCACCTTCATTGTTGCACTTCTTAGAGCTCTAAATTTCAGATGCTGGGCACAAATAATGAAACAATACTGCATGCTCGTATGTAGGATGAATTAACAATGGCTTTAGCTGATTTTTTTTACTATCTTCTTTAAAATAATTTTTTGAATCCATATTTTACATTGACACACCTGTATACTGCTACCTATACTGCCAAGAGAAGCAATAATAGGAATCAGCATAGCTTGGGACTGACTTACTGTGGTAAAACCGAAGGTGCTCCAGATCTGTGAAAGTGAACAATTTGCCATTTGCCATCCCGGCGGTGCCAGATTCGAGTCTCCTCCGACTGGGCAGTGCGTGGGATCCCACTTGTATCCACATACTGTGTGATACGAATGTAAGCGATGCAGGCAGACTCATCTCCCATTAAGTGGATATGTGGATTCAGGATGGTTGTATGCAGGGGCTTGCTGTTCCTGGACCACACTGCAGATGGAAAAAAAGTCAATGATATGAAGGCAGCTTCCAAGATTTTCTCAGGGTACCTGAGAAATTATTACCTCATTCCTGGGGAAATAGCTGAATCAATTTGCAAAAAACAGGTGTGCGATGTATTTTGCTAGGATCTCAGTGTGTCCTCCAGTCACATATGAAACAGAATACAATATTTCTTTCAAGGGTGTATTTCTATTATTCATTGACTACAAACACTTTTTGCTTCTCCAATTCAAACCTAATAGGCTTAATTTAACAACTCTGCAAATCTTTTATCTCAGACTCAGAATCTAAAAACATGCACTCCACATTAAAGCACCTATGACTTTGTGTAAAACTTTGAGAATCACTTAGAATAATCTGTATGAATGGGGATTTAAATCTGTATAAATATTTCTGTTTATCCTTTTCATTGACAGCCTTCCATCATAGCAATCTTTCAATATATTTTTACAAACAACCAGAGAACTGTAGAAATGTTATAGTAAATATACCATATTTTTTGCTCCGTAAGATGCACTTTTCCCTCCCCCAAAAGTTGGTGGAAATGTCTGGGTGTCTTATGGAGCAAATATGGTGAATAGCAGCGGGGCCACAGCGGCAGGGTCCTTTAACAGTGTTGAACCCTGCCTCTTCTCTCTTTGCCATTGCCCAACTCTTCTGTCTCTTTCCCGCAGTGCAGGAGTCAATAGGCAGAGCTGCCACACGAAAGGACACCTATCTGTGGTCATCTCAGGCTCCGGTTCAGAATATTTTTCTCTTGTTTTCCTCCTCTAAACCTAGGTGCATCTTATGGTCAGGTGTGACTTATGGAGCGAAAAATATGGTATATACAGCATCAACTCAAAACTCAAATTTTTGACTTCATGAAAGGAAGAGTAGACAGAATATAAATGCCAGCTTCTCTGCATTAACAATCTAGAGTTACCAATTCCAGTTCAAACTATTCCTTGAAATGTTCCCATCTATATCTATCTATATCATCTATTTCTATATCACCTACGTCTGTATTATTTATATGTGTGTGTGTGTGTATATGTATATGTATATCATCTATATCTATCTGTGCATGTGTTTTCACACATTAGAATCCATTTTTCAAAGGACAAAATCTGAAGAGGGGAGGAAGAGAGTATAAATTAAAATTAATTGCCTCTAGTTGATGGTATTTAAATATTGCAAATAAATAAATAAAGATGGCCTGTATAATTAATTCTTAAATTTGCATATATAACAACCATTCTCTCTCACAAGCAAAACACTCTTCCATATAGAAATATGTTAACTATGCCCTCTCCTGTCCATCCTTGATCGCTTAGGGATTAAAAACATACACAGACATACACAGAATTAAATCCAAGGCCAGCAACTTTTCAAAACATAAAGGATGCTTACAGTTTTCAAAGTAGAATCGATGGAAATCCAGCCCTTCCACCAGATTTCCCAGAGCTTCTGGTTCAAAGGCCGTCATTCCAGGATCACACATTTTACTAGCGATGTTCACAAAAAGGTAAAGAAACAAGAGAAGTAATTATCCCACCACTCAAATTTACTTAGAAGCTTTTTATCATGCTGATTAATATAAAGTGAGAGTATAAAACTATACCCATCCGTCAGTGAAAAAGGGTGAGAAAAGGCTGTGAATGGAGGTGGGTTAATATCTCCAAAAAGACTGTCCTTCACTGCCTCCAAGGTTATTTATTTGTTTATTCAATTAATAGCCACCCATCCAATTGACTTTTGGTTGACAAGACAAGGTCAATTATGAACATGGTAAGCACACTGAAGCTGAATTCAAAGAGAAGAAGGGGGTTTGCTGTAGAGATTTGGTTTGATTTGGGATCAAAGTCCTTCCTTATATGTTTCATTGAAGGATCAGGTGCTCATTTTTAGAGAAGTGCAATTCCTTGGTAGAAGTACCTTGTACCAACCTACCTTAAAATATATCTTTATAAGTTCTATGCTGGAATATTGAGGCATATGTTAACATAATATGCTTAGAGGTATTTTTAGAGAATATTTGGAAGGATGAATTAAGTCTCACAGTATTCTAGGAGCAACAGTGATCTGCTAAAAATCCATGTCAACTGTGTGACAAAACTATCCTGCTACTGATTGACTTCTGACACAATTTAAAGAGAAGGTTTCAATTCTTAAGTGGTAGATATACTTGATCCACACATTATAAATCTTCCAGATGGGAATTCTTTGCTACTGTTTTATTATTGGTTAATGATTTAAACTATTTAATAATGGCATTATTTTATATTGCTTGTATTGTACTGATTATTCTTAAAAAGAAGGTATGGCAGACTTTTTAGAACTATGTTCAAAAAATCAATTTTTAAAAGAAAATAAGCCATAAAGCAAAAATTTTATTAAAGGGAGAAAATAAATTATTGTTTCCAAATAAAACATTCTACTATTTTTTTTTAAACGTATAGAAACTACTCTCTTAACTCATATTTATTCACCAAGAATATGCCCTTGTAATTCATGGACATTTTGCTATCATTAATTACTTGGCTTTTCTGCCTTTCCTTTTAATAATGAAAAAAACATGGGATTACAAATGAAGGTCAGTATTGTCTGACTCCATCACACTATTGCAAGAACGAGCAATTTGCCTGTTCTGAATCTAGAGATCTGAATCATCTCTAAAAATGTTTCCCATTAATTCCATATGTCTTTCAAGATGTCTGCTAGGCTCTAACAGTGATATGTTTGAATCATCTTGCTACTTAATTATTTTCAGAACGAGTAGTGGTTTTTGAGTACTTGTTTTTTTTTAAACTTCATCCTCAGGGAGAAAAGCAAAGCAAGGTCTTTATCTCCTATTCTTCATTAATACATTCATGCAGTTCATTCTCTCAACCAGGAATCACAATTTAGTTAGCAATAACACTGAGATTTATCACTGGTCCAAAATAATCCATTTTTTAAATAATTAGGATGGAAGATAATAACAAAATAATTTACAATGGACAGAGAAATAAAAAGTTCCCAAGGTCCCTTTCTAGCTGTGTTTTAAATACTAATTTAAAAAAGTCATTAATTTGCTTGTTTTTATAGAAAGCTGACATTTCAAAACCAGCCAATATTACTATGCTGTTTTCCATAGATAAGGCATTTAGAATTACTAACTACACTCCTACACACTGGGCAAGCTGAGAAGAATGCTTTTTTACTCTATACAAACCAAAATACACAGCAGGTACACTCACGTGTAGGACTCAAAGTCCCCGTTACTTATTGCTTCAATAAGCTGCTCTGTCACCTTAATGATTTCCTGTTTCCGTACTGTTGGATTTAAAAAAGAGAGAGAGAGAAGAGAAACAGTGAAAATATTGAATGGAAAATGACAATGATAAGGAGTCCTTCTTAGAACCGTATGTCTGTTTCTGCTGAGCATAGGAAACGCATAGAATGTGATTGGGCATAGAAATCAAACTTCACTGTTTGGAGGATCCAGTTTCTATTTTTTTACTGTTTTGAAGATATATTCAAGTCTTTGGGACACCTCAGCAACCACGGTGATGATAAATAAGATTTTCAGTATCTGAAGGGTGGGTTTTCTGCATATTGAAAACTATCTGAACCAGAATGAATTATGCAAAATAAAAACAATAGCAGCAATTACACAAAGCCAAAAATTAATGAGTGTACTGTCTTTCACTTTAACATCTTTAGAGAGTGAAGAACACAGCACTTCTACACTATTGTTTTGTGCCATGTGGAGATTGGCGTCGTCCTTCATTAACCTCACTTCACCCGGAATTCAACTTTGGTTTTGGCTCTGCCCTGGTTTGTTTGTTTATTTAAGTACTGCAAAGCTGGTATTTTTCTTTGCAGTTGTACAGGTTTTGGGGGTGGGGGGCAGTTCACCTCCCCATTGCATGAACTTTTGCCTCATCTCACTTTTTGGCTCTGAGCTCAAGGCAAAGATCTCTTATCTCCCAAGGATAATTTAGCATCCTGTTCTTGAAGTTTGTCTCTTCCTATATGCATTGTTTAGAACTCATTCCTCCCTCTCATCCAATTACAGCTGCAACATGAAATTATGATCACAGCTATTGGAAAAAGCAACCAATAGCGAAATTGTTAATGTACTTGCATTTCACCTTCACAGATGTTTAAATATAACAATAGCAGCAAGGCAGCTGGGAAATGTTTGGACTATTTTAAAGCTTTTTTAAAAAAACAATTGACCTTCCCCTGAAAAACTTCTTATTGGATTTTTTTTCTTTTTCAGAAATCAGCAAACACAAATACTTGTACTAAAAAATATGGAGGCTAGTAATTTATTTTTCCATTTAGGGGTTACAAGAGTCATTCAGAAAGTGGAACACTCATTGAATTATCTTCTTTGAACCCTCCCAGGAGCAGCATGAAGAAAAGGTGAGTGTCAGCTGGCTGATAGAGGTCTCCAAACTTAGGTTAGCCCCAGCTAATGAAGCATCATAGCTCCAGGGGCATAGCATTCATAAAGAAAAGATATAGGAGATGAGGAAAAGTAAAAATGCCTCTGTCGTGTCCGTCGCGGGAAGGAGACTCGGAGCCAGTGACTTAGTTTCAGCTTTTTATTAAGTTCCTGGATCGGCTCGGAGTTTAAAGGGAACAGCCGCGGCTTTTATTCTCTAGCCATGGCGGACGCGGCCAATGGCACTGCTTTGAATCTCCCGTGATTAGTTTCCACCAATTGCGGGAGATTCGTTACGGGCCAATCAGTGCGGCCTGCTTAGCCAATGAGATCGCCGTGCGCTTTGGCCAATCATAGCGCGGCGCTTCCAAGTATGTTATGTCTGTACAGAACACCCCTCCCCTCTTGGTATGGTCCTACGTAACGTCCCATAAGTAGGCGGGGCTTCGTATTTGCCTACTTGACCTGCGCAGGTTAGTTGTTGCTTGGCTCCCAGCCGGTTCGGTCAGGTTCTGTGTTGCTCTCTGCTTCGTTGATGGAACCGCCTGGAAAGGCTCGCCGGGCTTTTTGTCACAGCTCCCTCCTGGTCTACTCGGGCTGGTTGAGCTGCGGTTGTTGCCGCTCCCGCCTGGTCTTTCTGGGCTGGTTGAGCTGGCCTGGCTGCTTCTTCCCGGTGAGGCTTCGAGCTGGCTGCTTTCCGGTGAGTATGGCTGGTTTCTTTCTATTGTTTCCTGGTTCCCGGGGTATTCCCTCCCCTCTTGGTATGTGTTGTGGGACCTGTCTGTGTCTGTTTGCATGTCGGTTGTGTTTCCTGTGGCTGTCCTCAATCTTATTTGATCGATGTGGCATTTCCATGCTCGTCCATCGGTTGTTTGGAGGCGGTACGAATGGGGACCTGTCAGCTGAGTTATGGTTGCCGGTACCCAGAGTGGGTCTCCAGTAAGGTTCTTTGTGTAGACTGCATTACCTGGGGAGAATGTTCGGTTTTTGCTTGAGGAGTTTGGGGGTTTTTCTGGGTTGTATGTGGGGTGCAGTCTGTCGAGTGGGGACCTTAATTTCCTCCCCATTAATAGTTCTGCCAGGCTTTTGTTGGTAGTCATATTTGGGGTTATGTGTTGTATAAAGAGCATTTTGTTTATTTTTTCTTGGATTTCCCCGTGTTCAATTTTTTGGATGTTTTTTTTTTTTTTTTTTGTGAATTGAACCATCCGTTCCACCCTCCTGTTCGCCGCCGGATGTACCAGTGCTGTCAGTGCGTGTCGTATGCCCCATTCCGCTAGGAATTTTTTGAATTCCAGCGAGGTAAATTGGGGCCCATTGTCCGACACGATGACATCTGGGAGGCCGTGGGTTGCGAACAGCTTGCTGAGTTCCTTGGTCATGGCTTCCGTGGTGGTGGTTTTCATGTTGCTTACCTCCAACCAGTTGGAGTAAGCATCTACTGTGATAAGGAATATGTGTCCTTTTGTGGGCCCGGCAAAATCTATGTGGATCCTGGACCATGGGCCCCTGGGGTTTTCCCATTCCAGGATTGGTACTGCGGGGGGACTCGGTCTGGTTTCTTGGCAGCGTTTGCATTTTGCCACCCAGGTCTCGATTTGCTTGTCCATCCCTGGCCACCAGGCATAACTCCTGGCCAGGGCTTTTGTTCTAACTATGCCCGGGTGCCCTTTGTGTAACAACTCCGATACCTTCCCTTGTAACCTTTCCGGAATAACAACTCTATCCCCCCACAGTACACAACCTTTTTGTAATGAGAGTTCTGTTTGCCGGTTCCGGAATGTCCTGAATGCTTCGTCGTTGTCTCTTTCTGGCCACCCCTTTTCTACCCAATGTAACACCCGCACCAGACATTTGTATTTATTTGTTTCGCGGGCAATGTCTGACGCAGTTATGGGTAGATCGGGCAGAGTCTCTATGCTGAGGGTGGCTGTCGTGGGTGCTGGGTCGGTGTCTAGGTCAGGTAACGGCGTGTGGCTCAGGGCGTCTGCGTGGGTGATTGTCTTACCGGGTCGGTGTGTGAGGCGGTAGCTGTAGGCGGCAAGTAGAGGTACTCATGGAACCTCTTCATTGCGGCGATGATAGCCAGGGCCTCTTTGTCCAGTTGACTGTAGTTTCTTTCTGGTTTGGTAAGTGTCCTTGAAAAGAAGGCGATGAGTGCTTCTTTTCCGTCGGGGAGCGTGTGGCTGAGGACAGCGCCGACGCCGAAAGGTGAGGCGTCGCATGTGACGGCAAGTGGTAGGGTCTCATTGTATTGGATTAGGACAGCATCTGAGGTGAGCAGGTCCTTGGTTTTGTTGAAGGCGGCTTCCTCACATTTCCCCCAAGTCCATGTGGCTGCCTTGTCCTATGCAAAGGCTCCGCCGCGGTCACCTTTTGGGGCAGGAAAACATTATAAAAATTAAGCAGTCCCAGAAATGCCTGCAGTTCTGTTTCATTCCATGGTGTTGGGGCTTCTTTAATGGCTCTGATTTTTTCTACGGTTGGGTGGATGTCGTGTCGGTCTAGGAGGTATCCAAGGAATTTGACCCATTCTGTGTACAGCAGGCATTTGTCTTTTTTCACCTTTAGCCCGGCCTCTTTGAATTTGGTTAGTATCTCCCTTAGACGACCCTCTAGTTCTTGTTGGTTGGCCGCTGACACTAGTACGTTGTTGAAGTAGGGCACCACCCTCTTAATTCCTTGCAAGAGTCTCTCCATGAGGCTCTGGAAAATTCCCGGAGCCACGCTGACTCCAAACTGGAGTCTGTTACAGCAAAATGCTCCCCGGTGGGTGACTATGGTCTGCGCCTTGGCGGTTTCTGCGTCGACCGGCAACTGTTGATAGGCTTGCACCAGGTCGAGCTTCACAAAGACCTTGCCCCCCCCCCAGTGAGTGTAGAAGGTACTGCACTACTGGGACAGGGTAGGCGCTTTGTTGTAAGGTGCAATTTAGGGGGCCTTATAGTCCCCGCAGATTTTCACCGACCCATCAGGCTTGACTGGGGTGACTATGAAGGTCTCCCACCGGGCATGATCATTTGGTTGTAGGACCCCTTGTTTGACAAGCTTGTCAATTTGCTCGTCGATTTTGGGCCGGAGTGCAAAAGGTACCCGCTGTGGTTTTAGCCGTATTGGGGAATGCTGGGGTCTAGGCTGAAGGAAATAGGGGGCCCTCGGTACTTGCCTAGGGTGCCATCGAACACTTCCTGGAAGTCCTGTGTCAGTTGCTCCTCCCAGTCGGCATCTGCGACGTGGTCGACGCCCGTAACCTCGATCCCAAGTGGTGTGAACCACTGTAGTCCCAAAAGGCTGGGTCGGTCCCTGTCCACGATCGTCAGGGGAAGCTTTGCTGAGCGGCCCTTGAAGGTTACCTCAAAGTGTCCGGTTCCAACTATTGGGATGCGGTTCCCCTGGTAGTCTCTGAGGATGAGTTTCTGGGTTTCCAACCTCCTCTTATGAACTTCCAGCACCAACCATTTGATTTCTCACCAGGCAACCATGGAGAGGTAGGGCCCGGAGTCCACCTCCATTTTGCATGGTTCGCCTTCGATGCCCACTTCTACGTACACCTTCCGGGCATCTGTGGTGGATGAGTGGCCGATGACGACCGTCTGGTGGGTTTCCACTTTCTGCCGGATTTCGCCGCTTCGTCGGTTCTATCTGTCTTGGTTCCAGCCATTCTCGGCTTGGCGGTCTCTGGCCCTGGGGGGGGTGCCGTCTCGTCTCCGGTTGCTGTGGTCTCGCCGAGGGGGACTGTAGGCTCTTTTCAGTCGGCAGACTCGGGCGATGTGACCTTTCTTATCGCAGTGCGTCGAAAAACAGGCACTCCGATCGAGGGTGGTCGCCTCCACACCCGGCACAAGTGGTCCCCAACTTATGACTTCACCGATTGCGCCGATCTCATCCCGACTGGAGCTGATGTATTTCCTCTTCCTTGTCCGTGGTGTTGGAGGTGGAGTGGAAGTCGCCATGGTGCGCGGTGGTCTCTCGGTGGCTTGCTTCTGGGTGAGCCTTGGTCGCCCAGCCCGTCTCGGTGGTTGCTGTGCGTTCCCCGGTGTCCGGTCTCTGCATTCGATTCGCTGATTTCCGGGTTGCCTCGGCTGCGGTGGCTTCAGCGAGGGCGTCGGCAAGGGTGATGTTGCCTTTTGCCATTAGCTGGCTTTGTAGGACTGGGTCTCTGAGTCCGAGCACGACATGGTCCTGCAAAGCCTCGTCCATGTCCGAGAACCCGCACATGCCCCCTAGGCTCCGCAGATCAGCCACAAAGTCGCTGATGCTCTCACCCGATCTCTGGTCCCGCCGGTAGAAATCGTGCTGCCTGATGAGGGTGGGCATGGTGGGGCATAATGGTTTCAGAGCAACGGCTCGAGGTCGGCCCAGTCCATTTCCTTCACGTCCCTGGGTTTCGCGAGGGCTTTAGCCATCTTGAACACTGCGGGCTCGCAGTGTGTTAGGAAGATGGCTCTTTTCTTCTGCCCAGTTGCATCCTTCAAGTTGCTACTTTCAAGGAACATTAGGAATTGGTCTGTGTATGATTCCCAGGTACCAGGGTTGAAGGGTGCGGGCGGTGCGATGCTGGCCATCTTGTTGGTCTCGTTTCCTCAGGACACGTGCTTGATGGGGGTTAGTTTCGAGATCCAACCGTTGTCGCCAGTGTCGTGTCCATCGCGGGAAGGAGACTCGGAGCCAGTGACTTAGTTTCAGCTCTTTATTAAGTTCCTGGATCGGCTCGGGGTTTAAAGGGAACAGCCACGGCTTTTATTCTCTAGCCGCGGCGGCCGCGGCCAATGGCATCACTTTGAATCTCCCGCGATTAGTTTCCACCAATCGCGGGAGATTCGTTACGGGCCAATCAGCATGGCCTGCTTAGCCAATGAGATCGCCGTGCGCTTTGGCCAATCATAGTGCGGCACTTCCAAGTATGTTAATGTCCATACAGAACAGCCTCAATAGTTTATGTCTGTCTTCTCTCAGAAAGGAACTGATGCCCTAATGAGTACTGTGGTGTCACTGATGGAAGGAAGGGGTTGAGTTAATTCTAAACAAGGGAAAGATAAAAGTATACTTGGCAAATTTAAATTCCAGTCTTTATTTAAACAAATTCCAATCTCCAGGATGAATTACTAGGACATAGAAGGATGTAGAATAGATGGTGGCACAACTCCTGCAATCTTTCCTGGAAAACTGGTGACATCTCCCAAAAGTGAAGGCAAACAAAAAGTATCCCTGTTTTCAGAAAAGTAAAGAATATGTATGACTGAAGGAATTTCAGACCTATTAACTTGACTGAGTAGATTTTTAACAGCATATTTATGAACACTTAGATGGGAATGCAAAAATTAGCCAGAAGCAGAATGGATTTATCACAAACAAGTCATGTCAGACTAACTCTATGTTGGAGTCATTATTCTAATAAACTGGGAGAATGTCATGACCTCAGCAACACATTTGACAAAATATCTGTTATCCTTATTAATAAAGTGGCAAAAGGTGGGCTAAAAGATATAACTGTCATAACTGGCTGAATGACCACACCCAGAAAGCATTCATCAATGGCTCCCTATCAGTTTAGAAAATATTATTAAGTGGAATGGCATTTGTTCTGGATCCTATGTTGCTCAACATTTTTATGGTGGATCTAGACCAGTATTTTTCAAACTTGGCAACTTTTAATGTTTTAATATGTTGCAGGAATTGGGGATGGCTAGTCTAGAGAAAAGAAGTACTATGGGTGACATGATAGCAGTATTCTAGTATCTGAGGGGCTGCCACAAAGAAGAGGGGGTCAATTTATTTTTCAAAGCAGCAGAAGGGAAAACAAGAAACAATGGATGGAAACTAATCAAAGAGAGAATCAAACAGAATTAAAGAGAAATTTCCTGAGTTAGAACACTTGATCAGTGAAATGACTTGCCTCCAGAAATTGTGGCTGCTTCATCACTGGAGGTTTTTAAGAAGAGAATGAACAGCCACTTGTCTAGAATGGTATAGGAAGTGGTGTGATTCAACCAGTGTAACAACTGGTTTGGTGAGCGCCTGAACTGGTCCGAACCAGGAGAATCCCACCCCAGAAATAGGGTCCTGCTTGAGGGTTGGACTAGAAAACCTCCAGGGGTCCTTCCAGCTCTATTCTAATTAAAGTAGAAGTAATGGGACATGAAGTTCTAAGCCAACCTGACAAACTAAAAATAAATAAATCCCCATATGTAGATAGCATCCATTCAAGCTTCTTAAAGAACAATTCTGATCTTTTCCCAGAAATATGCAATTCATATTTCACATCAGCATCTGTTACAAAGAGCTAGAAAACAGCCAGGGGAAATAGTGGGTATGATAAATGTTAGAAATGGCTGTATTGTTACAGGGGAAAATAGGTAAACCTATAGAAGAATGAAGCTTGTTGAAAAGCCAGTAGTGCTTCCACAAACCATCTTACAAATATTTCATTGTTGATGATGTTATCAGAAAATTCATAGACAAGGGAACTCGAAGTATATTATATAAACCTAGGTATACTATATACTTGGATTTTCTAAACATTTGACAAAGTATTTCACAAAAAAAAAAAATCCTGAGCAAACTCAGTTGCCATGGAATGTAGCCTTGGGAATTAGCAATAGCAACAGACTTATATAGCACTCCATAGTGCTTTACAGCACTCTCTAAGTAGTTTACAGAGTCAGCATATTGCCTCCAACAATCTGGTTCCTCATTTTACTGACCTCATAAGGATGGAAGGCTGAGTCAACCATGAGCTGGTCAGGATTGAACTGCTGGCTGTGGGCAGAGTTAGCCTGCAATGCTACATTCTAACCAATGCACCACCACAGCTTCTCCCTTTCTGATATTTTGAGGGAGAAATTTGTCTTCTTTATTCTCTTGTTTTTCTCCTTCTTCCTAAAACAGCAATGAAAATACACACACACACACACACACACACACAGAGGTGTTTGTGTGTGTAGGTATGTATGCATGTTTGTGCATGTGCATGTATGCATTCTCACTGCTGTTTTATGAAGAAGGAGAAAGACAGGAGAAAAAAGAAGACAAATTCCATGCGCAGAATATCAGAAAGGGAATTTAAACTAGAACTGCTGATATAGTAACTTCCTTATGGAAATATATAAACACCAACATTTGCAGAAAGTACCCAATGCTGGTCACTGCATCTAAAGGGGGATATTAAAAAATCTGAAAATATGAGAAAAAAAATCAACTCAAACAATTATGTATCCAGAGCAGTTCTCTAAGAAGGAAAAACTATAACAAGTAAAGCTTTATAAACTGATATGAGGTAATGTATAGAGAGATACCAGAGAAATATGTAAAGTGTATATTTCTGTGGATAAAGAGAAGCTTCCTCCATTTCTTATAATATTATAACTTGAGATAATTCATTAAAATTAAATGCATGGAAATTCTAGGCAATAAAAGGAAATATTTTCCCCCACAGTGCATAGCTATATTTTGCTGTCAGTAGCTCCCATTTATATGGTTTACAAAAGAGATTGGACAAATTTATGGAAGTTCAGGCTATCAAAGGCTATAAAAAATGATGGGTCTTTGTCATCTCCCCAATTATAGGTAGCTTGTCTTCATATGAATCGCAGTGAAATAGCCGGTTGTCCACCGAGTCACACAGGAAGCTGAACTAAATGTGCTGCCAGCAAGGCTCTTCCAATCTTATGTGCCCTCATCCACCGCATTTCAAGGTCAACCAAAGAGAAAATGACTTTCGGTCAGATTCAAACTGCTTTGGCAAGAATTGAGGCAATACAGAAATGCAGATAGTATGGAAGAGCCACAGCCAAGTCAGCAGAATGGATCCTGGGAGCAACCTTTGGTTCTTTACACTATTACTCAATATTTAGAGATATAAGTTGTTTCAAGAAACTTGTTGAAAGGAGGGAGGGAGTGAGGGAAAGAGATGGGGCGGGACAACAAAAGATTTAAGCTGAGATAATGGCCAAGAATAGAAAAGTATAAACACAAAATAATTACCAGTCACTCTAATCAGACTGCATTGGGTAGATAAAGTTTCCTTGTACATTTTTCCATCTTCTTCTATTGTGATATTCTTCTATCACAATTAAGGAGAGTTTCAATGCTTGTCAAAAGAAGATCATTTCCCACTTACCTCTCATTAACTGAAAATGGTAATATAACACAGTGATCTGGGCAGTTCAAAAGCAGTAGTAGGGCAGCAGGATTAAAAAAAAAAATACAAATGAGCCCCAAACTGCCACATTAATTGCTTTATTAAACAAAATATGAGGAAAATATCCACAAGAAAATAAAGCAGCAGACTTAACAACCGTTCATTTTGTGATGGTTAGAACGGCACTGAAAAAAGGGACTTATGACTGTTTTTCACACAACTGTGGCAGCATCGGCATGTTCACATGATCAGAATTCATATGCTTGGGAATTGACCAGTGGTGAGATTCAATTTTTTTTACTTCTGGTTCTATGGGTGTTGCTTGGTGGGCATGGCAAGGGAAGGATACTGTAAAATCTCCATTCCATCCCCACCCCACTAACCTGCTTTCCAGCTCCGCTTTCCTGTGCAGGGCAACAAAAGAAGACCCAGCCAATCAGCTGGGACTCGGGAGGCAGAGAATAGATGGGGGAGAGGCCAGTCAGAGGTGGTACTTGCCGGTTCTCCGAACTACTCAAAATTTCTGCTAACTATTCTCCAGAACTGGTCAGAACCATCTGAATACCAGCTCTGCAATTCACATATGTTTATGATGATTGCAGTGTTTTGGGGTCATATGATTCACCTTTTGCTACCTTCTTCAAGCAAAATCAGTGGGGAAGCCAGACTCATTTAATAACCATGTTACTAACTTAACAGCTGCAGTGATTCATTTAACAACTGTGGCAAGAAAAGTCGTAAAATGGGGCAAAATTCATTTAACTGCCTTGCTTAGCAACATAAATTTTGGTCTCAGTTGTGTCGTAAGTTAAGGATTATCTGTAATTACAGAGTTTCGAGTTCAAACCCTGTATGTAGTGAGATCTTTTTAAATGGCTGCAAAATGAAGAAACACAAATGAAAATTGAGAAGAAGGAAATTTCATCTAATCATCATTGTTATTGTCTTGATTGGAGATAGTGAGGTATGAATCATGATAAGCTCAAGAAAGAAAGGTCATCTCAAAAAGTAAGGAAATATTAAGGATATAGTTTGGGACTGTGGAACAACTATATTTAGTAGTATTGGTGCATAACATTTCAGGAAATGAGCTCATTCAAAGAAACGTGGCGTATCATTCTCTATAAATGTGAGAATTCCTAAACACAACACAGTCTGTTTGGGTTTTTTTGCCAGAGAAGTATCTTCCTCATAAGATTTGTGAAAATCATCCTCCTCAGACTAGGTTTTCTATATGCCTATATAATTCCATTATATGCCTATATAATTCCATTAGCCATTCCATTTCTGCCTTTATAAAAAATGGTAGGGAAGGCCATGACTATCTGGCCTACATTCAGGTACTCACTACTATTCTCTCTCTCTCTCTCTCTCTCCCCCCCCCCCCCCAAGAAAAATGGGGGTTAGATTTTAAATTCTTATTCTAAGTAAATGGCCCTCTTCTTTCTGGCACAACTTGCTCATTCTGGTTATATGTGGTCCTACTCTTCAGAAGATGACAAAAAACAGTCCTCTTGAAGAGATTTTTTTAGACACACTGAATTGCAGTGTTGGGTTTAAGTTTTCCATTGTTTAGTTGATTTGTTAGCTTTATGGATGGATGTTATAATTATGTGAATGTTTTACTCTATGTGTTGTAAGCTCCTTAGAATCAGAAGAGTAGGTGGCATGTATATTTTGGTAAATAGATGGAGCCAAACATAAATTTAATGAGGAAGTGCTGTTGCTAACAAGCAGGACTATTCTAGAACTACTAATCCTGAGAAAAGATTTGCCATTGATTATTAGACAGTTTGTGGGGAAAAAATGGAAATAGGCCAGCAATAGCTATAGCTATTGGGCTGTAAAAATCCAGATAATCACTAGATGGCAGCAAAGAAGTCAAGACAAATAATCATCCCAGCTTTTGCAGCTCAGATAGGGTTAAGATAGACCCATTTAAACTAATCTTCTTACCAAGATTCTAAACTTATTCTTTGTGCATATTCTGATAATGTTTGTTCCAAACCATCTTTTTAAAATATTTGAACCAGGAAAGTTGAACTGAGAAGTGTTCTTTCACTCCATGTAACTCTCCAGATCAAATATGAATCCAGTCAATATCAATTTTGAATCCCCAAAAGAGAAGTCATCAGGGATGGCAATTTGGAGAAAAGAAAAAATGGAAAAGAACTCATTTAATCATCCCTATACCTCAAAATCCACTTAGATGTTCTTTTAAACAATCTGGTGTCGGAATTCAGTTACAAAGTCTTACAAATATGTTAATAAATCACTGTCAGGCAAGGCTGTGTGCCTTTATATAGAACTTATTCCTGAAAAAGCTGCCAGACACACATTAAGCAATGCCTGAGTGCTTTCTCTGGATCCACACATTTGGTGGATTAGCCAGAAAGTTTTTTTATGTCTCTCCCTGAGTGTGAAACTCTTCAACATGCCTAGTTTTGCAAGCTCATTTTCAACCACTTTTTCAGGCTTATGATCCCACCAATTCTTGGCTACAGGCAGATGGTAGTTGTGACACAAGTTCCAGTAGACCATCTGAGTGACTGTGTTGTGATGTTGTTTGTAGTCAGTCTGAGCAATTGTCTTGCAACAGCTCAGTATATGATCGATGGTTTCGTCCGCTTCTTTGGAGAGTCTGCATTTGGGGTCATCAGCAGATTTTTCTATTCTGGCTTTGATTACATTTGTTCTGATGGCTTGTTCTTGGGCTGCAAGAATCAGGCCTTCTGTTTCTTTCTTCAGTGTTCCATTGGTCAGCCATAACCAGGTCTTTTCCTTATCTACTTTTCCTTAGATCTTTTCAAGGAACTGTCCATGCAGTGTTTTGTTACACCACTGTCAGCCTGAGTTTATATCACTGTTTTCCTATATTGATTCTTGGTTTGCTGCACTTTGTGCAGCTTCCTCTTGTTGACCTCTGTCAAAGCTGGTTCAACACTGTCTTTCACATAATCTGCCAGAGCATGCTTCTCTTCTTTGACTGTTTGCTTCACTTGCAAAAGTCCTCTGCTGTCTGCTTTATTTTTTATTTTTATTTTTATTGTTGTTGTTATTATTATCACAATCAGCCAAATGTTCAGACTGGGTTTGGCATTTTTGTCTACCTACCGAGTCCTTACTAAGGACCTGGGATAGGCAAATCTGGATGGAAGCCGCAGGATGGAAGCTGTTCCAAGGAAAGCTTTCAGACTCATGTTGGAGCCCATCTGTTGGAGAGAACTTCCCTGAAAATGGGCTCCAGCATGAGTTGGAAAGCTCGTAAGACAAAACCTCTGGTCCTGAAGACTGACCCAGATAGGATCCTATGGTATTATTATTATAGTAACCTTGTTACTTTCGGGATAATGCTGTTGTCATGCAATTCCTTTCCCATTATACTAAGGTTAGGATCTTGATGATCCTTTATTTGGAGAAGAGTAGGGTTACTAATTCATTCAAGCAGTCAGTGTTTGCCAAGGATTCTCATCTATGATGTTATCCAGCAAGTCCTCAAAAGCAGAAATTCTCTGTGAAGCTCTTTTTCTACAGAACAACTTGCCTTTTAAGGCATGAGTGGCCTTTTCCCTCACAGATATTCCAAAAACATGTTAAGACTTGCTTTTGTTGAAAGGCCACTGGAAAGTGGATGGAGTAATTTATGGACACAGATTTTATGTTATGCCCTATCTATTGTAGAAGAATGTATTAATTAATAATCTATTAAGTGTTGTACCTTATGATTCTTGATTCTTGATGAATGTATCTTTTCTTTTATGTATGCTGAGAGCACTTGCACCAAGACAAATTCCTTGCGTGTCCAATCACACTTGGCCAATAAAAGAATTCTCTCATTCTCATTTATTACTCTGTTATTGAATTATTTTATTGTTATGGTGCATATTGCTGATCATTTAGAGGCATCTAAACTGAAATAATATAAAAGGGTCCATAATGAAAACACAAGAAAGAACTTGATCATACAAGAGGCTCATCTAATACCGCATTCTGGCAAACCCTATATATATCTGGAAAACTCATGAGCAAGGTTTGGAGAGCAATATCTTTCTTCCATAATTGCTACCTTTCAATTGGCACGTTGGTTGTGTTGTTTCTCATTCTGATAAGAAAGGCTTGAGGTATGTGCCCCTGCCAACCTCTGTTTTCTCTTTCAACCAAATTCCATTTCTAGTCACCTCTGTGCCACAGAATGATTTAGTTTAATGCAGTACCAGGAAAGTGGTCTGACAGCCCATGTTTTGGAGACAGTTACAAACAATCATTGGAAAAGGGAAACAAAAGTCTACCAAAGAACATTTTCTAAAGCATGTGGGCTGTTTGGTCTCCTTAATATTCTATTCTAATTGATTTAGCTTTATAGCTATAGCGTACAGTTTGATATTTGTGCCTTAGAAGAGGACAGATATTTCTAGGAGTCACAGGAGGTTGGCAGAACAGGGGAAATACCCAGATCAACGTTCAATGATGGTCTCAGTCCTGCACTGCAACAGCTGCACTGCAAAAGCAAGGTTGCAGAGGGTTATCCCATCGTTCATCTCTCCTATACTGTATATTTTTTCAGTGTATAATCCTAGCAACTGGATCACACAGATCAGCAGAACTGCAGTCGTATGAATGAAATCTAATTGTCCTCTAATTCATGAACTGAAATTATAGTAGAAGTAATATGCTGCTGGAAAATGTTGCACTGTTGAAGTAGCTAAGACATGTATTTATACTTGGGTAATGGGAATTATTGGATCAAATATTTCTTTCAGTAATGAACCGATTTAAACTCCGAGTTATGGACTCAAAAGGATTGGAAACAATTCCACACTACAGCTGCCAAAATCATATATTGTACCTTTAGTGTCTTCATCTTCAATGGTGGTATTTGTACTCTCTGAAGATTCCTGGATCAGAAAAGAAAGAAAAAAAGCAAAATGTTGGAGCAAAGTAAGACTTTTTCAACTTTGTGGCAGAACTATTTGTTAACCTCTCATTAAGGTTTTACCCAAACAGCATCAAACACTGCAAGGGAACAAAAACCAGGTAAACATCAGTACAGGTCAATAACTGTAGCTCTTCTTTTGCATCTGTAACACTTGCCCTGACTTCTATCTGAAACTTACAAAACTAAGCAGGAGGTCTCACTGCATCATCATGTAAAAATTTAATTGCCTTTCTTGCAATTGTCTACTATCATAAACAAAACTGATCAGTATAGCAGGAATGAAGGTCCTGAAATCTCCTATCATTAGGAGGAATAAGAGGGCTGTGTAGAAGTGAAAGACAGTATGTACAAATTAACAGGAGGGAACTAGGATGAGGGAGAGAGGGAGACTGTGCAGGAGTGAAAGAGGCCACACTGGGTGCATAGTAAAGAAAGAAATGTACAGTAAAACAAAGAGGGTTTCTAAGACCCACACAGACCATCAAAACCTGACACACACTTTCTTCCATAAACAGACAACTGGTACATAAATTAACATGGAGAAAGGAGACCCATTTACTCTCCAACATTATCAACAAGACAGTTCTGGTACTAGGATTACTCATTCATCCCACCAAAGACTTTTTTTTTTTTACATATCTTGGTCTCAAACAACAAACTGACCAAGCTTCATCAGCTGTCTGATTGCTTGTGACTGCACAGTTCCAGCGGAGTCATATTAGATAGCCTTTTCCTTCATGTCTCCTTGGATGGAGGCAGTTTGCACATCTGCTAAATGATAAGCACCATTGAAAACCTTTCCCTAGAAATTCAAATTAGATTCTCAGTGCTCTTCAGTGGGCTTCAGCTTCTTTTTGTGCCACCCATTCCTGTTTAATGGGATTTGTAGGGGAGATGCTGCACCAAAGAGGTTCAACCTTCAACCCAACCCTCTATGTTTTCCAAGAACAGGAATGGTTGGAAGACGTTGAGAGGCCCAACATTATCAGCATTGAGGAAGACAAAGGACACTCACCATTAACTGAACGCTGGAACTGGACTTTCTTTTCTGGAAAAACAAGGAGAAGAGATGGGACAAGAAAAGACACAGAGTGAAAAAGAAAGAAGTGAGCAGAACATGGGATGCCAAGGAACCTGTGGTATTCCCTCTAAGAAGATGGGTTTTCTTGTGAGTAAGCCTGATGCTTAATTGAAGAATTCCATGTCTTCAATAAAGACAGAACAACCACTGTACACAGCATGCTAGCCTAAAATTTCCCATCAAGGAGCAATTCAATCAACGTAGTCCAATTCACACCCTAAGTGCTACTCATCTTTGCTCCCTATGAATCTTGTTACCTTAATACAGCCTTGACATCTAATTCTCAACTTAGTTCATTTCTTATGCAAGCCAAAGCAAATATTTCCAAGTGAAAATTTTCCAAGCTGAATGCACATTAGATATCAGACTAGAACTAACTGCCTTGCCAAGAGGAAAGATTGTAATTCTGCTAGTAGAATAGGCAAAAACTGTTCATTTAGAATCAGAAGATAAGCTAGAAGGAATTCAATCAACCCTCTTACTCCACTTAGTGAGGCAGGACATGTTACAACACCAATATCTGAATCTTTCTTAAATAATTACTGAAGTGCTGAAAGCCTCTTACTTTACTAATCTAAAACCCTACACTTGGTGCAGCTGAAATCCATTGCTTCACAAAATGATGAATGGGTGTACTCTTCTAAAAACACATTTACAGAGTATTTTGCATGGATACGTGAAGCATATCTGATCCCACACAATCACTTTTCAAGATGCCCACATTATACATCTGCATTGATTACCAGGTAGCAAAACTGTAGGTTTGATGTAGGCCTTAGTGACAGTGGAATACAGAATACAATTTTGTATGGAAGGGAAATTTTTCCAAGGAAAATCTGGAAACTGGATTTTAATGATGACAAAGTATTTTCATTCCCACTAAAAAGAAGAGGGTTGCTAAGCTTTTTACTTGGAAACAAAAATAGTTTATACATGCTATTTATATTATGTCTGCTTCTTTCCTAGATTTCTACAAAGTGCACTAATCATTAACTTTATGTACGAATGTGTTAACACATATCTTCATTAGAAATTTTTTTAAAAAATAAGATTTTAAAAATAGATTTTTACTATATATTAACTAATGCTGCAAAAATACACATTTTAATTACAATCTAAGGAGCAGAGATTATATTTCATATATTTCATATAACCTCAGAATGGCATCAAAAATCACCTATATACTAAATGGTGAAAAATCAGCCTCTCATTAATTACAGACATGGATTCATGTTATACCACATATTAGCACTTTGTGTATTAAGAGCAGAAATCCTAGAAATAACTCAAGAAATATAATTTAAAACTTTGCCTTTAATTCATGATGAAATTACTTCACATTGCACACTGGAAGGGAATTGACTTGCTACATTTCAGAAGTTCAGTGAGCACTCAAAAATGTTTTGAAGTTCCCTCTTATCTCCCCTCTCATCATTACTATCCAGTTTTGATTTTTGTACTCTGCTTTGCATTGGCAACAATCCCAGCAATTCTTGTGGCCATGCCTACTCAGACAAGGTAGAAAGTGCCTTGAAGTAGTTGTGCTGCCCTTCCAAAAGGATGTAGCATCTCAGCACTTCAGATAGTGGGTTCAGCTGAGCACTTCAGCTGCTTCACACGGCCCTTAGGAACTGGTTTCAAATGTGAGTATTGCAAATTAAATTATGATATGTTTCAGATCATGTGGGTAGAAACAGCAGTTCATGTCCATTAATGCCAGGGATCCTCACTCTCTTCTATCATCTATGTATAACGTAACTTGTTTTAAATGATTGCTTCGCAGTTCTCCTCTGAAAATTATTTTTAAAAAGGAAAACAGTTCTTACTATCTACAGTGGAACTAGCTAGGCTATGATCTATGGTAATTCCACTGAAAACCTAATAAAAGGTACAATAGGAAATCTTACTGGACAATAATTATAAAAATAATCAGACATAACATGATGCAACACAAAAGCAGTGGCCTCATTTAAGTAGGACAAACATACAGTAAAAGAACACAGTACAGGGATGTGAACTTAGTACTTTAGGACATAGGATGGGACATGGTAGAGTGCAGGGATTGCATTAATTTAGTGTGTGGAGATGTGATTCTTAATGGGGCTGTGAATGTTATTGTGTAGCCGTTGGTTAAAAAGCTTTTTTAAATTAGATGTTGTTATATCCAAACAAGAATATCTATCTTTCCAAAATGGACTATTCATGGAAAGATTCCTACTTCAAGTTTAAAACATTTGTTTCTTGGGAGCTGTTTATTAAACCATGGATTTTATTAAATAAATCCACAAATCTTGTGGCTGTGAATCTGACATTTGTGCTTTGAAACAAAACAAGCAAAAACTCTGCCATTGCACATAGAAATAAAAGGGGGGAAGGTACCAGAATATATCAGTAAACTGGTTTAACTATTGTAAAGGAAGAAACTGATTCCTTGGGTTAGTTTCTGAGAGGAATTAACAATGAGGGCATCTGGAGAGGCTGTTAGTACTAGGAACAGCCAGCTGCCTCAGCATAAATATATATATATCTTGGCCCAACAATTCTGTAGTCAGAATCTCCAAGGCATATATATATATATATGATCATTCTCTGAAACTGCATTCCTTTCCACGCCCTCAAACCACCATCAAGTCGCCATCTCAACTGTGAAAGGATTACCAGACACCTTTCCAGAAAATTCCAGTTTGGTTTCCAGAAAATAAAACAGTAATAATGTCAGTGCATAACTACATTACACTCTTTTCCAACTCAAATATTTTGGGACTGAACAATGGAGGTAGTATTGGTGCTAAAAAGAGAAAAGTTGTTCATGCTTGAATCCGCTTCTCAGTAAAATCATGAACCAGCTTTCTAAGTGTCAATGGCCTTACAAATGCAGTATTGTTCCTGGATTTACTACCTTCTCATTAGACCCAGGGGTGACAACAACCACTGAATTCTTTAATTGCTTTTGGGTTTCCAAAAGTCCCTTTATCATAGTAATTAATGTAGTAGAGTGTAGTTTTCTTAAAAATCACAACAAACTATTCAGGTTAAAAAAATTATAACAGCTGGGATTCTTACCACTGCTCAAAACCTAAGCCAGGACCAAAATACTGTATCTAACATATCTTGCTAAATAAAATCACCATGCACTTTCTCCACTGGCCACCTTGGCTGGGGCCACAGGGAATTGTGATATTTTTAATTTCAATTTTAATCTAACTTCCTATTTCTCTTCTTAGTCTCCACTGGGACAGCCCTTACATGGGAGTAGAAATGCCAGAGGCAGTATAGAATATAGCTGTCATATTGATCTGGGATATTTGCAAAGAGGTTAGAGTTCTTCCTTCAAAAACATCCTTGGCATGCAAAGATAATTCACTAGGAACTAATATTTAAGGGGATCAAGAGGAATTTACACTAGGATTTGTTGTAAGATTATACACAGCCACAGAAATAATCTGGGATATTAAATCACAAAGAGGGACTTGTGAATTACAGTTCTACAAGAA
This sequence comes from Hydrophis major, assembly GCA_033807585.1. NCBI lineage: Eukaryota > Metazoa > Chordata > Lepidosauria > Squamata > Elapidae > Hydrophis > Hydrophis major. Next base: position 131,664,505 of record CM066329.1, on the reverse strand, counting down.
GATGGTATTCTGAAAACTTAAATCAGTTCTGAGCCTAGATTATTTCTACGTAATCACATAATTATCTGATAATATTGAAATGTAGAAGAAAGACACAATCTTTTCTCCAATTTATAAAAGTAAGTAAGAATGGAAAGAGAATTGTTAGAGAATTTCTCAGCCTCAATGATCAGGTCAAAATGTTGTTTAGTTCTGTATTATTGTCTTTTCACAAGTCTGCTAATTCTTTTTTTTTTAACATTTATTTTGGTATGGATTAAGTAAGGATAAACTGAGGCAACCATTACTATATCTAAGCTTTACAAGATATACACTTTTTTCCCCTTCAGTTGTATTTTTGCAGAAAAGGCAAGAATGGGAAAAATGTGTCTAAAAATTGAGAAACACATGAAACAGAAGATTTGGGCCACGCTGGGACCCACTACAAGAGAAGACATCCAAGTGTATTTGTCATCTTGTAGGTCCAGAAATGAAGAGGACTTACCTTCACACCATCATTTTTCTTGTTGCCACCGCTTTTCCCTCCTGTGGAGAAAAGGTACCAGGTCAAGAGGCATAAGCATGATACCAGAGTTAGAACAGTGAGACTCAGCAACATGAGGAGAACTGAATAAGAGCAGGAGACAAGGGAACTGAAGACCACACAATCAGTGCTGCAGCATTCTCTGATAATAATCCAGCAGTCAGAAGGAAGTCTCTCAGAAAACCATGAAACTTGCAGACTTGGTTACTATGATCCCTCCAATTGAACAAAACAAGCCACAGCCACTTATAGTCATGTATTCCCAAGTTTTTGAAGACGTCAAAGAAGAACCCAGCAATGTTGGTGAAACGAAGGTGCATTCTCTGTGAATTTCATTTATTCCTTCTTGAAAGGATTAAGGATCTTCCCACCACGTGGTCATAACGATTTAGTCTTCTCTATGAAACTGCTCCACTTCCTAAGTTTGCTGGTCTCACTTTTTTTCTTAGACCGGTTCACAAACGGTTCAACTGTAGATAAGTGTTCTCTTGCCTGCCTGCTTTTCTCACTCTCAGGCTCTCCTGCTAATTTTAGTCCCTCATGCTGGTGTAGATCACGTGCTGTAATTATGACATCCTGACAGCTGCAGCCCACATTTTGACAATGATAAAAAACAGGCCCCTTCTTTTCTACCCCGTTCCCATTGCCATTGCAAACCTGGATTATTATATTTGGTTCATGCTGGATAGAAAGTTCATACTGTAAAGTTTTGGAATTTTTTTAAGTCTTTGTGATAAACCTGTAACATTTCCAGTATTCTCAACCAATTAACCTTTCCACAGCTCCAGAGGTTTTTTTTTTTTTTTAAACTTGTTTCCTTAAGGCCTGGTCACACTGCCAGAACTTTGCTATAGCGTTCCTTGAACGGTAGGAAGAGGGGGACAAATTTCGACACCGCTCATCACCGCGCACAAAATTAGAAAAAAATTTGAAAACACGGGCGTTGCCTTAGCGGTGCACCGCTGAAGCCGGCGTTGCTTTAGCGTTGGTTTAACGGTAGGGAACGTTGGTTTAGCGGTGATGCGAGCGTTGATAAAGCGGTGTTCTGCGCATGCGTGCGTTGGCTCAGTGGGGGTTTGAAGTAATTGATTTAGCGACATGCCGCTTTGGACTACCGTAATGGAGCTGTACGGATCGCTTGATAAAGTTCTCAAATTCGATAAATTCGGAAGCAAATTCGATACAAGAGATGTCTGTACTCAACGGCTATTCCAAAAGGGCTACTGGTCCATTTCTCCCCGTATTTATAGCCAAATTCTGGTTCCGCTCCAACACCTCCATACCAACGCCAAACCAAAGTTCATCACCGCAATGGATCGCTGCTTCAACGCCTGACACCGTTCCAGGAATCCCGTGTCCGCTCGTAAAATGCTTACAACCGCTCCACCAAAGTTAGTGCAACGTTTAATCACCGCCCAGGCAAAGCTTGCAAAACAGCGGTGGTCCAGCGTTGAAGATTTCTGCGTTGGCCTAGCGGACCCAAGCGTCCACGAACTTGCGTCTAGCGGTACCAAACTTTGACCAGGCGTTGTTGGAGTGGTGGTGAACTTTGCCGGAGCGGAAAATTGTGCGCTCCTCACCGCTCGCAATATTTTGTGCAGCTCAAAACTTTCGGAGCGGTAGGAGGGACTATCAGCGGAGGCCGAGCGTATATGGCGTTGCCTTAACGGAGGCCAACTTCTGTTAAACGGTGGTGAACGGTTACGAGCGGTGATGATTTTTTTTCACCGCTCCAGGACCGCTATAGCAAAGTTCTTGCAGTGTGACCAGGCCTTTAGATTGTTAAGATATCCTCTCTTATTTCTCAAGTTGTAATGATGTTTGTCTTGTGATCTTTTTAAATGTTCTTATTCCATCAAATACACATCTATTGCACAATCTTCTAAGTGTATTATATTTTTCTACAGCTTGGGGTTTTTAAAAATTCTGCAATGCATGTTCCACTTGCTGAAATTCTTAACTGCTCAGGTTTAACAAATTACGTATTGTCACATGTAAATACAGTCTATGTATACTTTATTACATGAGCTGACATGTAAAAACAACAGCCAATTATGGTTTTGCATCCAATAGTTCCCAGTGACACATATACTGTATATAAGAATGAGGACTGTACATATTGTAATTTCCTAAGCAGAAATCTGTTTGTTTGCGGGGGGTGGGGTGGGGCGGGCTTGAAATAGCCTTCATGTCATAATGTCTGTTTATAACAATTGTTCCTTCCAAAAAGGGTATCTGTCCCAATCAATCAAGTTCTAAAAATGTTTGCTGGAACAGAGCAAATGTCTGTCTGGTTCAGCATTTTCTTACAATATATTTCTTTCAGTAATTGAGATGACTTTGGGAAGTCCAAAAGACTTAAGGATGGTAAACTGTTCAGTGGCTCTAAACCTATACTCTTGGGTACCCGGCAAAAGTATAATCCTCCATAAATTTTGCTATTTCTCTTTTAAAGTCATCATTTTATTACTCTCCAAATATAATATCAATCAAAAGACCCCCCCTTATTTCTTGTGTATTCATTTTTCTTCATGTGAAATTTCAGCAAATGGAAATTGTTTTTAGCATTCAAGATTCCTTTGAAAAATCCCATAAAACTGCCTTACTTCCCTCAATGATGATTGATTTTTAAAACTTACTTCTATGCAATTCGCATGCAGGAAGGAAATGCTTTCATCCTAATACCTGTATTCTAGAAAGATATAATAATATACCAGCCTGTGAGATAAAGCTTGTTGTTGTTGTTGTTGTTGTTGTTGTTGTTGTTGTTGTTGTTGTTATTATTATTATTATTATTATTATTATTAATATTATTGTTGTTGTTATTATTATTATTATTATTTCCTTTACAAGCTTCATCTCACAGGATGGTGTATTTTGGGGCAAACCCCCTCTGATTAATAACCATGCTACCCAACATTTCCCATAGAATAGTGTGAAATGAATTTTCTGTTATCTAATCTGATCTCTTTCAAGTTCTGTCTGTTAATAAATAATGGCGATGGTTTCAATGCCCTGTTGTTGAGGGATGGGAACTTCATTGATTTGTTTATCACAGCCTTTCTATCAATGTGCAAAAGAGTATTTTTGTATTTTGCCTTTACTTAATAATCCAGAGAAAATGGTCAATATCTATTTATTTATCTATTTTACATGCTAGAAGAAAGATGCTAGTGCCTGAATTCATCTCTCTGGTGTCTATCTATGTGAGTCACTATGCAAGCCAGACTTAGGTTACACCCATACACTTGTTTACTATGTTCCTTCTTATCCTTGCTATCTCCACAACATGTCTCAGAAGGTTTCTGCCATCACCCCTATAGCACACATTTCTGTAGTAAAAGCTGTAATGTTGGTTTCCTTGATTGAATTCCAGTCCTGCCCAAGCATTTTCCCACCTTTTCATTGCCTCATTGACCCATTGGACTTTTTTCTTTTAATTCTTTAAAGTTATGGATCAACCAGTCAACTTTTCAACCACCAGATGATAGGAAAAGTCATTATGTCTAGTTAAAAAAAAATGGCATTCCAGCAGTCATCTGGATTTGCACTGCTCCTGGATCAGTGATGGAGAGCAACTAGATTTTGAGCAAGAGCGTAAGCTGTGGGGATTGGTGTGGGAGCTGTAAACTACCCTAAGATTACAAGAGGAGATGATGTACGGAGACAAGGTTCCTGAATAGTGACCCCCTAGAAAGGGCTTTTCCTGCCAGGTAGGTTACAAAATATAAAAAAACAAATATTTTCAATTACATTTCCAGTTACTTGCTTTAAAGGTGGATCATTTTCAGGACCAGGTCCAAGACCAGGTCTCTATGTCAACCAATGGATAAATGATTGACTCATTTAAAAAAGAAACAAGCAAGCTGGATTTCAGTCTCTCTCACAGCCTGAGGGTGGAAGACCAGTCAGGAATGGGATGGAAGGTGATGGTTCCATAGGAAGGTCACAGAACCAGTTAGAGCCGGGAGTTTTCTAATGCTACATTTCTTTGTCGAGGAGATTCTGAATCATCCAGGTCATGGTTGTCCCAAAGGTGCTTTTCAAAAGGCAACTAGATTTCCTTAGGGTTGGTGTCCCCCCACCCTCTTGGAAACATTTTGCTTCTCTTCCAAGAAGCTTCTTCAGAACTGCCTTTTAGAAAGCATATTTGAGGCTCCACTTATTTCTGCTTTTCTGGTAAGATTCCGACAGGGTCAGAATGTTCTAGATTCTATTGCTCAGCCAATGTCACTTGATGGGACCCAGGATATATTCTTTCTGTCACTACCTCCATCCTTTTGACCAGCATTCCAAGACTCAGCTAACCCAGCTCTGTCTTGCCTTTGAAAGGCAGTAACTCAGGGGTGGTATTCTACCAGTTCGCACCTATTCTCTAGAACCAGTTGTTAACATTCTAAGCAGTTACAAGAAATTACTGGCCTAATCCTGTAAGGAAGGAAACATTCTGGTGTTGCTTACAGAAACTGCCTCTCCGTTAACCCTTATTACATTTTTGGCAGGACTAGACTTCCTGTCTCTGGAACTTCTCTAGAGTTTTTCCCCCCCCCCTTTGCTGGTACTTTGCTTGTGTGGAGTGACCATTTAAAGTTACAATGGCACTGAAAAAACTGACTTATGACCATTTTTCACACTTATGACTGTTTCAGCATCGCCACAGTCATGAGAGGTCAGGTGAGGAGATTCATGCCTCAATGTGAGTGATATTGAGTTGGCCACACCCAGCCAATAACATGACCACCAAGCCATGCCCACCACCTAAGCCATGCCCACAGAACCGGTTGTTAAAAAATTTGAATCCTATCCCTGAAGTAACTTTAATTCTTTCCTCAGGCATTGGATCACAGAGTGACATGATCCCATAGGATGAATCTGTCCAAGCACCTTATGGCCTAATGTTTTTGTGTTTTATTTGTATTATTTGTTTTCTGTGATTGTTTTATATACAGTATATTGTATATACTGCTGTTTATTGATGATGTATGGTGCTCTGAGTCATAAGCTAAGGGGATGGCTATATAAATCAAATAATTAAAATGGAATAAGTCATTTTATAGGCCACTTTTTCTATGGCATCAACATAGCCAAGTTTGCCTACACACAACCCATGGAGATGGGATAAGAGGGAAGAAACTACTCTCAGAATGGAACACTTAAAGCTATCCCTGGTCTGCCTCAGCTGCGATTGGATGACAAGACACAGGCAATGGTATGTAGATATGTCCTTTGGAAATGATTAGTTGATGTTCCTCAAGCTATGTTGATGAGCTGTTAATCCAAGGGAGTTTACATTTATCACACTCTGAATTGGGGCCTGAGCTATAATTAATTACAGTGGCTTTTCAGCTTTAAGTGAAGAAAAGGGTATGTGGGTGGGTTATTGAAGGAAAAATTATTCGTATTGTTTAGGAATACTAGACTGCATCTTTCTTTCACAAAATTATAAGGAATTAATCTTAAGAAGCCAACATTTTCAGTATTTACCTCCTGCAGAGCTACAGAACGTACAGATTGTATTAAATGTCCTCATGGATTCTTCTGCCAAAGAAACTCTTTCTTACTTCCACGTTCAAATGGGGACTTTTAGGGGTATTTTTTAAAATACAGTAAGGGAAATATGTGATCAGAGCATTTCTCAGTTTGGTGGTACATTTAAGTCACAGTCCAAGAATATACATACTGTAACATAATATATTCAGACCTTTCTCCTCAGGTCACCACTATCAGGTATGGGTTACAACATAAATTTAATTTTTCCCTCCTTTCTTTGTATGAACATTTGAATAAACATGGGGGGGGGGGAGTCATTTGGGAATCACATGAAAATGTCCAGACCTGCTTGTGGAAGTCTTAGTGCAGTAACCAGCCATATTTTCTAACCAAAGTTAGTAGCCAATAAGTGATGAGGTAGCAAGTAAATAGAGTTGGGTTACCTACCAGAAAAATTACGGGTTGCTAGCATTGTAGTGAGGATTGCACCCTGGAACACACAAAAGATAGAAAGAAAAACAAGGGAAACAGGTTCAAAATCAGGACTATTCCCCCTCCCCCCCAATATCTCCTTTTTCTTAAAAACATCCCGTGAAAAATAGAGCTGGCTGAACTGCAAGGGGAATGTACCTTTGGCCCTGTTTCAGGGCAGGATGAATATAGTTCAGGGAAGATATTAATAGAAACAGCAAACAGTTTGCAGAAATCAAGTCACAGGGTATTAGCTGAGGGATTTTTAACTGCAAGTTTCCAAATGGTGGACACAGAGTTTATTATATCCATTTTATATAGAGATTAAAAAGCTTTCCTTCCAATGTGAATGAAACTCCATTCTCCACTGAACAAGCAATGCTTGATGGGACCAGACTAACTGATAAATGTCTTGCTGTATTAAAGAGGATTTTCTACAGTATCCCAAGTGTAATCACAAATATGCCACTTATTTTTGAGACATTCAACAGATTAAAGCTCTTCTGATGCATCAGTCATTTGCCTCAGGTCATAGAACAGAAGAAATTTTCCTAACGGACAATCAATCCCTCTCCCTTCCATATTTGAAAGATTGTATATATAATGCCCCAAACTCATTCCACTTTTGGCATTAAAACAAATGCATTTGGGCAGGCTGACAAAGACTCATCTGTAGCATACATTTCTCCTCTATTTCAATTTAGTAGCTCTAAATAAAAGCTACCACAATTACCACTACTGTTCTGTCCCCTCATTTGAATTCTTGAGATCCCCGCGCTTTGATTGGCCAAAGCGCGGGGCGCTCTGATTGGCTAGGCGAGCCGCACCGATTGGCTCGCTGAGAATCTCCCGCGATTGGTCAATTCGAATCACGGGAGATTCAAAGTGGTGCCATTGGCCGCGGCCGCGGCGGCTTGGAAATAAAAAGCTGCGAAGTTTCCTTTAGCCTCAGTTCGGTTCCCGACTAATAAAAAGAGCTTGAAACACAGTCACCGACTCCTGGCTTCTTTCCACGTGGACATAACACTGGCGATGAGGGTGGGATCCTCATCCTGAACTGAAGCACGTGTCCGACGGAAGCCAGCCAACCGACAAGATGGCCAGCATTGTGCCACCAACCCCCTTCAACCCCACTACCGAGGACTGGGAATCTTACACGGACAGATTCCACATGTTCCTCGAATGCAACGATCTGAAGGATGCCACAGGACCGAAGAAATGAGCCATCTTCCTAACACACTGCGGGCCTGCAGTGTTTAAGATGGCAAAAGCGCTAGCCAAGCCCGCCGACGTTACCGCGATGGATTGGAAGGACCTCGAACCATTGCTCCGGAACCACTATGCTCCAGCCGTGCCCATCCTCATCCGACGGCACGAATTTTATCGGAGGGACCAGCGGTCGGGCGAGAGTCTCAGTGATTTCGTTGCAGAGCTGCGGCGCCTGGGAGGACTATGCGAGTTCTCCAACATGAACGAGGCCCTTCGGGACCGAATCGTGCTCGGCCTTTGGGACCCCGTTCTCCAAAGTCGGTTGATGGCTAAGGGCAACATCGCTCTCGCCGACGCCATCTCCAAAGCCGCGGCCGCCAAAGCAACCCGACAGTCAGCAGACCGCATGCGGAGACTGAACGCCGGGGACCGCACTGCAAACAACAACCCTGCAAGGTCGACCGAGGCCCAACCTGAAACCACCACCCACCAAGGCGAATTCCACTTGACCTCGGGCACGTCTGACGAGGAGGAAGACATCCACCGTCTCCAGGCAGGCCGCGACCAGCGCAGCCGGCGGAGTCGTAAGTCGAGGACCGCGTGTGCTGGTTGCGGAGGTGACCACCCCAGATCCGAATGCCGGTTCTTCAACTCTGTTTGCCGGCACTGCAACAAGAAGGGCCACATCGCACGTGTTTGCCGCCTCAAGAAGACCCACAGCCCCACGTGATGGGACCCGAGCAAGCGGAGACGAGAGAGCAAACCCCTCAGGACCAGAGACCGGCCAACAGACAACCGCTGGGAGCGAAATGGACGAGCCCAACGAAGCGGCGAGGCCAGGCGGAGAGAAGAGACACATCAGACGGTCACCATCGGCCACGCCACAACCACAGACGCCAGAAACGTAAGGTAAGCATCGAAGGCAAACCCTGTAAAATGGAGGTGGACTCCGGGTCCTACCTCTCAATGGTAGCCTGGCAAGAAATTAAACGCTTGGTGCCTACCATCCAGAGAAAGCAACTAGAAAACCAGAGACTAATCCTCAAGGACTACCAGGGAAACCGCATCCCTGTAGTCGGAACAGGACAGTTTACAGTGACCTAAAGGGACACGCCGAAAGACTTCCCTTAACCATCGTTGATCGAGACCGACCTAGCCTACTGGGACTTCAATGGTTCGCACCGCTAGGCATCGCAGTCACGGGCATCAACCACATCGCCGAAGCCGACTGGGAACAGCAACTGGCCCAGGATTTCCAGGAAGTGTTTGATGGCACCCTAGGCAAGTACCGAGGGCCCCCTATATCCTTCAGCCTAGACCCCAACGTTCCCCCGAAATGCCTAAAACCAAGGCGGGTACCGTTCGCATTCAAACCGAAGATAGATGAGCAAATTGACAAGCTCGTCAAGCAAGGGGTATTACAACCCATAGACCACGCCTGGTGGGAGACCCCCATAGTCACCCCAATTAAGCCTGATGGGTCAGTGAGAATCTGCGGGGTACTATACTATTACTTCACAGAGCTCTCAAGCATATTGTCCCATAGATCAGTCTCATCACATCCATTTGATTGGGGGGAAGAGTTCAATGCATTACTGAAGTAACATATCCAGAGCCATTCTCTGTAAGTCAATAAAATAATTTATTACACACCTGATTTGCCATAGCCCAACATTATAGTTTCAGGTCACTTACTTCCTGTTAGTAGGAAGTGTCCATTTTTAATAGGAAAAGGAAACATTCCACATAAGTTTGATGGAGAATTCTGAGCAATTGGTTTAGCATTTACAGAAAAAAGCAAGACACACTTGCATTGATTAAAAACCGAGTTAGCATAAGAATGTAACATCTACATCTCTGTTATTCTAGCTATGGATAGTGTTGTGAATGCATAAGGTTTAATAAAGTTATCTTGAGCTTGGAGTCAAGTGCAGGGTTCTGGTCCTGCACTTCTGATTGGCTGTTAATGGCAGGATCGGATTGGCCCTTTCCGGGGGATCTGATTGGCCATTAACGGAGCGTTCATATTGGTTAAGGGAACTAGCGCTCCTAGATTGTTATTGGTTAAATAGTTATTGGGTTGCCTATATAAGGAGGGCTATAACTGCCATTGAGTTTGAGCTGTCACCATGTAAATAAAGAGTTGAAGTTCACCATTCCAGAGGCTCGTCTCCATTCTTTCTCGCCCATGCTCCAGACATAACAGATAGATTTGAAATTGTCCATCAAAATATAATTTTGGGGCATAGGATAAAAAGGTCAAATGGATCTGTGTATTTACAGCTTATTGATTGTCTGCCTGTCTCCTCTGTTGAGCATTTCTTTTAATTTCATATGACTATATTTTCATTGTTTATTTTATTGTTTTATTATTTTGTTACTGTTTACACTTCTTGTTATTTCTGTGTTTTTACTGTTATAAGCCACCTAGAGTAGCCCCACAGCGAGATAGGCTGCAAATGAATTTCACAAATAATAATAATCCAGTGACATACCTCTAATACCATAAAACCTGAACTGTCTCAAGTCCTTGGGAAGGACTCAATAGGTGTATAAAAATGCCAAATCCAGTCTGACTAAATGACAGTCCACAATTTCTCAATATTTCAATCAAGTGTATGAGCTGGTGAGAAATTACATTAATGGAATCAACAGATTTCTGTATAAAATGCCAACACAGATCATAATCTATGACTTAGCCAGTAATTTTGTTAGTGTTCAGCCCAAAAGGAAAGAAATCTGCAAAAGTTCATAGAATCTATGTGTAGAGATAATCTTAGAAAACATTGAATCTAGAAACTGATAATATTACTGCTAAGTCTCCTAACCGAACCTTTTCCTATCCACAGTAGCATACAGCTGAGTGAAAAATGGTCTAAAATTGCAGACACACCTTTGAAGAATGCAATTTATTTGAATTCCACTGATATCAGTTTTCAGAAATCTCTCAAGAAGCTATCATATTTACTTTTAAGATTTTAATAAAAAGTTTCAGGTCAATGGGGTTATTGTAAATACATAAAATATTTCTATGGTCTTTTTAGAGTTGCCAACAGAAAGGGAGGGGGAGCAGTGCAGCCGCTTGCAAACCGAAACTGCATTCCATAAATGTTTTCAAAGATAGTAACCAGGTAACCAAAATTTCTGCCTCACAAAATTCTAACTGGAGAGCATGATTTATGACTCTTGGCTATGGATGTGTCCCATTGGAGAATATGAATTATGATACACCCGGAGGGGGGGGATCAGGGTCAAGGGTGACAATGAATTATGTATCTCAGAGTTGGCTACATCCAGGCAATGCTGGACCGTTTCATTCCCAATAAATCCTTTTTATGTTTTGGAAGTTTGGCTTGAGACTCATTATTTAAATGGGGGGAACTTCTGGAATCCTGACAGTTATTTCCTTACTAGTGATCTAAAGCAGTTTAATAACACCATTCAGGCATTGTTGATGTAATATAAAGACTGCCCTCCTTATTTTAGCAAAACAATGGCCTAGAAAACTTTTAAATCTCTATCAAATTTTCACCCAGTGGGTAAATGGCCAAATGTTAGCTTTTCAAATTCAGATGAACAAGATCACTTGGGGAAGAACTTTTGAAAGAACCAGAGTGAAACTCATAATGATGTTTCTGTCTCAACACATGTCCGTGGTATCAATACTGTCTGTCTGTCTGTACTGTCTGTCTACTCATGGAACAGATCTACGTCATGTATAAAAACTAATTTAGTTGTAGAAACAGAAATATAGTCCAGTCTAAAACCCTTCTTTTGTCCTTCTTTTCATCTTTGGTGATTTTGTGTGTGTGTGTGTGCATGTGTGTGTGTGTGTGTGAAGAATGTGAGCACAAGTGATGAGAAAATATAGAAAAATTACCATTACAGGTGACATCATCTGGATCTGCAGAATATAAATAAATAGAGATCTGCAAGAAACCTAGTCTGGAGCCAGGTCTTGAAAGATGTGGAACATGAACATAGGAAACAAATGAAGGGGGAAACTTCAATTAAGTAAACAATTAAGGAAGCACCAAGTCCCATAATTACCTTTAGCTTTCTTCTGGCATTGAATTTCTTCAAGCAATCCACAGTCTCCTGTCTGTGCATGCAAGAAGCCACAGTGGAACGGTGCTAAAAGACATAAAGAAAGCATGCTTAGAAATGGAAATGAATACAAAACCCGTCTTTCTGTTAGAAACTTGAATTTGTATTAGAAGCTGTGCTTCCTTGTGTGCTTGTAAATATATGATATGTGAAACAGGATTGCCTTTCATTCTTCAGTTCCACGCTGTTGTTGTAAGCTGAAAGCCATTACAAGCTGGCTTTTCTGCAGAGACTAAAATATATTGGTGATATGAAGAAGGCGGTGATTAAGTATTGAAAGCATTGGTAGGATTCAAATTTATTTTACTACTGGTTCTTTGGGCGTGGCTTGGTGGGTGTGGAAGGGGAAGGATACTGTAAAATCTCCAGTCAGAGGTGGGATTTGCCGGTTCTCTGAATTATTCAAAATTTCCTCTACCAGTTCTCCAGGACTGGTCAGAACCTGCTGAATACAACCTCTGATTGAAAGACATCCATACACCCTCCTGTGGCTCTACTAGGATAACCTGTTGCAGAATGCTGCTCCACATTAATGTTGCAAAAAGATTTGACATTTAACCCAATTAGATTTTGTGGGGTTTTTTTATAAAAAAGGAGGAATAGAGTATCATCTTACTGATCTCATGTGCTTGTCATAATTTTCTGCATAGTTTTGCATATTCTCTACTAGGTAGGCATAATTTTTCCTCCCGACTTTAACATTTGGAGTTTGCTACTTTTTGTGGTCAAGAGCCATACTTGTTCCTTCAGCAATTTGCTTTAAGAAATTAATTTTAAATTAAATTAAAATTGCACTCAACATGACCATTACTTCTGCATTTAAAAAGTTGTTTCTTTCATCTTAAGCACTACAATGTTTGCTTATTCAGTTTGAACCCTATGTCAGTTTCCAAAGACTCTGGGCAGCTCAGTGAGCAACTTTCTCAGGAATTCAAAGGAAACTTGAAAGGTTTTGGAGGGCTCGAATGAAAGGATTTAGAAGGCCCTGGGTTTTGATGTTGCACACCCTCTCACACTTTAAAATGGGGGAGCACTGTCACCTGGAGATTGTTATCAAAATCCAAGCAGGTACTAAGAAAAGAATGATTCACTTTGCACTTACTGATATCCAAGGATGCTTCAGAGCTTCTGCTGCTGTGATACGTTTGGATGGGTTGATTGTTAACATTTTATTGATGAGGTCTTTTGCTTCAGGAGTAACGGTATCCCACTCAGGAGAAGGAAACTGTAAGTACAAGAAGATAAAACTCCCCATTCTCTCTTCTGCAGGTAAGAATTAAGACACAATATATTTCTCTGAGACAGTAATTGTACCAGAAGCCCAAAATGATTTGCAGTCCAGGTATTAAGTACCTATTCTGTAGACACACATTGTCAAAGAAAAAAAAAAAACTAGATGTATGTATTTTTTCTTAATTAGCTTTGTGTTTTTGTTATTCTTTCTTTTTTGTCATTATTTTAAAAGCAATAAAAACAAATTAGAAGTTCATATTATGTATGAGTTTTTACTTGGTATGTTGCTGACTAAGGGGAAATAAGTACAACTGTTAAATGCAGTACAAAAATATTTATTTAGTTATAATTTCTTATTTCTCCATTTCACCCATTCACCCATTTCAAGATGAGCTGGAAGGGTCTTTTAAAAAAGACTAATAAAGGTATTAGGCCGGTCAACACTGCAGAGAATGCATTCCAAGGAGCTGAGGTTTAATCATGCATTATTGCAGAAGGGACCATAGGAATTATAGGCAAACATTTTTACAAGTTCTCGGGAAGTATGGAAGTTCAATCAGGAAACTATAGCCTAGAACTAAATCATGTAAAGCTTTGAAGGTAACCTATGTGTGTGTTAGTGTGTATGCATGAATGCTTTCAAGTCAGTTTTTTTAATCCTGGTGACTGGCTGGATAATTTTGTGCAGTATGTTCCAGACTAGATAGAAATAACAGATCCATACAGAGGGTACTCTATTTAAATCTAGTGATTATCAAGCTGGCCAGGATTACTCTAAGGTCACTATCTTCAGAAAGACAAACATGGTTGGTCCCTGGAGCTCATCAAAGGCATATTTGACCTTGCTTTAATCTTGAAAATCAGATGTGATTCAGGTCTAGAATAGGGACCTCAAGCTCTTCTCTCTGGTCTGGGTCCAGTTTCAAAAAATTATCCCTCATTCAACCCATTACTAACTGCAGGAAGGCATTCATGACAGCCATTCCACCTCCTAAAGACATAAAGAAGAAAGAGTATCATCAACATACTATAGCAGGGGTCTTCAAACTTAACTGCTTTAAGATTTGTGGACTTCAACTCCCCGAATTCCTCCTCTAGTCATGTTAGCTCAGGAATTCTGGGAGTTGAAGTCCCCAATCTTAAACTTGTCAAGTTTGGATACCACATCACAGCTTCAATTTTGAGGATGCAGCATTATCTGAAATCTACCTGAGAGAGATAGCAAGAGGTCCACTGAACAATTGTGCTTCCTATTCCCAAATTTCTCAGATGATCTAGAGGATATCAAGACCCAATGAGATGTCAATGAGAACCAATGGAGTTATGCTCCATCTATTTACTCTTAGATAAAAATCATCAGCAGGCAGACCAAAGCTACTGAAGCCCACCATCAAAGCAGCTTGAAATGGGACAAGATAATTTATGGAGATTCTCTATCATCCAGGTCATGGTTGTCCCAAAGGTATTTTTCAAAAAGCAACTGGACTTCCTTATTTATTTTTTCCTTTCAATTCTCATCCAAGAAGCTTCTTCACTTCTGATTGAACGGTGGGGAATGGAAAGATTTATATTCTTTGCAGTCATCTGGTTGTTAGCACTCTGAGTGTCAGTCATTAGCTCTCTGAGAGGCATTGAGGCTACTTGGTCGTTTATATGTACCCTCAGGGTCACCTGAATCAGAGTCCAAATGCATGTGGAACCTTCTTGGGACTGTTGAAAGGATTGTGTTGTAGACAGGAGATAGGTGGTGTTGTATCCTTCCCCTCTGTTGAAAGAGGAAGAGGACTGCTCAATTTTAACCTAAATGGCCACTCTTCAAAAGGTCATTATTTTGAAGACAGCAAAGTCGACATTCTGGACTGAGAGGACCACTGGTTTGAAAGACGGGTCAAAGAACTCATTATATCAACCTAAACTCTCTCCCTATAAAGAAAGAAAACTCCCCACAGATATATTTGACACAGAGCTGCCACAGGAAGGAAAAATCACCCCATCTCGCAAAGAGAGATCATGCTCCAGCAGGTGCTCCATTGTTCCTAAACTCTCCTTGTTGCTATTCCTTCCATACTATCATCTCATGCATGCCCTTTTATTGATACAATAAAAACAGACACTTTTATTTTTCAATTATTTTGTAATTGTTTTAATCATATTATCGCTGTTTAAATTGGCATATATATATAGGCCAATTTCTTTAGCTTTCTTCAAGACAACTTCCCAATATAAAATAGTCTGAAAGGAAGATTAATTTGAAAGTTATGATTTCCAAATCCTGTTGAATTACAGCTTTCAGTATTTCTCTGCATTGTTCATATTTGCTAGAACGGAATAAAACTGATGTTCAACAGCAGTTCAGAATCGTGGTTTATCAGTCCCAAATACCCAAGTGTGGATGTAAACATAGTCTCACCCCTGGTCCAATGTATTAATTGCAACATTAGATTGATATTTAAATTGGTTTTCAATATGGTGGTACGTAAATAAAGCAAGTGAGAAAATTTAGTCAACAAAAATTAAGGTGGGTGAGAAGAAAAGAATATGAAAAGGAAGTTCGCTTACATCATAGGCTCCGGCTTTGATCTGCTGATATAATCGGTGTTGATCCTCATCCCAGAAAGGAGGGTAGCCAACCAGTAGAATATAGAGAATAACTCCTGTGTGTTCAGAGGGAACATTGTTACATAAGCTAGTGGAAAGGAATTGATTGACACAGGAGATCTGAATTGGCCTACACAGTGAGCAAGACAAGAAAGGAGACGAGTTAAGAGCTAAGTATCTTCCTATTCTGCCAACATCATCCCGATGTTGTATAAAATGATTATTTCTCAACTGAAATGTCAAGGATTCCGGCATAAGTGTCAGCTCTTTGCAGTTCAGTCTGAATCATCAGTATCATAATTTGCCTGAAAACAAAGACCCGCAATTCTTCATGAAAATGTTTAAAAATATCTCTAGGATTGGCTTTTCACTGAATGATAGCAGTGACTGCATTTACCTACCTCGTGGAAGGAATAGTCAGATATAATTCTACAAATAGATACAGGCAGTCCTTGACTTATGACCACAATTGGGACCAGAATTTCCAGTGCGAAGCAAGGTTACTGTGCCTGATTTTACCACCTTTTTTTTTTAACCATGTTGTTAAACGAATCATTGCTCTTGCTAAGTGGATCACATGATTAAGTGAATGGTTTCACCCATGGACTTTACTTGTTGAAAGCCAGCCAAAAAGGTCTCAAATGGTGATTCCATGACCCAGCCATAAATATGTGCAGTCCCCAAGTGCCCAAATTTTGATCATGTGTCTGTGGGGAATACTGCAATGGTCGAAGTGTGAGGACTGATTGTAAGTCCCTTTTTCAGTGTCATTCTAATTTTGAATGGCCGCTAAACAAATGATGGCAAGTTGAAGGATGACCTGTAGTAGGTTTACTAATCAGCCCAGGCTTCAGGAGACTAGTCTTCTCTTAGTGATTGGCTAAAAAGTCAGAAAGCTTTGACAGTCACTTTCTATATGATCACATTTTCTCCCAATACCCCATCAATGGAGAATTCAAAGAATGTTTTAAAGTCCTTCAGCTTTAAGCATGTAGAGCCCATTGTCTGAGACAAAACTGAGCCAAACTTTTGAAATAAATGATCTTCTGACAGTGACCTTTATTTTTGTGTAATAAGTAACTTAGTGGGGTTGGATATCAGTAGAGGACAAAAAAATTAAAACATTTCATAATTTTTCATTTTTCCAGTCATTAGAATTCTTTATTGGCCTAATGTGATTGGACACACATGGAATTTGTCTCTAGTGCATAAGCTCTCAATGTACATGCAAGCAATAAGTGATAAATCATGATCATATGCATAAAATGCAATCATCATCAATCATAATGATATTAACTCAGTAAATAAGCAAACAATATAAATCATAATAAGATACTAAATAAAGGAAATCAGCATAATTCATGAGATACAAACAACAAAATTATAGTTCATAAGAAGCTAAGGAAATAGCAATAGAAAAGATGAGGATAAAAAAGGATAATCAACTTGTCATTTTTTAAAAAAAAAACTGCAGCATGAAAGCACTTAAATATTTTTATTATGAATGGCATTTTAAAAAGGTGTTAAATTACAAATGGGATGACTTTTGTTCGTAACATCTATCAGAATGGGGTGGGGGGATAACAAGGAACAATTCTCTGTTTACTAAGATTTATTAGGAATAAGGTTGCAGTAAAAACATCCGATTTTTGGCAAACAAGTTTGCTTTTAGATGTAGAATCTATTTATAAGCAATTTAAACCACTGGATTCTGGCTTCCTTCGTTGCTTCCTTTCAGTGTAACAGGAAGGAGGGCAATCCAGTCTGCCCTTATAATTTGTTTACACAATGGCTACAATAGGAATCTGAGTATTTCCTCAACTAAGTTGTTTTGCTCCGTTATGGAAACAGGGCTGCTGGAATAAATGATTTGATTTTGTCAAGGATTTATTATAATAAGTCAATCCTAGGAATCAGGAATAGTCACTCCCTGTACTGAAGAAAGCGAGCCTTAATGGTCTAGTGAAGCATTAATAATGGTCTTCATCTAATATTTTAAAAGGGATATGTGGGAGATCCAGAAAATTACAGCCCAGGAAGTTTAACATATTCCAGGCAAATTGGAAGAAACTATAATCAAACCAAAAACAAACTAAGCTCACAGAGAGATAAGGCTTGCTGAAGGAAAACTAGCATGGATTCTGAAGAGGGGAATCTGTCTCATGAATCATTTAGAGTCTTTTGCAAGGGTCAGCAGGCCATGGATGATGAGATCCTGTCAATATTGTACATCTAGATTTTCACAGAGCCTTGGCAACATCCTTCATAAAAGGTTCTTGAGTATCCTTATCTCTTATGGGATTAGATGATCTTCCGAGTATTTTTCATTAATGATGAGAAACCAAAGCTTAGGAACACATGGGCATTGCTTTTAAAGGAGAGACATTCTTCAAGGTTGAGTGTTGGGACCAGGGGTTTTTATCTTGTCCATACATTATTTTCATTTTGAAGATAGCACTCAGTTGGAGAAGTTTGCATACATCATCAAACTATTCTGATGCATGCTGGAGAGCAAAGCTCTTAATACTATACTTAAACTGATAACATCTGCACTGTCTATAACTAATCAGAGTGCCTTACTTAATGATGATCATTGGGACAAGGATTTCTGTCATCAAACAATGTGATCCTAAAGTGCACCATCACAGCCAACTGTGTGAGTATGGCCAAGCAGGAATGTACTATGACCTGGCTGGATGGGCACATGTGTGTTATGGAGAGTGGGCAGGGAATGTGTTGTGGGCGGGCGCATGCTGCAGAATCAGCGAAAAAATGACTAACAACTCAAAGGAGGGACTTGCATGCTCATATCTTTCTCATAGGATTTCCTTTTATATTAATGGTGATATGGACTCTAGCTTTCCCAAATTAATGCCCTCCAATCTATCGAATTTCAAATGCTCACACACACCCCCAAAGTGATTTCTGAACACATATAGAGCACACCAATTGGGGAAGGCATTCCACTAAATATTTTCATAAATAGCCAATCCCATGGACAAAAACCTGGTAGTAGATCCCATGGGACCCTAAGTCAGGGATTCCCAACTCCTGTTTCGTGGACCAGCACTGCTCCGCAGCATGCCAGAAACTGGGACTCAAACAAATGAAGCCCCATCCAAAGGATGGAGGCAGCACATGAAACCACACCTCCTTTGATTCGTGAAAAAGTCTCTCTCCACAGAACTGATCCCTGGTACCCAAAGGTTTGGGGGGCGCTGCCCTAAGTTATTGTCTTCAGCATCCTTTGAAATATAGTCTCACTTACCACATGCCCAAAGGTCAACAGCTTTGCCATAGGGATCCTTCCGGAGCACTTCAGGAGAAAGATAACCTGGAGTGCCTGCAAAACCTGTTAATTGTAAAAATAGATTGCTAATTACATTACTTGCCCCCAGGAGAATCAACAACTTTTCATTTAGAAAAAAAATCTCAGTCTTGGGATTTCTTATTACATGACAAATATTAAGAGCTGAAATAGCAGGAATAATTGTCATCTCCCAAGCCTCGTGTTCTATTATGACGCAGATGCTATGGGAGTTGTTCTTCTAACTTCTACTCTATTTGGATCTGATTTTATTGCTCCTGCTATTCCCAAATGCTTCTCAAAGAGCCCAATTTTTCTCTCCCCTAAAGCTGAGACTGCAAGCAATGTATTTCCCCACTGGAGGGAACTCCACCTCCTGGTTATGGGTTCACCCTATAAGTCCTATACTGGGAATGCTGGCTTGATTGCTTCCTATCTCTTGCTCGGTGACACATGAAAATGACAATGTTTTGTTAGCCTACAAACAAAAACATCAGGCAGGTCTTGGTCTTGCTTCCTTTGCTATCTTCCCCTTTGGAATGGGAGGATATTTATTGCTTTGGCTGTCGAGCAATGATTTCACTTTTGATTTTCACAGCTGCAAGTCTCATAGATTGGAAGAAGATCACTAATCATCCTCCAATTGTTTTGAGGGATTATGAAGGACAGGCAACGGCCAACTGAAAGCGCCTTGCACCCCACTGCTGGCCCAGTTAGGCAAGCGCTATCAGATCAAACCAACTACAGCTCTGTGAAGTCTCAAAGTAATCATCTTTTCTAGCCTTGTTATTCAAGATCCTTCTGGGACTTTTTTTTGTTGGAGAAGCATATGCTGCACTAGTGTATTTGCAAATGTATTTATGGCTTAGAAATTATAAAGGTATTCCCTTAACAGCCCATGTCTACAGCTCAAAGATACAATAGCAACAGAAAATAGGATGACCTAATCAGCTTGCAGTTATTATGACTTAATTACATTCCAGCTAGTACTCCCAATTTATGTATTACAGGTAAGTACATACTTTCTCTCAAATGGAATGGCAGCTGGCTTTAACATTATATAATATTATACATACTGACACAGAAAGACATATCTAAATAAATGCCACTGGGGAAGTAATATGACTACAGTCAATATATTAGTTTCTACAATCCCTTTAAATTAGGACACTTTACCTAGTCTAAATCAGGATGGTTGACTTTTTTCAAAACAGAAACTCCATTGAAGTAATTACTTTTAGAATACAGACTATTTCAGCAATATGCGATTCTCCTACATCTGACATATTGTCTCCAAAAGTGTAATCCTTTAGCTTGACTTGGCAGAAGATAGCAACAGCACTTAGACTTATATACCACTTTAGGGTGTTTTCCAGCCCTCTCTAAGCAGTTTTATAGAGTCAGCATATTGCCCAAACAACCTGGGTCCTCATTTTACCCACCTCGGAAGGATGGAAGGCTGAGGCAACCTTGAGCCTGGTGGGATTTGAACTGCCAAATTGCAGGCAGCTGATAGGAGAAGTGGCCTGCAGTACAGCACTCTAAGCACTGTGCCACCAAGATGCTTAGGAATGACCTGGCCAGAACAAAGCTTTAAAAACAGCAGCTGATTGACCCTCTCAGAACAGAGAATACAGAATTTTTACACATATACAGTATACATGAGTATTGAAAGTATTGGATTCTTTCTCCTCACTTTTCAAATTAATAGATACGTGATGCTTTATTTGGTGGCATTGGGTGGCTGAGATATGGCTCTTCCCATACTGGGAGGCATTGATTCCTGACTTGCTGGCTTCAGCCTTATACCAGCTTTCTTTCTTTCTTTTTTAATATCATTTTATTGAAAGTTTTAACAAATATGAATAAACATGAATAAAAACTAAAATAAAGTAAGAAGGAAAAAATATACAACAACCAGAGGAAAGTATTAATCTATCATTTTTAGAGGGTGCCAACTGCTGTAGAAAAATACCAATTCAGAATTAATGCCTTGCTTCATTTTACTGATAGAGTAAAATGTATTTTGCCCAATTACGGACATACACATCAGTAGTGGGATTCAATTATTTTACTACCAGTTCTGTGGGTGTGGCTTGGTAGGCGTGACAGGGGAAGGATACTGTAAAATCTCTAGTCAGAGGTGGTATTTGCCGATTCTGCGAACTTCTCAAAATTTCCGCTACTGGTTCTCCAGAACTGGTCAGAACCTGCTGAATAGCACCTCTGATACACACACAAAATGGAATTTCTGTAAGCCCAGTGTTTTCCTACTCACCAAACCAGGCCTGCTGTTCTCCTTCCACTTCTATAGCAAGACCAAAGTCAGCTAGTTTAACAGCAGCTCCCTTCAGTTTGGAGGCCAGCAAGAGGTTCTCTGGCTTTAAGGGGAAAAAGAGAGAGAAGGGAACAATAAAAATGCAAAGAAAAAAAGGTCCCAATTTTTTCTTGTGACTGAGATGCCAAAGTGTTATAAGCAGAACACTAAACTTGGCATGTTTTTACATAAGAATACAATCTTAGAGAATCTATATTTCTGGGAAATGTGGAGATAGCAATAAAATTATTTTTAATAGGAAGGGTAATGAACAAAAACAATGCAAAAATATTTAAAAAGATGAAGAGACTGTAGATGAGAAACAATGTATAGAAAGATTGATTGCTGCAAAAAAAGAGGTTGAACTAGTGCCATATATTGTGTTAAGACAGAAAAAGGATAGCTGCAAATGAGAGACAAGAAATTAAGATTAAAGTGGCAGAGAAAATGCAGTATCTTAAAGAATAAAAATTGGTTAAGAAAAAACGATGCAAATGGAATTCAGAATAAAAGTGAAAAATGCTTTGTGATGAAACTGAAGTGAGAGAATATCAAAAGAAAGACTGCAAAAAGGCTTGTATGGGAATAATGATTATTGTTATGAACTAATAAAGGCGTTTAATAAAGTTTTAACAACCTTAAGTAAAAAGCAGGGTTCTAATCCTGCACTTCTGATTGGCCGATAATAGCGACATCGGATTGGTCCTTTCTGGGAAGTCTGATTGGCTGTTAATGGGCCAACTCTCATTGGTTCAAGGGTTTAACACTTCCATGTTTTCATTGGCTAATAGGACAGCAGCCAACCCTATAAAAGGGCTGCTGCTGCCCTAGTTGATTGCTCTGTTCAGTATGCTTAATAAAGAGTTGAAGTTCACTGTTCACTGTCTCATCTCCGTTCCTTGCACTGATGCTCAGAACTTAACAATTATGTCAAAATAACATTGAAGTGGATACTGTTATCTTAGATTATTGCAATATTGGGCTGATGGTGAGTTGACCAGAAGCTACAGCTGATAACAGAATGTAGTTGCAAATTTACTGGCCACCAATGCTAATTGGTTCAATAGAACCATACTGTCATGCCCCTGTCAGAGTCTGAATCTGAGGAAGAAGCCGTATGGCTGACAGGGAAAGGGAGTGTGGCTCCGTTGGCTGTGGAGGAGGCTGTGGAAGGGAAAAGTCCGGCTAGGCAGAGCAGGAGAGAAATAGAACAAGGGAGAGGGAGTTCAGAGGAAGATCCAGGCCCACACTCTCTTCATCCTAGAGCACACAGGGAGGAACTGAGAAGAGAGCAATGTGGGTTGTGTGGCTTACGGAGGAAGAAAGTCCCTGATTTCCTTCATTAGCCACAACTGGGAAGACAGTTTATAAGAAATTCAGGCTGCATGCAGCAGGCTGCTGGGAGCAAACGTGACTTTATCTTGTGGTTGCTTATCTGTGTTCCTGGCATCTTCCCAACCATGTGAGTTTTGCTGTGCCTTCAAGTCTGGAATTCTTGCTGCTGCCCTTCCAAACTAATTACCTCAGTTTGGCTTGACTGGACTTAAAGTTACAGTTTGTGTTGACCATGTTTTGGACTTAATTCTCTGCAGTTCCTGGGAGAATTTTTCTCCAGCCAGAAAGAAACCTGGACAATGGGGGCAAAGTTGGAGATAATAAAGGGACCCTTATTGATTATCTGACTGTGTTTCCTTTGTGCCACACCCTGGGCCATCACACATACTCCCCCCCAGCAGAAGTTGCATTAGTTGCCAGTAAGCTTCCAAGCTGCCTTGGAAAACCAAGGAAAATCATCAAAACCATAAAAAAGCAAAAGTTAAAATATTTTGGACTTGTGATGCGACACCCGGAAAAATATGGCATACTTCACTTAATTCTTCAAGCAAATGAGGTCCAGGCTGAAGAAGAATGCAATGGCTTCAAAGTCTAAGGAACTGGTTTGGACAAAACTCAGCAGCACTTTTTTGTGCAGCTGTTGATAAAAATAGGATTGCCAACATGATCGCCAACGTCTGATGACAGATATGGCACAAGAAGAAGAAGAAGAAAGCTTCCAAGCCCAATTCAAGGTGCTAATTGTTATCGGTAGTGTACTTTAAATTTTAAATCCTCATTTCCTTTGGACAATCTACTTCAGGGGGAATCTGCCTGTCTCATACAGTCTACTTGGAGAGAGCACTGTAGCAGTGGTGGAATTTTTTTACTACTGATTCTGTGGGCTGGCTTGGTGGGTGTGGCAGGAGAAGAATGCTGTAAAATCTTCAGTCAGGGATGGTATTGGCCGGTTCTCCAAACTTCTCAAAATTTCCGCTACCGGTTCTCCAGAACTGGTCAGAACCTGCTGAATACCATCTCTGCACTGTAGACTCCTGAAAGTTGTTACCAAGAGGTCTATGCAATGTCTTTTCCAGTAACAGCCTCCTCATTATGGAAAATGCCCTCCTTAAGTCAGAATGACCTCTACCTTTTTATGGGATGATGGCTAAAAACACTCAAATTTTCACAGAACCTTTAGAATGGAAAAATCTTTCAATAGTAAGCAATTGCATAATGTTGTTTGTTTATTACCCACTGCAGTCCAGAGATTTCTGGTAGCTTATGTGAAGTATAAAGCCAAACAAAATATCAATCTAATTATAAAACAATTAAAGAACTGGAGTCACACAGAAAGCTATAAGTGATAAAAATAGAAAATGAAAATGGCTTGCTAAAATCAAGAGAAGACTCTCCAGAACAACTTGGACCTTACAAGCTTTTGAAATCTTAGCAAAGAGGGGACTGGGCTTTTCTCAAAAGGAGGCTGTTCTACAGTGTTGGTGCTGCCTTTAAAGAACAACATCTCCTCACTTGAATTTCCTGTAAATGTGGAATCTGTAACAGTTCCTTTCCGTTTGATTGAATTGGTTGGCTGTTATGGGTATGAGTAGGTGGTCCTGCAGATATATCCAGGTGCCAAGCCATAACAGCTTATATCAGCAGGTTATGTTGCACATTAACAAGAGCAGATTTTTATTTCATAGAGGACACTTTCACACTAGGTTTTGTGAAGGAAGTTTAACCAGAGCAATGCTTTTAAGTTCTTTCAATTTTACAATGTATGAAT
Organism: Hydrophis major; assembly: GCA_033807585.1. Lineage (NCBI taxonomy): Eukaryota > Metazoa > Chordata > Lepidosauria > Squamata > Elapidae > Hydrophis > Hydrophis major. The sequence goes on along the minus strand of CM066329.1, from coordinate 131,640,147 downwards.
ATTTTACCTTTAAATCCCGATGCACCACACCCATCTGATGACAATGCAAGACAGCTTCCAGGATCTGCTGAATACAATGGCTAGGAAGAAGAAACATTGTCACATTATGTCATATTCCCAGTTATGGGTAATGGCCATAGATAATGTTTGTCAGTGGTCTCCATTTCATGCTTCACTCCTCCTCTCATTTTCTATCTTTGTTGTGAATGAATAATGTCAAATAAAGTTATCTTGAGCTTGAAGTCAAGTGCAGGGTTCTGGCCCTGCACTTCTGATTGGCTGTTAATGGCAGGATTGGATTGGTCCGTTCAGGAGCATCTGATTGGCCATTAACAGGCCATTCCCATTGGTTAACGGAGCTAGCGCTCCAGGATTGCTATTGGTTGAATAGTTAATAAGTTGCCTATATAAGGAAGGCTATAGCAGCCCTCCAGTTTGAGCTGTCACACCATGTAAATAAAGAGTTTGAAGTTCACTGTTTCTACTGGCTCGTCTCCATTATTCGCACCCATACTCCAGACTTAACAATCTTCCTATGTGTTTTTCTGCTGAGAGCCTAGCAGAACAAGCTTTCATTACAATTATAGCTTATTTAACAAAGAGAAATCTGACTGTGTAATGAAAACCCATGAAGGAATCTTTAGAGTTACTAAGGTTCCTTTTGGTGAGAAACAAACAAAAAGAACTTAGAAATTTCTTTATGTGGTGATAGCAAAAACAACCTGACCAATTTCTCGTATAAATGATTATTTTAGATGACATGACCATCCCAATAAGGTTACCATCACTGGGCTGCAAAACTCCAGATAACAATCAGATAGTAGCAAGGAGGCTCTGCTATTTGGCTCATTAACATTTGGCAGTTCTGATATGATAGCTGTAGACACAGGTGGCAGAACAGACAGAAGAGCCACCTGTAAAATGAAATGACTCCATTCACAGATGCTAAAATGCTAAAATGGATTTGAATTTCAAGCCTGCAGCAAATTTGTATGCATTAAATTGGGTATCTTTTGAACCTTCTGCAAGGCAATCTCATGGCTTATCTTCTCTGCATTAGATACAGAGCTCACCTTGAATTTGCTTTACAAATAGGAAGAAACATGTATCTCACAAAGGCCCAATACCCACCTATATCAATATTACATTGAATTTTAAATAATCAAGTTTAAATTGGAAATTCAGATACAATTTAAATACTATAAAAATGAACTGAACTTAAAAGAAAAGGTAATTCATTATTTGTGAGATTGAAAGGCATACACTATTCTTGATTAATCTAAAATCAAAGGGAGCAAACCTTTGGCTTAGAGAATTTTCCTTTTTCAAGGAAAGGCTGAAGACTACCAATCTCAGTTGCAATTTAGCTACAATGGGTTCATGGATTGTGCCAAGCATCATATAGCTTCGTCGAGTTCAGTTTAGCATGTTATGTAAACCTGATCTATTTTGTATAAATCATACTTTATAATGAATATGCTGTGCGAACTCATTGAATAAACCAAAGTACAGCACGATATGTGATCCCCTGTATAATGTTGACCAGAAAATAATGCTAATCGCGTACCACTATCTGAATCTCCATTAAGCCTTCACCACCTGTGTTTAAAAACAATATTTTTTCTCTTGTTTCAGTGAAATCAAAGCTTGGAAATATATAGCATCACAGATTGCTGCTATAATAAGAACAACAATAACAACAATAATAGCAATAACCATCACCCTACTTGGAACAGCTTTTATCCTCTGACGCTACCTGAACAGTTCCTAGGTTAAGATTCAAACTGTTGAGCTACGAACCAATCCCAAAGGCCATAAATCTCATTAAAGAAATAATAATAATAATAATAATAATAATAATAATAATAATAATAATAATAACAACAACAACAACAACAACAACAACAACAACAACAACTCTAGTATACTAATGGTTGAAATGTAAGAAACAGGCAGATCTAACAGAGCAAGGAGCTGAAAATAAATTTGATAAGTGAAAAAAGTAATGTTTTCACTCTTCTGGCCTATTAATTTCAGGCAGAAAATTTAGGACCCAGTTTTTCTAGACAAGGGTTTTTCAGCCATAGCAACTTTAAAATGTGTGGACTTCAACTTTCAGAATTCCTTGATCTGCCTGCTAACAGGCGAATTCTGAGAGCTGAAGTCTGCCAATCTTAAAATTGCCAAAGTTGGAAAACATTGTCTTAGAGATACTTCATTACCTTTCAGTACCTACCTGGCATCTGCTTCACTATAGTATTCTCTGGCAACAATGTCCTCAAACAGCTCCCCTCCAGTAACACTGAAAAGAAAGGAAAGGAGAATCAGCATCCATTGATTGACAACGCCCAATAATCACATGTACCATGTAAGGGCCTTGACCCAAATTTAGGTAAGTATCAAACAGAAAGAGTTTAGTTGTTGCAGGCTGAATTGTAGAGGATAGTGGACTCATTCTGCGCTTTTAATCTCATGATGACCCCTGTCAATCTTAATCTAGTTGATACCAGATCTTATACAGTATGGTTATCCTGACCTAAATGCATGCTCATATATATTGGGGTTGTTAGGGATAACATTGTTTACCCTAACTGGTTTAGGTAAAATAATAAATATGTTATCATGGTTTATTAGTTAAAGTGTCTGTAACTTTAACTGTAGGAATGTAATTAAGGGAGTGGTTGTAAAAGCACCATAAGAAGCAAGACAACGGCAGCTTGCTCTCTCTGGCTTGATGATCCCTAATTACTGGATGAAGACTGTGTTTTTCTCTACTGGAACGGGAGGGAGAAAAGACTGATTTATTGTAAGTAAACTGACATTGGATATTCTACACGGACTTTGCGAATTGAATATCCTTGAATGGACTGACTAAAACGATACATGACTAATGGACTGTTATTTTGACTATGCTATAATCTCTAAATGGAATAAACTATATTTTTATGGCACAAGCATATCTGTTATTTTTACTGTATGTTAACAAACATACAAACTTATCTCACTCATTTATCTGTGTGCCTATCTGACTAACGCTGCACATTCTGTTTAGCTTGTCTCCTTAACCCTGGTTGGGGAACCCAGGCTTAACAGGGGTTTGATTGTTTTTTCACTTTAGTGATTAGGGAATGACATATTGCTACTGTTTCATTCATAGATAAATATAAGTAGTCTTGGATTTACAGTAGTTCATTTAGTGATCGTTTAAAGTTACAATGGCTCTGAAAAAAGTGATCATTTTTTACACTTACAACTGTTGCAGCCTCCCCATGATCATGTGATCAAAATCCAGATGCTTGGCTACTGGTTCATATTTATGATGGTTGCAGTATTCCAGGGTCATGTGATCACCTTTTGCAACCTTCTAACAAGCAAATTCAATGGGGGAGGCCAGATTCACTTAACAACCATGTTACTAACTTAAGAACGATTCACAACTGTGGCAAGAAAGGTCCTAAAATGGGGCAAAGCTCACTTAATCAATGTTTCATTTAGCAGCAGAAATTTGGGGCCCAATTGTGTTCGTAAATTGAGGTCTACTTGTAATTCCATAATAAACTAGCAACTATGAAAGGCATATATATTTGAAAAAGCAAGATACTAATATATAAATACATACCCGAAGGATATTGTAACTAGCCATTTTCATGGTAAGATAGGTTGTAAGAATAGGGGCCTTTTTTAAAAAAAGACTGCATGCCATGCTAGATTAACATGCTAGATGAACAAAATTTAGAGAAATAAAATTACATTGGTGTCACAAGGATAACCATTAATAGAATGAATCCAGGTGGCCTACAAATATTAGATTGTTAGATGTAACCAGTGATCTTTGCAGTCAGGACAATATAACAGAACATGGCAGGAAGTGTGTGTGGGGGAGTGGATTCTCTGGGATATGGGAGAAAAATCTTCATTGCTAGGAAAGAAGAGGTCTATGGATTTTGAACTATGTTCAATGCATATAGTTTGAAGAAGGACTACAATCCTAATTCATATACTTGTCACATATAACCTCATGTATTTTTATGCACGAGTGAGATTTCCATCAAGTATATATTTTGTTTTGTTTTATTTGCATAGTGTCTTAACCATTTATAGAACGGAAAATTGCCTTTCAGCACCACAGATTCTCTACCCTGTTATCTGTGAGCAACTTATTAGGTTTTTCATTCCCTAAACCAGTTTTTCACAACCTTGAGAACATGGTATTAAGCCATTGGTGGTGCAGTGGTTAGAATTCAGTATTGCAGGCAAACTCTGCCCATAGTCTGGAGTTCAATCATGATCAGCTCAAGCTCAACTCAGTATTCCATCCTTTTGAGGCCAGTAAAATGAGGACCCAGACTGTTGGAGGAGATATGCTGGCTCTAAAACCATTTAGAGAGGGCTGTAAAACACTATATGTCTATGTGCTATTGTATTAAGATATGTGGCTTCAATTCCCAGAATTTCCCAGCCAGCATGAGTCTTAAAGTTGCCGTGTTTGGGAAACACTGCCACAAGTAATTTACAAACTGGTCTGTTTCATTGTATAGTTGTAATCTTAAAGTTTTGAACTATATGGCATCTATTCTTGGCTTACAGAGCATCCATGTCTTCCTAGCGTTTGCCAACTCAGTGTTTCTTGCTTGTCTAATTGCATACTTTCTTGGAATTGTAAGATCCCATTTCCATCACAGTTTTGCTCTCTTGGTAGAGGCAGAAATAAAGAAACCAAGAGCAGCCTCTGGGAAGAAAGGTTAGAATAAACTAGCTATTTTGATTATGTGAATTTTCCAGTAATGAAACTAAGCTGAAACAGCAGGCAGGATCTAATTAAAAAAAAAAAAATGGAGAGAACAGTGGGAAAGCAGCTGGTTCTTCAGGGATTCCATGTTAAAGATGCTAATTTTTGCTCTAATAACTTTGAAGGACTGATCTCCATAAAGAGCAATGGCAATTCTATTAAAGCTGCATGCCTCATAAGGGGGCATCTAAATGCAATCATTTCATGAGTAGATGAAAATTCCAGATGTTGCCATTCTCTATTTGGGACCATTACAGATTACCCTTCTCCATTTTCCATCTTTTTTAAACTGTGAGAAATGCCTTGAGGAGTAAGAGATGGAATAATTGTATTATGTATTTTTATTAGCTACTGCAGGAAACAGCTCTGATATCTAAACCACTTAGTTACTGCTTTCTGATCAGAATGGAGTACAAACTATAGTATCTAAGAATGACTGTCACCATCTCAAAGTGGAAACAGATGATAGATTTTTAAAGGTTGCCCATGATGTACATCAGCTGACTCACAACTGATAGTTTGGAAAGTTGAAAATCCATCCCAGAAAAAGGCCATGGCAATCGCTTCTCTATCACTACTAAGTAAACTTCATGGCTGCCATCACTAGGCAGACAAACTTGATTGAATAACATCTTTATGGTACTTTATGGTACCATTAATGAGGGCTAATGTTTTTTGTAGCACTAACCTGTTTTTCAGGAGATGGTAACAAAACAACAAAAAACACTGTGTACACACCACACAGCAAGAGATCCAATATGCAACATGGAATTCCCTGGAGAAAAGCACCTTACAGAAGATGAAGTAGGCATGCATATTTGTGTCTATAATCTTTTTATTTCACAGAACTCTCAACATGTATATGAAAATGTTTGGACTTTCTGTAATTACTTACAGGTCAAATATCAAATAATGGTGTGCCTCTTCCGATATGCTGTCATGGAGTCTCACTGTAAAAATAAAACATAAGATTATTACTATTACTACTATTATTTTGGTTGGTTGCACAGCCAGCTAATTGTTTAGACTGGATCTGGCAGTTTTGTTCATCTATTGAGTCCTTCCCAAGGACCTGAATAGGCTGGTGTTATTTGATGGCTATTATCTCAGACTGTAAGCTGTTCCAAGTAAAGCTGTCTTTTGCAATTGACAAGTGGTCATTTTGTCAATGCCAGTTGCATTAAATGGAGCTCCAGATTTCACCATATAATTTACTTCTTTATCCAATAATTGAAATTCTCTACAATTTTAACAATTTAATCTTTTGGTTCTGTAATTGAATAAAACGTTTTCTTGCTATAATGTGAAAGTACAAGAGCAGAAAATAAAACAATATTTAAATCCATCTCTTTACTTTCTCAGTCATGCCTCCTATTCAGTACTACCAGCAGTTGAAACCAAAGTACATCTGGAGGATGAAAACGCACAGATGTTCTTATAGACCATGACTATATTGCAACATTTCCATGGAAATATTGATGATATCAGACTGTGAAATTAATAAAATACAACATTTGGATGTCATATAATGGAACAGGGCAGAAGGAAGTATGAAATTAAGGGAAAGCAGAAAGCAGACTTGGGACCAATAGATTGGTGTTTTGTATATTATGTCCAGATGCAGATTGATGGGATTAGTATTGTTGCTGAGAATTGGGGGCTTATTTGTTTCACTGAATATTCAATTCACTCATTCAATTAGCTTATATTAGCCAATAACATTTTTCAGATCTTTGTATTGTGTGTTTAAAGCCATTGCATCATAAGCTGCATTGTATAAATTGTAATGATGCTTTCATTTCAGCCTGGTTCAGAGAAAATATACACTTTTGATACATAATATTATTTTAAATTAAAGTAGGAAAATATTTATTGCTTCTAAGTTGTCATAAAATAGCCAACTGGCCATTGGTTGAATTCTTAGCTGAGTAATGTATGTGGTAGCCTAGAAAATTTTCCTTGAATTAACAATGGAAATATATTGCAATTTAAGTGTCAGTTCAGATTCAGAAGAAATCATTAATGTACATCAGAGATATGTGAAAACTTTTTAATGTTATTTAAGACAGGGGGATCCTGGGTATTTCATATATTTTCATGAACATCCAGCTTATAGATTTTAATTCAATAGATATATTTTAAGGCACTGTTACTATATGGAACTCAATCACACAAAAGCATTTCAGGTCTGAAACTTCACCTTGCTCAAAGAATTGGGAATGAATTGTAATTGTAATTTTCCGCAATTTTATCTGGAAATCACAATGGCTTATCCAGTTTCCTTTGTTTGGTAACATGTTGGATCAGGATGAAAGCTGAATAATATCACGGCTAAGAAACTCACCATGTTCCAAATAGCAATTGAGGAGATTCTCAGAAGTACTGTAATCAGGTTTAAAATAGGATAAAAATGTTTTACTCAAACTTCAAAATGCTATCCTTGGAATCCAACAATGAGAGATCAAATAGATGCTTTCTACTCAACCAATAGCTTATGTAATTTGCTTGGCAGGGTACCTTGGCTTTAAAAGAAACCTTACTATCAGGCAGGATGTCTATGTCTGCAAGGCTTAATTTGGTATTCTCACACAAATTCTTGTGGACACCAATTATCAAGTCAATCTTCCACCCACCATACCCGATCTGGAGATGGCTTCCATGTCCAAAGTGACATTCCCTTTACTTCGACTGCAGCTCTAAACAAATGCAGAAACAAAATGTAGAGCATACCAGAGCATATAATCAATACAGCTAATAGGTTTACAAACAGCCAAAAATCCCCCCTCCACTATCTTTTTCATCATGACCACAGGATTTGGCTAGTCCCATCACAAGAATAGCATAGTGAAAAATACACAAAGAAGGAAAATCGGTGTCAATTTATTATGGGAAATTTAAAATTTACAGGGCTTTTAAAAATGAATTCTTATTGAAAGAGCTTGCACTAAAGAAGCCCTTGAACAGTCCATTCTTTAGGAGGATGCGGGCTAGCTCTATAGATTTACAATCCCTGAAAAGATAATATGTATTTCAGTTCTGATATAATTTTGGCATGATTTAGTATTACTTCATATTTCTGAATTATCGCAGATTTTACTAGTGGAATATGATTAAAAACAGCCAAACTAAACAAACTTTGGATTTGATATGTTTGTCAGAAATATAAATATTATTAAAATTTTAATCATAACATTTGCATAATCAATTGAAAATAGCCTGTTCCTCTCTGTTCTATGCTATGGCTAGAACAGCAAATGAAATTCTCCTTTGAGACAGATTCAGCTTCTGACAAGCTAGGCAGATACATCTATGAAGTTATTGTAATAGCAGGAGGGGCCTGCCTGCCACTGACTTCCTCCAGGATATTTTCTGACCTATCAGTAGTATGTGTGTGTATGTGTGTGTGTGTAAATCTATCTCTATCTATCTATGTCTATCCCTATTCCTATCCCTATCTATCTATACCTATATCTAAGAGCCATGGTGGTGCAGTGGTAGAATGCAGTACTGCAGGCTATTTCGGCTGACTGCTGGTTGACTGCAATTTGGCAATTTGAATCTCATCAGACTCAAGGTTGACTCAGCCTTCCAAGGTCAATATAATGAGGACCCAGATTGTTGGGGGCAATATGCTGACTCTGTAAACTGCTTAGAGAGGGCTGTAAAGCATTGTGAAGTGGTATATAAGTCTAAGTGATATAATGGTTAGATATAGCTAACCATTTCTGATAGAAAAGGCTAGGAGGATCCCAAAAGCACCCAGAATGTGGATATAACTGGATGTAAAGATGACAGATTAACCTAACTTCTTTAACTTGATATCAGTTTGTGTTGAGTTGTGATTTTTTTATTCTCAGAATTCCAGCCAACATATCCAGGTGAGAAGAAGTCAATACATAAAATGAATAAGATACAAATAGAAATTAACCTTATGGTTAACCCAAGTCAACAAATAATGGAAGTGCATTTATGTTTTTGTTGATTTTGAAACTATCACTTGTATATTGTTCGTGTTTATTTATAATTAGTAAGATCACTAAATGATCACTCCAATATAAAACTAAAAAAAAATAACCAAAGTTAGTTCCTAGTACATGCAAATATTTCAGGATCACAATATCTTAAAATCTTGGTCTCAAATACATTAAGCTTAACATTCCTCCTCACTAAAAACTGATTCACACTACACTAATGCATTTTTAAATTATTTTTTTAGGATTTGATAATCTAAGCAATTATGTGCTGCCTCTGAAAGTTCTGAATGTTAATAACATAAAATCTTTCTTTAAAATGTTTGGTTTTCCATTTGTTTAAGACATTCTTCACACAAATGGGAATTACTGGGATAGAGCACCATTCTTTTAGATTTTGATGAAATTGGTTTGGCCCCCATTAGAAACTGAAATGGTTTAGTAAGTATAAGACAGGTTCCGGAGAAACATGTAGAAACAGGAGCTATGCTATTACAGATTGGCATAGTTCTGCATTGTTTTCCCTAATTTTCTGTTCAAGATGGATCACAGTTTACTGGAAATGCAAATTACTATCTAAAAATGTCTCCATTCAAATTGTGTCTCTGTTACTAGGTAAGCTGCTGTTCTTTGCTCTCAGTTATTACCATGTTTTAAAAAGTTAGTCGAATATGTCTTTCAATGCTTGATTCTCTTCTCAGAGGAGAAGGAGAGCTTCTTTGGAGCAGATGACAGGGCACAGCAATCCAGAATGCAGTATGTGTGTGTGTAAAAAAGAGACAAAACATATAAAAACAAGAAAAAAGTTAAAGAAATTATTGGTCCGCTAATGGGAGAAAATGGCAAGAAGGTGAGGAGCAGCAGGGAGAAAGCATAACTGCTTAACTGCTTAAGTCATTTTTTGCATCTGTCTTTTACACAAAAGGAAAAAAAAGGCCAACCTATTAAAAAAAAACCTCAGTAAAATGCAGGTTAGGAATGCAAGTCAAAATAAACAAGAAAATGGTAAAATAACACCTATCCATGTGAGATGAGTTTAAATCACCACAACCAAAACCCAAGGTTTTAAGGGAATTGAAAGACATACTATCAGAACCACTGAACCATATCTTTTAAAGATCCTGGAGCACCGGGGAACTACCAGATGACTGGGACTGATGTAGTTCCATTTTAAAAAAAGGAAAAAATGGATTCAGGAAACTATAGATGTTAAGTTTTGAATATATAAAGATGAATTGGTTTTCATATGTGCAAATACATTCAAGATATGATAAAGATTCTAAAACAGAAGGTTTCTATGATAAACTGACTGACTTAGATAAGATTGTGACAGGTACTGATGAAAAGGTGATTAAAAAATTGTATGGATATTTATTAGAAATTAAACTAGAAGAAGAACAAGTTAAAGAAACTATGATTGTTTGGGGAAAGAATTTTGGATATGGGATTGATCTTGAGAAATGGCAAAAATTGTGGTCTCAAAATTATAAAATGACAATGTCAACAGCATATAAAGAAAATTTGTACAAGATGTTTTACAGGTGGCACTTTCCCCCGACAAGAATAGCAAGAATGTTCAAGAATAAATCCGAAAAATGTTGGAAATGTCATGAGACACCTGGCTCATATTGCCACTTGTGCGGATGCTAAAAAATACTGGACTAAAATCCACACGTGGTTGGAAAAAGTGACAAAAAACCATATAGATTTGAAACCAGAAATATTTTTATTGGGAATTAGTAAAGACTTGAAATACCTGATTGTAAATGTATTAACAGCAGCTAGGATTGTATTTGCTAAAAACTGGAAAAATGAGAAAATACCATCACAGGAGGCAATCTTTAAGAAAATATTGGAATGTGCTGAAATGAGTAGATTGACATTTGAAATTAGAGAACAAGATGATAAACAATTTTATAAAATTTGGGATCTATTCTATCAATGGTTAGACGATAAAATATAGTAATGAAATATGTAGACTTTTAGAAAATAATAAATATATAAAGATGTATTCTTTTCTAATTATATCTACAAAATGATTCTAGGATAGATCAGGGATGATGATACGAATTGTTATAAAACAAATTAAGTAAAATATGATCATTTTGGAAAACATGAATGAATAAAAGTATAGTTAAATGATTGATTAATAATGATATTAATGCATTTAATATATTGATTGAAAATACGAGATTATATACAATGTAATTATAATTGAAGACTATGAAATGGAAGCACAAAACAATTTGTAAACTAACCGGCACACTGTATGTACATATATGGAAGATGATTTGATGTTTTTATGTTTTGTTTGTTTATGTTTGCTTTAAAAAACCAATAAAAATTAAAAAAAAAAGAAAAACATAGCATGCTCGTACCACTGAAGATAAGACAATGTTGCTATTGAAAAAATGATAAGCTAACTATTTGATTACCCATAGAAAAGCAAAATGCCAGTTTATATCAGTTTTAGGGTCATCCTTGAACATAATATCTTTCTGCTCCTCACATGCATCCTATACACTTGCTTTCATTTTACACACTTTCATTGATCCATCCATTAACATGCAAGCACACATATTATTTATCTATTATCTACCATTTATCTCTATCTGACATCTCTGTCTCTACCTTTGTTCTGCTCATCTTCTCATTCCTCCTAGGTAATTGGTGGTCTCATAACAAAGCCAGATGAAAAGTACCACCGGAAGAAATAGGAAAGAAGTTATGAAGCTCACTGAAAAAAATTAGTGACTTCTTCCATACGGGAATTAAATCTTTCAGGACGTTTGGAGATTCAATTCTGCAACAGTGCTAAGAGCACCATGGCTGAAGCTCCAGCGGCCATCATATAAATATCCCTAGAAATTTACCATTTGAGATCCCATTTTAAGGGATTGTTAAGAAATGCCCAGGGGATCCTTAATAGGCACCATGAAAAGACTTCACAAATATAATGATTTTTCCCAAAGCCAGATGCTATTCACAGGTGGGGAAACTTGAGACAGGAAATTGACAGGAAATTGCTATTTATATATTGATCACAGAGCAATAGCTTGCTCTTTCTCCAAGAAATTGTACACCATAACATAGAAATATTGTGGAAAAATATAGCTTTCCCAAACAGAACTGAATGCATGAAGAGGGACGATTTCTTTCTGAATTCTTCACCCATTGTGGCAATGTCTTGAGACCAAAGTGAAGAAAAAAGACTTCTTAACTAAGACTTAAGAATGTCTTTTCAATCTGATATGCCCAACATCAGTGGTGGGATTCAAATTTTTTTACTACTAGTTCTGTGGGCATGGTTTGGAGAGCGTGGCAGGGGAAGGATACTGTAAAATCTCCAGTCAGAGGTGGGATTTTTGGTTCTCCGAATTACTCAAAATTTCCACTACTGGTTCTCCAGAACTGGTCAGAACCTGCTAAATACCACCTCTGGCCAACATGTATTTGATCAAACCAGGGATGTATTTGCACTCAAATGACATTGGAAGGAAAAAATATAATTTGAAAAAACGCAAGGAAAAGAATCTTCCTATTATAGAAAGCAATGATTTGTTTCCTGCCATCAAACATTTGGCACACTCAGAATATTTTACATTGTCTTTTCCCCACCCCACCCTGAATGGCGACTTTTTCCAATGAGGGAAAGCATTCAATACCTTCTGTCTTATCAAATGTCTCCTAGCACAAATGGCAATATGTTCCATGTATAATGCATTTTAATGAAAGAAAGAATGGTGCCAATCTGGATTTTGAAAAATCCACTTTACTTCGGCTTTCTCAGAAAAGGTTATAAAATATGGTGACTCTATCTACCCACATTAAGATAAAAATAAAATTACACTATTGTTTCTGGATAATATAGTTCAGTTGCCATTTTATGAGTTTCTTCAAAGAACTGTTTGTTTCCATTTATTTCTTGAATGTAGCTAGAAGTCTGTCAAGCTGCAAAGACAAATTAAACTTTGAGTTTTCTGTGGAAATGTTCTATTGAAAAAAAACACAAAACTAAACTTCACCAAGGCCATGTAATAGGAAACATTCTTCCAGTTCTCCTTTAATCCAACTTATCTATCCTCACCACAAGTAAATTGGCTCCCAGAATCCTAGGGGTGCTGCAAATGTAAGATAATTGTAGAGAAGAATAAAAATCTTAAGATGGGACATACAAAGCCTCACCCTTCTATGTGTGTTGCACACATGTTCTATGTAAAAAATGAATAAGGCTTCAACTAAACCAGACTTTGACTTTTTTTTATCTGTTCCCCAGAGGCTCCTACTACAAAGCTTGGCCTCTTCCTTTCTGAATCTTTCATCCATCCACTGTGTTATGTTTTGAGCATGGGCAAGAAAGAATGGAGACAAGCTTCTGAACGGTGAACTTCAGCTCTTTATTTACATCGTGACTTTCTCAATTTAACAGCAGTAAAACCCGCCTTATATAGGCAAACCTTGTAACGTTTAACCAATAACGAGCTAGGAACGCTAGCTCTTATAACCAATAAGAACTCTCCGTTAAGGGCCAATCGGATTCCCCGGAACAGGCCAATCCGGTCTGGCCGCTTAACAGCCAATCAGAAGTGCAGGGTCAGAACCCTGCACGAACTCCAAGCTCACACTTTATTAATCTTCTTGCATACACAACACCCCTTCCCCCTGGCTTCTTATTTCAGGGTGCAGTTACATAGTCCCTTAAATAGGACGGTTGTCTTTTTAGTCTCTTTGATTTTCGTTGTATCGGCTGGTTGCAATCCGGCTGAGGTAGATCGTTGTTTGGCAGTGGGGCTGTTTCTGGTTCAGAGTTCACTTCTACGTCATTGCCCACATTTTCTGCAATTCCCTGAGGTGCAAACGTTTCTCCCTCCGGCTCCAATTCCTGAGTTTCTATTCAATCGTCATTTCCTTCGAACGGGTTTCCTAGGACTTCATCTTCTTCCGTACCTCCCCCCCCTCAGTTTGGTCATAGGGGAGTTACGGACTGGCCACTGCAAGCCACGACCATAATTGGTCGATATGCCATTTCCAAAGTTTATCGTCAAGGCATTGCACAAGGTAGGATCTGGGGCTGGTTACACGTACTACTGTCGCTTCCACCCACAACGGGTCGCCCGATAGGTTTTTTGCATAAACCAGGTCTCCTACCTGGAAGGTGCGACAGCGGCCGCTGGATCCTAGTGGTTTCTCTGGTTCGTAAGCCGGGTGCAACCAGTCGAGGTTGGAGCGGAGCTTTCATCCCATTAGCAGTTCAGCGGGCGTTTTATTGGTGACGCTATGTGGGGTGATGTGTTGCAAGAAGAGGATTTGATTGACTTTGTCGTCAATGTTGTCATAGTCTACCTTTTGCAAGGTTTTCTTCACAAATTGGACCATGTGTTCTGATCGGCCATTGGTCGCAGGGTGCGCAGGCAAGGTGAGCACATGGCGGATGCCGCGGTCAGCGAGGTACTGCTCGAACGCTAGTGCAGTAAATTGTGGGCTGTTATCGGATACCAGGACGTCTGGTAACCCGTGGATTGCAAAGAGTCTGTTTAAAATCTTAATAACCGCTCGGAGGTCGTAGTAGTCATGCGATGAATTTCGAGCCAATTTGAGTAGGCATCGACGGTAAGCAGGAAGGTGTGGCCCTTGGTTGGCCCCACGAAGTCCAGGTGAATTCGGGACCAAGGTCCACGTGGTGTCTCCCATTCAGTAGGCATGGCTTTTGGTGGGGCGTTGCTGACTTCTTGGCATTTGGGACAAGCTTTAACCCACTGTTCGATTTGCTTGTCAGTGCCCGGCCACCATGCGTAGCTTCGTGCAAGGGCTTTCATTCGCACGATGCCGGGGTGGCCATCGTGCAAAGTTCTCAGCAGCGCTTTTCGGAGCCGTTCTGGGATAACGACTCTATCGCCCCAGATGACACAGCCTTTCTGGGAGAAGAGCTCGGTCTGTCGAGACTTGAATGGTGTGAAGTCATCTGATAATTGGTCCAATGACCATCCGCGTTCTACCCAGCCTAGGACTCGTGCTAGGGTGTGGTCGCATTTGGTTTCTGTCGTGATGTCTCAAGCGGTCAGTGGTGGCGAGTTGAGTACCTTGATTTGCAATGTGGTTACCGTTGGTGCAGGATCGTCGAGAGTCTCTGGAAGCGGTGCTTGGCAAAATGCGTCGGTGTGGGGAATGGCTTTCCCTGGGCGGTATTGTAGCCGATAGTTATAAGCAGCTAAGAATTCTGACCATCGGGTCATCCTAGGGGATAATATGTAGGGAGTCGGCTTATCTCCGGCTATTATCCCTCGCAACGGTTTGTGGTCAGTCACAAAAGTAAAAACCCTGCCATACACATATTCGTGAAATCTTTTCACAGCTGAGACGATTGCGAGGGCTTCTTTATCAATTTGTCCATAGTTCCGCTCCGTTTTTGAAAGAGTCTTTGAAAAATATGCAACAGGGGCTTCGTTCCCATTAGGCAGTACGTGGCTCAAAATGGTGCCCACCCCGAAAGGTGATGCATCACAGGTTATAACTAACGGCAAAGTCTCGTTATACTGCATGAGTACAGGGTCAGAAGTGAGCAGTTTTTTAACATTTCGGAACGCCTGTTCTTCATGGTAACCCCATAACCAAATTGCTTTTTTATCTAACAATCGGTGTAACGGTTCAGCGACAGTTGCTTTGTGCGGTAAAAATACATTATAAAAATTGATGAGGCCTAGGAACGCCTGGAGATCGTCCTTGTTTCATGGCCTGGGAGCGTTTTTGATCGCTTTTAATTTACTTTCGGTAGGGTGAATGCCCTGGCTTTCAATCAGGTACCCTAAAAACTCAACACTGTCAGTACACAATTTACTTTTTTTTTTTTAACCTTAAGACTGGCTTCTTGGAATTTTTTTAGGACTAATTATAACTGGTCTTGTAAGATTTTTTTGGTAGGGGCTGCAATTAATACATCGTCAAAATAGGGGACCACGCCCTTAATTCCTTGCAATAACCTTTCCATAAGGCTCTGAAAGATCCCTGGGGCTACACTTACTCCGAATTGCAGCTGGGTACATTTAAAGGCACCTCGGTGCATCACAATAGTTTGGGCCTGTGCCATTTTTTCATCTACTGGTAATTGCTGGTATGCCTGAGCTAAATCCAATTTAGCGAAAACTTTCCCACCCCCCCAGGGAATGGAGGAGGTGCTGCACCACCGGAACTGGATCTGCGTTCTGCTGCAGGGCGTGGTTCAAGGTGGCACGGTAGTCCCCACAAATTCGGATTGACCCGTCTGGCTTAATGGGTGTTACAATAGGGGTTTCCCACGGGGAGTGATCGATGGGCTCCAACACCCCCTGAGCTATCAGTTTGTCTAGTTGTTCGTCGATTTTCGATTTTAAGGCAAACGGAACTTGACGGGGCTTCAAGCGAATGGGAGCTACTTTTGGATCTAGGCTGAATGAGATTGGGGTTCTCTTGTACTCGCCTAAGCTGTCCGCGAAGACGTCCCTGAACTCAGAGATAAGGTCTTCCTCCCACTCACATCCACCGACTCGGTTTACACCGACCACTTCAATGCCGAGTGGCGCAAACCATTGGAGGCCCAGTAATCTAGGCCTATCTCTATCGATGACCATTAAAGGTAAGTATGCTGTGTGCTTCTTGAAGGAGACTCGGACTCGGCAGGACCCGACGACGGGGATTCGATTCCCCTGGTAGTCCTTGAGGATGAGGCATTGGAAACGGAGATCTTGGCGTTGAATTGTGGGTATGAGTTGCTTGAGTGTCTTCCAAGACACCATCGAGAGGGACAATCCCGAGTCGACCTCCATGTGGCAAGGCTGGTTCTCGATGGCTACCGTGACTCGGATTTTCTTAGTGTCCAAGGCTGAGGCGTGACCGATAGTGATAGTATGGTGAGCCTCTTCTCTTTGCAAAGCTCGATTTCTGTAGGAGTGGTTTACTGGCTCTCGCCTTACAGGATGGTTTCCTATCGATTGGCGATAGTTAGCCCCTTTTGAGGCCTGGCTGGGTCTTGGCAAGCTGCAGCAGACCCGTCCGATGTGGCCTCGTTTCCCGCACTCATGGCAGAGTGCATCGCGGAATTTGCATTTGGACCTGGCATGGTTGGCTCCACAGCCAGCGCAAGGGCGTAAGGGCTTCGGGTGAGGGTCCCGGTCAGACCGCAGTCAATGGACCCCTTCTTCGTCGCTGTCTGACGATGAAGAGAGGTCCTCGTGGTGCGTTGTCGCGAGCTGCCCTTCTGAACTAGGTGGGATTTCGCTGGCCGGTGGTGGTACCGGCGTGCGGTTTCGGCGTAGTTGTGCAGCTGACTTCTTGGTTGCTTCCGCTGTGGTAGCATCGGCGATGGCGTCGGCAAGGCTGATGTCGCCTTTCGCCATCAGCTTGCTTTGGACGCCTGGTGCATCTAATCCCAGAACTATACGATCTCTTAGTGCTTCTTCTAGATCTGTGAATCCGCAGAGGCCTCCCAAATTTCGGAGGTCTGCTATGAAGTCGGCCATGCTTTCTCCTTTTCACTGGCTTCTTTGATAAAACTCGTGGCGTCTCACGAGCGTAGGCATGGACAGAGCATAGTGGTCTCGCAGGATAGGTTCGAGGTCGTCCCAATCCATGGCCTTCACTTCTCGGGGTTTGGCTAGTGCTTTAGCCATCTTAAATGCGGTTGGACCGCAATGCATTATGAACACTGCCCGTTTCTTTCCTGGTGTGGCGTCCTTTAAGTTGTTCGTCTCTAGGAACATTTGGAAGCGATCCATGTAGGACTCCCAGTCTTCTTGTGTTGGATCGAACGGAGCGGGTGGTATGATGCCGCCGGACATGGTTCCGTTGTTGGCGTCGTCTGTCACGTGCTCGGTGTTCTTCGAAGTTTCGTTGGTTCAAATATCTCCATATCCCATCCTCGTCGCCAGTGTTAAGTTTTGAGCATGGGCGAGAAAGAATGGAGACAAACCTCTGAACGGTGAACTTCAGCTCTTTATTTACATCATGACTTTCTCAATTTAACAGCAGTAAAACCCGCCTTATATAGGCAAACCTTGTAACATTTAACCAATAATGAGCTAGAAACGCTAGCTCTTATAACCAATAAGAACTCTCTGTTAAGGGCCAATCGGATTCCCCGGAACGGGTCAATCCGGTCCGGCCGCTTAACAGCCAATCAGAAGTGCAGGGCCAGAACCCTGCACTTACTCCAAGCTCACACTTTATTAATCTTATTGCATACACAACAATAGACCTATCCACTTGACATCAATACCTGGGAAAATCCTGGAAAAGATAATCAAGCGACAAATCTGCAAATACCTAGATGCAAGCAAAATCATAACCAGAACCAACATGGATTTGTTAAATCAGTTCATACCAGACAAATCTTATTGCATTCTTTGACAAAGTGACAAAATCAGTGGACCAGAGAATAAAGCAATTTGATAAAATAAACCACAACCTATTATCTGATAAGATAGAAAAGTGTGGGATAAACAGCATCATCATCAGATGGATTCATAATTGGCTAACTAACTGCACTCAATATTAGTCCTTAATAGAATTGCATCTATATGGAGGGATGTATAGAGTGGGCTACCTCAAGATTCTTTCGAAGGCCCAGTACTCTTCAATATCTTCAAAAATGATTTAGATAAGGAGAAAGAAAGGGAACTCATCAAATTTGCAAATGACACTGAGCTAGCAGGAATAGCCAACACCATAGAACGTATACAATATACAATGTATAGAAGGATCTCAACAGACTTGAATACTGGGCTCTATCTAATAAAATGAAATTTAATGGTGCGAAAAGTAAGGTTCTACATTTAAGCAACAAAAATTAAATGCCCAGAGATAGAGTAGGTGGTACCTGGGTCAATAGACTCTTGGAATCCTAGTGAAGGATCTTGGAATCCTAGTGAACAATCACTTAAATATGAGCTAGCAGTGTATTGTAGCTGCCAAAAAATCCAGTGCAGTCCTAGGCTGCATTAAAAAAGGGATAGAATCAAGATAACATAAACTATTAATATCACTTTATAATGCCTTGGTAAGACCACATTTGGCATATTTGGTTTTAAGGAATTTCAATTTGGTTTTAGGAAAAAAACTATCTTGTAATTTGCAACTCTTACCCTGCAAAAACATATGGACTACACAACTCGATCAGGGCAAAGCAATAGATGCAATCTACATAGACTTCTGTAAAGCCTTTGATTCAGTGGTACACGACAAACTACTCCTAAAACTAAAATCTTACGGTATCTCTGGACACCTGCATAACTGGATAGAAGCATTCCTGTCAAACAGACAACAAATGGTCAAAATTGGAAGCGTCCTATCAAATTCTGTACCTGTCAACAGTGGTGTCCCCAAGGCAGTGTTCTAGGACCAACTCTTTTCATACTCTACAGAAATGACCTCTGTGATCATATCAAGAGCAACTGCGTTCTCTTCGCTGATGATGTAAAGCTATTCAACACCACAGACAATACTGCTACCCTTCCAAAAGACCTTGACTATGTATCAGATTGGTCAAACAAATGGCAACTTCAAATCTCAACAAATAAATGCTCTGTCCAACATATTGGCAAAAAAAAATCAGAAAATAAAATACAGGCTGAATAGTCAAGACCTTGTTGATGATCCAAACTCTGTCAAGGATCTTGGAGTACTCATCTCTAACGACCTAAGTGCTAGAGTCCACTGTAACTACATAGCCAAAAAGGTGTTAAGAGTTGTTAACCTAAACTTATGTAGCTTTTTCTCTGGTAATATCACACTAATAACTAAAGCATACAAAACATTTGCTAGACCAATAGTCGAATACAGCTCATGAGTATGGAACCCACATTACGTATCTGATATGTATCTCAATCTACAGTTGAGAAAATCCAGAAATATTTCACAAGAAGAATTCTCTGCTCCTCTACTCATTGCAGAATACCTGATGCCATCAGACTCGAAATTCTAGACCTAGAAAACCTAGAACTACACCGCCTCTGTCCGATCTAAGTATAGTATATAAAATCATACATTGCAATGTCCTACCTGTCAATGAATACTTCAGCTTCAACCATAACAACACAAGAGAAAACAATAGATACAAACTCAAGGTTAATCGCACCAAAATTGATTGCAGGAAATACAACTTCAGCAACAGAGTGATCAATGCCTGGAATACTCTACCTGACTCTGTGGTTTCTTCCCCAAACCCCAAAAACTTTAACCTTAGACTGTCTACTATTGACCTCCTCACCCCTTTCCTAAGAGGTCTGTAGGGGGCGTGCATAAGGGCACCAACGTGCCTACTGTCCCTGTTCTATTGTTTCTTTTATTTCTTTTATTTTTCTTATATGTATCCATGTATTCATAGCTATGTTTTTACTTATACCTATTATCTTGTAAGCAATTGACAAATAAAAATAAAGTAAAGTAAAATAAAATATTGCATCCAGTTTTGGTCACTGTGATATAAAAAAGATGTTGAGATTCTAGAAAGAGTGCAGAGAAGAGGAATAAAGATGATTAGGGGATTGGAGGATAAAACATATGAAGAAGGGTTGGAAGAATGTCTATTTTAATTAAAAGAAGGACTAGGATAGCACTGGCATGGTAGCAGTGTTCTAATATCTAAGGGGATGCTACAAAGAAGAGGGGTCCAACCTATTCTTCAAAGCACCAGAAAGCAGAACAAGAAGCAAAGGATAGAAACTAATCAAAGAGAAAAACCAATCTAGAACTAAGGAGAAATTTCCTGATCGAACAATAATCAGTGGAGCAACCTGCCTTCAGAGGTTGTAGGTACTCCAACCCTAGAGATTTTAAAGAAAAAACTGGACAACCATTTGTCTGAAATGGGATAGGATTTCCTGCTTAAGCAGGGAGGGTTGGATTAGAAGACCTCCAAGGTCCTTTCTGTTATACTGTGTATAAACAAAAGTACCACCATTGATCACTTTTATATAATAACTTTAGCATAATTCAGCATGATATAGATGTTTCTCTTCTAAAGTCCAATTTGCACAAGTCTGTTCTTTTATTATTCTTATTAACTTCTGTCATCTTTGTTTAGCTCCTAGGTGTTATTACTGTATATCCAGACATTGTTTTTATTCCCACTTTCTTATGTATTTGAAATTATTCTAATATTTTCCATCCCGTATCATATATGTGATTAATTTTCTTTATTCTTGACAGACTTTTTTGGCTTAATGTGTAAAAAGATAACAAGATTTATATATGAATTTACAGTTTTCCCTTGCATGCGTTTTTGCACAGCATACATGAAAGTCAATTCTTTCAAAACGTCCTTGCTTCCAACATTTATACTGTATATAAATGTAATCCAAATCTTTATACTGTATATCTCCTGAAAGCCAAATCTTTATACTGTATATCTCCTGAAAGCCAAATCTTTATACTGTATATCTCCAAATCTTTATACTGTATATCTCCTGAAAGCCTTCCAAGATCAAATATGACTAGAGTGATTAGTTTATTGTCTCAATTTTTACTCATAATTAAGTACAATACAATTATATATACTCTTCTAAGTATATATTTATATGTAAAAGTTACACTATCCCTGACCATAATACAGTTTGATTTATTTTGGACATAACTGAGTTATCTAATCATTGCAATAGAGAGCAACATAGGGAAAACCAAACTGGTCTGCTTTATAGGTTTCTTCAAGAGCTAATTAATAATATACATGAGGCACTTTGGACAAACATTTTATAAATACTTAATCATTATACTGCATAGAGGAATAAAACGTTACATAAGGAAAATGTGGCAGAGATTAAAAAATAGAATAACAATCTCTAGGAGATAAGAAGATAGGATAAGCAATAGAAGAAAAATCATTTTTATGATGCTTTAGTAAAAACATTTCCTATGACACAATATGTTTTTGCTTGCAACATATTTTATTTTTTGGTATGCTTACCTTGAATTTTTTTTCTAAGCTATAGAAAAATGGTAAAATATTGTTTATATTGGTAAAATATTGTCATCTTGAGCCAGTCTGTACTGAATTTTCTCTGAAATTTATTACAGTATTACAAATTATTTGAGGGATTTATGAGTTTTGTTGTGCTTGAATGAATCTTTTTTCTCATTCTTCATTGTACATTTGAAAATTTGAGATATGGCTGTTAATCCTATCTGTTTGCTCCCTAGTTTCATGTGCACATAATGACAGGCAACCTGATGATAGTTATCAGTACAGTTTAGAAATATTTCTGCTTATCCTATCTTTCTCCCTCTATGTGCTGTTATCGCTCCCTTGTTGGGTTTTCATTTTGGGGGGTTGGGGATGGGTGGGTACATTAATCCTTTGTGCTCTGTCTCACATATTTTATACCCATCAAACAGCATGAGCATCAGCATTTGATTTGGATCACCATCAGACCATGATAGAAGATGAGGTTTTCTCTTCTGCATTATCATCAAAAAATAAACTTTGACCAAACAGATCAAATTTTGCCACCCCCAGTTTCCAGAAACAGGCAAGGCAAGGCAAGGCAGAGGCGGAGGCGAGGATTGGAGAGGAGAGGAGAGGAAAGGCATTGTTATTCACTGCTTTTGATTTCAATTCTAGAAAATTATATGAAGCTTCAGATGGTTAATATTAAGGTCTATCTGGGCATACCATCTAAAGTTGAACAAACTAAATAACATGAAGGTCATATAGCCAAGTACCTGAATGGGAAGCAGGTTCAGGACCTGCCATTCTATGTTCCTCCAATATAGATACCTTAAACCTTGAATGGCAGTTTACATACCTTTTAAGAGTTGAGTCATCAACATATGAAAAACCGTAAGATTATGACGAAGGGAAGCAGTTGTTTAAAAGCCTGACCTTAATAAATCTAGGCTGCTTAGTTTAGGGTGAGGTGGAATCTTGAATGTTTATGGCCATCCCAGAGTGGGATTCATAGCTGAAACAAGTCCTGTACAACTGAGTCCATACTTAGCAATTTTATTGAATCCTGAAATAGATACCTGCCATTACCTTTATCTCCTGGCCCAGTAGTATAAAAATAGTCAAAGCAGTGGCAGGGGCCACCTAGAGGTTTCCCAGTACAGCAGGCTTTCAGTCTTTTAAAAAAATCACACCTGCTCATGGGTGCTGCAGGGCTAGCAGATCTTCACAGGAGACTCTAAGCATTTGCTTATAGTGGCATGATGAGGGAAAGATGGAGCAGCATAAAGAAGAGGTCAGAGGGCAAGCGTTAACTAGGTTATGAAACTTGCCATAAATACTGTATATAAATTAGGGATTAGAGCATTTTGGTTGCCCAAAAGGATGAGCTATTCTAGTGCTTCCCAGGCAGGTGCTCTCCCAGTATATTGTTTGCTTAATGGAGCTTTTTCTTCATCTTCAGTCTAAAGGATCAGCAACAAATAAGGAAATGGAAGTGATTATAGAAACAGTTGTAGATAGGCTATAAGCAGTACCTATATAACTTCAGTTTGTTAGCTTGAGAAGAATCAAATGTTTGTGTAATTGGATTTCACACCTCAAAAGATTAATGCTATTCTTCTGTTCAAGTAATGTTTGTTAATTTAATTAACTAACGGAGGAAGAAAAGCATTTGTTCTCAATTTTCTTAAAATAAGTGATCTGCAATAAGAATGCGACAGTAAGGTGTATTTAATGGGCTTATACACACATGCTTACAAAATGTATTTAATTGTTATAATGAAGGAAATCTGTAGAAGAGCCATCATAATGATTTATCGTACAAAGGCAACACACGCTGCTTCCATGTGATGCACTATTCAACACAAAGATGAGAACTGGAAATTGGTCCCAATAATGTCAAATTTTGAAAAGAAATATGACACTTAGGGGATGAATCAGGAAAGTACAAGCTTTATACTTTAAAGATACAGTTTAATCACTTATAATTAAAATGCATATGCACAATAAACCTCACTGAAGAAGAATCCAATTACCTTCTACAAGGAAAAGTCCTGTCTTGTTAAAATATTACAGTTCTTTGGGAATAGAGGACTGATGTGGTAGATATTTTCTTTAACAAAGCATTCAGAGAAAAAAAATTAACACTGAAGTTGTGGCAGACAACTTAATAACTAAAGAAAACCAATTCTACCTTTCTATGAAACAAGCAAGAAATATAATAAGCATCATTGAGAAAATAATTAAAAATACAATTGGCATTGTTATCATGTCTTTATATAATTCTATGCATAATTCTATAAAAAAAATTTTGCAGAACAGATAGGAAGAACTAAAACCAATAGAGTATTGAAGCAATTCTCTTATGATATATTATTGCAATATAGATATATCAGCTTAAGATAAAGGCAGTAAAGTGAGAATTATCGAAATTTATGCTACCAATGGAGAAAGTATAAGGGTTGTACCATGAATATTTAAAATAGATAAAAAGATAACATTTGATACGTAATTAACTTATAAACAAGCAAAATTCATTATTTTGAGTAGGGAATGAGCTACTAATGGCTTAGTCATAAGAGTGATGTGTTCATTCAGTAAAAGTAGCATTCTTTTAAATAATAGTTGCTGAATAACACAGCAAAATGCTTAGGGTCAAGTATTAAGCATCTGCTATTATGGAAGCAAAATGATGAATATTTTATTGTTTTATTTATTATGTTCTAGTCTGCTTAACGAGTATACCAACAGCACTTTGAAATAGCTCTGTAAATGGATTTGAGCCATGGAAGCTGACAAATACATCAATGTTACATGAGCATATAGGCCAATCCCAGTTACTTCCTTATTTTTTTTTTTTTTTTAGCTATCAGAAGTTTATCAGGCTTCTTCAAAGTAAAACACATTGTGGCAATCCAACTGAGAGATTTGACAAAAATTGATTGAAACTCAATCAATTTTTGTCAAATCTCCCTCAGCAGTTTCCTTTAGATATTAAATAAAATGGGGGGAAACTGAGGAATCCCATGAAATAATTTCCACGGAGTAAAGCTATAATCCTTCAGTACCATCTTTTCTTACATGGTGATAAAGTAGCAACTGAAGTAAAGTAATACAAAGCTCTCTAACTTTCAACTGGAGAGTATATTTAGAACCTATTACCAAGATCAATAATGCTGAAGGGGGCCCAAAACAGTCAATAGGATTACATTTCTTTTTTTTGTCTACTAGCAAATGTCATATCACGGGACAAACAAAATTGTTTCTGTTCCAATGCTGAGCCTGATTTTCCATTGTATTGATGAAGATGTCAATTTCATCAAAAATCTCTAGAATGTTGTGGAATCCCTTACTCAAGTACCTTACCCTGAAAAGATATAAGTAACTAATCATTACTTCCAGATCCAAATGTATTTCTTCAGGAGCAATCTGGTTTCTATCCCTTCCTCTTTCAATGGTAATTAAGAATAATGTGGCCGTTTCCTCCTCACTAACCTAACAAGCCAAGACAGCCAAAGATTGGCAATAATAAAATTGAGAATAATAATAATTGATAGCATTTGTCCAATTTGCATCCTCACACTTCAACATTTAGAACATATTCAATAAATCTGGACAAAAGAGGAGTATAAATCCTACTTCTAATATAATTGTACTGTATTTCCTATGGGATCCAAGATGTAAATGATTTCAAAGCATTCAGCAAATTTATCACTGCAGCAACTGGGGAGGTGTTTGATTCCTTTCAGTCTTTTCAAACAAACTACAGGTAGACCTCAACTTACAATCACAATTGAGCCCAATATTTATGTTGTTAAGTGAGACAGTTTTATGACTTTCCTTGCCACATTTGTTAAGTGAATCACGTGCAACTGTTAAATTAGTAACCTAGTTGTTAAGTGAATCTGGCTTCCCCATTGAATTTGCTTGTCAGAAGGTCATAAAAGGGGATCACATGACCCAGGACACTACAACCGACGTAAATATGAACCAGTTGCCAACCATCTGAATTGACCATGGGGATGTTGTAAAAGTCGTAACTGTGAAAAACAGTCTTAAGTCACTTTTTTCAGTGCTATTGTAACTTTGAACAGTCACTAAAGGAGCTGTTGTAAGTCAAGGATTACCTGCTATCTCATTTTTGGAAGCAATATACAATCAGCCATACCGTCTACCTTCAAAAGTTGTTGAAGTTACCAAGAAAATTATATAGCAATTCTTGGCAATGAAGTCTGCCACTAGCTTAATATGAATGCTTATGGATAGAATAAGAAACTAATTTAATTCCCTTGGCAGCTACTAGGTTTGTTATTACAAAACACTAGAGAAGGAAAGTACACCTTTTTTCTTTTGTAACAGAACTACTTAAAAGGGTAGGAAAGTGCATTGGCCAAAAAATTAGCATAACAATGAAGGGCTTTCAAAGTTTGTAAAAATAAGAATGTGTTTATTCAAATCTAATCATAATAGCTCTATTAACAATGTTTTTCCTAAGAGGTTACATTCACCTGAATAAATATTCTATGTAAAAATATTGAATCAGGATCTTTACAGCCTCTTAAATGCATTTTAAATGCTTGTACATATATGTGCATATTTCCAATTTCTTTTCTTCTTCCATTGTTATTGCTCTTTAATCTTTTCCATTGTTAATGCTCTTTAATTTCTTTTAATTTCTGCACTTTATTTTATCTTTTGATATTTCATTTAAATTGAAAAGCAAAACAATGAAATAAATTGTTTCAAATGTTCCATCTTTAATTTATTTTTACTGGTTTTATTGGTATCCCACCTTCACTATTTTTGCAAATAATTCAGTGTGATGAAACATATTCAACATACCTCCTTCCTATTTTCCCCACAGCAGTGAAGTGGGTTGGGCTGGGAGGAAAAGTGACTGGCCAGAATTACCCAGCTGGCTTTCATGGCTAAGGTGGGAACTTTCTAACCTGGTGCCTTAATCACTTGACCTTCTATGCAGTGATTGTATGTGCTACACAGAGGTCTCCAAACTTGGCAACTTTAAGACTTGTGGACTTCAATTCCCAGAATTGTCCAACCAGCTGGAGAATTCTGGGAGTTGAAGTCCACAAGTCTTAAAGTTGCCAAGTTTGGGACCCCTGTGCTACAAATGGGGAAAGCGCTACACAGACAACCTCTCCTATTCATTGCACTCTGAATCAAGCAAATACTTTTCTTTTACCATAAGGTTCCAACTCAGTGAAATTATCCTCTCCTCCATAGGGTGAATGGTGCATAAATCTCTTAAGTTAATAGTTTCTTAGCCCTTTAGAAAGTATCCCCTGCCATGTCATTTATTTCAATATGTGGAAAGGTTGCTCCGCTTTAACCTGATAACCTTTGTGTATCGATAATTCTCTCTTATACTGACAGTACTACTGTTTATGACATTAGTAGTTGAAGATGGAATTCACACAGTCTGTTCAATCATGGTTTCATGAACAAGCCACCGTTGGCTTAGCTTACATAATATGCTGTGCTAAAATTAAAGCATATGACAGCTAATGGTGATGCAGGAAACCAACCTGAGAATCCCCAAAGGCAGAACCCTGCATTTCTTGGGCCTCATAATCATAATCACATGGATCTCAGTCCAGTCCTCCCAGAGTCACTTCTGCCTTTGCATTTATAGCATCACATTCTGGATCCTTCTAGATCGATCAAATAGACAACCTATTTATGCTGCTGTTATAAAGAACGATACCTTTGAATTTACCAAGCAGCAGTGAGCTGTGTGTGTGTGATGAAGAAGGAGAATAGCTTTCTGGGTATAAATAGCAACCTGTTAACTATTAGGCTATTATGTTAACACAATCCTGTCTGACTCAATGGAGAAGTGCTGCCATTTTGTTAGGTTCGGATTTAGATCGTTCAGGAGAGCAAAGTAAGAAGCAGGCTCTGTGCTTGATCTTTTGGCCAGCTGGCCAAATCAGAACAATGGGAAGGAAAGTGATATGCAAGTAAACTGCAAATGAAGTAATATAAGTAATATATATATGCTATATAAGTAATATATATATGCTATATATTTTTAAATATATAGAATCTTTTTCCGCAGATTTTTGAAAAATCAAGCTACTGTGATTAGCTATAATTGCAGTGACTAAAATGAAAAGCAGCTGACCCTAGAAAAAGGTAGGATGACTTTTCACTTGTATTTGTGCTGCATGCTTACTTTGATTAACAGAATAAGAGAGTTGGAAGGGACCTTGGAGGTCTTCTAGCCAATCCCTTGCTTAAGTAGTAAACCCTACTGTTGTGTACGCAAAATGACGCCAGGAGTCGGTGATTTCATGCAATGCTCTTTATTAGGAAAACTGGAACCGAACCGGCGAAAGGAAAAAAGTCCGCGGCTTTTATTCCTTTCGCCGCGGCGGCCGCGGCCAATGGCAGCACTTCGAATCTCCCGCGCTCTGAACAAGCCAATCGCGGGAGATTCTTAACGAGCCAATCGGCGCGGCTCGCCTGACCAATTAGAAAGCCCCGCGCTTTGGCCAATCAAAGCGCGGGGATTTCGAGTATGTAAATTAGGACAGAACACCCCTCCCCTCTTGGTTCAGTCCTTACGTTGCGTAGTCACGTAGGTAGGCGGGGCTCCGTCTGGTTCTACTTGACCTGCGCAACTCAGTTGTAAGCGGGATCCCGGCCTGTTCGGTCGGGTTTTTGGTTGCTCCTGTTCCTGTGCGAACCGGCTGGTCGATCGGGCCGGTTCTTTCTCCGTGGCTCCCGCCTGGGCCTTCCGGGTTGGTTGAGCTACGGGTTTTGCCGCTCCCGCTCGGTCTTTCCGGGTCGGTCGAGCTGGCTTGGCTGTTCTTATTCGGCGAGGGGTCGCGATGGCTGCGTCTCGGTAAGTACTGCTGGTTTATTTTTTCTTGTAATCGGTCACTCGGGTATTCCCTCCCCCCTTGGTTTGCGTTTTGGGAGGTGGGTTCGTTTGCTGTCCTAGACCTAAGTTGGTCGATGTGTCGTTTCCACGCTCGTCTGTCTGTCGTTTGTAGCCGGTATGAGCGTAGGCCTGTTGTTTGGGTGATGACGGCTGGGATCCATAGGGGGTCCCCCGTCAGGTTTTTCGCATATACGAGGTCCCCGGGCGCGAACGTTCGGTATTTCGTGCTTGAGTCTGGGGGCCGCTCCGGGTTATACGTAGGGTGTAACCTGTCGAGTGGGGATCTCAGCTTTCTACCCATTAGCAGTTCGGCTGGGCTTTTGTTGGTAGTGGTATTCGGGGTTATGTGTTGTGTAAAGAGAAGTCTGTTGATTTTCTCTTGGATCTCCCCGTGGTCCATTTTCCGGATGGTTTTTTTGGTAAATTGGACCATTCGTTCCGCCCTACCATTCGCCGCCGGATGCACCGGTGCTGTTAGTGCGTGGCGGATGCCCCTTTCCGCCAGGAATTTCTCAAACTCCAGGGAGGTAAACTGGGGCCCGTTGTCGGAGACGACGACGTCTGGGAGGCCGTGTGTTGCAAAGAGTTTGCAAAGTTCTTTGGTCACGGCCTCCGTGGTTGTTGTCTTCATGTCGCTTACCTCCAGCCAGTTGGAGTAAGCGTCAACTGTTATGAGGAAGGTGTGTCCATTCGTGGGTCCGGCGAAGTCTAAATGGATTCTGGACCAGGGTCCCCTTGGGGTTTCCCACTCTAGGACGGGTGCTGTGGGTGGGCTGGGCCTAGTCTCCTGGCATCGCTGGCACCTAGCTACCCAGGCCTCTATTTGTTTGTCCATCCCTGGCCACCAAGCGTAACTTCTGGCCAGGGCTTTAGTTCTTACGATGCCAGGGTGCCCCTCGTGCAACATTTCCAAAACCTTCCCCTGTAGTCTGTCCGGAATGACCACCCTGTCACCCCATAATATGCACCCTTTTAACAACGAGAGTTCGGTTTGGCGGTTCCGAAACGTCTTGACGGACTCGTCGTTGTCTTTTTCCGGCCACCCTTTTTCTACCCAATGCAAAACCCGCGCCAGAAGCCTGTCTTTATTAGTTTCCCGGGCAATGTCTGACGCGGTTATGGGTAGGTTGGGTAGGGTCTCGATGCTGAGGGTGGTCGTCGTTGGTGCTGGGTCAGAGTCGGATTCCGGTAGTGGTGAGCGGCTTAATGCATCCGCATGCGAGATCGTCTTACCCGGTCTGTGTATGAGTTCGTAGTTGTAGGCCGCCAGGAACTCAGACCACCTTGTCATTCGGGGAGACAGAATGTTCGGGGTGGCCCGGTTTCCAGCAAGGATGCCCAGCAACGGCTTATGGTCCGTTATAATGGTGAAAGGTCGGCCGTAGAGATATTCGTGGAACCGTTTTATGGTGGCAACTATAGCCAGAGCCTCTTTGTCCAGTTGGCTATAGTTCCGCTCTGGTTTGGTTAGGGTCCTCGAAAAGAACGCGATGGGTGCTTCTTTTCTGTCAGGAAGGGTATGGCTGAGGACGGCGCCGACGCCGAAAGGTGATGCGTCGCAAGTGACGGCCAGAGGCAGGGTCTCGTTGAATTGTATGAGGACGGCATCGGAGATGAGGAGGTCTTTAGTTTTTTGGAAGGCGGCTTGCTCCCGTTTTCCCCAAGTCCAGGTCGCCGCCTTGTCCAGGAGCCTATGCAAAGGCTCCACCGCCGTTGCCTTTTGGGGTAGGAAAACATTGTAAAAGTTCAGTAACCCCAAGAATGCTTGTAGTTCAGTCTTTGATTTAGGGGTGGGGGCCTCTTTGATGGCCTTGATTTTTTACTCGTGGGGTGAATGCCGTGCCGGTCTAGGAGGTAGCCCAAGAATTCCACTCGTTCCGTGCACAGTTGGCATTTCTCCCTTTTTACTTTAAGTCCCGTTTCCTTAAATTTAGTTAGCACCTCTCTTAGTCGGCTTTCTAGTTCGGCTTGGTTGGTTGCCGACACTAGAACGTCATCGAAATAAGGTACCACCCCCTTGATGCCTTGCAACAACCTCTCCATCAGGCTCTGAAATATGCCTGGTGCCACGCTGACTCCGAATTGGAGTCGGTTGCACTTGAAAGCCCCCCGGTGGGTAACGATGGTCTGGGCTTCTGCCGTTTGCTCGTCGACCGGCAACTGTTGGTATGCCTGGGCGAGATCGAGCTTGGCAAAGACTCTGCCCCCTCCCAGTGAGTGCAGTACGTGTTGCACTATTGGGATGGGGTAGGCGCTTTGTTGCAGCGCGCCATTTAGGGTGGCCTTATAGTCCCCACAGATCCTCACCGACCCGTCTGGCTTGACCGGGGTGACTATGGGGGTCTCCCACCGGGCATGGTCTATGGGCTGCAATACCCCCTGTTTGACGAGCTTATCAATTTGCTCGTCTATTTTGGGTTTTAGGGCGAATGGCACCCGCCTAGGTTTCAGTCGTTTGGGGGGGACGTTAGGGTCTAGGTCGAACGAGATAAGGGGCCCCTGGTACTTGCCCAGGCTTCCGTCGAAGACTTCTTGGAACTCCTGGGCTAGTCGCTGTTCCCAACCGTCGTCGGCGACGTGGTTGACTCCCGTGAGGGTGATGTCGAGCGGGGCGAACCATTGTAGTCCCAGCAGGCTTGGGCGGTCGCGATCGACGATCGTGAGGGGGAGTTGTTCGGTGCGCCCCTTATATGTTACATTAACGTTTTTGGTGCCGACTACCGGGATGCGGTTTCCCTGGTAGTCCTTTACAATAAGTCTTTGGCTGTCTACGTTCCTCCTTTGGAGGGTAGGCACCAACCTCTTTATCTCGTGCCATGCAATCATGGAGAGGTAGGACCCGGAGTCTACCTCCATTTTGCACGGCTGGCCCTCGATGTGAACCTCGACATGGATTTTTCGGGCGTCGTCGGTGATGGCGTGGCCGATGGTTACTGTCTGGTGGGTCTCCTCTCTCCGCCGGTTGTCGCCGCCTCGCGAGGATCGTCCAGTCCGGTCCCATCGGCTGTCCAAGTGGCGATCTCTGGGCCGGGGCGGTGAGCTTTCCCTTCTCCGGTCGTTCTGGTCCCATCGGGTTGGACTGCGGTTTTTTTTTTGGCGGCAAACCCGGGCGATGTGCCCCTTTTTGTCGCAATGCCGGCAGATGGAATCGAAAAAATGGCATTCCGACCTGGGGTGGTCGCCACCGCAACCGGCACAGTTGGTCCTTGACTTACGACCTCTCCGGTTCCGTTGGTCGCGCCCCGTCTGAAGTCGATGTATGTCTTCTTCGTCTTCGGACGTGCTGGATGTAGAGTGGAAATCGCCGTGATGTGTGGTTGTTTCGGTTTTTTGGTCGGTCAACCTTGCCGGGTTGTTGTTTCCGCCACGGTCCTTCGTGTCAGGTTTGCACATGCTATCGGCGGAAGTACGGGTTGCTTCTGCGGCTGCGGCTGCGGTGAGGGCGTCTGCTAAACTGATGTTGCCCTTAGCCATTAGCCGGCTCTGGAGCGTGGGGTCCCACAGACCGAGCACGAATCGGTCTCTCAGGATGTTGTTTAGGTTATCAAATTCGCAGAGCCCCCCTAGGCGCTGCAGCTCGGCGACGAAGTCGCTCAATTTCTCACCCGGTCTCTGGTTTCGCCGGTAGAATTCGTTGCGCCGGATCAGGATGGGGACCTCGGGAGCGTAATGTCGCCGAAGGATAGGTTCGAGGACATCCCAGTCCATGGCGGTTGCGTCGGCGGGCTTGGCCAACGCTTTGGCCATCTGGAAAACTTCGGTTCCGCAATGGGTGAGGAAGACGGCGCGTTTTAGTGGGCCCGAGGTGTCCTTCATGCCGGTGCACTCGAGGTACATGCGGAAACGGTCGGAGAACGATTCCCAGTCCTCGGTGGCGGGGTTGAAGGGGGCGGGCGGTGCGATTTTTGCCATCTCGGAGCTTTGTCTGGCTTCCGTCGGACACGGGGTTCGGTTCAGGGTCTGGATCCCATCCTCATCGCCAGTGTCGTGTCCGCAAAATGACGCCAGGAGTCGGTGATTTCATGCAATGCTCTTTATTAGGAAAACTGGAACCGAACCGGCGAAAGGAAAAAAGTCCGCGGCTTTTATTCCTTTCGCCGCGGCGGCCGCAGCCAATGGCAGCACTTCGAATCTCCCACGCTCTGAACGAGCCAATCGCGGGAGATTCTTAACGAGCCAATCGGCGCGGCTTGCCTGACCAATTAGAAAGCCCCGCGCTTTGGCCAATCAAAGCGCGGGGATTTCGAGTATGTAAATTAGGACAGAACACCTACCATTTCAGACAAATAGTCACAATTTCTTCTTAAAAACCTTCATGATGAAGCACATCTTCTGGAGGCAAGAATACACTGATTAATTGTTCCAACTGTCAGGAAATTTCTCCCTAGTTCCATGTTGGTTCTCTCCTTGATTAGTTTTCCAACCATTGCTTCTTATCCTGCCTTCTTCTTTGGAGAATAGGTTTGTTAAGTATGGTCGGTAGGTCCCATAAGAACGAGGCGCGAGTAGTGAACAACAGCTCTTTATTTAACAGGAAGAATTCTGAGACAGCCATCCTAGTTCGCGGCAGCTCTTTTTATAGAGCTGGCCACGGCTAGGCAGCCAATGACAGTTCTTTGAGTTTGCCGCTCTTGGTTTTAACCAATCATGGCAAATCCTATACGAGCCAATCGGGAGTGTTTAAAACGTCCAATCACGGTCTGGCTTTTCTGGGCCAATAGGAATGCAGGTCTTCAAGCCTGCTAATATGGAACACCCCTCCCCTCTTGGTTCCGTCCAAGGGGCGGGGTGACATAGTTATGTAAGTAGGCGGGTCTACAGATCTGCCTACTTGACTTGCGTGGTTCATGATGTCTCTGGTCGTAGTCAGGTTCAGACGGGCTCCGCATCGCTATCAAGCTTCTTGATGGAACTGCCTGGAAGGGTGAGCCGGGCCTATGGCTGCGACTCCCACCTGGTGTATCCAGATCGGTTGAGTTGTTTGCTCTGTTGCTCCTGCTTGGGTTCTCTGGGCTGGTTGAGCTTGTCCGGCTGCTGCTTCCAGGCGAAGCACCCATCTGCCATGGTTCCCTGTTTGCAGGTAAGTATTCTTGGTTTAATGTTTGATTTTTATTTAATGTGTTGTGGGGTGTTCAGCTTGCGCAGGTACTGGTTCTTTTTCTAAGTTTGGGGTTCCCCCCCTCTGATTCCTTGGTTAGAGTCTGTGAGGGGAAGGGTGACCAGCCTGGACCTTAGCTGGTCAATATGCCATTTCCAATTTCTCCCGTCGGTGGTCTCGAGTCTGTAGGAACGGTGATTTTTGCAGGAAGCCATAGCGAGTCCCCGGTAAAGTTTTTGGTGAAAACAGTGTCTCTTACATTGAAGGTGCAGTATCTGCTATTAGATCCAGGGGATTTCTCTGGAGTGTAAGTAGGGTGCAGACGATCTAGGGGTGACCGGAGCCTTCTGCCCATGAGTAATTCAGCTGGGGTTTTGTTGGTAGTGGTGTTGGGTGTGATGTGTTGTATTAGAATCATTTTGTTGATTTTCTCGTGGATGTTGCCAAGTTCAATCTTTTGGAGAATTTTTTGTGTGAATTGAACCATGCGTTCAGCTCACCCATTTGCCGTCAGTGGATGGGCGATGTCAATGTGTGTCATGGTCTGCCAAGTATTGCTCAAAGGCCACTGCGGTAAATTGGGGTCCATTGTCAGATACTATCATATCTGGCAGACCATGCATGGCGAAAAGTTTGTTTAGTTTTTTGATGACCGCTTCCATGGTGGTTGTTTTCATTTTGCTTACTTTGAGCCAATTTGAGTAAGCATCAACAGTGATTAAAAAGGTATGTCCTTTGGTTGGCCCCGCAAAGTCAATATGGATGCGCAACCAGGGGCCTCTGGGGGTTTCCCATTCTAAGGGTGGAGCTGTTGGGGGAGCTGAGTGAGTCTCTTGGCATCTGCCACATGCGGCGACCCAAGTTTCAATTTGTTTGTCCATGCCTGGCCACCAAGCATAGCTTCTGGCCAGGGCTTTCATTCGTACAATATCTGGGTGCCCATCATGCAGCATGTCTAAAACTTTTCTGTAACGTTTCTGGTATAACCACCTGGACTCCACACAGAATACACCCCCTTTGTGGAAAAAGTTCAGTTTGCCAGTTCTTAAATGGTTTAAAGAGTTCATTTTTCTCTCTTTCTGGCCAACCCCTCTCCATCCAGCTGAGGACTCGCGCCAAGCGTTTGTCTCTTCTTGTTTCTCAGGCAATGTCTTGCACGGTCAATGATCACGTGGATACTGTTTCTATTTGTAAAATTGACAATGTGGGTGCAGGGTCATCTTGCACGTCCGGGAGGGGGGATCGACTTAAAGCATCGGTATGCGAGATAGTCTTGCCAGGTCGATGTATTAAGTGGTAATTATAAGCGGCAAGAAATTCAGACCATCTTGTCATCCTAGGTGACAGGATGTGTGGAGTGGGTTTGTTTCCAACCAAAATGCCAAGTAGGGGTTTGTGGCCCGTAATAATTGAAAATGTCCTACCATAAATGTATTCGTGGAATCTTTTTACCGTGTGGACGATGGCTAGGACTTCTTTGTCCAGCTGGCTGTAGTTCCTCTCTGGCTTGGACAGCATTCTGGAGAAGAATGCAATGGGAGTTTCTGTTCCATTTGGCAAGGTGTGGCTTAGGATTGCTCCAACACTAAAGGGTGATGCATCGCATGTAACAGTCAGCGGCAGGGTTTCGTTATACTGAATGAGGACTGCTTCAGAAGTCAAAAGGTTTTTTATTTGTTGAAAAGCGTGTTCCTCTCACTGTCCCCAGATCCAGGATGCTTTTTTATCCAGGAGCCTATGCAAGAGTTCTGTGACGGTCGCCTTCTGGGGTAGGAAGACATTATAGAAATTAATGAGTCCAAGGAATGCTTGGGGTTCTGTTTTATTTTTCAGCCTGGGGGCTTCTTTGATGGCTTTTAGTTTTTTGTCAGTAAGGTGAATTCCATGTTTGTCTAGTAGGTATCTCAGGAATTCCACCCTTTCAGTACACAATTGGCACTTCTCTTTTTTTACTTTGAGGCCGGAGTCTTTAAATTTTTGTAGGACTGCTCTCAGTCATTTCTCCAATTGTTTCTTATTAGGGGTTTCTACTAACACATCGTCAAAATAGGGTACGACTCCCTTAATTCCTTGCAGCAGTCTTTCCATTAGGCTTTGGTGCAACGCTGACTCCAAATTGGAGTCGGTTGCCTTTAAATGCCCCTCGATGTGTCACGATTGTTTGAGCCTCGGCAGTTTCAGCATTGACCGGCAGTTGTTGATAGGCTTGTGCCAGGTCGAGCTTTGCAAAGATTCTGCCACCCCCCAGAGAGTGTAGGAGATGTTGGACTACTGGCTCAGCATAGGCACTCTGCTGCAGGGCATGGTTGAGGGTGGCCTTGTAGTCTCCACAAATTCTCAGGGAGCCATCTGGTTTAATGGGGTTTACAATGGGTGTTTCCCATCGGGCATGGTCGATAGGTTCTAATATGCCTTGCGCTATGAGCTTATTTAATTGCTCATCTATCTTAGGCTTGAGTGCAAATGGCACTCGACGCAGCTTGAGGCGGATGGGAGCGATGTCAGGGCTAAGATTGAAGGAGATTGGGGACCCCTTGTACTTGCCTAAAGTGTCATCGAAGACCTCTTGGAAGTCCCGTACGAGTGTCGCTTCCCAATCTTCGTCATCTGTGTGATTGATGCCTGCCATCTCGACCCCTAGCAGGGTGAACCATTGCAACCCGAGTAGGCTGGGGCAGTCCTTATCAACAATTGTAAGTGATAAAATATTGGTGCGGTTTTTGAAGGAAATCTTGAAGTGTCCAATGCCAGCCACTGGGATATGTTCCCTTGATAGACCCTCAGAATCAATTTCTGGTCGCTTAGTTCTTGGCAGAGTATGCTGGGTATTAAACGCTTTATGGTCCACCAGGAGACCATGGAGAGGTAGGAGACAGAATCTACTTCCATGGTGCATGGTTGGTTTTTGATACCGACTTCGATGCATATCTTCCGTGCATCGATCGGTGAAGAGTGAGCGATGATAATTGTTTGATGTGTTTCTTCTCTTCATGGAGCCTCGTTGAATCTTTTGTTGCAGCTGTCCCAGCTCCATCGGCTGTCAGTCTGGTGGTCCCAATTTCTGGTGGGGGTGCCATCTTGTCTTCTCGGACTGTTTCCTCGACGCTGGGGACTGAGATTTCTTTTATTGCAGCACACTTTGACGATATGCCCCCGCTTCTCACAGTATCGGCAAACAGTGTCCAGGAATTTGCATTCGGAACGCGGGTGATTTCCTCCGCAGCCGGCACACTGGTACCCTGACTTACGACCTCGCCGGTCTCGCCAATCGTGTTCTGACTGAAGTCTGTGAATCTCTTCTTCACTGTCAGAAGGGGATTCGATGTCGCCATGGTGGGTGGTGGCTGCGAGTTTTTCTGGTGTGGTAGTTACCTTGCTGGTTGATTGGCGATTGATTCCGTTTGAACGCCGCATTTGGGCCACTGATTTGCAGGTAGCTTCGGCTGCAGTGGCTTCGGCTATAGCGTCGGTGACAGAGATGTCACCCTTGGCCATTAGCCTGCTTTGGAGCGCTGGGTCTTTTAGGCTGAGGACGACCCGGTCTCTCATGGCCTCATCCAGGTTAGCGAATCCGCACAAGCCTCCAAGGTCCCTCAGGTCGGCTACGAATTCACCGATACTCTTGCCCTCGCGCTGGTCTTGTTGATAGAAATCATGCCTTCGGATAAGAGTTGGTGTAGCCGGAGCGTAGTGGTTTCGGAGAATGGGAGCTAGGTTGTCCCAATCCATCATATTGACAACTGCAAGCTTCGCTAGTGTCTTGGCCATTTTGAAGATGGCGGGTCCACAGTGCGTTAAAAATACTGCTCGCTTCTTGCTGCCTGTGGCATCTTTTAAGTTGTTGGATTCTAAAACATTTGGAAACAATCAATATAGGATCAAGTTGGTGATTTTGCTTTTGTGGAAGCCGTTGGCTGTCAATATTTTAGTCAGGGTGCATAGTTCAGTCTTAATGTGTGTCTTGTCTGCCAGGCGTTTGGTTCTAGTAATTAGTGTTTTAGCCACGGAGTTTATCTGTGCTGGGTGATGGTGGGATTGGGCGTTGAGGTAGCAGTTGGTGTGTGTTTTCTTCTGTTATATGGTGTGTCCTAGTGTGCTATCTGTTTTCTTGTAGATTAGTACATCTAG